>OX387962.1:13631454-16038126 GCA_947578425.1 Eugnorisma glareosa
CTCGATATTTAGTATCGATAAAAAAAGAGCATCGAGTGCGGTACCTTTGTTCTCGTCTAAGCTCGCGGTGAATCTTTAGTGTTGTGAGTTGTTGGCTTGCTGTAAAGGATATTGTAAGCGTTTATGCTTTATTAATTCCCTCGTTTTTTTCTTGAGAGCTAGAACTGCTATGCAAAAATGAATAATTTTAACTTAAAGCCCATTTAATTCAATGACATAAAAAAAATACCAATTACAAATTGAGAATTAACATCTAACAACTCAACTGCCCCCATTAAAAATACATTCAAACAGTAGTCATATAAATCTTCTAAGCAAAACAAAAGTACAATGTCCAAATCATAGGCAGGAAGTTAGATTAAAATCGGGCGTCACACAGCGTCATGACTTGAATAATTCCGTCCAATAATAGGGTGGGGGCCCTACGGCATGCGGGCGTTTGACTCATGTACTACGGCACGGCATCGGATCGCGTTTCGTTACTACTGCATGCCGCATACCGATCGCGTGTACAACAGGCCTTATGTAAACGGACGATTGCAGTGACAGTTGATTTTTAAATTTGGAAGATTGAGGACGGAATTTCGCTGATGAACTGAACGTACGAACGTACGCAAGTACGATTGTTGTTAAATATTGACACTGACAGCTTCTTGAACGCTGTTTACATGACGATCTGATCACGTTCACTTTCACTGGTAAAAAACGTCCTATGGCTACGATAGTGTTTTTTTGTTATAAATAGACAAGGATCGTTTTTGCATACCTAGCTGAAAAAAATGTAGGCATCTAAGAATTTGAGGGAGAGTGAATTTGTAATTTCAGGATAAAGTCTTTCAAGATTTGACTGACAATACACTACAAGACCTTTTCACCAATAATTAAAAACTAAAGCAAATATCTATTAAAGTTTTCACTTCACTAGCTCAGCCATCGATTAACCAATCAATCGTCTCCCCAAATCCCATTAGCGCCACTATTTTTATCTAAGTAACACGACATTTTTGACTGAAACGTGCGCGCGGCCGTATTCTCGTGTGTCGACACCCATTTGTCACCATCGATCGCATTCACCATCAGTCTACCTCCCAGACACGACGATTGCCTTCACTATGTGTAATACGTAATTGTTTTATTTGTTCTAACACTTCTAGCAAAAGTTTGATATATCGCCAATTGAGAGCTATAAAAAGATCTCTGAGGAACTTTAATAGCCCATTAATGTTGGACGAATTGTAAACATCGAGAAATTATTATGTGGGATAGGATTAAGAGATTCTGTGGTTTCAGAATAGACCTTTTGGATTAGAAAGTGGTGGAAAGGATTTTTGTTCTAGAATAATAATTTTTTCTTAAGCTGCGTCTACTCTAGGCGAGCCGAACACGAATTCGCTTAGCGTAGACGGACTTAGAAGCCTCGTCCGGCAACTCCCACCAAGGAAATTTTTGCTCCGCTTGTGCTCCGTTCGTGTTCGGCTCGCCTAGCATAGACGCAGCTTTAGGAAGCTCTGTCACGAAATTCAGTCGTAAACAAATACTATGAAACATTTGACTTTTCTTCTAAAATATTGACTCGACCTGTGGTCTTGGAATATTCCAAATCCACTTCCATCTTAGAAATTTCCATAAACCATTTCACAATTAATTTTCTCTACGACCACAAATCTATTATTTAGATTCTGAAAATTATAAATTATAACCTTATCTTTTACTTATAATATAAATAATGAAAAATTAAGTAGCCGCAAATAGTTAATGTAACTTAATACTAACTTTAGGCCTAAGATTCCTAAGTACTAGTATGTAGTGATAAATAAAACATCGCTCTTTAAATACTGGCGTGATATGTTAATATTTAACATCAATATTTCGGAATTGGAATTTTGAGGCTTATTCCGATATTAATCGTATTATGAAAATAATTACAAGTATTCATTACAAAATAGTATATAATCCTACCTAATTATAAAATCATCGTTTTTGCACTGGTTCCTATCGGTAAATCATACCTTCGTAGATTGTTTCACGAGACCAGTTTAAATCGTACAATTATAACGTAATATCTTGATTGCCGTCTTCGTTATGAATTTTATATCCTTTTCTTGCATATAAAAATAAAAAGAGACAGAAACAACACGTACGATGGATCGTACGTGATTGAGGAAAGTGGGCGTGTTTGGTACATTTATTGAGTGGAAATTATAGATTGATAACACTAATCATTTACAACACCATAACTTCACTACCTACTGATTCGCGATGGACATAAATTGAAAACACTTAATTAAGCTATCAATTAATATGCTTTTTATTATGTTGCGGCCTAACTAACTTGAGTCTATGTTTCTTGAATAATTATTCAAACTGTGTCTCCTGTTTTGCAAACGAGAACTTATATTTTAATGTGTTTCAATTTTATCTTAGGCTGCAGAATAGGTATTGAAGGGGAGAGTGAGAATTTAGTAGACTACTCGTTCGCTTTAATTTATCAACTATCGAATCCGATTTAAGATGCTGAAATTGAAATCATTGACGGCCTTGTGATCTAAGTTTTCTTCTTTGTAAGAATTCTGAAATCAATAGTTCAACATTAACTAAAATATTACACATGACCGACGCTGGTTTTGGTATAATAATAGGAAAAATCATTTTAATCGAACTTCAAACACGTTGGAATATAAACTTTGCAAAATCCTTTGAAACAATTCCAAGCTAACTTCAAACAACTCTATAATCACACTACTTAGTTCACGTAATAAGTCTTTCAAAAACACGTAGCGTGGGCGGTAAAAACTCCCTTTGTTGCCGCTCGAGCGAGCTGATTTCTTAAATAATGTCGGTTTGTGTAGGTAGAGGGCTGGCGAACCACATAGCAGGCAGGCATAGGCAAGCCCCGGTGCAATCAGTCTTATTCCACGCGGACGCGCCGCGATTAGTCAACGCCTGGTGCAGAGACAACCGTTCCCTTTTCCCCCGACCTCCTCTCGGGACGCGAATATCGATTGTTGGTAATCGATTTTGGTTTGGGCGTGTATCGATTGTTTTGATGTTTTAATTGAATATTTTTTTTGTTGATTTTGTGATTAATATTATTACAATTTTGTGTTCGGCTGTTCTGATTTAAATCTAGACGAGGAAGGCGTGCAATCGAGTTGTGTTATCCAATCCGGAGAAGTTTAGCAATGTAAATATGTGACTTTACCATAAACGATATGAATTCTGCTCATTTTATTTGACTCTAATCGACTCATTTTACCTAGCATTCAAACACATTGCAGGAAACGACTTAAAAAAAAAAACATCAATGCCATTCTTCCGCCTCTTCGAAACTCCAGGATGTACAGACAGATAAGTACAAGCTATTAGGGACCAACCACCGCGCAGCACAGGTCACGTCAACCATAGCTATACAACCTAAACGTTCTCCGCATAAGAAAGGGGTAAACAACATCATCCAAGTCGTGCCCTAATCAAGGACTGGCCGGCCTTTGGCTCTTCCAGCAAATTACTGTTGTTGAGTGTATACCTCTTTGTTATTATGGTGAGGTATGAAATTTCAAAATGTTTGAGCGTGTGTTGTGATGAAATGGTGGTGTTGTTGTGTTTAGTTGCGAATATTAAGATGTTGGTCATGATCGAAATGTGATCAATGAAAAAATAATTAAAAAAGTAAAATTTACTGAAAAAAGGATCGGCTGCTCTCAAAGTTATTTCAAGCGCAAGACAAATAGCGGCGATCGGCGGCGGCGACCTCTCGCGTCCGGCCCTGGTTCAATCCATGGTCCGGAGCGAGACGGAATGGGACGCCGTCACCTCCTTCTGCGAAGCAGTCATGCTAGCGAAGGAGGTGGCGGGACGTGAGAGGGAGAGAATCTCACGTCCCAGCCGCCGCGGGAGACGCACCGGGCGTCGGGGGCCACGTGGTGGCTCCCGGCCACCGTAGACGCGGGCCTGTGGACGGTGAGCTATGGGCTAGCTCGCCGTCCGTCCGTCTTATGACGACAGGCCGTGTCGACGGCGCGTTCGTGTTCCACGCGCGCCTTAAAGAGAGTCAGCAAACAGGAAGGGGTCCGTAAGGGCCGACGCCTGCCAGGGTTGCGGGACTGTTCGAAAGAGATACCGCGGCCCTGGAACACAAAGGGCAAAGGAAGGAACATGGATGGGTTTTAGTCAGTACAAGTCTGACACTCCCTCCTGCTCAGCCCAGAGCGGGAGGGGTCATTTGATGATTTCCCATCGATAAAAAAAAAAAAAAAAAAAAAAAAAAAAGCGCAAGACAAACACATCAGGGATTTTTTTAAACGTTACAGTAAAATTACAGATTTTGAAAATAACATTATTGAGTCACCATACTTTACTGAAACTTATCTTATGTAAAATGGTATGTGTATTCTCAAGTAAAAAACGGCTATGTTACCTAGCTATCTCGGTCGCATTTCCCGTAAACAACTTAACACGCCACGCAATCTATCCACGAGCCTTCCTTTATCAGAATTCATTACCTATATTTTATTTACGTGTTCGTCTGTTATCGCGACTTTTCTCACTGCGGCATTATAATGAAGAGTTTAAATTTAGGAGTAATGGTTGACCAATAAGATAAAAGCGAGAGGGCTGTGCTTGCAAACGTAATCAGACACTTCAGTCAAACTCTAAGACTAAAGACTTAAGGATTGGAATTGTGTGGTTCAGGTGAGTTTAATCTTGGTATTTTGGTAATGACGGACGCTTGGACGGCCGCATACAAAGCAGCCGGCTACCAGAATAAAGTTATCTCGCGATACATCCCCGTATTAATGGGCAACTCGTTACTCGGGTATTGAGACGTTTCGGATCACTAAACCTGATGATTTTAAGGCATCGAACTTTTAAAAAATCAACATGGCCGTTCGTTTTATTTAACAGATTGGTGGGTTGCTGTTTGCTGCTGCTCGTTTAAAGTGTGCTAAAAGTATGGACCGAGTCAATCAAGATTATTTCAGATGGCTCTGTAATAAAATTAGCGGGTGCTGTGAATTCTCATGAGGATTTTTTGTAGTGATGCTACAGGTTAAGCAAAAGTACGTATATTTTGATATAAACAAGAAAGATCTTTGCGAAAGCAAACTTATTAATAAAGCATAGCGACTTGGTGAGGTTTTCAGAAATTATATGCATGTATTCTAAGCGGAACTATCCAGGTTTTTCTAGATAGGAAGAGTAAACTAGCCAGCATAGCGACGAATACTTATATTCCATAGCAGCGTTTAGTTAAGTCACCATAATGGTCGGCTCACAATAGTCGAGCACGCAATCACCGCGATCTCTATCGCGCACCATGACCGCGGCCAATGTCTGCGGTCGCAGACTATAATTTGCCAGTTTTCGCCGCCTAGCTGCCTGTAATTTTATAACAACGTCGAATAACTTGAAGACTTCATTTTGATATTTTAAACTTTACCTTTTTTGCTACGGATAGGCCCGTAATCATTGGCTTTCGGTTACGTAACGACGCGGACGGAGAAAGTCCGCCATAATGCTACAGGGACGAACAACATTTTATCATACAAATGAGTGACCAGTATCCTCGCTTATTGAGATGTAAAGTAACCGTTGTTTTGTCCAAGAATAACACATTAGGAATATAAGTTAATGAGTCAATGTGACTCGTTGTTTACACACGTATAGTCTCGCCTCATAGAAAACTAATCTGGTAACCAAATGTTCATTCAAATGCTAAGGACTCGTGGCTGTATTGCGCAGTTCCATTGGAAAAAATCTCTATGGGCGAGCGTTAAAATGTGCAAAGCACAAGACGACGTATTTAAATGAGGCATGTGCCATAAACATCAAAGAAACGTCACATAAATCATAAAAGGTTTTGGAGACAAAAGCTCCTGGCGTCTCCAGTAGTCCCTTAATAGGATTTCGTGAAATCAGGTCAGGATAACATGTGCTTCTACTTCATTGTTCCGTATTGTGCAATCTTCCGGGTTCTGCGGGAATCCATTGTCGGCTATCAGCATGCAAATTTTTTGTTTCACTTTCGAAAGTGTTTCGCTTTATGATTTTTGCATTGTTCAGTTTTTGCTAGACTGTTTTGAATATCACAAACCTTCAAAATGTTTTCTATCGCTTTTGGTAACAGCCCCAAAATCTTAAGTATATCTACCTAGTACCTACATGTAGCAAAATGTAGATCGAAATATTCGGGTTGCATGTCTGATATCTATTTGTATTGTAGTGCCTAGACCCAAAGTAAAGGCAATTTTGGGCACTTATGTGATAATATCACGTGTTTCGCAGGTTCACTGAAGTCGCATTACCATTTCCATAACGTACGTACACGCAAGGAGCGAGAATCGAATTCGTGGGAAGTCTAAGGCGTCGGACAAAACAAATCACCGTGTCATTCCATCCATTTACTTGCAAATTTCGTGCAAAAGTATCGAAAAAACCCCAAGATAAAGGTACAAAAGTGTTCTATTCTAGTCGCCAAATGAATAATTACCTTTCACGTCTTTCCTTTCAATCTGCGCTGGGCGATCGATCAGCGTCGTGGAACTCTTTCAGTGGCATCACCCTTGCCGCGCCTCAGGTAAGGCGCAATTAATCTGAAACATCCCAAATCAGTATTACATTAAAAACTAAATAAAAAGCCCGCAGCCTGCCGTTTTTTCGCTGCCGCGTTTTCTTTTCCATTCAGATTTTTTTGACAGCACGAAAAATGAGACTCATTTATTTGACTCGTACACAATGTAGGACTGTTTGAGTACGAGTATTTGCTATAAATACGCATTTTTCTCTACATCTCCTTCCTCCTTAGGGTGAGCATTAGCCTCGGATGCGAAGGGAGTCTCACGTGTTCCCTTTTGTTCGATTTCGAGATTTTAGGGGAGTGCTGATGCTTGTATTCTCATGGAATCCATCAAAATAATCGCACACTCATGTATAATGGATTCGTGGTGTCAACAAAGTTTCACATGATTAACTGCTGTCGTATTGGAAAGATGTGATATATTGGTTGCTTATGCGTATCAAGGACAAAAATAATACTTTATAAGGAGTCTCAAAATTACACAAAGTTCATAACAAAGTACGAAAATATTCAGAAGTTTTTTATGTGCTTAGCTACTGTAAAATTAATGTAAATATAAGGTGAAATTGACGTATATACTTTTAAAATAATGTACGAGTCAACTAAACAGTCGTGACCTGCCCCTCAATTACTCAAACATCAAGACACAACTAATCAGGAAGCAGTGTTTAATTTCAACTGGCTTTAATTGAAACGGCGTCGAACCCCAGACCGTACTATACAAGTACACGCGTGCTTCAAATCGCTCTCATTAGCACACACATAAAAGGCAATTGTTTCTTTATACTTTTTAAATAGTGTCTTTTGTTTTACTGAACACCATGCACTGGCAATGTCATATTTTCGACGTTCTTTCATTTGTTAAATGCTAATAGTTTTTCTAAGCTCAATTTTAAGGTTCTCGTGCGTTCAATGTTCGTCGGTCGTCCGAAACATTGGCTCATTGTGTGATAAATTAGTGAACATAAATAGTGTTTTGTCTTTAGCCATTCAGCTGTAATTAGGTAGCACAATTTGCTCTGTTGAATCGATAATGAGACTGACTGACTGGTGGACAATAAGCGGTAAATCAATTACACAATGCGTTCACTGATTTTTACGCTTTTGACAGTACGGTACGGTACGGTATGAATATGTAACGTTTGGGAGGCTAATGAGTTTCGTGATGATGCCCATATTGAGCAGGTATTTCAACTATTTTATCATTTTAAGCATGTGTTCCTTTTTCATAGGTATGCTCTTGTTTAACAACATTTTTTGGGGACATTGTAAAATTATTTTGTCGCAGTGAGACTATTGAAAGAGTTAGCTACTATATACCATTTTTTATCACGAATGTTTTTGTTTGCCTTTTTATATAATTTATATATAACTATATAAGCAACCAGCGAAGCCTTTATTTTAATATAACAATCTTCTTATCAAAAACTCAAGTTATCAATCACAAACAAAATAAGTTCGAACAAACCACTCGGCGATTTGTCCAAATGAAAAATTAATTTTGCCGATGATTAATATAATGACTTACAATAAAACGTAATTGCTGTTTGGAAGTTTTTACATCTTCCTCTTGTCTAAATTAATTTGTTTCAACAGAACGGTGGCAGAATTTAACATTGTTTAACAGCCTGTAAAAATACCGACGAACTCATTTTTTTTTTTATATATTCGACCTTCTTTTTAAAATCAAATGGTCTTTGAAGGTCGAGTCTAGAGAGTATTTTTGTTTTAAACTTTAAATAGCTGTGTATTTTTTGACTATCCAATCGAGCATAGAGTATTTTGAACTAAATTAAAAGTTATTGATATAATATTTTATAATAATACTGATTTGAAAAGTATTATCGAGATCACCGTTTCCAATGAGATACATTTTGGCCAGTCACAAAACCCCCCTGTATGATAAATCCGCAAACCCCGAAATTCATTCAATTCCTGGCATAAACTAGAAGACACCTCCCATTGAAACATGAACCAAAACAATCAGGTGACAGCATGAGATATGACATTTCGTAAAACAATGAGCGGGATCTCGCCATAATAATAGGATGAAATATCTGTGGTAACAATTTATATTCTAACGCTGGATTCAACTTGACAATTTATTAATCAAACCGATTACCTCCCCTGCAAAACCAGGGCCTATTGTGAAAATATTGTCGCCCAAACAATCCTATGAATAATTAAGGATTTAAATTTTAACACAACAAAGGCATAAAACAATACACGCCCTTCAAAGTGGACAAAGGCGTTTCTGTGAGTGGCATTTTAGATGTCCCTCGTAAAAATTTTAATGTGTGGGGTGGTCAGCGAATTGTTTGGCACTAACGCGTAGTTAGTAACCACATTCCTGACATACCTAAAACTTAGTATGGCAAAACTAAAATTGTTACCAAAAACTAAAATGTTGGTATTGAATGGCAAGCTTTATTCGGAAAGGTTTGCCTGCGGCTCTGTTTGCGTGACTTTCAAAATTGCCGAAATTGAAATTGGGTTTATGCAGAATAGGGCGATCATGTGTTACGGTTATGTAATATTTTGAAGATATTTGGGTTAAAAAGTCCCCTTTGACTGTAAAGGCAATTTATTTCGATTTGTAAAAATCTGAGTCAAGTTCATAAACAAAATCTACGATAATTATTTTTCGTGTAACAAATTATGTATATATTATTTATCGGTACACGTAATATTAGGTATTCATATAGCCTAATTAATAACAAAAATGTTAGATTAATCCAGAAATCAATTAAGGCCACCATCGGTTCGGTATACGTCTCCGACACATGTCGGTCCCCACTTCCCTCAGCTTTTTCCATAACGACCTGTGAGCCCCTCCCTTCTTTAGAGAGAAAAGCATAATCCATCACTGTACGTCACCCCTATTTTGGTGCTTGCCGTTTCACTCGCTCGCTTTATCGGAAAGTATGTCTCTCCTTGTCTCGCCCGCTAGGGGTAGTTTCTCTCAGTCGCCGCTTGACGGGTGATCATTTTTCTTGTGGCGCGTTCAATCATCGCGTCACTATCGCCTTCCCTTTCGTCCGAGGGCTTGTTTTATGTCCCTCTCGCTCGCACGGGCCCTTCCTGTCTTTCTGTGTGTCCCTTATTTTCTGTTAGCGGTGCGTGTTCCACTACGTGCCCGTCGACCAAATATGGCGTCTTTTGTGTTTGATTTTGACGTTTTAATTTTTGTTAATAAAGTAGTCGTTTTTTTAATTACTTTTCTTTTGTTGTATATTTTTATTAGTATAACTGTAGATGGACGGGTTGGGTAAGCAAAGTCAAAGATTTTATTTAACAAAAACTTACTCCGATTAGACAGACTGATATAAAACAGTTAATACGATTATTAACCCATTAACTTTTAAATATTAACGTACTAACATGAATGATTCATCCATCATAAATATTATCGTTGTTGAAATAACACACGTTTAATTAATTTCGCCATTAATTTATATCGTATAGTAGCTTAATGTTAAGATTCAGATTACAGAGTATTAATCCAGCAGTCATAGATAGGAGTACGTACTCCGTGTAGAAACGTATGCAAATGCACTGAATGTGTTTAATAGATATAGAATATGCAAGGAATGGAGACACTTAATAATAATATTATGTTCATTGTTTTATTTGCCAGTACAAAAGTTAAAATTAGAGCATTTCTAGCCCGTTGGAAAAGTATTTGAGAAACGAACTGTAATTTTATATTAGTTTATTTGGATTTTAATCATACAAAACTAAATTGGTTTAACATTGGTTGTAACACAGTCATTAATTTTACCTTCGAAAAAAATTAACACGTTAATTTATATTTGAAGATTTCATTAGATTATGTGGTCTACATTACAAACAGGCTGTCGTTTTTCATCCTGGTCTAATTCAAGGAGGTATCTGTACTAATGATTCTCGAGCCGAATCGATAATAAAAAGGGTATTTTTTTCATTTTTTTTTACTGAAAGCTTAAATCACCGGTATTCAAACGCAGCCCGTCTGCTCCTAGCCCAATAAACGCGCCGTCACACACACAAACGCAAACGTTTATTCTACAGTAAAATTATGGACAGTATGGAAACTAGGGGGTGGTTTACGCTTACCGATTAACGCAAAAATTCAAAGTAAATAAAAAACCTACCCTTTTTATCATCGACTCGGATCGAGAATCACTAGTATAGATACTTCCTTGAATTTGACCTGGATGCAAAGCGACAGCCTGTATATGTAAAGAAGTAAGTTCACGCTCTATTTTTGTTATTGTTGTTTTCTTCATTTCGTCGTCATAATATTATTATTGAGTACGTAGGCACATTGAAAAGTATACAGTACAAATTGCCGATCGAACCTCTTAATGTGCGCGTCTTTCTACATCGTTCTCACATATATGTATAATCTCAACATGAATGATGTAACCAAGATCTTGTAACAAAATTTTGATTTTCATTCTTCTCCATAGAATTTGGAATGGGCAACTACAGTACTTTCACAAGTTATTATGCCTTGTGTCTGTGACTGTAGCTTCGCCTTTGTTTTTCTGACTTTCAAAAGTGCCTGCTAAGGTCTAATTGAAATAAATGCTTTGAGTTCGAGTTTGAGTTTAAACCAAATACTAAATAAATATTTTTTTTGTTTCTATATTAGTTTAAGACATTCACTTAAACGTGTTATTCTCTTCCTGGTCTCACACACTATTGTCTCCATTTCTTTTTCATCTTTCCTTTCGCAGTCCTGTTGGTAGACATTTCTATTGAAATAAGCTGTGCCTTTGTACCCTAAGTTATGTTATGTTGTTTCCCTATGTTCTCTCGTACGTGGTAAATGAAATATTTCAGTATATATAAGTATAAAATGATAACTTGGTACTTATTGGCTGAACCCAGCTGCTGCAGTAACATTGTAACATTTAATCTTTCACCTACGAGTAAGTCATCATTTGTTTATTTTTGTTAGAAGTTGTTTTTTTACATTCACCTGTACCTGATACTAATACTGCTTTCGGTTTCTAGACGTCTATCCATTTTTCCAATTTTAACTGAAAAGTAATTTGGATAATGATAATATTTCGGTAGAAAAACCACTTGGTAAGATTTGATTCAAAACGTACCACGATCAGACTTTCCAAAGCCGGGATTAAATCTTACAAAAAATGCAAAGCTTCTTCACAATTAGCATATACTATGCAATGTGCATGACGCTCTGCTGTCCGCTCTCGGGACCGCCCGGGAGCGCCGTAGATTGACTTGTCAGAATATTTGAATTTTAATCCCAGCCAAACGTTACATAAACACCACTTTATTTATTCATGAGCCTACCACTGCACTGGCTACGTCTGTTGTCAAGTGAATCTGGGATTTGGGGATGAATTGGGAGTTTTAAATTGTTTTGCAACTATTGAATGCCGACTAACTACGTTACGTTACGACGTTACGTTACGTGACTAGTTATAAAATTACTATACTTATAGAAACAAAAACAAAGGTGGCACGGGGTTGATGTGGCGACACTTGGGGAGGCTTATGTCCAGCAGTGGACGTCTTTCTTTAATGAAACTCGCGGGACGAGCTGGACAACACTAACAAGTAGTGATCTACCTGGGTCGAAAACCCGGAAGTCATGGTAGCCGTTGCCCAGTAATGAGATAATGCAGGCTACAACAAACCAGAAGTTTAATCAAATTAAAAGATATTTGAAAGTTTCACCATCTTGAAAAAAGGAAGGAGGAAGGGTCCGGAGAGTTGTCGAGAGTAGACGTGTTAATATTTTTTCCTAAATTATTATAAAATTGATTAAAACTTGTCAATTGATTATAAGCTCAAAGTCAACGAGTAAAACTCCAGTTTTCTTCGACCCAACGTGTGAGTGCTACATCAACAAACTAGACGCCGGCGCAAGACAGAAGCGAGCGTACCCCCCTCATACCTGCGGTGTGAAAGAGACGGGCTCCAATAATTCATCCTACTCTGCGTGGACACCGCGCTCATCGTAGCTCGGCTAATTATTAGACTACGACACCCAAGTACGTGGAATTGCAAGGGCGGCTACACACTAGTTGAATTAACAAAAAAAAATCTGATCCACGATGAGTATTATGCTATCACCTGACAAACAACACACCCGTGGAGGATCCCAACCGGATCTTTCCAAACTCGATACTGAAGAAAATGTGACGCCAAAGGTAACTTTTCGAAAAAGGAAACAACCCGAAACGGAGGACCTAAAGGCTGATTTTGCCGATTTCCGGAAAGAGATAATGAGTGCTCTTAATGGTTTTGTTGAGATGCAAAGGGCAATGTTCACTAAAATATCTGACGACGTATCAGACATTAAGGACGAATTAAAAAATCTCCAGTTCACAACGAAAGGACTTGTATCAGAACAAAACCAGATTAAATCAGATATAGTTGAACTGAAACATGCACGTGCTGCAACTAATGCAAAACTTGATACCATGGAAATAGACATAAAAAACTTAAAGATAGCACCATCAGTACTGCTGGAATCTGTGAACCTTACCTGTGAGGATGTCGTTTCTGAGCTACATGAAAGAGACCTCAGAAGCAAAAATATAATCATAGTGGGTATACCTGAAGCAAAAAATGACAGCAAAGAAGAACGAATTGCTTATGACAGTGGAGAGGTCAACAAAATTATAAAAACAGTTTTTCCTGAGTGCCCTGATCCTATTAAGATTCATCGCCTCGGTTATTTTAAACCAGAAAAAACTCGACCCATTAAAGTATATTTACCATCTCAAGAAAATGTGAAAGTGATTCTCCGTAATAAATCAACGAACAAGAACGAAACTGTTAAAATATACTCGGATCAAACCCCATATCAACAAATATTCATGAAAAAATTAACAGCAGAGCTACAACAGCGAACACAAAACGGTGAGAAAGATCTGATCATAAAATACGTTAATAATACCCCCAAAATAATACATCAGTCATCAAAAAACTAATAAGAAAAACACAACTACAACCGAACACTAGCTATAATAAAATAACGTACGAAATCACTAGCAATTACAATAACCTAGGCTCAAATCGAAAATCGTTAAGATTTCTATATGCAAATATCCGTAGCTTGGTAAGACCTGGCAAAATAGACGAACTAAACTGCATCCTGGCTACAATAAAAAACGTTCATGTAGTGGTGTTAGTAGAAACCTGGATTAAAAACGAAACAGAAGCTAAAAGCTTACGATTGCCAAATTATAAACACTACTATAACTTCCGAACACAGTCAAGAGGAGGCGGAGTCTCAATATTTGTCAACAAAACTATAAAACATGAGTTTATAAATGACAAATGCGAAGACGATAACCACTTCCTATGGGTGCATTTGGAAAAATTTTCTCTCGACATTGGCGCCATTTATAAACCAGAAAGAACCAATTCAAAAAAGTTCCTTGAGACCTTTTCGGAAGAACTTCAGAAACGTAAACGATGTATCTTATTTGGTGATTTTAACTACAATTTACTTGTGCCGAACCGATCTACCTCAGATTATACTGATGTGCTCATAGAACAGGGATACGCCGTATTGAATAAAATTGAAGATAAATACTGCACTAGGGAAACTTCAACCACCAAGAGTATCTTAGATCATGTATGCACTAGCCTTCAAGATCACAAATTACATCTAGCTATTATAGAATCTGCGATGTCTGACCACAAACAGATCTTCTTAGAAGTCGAGAAGTATCAGCCCGAGCCTATTAGAAAAATGAAATTTAATGCTATATCATACCCAAATCTATATAAAACTATAGAAAACATAAACTTTGATACCATCGGTGAGGAGTACACTGTATTAGAAAAGGCAATTCAGTCAGCAATTAAAATAAATAAAACTGTTAAAACTAAGATACTAAATCCTCCGAGGACAGATTGGATAAATAAGGACATAGTTAATCAAATAGACAAAAGGAATGAACTGTGGAAAAACTACAAAAATAATCCAAATAATCAAGAATCAGAAGAAGAATTTAAAAAAGCAAGAAATAGAGTTTTCGAAAATATTCAAGCAACAAAAAGTAATTATTATCATAAATCTTTCAAGGAATGTGAGGGTAAACCCCTTAAGATGTGGCAATTGATAAATAGCTTGTCCAATAATAAAGTAAAGAAAAGTGTTGCTCCTTCTAAACTAGAGTCACCTACAGGGCTGATCACTGATGAAAGGGAAATATGTGAGTGTTTTAACAACTACTTCTCCAGTATAGGTACACTTCTAGCTAATCAGATACCTGCAAAATATCATATTAATCAGACTAACACTATCTCGTTAAATAAAATCGTAAATACAACTACACTTTCTCAAATAGAACCAGCAACGCAAGAAGAAATTAGGAAAATAATTGACAACCTAAATGCAAACACCAGCACAGGTATAGATGGTATCAGTGTCAAATCGCTTAAATGTATAAAGAATCTCATATTACCTAGTTTAACTCAGTCCATAAATAAATGTTTCAGCGAAGGTCACTTCCCTGACACTTTAAAATACGCCAAAGTTACCCCTATTTTTAAAACTGGTTCCAAACTATCCCCGGGAAATTATAGACCTATCTCAGTTTTACCCGTATTGTCTAAAATTTTTGAAAAGCTGTTGCACAATCGGCTTACTCTATATTTAAATTCTTTTAACTATCTTTCACAAAGACAGTATGGCTTTAGATCAAAATCCAACACTCTTTCTGCATCAACAGATTTAATCACAACTATTAAAACTAACATAGATAAAAAACACATTGCTCTAGGGATTTTCATCGACCTGCAAAAGGCGTTTGATACCGTTAGTCATAGCTTGCTCATGAATAAACTTGCATCCATCGGCGTAACCGGAAAGGCTTACAAAATTTTTGAATCATACCTTCAGGGTCGCCGGCAGGTCGTCAAAATTGGTGACAATGTTAGTACACCGATGGTAATTACCTGCGGCGTGCCCCAGGGCTCAACCTGTGGACCACTTTTATTTTTAATCTACATTAACAACATAGACAAGATAGGCCTAAAAGGACATATTTCTTTATATGCAGATGACACTTGTCTTTTTTATTTTGGTCACTCAATTGACTCCATTATACAGGATGCACAACAGGATCTCAATATACTAGAAAGATGGTTTCTAAAGAACCTATTAACTATCAATGCATCCAAAACGAACTATATAATATTTGCAGCTAAAAACAAAAAAATCTCAAATCACAAGCCTCTTAGTATTAATGGAGTAAATTTAAATAAAGTTAATAAAGAGAAATACCTTGGACTAATTTTGGATAATCAACTTACATGGAAACCACACATAGAGAAAATCTATTCTAAAATATCAAGCCTAATGGGGGCATTACGTCGAATTGTCAGATGTTTCCCTCTTAAAGTCCGCCAAACTATATATAATTCATTGGTAAAACCTCATATTGATTATCTTATAGAAGTGTGGGGTTCAGCAGCTAAAACCAACCTAGAAAAGCTACAAAGAGCGCAGAACAAAGTTATCAAAATGTTATTTCACTACCACTATCTGACCCCCACACACCAAATTTACAAACAAACAAAATTATTTAACATCTCCGATATATATTTATATAACACATGTTTATTAGTTCGTAAAATTCTTTCCAAAGACATACATACACAAATCACATTCACAAAAAACATACATGTACACAAACGTTTTCTGAGAAGTGCTCAAGACCTACACATACCTAGCACTAGAACTAATTATGGAAAGAAAACAATAATATATGAGGGAGCAAAACTTTTTAACTCACTGCCAAAAGATATAAAAAATACCAAATCGTTACTTCTATTTAAAAAAATATTAAAATGCCACATCTTAAAAGGTCATAACAAAAATAACTAATTTAATTAAAGTAATTTATTTTCACCTAGTGTAAACCAGTCCTACAAACCAAGATGTGCCGCACGGCGGTAGACAGTACAATGTTATCAACTTTTAACTCGAAGAACTTTGAACTAGTACCTTCATAATAACGTGTATTATTTTTTATTTTTTTTATGTTATATTCTTTACTTTTTATACTTTACTTTACAGTTATATTCTTGCTACTCCTGGACAACACAAATGTATTTTAAATAAGTAACTTTAAGTATTTATTTCTATTCAAGTGATTTGTAATCTTTTGGAAATAAATGAATTCAAACCGTAAAAAAATATGCAACTAATCTTATTGATATTATGATGGAAACAATACAATTTTTTTTTTCTCAAAGCAATATTTTATCCACAGGTCCCCCACATTTCGACGCACGCTTCATGTGAGACGCGTTGCATTGCAGTAAATTAAACCTATCGCAGTGGACTTCTGTGGTTAGTTCCGACACCATTTTCAATATTGGTAAGAATATTTTTATTCTGCTTGTTTTACTATTACTTCTATATATTTTTTTAACTTATAATGCTGTGAGGCAAAATATTACATTCTGCCTATTTTCCGATTACTTCTTTATATTAATGTTGGAGCGAGAAAAAGGAAAATCGGATTGACCGCGTGTCTTTGGTAACACTTTGACCTAGAACTGGCCTAGCGTTTTACGTAGTTTGAACAAAATAAAAGGCCAGTTTGTACCGGTTTTGTAGTCAGTGGTAAAACCACTGACGTGGGGTCTAGAGTATTCTACCAAAAACTCAATAATTATTTACAGCTTCTTACATATTTATTATTATTATTATTTTAAATAAAAGGTTACACGCGCGTGCTGATTGCAAAATTCGCCTCTAGCCTCGGGTAAGGCGAGATGGGTGCAAGTCTTCGGCGCGGGACAATTGGTGTGCTCCTCCTAGCACCACATTATAAAAGGTGCGTGAATTTTTAATAAATTAACTTTTTTTCAAGCTTTAGCATCAAAAGTGTCCTCGCTTGGTATTGTAGTTAGAATTGCAAATGATGACTACAGTTGTCATTATTTGTATATTTTTTTGATTTTTTAGTTTGTATAATATTTGCTAGATAGTAATTAAATAACTAATAAATGTACTTCATAAGCCCTCGAGGATCAAATTCCTCATCCATAAGTATAAGTGTAGTAGTGTAGTTCCGTATCTATAAGTCTTGAACTAAGTCGGTCTATCGACCGACCGTAATCTTCTAGTAAGATGTCTAAAATACCCTACTCTATTCTAAACTAGTAACGGTAACTATTTCTTCCTACGCTCCTAATAAAATTTATTATTAGATCCCTATTTAAAACCTCAATAAAATAATCCGTTAAAATAATAAATCTCTGCATAGACTTTTAATTACAAGAAAATCCAATAAGTTACCGTCATACCTATTAGTATTATAACGTAATAATTATTCCGATCAGAATTTTATTAATGGGTCCAAGTGGAACATACCACAAGCCTTAAAAGCCAAGAAACCTTAAGGCGGTAAACGATTTGATGGCTTTTTAATAAGTTGCCTTACGCGGCTGGCATGAAATTTAATTGAATGACCATAACGAATAGGCCGATGTGGCCAATCACGGAGGCGGTACTAGAGTGTTAATTATAAAGATTTTATATAAAATTTATTGAAGAAATTTGCAGAAAAAGATGACAATTCTAGATAAAAAACTTACTTTGCGTAATAACTCTAGATAATTCTGTCTAGAGTTATTATTTTGGAAGTTGAGACTTTTCTAGAAACTTGGAGATTTTTTTCTGTGGCATTATTACCTTGCTTGCTTGTCATCAGTTCATAGCAGCCCACTGCAGGACATAACCTCTCAAATTGCACTCAATTCAATGCAATCCTCCTTGGTCACTAACATCCGAATCTACTCGATGGTTGATATCTAAAAAACGGCATTTTATTTTATCTCCACCTTTCTTAGCTTGGAGGTCACCCGATCTTTTATCTTAGTAAAAATAAAAGCTAAGGCTGTTACTAAGTTCGTAGTATATAGGCACCTATTTATTACTTTATGTAAATACAACTCAGAGTGTCTCGGTGTAGACTTTCGAAAATGGAGTACATTTTTATCACTTGTTTTCTCCTTTTTCTGTAGATAGCCAGTTGTTTTTCTTATTGTAATTAGATACGGAGAGAGCCACAAAGGTAGGCCGCTAATCCAATTTTTTGTTTTTGTTTTGACGTGTACAGGGGAAAGATAGTGGCATCCATTAGGGTACAAGGCTGAGTAAAGAGCCGACACCAGTTGTCGAGGAGTATTCCTACATAATATAAATATTCAATAGGGGTTTGAATATGTTAATACAACGTCTCCTCATTGGGTTGTAGATTGCGTCGTCGTTTTTATCTTATACGACATTTAACTCCGGTAATTCAATTTACTTTATTTGCATAATGTCGCCTGCTTTCTAAAGTAGGTGAGTATGGAAATCTCACTGAATGGGAACGCAATTCGTTTGTCCTTTGAAGTGTATAAATAGATAATTCATGTTGATTTTCCGTTTGATAAACTAGTGTTTTAATTGGATGCAGTGTGCATTTAGTTGTACAAATTTCAAATGGAATTGATTACAAAAAGTTTGTAGTGATATTTTACGCTTGTTTCAACCTACGCTATCGTTGTTAACATCCACCGAATCAAAAACATTTCATCACACTATTACGTATAGGCGAATGGAGATATCTAGAATTAATCGGGCTCTGAAGGCATACAAAGCCGTGAAATATTGCTCGCTCGTTGTTCACAATGGCTACGTCTTCATCACGACCCTATTGTTTTTTTTCTTTGGGCACCACACGCGGGATTGTTTTCTGTTACAGCTATGGAGTTGGGAAACGTGTTCTGCTGTCTCTCTGCTCATTTATCAGGGCTAGGCACATCGACGGCTTAGCTTGTAGAGATAAAAATATCTCTGTACTTAAATGTAAGATTCTTACATACTTGTTAATAATATTTATGGACGGTGACCCCGGCGTAAGTGGCCTGAGGTGTGGGGTGTACGAACTATAATTTATTTTATCACAGCTCCGTGTCTGTAGCTGTAGGATTTACAGGTATTTAGAATCCTACCTATCTACATTCAAACAAGGACAAATATTTCAAAGACTGTTTAATAAACCTAATTCAAATCGACGAACCAAAAAGTTGTCATTAAAAAAAAATATAATCAGTCACGCTTCCACAGAAATTCTCAATACAAATTCAACATATGGGAAGGAAATAAGTTTGTACCATATCTACCTACCTGTAGATAAAAATACAAAGCCGCAATAGAACGGTGCTCTTCATTCCCCGTTATCAATCTACCATGATGCCATCTGTGACGCCGCCATTACTCAATTTCCTTTGCCGCCAAAAAAGAGCGCGTAAAAAGAATTCAAAGAAAGAATTCAAACAACCGTTTAGAACACGGAATAGAGACGCGACGCTTCACTGTTGGTTTGATGCTACTCTATGATTTATGGCTGAATAAATAGGTATTGGAATATGATTTTGAGCGAGTCTAGAGTTTGTTTATGTAGGTGTTACGAAGTGAGATCCTCACAAGAAAAGATTTATTTTCAGGTATAATGTGACAGCGGCAACTCGTATTATTTGATAGCTGTGGATTTTCCAATGAGGGCGTTTTTTTATTGATTTAAGTTATTTACAGCAACGTAGATAACTTTATTCAAATTTCAAAGAGATCGTAAAACAAAAATGTCAGTTGTAAGTTTTTTCTGGGTTTCGAAACAAATTAAATCAATTTTTATTCGAATTTATAACCATTTCTTACTTGCACACTCTGCCACACGTCCCGGTTCTGTGCGCCCCTTATCCAGGTTTTTCCCGCGTCTTATTACTAAAGTAACTTTGTGAAAATATATTTTAATAATTGTAGCGTAATAAATACAGATGTTAAAAGCAAACCAAACAACAGCTATGGACCAATCTGAATCGGTAAACAAACGCCTTGTTGGAAATAGATAGATTCTTATCAGATTTGCATATATATTTTCGGTTTCTAAGCGGAATGTGGTGGTGCACCCACACAGAACCGAATTTGGACTCTTGCACAGTGTGTTGGTACCACTGAATGATAATTTAAATTCATTCTCTCCGCCGCCCGCGCCATCATTTGGACAAATGTTGCGTCATTTGTCTAAGGGACTGCATTGAGGTACGGGCGGGAAAACCATTTCACAATATCAAGGAAAATCAACCTTGTATACCCAACTTTAATGTTAGTTTTTCAACAACACCAACCGATCAGATTCCAAAATCTTCTGTTGATGTAAAGCTACGCAAAATTGATATTTACGTGCAAAATATAGAGTTCATTCGGGTCCGCGCCAACGAAATCTCATTTTGTAAGCTTCCGAAAACATTTCCACAATGAAAAATGAAACTTATAAAGAATGTTCGTCGGTTGATTTTTGATCGGCAAACTTTCCTTTCAATGGGTATTGAATTAAAACTTACCGTATTTGTGCTACGATACTAATTAATTTAATTATTTATCTCATTGTGCGCATGTTTATTCAATACACATAATTTTAATGAATAGGTGCTTACATAAGAAGCTTCTGTAGCTCTGTAATCGATGACTACAATACTATTTGATTAGTTTTTGTAAACAAAGACTTTTAACTTAAATTTGCTAAGCATTTTGCGAAGATCAACCAAAACTTCAGACCAATAAAACTTTTTCTTGAAAATAACTGAGCCCTTTACCTACATTTTTACCTGAGAACGCTATTTTCACGTCGATCTTGGTTCGTGTGTCTTAAGCTATATATCCCGTGCAGTATTAAAGAGAACTAGGTTAGTAAGGCAAAGTTGTCTCAGTAGATATACCTGTATATTGACTGAGTTAGCCTTGTCCAGTCACCATGTATCTTGTAGGATCTTGTGACCAGATATTATCCAGATATAAAATCGGGGGTCGATACTAAATGATAAGTTCTAACTTAGGACCACAGTGAGAGTTAACATAAGAGCAGTGGCGTGCCTAGGGGCCAACAATACGACAAGCCCATAAGGCAAGCAGACTTCCACTGCTGGACCACAGGTCTCCTCTCAATACGGAGGAGTGGGCCATAATCCGAAAAAGCCCAAGGCTTAAAAGTCCGCCTTTGTACAGTTTTTTTAACTTGTTCATAAAGTTTTAATAAAATAAAATAAATAATCGACGTCGCGGGCCCAGTGTGAGCTGAAAACTAACTAGATATAAAAAATGTGAGCCAAACTATTTATTTATTATTTAGCAAATATCCTGTTAGTCTCAGTCCTCAGGGATTTTGTCCCATAAAACTTCCAAAAAGGCCTAATACCATTTATCGTTTGTTTTCCCAGCTCGTCCCACCATTTCCATCGTGTTCTGTTGCGACACCTAGATAAATAATTATAATCGTATTTGTTTCACCTTTATGCTTTGAACTTATTTGTCGTGGCTCACGGTTAGTTCGATCGTGATCGAATCACTGGCTAACATCCTGATTCAGATCTCATAAAATATGAATAAGCTATGTATGTTTGTCTTAATCTCAATGCGGAAATCACTCTCAGCGACTATATGACCTTATCAGAAAAATGTTGGTCTATTACCAGTCCATCCATTGCTGTAAATATGGTTCCTTCGTCTTCATTCAAAACTGTGATGGATCCATTGTTAAAAATTAAATAATTTATATTACTTTCGAGCTGTAGGTATACGCTACGAGAAGGAAATGAAAGTCATCAATTTCCACGGAAAACCTTAATGTAGTACATACAGGCAATCATGTAAAAAAGTATATATAGGTACATAAGTACATTACTGAGGCTCATTTGTATCGGGGTAGGCAGTCAGTGTAAAATAATCGGATACCGTAAATGTTATATTAATGATCGTCCATTTGTACGAGTGAAATAAATTTGATGAAATTAAAAGGAAAAAAAAATCAGTATGAATAATTGGTGTTCGCTTGTTGTATGTCCGCCTTCTGTTATTAAATTCCACGTAGGTTTTATGTGAAATGTGGAAAGAATTGTCCCGTACAAGTCGGCCATATATTAGCAACGGATTCTACGGTCATTTTTTATTAATTTGCTACATCTTGCTATTACTTATGTGATTCTTCACATGATGAAAAACGCTTGAGGAAAAATGTAAAAGAAAACTATTTATATTTTTTTCAATTTAACCAAAGAAACGATGGATGAAATAAGTAAAGGATGGTATGGCAAGAAACGAGGTTTCTGACGAGATGACGAGTAATAGAGAAGATTGGGAGAAGAAGATATGCTGCGCCGACCTCAAATGAATTGGAATAAGAACAAGTCATAGGTCTCGAGTTCGAACCCAAAGCACGCACCTCTGATTTTTCAGATTCATGTGCGTATATGTATAATTATCACTTGCTCCGGTGAAGGAAAACATCGTGAGGAAACCAGCATGCCTGAGAAATATTTCTTAACGGCATGTAAAGCCAAGTCAGAACATGGCCGGCCTAAAAACTGTAAACACCAGGTTAGGCACTAACCACACGATAAAGAAGAAGAAGGCCAAGAGAATGATGTCATTTTTTCAATTACAATATTGGTAATGTATGGTTCTCAAAACTCTTTTATTCGGCTTCATATGTTTTACCTCCTACCTACTGCAAAACCTGTATCAAGAAGGGGCCATATTCCCGCAGATGACGTAAGCACAGTAGACCAAAAGACCTCCTACGAACCTAATTCCGCGAATTAGATTTTTATCTCCGCTTTTTTTGAGCCACCAACCCTACAGTCCCGAAAGCAATCTAGTTGGGCCCAGGATTACTCGTTTCTTTTTTTATTTTATCTAATTGTGCCCGCGGTATGCCCCAGAGATGGGGCGATGTGTCGCGGAGTATCTGCTCTGCTGCCCTGCGCGGAAACCAATTTCAAAAGACCCAGAAACTGTACAGAGTCGGATGGATTTGCGTTTTTTTTAAAGGTATACTTTGGGGAGTTGAGTTGAGGAATTTTTGTTTCTGAGCATTTTTTGCAAGAATGCAATTTACATATGCCAATGTAGGAGTAATGTTTGCAAGGTGACCCATTTTGTTATCTGATGAAAAGAAAGGTTTAACGCCAAATGTCGCATAGTAGAAATGCAGAGTCCTTGTCAAAGAAGGATTTATGGTTCCAATGCTTTGAGTCTATTTGCTTCTAAAATATTTGAGATATCGATCAAAAACCAAACCTTCGACCCTTTACAAGCACGTAAAATCCATATTAACATACAGATGTATATCAGAAATCGTAGGGTAAATATTGTTCGGAAAGGATAGCATACTCCGGCCCTGTCGAGAGTGGCGCCCCCTTCAGCCCGCGAGTGACACTGACGAATCGCGGGACATTAGTCATAGTCGAGACCTCCCGCCCTCCTCTCCCGCACCCCGCACTACCCCCGCACATACCCTGTTTATTTACTTTTTGTAACGCTATTGATGTTTAATTATAGAGCACCCTAATGTATCTCGCCTAATTTTGACGCGTAATGTTTTGCTTGTAATATTTCATTGCATCACGAATATATTTTGTTAGTGCTATGTCGTTTGTAGAGTGCTATTTTCAAGCGATTTTCTGTCTGCAGTCGATATTTCTTCGGCAAATGTAGGAGCGTTTGACCAAGATACTAACTATAAAATATAATTTGGTTGTAGACTGGTTTGATCTCGATCTAAAACTTTCTATAACATTGAAATGGGGTTTCTGGCACTGGCAAAACAAGGTTTATTCTTTTGGTAGAATGTTCTCTCTTTTGTACTCGTACTGTACAGTTTCTAAATTCTCATTTTTTTACAATACCTATAGGTAACAATTAACCGTTAAAATTGTTCAAACACTATTATGTCGTATTTTTTTGCAAATTATTTTACCCAAAACTGAAAAAAATTCGCAACATGCGCAAGCATCGCCAACAAACGAATACTAACTCTTACACATCGAAGTATCCATTACCGACGAGCTAGACGCAAATAAAACATTACAACCAGCTCTCAGTCGAAGTGGTAAAACAAGAGAAATACTGCATAGTTCTAGCCGGGATAATAGTTAGTCTTACCACTATGATAGTTGTTCATTAATACTTGAACAGCTGTGTCATTTCGAGCTATCAACCGTTCATTCTGTTTTGTTGTAGGAGTTAGCCTATTTGAGTTCGATGACGGATTGAAATAGGTTTTATGTGAGTACTACTACACTACTATATTTACTAGTAATACTATATCTTTGTCTTTTGCTGTGCCCGACAGGGTCCACAATGATCATAATTTTTTAAGTTATCACCTAAGTACCTACACATGGTGGACTGCAAATAAAGTATTGAGTATTGAGTGGGAGTTTCATAACTAACCTATATTTTGACTAGTGCAGCTTAATCGTCTTCTTGTTGTCATGTTGTTGTTTTTTCTTTAATTATATAATAGACTTTATTTTAGTGCAGCTAGCTTAGTTTAGCTTTTTGCCTTTTTTTAGTTTTTATTGAGCTCTGTATTGCTAGACAACTGTTAAGTTTTAGTGGGATTCAATCTCAATTCAATTTTTGTTAATGTCTTTGTACTAATATTACATATTGGTAATAAATCTTATCTAACATCGCGCGATAATAATAAAGTCTATTGATTATATAGCATGAAGGAATTAAATATGTAATAAATTAATGAAAATTGTTAACAGCCAATTGGGCATAATGTTAATTTAATTACCAAAAACAAATATCACTGTAAATAATTGATTGATGTATGTACATACAGTGTAAGGAATCAATAAAGCAATTTTTTTTTAGCGGTTCTCTACTGTATCTGTTACCTCATCATTTTATTGATGCTTTAGTTGTTCGTAAATAATAATAAATCATAAAAAAATGTTTATTTCAATTACAATAGGCATTTCGATACATGTTATTGGAGATCACCTTTTAAGCAAGGAATTGCTTGTATAAGGAGACTCCGCTCTTCCACTTGTCATTTTTAAGCAATTGAAATGTAGACAATTGTAAAAACCGCTCAGCAGATTAATGAGCGTAATGTAGAAAAGGGCCAGATCGCGCGTGTACGTGTATCATGAGTGAGTGTGTGAGTGAGTCTGTAAGTGAGTGTGGGTGTGAGTGTGAAAGTGAGGTTGTGTGGTGTTTAAGATAATGAGATAATGAGTAAAGCATAGTTCACTCTTTCCAATTATTATCCTGTCTGTTTGTTTATTGTCACGGTTTCTAGACAAAGCGTAGGTCCAGACAGATGTAGGCTGTCGTTTGTCGGTTTGCCCTGCGACAATGTCTTGGGATCGAAAGAAGCTAGATAAGTCTTCTTTCACTAACCTTGCGCACGACAACCCAAATGTAACAGGGTTAATGTAATTTGGTTATTGAAAAGCAGATACAATAGACTCAACATCGTCGTAGGTTTTAGTTTTAAGCCAATCGGTTACATAAATCTTCGGTAGAATAGTCATTTTCACGACCTATGAAATAAAATCAGTATAATTAAATAAGTAAACAAAGTCCCTCCTCTCCTCCCTAAAACAAACACCAATCATCAACAGTAGCAACATAATTACTAACAAATCGAATTTTCCATCAATCAAGTCCCGTCATCGCTTACGATATCTTTACCTGGAAGGTGGCGCCCCCTACCTTATCACATAGCGACATGATAAATGACTTGCGCCTATCTGTTAATTAAGATTTTCGCGGCTCTCACGTGTAGACGGATGTCGGTAATTTAACTTAGATGTTGGTGGATGTTGATGACGAAAAATATTGAATTTAGATAGTGATTGTTTATGTGATAGTGGATGTTCCTTAGTAGGTTATATATTCTCGTTCAAATATTAAAATTTCTGTGTGTAAACTAGCTCCGAGAGAATCTTTATACATTTAGTCGGAACTTTATTCATGTTCAGTTTAGTTAGTTAATGTTCCCCCAGCGTCATTGCCTCTGTAAAATTATTAAAATAAATCTGAAGTCTGACAAGGTAAAAAAAACCTGCCTCAAGTACCAAACTTCCATAAAAAAAATCACCAACTTACTATTGATGAAATGAAAATGAAAGCCTTAAATTTTACATTCAAATTGAAACTCATTCAATTATTTTACACCTTAAAAACCCTGCTGAAAGGTCAAACAGTATGAAGAAATAGTCGAGATAGTTCGCTGATCGCCGATAGAGGGCGTTACCGTACACCCATTTGTCAGCGAGAGGCTCATTAGGGTCGAATCTGGTTGAATCTCTAGGGATTAAGGGTCTCAATACGGGGTAGTCGTCACGAGTGTGCTCTAATGGATATTGAAGAAAAAATCTTAAGTTTTAGACCACTCAGTTTATGTTAGTCTGACGTGTGTCCCATCTGATTGATGTATCAAATGTTCACTAAAACTGTGATTTACCAACTCACCTAAACGGGCAGGGATATCTTTAAGTCAGTATATAAACTTGTATCAACATCTTGTATCGTGTTCTTAAGACGTAGTTGATACTACTTCTATCTTTAAGAACACCCATTAAAATCTAGACAGAACTTTTGTCGCTGATATAACGAAAAATATTTCAGATTGTAAGGGTCCTCTGAATATTTCAGTCTAAAGAGAAAAGATCGATGATACGTGCACAAATATATTAATATATATCATAATGGGTGTACCAAGACTCTTAACGAAAGGCAGTTGTTTTCCCCATCATTGCGCTCATTTTTTTGTTCTAGACCATACCTGGGAACCTTTTAGTTACAGAGATATTGGGGGTCAAAGTTCTAACTTCCGCACAAGTTTTTTTTAATGTATTTTTTTTACTTTTAACACCTCCACAACCCCCGTACTATTCAATCAATCCATCAGCAAAATGTTTTGAATGTGTGCGTGTGTTTTGAATGTGTTTTGCGTATGCGTTCATTGAGTCCTACCGTAAAACGTGATTTTTAGCCCCAAAAAAAGTCGTTTCCCAGCAATATTTTTTGCGTAAAGTTACTTATTTTGATGTACATAATGCTTGGTTGACGGCTTCGTGAAGGGTCATATTACACCCTGTATATATAACATGATACACCTAGCAGCCTCAAATGCTTTCCTAATAATAATAACGTATTAACCAGTTAAGAGCTTGGAATGTATTACGTTTCTGAAATTGACACAAATCTATTCCCATTAGATACTGCAGTAGCACTGAAGTCAGGTTTAACTATTAGACCTCCGTGTTATTATTTGTTTTTGTTAATATTCTCATTAGCAATAACATCAGATCTGTCATATGAATACATTAGCTACCATTACACTATTGTATTGTATAGCGGGCTGGTGTCCGCAACTCCACGTCTAAGCGCGTATTTTGCGTGCGGGTACATTACACTAATCGACATTTCAAGCAAAACTCAATCCCCAGAAAACGCTAGTTAACTCAGCTATAATTTACTATATAATATGATGTAAATCTGTGTACGACGATTATAAAAACATTACACGATAGATATAAACTTATCGCGACCGCCAATCAGAAACGAGAAGTCGAAATAAATCGATGTTACATCCAATCATTACTCTACGTCAGGATCGACTCAATTAAAATATCGTTAATGTGCTCTAACTAAACAAAAAGCTACCCTGCTCTGTGAAGTTTAGAGTTGCTTTTCACAGTGTCAATATTTTTACCTTGCAATGGTCATTATGGTAAATGTAGTATACTATAAAACCACGAAATCGGCGTGTCGGAATCGGAATAAAGGTAAAATAAACAGTCGGTAAAGCTGCGCTGGACACGAGGTAGTAAGTTTTAAATAATATTATAGCAGCGGCTATTATAAAAATATCAGCCTGTGAATATCATAGCGATGATGTTTAGTATCAAACATTTTGACGACCTGAATGGCGCAGCGGTAGTGAGGCTGCCTTACGTTCTTAGGGTCCCGGGTTCGAATCCCGGTAGGAGCAAATGTTTGTGTGATGAGCATGGGCATTTGTTTCCGAGCCATGGATGTTTATATGTATAATAAGTATGTATTTACAAACAAAAAGTATCTATGTATTATTATCAACTATCTGGTGTCCACGACACAAGCCTCGTTGCTTAGTGTGGCACCTAGATGGCGCTGTGTGTAATGTCCAGCGATATTTATTTATTTACTTATCAAGACAGACTTAAGAACTCGAGAGGAGCTCGTGGCAAAATAATAACAGCCGCTCGGGTCGATCTTTAGGTTAAGCCGTGCTTGCCTAGGTTGGTCTGTGGATGGGTGACAGCCCATTTCATACCGAGTTTCCTCCGTGCCTCGGAAAACACATTAAGCCGATGGTCCCGGCTGTCATCTGTAGATTTTTGACAGCCGTTAAAGGTAGTCAGTGGCCCAAAAAGTCTGACAACCAGTCTTACCAAGGGGTATCGTATTACCCGGTACTAACTGGGGTGTGGAGGTCAGATAGGCAGTCGCTCCATGTAAAATACTGGTATTCAGCTGCATCCGGTTAGACTGGAAGCCGGCCCCAACATAGTTGGGAAAAAGCTAGGCAGATGATGATTGATTTTTTGAAAGCAGACACAGACTTAAGACAGAGTATGATGAAACAGTATTTTCAATAGTTTTTAAATTTGATGATTTCACATTCATAGGAAATGAGGATTAAGTATAAGACATTTCGTATTATTTCTAGGATAATACCAACTTGTTCACTTCCTCTTCCAAATCTTTTTTTCAATTGGAGGTCGGTCAGTTAATCACGTAGTTTGATGTCATGTTGCATTTCAAGGTACTTATAACAACTTATAACTTACATAATTCAGTAACATATTGCAAACATTATAAATAAAGTGAGCTTATTAAAACACTATAAAATTAAAATGATCAACATTTAAATGTTCAAAATCCATATCTATATAATTTGTATCCAGTACTCTATCAAATTGTAATTCCAGTACATTACTGAACTAAAATGATTGCGTAGATTATCTATTTTTCATAATCAATGTAAAGTCAGTTGTGATTTATCAAAGTGTTTGTACCTAAAACAAATAGGTACGAGTTAAGTACTGTAATCTGTTTCTTGTGTAATTTATCTATTTCTAGGCTCATGGTATACAACCATGAGCCTAGAAATAGATAAACTACAAGCTATACAGCTTAAGCTTAAAATAACTGCATTATTGAAATGTACATAATATGGAAATAAAGCTAACTAGCTTCAACTTTATTACTAACTGACCGACTCCTTGACAATTCAAACGCGTTAGAAGATTTTTGTTTGAATTTATTTTCTTTACAGTAAGTAAAGAAAATAAATTCAAACAAAAATCTTCTTGCATTTACGAAGTAATCGTAACACATATTTTGTATGAATACGATGCATTAGCTAATATCAGGATAATGCGAAGGATTATTATCTTCCTTCTCGTCTTGTTCATCTTGATCAATAAATACTTCATCGTCTTCATGTAATCGACTGGTAGTTGTTTCACCAATATTTGCAACAATATTTACAGACTCCACAGCATCATCGATCATCTTTCTCAAAATACCCTAAAACATTTCGACAATCAACAAGAGTACTTTTTAAAAGAAAATATTTACAGTCTCCAGCGGTGTTATCCTCGTGTACGAACGATAAATTACTTGTAATTTCGTACTCGGGTGATACCTGAGCTCAGTGAAAAAACACGAGACATAGACGTCTTGGTGCGTCGCAAATTACGGTCATCATCTTCTCATCAGGAGCGTGGGTACGCGTTGATGTATCGCCGTTCGGCTGGAGGGTACCGGAGCGTACCCGTGTAGGAGCATGAAGGTGCAGAAGGGAATTTTGAGAGGTTGATGTTTAAAGATTTGAGAATTTTGATATGAGTTTTATTACTGACGTTACCACGCAATACTTTTTCTGTTGTGAACTCCTGAATAATGAAGTCTTCTACATTGTGACATTGGAATGAAAGACTCATTGATATTCCTTTTTAGTGTCGATATGACCTGCGGATTAGCTGCTCATGCCGTGGTGTAGGCACCAGTAAGTAGAGTGGCTGACTACCCGGGGAGCACTCGACGATCATAAAAGAATTTCGCCACTAAATCTGATTGACTTATTTCGAGTTTCGTCACTAAATTGACGATGGTAATGTGTAATTGAAACTCAATGGATTTTTTTTAATCAATATTTTTGGATGAAATCAATGTGAAGTATCACATTGATTTTGAATAACTCTTGCCACATCTAGCCACATTTCAACTCTGTGATGTAAATATGAGCACTTCAACGTCAGAGAGAGTTGGCTTAAAGAGTAAATGGGCGTTCAGCGTTAGGTTTTAAACTCCACTAAAGTTTGTGCCTCACAAGAAACAAATTACGAGGAAACAAAATCACTGCGGTAATACCCCGTTAGATAATGTTGGGTATATTGCCACCTGCGAATAATGCTTTTGTGAACGTAAGATAGATAGTTTTGTAAATGATCGACATGGATCACCCATCTTAAAAGCTTCGCTAGGTTTCACTAAGCGAAATTTCAAATGTGACGTCAAATATTTTCATGAACTTTAGGAATACACGAGAAAAATAAAGAATTTAATTTCGAGTATTTTTGCTTCCGATTGGGATTTGATTTCTGTTTATTTTAAGCGCCTCACACGCAGATTCTTAAGCAAGCTGTGTAAAAAACATTGCTAAGTAAATATGATGAGTGAACGAAATGTGTCCATCATGAATATTTTTCATAAAAATGCATTTAGATTCCAAATATAACATACAATGTTCTAAAAGTCAAGAAATAAGAGCATTTTCCGAAAAAGTAGCTATCGCTCTCGTGTTCACGAGGAAAAACAAAAAAGTTGCAGTTGACACTGCGTTTCCAAGTAATGCCATATCGAAACCAGCTTCCAAAACCCATCATACTTAGCCCATTTATCCAAAACAGAAAGGCAGACAGGCATTACAATATAATATTTCAACTGAAGGTATTAGAAAGGCAGTAGTGAGCGTACGACGGTAACTAATCGTTGCGCATGCGTGTCCAATCGGAATGACTGTGGAACAATTGCTGGCAACGCTTTTAGGTAGCCATGGGTGCTTGATTTGATGTGGGAAAGGGTAATGTGTTTATAGAAATAGAAACTAAATGTCAAATATATACATCATTTTTTCATATATGTAGGTACACCGATTTCTCAGTGATTAGTAGCTCGATTTTCGTTTTTTCATTTTAACATCAATTTTAGTTATGGAATTTGACAACTTTTACATGTGGCTAACATTGCTGCGTATGCGTCTTATTCTTTGCGCTCTCTGACAGGAAGATTATAAAGACTACAAGACACTGACTGTCAAGGAAGATCATTCGGGTATCTGAAATATTATATACTTGTTTTGAACCATGATATTTAGAGGTCTTATTATGGTGATCGGCAACTTAAACACTTTTTGGTCTTGATTCAAATCTAACAAATATTTTTTACAAGCATTTATTGTACTGGTTAATGACGAAATGTTTCCAAAAATTTGACGCAGAAAGAGGTAATTAAGAAGAATTAAGCGTAAAATTAACTTAACTCTCCCCGGCTATTTAGAAAAACCTTCACAGCAAATTCAAAGCCATCCGGCCCTGGGAAGGGGCATAAATTTTCTTATTTTTTCAACGTCCACCCACACCAAATAGTTTTTACACATCAAGCGGTAGTCGTGTAAAAACGTAAATTACCAAAACGGATCGCCGGTAAAAAAGTGGGCTGGCCGTCAGATCATTAGTAAGAGCCAATGGTCGTTACCTAAAAGTCATTAGCGTCAACTTTTACCGTAATTTGATGTTGTATACCAACCTACATAAGCGTACTATGTAATGGGCATTTTCATTATAATAATTTATGTAAAAGAACCAATTTTGTGTTATTAGTTACGACTTTCGATGATGACTTGATGGGGTGAACTTGATTGCGAAATTGTACCGAACTGGTTTTGTGACTTTCGATAGACCTTTTTGCATATTTTGTGCTTTTCAGCTCATCGAATAATAATCGAAGTTGTTAGGTTTTACATGTAATAATTTAATTTGTCGCTGCAACCTTATTTTGTAACATAAATGCCATACCTTACAGATGATTAGGATCACCCAATGACTTAATATCCAAGCCAATGTAAGTACCTACATGTTAACATTGATGTCAGTGTGATAGCGCATGAATTATTACGCGGGACTTGTTTCTACAGGAATTATTTCAGAATTAGTATAAATCGTTACAATCGCAGCAATTAACAATATTTTCCAATGAATAATCATGTACAACATTATTCTCTTCAATAGTATTGGTGTCGAAGTGAATGTATTTACTTCCATCAATGAATTTCCATAACCAATAGACCATGAAAAATAAAAACCTAGATTTTCCGCCATTGCATTACGATTACGGATCAATCAAACAAAAAGTCGGCTCCGTTTCCATCAATTTGTCGCCCAACTTTTACAATGGCATAAGTTTTTGCGCGAGCCAATGCAGTCGATTGTTCTAATTGCGTGGTTGCATTACAATAATGTCTTATAATCACAGGGCTATTTGTAAACGCCGCGTCGGGCTGCAATGAGGTGTGGAAACGGACCGTTTTGCGGTGCGCGCTTTCAGTGAAGCGGGGGTGGTGCAAGTTGGAAGCTTAGGGATGGAAGTAGCGATTTAATCACAATCGTGTGTGCGTAGTAAGTAAGTATCGTAAGTACCCAAAACTCTCTTGAAACATAATCAGCAGTTTAGTTCCAAAAATTGTTAAAAAATTGTTGTTGACTTACAAGTTGTAGGTCGTGGGTGCCCAGGCAGGTGCATAACTTTGAGTAATTTATTTCATCGACAGTGCTCTCAGTGAAAGAAAACATCGTTAAGAAACGGGTATGTCCTTGAGTCAAAAATTTAAAGGCATGTGACTCTTAGAGAGGAGTCCTAACAGTGGGAACATTATAGGCTGACTATGCTAAATTTTAAAAGCACGTCTACCTTATCCGCACTTTTTGTTTGATGAATAGTTTTCATAATTACGCTTTTTGCCTACCTATAAGATTGATACGCTGAGGCTGGTCTTTGAATTAAGTAGACACTTATTCCCCTAACCCTACTTGTGACAATTAACGATGAATTGATTTTGTCCAGAAACAAGATTACGACTGATACAAAGGGTTTGCTGTCGAAAAGCAGTCACTGTTAATTGAAAAAGTAAATGTCGATGGAACTACTCTAGTAATACCAAAAAATATAATTATACGTTCGAATTAACATACTTTTCCCTCTTGCCACAGCCCGCTAACTACTCACCACTTACACCATGCAAGTTCTCTGCATTACTGTAACATTGTCGGTCGCTGATGGCCAGTAGCCGTGCGGTTTAGAAATCGATTCAGCTATTCATTAATTTAATACATTTCCTGTTAGTGAGCCTTGTAATTGATATCTAGTTTAATAACGTACAATAATGCTTAATGTACCACAAATTTTAAAACATTTTATTGGTAAAAGCATTTCCTGAGTGACAGTAGATGATAACTTCCAGGCACATTAACAGGCACATTATGTATCTACCTAATAATAAGGCTTCAATTTTTTACAGAGGTAACATTTATTTGTAAGTTTGTATTTAGGGGTAATCTCCGGAACTAATGAGCCAATTCTAAAAATTCTTTCACTGGCAGAAAGCTACATTATTCGTGGGTGCTATAGGCTATATATTATATTTATATCATGCATATTAGCCGAGCTATTACATTTTTTGCGGACGAAGTGAAATTAACGCTGCTCAGTACACAGGATAAGCTTTCAAAAAATCAATAATCATCTGCCTAGCCTTTCCCCAACTATGTTGGAGTCGGCTTCTAGTCTAACCGGATGCAGCTGAGTACCAGTATTTTACATGGAGCGACTGCCTATCTGACCTCCACAACCCAGTTAGTACTGGGTAGTACGATACCTCTTGGTAAGACTGGTTGTCAGACTTTTTGGGTCACTGACTACCTGCAACAACTGTCAAAGATCTACAGATGACAGCCCATTCCCAAAAGACCTCAAATTGTTAATTATTAAACCTATATTTAAAAAAGGTAATACATACTTAATGGAGAATTATAGACCTATAGCACTAATTTCGAGATTCTCAAAAATCTTCGAGAAATATATTCACAGTGAAATAAATAGCTACTTAGACCAAAATGAAATCCTATGTGATGAGCAAAAAGGCTTCAGAAAAAATAAAAACATCAATATGGCGGTTTACGACATTTTACACGTAGTTTCTTCACAAGTTGACAAATCCTTACTTACCTGTTTGTTCTATTTATTGTGACATGTCGCAAGCATTCGATTATGTAGACCATAATATTCTGTTATATAAACTTGAGGCTGTTATAAGAGCGAATGTACTTGAATTGATAAAATCATATTTATCAGACCGCCAACAAGTAACCCAAATATGATAATTTAATAATAAAACTAAAAGGAAACAAAATCACATATGTTGTTCCCCAGGGAAGTGTATTAGGCCCTCCTTTGTTCCTACTATACATTATATATTAATGATCTGCCGAAGGCAACTAAGGAACCCATTTCATAATTCGCTGACGACAGTACTGTAACTATAGCACCTAAAAATGTGACTAACTATCATTCTCCTGCTAATGATTCATTGAATTCTATAATTGCCTGTCTTAATGATAATAATTTGAAAATTAATCTTAGTCAAACAAACATAATGCATTTTAGGCAACGAGAAAAGTTACGTAATACATGAAATTGAATTTAGTATACAAGGATAATATAAAACAAGAAGTAGAAACAGCCCGATTTTTGGGATTAATCATTGACAAGCAATTAAATTACAAAACTCACATTAATGAACTTTGTAAAAAAATTATACTTCGTCATATGCTCTTTATAAGTTGGCACCGACTGTCAATGCAGTTTCTTTACTTACAGCATATTACGGGCTTGCTGAATCAGTATTAAGATTTGGAATAATTTTCTGGGGCAATTCAACTCAGAAGAACACTGCGTTCAAAGCACAAAAGCGTTGTATACGGGCTATGTTTGGGTTGCAAACTACTGACAGTTGCAAACCAATGTTTTTACAGCACAGAATCCAACACTTCCGTCACTTTACATATTAGAAATATCGCTATTTGTAAAAGCCAATCCTAATTTGTTTCCAATTCTGATTAATAATACAGGTAGAAACAGACGTGAGAAGTACAGACTTTGGGTTCAATCACTCTCCGCCAAAACAGCATTTCTTAAAAAAGTGTACTATGCATGGCCCCATTAATATACAATAAAATTCCTAATTCCCTGAAGATATTGAATATCAAATCATTCAAGAGAGAACAAAAAAAAATTGCTTATTAGTAAGGGATACTATAATGTTACGGAGTTTTTAATGTCAAATTTTGAATTTAGATAATTTAATAGGATTTTAGTATTATTATTTTGTTATACAGTTTTAATTATTCTTTTTTTTACTTTATATTTGCGTGGACTGCAATTATGAATTGATGAAATTTTGACTATTGTAATTTGATTATTTCTTAATTTATAATTTCCAATTAAAAATTATAAACTATTTTGCACGCCGAATGTGCCATTCCATCCATATGTGCATATCTATGTATGATGTCACACATGTTTATACAAATAAATGCATTTTTATCTTTGACTTTCTTTTTTTATTCTAAACGTTTGGCCCATTTATATAATAGGATTAATAGAGATATACATATATATACAAAACAATACCATGATTGCAAAAAATCGGATATAATTGTATAAAACTTTTATACAATTATATAATATTAGTTAATTATAATATTAATTGGATAAAACTTTTAAACTATTATGAAACAGAAGCTCTGTTATCGTAACACTTGTATCATAATGCTTTGCTCTGTCTGATTGAACGGTTGCATTCAATGGAGTGCAACAGCTTTAGTGTCGTAGGGATAGTGGAAGTGCGGTGGCACGTACTCACCTCACATCACATGTTGGCTCTCTTAATTTTACTCACACACAAACTCGCTCACACATTCTCAAACAGTTCTTCTTTTCTAGTTATTTTTTATATGGAAGAGCGGAGTCTCCCAATACAGGCATTACTTGCTTAAAGGGAGGCTCCAATCACTTATTCTGTTTGTTGTAATATATTGTTTAAGAAATAAAAGATTTTTGATTTTGATTTTGATCTAACCATTTTCTTGGCTTTGGGAAAACCATCACTTTTCTATTTGAACTGAACTTCTGAAGTCTTATATTGAACTTCACATATTTACTTAACAATTTCATGACAGTATAATTTATGGTACAAACATCAAAATGCGAAAAAACATAGCATAAGAGCTAGAAATGTGACCTGAAATGGTGTCGGGTGTTGCCAGTGAGACATTCACTCGTCACATATAATAATTAGTCAGTAAGACAAACGAGACATGAACAGGGCTGGCGCAAAATTAGAACGAAGGAGTTGAAAGAATTGTCTTTCGAGTTACTATTTCTTATTTGTTTTTATTTTTTATATGTGGTTCTAATTGCACTGGCCTTAGATTCACTTTCCAGTGCGATAAATCCCCTTTTGTATTTATTGAATACGCCACAGAACTCTTTCAAGACATGAAGACAGGGCGTTCGAAATATAGAAAGAAAAGAAAATAAAGATAACAAAATAATTTGGTAAAATACGTAAGAATATTTATTTTTTCTCTCCACGTGCGTTGAAAAATGTCGTTTGATAATACGTGCGCGCATTCATTAATTGTCAATGCACTCTCGTAACATATATACTTATGTACGTACACTATTTCGTGCAACATTGTAACACAGATTTAATTGGCTTTTAAATAAGTGCACACGTGCAATGATTATTTATGATTCATCATTTCAATTTCGTGTCAACCTGAGCTCAGGTACTCTATGCAAGGGTAGCCATCAAAACTGTTCCCAGACAGCAAAATTGGCTGTAGTAAAACTGACCGCTTCGACTTAAAAAGTGTTTTTATGATTGTGATAATGCTAGTTATCACTAATCTGCTGTGATCAATTCCAGTGGCTGGACTAACTACTCATTTTTAAGATCTCACGAAAACCTAAAGGATGGTCTTTGTCGGAAACGATTAATTCTAAATACATAAAACAAATCCGAAAACGAATCTGCGCAGCAAATCTTCTTCTTCCATACTTCTCTATTACTTGTCATCTCATCAGACACTTTTCTTGGCATATCGTCTTTCACACAGAAATCGTTTCTTTGGTCTTATACCCATCGACATTCATACTCAAATCTTTCCTCACGGCATTTTTCTCTTTACTTTCAGTCACCGGGGCCACTTTCAGACTTCATCGTATGTACTAATATCTTATCTTTATCCATTTGCGTAACAAATCCCACCATCGTCATTAATAAAATAGACGTGATCAAAGAACTGTACGCCAAAAACGAAACAATATACCATTACTCATTGAAACATCTTGATGCTAAATGCAAATTCCTGACGCGTTAATCTTGCACCTTTTATGTTAATTGAGGACATGTAGAGGGGGCTTAGGAGTCCCCTCGAGAGCCAGTCTAGGATTGTGATTAAACTTTGAATAAAGACAACAATGACAGAATAGAAACTATTATGAATACGTGTGCCAGTGAAAAATGATGATCGATGATAAGGAAATGTGCTTGCGGTGCGAAGACGCGTTTAAAGCTTAATCAAAGTACTATATTGTCCAGGGCTGCGGGATTATTCGAAACATGGATGGGTATCCATGTTCCTTCTTTTGCCCTTTGTGTTCTCTTAGTCAGTTCAAGTCTGACACTCCCTTCCACTCCGCTCGGAGTGGGAGGGGTCATTTGATAATTCCCATCCAAAAAAAAATTGTATTGTACTTAATTTTACATTTACTATCTGTTTCCACATCCACCATGGGTATCGTTAAGAAATTTTGCAGAATTCGAGATAGTGCCACAAAATTACAAACAAAGTCGTCTGCATAAATCGTATTAATATAAGTAGACTCCGTGATTCAACCTCAACAGACATACTAGTCGGTGTATGTCGATGTCACACGATGCTGTATTTTATACATATCAAATAATAATTTCCAGTATAACATGGCCTTGCTTTGTATAGATTTTCCGTACAATAAGAGATCCGCATAATTTGGTTTTATTACTTGATTGGTCGTCGCGCGTACGAGTATTTTTTTTTTTGTGCTAGGAATACTAACTACTCTTAAAATAGTTATGTAGCAGTTCAACCTCTTCATCACCTTTCTGCCCTTGTCCCAAGTTCCTTGGGGTCGGCAGGACACGTTTCGTTCTTCCATTCTTCTCTGTCAACCGTCACTCACGCTATAATTTACTCCATTTTCTTTCATATCGTTCCTCACACAGTCCATCTAGTGTTTCCTTGATTGTCCTTTTTACCTCTTGTTAACATTTTTACCTCTTCATAAATAAATATTCACGGAATTCCCAGCCCTATCCAGCATGGCATGTGACGTCACTAACGAGTCGACAGTGCTCGGACGTTAGCAAAAGGCGAACTGACCCGAAATTTCACTTAGCAATGCACAGAGCAAAACTTGTATAAATGTACTTGGTGAAGTTGCCATTACTAGACGACTATATCAAGATGCTGGTACATGATTCCTGTATCAAGAATTAGTCATGAGCAGAAATGTTACATACATCCAATGCTGTCAAAATATGGAAAGGTATCTTGCAAAAAATATGCTCTATGCTATTCCGAGTTCCACCTTATTTCAGTTTTATTACTTTGCTAGTTCTACACTTGGCAGACCAATACGTTTTAAATCTTCAAATGAGAATTCATTGCATGCAACCTCAAATCTAGCCATATTAAAAAAAAAAACATAAGAACATTTTCAGTTGAACTGCAATATTGTAATCAAACATTGCTGACGATTTGAAAGTGCAGAGCCGTTATCCAAATGCGGGCGACCCGAAAATCCACTTAGCCTTCGAGGAAAATTTGGTAAAGGGTTGTGAGGGTAGCACGTAAGAGCTTAAAAACAAGGGGTGTTTATTAAATTATTTCGTTGTGCATAGAGATTTAATCAGAGCCACTGATAATCAGCTGGGATTGGAATTAATGAGGGAAATGGTGCGAGGTTTTTCTTTACGATGGAAAAAGGAAGAGACACTTGCTGTATGAGTTGATCAAAAGTTTTGAAAAAGAATAAACTTTTTGGCAATAGAACGTTTATAACTCCATAACTTACACGTTATTGGCTTTGATCTCGGCTAGTTTCACCCATCTACAACAAACCTCCATAAAAGCCTAATAGATGAATTTATTTGTAATACCTAATTTGATTTTAAAGAGTGTCCATGGTGCCCGTTCTTTTCTGCATATGGAAATTTACGTTTCGGAGAGAGATAGCTTCATTTTCCTTACTAACCTTCAGATTCCTTGACAATTCAAAAGAGAAACTTGTAACTGGTTTTATTTTAATAAATGCTTTGGGTATGATTTCTTCCACGTATTCCGAACTCGCAAAATTGCGAGTAACCCCAAGTATAATATATATTTATTTATTGTATATATTTTTTTTTATTGTTTATTTTTGTATTAATCCTAACATTCCACTACAGCACAGGATCCCACAGTGTCTAATTAGATACAACAAGAACACGTTCCAACCGCTGTTCCTTGTATAATGGCTTGATATTAAAACTTTATATTTGAGTCAGGTGCCTTAACAGAGTGCTAAGTTGCCTGCCAAATGACACTTGTTTTGAATTACTGAAGACTTTATCAAGAATTGTGCAACTAGGGATCTTGGTTTCTGTCACTTTTAGTTTCATGTAGTTCACCTTTCTTTTATGCCTAAATGAAAAATTTGTTAGAGGTAATTTGGTAGTAAGAATTTTCATTTCTACAGTGTTTTTTTTCAAAGGTAAACTTTCCTATCTGTAGAAACTGACAAAGCATATGTAACTTTATTTTAAATAACACCACGCCTTAATCCCAGAAGATTTAGGCAGAGGACAACCATGGGTGAACCCTATCAGTACACCAAAATAATAACAATGGTAATTTGGTTAATATTATTCTGGTGTATCACAACTGTTTGAATTCTCTGTTTCCTAATCAAACTTCAGTTCCCACTCATAATCACCATCATCTCAACTCCGCCATCAATAAAACATCGATAAACAAATCCCAGTCGTCGCCCGATCAGCTAGACACGACATCAAAATGCTAATACCAAAACTACGGGCGCACTCGAATAAACTACATTATGCTGGGATGTTCAGCTGTTCAGTTTTACAGCTCAACCCGCGTAACAATCCTCGGTGGAACAGCCGCGCAAACTTTTAATTGGCGTGCCATTAGGACGGGCGGAGGCACTAAGCGATTTGTGGTGTACCGGCCCGCTCTCTCGAGGTTTTAATTTCTCTCGCACCTCTTGTGGGGGCTTGTTGATTACGTATTCTGGATTCGGATTACGAGTGCCTTTAGATGCGGTGGTTGGTGTAATTGTTGGTGTGTGGATGCAGGTATTAAGTAATAAGTAACTCAGGATATTAAACGGTGACTCAGAAAATACCTTGGGGTTTGGCAAAATTATTTTGCAAAACTTGCAGTCGCTTTATTTTGGACCTCACGATCGTCTTGGATTCTCGGAAGTTTTCTGGTAGACTATACATTTTTGTAGGGTAGTCTTAGGTCATAATAGTGAGTAATTATTTTATGTGATTACCGCGGAAGCATGAGCCTACAGCAGAAGCAACTGTCATTGATTGTTAAGTTGTCATACTAATCACGCCTACTCAAAAATTGTTACCATGCTTGACACATTTTCTTAATGTCGCTTTAGATTACGTCTTTTGAACTCCTAGGTTTTCCAAAAAAAACAAATAAAAACATCAGTCTTTTAAATATGAACTCGTCCTTAAGGCAGATTTTAACTTAGTTTCAGACAGATAGAGGATAACTTAAAAGCACGATCTAGTGAAAAAGTTTGCAGCAAAAAGTTCTTACAGAAACTGTGGGAGCTGGTATAATTTCAAGTGTTTTTCTAGGACGCTTTCTGGAGCAAAAAAAAATGTAATATCTATAAGAAGAAATTGGTTAGTTATTATGTGACAAGTAACGTAGAAAAAAGAAATAGAGAGAAAATAGATCTTTTGTTAGAACCAAACAATGCAACTCTCGATTTTTTAATTAGTCAATTATAACTTTGTGGGTTTTGGCGAGGTTCTGTTGTAGCGGGACGGTCATGTCTTCAGCTAATGACACGTCGTTACCGCCACAAATCTCCGACATTACAACGTATTAAAACTCTAAAACTTTACTCGGCTTGCCATTTGGCTTCAACAAAAACTTTCTTACATCACAAGATTTAAATTCAAGTCTCGAACCGCGCGGAGTCATGAAAATATTTTGTGCAAGGTTGTCTGGCTTACGAAAGATTATAGTTGTTGTACTCGTAGTCTGCTCTTTGATTCATAGAATTCTTGTTTTGGAACCCATCAATAATGTCTTTTAGGATTTAAGTTGTCTTATTTGATGTCGTCAGTACTTAATGCTGGTAAGTATTTGTTTCAATGCAATCTAAGTGGATTAAAATGCTCCAATTAATTGGAATTATTTAAATAAGTTTGCTAATAAGGTAAGGGACTTTTACAGGTTTTGAGTTTCTTGTTTGTTGTTTGTCATTCCATACAACGAAATAATAAATAACCAAACTCATTTTTGCATAGCTTTTCACACAAACTAATGCATACCAATCTTTTATGTAGTCTGCAAACACCTAAATAATGCAATTTTATTCGAACTTCCAAGAAAATGAACTCTTCGCCGGAAAATCTTTTTTAAAGTTAGCGCCATTTTCCATTTCAATAATATTCGCAAGTGGCGCCGTTTCGCAGATTTTCATTCGCAACTTCGCAACCCTTAGCCACGAGGGGATGGTTATCGTTCACCATACGTTGGATAGATGGCGCACGGGCATGCCGTATTTCACAAAAACCAGAAGAGATGGCGCTAACAGAACTTTTGGTTATGATTCTGAAATGAGATACGACTAATTAATCGTATTCACTATGCTATTTGTGGTCGTATAACAATCAGTAGTTTATTTTGTAATTTAGGAAATTGGTCCAATGTTTTCAATTGACCATGTCAATATTTGTTTTGGACAAACTAAAGAACATCGAATAGAAATAAACAAATAAAAAACAATGTAATATACAATAATGATTCCTTGCATAAACAAATGACGAAACAAAACAGCTCCAATTCGTAATTTGAGCTATTCTAAACTCAAATATACCATACATATATCAAGTTAAAGGTTCAAGCGGCCAAACGCCGGCTGTCGACGATTATCCACGCTAGCCGGAACAATTTTTTAATATCCCCAAACAAGGAAGGCAAGTCTATCGAGTGTTTGAAATATGTGGATGAGACACCCTATTAAAAAAGCTTTTTGTCTGTGACACCTTATATCTCACTGGTAACCATGCAATATTCTCCAGATTACCACTATCTACTTTATTCTTTGTCAAGGACTTCGGGTTCTGCAGGCAGTGAAATCAATGCAGGAAAGTCTAATCTGCACCATACATTAACTTTTACCTACCTGGCTCATATATGATCTCATTCAAACGGTAATTGCAGGTAATACAAATTAAGTTAGTAAGCACTAACTTAATTTGTATGGTTTTTACAAAATAGTGTCATCATGTTTTTATTTGCAAGTTGTCTAAATTTTGTCTTTGTTTTTGCATGCGTTAATTTTCAGTAAGGCCCTGATCCATAAACCCTAGTCTAACTTGCATAACATCTATGAATAGACCTACAACAGTAATTCAAATCTGTACTACAATTCCCAGTAAACTGTCGTGTCTACACTAAGACAGCACGAAAGGAACATTAACAGTTCGCCAGCGAGTTTGACAGCTACAATACGTGTCGTGGTCGGAATTAGCATACACACTTGTCGCATGCACTTGGCGACCGACTATTTTCATCTCATTCATGTATGGCTGTCTGTTCAAGTGTAAGAGGGATGGGACGACCGTGTGTGGTAGCTGCCTTGTAAGACATTAATGTTACATAGTAGGTGTGTATTGCTTCGTGATGGAATACTCATTGTTTGAGGAATGAAAGGAAAATATAATATCTTGTTGCGAAACGTGTAAGGTCAACGCGGTAGGCCAATGGGTTACCGACTTATAAAGACCGTACAGACTCAACATGTTCTTAGGAAGACGTTATCAATTTGGCACATGTGTAAAAGCACTGCCGCTCTTGCCCACTTGAGCTCCACTTAACGTCACTCATCCTTAAGGCAAATAAAATCGTATAAGGATATACTTATCTGGCTTGTTACTAACAAACTGCCAGTCGTTGTTTGAGTAATTTGTTTGAATTTAATTGACATACCTTAACTAGATGTCGCAAATGTATACTTTATTGCTGTGATCATAAAAATATTGTACTTTAACTTTTGAAACATGTATTAGACCCAGTTTTATACAAATCATTGTGCAAGTAAAATAGAGTCAAATGATACGAATTGATTAAGTGAAAATAATGAAAAATGATAATGAAAAGCCTTCTAGCAATATAAAGTGGATTAGAAAGCTGAACAGCAATTGGAAAGACTAATTAAGATTTTGCAACCGACAGTCTACAGCGTAGAACAAACACTAGGTACTAATAATATTAATAGTAATACTTATCAGTATTGGACTCAATACTAAATAAATGTCTATTATTCAAATAACCATAGAACGTTTAATTTTTAGCAACAAAGGCTGACGGGGAGTGGCTCCACAAACACGGATTTCCAATTAAGTTAGGGCCTGATTGGCAGGTCGTTAGTCAACGCTGCAGCGTGAATGTGGGCGCACGTCTCGGCCCGGCCCGCGAAACATCGCGATTATTGATGGCTGATACACAACAAGATGTTTTAGAAGCGTATTTTGTAAAACAAGGTTGAAGTAACGATAAAAATGCTGACTTTGAAGTTAAATAATATAAGTAAAGTTACTTAAGTGAAATTTTGTAAGAAGCTACTGGCATTTTACAAAAAAAAGATATGTTTCCATCGAGCTATGAAAGATACTTCAAAAAAGAACAATATTCAAAAGAAAAGGAAAAAAACCCTAAAATGTCTTAGTTAACATTACAGAGAGTGTTACCTTATATGGTAAATACTAGATAAATTCCTCAGTGGCATTAAAACAAAATGAACTAACAGCATAATTACTTCACACCATTAAAGTCTTCATAGCAGAAATTATTTGTAGACATACTTACTTAGTACAAGAAGATATCAGCACACCTTTCAACGGTTTTACTTGTTAATTTACTTACTGTCTATGTAAGGACCTTGTAAACGTTATACAGGGTTACAAAAGTTATTGGATCGATTTCTACGGTGTCATCATTTCTATTAACTTTACATACTTCTAGACGTTTAAGTACATGTACACCTGTATTAAATGATTCTTCACTATCATTATTGATTCAAATGTTATTTAAATTAACTGTAACCAATAAGGTTTTACCCTTGATGGGATCTTTATCACTTTCAAGAGCTTCGTCTTGATCAGTGTTACTGCACCTGTCTGAAGTTGCATGTTTAATATATATAATTTGTACGTTTTTTTTTTGCAAGAAGTCTTCGTACTACTATTTCATGTAGACTTAGTGATCTAATCAATCAAGTCAGCCTATGGAAGTCCACTGCTAGACATAATATGACACCTCCAAGCTGCGTCAATATACTCCTGCCCTTATCCTAATTTATTTGGGGTCGACGCAGCATGTCTTACTTATTCTTCCATACTTCTTTATTACTCATCATATCAGCTGTCACCTTCTTTCTAGCAATATTATCCCTTCGCCACTCCCAACACGTTATCCTCTGTCTTCCGCTTTTAGTATGATAGATACGGTAGAAGATAAGTTACTCAATACTTTTGTGGTTATTCAACTAACTGATATAAACAGATTTCTTCCAGTAGTATTATGTCTCCTCTTGCATAATTAGTAAGTACTTTTCCGAAAATTTGTCCACCGTTTAATAAAATAAGTTACTCTCTATGATAATATTGGGCCACGGACCATCTGTAATAATACATCTGTAATAATTTTTACAGTCATAAAGAAAACCTAGGAGTTTTATAGTACCCACGGATATTTCCAAGAGAAAAATAGAGACCAACATTCCAGAAACACCTCGCAATTTGAATTTACTTTCACTACCGCGAAAAGCAGCCAAGTCACGCTTCACTACACAGTCGTTAATTATCGTCGACTGTCTCCGTATAAACATGATCGATTGACTGGTATATACGAAAAGTGAAGATATCGGAGGGAAAGAAACATTAAGTGTATTCCTATGTCGGCAGTGATATCATTTTCATAGGCTGCCGAGGTTTCTGCAGCTCCTTTGAACTATTGCGGACAGGAATGGTGTGGAGATATCAATTTGTAAGATTATATCTTTGGGGTGAGACTTCTAACAACAGACTAATAAAGAATGTAACTTTGACTGCAGTAAAAGTTGATTATTTCATTAGGTAAAACTTGTGCAACCTGAAGTTGTGTAATGTAATGCAGCTTCAGAAAATTACTATTGACAGATTGGATTGCAATTGATTGCATGCATACTCAGTAATGGCATAGAACGGCAATATGTTTATGGAGCCTAGTGTACTAAAAGAAAAACTAAGAAATTGTGATGAGGAGGTATAGTTTGTAAGTTTGGCTGTAGAAGGAAATCTCCGAAAATACTCCACCGATTTCAAAAATTCTTTCACTAATATAAAGTTGGACTATAACTGGCATCGTGGCATCCTAGGGTATGTTTGTCCGAAGCGGATGAGGTCGCTGGCAGAAGCTAATCGAATATAACCACATACAAATTATAACCTCGAATTTGATGGGATACTAGCAAAGTCTGTATTTTATGGAATTGTATACAATTATCATGGATTTTAGATTAAACAAAATAGAACAGATATAATACTTTCCAACAAACCTGCCACTTGACTAATTGCACGTCAAAGATTAAGAAAATGGCTACTCCGCTGAATCTTTGTTCTGGACTTACGAAAAAGCAACTGAATAGTAAGGCGTCGAGAAAAAAAACAGAATGATTCAATCGGCCACTCTCGAATCTCGATCAGTCTTCGTCACTGTTTCGTGTGTTTAGTTCAATATCGATTTATTGTCGACACTTATGGAAAATCTGACAGTTTAGGCGGCTAAAGTTTCAATGCTACTTTCAAAATTTAGAGGCTACGAACAGCTGATGTTATCATACTTGGTACTTCATTTTTTTTAAGTCTTCTGAATAATAACTTCTTAGTTCAAACTTATAATTATATGAGGTACACTTTTTTGTCCAGAGTTTTAGATACGTTCTACAATTTTACGAAGTCTGTAATCTTAACTTTTTTGCAACCTGCCGTTGACTAAGTATTATTTTGTCTTGTAAACGGACATCTTTACATAGACCTCCTTGCTAACTGTTGCATTGAAAGATCGCGAGTTCATTATAGTCTTCAACGCTAATTTAAAAAATAAATATTTCACGTTTCAGAGCAGCTTGTAATTTATTTACACAAAACTATTTTCCAAAGTTCCACTAACGTGTTTTCTTATGCAAATCTATGTTAATCTGGCATTTTCACGTTTAATTTTATTTCTGGCCACATTTCTCGAATGATATTGTCTCGTAAATCAGTCGTCGGGTGTTTTTCTTGGAGCGGCCGAGCCACCATGTTTTGTTTAGAATCACGCACACCCCGTCTGGGTTGCTTCTGCGATTGTGATTTACAACTCCTGGATTGTTTTATCACTAGTTTTACACGTAATTTGAATGTGTTTTTAAATAAATTTCAATATATTGTCGTTTCGAAATATCTAGGATATTACAGAGTCATCTCAATGTTGTGACAAATGTTAGAGCCCCTTAAAATTCTGCATGAATAAAAATAAATTAATCCGTTGACAAATCTGCAACAGAAGTAATCTAGATTTCAATAAACAAATTCATAATAATGAATGTTTGTTCAGCTTTGATACATTGTGCACATGACAGTAATCTTGAGCGACTAACTCATCAATCCGTATCTTTAATATCAGTGTAGTACCGATGATGATGGCGAAGATGTCTTCAGCATCTGTTAAAACGAATTCAGATTCGTCTTCTATAATTAATTTATTTCACCCTTTGAATGAAATTCGCGATGTGAATTTAGCTGGATTAAATTCCTCATCCGATCTATTCACACCATGAGACACACCGTATAAAACAGGCGAACATATCAAATGACCGGTCTTTTACACTTTTGATTCGTTTTCGTCCAGCTATGACGTACCCATGCCGGTAGAAGAGTAATTATTGTTATTCTAATGGATCGTACGGGCATTCTGAACATTCCCCATTGTAAGGAGTCCAGGATCGAAGCTCTGATTAATGATTGTGCAGCGAGGGACAACTTAGGGGCGACTTATAGTGCGAAATGTTGAAAAAAATAACTTGTTTTATAAAACCAAAGGTTGCCACAGAATAGTCAGACTTTTCTACGAAGGTTAAGCTTTGCTTGATGGTCTTGAAATAGTCTTATGTAAAGCTTTGTTAACACCTGTTCTTTTCTTTGCTTTGTGTATTGCTTCTTAACTAAATTGTAGTTTAAATAATTAAGTAGGTACTAAAACTTTTAGCGTGATAAACAATAGTTAATCTATGACTTGTTAAACTACATAAATTAGACTGCTAATGTAGAAATGACCACAGTAGAAAACGTTTCAGGCCATTGGAATTAGTTAGTAGAAATTACGTACTAGAGGTACTGAAATTATTCACCGTTATTTCTTACAACTTACTTTGAGCAGCTGTGCAATGGATATTAATTATTTGAACGTGTACCTTCAGTCTTGTCTTGTCACAGATATCTTCATCTATATAGTAAGTGCATATAGAATAATTAAGATGCAAACTGTAAATGCTTTTATTAAATGTAGAACATTTCTTACAAGTTTCATCAATTAAAGGTGCGTTAAGCTTCGTTTTGTTTTGTTTTAATTTTCGTACCCGGTTACTTCTGCTAGCAAAAGTTAAACTTAGCGAGGATTCTCAAATCTTAAATCAAAATCTTAAAAATTACCATTTTTAATTAGGTATCGCAATTAATTTATTTGTGGGATATCAAACTCTGGTTCTGATTTGGTTTAAATTTCAGTAAAATAATGGTCGGAATATTTTTTATCTGAACTAATTTATGTAAATTCACCGAAGAGCTCCATACATAAAACGTACAGCAACAAATTCACGAACAACCGAAACCGGAGGCAAAAGCTAGTTTAACAACATACGAACCCACTGTGCGTCTCTCCTTAACGATGGTATCAGGGCATAATGCCGCAGCAAGAGATTATGCCATACAGATGAACGACCAGTGTTTGTTTGCTGAAATCGACAAGCATTGCATTGGGGCACCGTCAACCAAGCTAGCTGATGGGATTTCCATGGCCCGATAACCACGATTATAGGTTTGCACTGATTTTTATGAAGTTATTGAGGGAAAAGAAATATTTGCCCAGAATATGCCAATATTTATTTTAAAATTATTCGTTAGCTATTGCGTAGATGAAGACTAAAAAATCTATAAAAATAAAAGAAATAATTGAAAATCGCCACTTCTTGTCGATGTTTTCAAAGACAGTGCTTTATCATTACAACTGGACCCTAGGCCAAAGAAGTTTCACCGGACACGGTTGTTTCGGGAGGTTCCTGCACCGAATCGGGCGGGAGGAAACGCCCGGGTGCTACCATTGTGAGGATCGACTGGAGGACACGGTGGAGCACACGGTGGAGATCTGCCCCGCGTGGGCGGAGCACCGCCGTTTCCTCGTAGCGGCGATCGGCAGCGGCGACCTCTCGCTTCCGGCCTTGGTTCAATCCATGGTCCGGAGCGAGACGGAATGGGACGCCGTCACCTCCTTCTGCGAAGCAGTCATGCTAGCGAAGGAGGTGGCGGAACGTGAGAGGGAGAGAACCTCACGTCCCAGCCGCCGCGGGAGACGCACCGGGCGTCGGGGGCCACGTGGTGGCCCCCGGCCACCGTAGACGCGGGCCTGTGGACGGTGAGCTATGGGCTAGCTCGCCGTCCGTCCGTCTTATGACGACAGGCCGTGTCGACGGCGCGTTCGTGTTCCACGCGCGCCTCAAAGAGAGTCAGCAAACATGAAGGGGTCCGAAAGGACCGATGCCTGCCAGGGTTGCGGGACTGTTCGAAAGAGATACCGCGGCCCTGGAACATAAAGGGCAAAGGAAGGAACATGGATGGGTTTTAGTCAGTACAAGTCTGACACTCCCTCCTGCTCAGCCCAGAGCGGGAGGGGTCATTTGATGATTTCCCATCGATAAAAAAAAAAAAAAAAAAAAAAGACCAAAGAAGTTTATATATACTAATAAAATAAACGCGAAAGTAACTCTGTCTGTCTAGGGCCTTTTCACGCCTAAATTACTGAATGGATTTCGATGAAATTTGGCACCATGGCCTGGCTGGGTCGGCTTGACCACGACCTGGGTTAGGGTGCAGGATATTCTCTTTCCCGATACTACTTACAGTTCTGTGGGATATTTCCTGACCCCCATGCGGGTGAAACCGCGAAAAAATAGAAGTCCTAATAGATAGATCATCGTAAGATTAAAAAAAGCTCATAAATAAAACAACAAAGCGATCATCGCATACCTGGTTCAAACACATCGTTTCGCTTCAAACACAACTATTTTAATACGCACATTATATGACGGACTTCGCAATCGTGCGTGTAACTCCATGACAAATGCCCCTTAGAACAACACAATACGACAAAAAGATAAAGAAACATCTCATTTTATCTTTCTGTTGTAAAAAAACCTTTTCTTTTACCCACTTTGAAAAACGCCGAAGCTTTTTCAATATTTTTTTCACTTGCTTAGGAAGTCATAATTGTGTTTATAGATGGGTATTGTCGTATTTTTAAAATGTTTGTTATTAAATTGGTCAAGGGTACCCAAAACAATGAAGTCGCAAAGTTTCGCGAAAAAGAAGTGTATCGTAAAAATGGGTTTCGACTTTCGGCAAATTGAGTCCGTTGTCAATTCACTAGGTCAGACAGATATTTAAAGGAACGTTTAAAAATGAGAAATTGCTTTAAAATTCATGCCTGGAAATGTGTCAAAAGTATATTCTGGCAGCAATACCCCCCTTTTAAGTAAGCAGCAAGCAAAAGTTACGTTTACAAAGCTGCATTTTTTGTGTTTGTAGCTCTCTTGATTCAGTTAATAAAGTAGTGTCTGTCAGTATATTTCCCATGTTGTGAATTAAACAGAAAAAACTGGGGAACTATGAATAAGAGGCCTTGAACGAAGCATGCTCAAAATTAGGAAAATTCAAAAGATAAGACATACAAAAATAAGAAGCATATCTTAAGCTAATGCGAATGCCCAAAAACCGAAATGGAAATGGGCGCGGCATGTGGCAAGACTGTCAGACGTGCGGTGGACCATAAGAGTGACACGGTAGAGAAGCCCAGGGGGAAACGCCATAGAGCAAGACCGCTTACAAAATGGGCGGACGACATCAGTAAAACGGCTGGCCCAAGCCGGATGCAAACAGCCCACCAGCGGAGGGGCTCTTGCAAATTAAAAACTTATTTTGTATTAAGATTAGATAACTTACTTTGTTTAATGCATGAAATTAAAGGCTTTTCATTTTATTTCATTTATTAACTGGGGAAATTTTAAGTCAAGATACCAAAAATAACAGTTTCTCCACTTACATTGAAATCGAAACCTTCTGCATAAAACGGGTTACTTTTCCACATTTTGTCTGTATTGCTTACATAGAAACAATAGAACTTCCGAAACGGTACGCCAATGAGTCCCGTTCCCCGTACGTTGGTCATAAATCTTCAAATTGACCATTTTAACCGTTCAGTCGGTGAGTTGACAAAATAATGGTATTAGACAATGTCCTGATAATTGTCCAATTGTTAGCTTGAAGCGGGACTAAATCCATCTTTGTTTACACTTAACTTTGTCATGAGACTGAAAAGTTGGGTTAGTCAGAGTTTGGAAGAATTAGGATAACAATATTATGCATACAGTATGTGGCAGTAGTTGGAAAATCTGCAAACCTGAAAATCTGAAAACCTTAAAATATAGTGCCTCAACATCGTTTTTGAAACCATCGCCATCTCATAACGCCTTCACCGGACCATTCCTTAACTAAATACAACTAAACATTATGCAAGACGAGTACGAAATTTGACAAACCTAGGCAAATATTTTAAACGCACATTTTAAGCAAAACAAACCCTTCACATCTGACTTTGGGAACCGGAAAAAAAATCGCAAAACATAAAAGCAGGTAAGATTCCAGTTTTATGACAGGCGGCGCTTTATCAAAGAACCAGAACCTACTAGAAAGTATTTTATTGTTTTAAGGCCCAATAAAATGAACATGTTTGTATTCAAGGAGCCGCTTACGCCTCCCGTTTCGACGTGCCGACGTAAAACAATGCTGGGATGTAGACTACTTCGGAAGGTGTGTATGGTTCAAAGGCAAATTTTGCGCTTTGTGTTTTATTCTGTCGGGGGATGGGAGTGGAAGTCGTCTTCTTTAGTAGCTGATTGGTAAAAGATAAGCTTAACTGAAAACAATAGTAAAAAGGATTATTTCATCATACTCCTTTTTGGTTTTCCACGTTAGACAGAAATAGTCAGGGATACATTTGGCGCAGTTGTTGATGGCATTGGAATAATTGTGGTGCGAATATTTTTCAAACCAAGCTATCGATAATAAATCCAACAATTTATCCAAATTAATGATTTTTGGATATTTTATTACTCGCTTACTTGTGGTACCAGCACAAACCTCTCGTGAAGAATACTTGGTATTGCACCGTGCAGCTTTATCTTTCTTTTAGGTGTCTGCCTGAATGTCCTTTTGTATTTTTATCGATGCTGTACAAATATCACTAAAGCGACAGATGTCAAATTTTTTCGCGCAAATCATAAATTAGAGAAAAATATCTAAAGTAAATATCAACCGAAAGCCCCGCGGCAAAACCAAATACAATATTCTGAATAAGCCATCGATTGATTTCGTAAGATTAATGGTTGCACATTGTCAGCGCCACAGTATGACGAGGAGGCTAGCCGAATTTGCGCAACCAAAATGTGTTTTATAACCTTATGTATAAGAGCTAACAAATTCCATTTTTTGAAATCTTTTTGAACTGACAGAGCAATGAATGGTGTTCACTGTTTTTATTTCCCATGTAACTAAAACTCGACTCTATTTTCTCAGCGACAAAATTCAAACTTTAATTCTTTAGTATTGCTTTTTTTAGGACCTTTTGGCATAGTGGTCTGAAAGTTGGGGTTCGATAGAAATTGATTTTGGAATTCAGTGTGAAATTGAAATAAAAGTTTTTTATTTGAAAGCACAGTCGACACAAAGTAAGATTGGCTCTGTGGTTAATCTGACGATTAAATATTTATTTGTTTGGTTTTAAAAACCAATAGTGCTATTTGCCCCGATTTAAATGTTCGACCACATTAGAGTGTAATGGGTTGAACTTAATATTTTTTTGATTTATGATCACCCCACTCCGTCTGGCGCCCAAGTTACATTTATGTTTAACTAATATGTTACTAATGTTTGCGGAAATATTCAATCAATTCTTAATATAATATAAAGCGTAGGTATTCTACAATAAATTCCTTAAAATGTTTTTCTTTTCATGTTTTCTAGTAGGCATTGGGTAACATTTTTTAGAACTTATTAGTTTTTTCAATAAATAGTTCATTTCTATGACAAACTTTTAGTTTTTAGGTAGGTAGCATTTCTAACAGAAGTTCTGAAAATAACATTCAATAGCCAACAAAACTAATTTCCGAGAAGTGCTTCAAAATCGATCGATATCCCGAATCAAATGCAAGGCGGTGAACACAATGCACTCAGTTGGTGGGTGTACGCATGTAACAGATGTGAATCGCTCCGGACAGGAGGTGTGTACTGTGACAAAGAATGCATATGTCGCTCTCACTGCCGATCGTGTGTACCGATGCTTACTATTGGGCGTTCGATAATGCTTACGTTGCGTGAGTTGTAGTTTTAGTATTTGTAGGTAATATGAGTTATTTACTCAGGGCATCAGGGGTATTTATCTTAGAACTAAGTTCACACATGAAACTAGATCGTAGAATTTTATGAAATCCAGAAATATTTAAATCTTGCTTGATAATAAATGGGTCATTGAATTACTGTAAAAATAACCAATTATCTGCTATTTTTGAGTAAACATTTGATAATAAAAGTTTTAATTGAATCGTCAACGGATTGTGTGTCCTATTCGTATGCAAATTAGGTTTAGATAGTGGTAGCATATAGAGAGTTTGAATTTATAATGTTTTAATAAGATAGTTTATTAAAATTCAAAATATGTATAGGCAAACATATTTTGATGTTTAGTGAATTATTGAAACAAATACATTAATTCCTTGTTCATGAAAATAGCTGTTGTAAGTAAGGCATAGCGTGTTTGAAATATAGGCCGATAAATGAGTTTTATTTAAAAAAAAATAACTTTAAAAGATTTCTACTGTTTTAATAATTATTTTAAGTATTTTATGACAAACTTCTCTTACCCTCTTGTTCTCACTTATCTCTATTTTATGGACTTATGTTAAAATAATCTTCTTTTCCAAGCCAGACCTTTTTCTAATTAAACAATCCCACTTAATTTAAAGCTCCAATAAATTAATTACTCGAAACATCAGTGACATTAAAATCGCAGAGTCGCGTCGCAACCGTCGCACGCGCACAATCGCATGCTGCGCTATTGTCGCGACCCCCAATTGAACTGTTACACGTCGAGATGAGTTATGTTCTAAACCAGGCCTGCGTTCTATACAGGGTGCGGTGGTTCTGAGTCTCAATTTCTTTTGGGAATGTAGGAAGTTTTTGATAGTGTTCGTTTGTTTTTTTTAGTTTTGAATTGAACGATTTTGGAACATTCCTTTCGGCCAGAATCAGACTTACCTTTAATAAGTTGTTAATTACATGCTGTGCCACTAAAACTACTGTATTTAAGTCCGATGTTAAAACATGTGGCAAATAAAGTCAATAATTTCATGCTTTCATAATACTAACCTCATCCATCATTTCAGCACTTGTGCAAACGTTATATTATTTTTCTTGCAAGTGGTAGTATTTATTTTATATGTTGGTACTTGTATAATGTAGAAATAATAAAAGTAAGTAAGTATTCGGTTTATCTATCTAGTTATTACAATGACTAAATGTAACGAAATAATTGATTAAACTCTGGGAATAGATAGATATTTGATAGATCGGACTTGTCCTATGTAGAAAATAATCCAATTATTATGGTTATCAAATATCCATTCCTTCCAAAACAAAAATCAAATTAATTTACTGAAACATCCTGTATAAAATGCAATCGCCAATGCAGCACAGTGACACACATACGCGGCTTTACACTAAACCAATAATAGAAATCAATCCATACTCCCTCTCTCACTCACACACTCACAACGCAATCAATGATCTGCCGTGCCTACGCGCACACACACATACAAAGTATTGGGAATATTGGCTTTGTAAACATTTAAGGGATATTTGCAAAATGTTCCGCCAATCGGACCATGTATACCCCTCTCTTTCCTTTTCAATAGATGAACTAACAAAAGAACGAGACAGCACACACGGGTTTACAGCTTCGCAGAGGGACAATGGTGACGCTATTGTTGAAAGTACCCCAAACTTTTTTTAGGTCATATAAAAGTATTACATTTGTTAGGGTCGTGCCGCCTGTATGCACTTACACCATTCGTTTCGCAGACAACTCCGGAGACGGGTCGCCGTCTCCTACGCTATACTGGACAGCGTTAATTGTTTAGTGTTAATTACTTGAAATCAGTGCTAGCAAATCAGTGTCAGTGACGGATATTTGAATAACATTATGTCTTTAGCAACAACTACTAATCGTGCAAGTGAAATGTGGAACAACCATGCAGATGTGAACGCTCAAAGTGCGAGACAACCTAAACATAACGGATATAAACAATACCCAACAATGCCGTCCGACTATTACAACTATCAGAACCATTATTATCCTCAAAACTGTGAATATTCTAATGTGTTAAGTGCCGGTTACGGGAAAATATACGAACAAAATCAAAGTGAAGGAGTTGTGAAATCGGAACCCACTGCTTGGCAAGGTTTCCATGCTAACTACATCAATGGGAATCATGCTAATATGGAAATGATCAACCGATGGAGAGAGATGAGCTACTATGCACAGCAGCAACAGGCAAATTACGGGTATGAACAGAGGATTAATGCAATGAATCAGAATAGTGCGGAAAAACCAGAAGATGTTAGATTAATCAATTCACCCGGTGAATGTAGTATTCCTGATACTAATTATGGATCACCGCAAAGTGCATCAAGTAATTTTAAATCACCCACACATGAAGCTGAAGACTCACCGAACTTGAGAGCTTTACTAACGAAACCAAAACGCAAAAACCCATCACCTTACTTCGTGAAATGTGACAAATCGTATACGCAGGAAATGCTACAGCGGATGATGTTTAACACAGAAGAGGTGAGCGAGTGGGAAAAAAACAATGAGAGTGCAGAGAAAGAATGCAATTTGTCGCAATTTCATGGTGGATTCGAAAGCGTTGAGAGTCAAACGTCAATCAAGAAAGATGCAGTGGGTGGAGCGGCGGAAGGCGCACAGTCATCACAGGACTCCGCGGAACCCTGTCAGGACCTGACGAGGGTCGAAGCAGGCGGGGACAATGCGGATTACGCAGATAACAAAATGGCCGCTGCGCAAGATGTGCAAGCGTTTTATCCGTGGATGAAAAGCGTTGGTGGTGGTACGTTCAAATTTTGATACTCTACTAGATCAATGTTGTGTAAATATTGCAATGTTTTTATATAATGATCTCTATAAGCATTTTGAAGTTGATTCTAATAATAATTTATTTAATTACAGGTGATGACAAAAAGGAAGGCTCGAAGCGGACCCGACAAACATATACTCGGTTCCAAACCCTTGAATTGGAAAAAGAGTTCCACTTCAACAAGTACCTATCCAGAAGGAGAAGAATAGAAGTCTCACATGCTCTGGGACTGACGGAGCGACAAATTAAAATCTGGTTCCAGAACAGGAGGATGAAAGCTAAGAAAGATGGAAAGTTAACTTCGTCTCCTGATCCTTACGGTGTTGATGACCTAAGTGCGACTAAATTAAGTGGTATGCCTGAGTATATGGACACCAGGCAGCGAATGCCTGGTCCAGGTGAATATCCCAGCTACCAAATGAATGCTTCACAGGCGAATATGCCTCCTCAAGTAGGAGGCACTATGCCACCCCACATATCTGCGAATATGCCACATAATTATATGATGCCCCCATACGAAGGCATTAAAATGTGACCGTAAGAAGTAAGTTTAATTTAAGTGATGTTCATTACTGAACGACCCTTATTGTTACAAGTTTCCATTAATCATGATTTTGCGATGTCTTCATTTGCATTGATATTTAAAACTTGAAAAGTATCATCATTACATAAATTAGTCAAAAGGTTTTTGCATGTAACGCCTATTTGCATTAAGACTGATGGCATCGTAGAACAGATATTGACATGATTCTTATCGACCGTTGGCTGCAAACTCTTGAATAATCATTACTTTTTGTTTTTCTTCTTCTTTCTGTCAAAATGGTTGATAAAACTCATTAAACAACTGTTGATTATTTTGTACTCGTGATCATTTTGAGTTTGTTACAAAGCAAGGAAAGTTGTGTCGAAACAGAATCAATCAATGGCTGATTTACTTTCGATCTATTACGAATTTGTCATTGATTAATAATTTGACTATTTTTTTGCCAGTAATCAGTAAAATACAGATTAAAACAGAACAATCTGTCAAATTTCTTTAATAGATTTTCAACTTTTTTGCTAAAGGATTAGGTTCAAGATTGATTGGGAAAATTTTACATTTTCGGATAGCTTCAAGTGCTGGCGTCACAATCAAGTTCTATACTTGAATGTGACATAACATTTAATGTTCTAGTTTTAGGTTTATAATTTACTTGTAAATAACACATAGTACAGTGAAAATGTTCCTATTTAGACTAGACATATTATAAAGTAGCTGATTATATTAATTTTTGTAAGATTGATTATTTATGGATTAAAATATGTTTGTACTTCTCTAGTCAATTTGTAAAGGCGCTATTAATAAAGAGGAGTCGTGATTCCTGATTATACAATGTTTGGTTTTAATTTATTTGATCCAGTATCTCTATAATTTAAATCAAAGAAAGTACAAAAGGTTTTTTTTTAATAAACTCCTTGCCTATAACTCCATTATTTGAAATACTTTGTCTAAAAACTTCACTTCATTGATTGGTATACCATTTGTACAAGGAACAGTTATATCCGTACGTACTTACACATCAACATCTCTACAGTCGATTTAGTCATCATCACTTTCCTGCCTATTTATGTACGAATTTATTTGGTGTCGGCGCTGCATTTCTTCTTCTTCCATACTTTCTTTCTATTCGTTTTAATCTTAGTAGTCACTCCCTTTCTAGCCATATCACCTTGCGCACAGTCCATTCATAGTTTTTTTTTCTTTGGTCTTGATGAGTTTAAATTAGAACTCATTACAAAATTTCACAATACTTTTAAAAATAGTCCCCTAATATAGTGGCCTTTTGCCAGACTTTCTAAAACAGTCAAGCTTAAATTAATGGTCACGACAAACATCAAACCAGGAGCAGATCCGTAGTTAACGTTTAACAACAATGGGATAATCGTTAACAATGCAACCCTTTCACATAGTTTAAAGGGTCCGAAAGTGTAAACACAGGTCTCTAGGGATCAGTTGTAAATGTGTAAATGTTGTCAGCTAGTTTGACATGTTTTGACTGACTATCGGATTTGGGAGGCAGCTATAGAAAAATTTTGCTGAGTAATCCTGTTATGATCAGCTACCTGTGTTGATCCGTTAATGGGCTGGACTGCGGTTGTTTTTTAAGTAATTCATGTTGTTTAGATAACTTTGCTGTATTCCTTTGTCGGTTCAGTCTCGGCCAAGTGTAAACACAGGTCTCCAGGGATCAGTTGTAAATGTGCAAATGTTGACAGCAAGTTTGTCTGACTATTTAACTGGATTTAGAGGCGGCTTTAGAAAGTTTTTGCTGAGTAATCTTGTTATGTTCAGCTACCTGTGTTGATCAGTTTAAGGGTTTAATTTCTGCGTTTTATATGTTATGGTCTAAAGAAGCTTTGCTGTTTCTCGGTCATATTCTTAAGACAGCTTGATTGCCGTAGTGTTGGAGCCAAGATCAGCACCTACTATAATATAAGGGCCGCTCAAGTTTTATGCTCTGACACTTCTCACATCTAGATTACAGGGGTTGCAAATATGCAAATGTTGTCAGTACCTAAGTTTGACATATTATGACAGATTATCGAATTTAAAAAAAAAACACTGCGTTGTCCTGTTCGGCTACCAGTGTTGATCAGTTTAATGAATGATTTTCTTTAATTAGTTCTGCTTTTTTTATTTTAATTTGATATTGTTTAGACTGTTTTTTATGGCTGGTTTTTCAATCGCCAGTTATCTTTTATCTGACGAATAAGTTTGTCATTTTGACAGTTTTTGTATGGACACTGTCAAAACGCCACATTTACTCTTCAGGTAAAAGTTATCTAAAGATTGAAAAATCGGCCCTCAAAGCTAGTTTGGTGCAGTGGCTAAAGCATGGTGATTGGCTTCTGCGCCTAGTATGTATTAATGCCGGGTCTCTTGATTGTTAAATATCCCGGTTCCGGGTGATTGTGCAAAGCATTTTTTACTGCCCATTTTATCTGCTAAAAACCTTTTGCAAAATGTGTATCAAATAGATACAAAATACTCAAAAGGTTAAGTTTATAGTGTTCGGATTTCCATGGGACTTTTTTTATTGAGTTTCTAAAGATTTCATTTCATATTTTGGTAATATCCCGATGTTCATGGTATTTCTCTTTGTGAGCGTGTCTGGTGGCAGCAGCTGCACTTTGTAATAAAGCTCACAACTTACTTTATAACTTTGGCTTACGGTCTAAATAAAGTAGATTATAATAAAAATACTAAATACTAGGCCAGTAAAATTAAATTTAAAACAAAAGAAGAAAGCAAATTTTCTAAACAAAAATAGAGTGAACGGATTTAAAAATTGTATACTTTGACAACTTCCATTCGAAGCTATCTTCACTATATCCATCACCCCAGCATTAGAAAGTCGACCCTCCTGCCTTTTGAATAAAGAATAACAATAGAGTCTGCACGAGAGAGACAACAATGCATATCTGACCCCCTTTGCGGGAAAGAGACGCACGAACAATCATCCCTCTAAACAGGGGTAAGTTGTGACTACGCATGTGCGGCGAGAACATTCAGCAAAGATGGCTGCCTGTGTTTAGTTCGTATTTCTTTGGTTTTTCTTTTAGAAATACAGTTTTATTTATGTAAAAGTCACTGGGAAGTATAAGAAAATAAAGTACTGATGCATATTTTATAAAGTCAAACATATTTTTCTGCGCATCACGTGGAGCCCGTGAGTTAACCTAATACCCTGGTAAGTCTGTCATTTTACCTCTAAAAAAAAAGTAAACATGATCCATAAGTTTTGTTTTGTTCAAATCAAATGTCAATATTGTTCACTGAATTTCTTCTTAAAAATGATTGATAATAAATTATTTAATTCCCTGTAATTAGTGTGTTGTGATTTGAAACAGTCCCTGTAAATTTACATATCTGAGTGTATTTTTGATACGTTTATTACAATATTTATCTGTAGTTTCACATCATTCAGAATTCATAAATAATCAAACCTTACACAGAAGTCGAATACTTGATTAGGTTTGTCGTTGGCTTTTTTTTTTTAAACTTTCGACTTTGTTTTAAATAAAAAAATCTACTACATATCATAAGATTTATACTGGTACTGAAGTCTAGTCTGACTAAAGTCACAATAGCAAAAATCGGATGAGCGGAAATAAATAATGTCAAAATCCTGGCTGAATCAGTGCTCGTACTTATCCACGCTCCAGTTTTATTTCACTTTTGTTCGATAAAAAACCCTTTGTTACCAATCAAATGAAAACAAGAACATTTTGGTTTAGTAACAAACACACCTTAGCGTTCGAAACCGAAATGTAAATGCAGTTTCTGAAAGCCGATCGTTGTTCGAAATGACCATTAATATTAGCGTCCTAATGATCTTCAGACTTGAAAATTCGGTTCGCCAACGGCAAATCTAAGTTGGTCCGTCCATGCATTCAATACGTCGGTTGAATGACGGGTCTAATTAATCCTAACGCTGAACGAGCCAGCTCTCATTGAACGCGGATCAAAAGAAACCTCTTAATGGATATTTGAATGCCACTATAGTATTTACCTTTAGTACGAATTGACTAAGTAAGGTTTAGAAAATAGTGAGTCATACACATAATACAAAAAATACGTATGAGGCCGAAGTCGGGTGCGGGCCACATTATGAGGCTGTCAAAATCAATCATAACATCTGTCTCTCACAAAGTAACTAAAGGTAGAATGTATAGATAGCCAAACAAGGATGTGTGTGGGTACGTTTAATATATTGTAACTGCATTAAGGGCAGAGTGGGTACATAATTGTTTTAAAATTTTATACAGCTTCGGCTATGTAAGGACTTGTAGTGCTTGAAATTCTTCAGTGCCTTTTATCTAAATGAGAAAATATTCTCCATGTTGTTCTTTTATGTTCCCATAAATCGATTCATTTTTATTTAGAGTTTTGTAAGACCTGTCTTCACTTAGGGTTTGGTTAAACCGTTATTTGGACATTTTGCGGATGTGTCTACGGCCACGGATCACACAAATATTTACTGAAGTATCTAACAGTGTCCGGTGTCCACAGCCGGTCTTAAAATTGTCCGTACTTGTTTGGATGTACAGTTTTTTCACTGTTCATAAGGAGTTACTCTAATTTATTAAATAATTCTTAATTTATTTCCGTCTCACCATGAGTCTTATCGACGCTCACTTACACATGAAGGTAGGTACTTTGATCACTTTTGAACGATCAAAGTGAGGAGTTATCAACACCCATAAATAACAATTTATAATTAAACATTACGACCAATTAGTATTAAGAAGGGAGCTGGATTTATTGCTCATGACAAATCACTGCGATAGGAATTTTGTTTGATGTTTCTTCATGTTTGCTGTCGATTGTATTTTATTGGTTTTGAAACACCTTTTAAAATAATTTCGGAGAGTGTTGTTACGCAATAACTTTTATTTCGTCATTCAAGCTTTAAAAATAACGGTACCCTAGAATATGAATTTAGAAAAAATCTTTCATTGTTCAAATACATTTCACTCTTTGGCACTTTGATCTTACAGGCCTCTGTTTAATATTTTTGTGTTAGGATTCCAGATAAATTAACCTCGATAAGTTCTATGTTAGTCTGAACTACGTATAATAGGAATATTTCCTTCACCTGCAAGGTGCAACAATTCACAAACAGTGGCTTGATTAAACTGTATTACATTTAACTGTACGGAAATAGATCTCAATCAACTGTTGATACACATGAAACATTAAATAACGATACAATTATAATATTAGACACCATACGTACATCATTTTAGATCTCTGCAACAACAACAGGAATAAACCACCTCATTCAAATTGTTTGAATCTCGGTCCCATCGTTGTCGTAGCAAGTAATGCCTGGTAGACTAGTCCTGGTACAAACCCTGAAAAAAAAACTAACAAATACATTGCTGTGTCTACCTACATTCTCATTATGCCGAAACATTAGATAACCTAGTATCTATTATTTTTAAGTTTTCTTGGATTTAGATCCATTTCGGCAAAGCTGCAACTTTCAACATTGTAACATCAAACAGGACACAAATCGATACAGCATAACACGTAAACATCACGTTTGGTCACATCACAGTAACATCAGTGGACACAAAAAGTGTGGGATCAACAAAAGAATCTACACGGCGCATTGTCCCAGCCGTTCGGATCATTTATCAACAACGCTCCGCTGGCATCGTTCGAGAGCAGATCGCGGATCAATGGAACCAGCATCGACCGCGATTAAAATTTTTGCATCGTTATTACAAGTTTAGCAACATCGTTGGTGGTAAGACCTACTATCGTACAGTTTAATGTGCCAAAGCTTTAAAGACCTGAACCAGTGGCAATACCTTTAAAAGTGTATCGTATTTCAACAATACTTTTCAAGAGAATTGACATTAACTTTTCGGGAACGATGTAAACCTAATACAGTTTAAAATTTTAAATGATCTTCATCGCTGATAGAATGTCTCTGCCTTCTAGAAAAGGCAAAAATAATTTAAATTTATAAAAATACGAGGCAATGAAATATGTTACAAATTCTTGGATGGTCATGGTCAACTTCTAAGGAATGGCATGGTCTAATATTGAGAACCAAAACTTTTACTTTACACAGCTTCCTAACTTATGATCTAGGTATTCAGTTCGATGGAATTAAGATTAAAACGTTTTGTCTAAGAAACCATTCAATGTCATAGATTGATCTAGGCTTAATTTTGGATACACAGATACAGGTTATTGAATTAAGCTACTACTCGTACAGTTTATAATAAAAAAAGCAATTTGTAAGGAACGTTATGTATAATGTATTTATGGTCACCAGGATATTTATAGACTTATTTAGTAGTAATCAAGTCGTACATGGACAAGTATGAAACGGTAATCGTATGCCCCGCCACCGTATAATAGCCATTATTATAATTCTGCAATTTAGCGCCTTTTTGCGAAATTTATAATGACTCAATTTATGAACTCCATATTTTTTCCTGAACAAAACAACGATAGACTTGTTGAGTGGCTCATTATACAAATTTGATTTTGAATATCGAATAAGCATTTTCCTTTTTTTCTGCCTTTATATTTAGTGACTTGAACCAAGAAGGTTAAATTTATAAGAAGTTTTTAATAGGGGCCATCTGCTTATTGAATCAGTAATGACCAAGAAAATACAGTGTCGACCTCTTTGACATTTCGTTATGCATTGTACATAATAATGGCGGTAAAACTCTTGTGTTCCGAAGTAATGAGTACAATTATGTGAATGGATGTAAAGAAGGCCTTGTTATTTCTCACTTAGTGGCCACTAATGTATGTTATAATCACACAAGATGAAATAGAATACAGAAATAATATTATGCATTGTGTATTCAATCAGTCTTTCAAGATATGTGACACAACACGATTAAAATAACGCTTTGAACCTTTAAAGCAAATAAGGTGCTATAGCCAACCCCTTCGTGCCTACTATGTCTCGGATATCTTCCATTGGATTCCATATTTGGGTCGTCCGAAATCCCATTTCTGTACGGAACTTTTACTTCACCTAATTGTAGACCCGTCAAAACTACAATTGTCAGTCTCCGTTCAAATCAAAATCGTAACGTCATTTACCTGACCGTAACCTGGCATGACGTGCCCGCAAAAATGTCCATTGACCGTCCAATTTTATTTGACCTCTACTGTAGAAGAATAAACGTTTAATTTGTTTTAGGATGAGAGCTCAAGTGTGGCTGGTTGGTTCGGCGTCAATGTCACTTATGTGCTTAACCCGGCGAGTGGATGGAGGAAATGATGGATGGTAGCAACCCGGCCGTTGCTGTAACGTCAACTATTTGGAATTGTATAGAGCTGGAACACCGAAAGTAAGTTTATATTTTCGTATTGGGTTAAGTTAACTCTTCAATTTAATGAAATTAATGGTTTTTACTATTAGTGTTACTTAGGTAATGGAAACATAATAAATGCAAAGTGAGAACACAATGTTATGGACACTCATTGAGCATACTTCCGTGGTATTTATAAAAATCATTCAAAAAGCGAAATTAAAAGTACTCGCAGTTAAAGATTAAGATGTGTTAACCATCGTGTTCCTAAAATATCTCCTACATCAGCGTCATTTTATAACTTTTTTACAAAGCAAGTTGTATCAACAGCTCTATGCGTATACGATTTTCCCAGCGCGCCGCCCGGACCCTCCGCGCGCACAAATTCCAAATTGTTTTTGACTGACAGCTAAATGTAAGTTAGCATTGTTTGAGCGACGCACCGCACTTCGAAGCCGGCTCTTTCTCTAATTATTTCTCCGCTGCCGGCAGTTATAACACTGTTCAGTGTTTGTTGCTAGTTTTCAGACGAATTGAGGTTACCGGTGATGGTTTTAAAGGGTTAGTTTTGATGTAATAGATTTTCAGGATCTGTTGTAAAGTGAAATAGCTTATAGTTTTTTTTTTTTGTAATCCATGAATGTGCTTAGGTATATAACAAGCTTGTCACAACAAAACGAAGTATCTGATCTGCCTTTTTAATAAGACAAAAAGTTTTGATTTTATAAAATGTCTATGGAGTCTTGTCTGTTCTTCTCCACAGAGATTGACCTTTTAAAATGGACAACAGGCTACGTAGCTTTTGTTCAAAATTGCCATTTTAAAGTGACTATAATTGGATCATTTGAAATTCCTAAATAGTTTGAATTTCACATTCTTGTACTAGTTATTAAGGCAGTCAAATTCAACCCACCACGTCGGAAAACAAAATGTATCTAGGAAAATATTTGAAATTAATACTAACAACTTAATTAATACAGTCATTGATTTATCAGCGTACAATATTAAAAACACATTTGGATATATCTTAATTCAAGCTATCAATATTAAGCCTAGTTTTTTACATCGTCAAATAAATTGAGACATCTTAAAATAAACTTGAGAGAAATCTACAAACGATTTCTAGATAGACGAATATATCAAACTAACTAATAAATGACAAAGTTAAAAGCTAAAATTAATTAAGTAAGAGTCCACTCGCCGAATTCTTGAACAAACCCGCCATGCCACGAAGGATTGACGGGCAAACAAACAAAACTCTTAACGGAAATTCTCAAAGTTTCAAGCCATTTTTATTTACCCAAGAAATCTCATTAAAGTGAACACTTGGTCGGTTATTTTTATTCTCGAAGTACGGCATAGTTTTTGTTGGCGATTTTATCTGTTTTATGGAAAGATTTGTTAATAGATTCCAGATTTCTGAGATATGTCTAATTAATATAAAATAATAATTGTGCCTGGGTCCGTGGATGGGTGACCATCTTATTACACACAGCTAAGCCGTTGGTCAATTGTAAATGTTTGACAGTCGTTACAGGTGGTCAGTTAAGGTCCGAAAGTCTGACAACCAGTCTTACCGGGGATTCGTATTACCCAGCGCGAACTGGGTTGTGTCGGTCAAATTGGCAGTCGTTTCATGTAAAATACTACTATGTATTAGGCTAGGCTGGCATCTGGTTAGACTGGAAGCCGACCCCAACATAATTAGGAAAAGTCTAGGCTGATGATGTGATCGATGAGATGGTTATCGATAAAAGTTTCATTATGATGATATTTTGACCGAAACACCGCATCTGTAAAGTGTTGCCGTCGTAGAATTAAGTTAAAAGTATGGATGAACCAACAACCTGAAAATCGCGTGAATCCGCTGGATGCGAGATGCACAATGTCCATATGGCAACATTTTGGGGAGGCCTGTTACCAGTAGGAAATGTCTATGGTCTGAAATTGGAACGGATTTATTTCTTATTAATCACCTAACGTTAGGCAGCTAGATCTATTAGGGCTAGATTCAGAGAGCGGTAGTCCTAGACGCGGCTCGTATTGTTAGGTTCCTCTCTCTGGAGCCCTGATTTGGACTTGACAAATAAACAACTCCCTTCGCTACATACAAATTGGTCGTGCTACATTCCAACACCCACTCCACTTTGGACCCTGTGCCCGATACTGTGGGCCACTAGTTTTAATGCATAAATTAGATTGTAAAAATGTATAAAAATAAAGGAAGGATAAAAATCCCACAAATAATTACAAAAAAACTAACCAATGTATATCAAAGAATATTATAGCATAACATGGTTCATATTTTATTGTTGTACTAATTTACATGTGAGAAAATAACTGTTAGGTACCGTATTCCGTTTTATTACTTGTCTTTTATGTAAATAAAAGAGGTCTAATTACCATTGTTTGACTTTTCTTATTGCAATTAAGTGGTAAAGTGATGTTTTAGTGTTAATTAAAATGGTTGTTCATTTTATTTATTTTTTTAATGATGAAATGTCTCTACTAAAATGATCATAAACTACTCATTAAACTAATTATTTATTCTTTGTTGCAGGTAATGGAGTCACGAATTGTAAACAATAAATTATTATACAAATATTTAATATACTGTTTGTTTTATTTCTGCTGTATACAATTATTTAACTATGTAATCCAAATTAAATTGAAAATTTCAAATCGGTAGTAATTGCCTCAGAGTCAGTGTAAGCCCGTGTGGAAGACCAAAGGGAAATTTACCTCTTTACTATTTTTAAAAAGCCCGCTTATAATCCAATTTGACAAAATCGGCTCCATTGCGTAGCAAGCTTCCTAGTCTGTAGACTGTTTGTTATCTTTCAGAAGAAAGAAAGGCCTACAGTTGACTAAAAAACATTATCAGTGTCTTAGGCCCTGCTAAAGCAAAATAGCCTTAAAATCCTATAATACAAAGAATGAAATGCGTGAAACTCTCAAGCGGGTGATTAAAATTATCTGATAAAAAAATAAAGAACACCTGATACTTCAAAGTCTAAAGTAGAATCAATGATGTCACTGGGTGTTAAACGCAATGCTACGTAGGTCTGAACCCTTTGCTTAGTTACAATTTCCAAAATGGCCAGGCTCCCCTGTTACGAAGTTGGGTAGTACCAACTTCTCATTCTATATAAAAAAATGTTTGGAATTGTCTTAGTTTCAGTAGTTCAGTATTTCAACATCGAGATTCTTTCTTAGTAGTCTCTCTCAGTTTGCTAGTAATGTGATGAAGATTCAAACAGTAAACTATAAAAGGTGGTTCTTTCCGAATTCAGCATAACATGGTGCCTCTTTAAATTCTCATTATAATATAAAGAATGACATTCAAAATCTGATGGCTCTGTACCCCTTGCACAGTTACACTTTCGAAGTGGTCAGTAGCATAGACTACTTTGGCACTTCTAAGACTTGTTATTAGGAGTAGTATTGAATAACTGTAATAGCATTGATTTGAACAGCTCAGGTTTTAATGAGATGGCTGATTACGTGCCTGTCAGCCTGAGTATACTTATCAATATCAAGATTCTTTGTCAGTTTGCTGGTGAAAATTGAAACAGTAAACTGTGGAATGGGTAGCACGGTAGATAGGTACTCTCTCGGGTTTTCAGTACGGGGTATATGCAGGGTGTAACACGACCCTTCACGAAGCCGTCGACCAAGCATTAGTGTACATCAAACTAAGTAACTTTACTCAAAAATTATTGCTGGGAAACGAATTCTTTTATTGCAGTGAACAATCACGTTTTACGGTAGGACTCAATGTAACGCACTCAAAACATTGATTAATACGTGTCTCTCCAAAATCTTATATTAAAAACATGTATTTAAAAAAAAGTTGGAAATTTGGCCCCCGATATCTCCGTAACTAAAAGGTTCCCAGGTATGGTCTTAAACAAAAAAATGATCGCAATGAGAGGGAGAACAAGTGCCTTTCGACTTCGTTAAGGGTCTTATTACACCTTTTAGAAAGAATATCATTAACATGAGTGTCATAGTTGGGAAAAGAATAAGCAAAATGGTGAGTTTATGCGATGTATGGTGCTTTCTGGACTCAGCAGTTGGTACCTTCTTCTATCCCTTTCGGGGTTTCAGTATGGGGTATATTGAAAGAATGTCATTAAACATGAGCACTTAATAACATCACACGCTGTCACTGGGTGTTTAGCGGCGGTATTAGTAAGGTCGGCGTCGGCAGCGAGTTCGAACGTTTGACAAGGGGCGACACTTTGACTAATGGTGTTCCACGTCACTCTCTTACTTTCGCCGAGAAGGCGAGTGTGGAGAGCTTGGAGTTCGGCGATTTTGAGTAAGTGTGCAACACCGTGCTGAAGTGTTGACTGCTCCTACCGAGGGTAAATTGAGAGAAGTGCTTTCTGTAGTAAATGGAAATTGGGGAAGATACATGCAAGGTTCAAACAAATTTTGATGCACGCACGTCGGTTGTAACATTTTGACCTTGAGCTACTACTTGAGCTTACGTGTATACCTACTGGTACACTCTATATCGACCTACCATACGTAGGCAGAGGGTTAGTTCAACCAAAGCTAGTCAGGCAACCTCAAATCAAGAACACAGAAGAAAATCCCAAAGCAAAAAATACAAAGCTAGTCTCGACTTTCTTACATAATGTAAAAATAATATTCTATGCTTCTATGAAATAAACAGAAAATCAAAAGTCTCCAAGATGGTAGGTACGTTACATTACGGCATGATATGGGAGAGGCCTAGAAGTGGAACATTCAACGCTACCTAAAAACAATATCGCTGAACAGGCATATTACCATCGCATAGTTACACGAACGAGTTATCTGAAAAGATTTCGTGTGCTCAATATATCCCAAGTCCATAGCTTACTCAGTCGTCCCGAAGCACCGACTTCTTTCGGCGCTACCACTCGGGTAGCAGAACACATTTATTGGACTGAACCGAACGTGAGTGAACGCTATTGTTTTTGAACTCTCAACTTTTCGTAATGTATTGATAGTTTAAGTTTGGAGTGTGGTTAATAGGGTGGTATTATAATCTTGTGTGATGCGTCATGCATGCGATGCTCATATATAAAATAAATTTTATCTACATACCATTTACTATCTCTGACTTTTATTTAAACAGTATAAGCGTATTACTGCCTCCTTGTGTGTCGCAAGTGCGACTGCGGAGCATGAGGTCCCGGGTTCGATTCCCAGGTCGGGCAAAGTGTTATTGGGTTTTTCCATCAGGATTTTCTCAGTAGCAGCCACGGTGTCTGGATTTGTGCCCGGTTGATGGCAATAGGCTCGCCCTATTATATTTATTATTATTATTTATGGAACTTAAACATATCTAATAACTGGCGAAATGTGGGTATACTATAAGGTGAAACTCTGCCTAGCCCCTTAGGGATTACAGGCGTGATGTTATGATAAGTTGGACGTGAGGCTCTCTCCCTCTCACGTCCCGCCACCTCCTTCGCTAGCATGACTGCTTCGCAGAAGGAGGTGACGGCGTCCCATTCCGTATTAGTGTAGGGGGTTGGCACAATGATAGTAGGTTAATCCTGTGAAATAAGCTAAGTTTTTACTAAGAGTGGATTTACCTCATTGTAAAACTGATGTGGATTGAAACGCATAACTTAAAGCCCACCAGTCTGCTGCTACTTTAGATCTTCGTATTAGTCAAAAACGCTACATACACAGAGCGATGTGTCAGAGGACGAATGAGTGGATGACCAAGAACCTATCAGCTTTTGGATGCCACCACTGTGACCCGGTGCTAATGTAGTTCGTCGGTCTATCTCCAGACAGGTTCCTTACTTAGTGTAAATTATTGGTTCAGAAGACCTAGCACGAATGCGCGGTGTAAAACGAAACGTAAATACGTCGAATTAAGAATTGAAAATATATTATCCTATAGCATTTTAGTTAAAAATGATTTACAACAAGCACAATCAATATCATCCATAGATATGAATAAATTCTTAAAATTATGAAAATATTAATTTATAATATTTATGTGAAACAAGTATTTGTATTTACGCTAGGTGTAAGTACACCGCGTGCTCGGGTTAGGGCTTTAGGTCACCAACCGCTGCAAGAAAACATCGTGAGGAAACCGGCATGTCCATCCAACATGAAATCATCATTAGAGACATGGTGACATCCAACAACTCATACTTGGCCCCCGTGGTGGATTAAAGCCCACCCCCACTCACAAACCAAAAGCCTGTGACAGCAGTGCCAACATTAAAATCTGATTATGCCGTATTTTGTTTTTTGAATGGCATATCATCAAATGACCCCCCCGCTCTGGGCGGAGCGGAAGGGAGTATCAGACTTGTACTGGCTAAAATCCATCCATGTTCCTGTATCAAAAGCTAAAATACCTGCTTTTCTACGCAACAAACAATCTGAGAAAAATATCTAGCTATCCACTTATGGCTTGACACTATATTGCTTTCCACAGAAGAAATGAGGAAGCAATCGATATATTTTATTCCAGTTCAAGTGGGAAGCAACTGATTACCATCAACGCTTTCCTTGTCAACAACATGGCAACATTAATTGAAATAAATTGATTAACATAATAAAACTGGAAACTACTATATCTTCATTATAACTTTACAAATTAATACCTCGTTTTGAATCATTAAAATAATTTAATTAAGATGTGTTGTATGATACAATTTTTTTATATTATTATAATTATGAATAATCACGTCGCATTGAACTGGTCAGCAGCATTTAGAGAGAGAGCTAGAGAGATGCTTTTTGTCAATATTTTCCTTTATTGATAGTGACTTTAATGTCAACAAAAACATATCACGATAGGACTGTATCTATATCGAAGTGTCCGGCATAATAGTAGCCAAGATATGGGCCATTTATTAAATAAAAGAATAAATCATCACTATACATAGTTTAAAACAAAATCGCTTCCCGCTGTCTGTCTGTCCCTATGTACGCTTAGATCATCACTACGAAACAAATAAACAAACTACGCAACGGATTTTGTTGCAGTTCGTTTTAGTAGACAGAGCGATTCAAGAGGAAGGTTTATAAGTATGACATTGCACCTGTGCGAAACCGGGGCGAGTCGCTATTTAAATAATAATATAAGCACCACAGTTGAAGCAGTTTTAAAGAATACCTACTGAATAAATACAAATACTAATAAGTACTATTTTCATAGACATTGTTACTAGTAAAATATGAAACAATTATATATTTTACATAAAACATTAAAAAACAGCACATTTCAGGTATTTATTTATAACCAAAAGTTTACAGACTATTAAAGCTACGCCACCGCCATCTATATTGCCGGACTACGCAATGTTTGCAGCATGTGTGAAGCGTCTACAGCGGCGCCCCTACCGGCGGTATATTGTTTTGCTCTCGTTTTACTTTCAGCGGCGTTGTAGCTTTGAGCTACGCTATTATAGACTAATGTAAATAAACAATTATTTAACATAACTTTATGAAAGTTTGTATGTGAGTAAGATTAAGGCGCTGTCACCGTCAAATTGTTACCACTAATGGCGGCAAGCCATAAACTATTAACAGTAAGATTTTCGTATAGATGCTTTACTTAATCTTATTCTTCATCGAATCATTTGCGATAGTCAGTAAATACATACAAGGTGTAAATACGGACCCGTCACGAAGCCATCAACCAAGCATTCCGTACATCAAACTAAGTAACTTTACGCAAAAATCATTGCTGGGAAACGACTTTTATTTTGGGGGTGAAAAATCACTTTTGACGGTAGGACTCAGTGTGACGCACTCAAAACATTGTGCTGATGAATTCATTGAATAGTACGGGGGTCATGAAAGTAGTATAAAAAGTAAAGGTGTAACAATAAGAACTTGTATTGCAAAATAAACTTGTGAAAAAGTTTAAACTTTGACCCCCAATATCTTCGTAACTAGAAGGTTCCCAGGTATAATATGGTCTAAAAAAAATCGCCATGACGGAGAAAACAAGTGCCTTTCAGCTTTGTTAAGGGTGTGTTTACACCCTTTATTCTAGCTAAAAAGTTATGTGAAAACTTAAAAATTGACGCCGTGGATGTGGGGTTGTAGGGTACTAGGTAAGTGATAACCAGTACCCTCCCAGATATGTATGAAACAAAAGTAGGTGATGGCTCAAATTTTGACTTAGTACGTACTGGTCGAACAAATTTGAGTCATCGGCACGTGAGGAAGAAGCACTAGGAGCAGTGAAAAAATTCAGCGATTCTAAAAGGACTTTTAAATTTTAACTCATAATAGAGAAATTATAACACTTCAGTACAACATTGTAAAATTAACCAAAAGTAAATAGTAAGTACAATTATTTCTATAAGACTTACTTACCTTGCTTCCTGCAAGGACGTTATAAGGTTTGCTGTACGAAAACCCAATTCTGGGTTAAGCTCGCCGTTGTACATAAGTTATATATTGTAATTTTGTGTGTCCTACTTTTATATTTTGTGTGCAATAAAGAATAAGTAAGTAAGTGAGGAAATTATTATAACTTAAGCTGGGCGTCAATTTTCAGCATGCTTGATAGCATGCTTGATATCAAATACTTGAAGTTGGAAATCAATATTGTAAAGTTTTAAAATATTTCCGTTTGGCTTTAAAATAAAATAAGGATTCCACTACGTGTACAAATTCTGTTAGGAATCATGTTTACTTAAATGGAAAAAAGATAGATTTCCTAATAGGTAAGTTTAGTATTACGTGCAATGGAGCGCAGTATCCTAGTTGTCAAACTAACTGACTATAATAATATACGGACCATATACGCAACAAAACCCTGCGCTCCAAAACACAAGTTACTGAAGTTGCTCAATAAGGCGCTAAGCTGAAGTGGGACTGTGCTGGTCACGTCTTCCGTGCCCGACGAGCTGTGGGCCAAAATAACCACGGACACAGTCTGTTGACGCGTCGTACGTCGACTTGCTCAATTCAGAGCGAAATGGAAATAAATAAAATACGTGGACTGATTGATCCGGTGTATAATCTAAGAACCAAGTTTACAAAAAGCAGTGTTCGTCGTGGTAAGATATCTAAAAAGTGAGGCGTGCTCGGTGCGCGATACCAGGCGCGCGCCCGCGCCGCCCGCGCGCCCCTCAGCCGCCGCCGACGCCCGATGCTGCTGCCGCAACCCGCGCGCCCGCTCAGCCGCCGCGCGCCTCCAGCCGGTCGTGGGCATGCCATGCGTAGACATGCTCCCCGGGTTGAAGTGGACTTCAAAGAGGAAGCGGGCAGATGTTGTTGAAGCCGCGCCGAATCGTCCCTCTCTTAGTCTTCAGATCGGCGACCCTCGTGATTCCGTCGCTGCCAGGATACACCTGGACGACGCGCCCCAGCAGCCAGCAGAGCGGTGGGAGCGCCTTGTCCTTTACAAGAACAAGCGAACCCAACGCTATGTCGCCGTTGGAAGAGGCCGGCCATTTTGTTTTTTGCTGGAGGTTAGAAACGTACTCTGTATTAAATCTCTTCCAAAAGTGTTGTCTAATGCTCTCCACTCGTTGGTAGCGCTGCAAACGGTTGATGTTGGCATCGGAGACCTGTGGATTTGGAACCGACATTAGTGAGCGTCCAATAAGGAAGTGAGAAGGAGTAAGGGCAGAGAGATCAAGAGGGTTAGTGGAAAGAGGAGTAAGGGGTCGAGAGTTTAATATTGCCTCTATTTGAGTAAGGCACGTAGCCATTTCCTCGTAAGTAAAGTGAGTAAGCTGTAAAAGTCGTTTTAAGTGGAATTTGGTTGACCGAACCGCAGCCTCAGCAAGGCCATTAAAATGTGGAGAATACGCCGGTGCAAACCTGAATTGTATTCCCTCCTGAGCTATTTCGCTTGCAACATCAGAGTCCTGTAAAAATTTAGTCAACTCGTTACATGCTCCGACAAAGTTTGTACCATTATCGGACAAGATAGTACGTGGCCTGCCACGACGTGCGACAAAACGATTTAAAGCAGCCCTGTAGGCCTCTTTAGAGAGGTCCGTGACAAGCTCGAGATGCGCAGCCTTGGTAGCCATGCATACAAAAATGCACAGGTAGGACTTTATCAATCTAGATCCCCGACCTTTCCGGTCAGATATCAGTATAGGCCCAGCATAGTCGACGCTACTATTGATAAAAGGAAACTCTAACGTGCTTCTAGTGTCTGGCAATTGTCCCATGATTGGCTGCACATTTTGAGCTTTATATCTGAAACATTTCAGGCATTTGTTTACAGTCAGCTTAGCAAGATTTCTGCCCCCCAAGGGCCAATAGGTTTGGCGAATAGTCGATAGAAGTGATTGTGGACCTGCATGTAGGAGGTTTTGATGTTGCATTCGAAATAGTAATTTTGTGAAGTGATGCTTGCTACAGAGTAAAATTGGATGTCTAACGTCGTAGTCATACGGGGAGTTATCGAGTCTGCCCCCTACACGAATAATATTATCCCAGTCTAAAAAGGGAGTCAAAGAAATTAGCCTATTTTTCAGTGACAATGGCTTCCCGGATTTAAGGACAGTGTACTCATCTGGGAACATTTCAGATTGAGCTACACGTAATATAAGGGACAAAGCTTTTCTAAGTTCGTCAGCAGAAAGGGAACCTGTTATTTTAGGATTATTGCTGCCTAAATTGTGAATAAATCTTAGGATGTAAGCTACGACGCGTTGTAAATAATTGAAATTTGAATATTTGTGAATTAAATGTTGTATGATTGGACTACATGTTAGGTTAGAACTAGAATTACTGTTATTACTATCTACTAAGTTTGAAATTACTTCTGGTAGATCTTGTTTCACGCATAATTTATTGGGCTGTTGTGGCCACGCACTTTCATTATTTAATAAGAACCGAGGGCCTGACCACCAAAGCGCAGAACCGCTGATGAGATCAGCCTTCAGCCCACGAGAGACAAGATCCGCCGGGTTATCCTTAGACGGCACGTATCTCCACTTAGTACCCGAGCTACTCTCTTGAATTTCGTTAACACGATTCCTAACGAAAGGCTTCAGTTGCTGGGCTGGTGTAGACAACCATCCCAGCACTATTGTGGAATCACACCAATAGTGAAATCGGTGTATTGGTGACGTGAGAGAATCTCTTACCTTTGTGCACAACCTGGAACCTAACAGAGCCCCACATAGTTCTAACCGTGGAGTAGTAGTAGGCCTGATTGGTGCCACACGGCTTTTAGAAGTTAGCAGGTGAACAGTGACTGTACCTGAACTGGTTACAGAACGAATGTATAGGCATGCGCCATAAGCTCTTTCAGAAGCATCTGTAAATACGTGAACCTCATGAGTCATGGAGTCATTACATGAAATCCATCGCGGAATTTTTATGTTATTTAAACAAGGCAAGGTACTCGCAAATACTAGCCATGAGTCTGTAACCTCTTGTGACACTTCGTCGTCCCACTCACATTTTTCTTTCCAGAGGCCCTGCATTAATATTTTTGCTTCAACAATGCAAGGACCTACTAAGCCTAGTGGGTCGAATATTTGACTAATTACAGACAAAATATGTCGTTTTGTTATTTTGTTTTTGCTAGATTCAATATTAATAGAGAATCCTAACTTGTCAGAATCGCATAACCAATGGACACCTAACGTTTTAGAAGGAGTATTGCTGTCCGACAGGTCTAACATGACACGACTTGAGTTGCAGGAGCTGCCTAATTCTTTTAAAATTTCCGGGCTATTCGATTGCCACTTCCTTAAATTAAATTTAGCGGACGCCATAATAGCCCGCGTCTCCATACACAAATCTACTGCACCTGAAATTGTGTCTGAACCACTAAGGTAATCGTCTACATAGAAGTCATGCTGAATCGAACGTTTGACTAAAGGGTTCGCCGCTTTATCAGCTAAGGTCACTAAACACTTAGTAGCCAAATATGGAGCTGACGCTGTACCGTAAGTAACCGTGTTTAAGGTATATGTTTTTAACGGTTCTGTCGGATTTTTACGAAAAATTATTTGTTGTAGTGACCTTTGGATAGGATTTACTTCAATAGCTCGGTACATCTTCTCGATGTCTGCCGAGATTACAAATTTATGCTGTCGAAACCGCAATAGGATTGAAAGTAAATCGTCCTGAACGGTCGGCCCTACAAACTGCAAGTCATTGAGTGACATACCTGTAGTTGTCTTTGCAGATGCATCAAATACGGTGCGTAACTTAGTGGTAGTACTAGACTCGCGCAGGACGCCATGGTGTGGCAAAAAATATTTGACCTCACCTGCTGGCCTTGAGCTAGAATCATTTTCGGTCATGTGACCTAGGCTTTGATATTCTGACATAAAGTCTAAATACATTGACTTAAACTTAGGATCACGTTCAAACCGTTTTTCTAACGATAAAAAACGGCGTTTCGCGATACCGTATGAATCTCCTAATACCGAAGGATCAGACTTGAATGGAATTGTGACCACAAAACGACCGTCATCCTTACGTTCTGTATTTTTATAAAAACTATCTTCGCAAGCCCTTTCTTCCGAAGAAAGGGAGTGCTTTTCAGAGACTGTGTCCAGTTCCCAAAATTTTGATAAGTCTGTAATGGGCTTAGTTTTAGCCAGATTACAGACATGTGAGTAGGACGTACGCGAGTGAGAACTTACTGAGCCTGAAACTAACCATCCTAGTCTACTCTCACATAACTTCGGCTGGTTCTTGCCAAGTTTTATGTGGTTGGCCGAGATGATGTTCCAAAAAACATCCACACCAACCAATATATCTACAGCTGATGGAATATTGAATGTTGGATCCGCCAGCTGTATACCCACAGGTATGGTTATATGCTTTAAGCTAATTGGTGTTGACGGTAAAAGATGTGTAATTTCTGGTAAGATTAAACAGTCAATGTTAACCGAATAGTCACCGCAATTAGACTCGATTGTTAGGCTGCAAGATTGTGCACTAGTACTAGTTTGGTTGCCAATACCTGTTATAGTGGAGCCCGTGCCGTTTCGGGACAAACGCAGCTTACCACATAAGTTCTCGGTAATGAAATTAGCCGTGCTACCGCTGTCCAGTAGGATTCTTGCGTCGTACTTCTCACCGTTGGCACTCACTGCCTTCACCAGTGCTGTGGAAAGCAAAACACAAGAGCGAGTATATGGTTGCATATTGGCTGAAGCGTTAGCAGAAAGAGCAATACTTTCGGAAGTACTAGGCATTGGGTTTAGTGGGGGAGGGGTATCTGTGCGTTCCATGTGCAATAGGGTGTTATGCCTGCCTGCACAGTACCTACAGTGGGTTATCCTGCACCTTTTTTCATTATGACCCAGCCTTAGGCAATTTAAGCAAACTTTGAGATCCTTGGCCTTCGTATTACGTTCTTCTATTGTTAATTTTTTGAAAGACTCACAAATGTATAGAAAATGATCGCCAGAACACATGGGACATTTGAACTTCTTCTCTGAGCTAGAACTAGTGTTGTTATTTACCTTATTTGTTGAATTCTGTGAAACTATTGCAAAACTTTTGGATTTATTATTATTATTGTTTGCTTTATTACAGTGTTTATTATTATCTTCCAACGTTTCCAGTAATTCAGCCTTGTTGTTAACGAATGTAGTAAATTGAGCAAGTGTAAGAGGACCAGATACTGTCTTTCGATATTCCTCCCAATATCTAGTAGGCAACGTGGTTTACCTCGCAGGAGATGGCGGGACGAGCTGGGTAGAACAAACGACCAGTCAAATCAACGGTCCTCATTAGCCCTAGATCGAAAGATTTGGAAGTCATGGAAAGAGGTCTTTGCCCAGCAGTGGGATGACACAGGCTATATAACAGTAACCGTAACTATTAGATTATAAGGTTCATATTGACGACTGTTTTAAGAACTGCAGGGTTATATATCGTATCTCTGTTGACAGTTCATAGTTACAACTTTTGTTATACAGTGACAGTTCTGCACGGGTAGCGTCAGTTGAAAACAACAAGAAAGGTCATTGAATATCAAAACACGCCAAGTGATGATCATTAGGAACTGTCAACAGAGATACGCAATAGCCCTGCTGGTTACCTTAACAGAATTCCGAAAAGGTATACTTAATTCTGGTTGCTCTAAGATCTTAAGACCGTAAACCTGACTAGTTTCTTCAATTCTATACCTACTAGATTTATGATTTACCTGGTCTCGTATAAGTCAGATCCCAGTAGTTGTTTTGTCAAAAACCGAGTTGAATTGTAACAGTGTATATATATTTTTCTTCGGTTATTAAAAAAAAAACAGCTGTTTCCTACAAAAGTGCAATACCTACATGGTCAAAATGTATGAAACAGCTATTTTTTTTTTTTTTAATAACCGCTGAAAAATTTCTATGTGGGGGGGCTCAGAATGTCGTACTGCATTATATCTGAGAATTTGGCTGGTCTTTGGAAACTAACCCTGTATAGGTACACATACCTTGTAACGTTACAGTATCCTAGAGCAGGGAAACTGTGAGGTCACAGTTAAGGTACTCACCTACCTATTCTGGAGGAGAGCACGGGGTAAAAGAAAAGATGGGAAACAATAACAGAATTTAATAAATAATACACAGACTTATTTTAAAAGATGGAATTAAATGGAGCTGGAGCTAGCTATATACCTATCCTCACTAAACCCGAGAAGCTGGGAAATGGAAATTAATAAGAAAATATGATGAAGTGGAGAAAAGCGGCCCTCTCGGCTGTAGCAGTGGCCGAGGAACGTCAGGCTTCAGTCTTCGGAGGAAGGCGGCCCTCTCGGCTGCAGCAGAAATGGCCGAAGGACGTGGAGAACAGCAGCCCTCTTGGCTGCCGAAGTGGCCGAAGAACGGCAGCCCTCTCGGCTGCAGAAGTGGTCGAGGAACGTGGAGTACGGCAGCCCTCTCGGCTGCAGTAGTGGCCGAGGGACATCAGACTTCGTCTTCCATCAGTAGAAATGGACGGAAGACGTTAGTATGTCTATAGCTCAAGTAACAGATGAAGAACCACGGGTACGCGCTGTGCGATGATATTAATGCGACATGAATAAAATCTTAGAGTAATTCCTCTTAAAACTTATAAATTTGAAGACTTGTGATACTTTTGAGCTCTGGACGAAGACTGCCGCTTCACAGCCATCTCCAGATAATTGACATTTTACAATTTTTGTATGAAGAAATTTCTAGAACATACAATAAAAAGAAAAATATAACGAGGGCGATATGAGTTACCTATACGACCTAAAACTAGGCTCCAGCAATGAATTAAAAATAAAAAACCTAGGCCTGTCATTACCTGACTTAAGAAAAGTAAACAAACAAAAACGGGAAGTTGCTGTTTTCATACTTACGTTAACATATGCCTTTTACCAATGGGGGTAGCAGAACCTACAGAACGCCACCAGCTATCCTCCAGTTCCTTACAGAGCTTGTAAGGATCGTAGCTTTGCTTTCATTGGGCGTTTTCACTATGCCTTTTTCTGCCACGAAGCAGCATTAAAGACATTACAGGGGTTTCCAACTTTGTTTCTTATTCTAATGGTGGATCATCAGATATCTGCACATGTCATGATACTGTTTAGTACAGACATTACTAATTTACCTAGAAAGATGGCCAACCGATGTTTATCATATGCCTAGCCTTTCCCCAGCTATGTTGGGGTCGGCTTCGAGTCTAACCAGATGCAGCTGAATACCAGTATTTTACATGGAGCGACTGCTTACCTGACCTCCACAACACAGTTAGTTCTGGGTAATAGGTACCTTTGGTAAGTCGGGTTATCAGACTTTCGAGCCACTGACTACTCTTAACGACAGTCAAAGAACTACAAATGACAGCCGTGACCAATGGCTTAACGTGCTTTTCGAGGTACGCAGAAAACTCGGTATGTAATGGGTGGTCACCCATCTATGGAACAATCTAGGCAAGCGCGGCTTAACCGCGATCGACGCGATCGGCTGTTATTTCGGCCTGGCCAACCAATTTTAATTACCTGAATAAGGTATGTGTACTATCTTGTTAATTTGAAAAATCATCGTGAAACCTGTCTAATAGGATCTCCACTTGCATTGCTAATAGGAATATCACTTTGGAATATAATAGAATGTGACATTGTACAAATAGGCTGCCGATCCAATAAAGGTGTTTTTACATTATGAATTTAAACCATCTTAATTAAGACGTAGGGTCTAGGTAATACAGTTTAAATCGCATGTATTGAGAATCTATAGTTATTTCAGATGTTTTTACAAATTAGCTTCCAAACTTAGAGCTTCACAGCTTCGAAATCACAATATGCTGTCACAAATAGACAGGAGAATCCATTTAAATTCTAATGGTTTGAAGATGAAAAAATAGGTGCAGTATTTAGAGCTACTATTCATCTTACTTAATAAAGAATGGGCAGTTTTTTTTTAATTTTAATACTTTTAACCGTTTACAAATTAAGTTCTTATAAGGTCCAAATCAGTGCTAAAATCTATACATGAAGCAAAGATATAGGTAAGTAGGTACTCGTACTCATAAGAAAGTAGAAAGATTTATTCGTTGATTATAGATCTATTTGTTTTAATATTTCTATTAATATCTATTTAAATGAATATCATAATTGATTGAAGTACTAATCAAAACTGATTAGAGTAAAAAAGTTTTCCTTCCATATTATAATATGGCAATTTATTTTTCAATAATTGAGCAGTTCGAAAAATTTACAGTAAGTAGTTCTTTAATAAACTGAGATCTCGGCCAATTATAACAAAAGTGTTTATTTTAACTGTACTCTGTCAGATGGGCTCTAATAACATTCAGAAATAAGTAAAATAATACAAGTTTGTCACTCACCCATCACTCGATCACGACAAACCATTATCTAATAACTTCCACATTCCAATCACGTCGCCAAAAAACGTTAGAAAGTAGGAAATTTTAGTATAATTTCATAAAGTTTTCAACTATAAAACTGTTTGAAGTTTCTTCATTTACACCCCACTTCAGCAAGTGTCGCGGCCAATCGGGAGCCGTCGGAACACGCAAGAAGCCGCGCCCACGGCCGCTGCACTACGCACGCTTCCACAATCGAGAAGCTCTCACTCAACGAACGTCTCACTCCTGCCCGTACGAAACGATAAGGTGCGATAGAGACAGCAACACATTTGCCATTATGATTACATGCAAATTTTTTATTCATTTGCAAATTAAGTGTTGCATTAAGTAATTATATGTTATTATGTGGGTATCACGGTTAAGTTGGTCGTTTAGTTAAAGAAACGCGTGACGATCTAGTTTCAGCGGAGGGTTGTGCAATTGCTGCTATTATGTCTACTATTATAGACAATAAACTTCATAGAATTGAGGAATAGACATTAGTTTTGTTTATAATTATACCTACATGTATTAGGGATGGGTAAAAAGTAAATATAGCTGACAAAAAAAAAGAAAAATTATAGCAAAATACAAGCATTATTTTATTGGACATAACGATAATGAAAAGTAATCGTTATTTACATTATATTAAAGTTTTTCTGTCAATATAAATACTAAAAATGTAATTAGTAGAAAAGATCTAGAAAAGAAGATAAAGATAAATACATTTAAGTGAGACAAATGTTCTGCTGACCTTTAGAAAATGCGTCGTTGGATGAAGCAACATCTTTTTTGTGTACTACTTACCTCAGATTAAAAAGAATGTGATCGTTTTAAATGACACCTTCATTAACGTTAAAAAAGTTAGTTGATACAGAATGTGTCAAGTTGCTGATTCATGAACACACAATGGCTCTCAAACCTTTTTTTTTTTCATAAATCTCCGCATATTCCAGCAATTGATCAAACCTAGATACACCTACATGGATAATATTATCATTCCTCCATCTTCGGAAATTCCAATCCTATTTCCAAAAATCTAGTAAGACATAAAAGTCCTGTCAGAACAACAGTCTGATACATCTCTACGAATTCTCCACATTCCTGCACCAAGAAAATAAATTATTTACAACCAGCCAGGTCCCTATTAAATACCAATAAACGATTTTTAAATAAACATATTAATTGGGCATCCTTTTCTTTCGTTGCACAAAGAACAGAGACAGGTATATAGTAACCCTTAAGTCGTAAATTATTTCGAGGTTGTTGGCACACATGTGCATTTGTCGCGTGACTAGCCGATTATTAAGTTGTAATAAATTTTGTGGCCCACGGGACGCAGGGTAGGTGTCTTTTGGGACATCCGACAGACCTTCTAATTTTTTGTGTGATTAACAAAGTAGTATGGAAATACTTGAACCAGTAGGAGTTGGTGATACATAACTTTATGTTAATGGAGAAGCTGGTCGAAGATTTTACGATAAATTAAATGGTAGCAAGCATGGACACAATGTACTTCGTAGGTGATGACGGTTTGGGTAAGGCCAGCTGCTCTACAGCAATATGTTTTACTTCAAGCTCAAATAATGTGTCTACTGATAAATAATTCCTGACCATACTGATCTGAACAAAGCTTGAATGTCATGTACAGACTTCATTTCCAACCTCAGCAGTTTTTCATTGGTCTCATACAACATTTTCACTTTATAATTGATATGTGTGTCATGCAAGCCTGCATGTTTGAAATATAGAAGCAATGCAATTGCAATTTCTTGGGTTTATAAACAACTAAGCTATGACAAACTATTTTGGGCATAGTGGAAAGATATTGACTAAATCCCAGAAATAGAAGATACTACAAAAATATATTTACTGAAACGGCTAACCAGAAGTTATTCCCACGAAACTTGGATAAAACCGATATACTCACCAATATTGTCGAAATTATCATTATGGAACTTAATTTTAGCACATCTTCAATTATTATTGAAGTTCATACAGAAGCTCCTGGCTTCTACACAAACCATATTTGTACAATAGTCAGCAGTTGGATCCATTTATTTGCCCATACCTAGACCTGCATACATCTGACAACCAAGCCTTAGATAATATTGTCATGAATGCAACAAGGACAGATTAGAACATTAGATTACACTAGCTTTCACTTTTTCGTGTCACTGAAACTCATTGAAATTGACATTAATCTCTTTTCATGCATGACCATACTTATATGACCCTGCAATTTACAACATAGCTTTTATCCATGATCAGGATCACACATTACACATTTCCATGGTGCAAAAGTCGCGTCAAACGTCTTCATCTGGTTTCAGATTGTGGTCTAGTTCTCAGATTAGCTCTGGCATCTAAAGTTCTGTCGTATCGTAAACATGTGAGCAATCATCTATCACTACTGTTTTTACTATAACTAAGACTTTTTCGATGACTTCCATAGCTAATTCTATGTCTCCAAGTGACTCTTCCTCATTAGTAAAAACAATAATGTCTAACAGAGCTTTCTAGTAAATTACCCACAGTTCAACATAATAAGCAGCCATGACGAAAGCCGTAGTTAAAATTTAAAAGCCTTGCATTAAACCATGAACCTCATTTGCATTACCCACCAAAACATATACTTACTTACGACGAATATTTGGTTGAGAATCGTGTGAAAAAACAATAAATCCAGTTGTAACATCACGCTATTAGTCAGTGGGGTCGTCAGCAAGTGGCGTACTATCGTCATAATTAGCAGTTAATTATAATTAAGCCAGTGTACAAGACGAATGTGAGTCGTTAGTGGATCGTGGCGACTTTACAAACTGTTTGTGATACATTGAATTTGAGGAATGCCATTTGAATTGATGGTGAGATTTTTGCTGTAGTCAGTTGGCAATGGTTGGTATTTTTGACGATTTTGTTTTGCGGTGCAATGTTTGATGTTTTTAAATCTTTATTGTTTCATTATTTTTTATGTAATCTACACCGTTGTTATTATTAATTTTGAAAAAGCAAAACATATTTTCAAATACTCATATCAAGTTTGATTTGCATTATTAGTGGACTAAGAAAAAAGTACAAGACCCAGTACTTTGTACTAAACAAGGCAAACAGCATGATAATTTACAGGCTTCTATCAAACTACAAAAAGGTCCCACCTTCTCTACATTTGGGCAATATCTAGTATCTATAATTCTTCAGTCAGTCCCTGGTGCTTAGAATCGTGGATCTTTCCAACACTAGGAGTAGGAATACACTTTAATTTTTTCAGCCTGGCATAATTCATTAGGAACAAAATAAAAAAAAAAACGACTGTTTTAAATATTGAAAGTTGAATAAATCAAATCAGATTTTTTTCCTGAAAAAATGAATGAAAATATAAATCCACATAGACCAGAAATTAACAAACCTGATTCCTAGGATTTATTTACAAAGCATTCCTGTTTTAATATTCCCATACCAAGCTGCTAGGCTAGCCATACATCTGCATGTGATTATGAAAATATAGGCTAGTGATACATTTATGCGGTGTGTGGTAATTTTTACTCCTCACCAAGACGTCGTGCGTCAAGAGTGATGCATGGCCCTTGTCCGCTCATCTAGACTAGGACTAAGCACTTTGCTTGACGAGTTATGTTACCGCTTTTCGTATGTGTGTGTTTGTGGTATTGTGATAATTATAATGACGTTACTATTATTGTAGTCCGAAAACAAAACAAAATATACTTCTAAGCAAAGGCGTACTCAAGTGTGAAGCTTCAAATGAAAAAGATTCTGTCATCTCTATTTTGTTCTTTATTGTACTACACAACATTTAAATTGCACTTAATATTAAAGCCTTTGTAAACGGCCAGCTTTATCTAGAATTGGGTTCTCTTACAGTAAAACCTTAATATGAACAATGCTCCTAGGAATAAAAAAACACTAAATACTAATCACAATAATGCTACAAGACTTTGCTACAGTGTTACAAAACACCTACAACCAAAATAAAAATAGGCGAAGAATCCCTTGAAACTGAAAGCCATTGAATAAAATTTCCAACGTAGAAAAGCGAACAAAAATGGTAAAAAGATTGCAGTTCACGGCTACCGACAATCGTTCACCATTTACCATCCATAATCATCAATCGGTCCATTGAAATCGGATACGTGGTGTTGCGACGGTGTACCCTAATTACGCTAATCGAAGGAGCGGGCGCGGAAGCGGGAGCGAGCTAAGCAGAGCGAGAGTGGAGCGGGCTCGCACGTGGCGGGCTCAGGTGCGCCCCGCCCCGCTCGCCCCGCCCGCCTCTAGTTTGACGCCGCGTCAACTCAGCCGCTCACCTCGTCGTCAGACGCGCGCTGCACTCGACGCTCGAACGCCGGGAAAACACGAGTCGTTTTTCGCCGCGACGACACGCACCGAAGTTTTCCGAATTTTGAAGTTCGATTCTTGAATAGACTGTAACGGTCGTATTTGATTTTAGTAGATTTTGTTGTTCTATGATTCTAATTTTTTTGGTAAAATATTTTTTTTTTCTGTGAAAAGTGTCTGCGAATAAACTTGTGGGATGTTTTGTGATTTGGTCAACGATTGGTTGTGATTGATCGTAAAGTTGGCTGTTGCCGCTGTTGGTCACTCTAAAGTTTCAATTGGAGTGAGTATATAAAATTATCTTTATTGGTCGTCATATTTTTTTCCGTAGGTATAGAAAATTATCGCCAATTGATACAGTTAAAATTGAAAAGGCGCGAGTGGAGAAATCAAAGCGTGTCGCAGTAAATCTCCCAGGGCGCAGTGGATTCGAACTGTCCACTTGACACGGAACATTAAAAGTTATTATATCCCGAGAGCTTTTTGGCATTAGTGGATATTAAAATAACTTCACAGCTCGATTTATATTTATTTGAGCAACTTTGTCAACAGATCTTTCTGTTCAACTGTTTTATATTGTGGACACTTGATGAGCCTACAAAATAATAAATGATCTCAAAGGGATATTTCTATTTACATTAATTTTATTACGAACTTTCATGCTTTGTCCAAGATAGGACATACAAGTAGAAACAAATAAACTTAAATGTGTTCTCAAATTCATGATCACACTGTAAAATACTCACAATCACATCATCAAAAAACTGGAAAACCCTTCAAACCTATCAAATATCTACCACATAAAACACAGCTATAGCAAGTTACCGTTAATACCAAACGACACAATAAAAGCTATCAAAGTGCCGAATTAAAATTAAAACAGACATCCGAGGCATGCTCATCAAAGGACGTCTGGGAATAAACAACTGTGTGCTATAAGAAAAAAAAAGTAAAAAAGAAAAAGAAAAAACAAAGCAATGAAATCGTTCGGCCCATTTAATGTGGACCGGACGGGAGTGACAAAATTTCTAAACTGAAATAAACTGAACACATGTGACTGTATGTCACACGGTGTGAGATAGGAAACAATAAGATTGAGTACTGTAAAGTAATGTAAAGAAAATGTTTGATGGTTAAATGCTAAATTGATCGCAGAAGATAAAAATTTGGTAAAAGATCTTATGGTTGGAGCAGATGAAGGAGTACAACAGTATGTAAGTGGCTTAGTAATAGTATATGGCTGGGTGTAGATGAAGTAAAATAACATGCTTAATTTTGATTTATATAACTTCTGTAGCCTACACAAGTTAATAGCAATCCAATCAGATTAAAAGGTATTGCAAAATTCTGTTCAAGAGAGAAATACTCGTATTTTGGAAGCTGACGTGACGTTCTTCGTTTCTCATTCTTTATCTTAATTTTTCTATAAAACCTTTTCTATCTTCCTTTATGAGTACTCTCTTCCAAATCTTCTTCCCATATTCGTCATTATTATCTCCTTTTGAATCTGTTCAGGTTTTATTTAATGTTTTTGGATAGGACCTATTTTTGGCAATCTCTTTTGTATTCATAACAAGAATTGCTTTGCCTGAAGCAACACAAGCAATTAGCTCTTAACAAAGATCGGATACCAATTAATGATAGTCTTTAGATATTTTGTATTGGTACCATAAACTATGGTTTGATTTTTTACTGATCTGATCTGTAATTCCATGCGTTAAAGCATATTTTAATCCTTCAAAGTTTTTCCATTATTCTGCTCTAACTTGGTTCTTTACTTGAATGTTCCACGATAGTTTTGTTTTCTTATTTCTATAGATATATCTTATGATATTATAAATAACATTAGTATGATAATGATCTACTTAATGTGTGATAAATTTTGTTTATTGCTTAGTTTTATTATTTAATTATGAAGATTAGCCATTATGCATATCATTATGAAGCGGCGCAAAAATATATTTCAATTTGATATATTGGATGTTATTCAAAATGTCCTGATAATAAAGACAGACTACATAAGACATCAATTTCTGCATAATAACTATGAAATATTATCAACTAATTATTTTATAAGAAGACTATGAAAACAATTTTAAATAATCTCAAAATAAGAGCCCAAGCATTTATTAATATCCAATAAATTACAAATTTTCTTAACACAGGGCCGTATTACGCTAAAATCGGTCTTTATGCGCATAAAACATATGATTCCGGCGATGTCTGACCGAAATTCACACATTTATCATTCAGCGAGCAAATGCGACAAATAAATCGGGTGCACAATGACTGCTAATTTGCTCATAAAGATGTATGCACCGAGCGCAATACATAAATCCGGAGAAGTCGCATTTGGCCTACCGCTTACACCCATAAACCTCTGCGGACACTTTTATAGCCCTACCACGTGGCTGAGGCGAAGTTTTTTCCGCACTTGACTTGACATGTGTACTGCGCTTTAGGAAGTCACATCCCTATATTAATTTATTGTTTTAGAATAGACCCCCAGCGTGACGCAAGTGGTACACGTGTTTAGTGATTTATGCAACTACTGAGTAGGTACTGTAAAAACGAAAGTGACCGTAAAATGAACCACGTTGCGAACTGTTATCGAAAATGATTATGGGCCACCCTGGCGAATACTTGAAAAAGGAACATAAAACGCAGAATTTTGTTAAGGGTTTTTGAAAAAAGTACTAACCCATTTCACTCTTCAAACTATAATTACTTACAGGTCTTCGTAGTTTTTATATGTATTCAGTAGGTTATTTCATTTTTAGATTTTTTGACATTCAAACTTATAAGAAGCTCAATGAATGCAAAAAAATATGTGGGAAGGTTAAGTAGACATCAATATAATCAACAAACTTAGGTCATAGTATAAAACATTTATGTTGAAACCATATTTCATAACGGACAAAACACAATACATATTTAAATCAAATACTCAAGATACGATCTGTATTACAACATTTATCACGTATAACGAGACGATGCACTTGACCGACTAATGTGTCTCATTTTATCACAGGTCCATCAATCAAGCTCCACTCTACGGGGACAATTGAAACGGACCGCGAACATCAGTAGCACTTAACATGTCCAACTAGACTATTCAGTGCTCGTCCAAACGATGACAAGTGCCGAGTGAACTTGAGAAGAAGGAGAAACACACGCTGTTATCGATGAACGAATTAAATTATAACGCAGGGATGAGCTCCTACCAGTTCGTCAACTCGCTGGCTTCCTGCTATGGGAACCAAGCGCCCGGGCGTACTGGTACGCCCGTCGAGCAAGCTGGTCACCCCGGTCTACCAACACCAGGAGCTGATTACTATAATCCAAATGCGGCAGCTTCAGCTTATCCGAATACTTGCTATTCGCCGCCGCAAGTTGGACATCACTATCCACAACACCCATATGGGACGCCCGCTACCGGAGCGCACATGCAACCGCAAACTATGATAGACTATACACAGCTACATCCTCAGAGACTGGGTAGCACAGCGACTCACATGCATCAGCACTCGAATCCGAGTCCAGGAGCATTGTCGCCCAACCTGATGTCCACCCCGCCTAGCCAGGCTGCTGGAGCTAGTTGTAAATTCGCGGATTCGACCTCCACAACTGGAGTAGCGTCCCCTCAAGATCTATCCACCTCCTCTGGACCAGGTCGAACGTCACCTGGTTTCGTAGGCGTTGGTGGGCAAAATTCTAGTGGAACTACAAGCACTAAACTAGGCCTAACTACTCCCATCGCATCTCCTGTAGAACACAAGGCTAATGTGAATCAGAATATATCAAGTCCTGCCTCCAGCACTTCAAGCAACGAGAGCAATGAGGCTAATAATTCTAGCTCAAATACGAAGAATTCTAAATCTTCAGCTTCAAACTCTTCGGCAAATCCGCCGCAGATATATCCTTGGATGAAGCGAGTACATCTTGGGCAAAGTAAGTGTGAACTTTTTTAAATGATTTAACATAGATTTAAGATGATAACAGTAAAATATTTTGTCTTATTAATGAATTTCCACCGCGAGAATAATCAAAATTATGAACGGCTCGATTCACACTTTTTTACCGCTAGCGTGAAATCATAAATGATTTAGCTTCGTCGGCTAAACTAATAACGGCAGCTACGGCCACGCCTCTATCAAAAACCAACAGTTTGATGTAATAGAAATAAAACAATCCATCAATTGGATACCGAGGTGGAGACAAAACAAATTATATATCTATTTATAAAGCATTAGCATGCATTAATGTTGGATCGATATGGCTGGCTGATGGATGGTGTCCATAATAAGGCATAATGGCTTTGTTGGCGGGCGCTTACAACTGAACATCCGAAGCCTTTTTTCTTCTCGTATCCTAATGATGGGGAAAGTGTGTAGTCACCGTGACGTTTCATTTGACGGATCCTAACCTTTAAGCGTGAATTGGGTTATTCAAGGGTTAATCTGCTTTAAATTAGAATTCGGGAGCATCCAGCCAAGTATTTGTTCTTTTTCTTCACGGAACATTATTTCAAAAACTGGCTTTGTGTAACAATTTTGTAATTGTTAGAAAATGTTCTGTTTAAAATTAGGAAGAGTGATTCAGTCAGCTCTTAATTGCTTCGTGCGGACAATGTCTAGTAAAAATGTGACAAACACAGAGTTGGAAATCAAAAAGTGATATATCAGGGAGATACAAGACGCAGGATGGCACAGCGCCTGTCACGTAGATGTCCCACTCCCGATATAAAGACACGAGCAGATGTCAGCGGCCCAACGTTTCGGCGAAATTATACAAAATTCGTATTGTTATATGTAGCACAAATATGTTTCGACCTTGCCAAGGCTTACGATGTTCTCTTAATTGGTTTATTTTTGCAAATTTTGCGCATGTGGTTACTTGGCCTATTTGATGATAGTGAGCGACTTTTTCACTATTTACTTTTATGACAATTTCTAAGCCAAGAATGGTATCTATATCAATCTTAGCGTTAATCCATGTTCTCATCAACATTGTTATTGGTTATAAAATGTTCAGTTTCTCAGCCCCGAGTATTACGAGATTTATCAGTTTACTAGACATTATTGAAATGTAGTTCGTAATTGTTTTGATCTATGACTGTAGTGTTACTAGCTGCTTTAAACCTTTTTTTGTCGTTGTAACACAAGTTACACTTGCAAAATCAATCAGAAATGTATTTCCTATCAAGTAGGTAGACTGTACGCAGTAATAAAGCATTCTTTCTGAAGTTTCCTGAACTGAATTTAACAACTATGTTGCAATAACTATGTAGAATCAGTATTCAACTCAATGAAAAAGTGAACAAGATAGACGACTCAATAATAAAAAAAAAAACATTGGCAAAGCGCACGACACATCATTTCAGAACAAGAAAAACTTCCAAAGCAAATAATATGAGAAATGAATGCCTCAGTATAAATCATAAGACTCGTCATCGGGGATGATCGCAAAATTGCAGACACCAAGTGTGTACAAGACACCATTATATATTGCCAAAGACCTGTTTAAGAAAATAAATAGTTCTCTTACAAGCATACGGCCAAACCCTGTTATTATACACAACGAGTCTGTAGGTTTGACAAAGCCTTATTAAAATGTACAATTCAACCGGTAGGCCTATTACAAACAGGCTACTGTCGCAGATTCGCTAGACATTGTAGCCAGAGCTACTATGGTTGCATTGCATATAACCTCACCTACACATAGTTAAATGATTGAATCGAGAACTTTAAATGAAGCTCTTGAATTTGTCAGTGTGTACAAAGACTGTGCCAATATTCTTCATTGTAATTTTGCACATGAGACTCACTACTTCTTTTCATAGTTAAGTCATATCGACTGCCTTTGAATCAACTTCTTCATAACTGGAATTTATTCGTTGACACATGAATGGTGTATCAATTGATTTAGTACCTCTATTAAACAATGCTGCAACAGATCATAATAAGATAATTCATTATTATATTTACAGCTCTATTAGAGAGTAATTTTTTTAAATAAATGATGCGTATTAGGCACACATGCGTATCGGGACATCTTTGTTTCTTCTCGTTTCCATTCAAGAGACTGTCTTGTATTTCCAATACTTATAATTATTAAGTTGAAATGGTTTTTTGCTGCACCTTAGTCTACGAAGAAGCATTCTTTTAAATATAGTCTTAGTTTTTAGCAGAATCAGTAACCCTATAGCGCGAATCGGTCGCAATAATAAGACTGTTTCTTGCCTAATCACCTTCATTTGGCTGAAAAGGTCCACAGGTGGAAATTAGTCACATACTTCTCCATTCTTGTCGATAGCAGTTAATCTTCTTCTTTGATATGCCTATTTCTACTGATGGTCACCAGTAAACAAGAGTGTCTTGACAAGTGCCAACAGCGACTTTCATATACTTTTCGGTAGTTTATGTCATCTGGTTAAGACATATATTTTTCAATATCGCAATCACTAATAGAATATCAGTTTTAGGGCCTCTAGTGTCATCAAAATGTTAAAAAAATAATATTTCGGATAGACTTTAGTCGCACCAATCGACAGTCGCGCGACTGCAACAAGCCGAAGTATGCAAATAGAGTTGGCAGGCGGCTAGGTCGTGTTACATGTTTGGTGGTCATAACTCAAGGAGAGGTGGAAGCCACCGCCCCCCGTGCGTGCCGTCTGACGGCTTATAAGAATTCAATACACCGTTACTTAGCACTAGTTACATACCCCAACTGCGATATTAACACGTGGAAATTAAGTTGTTAGGAAAAATTGTTTGAAACTGCCCTTATTCTGTTGAAGAAAAGTGCAAAAGAAAACACTTTTTTTTTAATACCGGACGTACGTGAAAGTCTTACAACCAGTCTTACCACAGAGTATCGTATATAGTCAGATAGTCAGTCGCTCCATGTAAAATATCTACTGATAGTTCTTCACCTGCATCCGGTTAAACTGGAAGCCCACGCTAATATAATTGGGAAAAGACTAGGCAAACGACGATGGATGACCTATGCGAATGTAGAACGCATCCTTAGGTCCTTTTCCGCGTAGGAAGCTCAGATTCAGTAGCATTTAATTAAAGCTCCACTTATAGGAGACAAGACAGACAGGCTAGTACTTTACCGAATAACACCTACCTGAAAGGTTTTGTACCTTGTTATAAGTATGATAAATGGCACAGTCATTGGGATCACTCATTGGAAAGTTGACCCTTAAGTGCTGTATCCACTGGGGTCATCGTGAAAGCTCGTTGGGTTAAAGTCAAGAGAGTCAATTAATCGGACCGGATTATTAAGATTTTTGCTGAGAATTTATCCAAACTCAGAATTAAAAGTATGCTTATATGTATGAAAGTCAATCTGAGGCCGAAAGTTAATACTTAAAACAGCTCAATTTTTAATCAATTTTTTTTTGTAATAAAACCACGGCATACCTTTTTGTTTTGGGCACCCGTAAAATCAATTTAAAAGCTATAAAATTACCCGTGATTCCATATAATTATTTCGGTGTAGGCACTGTTAGGCATAAGTAGTTAAATATACTATATAAGTATACTAACGTAATCTGATATAAATTATTGAGTCATAGTAGCGAACGTTTTCAATTATCTTGAAACGGACATTGAAAATACATTAGGGGAACCTAGGTCTTGTTACAAGGTAGATTATACCTTATCTTGTCAATCTAGGGTTTGTGTTATTTATTTGAGCTATTTTGGTAAAGACTGGTTATTTCGGTTCTTAGAGTACACCATAGCTTGTATCTTAAGTAATGCAATTGCACTCCAAGAGTTGGTTATAACAATTCATTATAATCATAATAAACAGTTACAGAACTAGTTGATTCTTTGTTAGAAATAAAATACATCTTATTACTAAGATATTTTATAGACACTTGAGTTATTTATTTCTCTAAATATTGCGATAATTCCTCTTCAGAAATATGCAAAGTTTCGAAGGCTAGAAGTAGATATTAATATGAGAACTTCAGAGTCTTAAGACTAAATTTACACTTTACGCCTTAAGTTTCAGACCATAATTTGAAACGATTTTAACAACGAGATATAGACGTACACTAACAAGCTACTTTTAACCCGAAATACCTTAAAACGATAAGGCAGGCCACACGCGAATAAATTCGATCGTGAACAAAAACTTAACTACAAAACGGGTTTATAATCTAGAGTAATTATTAAAATTGTATTCATTACAAATAGATTATTATTTACCACTTGATTCTAATAGCTGCTTGATTGATATCCGTTTAGTTGAATTAAATTAATATTTATTATTTCGTATAAAATGTCAATAGGTACAAGAAAACAGGGATAATAGTTTTAGCTATAATAAATAAAATAAAGTAAACAAGTTATATGTTATTTAAATATGAAAGGACGATTTATGTCATAATACTCATAAATAATAATTATCAACTTTATTGCGTCCTTTGACTACGACAAACAAAGAAACTACAAATGAAATAAAGAAAATGGATAGGTTTTCCGTAGAACTGGGTATAACTATGACGTAAGCTAACATACACCTTATATTGTGTCACCTATGTAAGTACTAGATTACTTTTAGTGCTAAAGTTGTTTGTAGAATTATCCAATAATATTATCATTTACTAACAACAAACTATCCATTATCTTCTTTTGTTCGTGGCTGCATCTAATCAAAGATGAATTTAAAAATATTTTACAATAAAATCCTACTTAACATTTGGAAGGATGGATGTTTCTGACTCTTTCACGCAAAAACTACTGATCGGATTTTAATTAAATTTGGCACACAACTTGGCACTAGTATACTTTTTATTCTAGCAGTACGATCCTGTGTGACAATTACCGAACTCGACGCGGGCGAAGCCGCGGGCATAATGAAGGTGTAAAAAAAACTTGTATAGGTTTCCCTTTCTATTTCCACTCCCTAAGTTTCCTACGGAACTCACAAATCCCAGAAATAGCCTCCCCTTAAACAGACGCACCTTAATGACATGCATAACCCTACCTGTTCTATACAGTTACTAGCGGCGATTAGTAAATAAATAACAAATTAAATTCCACTAAAGATTAGTGGCGGACTCAGTATGGGCTCATAAATAAATCAAGCGTTCACGTTCGGTCTCTGAGACCGCGGTAAATTATGACTCAAATAATATTATGCTAAAGGTATGCCAGTGAAGTCGCCACTTAAAGCCGTTCGTGCTTATAAAGCCTTTTTTGTGCTTTTGTAATTAGCTGTTCGATATCTATAGATTATAGTGTGTGCACTGCTTTAGCGTGTATCGAAGACCTATACCTAACTACTCGTAATTTGTGATACTGAAATATACTGCCAATCATGTCATTTTTTAGTATTGAGTCAATGATCCGTTTTGTTTTTCTGCTTATTTTTGTTTTGACACCTGCCATGATTCTTCTTAAATCAATAATTTTATTGCCTTGTAGGTGTAAATGTGTGTAATTTATAGGGTTAAGGCATTTAAATGTAGTCTTTGCGCAGTGCTGTGGTTAGAGTAAGTACTATTGTATGAGGGTAAAGCCTGACTAAGCGTAGATTTCATTGCACAATATTTGAAACTCATTAGAAGATAAGCCTGAGCTGAAAAAAAAACATCCTAAGAAGCAAATATCACCTGGTGCTGCATCTATGATTCAAAATGCGACTAAAAACAGTTTACCGTAACTCTAATCATATAAAAAACTAGCACACACTACCTACGACCAATACACTAACATGGAACCGGTCCTAAAGAATTCCTCTGCACATACAAATCACTTATATACTACATACTACTTAGTCCAAACCAGATCACTTGATAACATCGCAGCCATCTCCCCGCCTGTAAGTCGCGACCCACGTTAAATATGCATAGAGGGTACAACACAAAGATAAAACTTCTAAAACTTGAATGGTTGAAAAAGGAATAAATATTTCGGTAAAGGATTAACAGTCGCGGGTTGGTCGGAGCTTGCAATGGCGGTGCGATGAAATGGCAGAATTCTTGCTAAAGCGTTGCTATACAAGTATACAGGGTATGTATACCGCCGTTGGAAGTTGCTCATTGCCGCGTGCGCAAGTTTTGTATGCAGTGTGCGTCGTGTTTTATTAAATGGCACTTTTGTATTGGTTGGTTCGGGATAAGGCTTCTCACGTACACCTTCAGAGCTTTTATATGGAAGCGGGTTTTTGCTTACATTGACGTAACCCTTATAAAAGATATTACATTTTCTGGTATAAAACAGTTCCGTAAGTTTGTTTTCATGAACTCGCGTCACCATTGAACTTCTAACACTGTTTTTTGTTTAAAACCATTTTTTTTTCCAATTTGCTTGTGCTAGATCTTACATATACTGTAAGATTTACAAAGTCACCTATAAAAGTCCTTTTTAATTACGAACAACTTTGTGTTTTGTTTCTGAAGTATCTTACAAACTAAAGCCACGTACACACCAGATATTAACTGACCCGCCAACTTGTACCCACACGTCAGGAATACTGGTAAGCCCTTCTCCCTAGAGACACAACTTCAATTATTGATGGCAACTTTTAGCCACTATAAAATATAGGGGAAGAAAAAACGATTTTTCATCTGGTTTAGCTTTAAATAACTTGTAGCATGTTCTTGTTTTATTTTATTTTATTCATTTGCACGTAATTTATGTGTTGTGTTTTTAAAATAGGGTTTCACACGTAATATTAGTCGGAGTATTAATAGTGTACGTTGAACGAATGTCAGGAGTACCGCAGGTGTATACTGAGCTGTAATCAATAGTTTGTATGTTTTATGTGTTAATGTTTTAATATCGGCGTTAATTTATTTTGCTATCATGTTTTTATGATAAAATGTTCACGAAGATACAAACACAGAAACTCTTTTTCTTTTAATTTCTACTATTCTGAAGTTTTTCTTATGATCGTTTCTGCAAATTCAAGTTGGGTGGTACTTACACTTATTATTTCTTTATGGATCATTTATATCTATCTGTAAAAACTTACTTCATGTTTTTCTTCCATCCGTCTCTATCAGCTTTTTAAATTCCTTCTTAATCATCGTTGCTTTATTTTCTATCTAGTTTCATACAATCATACATCCTTTTCTAGTATTTTAGTATTTATTCCTCGATATCACATAGCAATTCCATTAGGCTCTTTCCTTCCTTCTACCTACCTTCTTTGCATATTTTAGTAGTGCGTAGGTCCTGTTTCTTACAACATGCAGTATGAACAATAATATCATAGTAATCCATCGTAGATTTTATCCGCGGAGGACGTTGACAATCATCGATGCAAATTATCTCATTACAATTTTTAATTACATCATATTATTCATTCTACCCTAGTACATAAATTGCAGTTCGTGTGTTGCTGTTTTTATATGAATAATATTCATATAAAAACAGCAACATTATACAAAAGATATTATCTACGCTGTCTGAAAAATGAAATAAAAATGTTTTTTCAAGATGGTAGATTCGTTGTAGATAAAATGAAAAAGTCATTTTAAGTTAAGATTATAATTATAACTGTTGCATCCATCACAGTAACTACAAATGGACTAGTTGAATGGATAACTAGTTTAATTTCTGGTGAAAATAAAATGTACGTGCTTGATAAATTCGTGAAAAATATAGTGGGTGGGGGACACTAGTCGAGGTGGCTTTTGTCGAGGAGTGGCATCTACGGCTTAGAATATTATGATGCTGATGAAGAATAGAGTAAATGAACTCTAATAGTCTCATCTACAAAATGTAACAAGACCCTTAACGAAGCCGTCAACCAAGCATTCTGAACACACGGCTACACATCAAGCTATACATTTCCAGTTTATGCTGATCTCGCATTGATCTCGCATCTCGGATTTCCATACAATGCGAGGTCAGCTTATACTGGAAATGTATAGCTTGATGTGTAGCCGTGTGTACATCAAACTAAGTAACCTAACGCAAAAATGATTGCTTGCATTTTTGGGGTGAAAAATCACGTTTTACGGTAGGATTTAATGTAACGCACTCAAAACCTTGTGCTGGTAGATGCACTGAATAGTACCTACGGCGCCGCGGTCGTGTAGGTGTTTAAAGTAAAAATCTTACAATAAAAACATGTATTTAAAAAAAAAAACTTGTGAAAAAGTTGCAACTTTGACCCTAAAAATCTCCGTAACTAGAAGGTTCGTCCTAGGTATGGTCTAGAACAAAAAAATGATTGCAATCACGAGGAGAACACGTGCATTTTGGCTTTATTAATGTTACACCCTTTGTATACTATAATAAGTTAAGATAATTACTTGAGTTTAAGTAATTGCTCAAGCAACCATTATAATGCAATAGACAAGAATTTAGCAAAGCTAAGAATTCTAACTTTTGACAGTTCTAACTTCAAGCAATTTCTAAAGTACAGAATGAAATCGAATCTTGAATAATTACTTTTACTCAAGTTATCACTTTGATTTGCTTATAAATGTGGGTGTCAGAGCCTAATTTAAAATCTTTTTAATGCTCCAACTAAAAGAAGCTAAATCTATACTAAAACTAATAATATTATAAAGAGGTAAAGTTTGTGAGTTTGTGAGGTTGTAGGGGGTAATCTCTGGATCTCCTGAACCGATTTTGAAAATTCTTTCACTGACAGCTGAGGCTACATTATCCCCGAGTACCATAGGCTATATTTACACCGTTCCCGTGGGATAATTTCTGGCCAAAACGCGAGCGAAGCCGCGGACAACAGCTAGTCCTCAATAAGAGAACAAAATAATTGAAAAACAATAAATCTCAAAACACGAACAAATATTTACTTGAAACGCTTGATTTAGAACGGATTTAAGACTAAACAAGGCAACAAGTTCCCGCAGTTGTTTTCAATCTAACATGTTCAGACAGCCTTTGTAGGGACCTCGCCATATTTAGTCGTAATAGTCCAATTATGTTTGAAGGCCCTTCACTCTCAGTAATTTTGCCTAGTTTAAGGTTCTTTGGTGCTGCTAATTTCATTTTAACTTGATCTCGTATGATTCAAGTTTGTAAAGCAAGCCTTAGTTTTGTTCTACTGGTTTTTGTTTCAGTTTCTAACAACGACATTTTAATATAAGTATAATAGGCGGGACAAAGAGACTTTCTCGTTGGTGCAGTGGTCACAAGAGCAACTGCTAAGCATGAGGCCCTGGGTTCGATTCCCAGTTTGGGCAAAGTGTTACTAGGTTTTTCCAACATGAATTTCTCACTGGCAGCCACGGATTCTGGTTTTGTGCCCGGTTGATGGCAATAGGCCCGTCCTTTATAACATGGGACTTAAAATATAACTAGCGAAATGTGGGTGTACTATTAGGTGCACCTCTGTCTAACGCTTCGGGAATTACAAGCGTGATGTTATGTTAGAGCGACAAAGCGAACAGCATCGTAATCTACTTGCGATAATTTACTGGTTGGTGTCGATAAAAGTGTAACGTGTCAAACTTGGTAATTATGTACGTCATTGTGCCAAATGGCCTCACTGAGACCGCATCACAGTTTTTCTTTAATATAGTCTTCTGATAGCTTCAATAAAGTATTTTGAATCTTTCTGGACTTTAAAAAATCTATATAGCAATTACTAGGTATTTTTATGAAAATTTCGCACTGTATTTTTTGGTTTTTGTTCATCGGATGTTGAGAATTTCTCTCAAACCGATAGTTAAGGCTAAATCACCAATCATCTAAATACAACTTAATAGCCTAAGGCAAATTTCAAAATTGAAATCGGCAAAGAGTATCACACTGTAACATTATCTAAGTAAGATTATAAATTACACTATATCAAAATTACAGGGCTATCGAAAAATCTGCAAAAAACGATAGCTCTATAATTGTTTTTCATTCAGTAATATAGGACTGAAACAATCCAAAAAATCGTAATATTTTTATTTCAAGTTGAAGTAAAATCCAATTTTCCCCACAGATGACGCTACTGTGGTGGCTTACAAATGAAGAAAAAACTAAACATTTAATGACGTTTACAATTACATTATTTCCATACATCAGTATTTTTTGCAGTAATCACCTCCACACAGCCACAATTACTGTTATTACGACATTACTGCGTTTAATTACTAATAAATATACATTGTATTGTGCATTTCGATGCATTTTCCATGTTTTTACATTATAGATGCGATTATTGATCGTTTAACTTCGTTTTGTGTGGCCTTTTCGAAAATTACGTTTTTGTTCAGAAAACGCAAAGATGAGAACGGTTGATGATTAAAGAAACAGGCTGGGTGTACAAGGGATTAGTAATCATCATCGTCATTACACCTCCGTGTTTATAATAAAAAGTCGATCAATTCATAACCTACAATATTCATGGATCACTTGTAAAAAGAAACATACATACAGGGCGTAACCCTTCACGAAGCCGTCAACCAAGCATTCTGTTCATTAAACTAAGTAACTTTACACAAAAATTATTGCTGGGAAACGACTTTTTTTTTGGGTGAAAAGTCATGTTTTTCGGTAGGACTCAATGTAACGCACTCAGAACATTGTGCTGATGGATGGATTGATTAGTACGGGGGTCGTGGATGTGTTTAAAGTAAAAATCTTACATTAAAACTTGTATTTAAAAAAAAAACTTGTGAAAAAATAGGAACTTTGACCCCCAATATCCCCGTAACTAGAAGGTTCCCAAGTAAGGTCTAGAACAAAAAAATGATCGCAATGACGGGAAGAACAGGATCCTTTTGGCTTCGTTAAAGGTCTTTTTACACCCTTTATAAAAGCATTAGTAATTGTAGTCATGAATTTTGTGACTCGTCTTCCAACTTCTCAGTTATTTAAACTTAATTTCACTACAGCTTTTCAGAATTGTAATATTCTATCATATAAAATTGTCACTATAGAGAAAAACCAATCAACATTTCTACAATATCTTTTTTGCACACCTCCACAATCTTTCGCTTAACCTAATTTCATCTCTATATTCGCTTTGATGGAACGACTACCGCATACACAGAGCCTATTTCATTTTAATTAAAATACATAACACGACTATTAAAACCATGGAGCCAGTGTTTTAATTTCGATTCAATAACCCATGTCGGCGCAAGACACTGATTAAGCTTCCCATAAGAGATGTACAGTCGCCTGCAAATGTGCTGGGGCTGAATTAGCATACGCACTACGCAGCTTTATGTAGGACTGAACGATATGGTAGGTTAGGTACTATGGACTTGTTACCTGAGCTAGGATTTTAGAAGACCCTTTAAAATTTAATTCACTTTCATGTCTAATATATTATTGTTATTTGTTCGTCGATACGAGGAAAATTCATGCCGTGGTTGAAACATTTGTGAATTGAATGCCCAGTGTGTTGAACTTACGAATGCTTTATGACGAAATAAAAATTAGCTAATGCTTATAGCTTCACCAATTCATAATTTTTTTTCCAAGTTTTTCCCATACTTTAAAGCACATGCTCGTTTCAAGCCAATAATATGATGTATAGATCGATCACACACACATGCTTTTTTGCATGTACAATAACGGAATTAGCATAGGAATCCTGTGCCGTTTATCAACCAGGACAACTTTTAAATAATGGGTTATAATTTTAATGTTTGATGTTCAAAAATAATTATTTGAAATTAGCATTTCACTGCAATTTAATCTGGTTTGCATTTTTAAAGTCTGGAACTGCAAATGTTTTAACATTTTAACCAAGAAAACTGTATCAAATTCTGCCAGCAATTCAATTGAAATCGTTGGCCGTGAATTCGTGATACAAAAAATTATAACGAACTTTATTAAAATTTTGAAAAAAAAATCCTCAAGCCTCGACATAAAAACAGTAAAGTCAATATAAAGTGAATCACACCACTTCACGCACGATAATATACTATTGTTATACGTCCACAGTGAACGAAACGTCTTCATTTTGGGGACAAAAAAATAATAATACAGTTATTGCTGTCAAATGTGATATAATGGTAACACTGCAATTGTTTTCAAGATCATAAATAACTTTTTACAAAAGATTCGCGGTTTCCTTAAAAGCTAAACGGGCTGATAAACATTTTTTTTTCTTCCGTCTCGAGTCGTCTTTCCTGCGGCGGTACGAAGCCTATAAATATTAATACAATCAAATGTTTTGACGTGGGCCTTTTTTAAACTTTTATCTTGTACCTTCGCTTATTTTTTGTTGGTTCGATTCCGTTTTTATTTCGTGTTAATTTGGACAGCGAATTCGGTCTTTTAACAGATCGTAAAGTATGTGGAATGAGGCGAAGAGCGAGAAGTGGCGCCAGGTACATTTTACATTTTGGGGGAAACTGTAGGAGAATATAAACATTTGTTGCTTTATAAATGTAAATCGACTGAAATGGTACATAGTGATTAGTTAGAATGTACTTCATTAAATATTTAAAAAAAAACTATAATTAGTTAAACCCACGATATAATATTCTGACTGGTGATAAATTTTGAACCAAAGTAATAAAGCCTATTATTACGTACTTGTCTCCATAGATACATCCTCAGATCATATCAGATTTACGATTAGTAAATAACGAAAATTACTCTGGAAGTGAGAACATTATAATGATTATGAGAATTTATGGTGCTCGTATAATATATGCGAAACAAACTTTTTTATTCATAATCAGATATCATTAATGCATAAAATTAAAATAACGGCGATTACTCACACTATACCATTAATTCTTAAATAAAAACATAAATCTTTACGCTGACTCTAAAAACTGTTGAACAAACACCCACTAAAACATCATAAAATTAATAAAATTCATCTTTATTGCTCAGAATATAAAGGTTAAATGACTTTGTAGCTGCTAATACAAGTTGGGTTTCGACAAGATCTGATCAAAGTATCTAAAATGGTCACAGTTAGTGGGTTAACCACTTTAAATTGTCATCTGTCTGATTTATTTCTGTATCTTTTGCGGCCAACACATTTTTGTCTCAGTTTCATTCTGATACAACATTTTTTACATCTATTTGGAAAGTTTTATTTCCTGAATCACGTAATAAAAACAATTTATGTATGTCAAAATTTACCTGTGGTACAGAGCACTGGCATTTAGCGACTTTAATTTTGCATAAAATATATTTACACAAAAAAGCTTTTAATCACGTGATGATCACCCCTTATAAATCGTGGTAATCAATAAAACCTGAGATGCTTTTGAATAGGAAAAAAAGCTTTCCATGACTCACCTTAAAAATAAAATCTAATCATTTTCCATAACGACGACGACAAGTAGTTTCTCCACAGTCTCCAATTTACCATGTCCAAGATTTTTAACGGAACCAAAAAACAAAATTAATTTTATCCAAAGTGTCCCGAATCACGGCCCACTGTGTACGCCAGAGGCTGACCTATCAAACGCTCGTAAACTATAATCATTCGCGGACCACATAAATAATTGCGCGGACCGACCCCGGTTTTTGTCGGTCGCGATGCGCTCGCGCAGGTAATATAGTCATAAATTTCCATAACCGCCACTCGATCTTATCAAACATGATTTTAATTTGATTTCGGAGCCACACGTGTTGTGGTCGTTTCGACTCGAGTTATGATCTTAGGTATAATGTTTCGGCTAAAGTGTTGAGAGCTATAGTAGGAAACTTCGTGTTTGTAGCTATTATGGTCTTCTGGGAAATTAACTTTTACTGCGTCATTAACAAGTGTGTTAATGGTGGAATGAATTTTCTCGGTGACTGTATTTTATAATCATGATCAGCTGATTGTAACAACATTTTCGGCTTTCAATTTATCATCCTGTGCCTAGCCTTTTCCCAACTATGTTGTAGTCAGCTTCCAGTCTAACCGCTGAATACCAGTTTTTAACATGGAGTGACTGCCTATCTGACCTCCACAATCCAGTTAGTACTGTGTAATACGATACCCCTTGGTAAGACTACTTTTCAGACTTTTGGGCCACTGACTACCTGTAACGACTGTCACAGAACTACAAAATATGACAGCATATAATGGGTGATCACCCATCCACGGACCAACCTAGGCAAGCGCGGCTTAACCTAAAGATCGACCACGAGCTCGACAAGCTCAGCTTTTAATTTATCAAACGGCTATTCATACTTTTCGACTCACTAGGTATCAAACTTGTAATCGAAGTGGAGTTCTGTTATAGAAGATTCAATAATGCAATCTTTGAGAGAGCAAAAAGCTCTTCTATAGATTAAACCAACCTCTGCAATTGCAACTTACACACTTCTATTGAACACCTTAAGTAATTTACAACCCTATCACCTCCCAGACAACAGCATTACATCACTAGTGAAAGTAACACTCGGTAAACGTAGAATATTAATTCTTGTCCTAATTCCCACAATCAAACGATATACCGATTATTGTCAAACGTAATCAATAACAGCAAAAAGGTAAATCGACTTCTAATGATAGGCTTTAACAAAACGCGTGACGCCTTCAATGTATCAACGTATATTTGACAGTTAATATGTCATTGAAATCAAAACGGTATGATATAATACTGGATGCTTTTACACCGTATCGTAAGGCTGAGACAAAAAGCACCGAACGTCGATAACAGTATTTCATGTCTTAGCTGTTATGTCATTAATATTACTAGGCTTTGTTTTGTTTTCTTTGGAATAATCATTGACATTGTCTTTAAATAATTCTATAATCTCCACAACAATAAAATTGCTTCCTTGATTTTTCTTTAAGTTTTCATTTTCAATTTATTTATTTATTTATTTATTAACTATGGAAGACTTACAGCTAAAACCACCATTCCACCATTCCACCACCACCATTCCACCATTTATCACCATCATTCTTTATAGTTGACAGTCATGTCACTTACCATGATTTTTAAAACGAATTCATCTATCTGAGCTTAATCATTACAAGCCAATACAAAACAGCAACTTCATTTAAGCAGAATTAATTCTGATTTTTCAACTTCATTAAGTCTATCTTGCATTCAGCGATGATTTAAACCCTCGGCAGATCTCTTAAGCGTGAACACATCTATCATCCCGAAATAAAGCAGAGTGTGATACACCGCCGTATGACAGACGACCGTTATAAAAATCTAAAAAGTGACCAACGCTTACGAAACCACGATTTACAACCCGCAGTTCTTATTATCTAGTATCAGACTTTAATCCATTTATCACCGCTTTTGTTTACGATCCTCGCGTATCATCGACTATTAATTATAATGCGTTCCTCACTTCGAACTTTGACGTTCTCGCTGTGTGACAGACTAGAGATAAGAATTTTAATGTTACTCGATACCACTGTACTTCATTTGTTACATCGTGCTAGACGAAAATGAACGTTGAAGAGGGGCAAATAAGATTCAACAGCAATTCCTCGCAATACTACTCAAGCGTCGATACAGTTTGAACTCTTTCGAACATGATTATAGGGTTGCTTATTCATTCTAATGGTTAAAGAATTCGAACGCTTCTGATGCAAAGCTGAGTTTAGAATTTTGATGGATGTGGTTATAATTGTTTCTGTATCGATTATGCCATTGATAAATATTTCGACTATTGCTCATTTTATTAATGACGTGGAAGCGGAAGAACGTTCTGGGCGATGCCCTAACGACAGCGTAATGTCACAATTAATAATATTGGAGCTGTCAAAACATCTGTCAGCGGGCGCTCACAGAACGTCTGCTATTCATTTGTGACGCAATTAAATTTATTAATATCTAGACTCCTACATACAACTAATTGAAGATGATGTTCCAGCGTATTTTAAAGAACTTGTTTTTCCACGTAAACTGGAAACTAGAATTTTCCAATTAATATGTCCGTCGTCGATAGTTCAGCGCGAACTGAAAGTTTGAAATGGTCTGCTCCAAACACAAGATATTTTATTCTTGTGCTGCTAAAAATAATTATTACGAACTCCGAGCACTGCGGACCAATTTTATTATTGGACCGTATTTGGTGAATAAAAATAAATTTTCTCTCTGCATTGCAGTGTCAGTTTGTGTACCAAGATTCATTTTTTATTGAATAAACGAATACAAAGTGTTTTGACATATTACTGAGCAATTTTATATGTATCATTACGTCATTTGTTTCAACCATTCAAAGCTCCCGTAAGCTTTGCAGTGAATCATGTAGTAGGTACAATCTTCTTATCATCATTTTCCAGAATCATTGCTTGCAGCTTGTTTCAAATGGTTCTCAGAACTCTTTCGTACTATCAGTTAGATCTCTTTAATATTCAAAATTATCATAAAATTTATATAACAAGTGACCTCTGATCTATCAGGGCTTGCCGGTAGTTGAGATACCATCAACTAACATCTACAGTTTGCCGATGGCGGTGCTAGATCCCAATGTAATAGGGCATCCTTATCACTTTGTATAGGGTAAAGATCCAATACCGAACTGAATTTTACAACAGTAAAGCTCAATTATAGGTTTGCACGATCTGGAGCATGAAGTCGGAACCAAGAGATTAGAAATCAAGTCGGTTGAAGCAGCCTTGTTACCATTCATCCAATAAGACAGTAAATACAGGATGTATTTGAACTTACTCAACCTCAACCGTGTGTCCTAGATATGCTGAATATACCGTCAGAGACTGTAGGTCCTACATTATTATTTACCAAAGTGAAGATTTTGCGAAAATAAAAGCTAAGCACATCATACAAAACGCAATTTTCTTCAACAGCTATATGTATGTATGTTCAGAATCGGACAATTCGGACATCCAATCACATCGTTCATGACCGTTATTGTTTATAAATTCAGAATCAGCCACATAGCCTCGTTCATGCTCTCTTGACCGTTCAGGTTCAAATACCCAACCTGTATAACACAAGTCCAAGTAAATATAAATCAATGCAGTTGTTGGCCGATCAACCATTGTTCTAAGCGTCTTTGTAGGTCCATCGATATTCTATAAGCTTTCGTCTTTAACTTTTTTAGGCTGGCTTTCCAACATAGATGAGCTTAACTATGTAGCGGTGGATGTTTATAAGAATATAGTACTTCTGGCGGTGATGGAGGGCAATTAGAATGGAACCTACCCACAAAACACAGACGCACTCTCTCTACGTTCATTCTCATAGTCAGACGTGACTTCTTCTTGAACAAATAGGATCGTCTGGGTCGTTAGTTTTTTTTATTTCTTCAGAAAAAAATAACATAACACAACATATCCCCGAAGGGTTAGGTAGAGGTATAATTATTAGTACACCCACATTTCGCCAGTTATGTTTAAGTCCCATGTAATAGGGGGCGAGCCTATTGCCATCAACCGAGCGCAAATCCAGACTCCGTGGCTGCTACTGAGAAATTCCTGACGTAAAAACCCAATTACACTTTGCCTGACCTGGGAATCGAACCTAGGACCTCATGCTCAGCAGTCGCGCTTGCGACCACTAGACCAACTAGGCGTTCTTCAGAAAAGGAATCATTAAAGCTAACTTTTTACACAGCAAAGCTCATCTTAGTACAACTACCTGTCTTACCAGTTTCGCTAGTTAGTTCTGTTGGATGCATAAATATAACAAAACGCCTGTATGCCCGGAAGAGCAAATTATGGTGATACATAAAAAGACCCTATTGTCACCAACCGGGCACAAAACCAGACTCCGACTGAAAATGAAAATGAAATACAGACTGACTTGGGGATCGAGCTGAAGACTTCGCCCCTCAGATTTTGGGATCATTAGACCAACCATGCTAGTAAACACAAAGTTTCATAGCTCCGCTTCACCTCTTAGCTACCTCGCTCATCTCTGGTGCAAAGGCTTAAGCATGTAGTAGCAAACGTAGCTATAAAACAGGAATCATAGAACCGGTCAGGTTACAGTAGTGTAGGTCCAGTACTCCCATAGGGTCATGCTCTTTGGATTACGCCCTCTTACGCCTGTAGACCTCATTATAGACTACGCGAATGATTCATTGTGTGTTCGTTGAGTCTTTGCACGTACTTAGTTGGTAAGGCAATGTTTGGTGAAGGTTGTAATGAAAAGGTGGATGTAGGTTTAAGGTACTTACAATCAAAATGGTTCTGTTAGGATTTAGGATTTCAAATTCCTAAAAGTTTTAATATAGGTACTATGTACTTTATAATTATACAGACTACAAATAGAACTAAAATAATGCTAATTTTGGATTTTAAATTTATTCGCTGTCTTAGGAATATCTAACGTAAAATTCTATTCATTTCACTGGAAGGCAAAAATTATGACACAATACTTATGATTTCAACATGATTATCTTTCACCAAAGGATCTAATAGCTACTTTTTTGGTCACCTAAACAAACACTAGTAAATAAAGTACAGCGAAGTTCCTAACTCCTGATCAATACTGTCCCCTAGTTCAATTTCCACTAAAATTAACGGCACCGTATAAACCAGAGACGCAACGAACCGTACTGGAATTTAAATAGTCTAAAGACGCCTTTAATACCGCGGACTCGAACAGCCGGAATCTTTCGATACATAAATGATCTATCTCAATAACTAAACGCTGCAATCTAATACTTTACACCATCAAGATAAAGTCTAATTTCGACTGACCAAGTTACACTAGAGTTTCCCAATATTGCTCTAAAAAAATCATTATTAAGTTTAGCGAACTCTTGTCTACTGTAATTATTATTAAAATTCTAATAAGTTAACGAAAACTTTAGTGGGAAACTTTTCAATTTGACTGTTTTGGCGATTGTATCAATTGATTAGAAAATTTCAAGTCTTTTCATCTATGACGATAACGGGTTCGTGTTCCGTTCGATTGAAAAACTATTTCATAACGTATAATTTGATCTACCAATTGATTTGCCTGTCGAAGGAAAAAACTTAACCAACAATTTGCTAGTACAAGTTCATTTTAAAAAGGTTGCCTTCGATTCTGGTAAATGCCTTGAGCGAACTATTTTGCACGCTTTAGACGTTTTATCTAACTACGAGGTACTAACAGCCAGTAGTGTATATTTACAAACTAAAGCTATGGGAGATCGGTGAATTGTTTACGAATTACCTTTTAATATGCGAGCCTGTAAACGACCACATTTTCATTTAATTTACATCACTATCCTTGTCCATACAACTTCACACTTTGCTATTAAAAATTACTTCAGCCACCATCTTTGATTTATCTGTATTGGAATCGCTTGGTTCTGGAAAAGGTAAGGATTAAAAATTAACAATTTGGTTAGTCTAGCCATCGCAGTGCTATGAACTTTATTCTTTATTATTAGGTTTTCTTAACTGTTTGAAAGAGTTTATTTAACGTTTAGTAGTTTGTGAGTGTATTGGTCCATTTTCAATACTTCAAATTGTGTTAACTGTTTTTTCTTATACTTATTTTTAAAGGAGTAAGATGCTTATCGTATCGTTTTGTTAGAAAACACTAATGAGGAAAAATAGCTAATCACGTTTTCCTTAACTACGTAAATTACTAGTAATCGGATCTTAGCCGTTTAGTTTTTATTGTTGTAGGTACTGATTTAAATGTAATTTCGTGTTTTAGTTTATGTGATATTTTGATTCTCTCGAGTTGAGGTAGGTTGTAATTTAATAGTCCATGGGTGGAAAGAAATTATATAGCTGGATATACAGGACGTAAAGCTCCGTCTTGTTTCGACACTGCATTAAGATTGAAATATGTAATACTGTTATTAGGTACCTAGAGGTTAAGGAAATAAGCAAACAAAAGAATAACAACCTTACTTTTGAAATAAAAGGTAACTTTTGAATGTGTATTACAGAATTGATATCGATAGGTTACACAAGTAAAGCTTGTGACGTAACTGACGATTGCAAGACAAGTGCTACGACTTGCAGTCAGTAATTGCTGAGTACCTAATCGTTATGATTTGACCACTACTTTGATAGTTTATTTTAACTTAGTGTGGTACAGGAATCATATAACAGTAGGTCTGTTGCAATTATATTGTGTAGATTATGCTCATGTCACTAAACTTACTCTGTGTAAGTATATAGTTCAGAAAATGTTCACGAAAAATTGTGTCATGTAGAAAATTGCTTTCTTATACAAAATCTCTAAGTGGATTGCTTTTTTATTGATTGTTTCCTAAAGAAACTGTACTTACCTACTTCATAAGTTTTTCAATTAAACCATTAAAATCATTGTTTGAGTTTATGCAATGCTACTGATATCTATAATGTTTCGTAAGTGAAATGTAAAAGTATCATATCATACAAATTCACTGTGTTAATATACCCGAAGATGAAGATCTTTATGATTTAAACACTTGAGCAAATTAAAAAAACACATAAAGCATTGAAACATTCAAACATCGTGAAACAATAAACGTTCGTGTTCTCACTTAAAAAATACGGGAGAATACGAACAGTATTCAATGTATGAAGAATCTCGTGTTTGTATTAATAAGGCGATCGGTCGCTGATTTGAAATTAACTGCGTAAGTACCTACGTATTAGAGCCGTATTTGCTAACAAGTATCTGATATTAACTTTGTTGGTAAACTGTTTTCAATGCATATTTGCAGGTATTGTAGGTACTTCTTAGATTCATACTTAAATATTTAAATCTGTTTCTATTTACAGCTCTGTTGTTCACATCATTTAATTTCGTAATACCACTTTGTCACTTTTTCTTCTCGATTTGCTTTATTGGAAAACATTATCGTTCTCCGATCGCATTGCACTGCTGTTTCTTCGTCCGAACCTTCAAGGTCAAGGTTTGAACATATGCTTCAATTCCTTAGGGACGCTGAGTTTTCTGCCTCTTTTGCTCACAACCTTTCACAATCATATTCTTGTTATTAAGATAGAAACTACTTATTCAGTAGTGCCTGGAGTAGTGGAAACTCTCCAATCTAATGATCCAGAATATTACAGGTTTTATTCGATGAGTAATACTCATACGCTTGAGATTACTATGCTGATAACAATTTTCGTTCTCCCACGCCGATCTGGAAGTAAATGAAAAACATGAGAACGATGCTGTTTTTTATCATGCGCTAGTCATAAAGATCAAAATGCGACAGGTTCGATTTTCTTAAACTTTATTATACACATTTTCGACCACTGTATTAGCAGATAGGAAATTACCAAGCTTTTGGTAAACAGTGGAGTTTTATCGAAGTTTTCGTTTCAGCAATTTTATTGAATACGTAAGGTGTCTTTAAGCAAAGGCTGTTTCGTTATTGTACTAAAAGTCACAGTCTTGTCCTGAGGTGAGAACACAGCGCCCTAAGGAACCAACTGATTTGACCAGCTCAAAAATATACTTGGTGAACATTTGCCTATCCTATTCCCAATTATGCTGATCAGTTTCCAGCAACAAGACAACTCTGGCACCAGGTTGGGAACTAATCAAACGATAGAAAGAACAAAAGGATGCAGCTGAGTACCAGTTTTCAAATCGGATAGGATCGCCTACGTATCTGATCTCAACAACCAAAAATCCGAATTATAATTCAGGACTTTAGATTTGGTTGGTTTGGTTCTTTTTTTGGATTACACTTTAGATAAAAGGAGACCAAAAATAGTATTTATTCACCAAATAGTTGTGACACGTAGTGTATCGACATTCCGACAGAGGGTCCTGACATGTCCCTGAGTTCAGAGGCTCGACAGAAACTGACAGGGGTCGACGTGCTCACTTCATTAATTCTTGAACAACGCTGATCAATGGACGCGGAGGACATGTTCTGTGACGTAATAAGTGAAATTGTTTCTATTGGAAGGGGAGGTCGGGAATATAGACTAGAATCTGGTATAGGTGGTGTGAAAGCTAGACCTACAATCGATGTTATAGTTGTAGCAAATCTACTTGATCCTATTAAAAATTAAAGGATAAAAGTAGACTTGTACATTTAAAAATTTAATAGATGTAAATGGATGGTTTTACAAGTGAAATAAAAAATACAAGTGATTATAAAAAAGACCTATCAAACCCGCACTCTGGAAGTAGTTTTTGAGTATATACACACGATTAGTAACACTGTTAATGAACCACGAGCAAACGTTGAGGTGGAGATGTAGGACGATGCACACAGTTCTATCAGGTCTGCTCCACAGGAAGGCGGCGTTTGTAAGAACAGGAGTTGAGGTCCTAGTAGATCTTTGAGTTGGATCACCAGCTTTTAGACCCAGGGCAGCTCCGCGAGATTAACAGCAGGGATGGCACAAAGACAGTTTTTAATGATAAGATTGGGAGTAGTAGTCCCAGGTGTATCTTTAGATGGATCACCTTGAAGAATTGGTCTTGTCTCCAATTTGAGGAATTCCTTCAGTATCACATTCAAGAAACGCTCTCTCCTCTGATCTAGTCTAGTCTCCTCTTCTCATCTCGTCTCCACAGTAGTCTCCATTTTTGAATCTCAGTTTTTCTTCTTGCAGCCATATAATCATCTCATCTGACAAGTGTAGTCGGCCAGGACATAACAGACATACTTCATAAAACCATGAGTGCGTAAAGAATTTATAAATATAATTTAAAATTAAGTTATTAGTAAACAAGCATTATTATCTATAAAACACAATATTTCAGATAAACATTGAAAAATATAATTTAGATTAGATAAACCAAAAAAAGAAACTCTATGACAGAAAGAAAAAGTAACTGACAGTTTGGCAAATCTGATGTACATGTCACAACATTGAAAATTATGAAAATTTATATTTTATTTCAGCAAATACAATGAAAACGAATCGTATTTAGATCGATTCGCTGAGTATAAAGAAACAAACAATAAAAAAGGATGATAAATAGTATATGGTATGACAATTGTAAGTATAGTATAAAGTGTAAGTATAGCATAAACTATATAGTCACACTAGGACGCTTTCGATGTGGATGTAAGTATAGGGGCGATACAAAAGATTTTGTACTTACTTACCAGAGCGGAAAACAGTAAGTTACGAATCGTGCTTGTATTTTCTAAAATAATAATAGGAACAAAAAATTGTTTGTCGGTAGTAAATGCACCTCAGAAAATTTACAACATAAGCAGTAGTAGTCCAACATAATTTTATGAAGGGCCTAGTTTAGTATTTTAGTAACCGTAGCGGGCCAAAATAAATGCAAAGTGACCTATAAATTTAAATAAAATAAGCTTCACTGGACTAGAATGCAATGACGCGGTCTGCAGTCGCGGGTAGGTGAGGGAGGGTGGATAGATTTAGGTAAATAGGTAGGGCGCGGGACTAACTGAGTAAAGGAAATTTTTGAACAATGTTCACGCAATATTTATTGATGTCCTATAAAGTTTAAATAGCTCGCGGGCCGAATGAAAGACCATTGCGGGCCGCTAGGTGGCCCGGAGCATATATTGGACAGGCCTGCTCTAGACTGTTATAAAAGTCTTTTCAAAACTCACGATAATTTTAGGTTGACAAGCTGTTTAAATAATTGACTACGGTTGTATTAAAATTGCAATCACTTTTTTTAGAACTAAGAGTCGTCTACAGTAGTATTATAGACAGTTGATATACCAAAAAGTATCGACGTAGCAATTGTTAGTCAGTGTACAACTGCCCCACCGCACACTGGGGCGAGTTGCGTCCGCCGAGGAAACAAAACTGACAGATATTAATGGTTATATGGAAAAAATATTGTGTTGCGTTTTCGTTTCCACAGCTTTTAAAGCGCAATAAACAGAGTACAATTAAAACGTCAATAGCAGATTAATGCATTGATTAATTGGATTGACAGAAATATTCTTTTTTATTGTATCTTTACGAGGAGAGTACTAGAACTTCTCAACGTAGTTAAAAGGTTATTTGAATAAATAAGTAAATAATTCAGTTTTAATTACTAAGAACCAGTTTGTGTCTGTGTCTATGAAATGTTTCTTAAAATTACAACTCCATATTAATATTTAACATGCATAATTAATTTAATTATACGCTCACCAGATGCCCAAAACCAGAATTATGCGTCTCCGCAAAACGTATACAATAAAATCCTGACAAACAGGTTCTTTATCAGGTCTTCAGAGAACACCTAACATATACAAGTATATACCTAAAGAATAACCAATAAAATTGCAAAACAAAAACAAAGCAACTTTAGCTACCTGTTACGAACTCCAATTATAAGATACGACGTTGCACAGTGGTACCTCGATGACCATAACAGATTTATGAAGCAATGCATAGGAATCGCGAGCCAATTAAAATGGCGGCGATGGGTTGTCATTCTGTAATTGGTTAATTATTATCAGCGTGGCTGGGCGTGGTTGCACGTGCAACATTGCATTCGTGTAAAATGCAATCATAGTAAATTCCTGTTAAATATTCGTTTACCTAAACTAGTAATAAACTACTAGTAAATATGTACATTTATTATTATTTTGAGCTCGTTGTGGGACTCAACTGTAGTGTAGGGAAATGGGATCTTATCCGTCTTTCCATGGACATGCATGGCACACATGTTAGACTTCTACGTAAAGGGTTGGGCTCAAATAGCTAAAGAGAGAAAACAAGATATTTATTTATTAATGTCTAACTATCGTGAATTCGCGATGATCGCGTTTGTCATTAAAAAATCGCTCTTTTATATTCTTCTTTCAGAAGTATTGATGCTTCCAAGCGGTTTCTACTCTTTAATTACGGATATTGCCGTGAAAATTGCAGTAGCGCACTTTAAACCAGTTTCTGGTGTATCACCTGCAAGCACTTAGTTAGCAAGTTATTTTTCTCGGGCATAACTGTTCTTAAAACACTTCAATAATTGAAAATTTATGACTGCCGCAATGAATTTAAATAAAACGGTAGCTTTATTATAGATTTGTCCATGAATTAGGAGATTTTATGTCAATTTTTTTGGTCATATATTGGTCATGATCGGCTAGATGTTTATTTTTTTATTGGGTATGCCTCTGGCCGCCCAAGAATCAGTTTACCCTACAGATACAAACGTGTCAATAATCATAAATAAAAATTAAATAATCGTCACAAACGATACGCTTTCATAACCTCACGTCGCGTCGAGGTCTAACCACGTCATTAGGTATATGATTAATTATGGCTGGCCCACGGCCCAGGGGAGACTAGGCGTCAGTGCTAATGTTCATTCAATTCATAATTATGCTTTTTATAGCGTAAGTAATAGAGTTGACCACCCTCCTGTCAGCTGTTTTACTGGAAAATGAAAAAAAAACGAAGTGTAAATTTACATAAATACAATTCATCAGTCATACTAAGACTTCGGAAGAGTAAGTTTTTTCACAATAATAATAATTGACGGTTTCCTTATTTGTAGTGGCTAAATATTATAACAATAGTTCTAAAATATGGAAATTACTCAAAAAACACGATTCATAACAACCAAATATTAAAATAAGATTATTTTTAAATAATGACTACTGTTCAGATGAACTATCCCACTGTGCAAAATTCTTCTCATAAACTTCAGTAAACTAGCAATTTTATTTCAAACGTGCACTTAATATTTAGTATTAATATTTTTCGTTTTGTATCTTAATGCACCGTGGCTAATTCATCGATTTAACCAGTCAAAATATGTACAAACAGTATCAAGATGGCGTCAAAAACACACGTCGAGTTACTGACGTTGTACTGCGAAGAAGGATCGGTTTGTTTTGAAATGTCGTGAGCCGTGCCGAGCCACTCGTTTCATGTCACGACGTACGTTTACGTGTATTTTACTAAATTAACAGGCGGCTATTTTTGCAATTAAAATAATTAAAATTTATTTCGTGTTGGGCTTGGATATTTCTGGAGAGCCAAAGGCTTTGATTGGTATTGTATTTCATGTGTGTGTGGACTTTGATTGAAGTGTTGTAATATTTATGATACTAAAACAGACATAACATTAAAAGGTTATTCTCGTTTTTTTTTATTTAAAAAAAAAAGAACAGTTCATCTGAAGCATCGGCTAAAAATAATCCAGAGCTCAAGTCAAAATATTTAGCAAAACATAACATGCATGTATTTACAAACATCAAAATATTTTGGTCCACATATTACAACATTTAAATTCTGAATGACGATGTCCAATTTAATATAAAGTTAAGTTTAACATATCTTCACGTGCCTACTGTCCGGCGATGTGAAGAGCTGCGCGCGTGCACACACCGCCCTGTCACTCGGCGACAGCGTCTGCGCCGGTTCTACCCAGAAACGCGGATTAAATAAATCCACTCACTAAGATCAAAATCCCGCATAAACTGGATAAGATCCACAGTTATTACTCCATTAAACCATGTTATTAATAAATAATTTTCTATGAAGACGTTTAATATCGATCGCCATACTGTAATTGCAAAAGCTGCACTGTTGTAACAAATTATAATTACTTTCAGAATTAACATTCTACTTTACGAGCGGATATCTTAATTCAACCTCACCTACATAAAATATATTGCTCGAGATTGAGTTCTATTTTATATTTTAGTGTGGGATAATCTGCGCTACGTTTAGAGTTAATATACATAGTAAAACATAAACAATCTCTTTCCCCGCAGTTGGCTCATCAGTCGGCCAACAAATTAGTCGGTGTCACTACAATAATATACAATAAGGGGTGCACAGTGGTACGCAGGCCTCAGGCCGTCGCATAAATCGCTCAACACAGCCGAGTAATGTTTTGTATGGAGATTTCTTTCGACAATACCGCGCTAGCCGTGTGGTGGCCTTTATCTAGTCTTGGATTAATGTTTGAAATTGATAAACGTTGCTCCTTTCTTTAATAGCCAACGTACTGTGCATTTTCACACTTGTTTTAATATTTAAGTTGTTTTTAGTTATAGTTATCGTTGCAGTTGTATCATTGTGCCTTGTATCTCGACATCGAAACCTACGCTATTGATAGGATCATAGCCAAATTGCTTACTAGATATTATGATATCATGATCTATTCCTGGCTTAGTGTAGCGCACATTTCCATCCGCGCAAACGTCGAGGTCTTTATACTCTATAGTCTACGTCATCTTTGTTTGTGGATACAATGCAAACGACCGGGTACTTAATACATTCATTATGTTTTCCTTAGTCGCTTAATGCCCATACGATTCTTTTAAAGTTTTGCTATAAGGACACCGCAAGTGGTCTTATTTAAAACAACTCGGTTTTACAACAAAGCATGTCTTTGAGACGACATAAATCACGTGTCTGCGAAAATTACCAAATGTTGCAAAACGGCGAGGTGGCGTGCATTTTGCAAGGTCAACTTGCATTCAAAACTGTAACACTGTTTTTTTCTGCGTTTCGTACCATTGTGCATTCAAAGAAAGTTTGAAAGACTTTCTTTCGAAAATGTCACAGTATTTAATTTGCTAATGCTGCTATTGATGACTGTGTGCTGTACTAATACTTTTGCTTTCTTTAGAAGCTGATGATGATAATTGATTCAAAAGAAAAAAAGAGCGTTTGAAAATTTGCATGGTCGGACCCACCGCGGGCAGGTAGTGTCTCGTAATCGGACGATTTGTCTTATTGTCGGAGATGTCGTGTGTTTGTGTGCATCGACCGCGACTGTGCTCGAGATAAAAGTAATAAATTAACTGAAACGGAAGGTGTTTGTAATGGTCGCCGCGAAGGTGGGGCTCCAAACATTAGGCTTTGACTAATTCAAACAAAAAACTTTTTACAATTAAACTTTTTAATATCTGTGACAACAATAAATCGTTGACCATTTAAATCTATTAAAATTTGTATTGCCGTAGTCGGAGTTAAGTTATAAATAAGAGAGGTATAGGCGAAGACTCGTCCGACCAGATTTATTATTAAATTAATATTCAATTAGCTTTCCGCACATGATGCCGTTGTGTTGGGCGTACGTATTATTAAATTTAATTTATGGCATCATTTACTGGGCGATATTTTTTAAATTATTATCGGTCTCACGGCGTCTCCAGTAATTGTGCTGCCAACGATTAAGGAAGCGATCGGACCGAACTTGATATTCGACATTTATTTAGATTTTCGAGTATGTTTGACTTTACCCACTTGTTTTGATATTTTATCTAGCCTACTAGCGATTCGTGTAGTTTATATATCTGTGTATTGACATTTGCACGCGAATAAACAAATATTCAGCTCGCTTAGCACTCCCTCGATTTGTTTGTCGGTTTAGTGTTGCGAAATTATACTGATAATATCATGCACTCATCGGTTAACATCCAATACGTTTACGTGTTTGTAAATGAACCAATAACTGTTACAAATTGAATTGTGATGAGCGCTGAATATTTTCTTTGCTATATTATTATAAGTCATCATTTATTGTCAAAAAAAAAATAAAAAAAATATTTTATCGAAATTATCACCATACATTAAAAAAAATGCAATTCATCAAAAAATTAAAAAGATGCACTGTACCAAAGCGCAAGCCAGTAGGAAAAAATATACATTTATTTAAGATTATAATTATGACAAATGTGCCAAAGGACGTTAAGTTATAAATCACAATAAAATCGTACATACCGTTTACCATTGCAAGGTTTTATACTTAACTTCCTATAAATAACCTAGCGCGGTTACCGGTTTGGTCCGTTAAGCTACTAAGTAAACGTAGATAGATAGTCAATTAGTCTTCTAGATTAGCGATCTGAACTTAAGTCACATTATAATGTACTAGGTTTGTACATAAAGGTATTTACTTCAGTGATAAATAGACCAGGGCGTCTCTGTTTTGCATGAACGTTGTGTTCAAGTAAATTGATGTAAATTGATTTGAATGACAGTTTATCAGTAATAGGTACATAGTGAATTATGTTTATAAAATGTGATTACTTTGCGTTAATTTGCATAGCTATTTTATCAAAGTATCATGATTATTTATGATCGATATACCACCTAGCTACTTGATACGCAATAGAATTGATTGCCGATCTAAAAAACTGCTGGAAAGTTATCTATACTGGAGCATTAACAGTAGTACAAAGAGAACAAACATAATAGCCACCGCATCGAAATAGTCCATCGAAAAAGCTCCAATAGGAATTTATCAACGGCGCCGTCTGCAACGCGCCGCTGCGCCCGCACATAGAGATTTATTGCGTGTTATGTAAATGTGTACAAGATATTAGTGTCCTTAATATTTCTACGTCGTGATTAGTGCTCACCACGAACGTGAGAAATCCACTCTTAATGCGAAGCTTCGGCTTCGTGCCCGCTCGGGATCCAATCGGGCAATCTTCGGATTCTCTTTTATGGATCGACGATTACGTAGCAGCGCTTGCGCCGCGCAACTCATTCGACTCTGTTTGTAATTCCACATTTCTCTGCTATAAATCTCTACTATTATTATATTTTACTGTATTAACTAATTTCCTCTGTATGTTAAAGTTAATAATCGCAAGGCAACGAGCCAAATTATAACTAGCGCCGACTAAAGAACCACTGACATTTGGGTAACATAACACGATCCAGTGGGTTGGTTGATGACATAATTTGAAACATGCGTGCGTGTGGACATCACCGCTATAACTCATTACGTTAGAAACACTACCATGACTCTCATTCGTTGGCGTCTTCATAAATGTACAGTAAATAATAGCTTTAGCAGATTGTTTCGCTGCTTTACTTTATTAAAACGCTAAATTTAGATTGACAAATGACTCCAACATAAATTAAAAACAATGTTCCGAAAAAAAGTATCCGCGCACATTTATTTTTAACCTTAATATTTTATTTGAGTGAAAACTGAAAATCATACTGATATATTCATAACTCAAACGAAAACTATCCTGCCAAAAAGAAATTCACCAAAAATCTAACGCTCAAGGGATACCATTAAGGAATATAAACCCAAAACATGTTAGTAAAGTAAATCAAAAGTTCCGTAAAGTGGCACCGCAGGACGGACTGACATATTGCAGAGATACCTCGCCTTAGATAGCGGGGCCAAAAAAGTCGTATCTTCAAATAAAACCTTTACACGATCCGCGGGTAGCTTTAAAAAGCAAAATCTCGATAGGTAGGCGACATATAATAATTACTTACCAGCAAAAAGCAGGCTCCGTGGGTAAATAAGCCCTGCACTGGTTAAGGACATTTTCTGTTTAAAATGCAACTGTATGTAGGTTTTAGCATTTGTTTTTTGAGCAACCAGTTTCAAAGAAAGCTTTATGTGACTTTACTCCAATAAAATCGAAATATACTAAACTTAAACAAACTTTATTTAATCTTAAAATAATCTCACAGTAATTCATTGCCAAAATCTCGTTTCATGTATGTAAGTCAACACCGAATGATAAATCTGAAATGAATGACATTAAAACATGACTAATTCATCAAAATAATAAAAGATATATTTGCAGCAGCTTATGCCATATGAATTATGCGGCTCGAAAAAGGTTGCAAGCTAAATGGTGGTAAAGAAAAACGTGTTTATGTAGTAGCAAATGTAAGTTTGTAAGTAGTAAGGAACCGGAAGGCTGTATGAGAATATGCCTGAGGCCACCTTGCGCACGTCAGTCATACGTCAAATATGCGCGTGCGACGAAGCGCTTTGTTTCACAACGCAGGTGAATTTGCTCCGGTTCCAGTCTTATGGTAATAGTCCCACCAAAATGTCACGCTTTGAAAAATATTAAAATAAACGGATAATCATTTTTTATAGTCTCGAACAGATATAAATTTTCCTGTCACTATCAGAATGTCATTTCAATAATTAAGCTTACTTGTAGCTTTTGGCTAACGTTTTATAAATCTGGTATATCATAAGTAACAAGTTGCAGAAAATAATTCCCGTATAGCAAAACCTAACAAAACGCAGTTTGAAATTTCTGGCTTTTCCACTTCAAGTAATAATGCATATCTAAACTGCACGTGTTTGTTCTTAGAATCTGGCCAAGGTTACTTCAGTGTTTTTCTGAAAAATTGTAAATCCTAAAAATGGACAAAACCTTGTCAAGTTTCCCAACAACGTTTTAAGCATAATTCACTTCGGTCACAACGTAGTGGAAGTAAAATTAATTGAACATAAATAGTCTCGAACAGATATAAATTTTCCTGTCACTATCAGAATGTCATTTCAATAATTAAGCTTACTTGTAGCTTTTGGCTAACGTTTTATAAATCTGGTATATCATAAGTAACAAGTTGCAGAAAATAATTCCCGTATAGCAAAACCTAACAAAACGCAGTTTGAAATTTCTGGCTTTTCCACTTCAAGTAATAATGCATATCTAAACTGCACGTGTTTGTTCTTAGAATCTGGCCAAGGTTACTTCAGTGTTTTTCTGAAAAATTGTAAATCCTAAAAATGGACAAAACCTTGTCAAGTTTCCCAACAACGTTTTAAGCATAATTCACTTCGGTCACAACGTAGTGGAAGTAAAATTAATTGAACATAAATATGATGGCATAGATAAAAAGCTCAAAAAAAATTGTGCCTACAAGAAAATCAAACTGTACGGAAACACTATAGTCTAGGTAGAGGACTAATTCAAAATTCACCCGCTATTCATGATTGATGAGTCTAGTTGTGTGCGTGAAGTCGGATGACCTGCTTGACGATGCACCGACTGCTTGTAATGCGCAGATGTTATTCATTCAGCACAGACGCCATGGCAACTGATTTAATTGTCTATCTAGATATAGATATTTGACGTTTTTTTCGTATAATATCTTATGCTCAATGAACTTCGCTTCCGCTGCAGCTGATGTTACAGAAGTGAATTATTTTGAATTTTACTTTGATGACATCAGTATGTTGCGAATTCATCTAGAGTTCTAGACTGTCTACAATGCATTTTCATAAACGCTTTCCACATGAAGCAGGTGGAGGTATATTTCACATCAGACTTTACAAATCCTGGAGCCTTAGGGTTTCTTGCCGATTCTTCTCCACAGGCAAGGACGAACTGGACCGGCGCACTTACTATCTAAAGTTTCATGAGTGGCCACACAGTTTGATGACAAATAATATTTTTTTAAATTTTGCATTTGTATAATGACGATTGGTAGTGTTCCGAAGCCTTTGACAACGAAGCGATGGTTAGCAAAATAATATCAATCAATCTCAATCGATCGTAGGTCCTACCAACGTTTAAGGCATTTATTCACAGCGGTTTCTACAATAAGATTCCTGAAACAACTTCAAAGAGTCCAAAAAGTAACAATGCCATGGTTTTCAAGGTGAAAGAACTTGTCAGTATTATCACAATGCATACTTAGCATCTAGTTGTTCTAAAGATAGCAAACGTGTAATGCAGGAAGACGAACTGCTTCGTTCGAACTTTGAAGATATCCCTACATCGTAAGCCAGACAGATACGCACGACGGCCAATCAAGCTATAGAAAACCAGTTTATGCGAATCTCTCATTGTATAGGAAATCTATACAAAGCGAGGGCAAGTTATACTGGAAATGTACAGCTTTATGTGCCGCCGTGTGTACCTACAGCGAGTATACTTCCACCAGATTATACCTACCAGTTAAATATAACTGAAATAACACACAGGTATATAAAATCGAGTAACAAATTACAAAAAAAGACTAATTAGGTACATATATTTACAATGGTTGAAGCAGCATAAACATTGTAGCACATAAATAACGCCTGAATAGAAGCTGATTAATAAAGCGAAGAAAAGTTTATTGGAATAGTTATCTGTATGAAAATTTTGTTCTAGCATTTAGATGATTTGGAGGAAATACATAGGAACGATGATACTGAAATGAATCTTAAACTTTATTTATATGTCACGGATGAACACAATAATTTTACAAGCAGAAATTTTAAGTTTATAAAATAAACTATTTAAAGATGAAGTCAATTTGGTAGAATTGCGATCAGTTAACCAAAGATAAGGTTAGCAAAGAAAAATATGAGAAATATAGTTTCACAGCTTTCAAAATATGAAGCTATCTATTTGTAGCACAAGGCATCCGACACAATTAGCGACTACAAAGCTGTGCGCCAATTAATTACAGAAAAACAGTGTGAATACACAAACGATACAATCGACAATTATACGGCCTATGTAGACCACAGATAAAAATATATTTGTGACATTTTTATTGCGCACTCTGTTCTCATCTAGATATCATTAGTCATTGCTTTGATCTTAGATCTAGCAACGTTTTTATGTCGGGCACACATAGAGTAAAGTGCTGATTGAAGAATCCTAGCGTTTGATACAATAAATGTTTTAGTTGTTAACGTTGATTATATTTCGTGTTCAGATTATTTTTGATGTTGCATAGTAAATCATATAGGATGGGAAGAATTTTCTAATGGATAGGGGCGGAATCTTAGAGATGAAAGATTCAGGACAAATGAAAAATGTAGAAATGAAGATGATGTCACTAGAATTTGATAACATTGTTAATAAAAATACTCGTGATAAAGAACAGAAAGAGTATTTATTTTCTAATGAGTAAGACAGAATAAAAAAACATCACTAATAAAGAAACTAAATCTATTAAAAATGTCCAATAGATCAAGTTAAAAGAATTGGCAATGCATTATCAGCCGTAGTCATTATAAAGTTAGAAGTTGATACAGTAGCAGAGAAATATATTCATGGTAATAAAAATGCTAAGTATGAAAAGAACAGATAATAATTATTAAATTAATTGCTATCAGAGATATCAAAGATTACAACCCGTTTTAATTAGCAAACCAAATGGAACACCCCAATGCATTCCCAAACTAAACATTATTTTCATCTGAATATCAAGTTTTATCAAATACTGTCTCCAGACGTTACCTATTTTAGATTTCAAATTTTCAAGTCTCATCCATTGGTAATGCGATGTCATTCGTTTAAAATTCGACCATGCAATATGTCTAGACTATGGCAGACGGAATATCAATGGTCTGTGACCTAGAATTATCCAGTTTAGACATAAAGACGACTACCGTTTTTGTATATCTTACTGCAAGTATTGGATCACTTGGAGATCAGTTTTTGTCTTGCATTATATTGCGTTGCGCAAATGATTGTTTGAGATTAAAGCATTGCTGTATCCATTTGTGATCATAAGTGTTCTTACGTTATTTCTAATTATATTTCAGAAGACGCTTCTTGCAATGAATATTGTCTCGGATCTTGATGCAATTAAAAAGTTAACATTTAAAGAATGTTCTTCTTCTTCTATTCAATTGAACTGTTTAAAATTGCCAGACTAAAATTAACTAACTAAGCAGAATTCAGATTATCTCTAGTGTCGATTGTCCGTAATCTTTGTCTCGAAGCTTCTTTAAAAATCAAAATCAATAAAATTGATTTTGTATTACCAATTTCAAACAGATAATGAATAGTGAGGACTTCCTGTTGCCATATATCAAAATATAATGTTTCGTTGCTAGTCAGGTATTTGAATATGATAATATTGATTAGGCAATTGCTAATGACACGGTCAAAGATAAACATTTTCATTCAGGAATTCATTTACTGCAAAGGTAAGGCAAATACACAATATCCATCAAACACCGATGGAATTAGTATTAGGTGATGGAGGAGCTAGTGAATAAAAAATTACAGCCGCTCGGATCTATTGTTAGATTAAGCTGCGTCTGCCTAGGTTGGTCCGCTGACGGGTGACTAACCACCAAGTTTCCTCCGTGCCTCGGAAATCATGTTAAGCCATTGGTCTCGGGGGTTGTGAAGATCAAACAGGCAGTCGCTCTATGTAAAATACTGGTATTCAGCTGCATCCAGTTAGACTGGAAGCCGACCTCAACATAGTTGGGAAAAGGCTAGGCAGATGATGACCGATGGAATTAGGATCAACCCAAGAGTTTTAAAAGTAAATTGTGCTTTATGTACAATTTTGCATGAGTGATTAATACACATATTATTGTATATTCTCATGTTTCCATTTCCTAATCCGTGAAACTTTGTTTATGTGTATAAGTGCAGGCCACACCGCCAGCTAGCAAGCGAGCCTCTTTTCATACTTTGTTTCGGTAGTTCGCGGTGTGAACCAAAGTATGAAACGAAGTGAAACGTTGCCTCGCCCGGCTTGTTCGCTCGCTAGCTGGCGGTGTGGCCTGCGTGTTATATTTACAAAAATATTAATTGATATAACACGTTTCACCGTCACAGTTCTTCGAATAACATCCACATCAAAAAGTTGTATTGCATTCCTTATGAAGAACCTGTCAATATTTCCATACACATAGCTTATCACTTGAACTTAAACAAATTTAAATTATAATCTTGATGTGACCGTTTAATCAACATCAATGTATTCGTGTATTTCATATTGAAATTCAAATGCTCCCGTATTGTATCCATTCGTTTCGTACAAGGATTATTTATGTTAAAATAATGCTGTACGTCTGTTGTTTGTGCATCGGCCTGTCACTAACATTTCAATCGGGTCGGTTTTTGCTGCAGCTTCACTCGTACGCTTACAAACTCGTACCAAATCGAATATTTATATTCGTTTAAACATCTTTATTGACACGGGTTTGACAACCAGAAGAATAAGGGAAAGAACTAAACGCCTTACTGAATCTATTACTGAATTTATTATGCAGGGCAATTGGTTTATAATTACTCACAGCATCTGCTCCGGTTTATTTTGAATTGTAATTCACTGGGACAAGGCAACGATACAATCACAATAGCTTGATTCAATAGGTTAATAATAATGATGTGGCTCACTCATTAGTGGACCAATCTCCTTAAAGAAATATAATAAATGGCGCAGTTTAATTTGGTAGACACACCCGAGACGAGCCGCGTATCTATCACAGGAACACTGGCGGCCGTCCAAGCCGGACCAAGTGGTGGGCCGGCCGCCGACATGCCGTGACAGGTGCGGCATGCAACCCATGACTCGCGCGCCGCCGCCATACCGCTCACTCGCTACTCCCCCTTTGATATTCATTTACTAACTGCACTTCATACTCTAGATGCTTTCTAAATAAACACTGCTCAGTCATGCCCGATATGCAAGCAATAACAAAAAAAAATAATTTTGATCTCACCCAACATGTGCAATATCATCGGAACCATCTCGTGCACACGCTGAACCCAACTAAATTTTTATCTTGGCTGTGGTTTGTACCCGCAAACAGGAACAAGCATGTGCCAAAACAATCATTAGAGAAGGTGTCGTAGTGCGTCGCGAAACAAGATATAAATTAAGAAAAATGTGACAGCTCGGGGGAATAAATTAAAATTAATTGCACAATAGTGTTTATATTTCTGAATAGAAATCTTGTTCTTAGCGGAGCATGTTGCCGCGAGCTGTACATCACAATCGAGCAAGCGTGGCAAGGCACGAAGTCGATCGAGCCAACTATTCATTGGCGCTCAAACGAACATTCAGTTCTAAATATTATCGTGCCTCGCGTTTTGTGACCAGAATAATACTTAACGAACTTATACTAAATACTAATGAAGTAATGTGGACCAAATCGTGTGTCGTTTGTGTCATACTAATCGATTAACTTAACTGTTCCAGGTACGGTGAACGCCAACGGAGAGACGAAGCGTCAGAGGACGTCGTACACTCGGTACCAGACGCTCGAGCTGGAGAAGGAGTTCCACTTCAACCGGTACCTGACGCGGAGGAGACGGATCGAGATCGCGCACGCGCTCTGTCTCACGGAGCGCCAGATCAAGATCTGGTTCCAGAACCGCCGCATGAAGTGGAAGAAGGAGCACAAGATGGCGTCCATGAACATCGTGCCGTACCATATGAATCCGTACGGCCACCCCTACCAGTTCGACCTTCACCCCAGCCAGTTCGCGCATCTCTCCGCATAGGATCAGTGGAATTTTTCGAACAGCGGATAACTGATTTATTAATGTAGACAGTCGTCCGCAATGCGGGGTTGCGTGTAACATCGTGTTGCACACTGATGTTACAGCAACCAGACTGGGTCAGTTATTCGCTGTTCGAAAAATTTATCTTGTGTAGCCTAATTTTGTTATTGTTATTGTGACGTTACTAGTGACGAAGACAGTGTTTGTGCTGCAAGATACCGTGGAACCGAACAGGAGTGACGAGCTAAGAGTGGTCAATGTGCGAAATATGAATATGAAACATAACGTTTTAAAGTTTATTCCAGTTTCCCATACCTGTACTAACGCAAGAAGTGAAATCATCAAAATTTCTTGTCACAAAGTGTTAAATGTAAACATTAACTACAACGGTGTTAAAATTTAAAGTAGAATTGAATTTTACCTAGTCATAAGCTGTATCGATTTGCATTATTCGTAAAACTGTAAGATATAAACAACTAAATACCGATATTATGTACATTGTGGTGACTCGAAAGTGTCTAAAATTAAACAACGTGACAAGAAAATTCTGGTATCGTTTACACTTCATTGATTTTTCCAACAGAGAGACGATTGATGAAATTGAAAAACCACTCAATGAACTGTTAAACGCTGCACAAAAAATCGTGTCACGTGTTTTCAATGTAGACACTTGATAGAATTAAGATATACGTTTTCCTCAGCATATTGTAGTCATCACAAAGATAAAACAAATTCGGAATTGTACAGGGATAGAGTAACGGTGTACGAACAACATTATTGTTAAAGACAAAATGTATCAGAAAATATTATATTTAGGTCATTTCATAATGTAGTAAAGGTTAGAGAGGGCTTGTAAAAGCGCTGTGAAACTTAACGAAGTAAGCTCAGTAATAGATTGTGAATAGGTAATTCTTTCCTATTAATGTAAATAACTTGTCACGTAGTAGGTACGGCGAAAAAATTAATATATATCAGTATGTCTCCCGAACTGTTTTATGTTCCTGTCCTTAGTTTGTAAATAACAAAGTATTTATCACATTATAAATACATACTATAGTTAAAGTTATTAAGTAATAATTATTAGTGATTTTTTTAAAGTTTCCACAAACGATACCATTTAAAAAAATTCATGTGGCTCTATTGCGTACTTTAAAGTCTTTAATGTCGTATATGTAAAATGTACTTAAAATAATGCTAGTGATTAAAAAATCTTTTTTCTTTTTCATGATTGTCTTCAGTTGTTTTGGAATTGTTTTCATTGAAGTTTTGTGGAATTATCAGTTGTTTGTTAACACATCTTTATTAATATCAAAAATATTTTATATCTAAAGTTCTGATTTAGACGCTCTTACAAGGTTACACCTGTCGATCTCGATGTCATACAACTAACGTGTTGCAGCACTACGTAACCTTGTCAGAACGTCCAATGATAAATTAATGATGTTCGATTATTTGACCTTATGATTTTTAATCGTCGCTTAAAGTTTTGTTGTCACATTTTATTGAAAAACTTCGTGGTCAACTGTGATATTTTGTTAAATTTTAATTCTTAAGTGAAAACAGCGCGATTTGAGTTCGTATATTTGATTTTATTTCAAGGAGTATGTTTGTAATGCTTATTTTCTTCAATTGGTACATTTGTTGCTTTATTTATTGTTTGTAAATATTAGTATAACATAGTGTAAACTAAAAAAATGTTCAAATTCTTAAGTAAATAACTTCTCTCATTATTACTTTTGTAAAAATTCTGTGCAATAGGATGTGGCCTGACTTTTTTCTGTCTTCTATCATTTTGTAAAATATTTCCACCTAATTTAGTTATGTTATTTCTTTATTAACTAATAAAATAACGTTTATCGTTCATTCCAGTTTAAATGAGGACTCTAGTAAAGTATGCTACTGATCATTTAAATTATTGTATTGTATTAATAAAGTGTATTAAATTTGAAAAATTGGTGAAGATGATAAAATAAATTATGATGATACGAATGCGTTTTATTAAGGTCAAAGAAATCGTACCACACAAGCAAAACATATTTTCAGTCCAGTAAGGAACTTAGATTTGCTGATATGCCTATTAAATCAATAGAACCTACACAGACAGACAAAGTACAGAAAAAAAGCAAGAAAAATCTAAACAAAAAAGAACAATCAAATCAAAACGAGCCCAAAAGCCTTTCAACAAACCTCCTCTATAAAACAAATGATGACAAATACTCCCAAACATTTAAAACACAATATTATCGTTACGGTAGAAAGTATCGAACTATTCGTTACAAGCGCCAGAGAGACGCCGAACAGTTGATGGCAGTATTGACTTGAGCGATGATAAATGAACATCGCAGGAATGACATGACAGCCGAAACCTGCGAGGGCGCTAGCAGCCACCACGTGCCAACAAAAGAGTGTCGGAAAACGTGAAGGTTGCCTTAGTTTGTAGGTTGGAGGCTGGTCCTATAAATCATGCTGTCGGAATATTTCGCTCTATACAATGTTTTGATATGGTAACTGGTGCTGAAAGGTTTAAACGATCAAATTGGTTGTGGTGGGAGTGGCGATTGTTCTGTGTTTTTGTATGAGGCTGGAAGTCTGCGTGTTAAAGATATAGGTAGTGATAGCTTGGTAGAAAGTTAAGTAATTCCAATTATGTTCTTTTTTGCATCACAAGTAAATATAATTATTTAAAAAACATTATGTTGTCTCTGTAATTTCTTTTTTAACAAAAAGGGGGTATTTATTCATACGGTTATGTCAACCCCATCGTGCCTTCGTAACTATTTACATACTTACTATGCATCAGAAATAGAATTCTCTGTCATCTTCAATGCAATGATTTGAAATTTATTACGTTTTACGTTTTTGAATCATCAGTCAGTGGAAATCGTCTCAAATAACATTGACCTCTGTGACCACTTTATGGAAGAATAAAATGTTGATAATAATCAGTATTGAACACATTGATGCTCAGTGTGTCCTTGCAGTTTCAGATCATTAGGACCAGGCTTTGTTACGCCGTTTTCCTTGACTACAAGAAGTGAATGGTTTCCAAGAATTACTTACACATATAAAATTGACTTAACTTGCAATTCTTTCATCACTGCTAAACACAAGTGCATTCATCTACAAGGGTCAGTGTACTCAACATTAAGGCTTACCCTAAAATCTCAATCGCTGTCGAGTTACGCGAACACACTTGTATACTATACAGGAGCAGCAATTTTTTCGTGATTTCAGAGTTGAACCCAAAGTAAAAGTTATTTATAATGATAAGAACAATCACCCCATAAAAGAGCAAATACATCTTGAATAGTCTTTCACATTTATTGGACACCAACAACTATTTCAACCAGTCTACCTCTACAAAACTCAAAACAGTCAAGATATTTCCAAAGAATTTTAAAGATACAAGCATTAAGGTTACTCCGGAGATGGGTATCAGTCGTGCCGTGTTACAATGAGTAATATTATTAATGTTCTGCTGTCCCCCAAGTGGACAGTCCGTGATACACCTCACATTAGGTGTGTCGAAGTTGCGAATCATAATTCATACTGCGATGTACCCGCGACACTGTTTTGACAGAAATGATAAGATTTTACGTTACTTATGATTTATTGAAAGGATTTCTTGAATGGATGTTGATTTGAGATTATTTTAACCGTTAGGTTGATTTTTTTGATCTTTTTTCCTTATTTATTATGACCAATTAAAACGTATAAGCAAAAATAAGCTGCTCTTTTGTATATGCAAAACCAGCTGATGTATTTTGGGTGCTGTGCTTCAGGGAAGCGGTACAATCCCCGTAAAAAAACAACAGAAATATGATGTAACCTAATAATTACCTATTTAATCAAATCTGTCAGATACGGTCTTACATTTTTTTATATAAATCAAGACCAGATAGACCAGAAGTATGACTTCCAGTCTGGATAGATAACAATCTACATAATGTTTTACTTATCTCTATGATCTGATAAGTTCTGAATACCTTTAATATTGCGAATAAATCCCTTCAAAAACACAATCATGACCTGATGTTGATACCCGTAATAGCATGCTCAAAACGCATCAAAAAGGCTATGATAAAAAGCAGTTTACACCAGATTCAGTTCTAAGAATCAAGAGGAAATACAGAACAATAAGATCCTATTCCGAACTCAGCCCAGTGTCCATATAACTACTTGATTGAACTTTTGTATCCGAATTGAGCATGAATCAAATATGGGTCGCTGGGTTTATGATCTAAAAGGATTGACCCAGAATGACATTATTGCCCTTGTACTGCTTGAACATGTAGGCATTAGTACGTGTTGCTCTCAATTTTAGGTACCTTCTGTTAATATGCTAGAAGTCCATTTAAGAAGCTTAGGTTGTGAATCAGAAACACACACACACAACATTTCGCCGGTGTCTCCAAAAAGTAAGGTAGAGGTATACCTACATGCCTATTAATTATTAAAGAGGAAGGTTTATATGTGTGACATTGCACCCGTGCGAAGCCGGGGCGGGTCGCTAGTATCTCATATAATGGAATCCTATTGCCATCAATCAACTATACACAAATTCAGGCTCCAGACTGCTCCCTCCAGACTGCAAATATTCCAGATGGGAAAATACTAACACTTTGCCGGACCTAGGAACCGAACCCAATCGAAAGCAGTAGTGCTTGCGATTACTAGACCAACGAGGAAATAAGTAGGTCATTTAGATAAACCACCTATTGCGATGGAGATACAGATGATACTTTCGTGTAAAATGTGTTCTACCTATTTATCATTGTGTTCTATCACAAAGATCTTCAAGTATCGGAAGTTTACCCGTCACACATTCCTGCATATTACAAGAATGGTTCTTGACATCCAAATGTGGCAGATGAAACGGATGAACTATTTTAAGGTGGAAGCACCAGCCCGCAAAATTAATTATTATTATTTATTACGTTTTTTGCAATTTGCAGGTCAGTGTCGGTTGTATGTTGATTAAAATAAGATTCGCGACCATAACAAATATGGCTTTACAGAGTTATAATCATTTATATCATCAATACAACCCTCTAAGTTCATCTAATACAATTGAATGAGTTTTTCATGAAATAGTTATTCACTTTGGCGAGCTACCCTGCCGTTTCCACTATATAGGAGGTATTTAATTATGACGACGCAAGGTCAATTCACTTAGTTATAAGAACTGCGCGGTACCAGCATTGTCTCAAACCGAGCTACTCGAATTTTTTCCTTTGAAACTCCACACTTATAACTTTCTGAGCACCGATTCCATCGGGATCAGCAGCAATAGGATGAAATGATGGTGAAGTGATGCATTGCAGTTGGTATAAGTGTGCTATGAGCTCAAGACAGATAGATAGTCTTGCATCCTCCTCATAACCAGAGCTTAGATACACGAAAAATCCGTCACCAAGCCAAGAAATGATAAGAAATTCAATTAACTACTCATATTTATGAGATAATACGTGTTTTAGTGGTAAATAGTTTAATTGTGCCAACAAGACTGACCGATAAGTACAATACTATTTAATCAAAAGAAACCCTAAACAGCTTCTTAGAAAATCAATTTCCAAAACTGTCGAAGTAAAACGTTCCATACGAACAAATTCATTCCAAATAGACTGAGAAAATATTATCAGAGAAGAATACAATCGGGCGAGCAGTTCATCAATCATCGCCTCATACTGTTGGACTCAGCATAGAGGTAACACAAAAGTGTTTTTTATTGAACGAGGTACATTATGTTTAATGATTGAATCACCTTTATACAAGAGATAATATACTTGTGATGGTAAGTAAAAAACAAGTTTGTAAAATAAAACAATAGCTTAAATGGGCTGGGTTTTTCCGTGGGGGAGTACTTATGTGTTAATAAGAGACCTTTTGTCTGGACAAAGCAGCAAAGAGTGAAGCTTGCGCTTCTTCTTCTTCTTCGTCTGCGTGTCGATGAACTCAAATTGTGTTAGACCAGTATGTAGCCACCTCCACCTGTAACATTTGCTTCAATTAAATCTTACCAAGTTTGTGAAATAAAACAATAGCTTAAATGGGCTGGGTTTTTCGAGGTCCAGTCCTTATGTGTTAATAAGAGACCTTTTGTCTGGACAAGGCAGCAAAGAGTGAGGCTTGCGCTTCTTCTTCTTCTTCTTCGTCTTTGCGTGTCGATGAATTCAAACCGTGTTAGACCAGTATGTAGCCACCTGCACACCTCTAACATTTGCTCCGAATACATTTTGGTAGGTGCAATTGGTTGTGCAGGATGGGCAAGACAGGATGTGGAGCTTATCCTGCAGAGGGGCTCCACACTTGCAATCTGTTTGGGAAGAATCGAGTCTCATGGCTAAATAATACTTAACAGTGGCACGGTTCTTACGAAGGTTAAGCTACGCTTCTTAAGTTCGGTCCGTGGATGGGTAATCATCCATTACCGACATACAAGCACTTTAAAGCATTGGTTTCGGCTGTCCTTTGACAGTCGATACAGGTCGTCAGTGGCCGAATGTCTGACAACCAGTCTTGGGTTGTGTAGCTCAGAAAAATACTGTCATGGCTACAGCTGCATCCGGTTAGCCTGGAAGTTGATCCCAACATAGTTGTAAGACTAGGTATGTTGGGTTCATTATCAGGTTCTCAACAGATCATGAAGAAGAGGTTCCAACATCTCCAGTATACCTAGAACTTGCCTGTTCTAAGGACTACGCTATGAAGCCAAAACTATTTTTTGTGAAACATTAACGTGTAAATGTAGGTAATTGTTCTAGTATAACCCATCAAGTTATTGTATTATTTCATCTGAATCTGTATCAAATCTACGAAATGAATTAAAAATTTATTAAAAAAAAAAAAAAAAATTATGTAAAGATTGATCACTGAATAATGTTTGTAACGGCAGGGCCAACTGATTTTGATAATTTTCATGTCAAAACAAACAAATTAAGAAGTCATCACAATTTCTAAATTAGCCATTGAGCCATTAATTTAATTGGGCAAAATTATCGCTTTCCATGAAAAATAATTATAATAATTTATTAAGTAATATCAACCTTAAAAATGCGACATCTTCTCAAAGTCCTTGGAAATACGAAAGCAGCTAGCTGGCCAAAGCTCTGCCCACTAATGCCATCTTGCGTGGGAAACTAGAACTAAAACGAACCGCAGTGTGACATCACTGGAGTAGTTTTGAATTTTTCCGTAGATGTCGCCTCGTGCATCCAATGCTAGGAAAATTCTGATTAGAACCCGCATCCGTGAGCTTCTGTTAAAAAAAATCATTACATGTGTCTAAGTGAGAATTTTAAGATTTCCTTTCGATATTCTAGTTGCCCATAGTTTATTTCGTATTGACAAATGAAGGCAATAACTTTTATTCGGTATTTCGGGAGGTGCCTTAAAAATACGCATTCTGCACTGCGGATAAAGGTAAGCGCATTATTATTCCCTTTGTTGTAAATGTCAAGTCAAAGTTTTAGAAATGTGTCGTTTCAATGTGTTATTAGAAAAGTGTTAATAATCGTGAAATTTCATTCTTCGAAAGCCTTCTTAAAATCTTATAGGAATATTGATATTGTCGTTTATCAAGCCTACTTAATTGCTGGGAGGTTTAGTGACACTACTCGCTACAAGATGGCGCTGTTCAACAAACTTGAAGAGTCGGTAAAACAGTCTTCTCACTGTCAAGCTCGGAGGGAGCTTTCATTCAAAAAGCTTTCATTTTAGCGTACGGTCGAGAGTTTCTGAATAGTTTTCAGAGATATTTCCTAGGGTTTTTTAGCTGACATCAGTTGCTGTACCGGCTTCTGCGATCTGGTAAGTATTTTATTATTAGTTTTGTTTTATGCCATTTCCCTGCATTCATCGATGTCGGATGTCGGTAAAAAATGGTCCCAAACAGATTAAATAATTGTGATAACATAATAATATACCTTTATTTATATTTTTGTTGAATAGCTAATGTGAGCAGGTTGGTATCCTGAAATAAAACAGTTTTCAGTCACAACTCCTACTTTGCTTCCTGCAAACTTTTGAAATGAAGTTCAGTTGGTATTTTTGTTGTAAACCGATTTCAATCTTGAAACTTTTAATGTTAACATTAATTGAAAAACGTTGGTTTGGATTTTAATTGGAAAAACCATTTTTTCACACAACATGTTGCATTTTCTTTCATCTTTTTATTTTCAAATTCTGATTATTATTAAAGTCAGCTAGCTTATAAATAGGTTCAGCATAAAATTATATAGTACTTATCTATCAATTAAATTATTATGTTTAATTGATAGTACAACAATCAGTGGAATTACTAGAATTATGTTTTTATAAAATAAACAATGGTGGGGAAAGCCTAGCCTGGATTTTAGCTCGGTTGATTCAAATAAATTTATTTTGATGAATTTTAGTAACTTTTATAATTTAATTTCCTATTAATAAAAATTAAAGTACATAAGTAAGTTAGTCTCTAAGTAGGAGGTAAATAAGTAATTAAGTCAGAGGCCCATACGCGGCCTAAAAACTCTGACACCAGGTTAGGCACATACCACACGTTATAGAAAACAAGAAGAATTTATTTAAAGTTATACACTTTAAATAAATTCTAATCATCATAATCACTACATAGTAACAAAGTCGCTTCCCGCTGTCTGTCTGTCCCTATGTATGCTTAGATCTTTAAAACTATGCTACGGATTTTGATGCGGCTTTTTTAAATAGTATTCTAGTATTTAGCCAAGCCATTTAAAAAATGAAATTTAAGTGTTTTGGCTAAATACTAGAATATTAGGCTAACATATATTCACTAGTTTGTAAAACGTTTCATATTGGTCAATTATATCTAACAGCTTAACCAGGCGTTCCGACTAGTAGGACACAGACATCTTGGTAAGAGGGTTCACAGAGATGGTGGGTGTCACATGTCTTAGAATAGTCGGTTCTAGGACATACGGTTTCCTCACGGTGTTTTTTTCCTTTACCGTTTTTAAAACTGCTGTGAGGATGAATTAAATGATACGAAGGCACATCGTACTGCAATTAAACAAATAAAGCAGTATATAGGTAACATTCCAGCGATCAATCATCTTTTTACAGATTTCTTATGGCAATTTTTTTATGTCTCATCGTCATGAAATGAAAATAGAACCCATTATTATGCATTATGACGGCCCTGCCTGCTCATCCTCCTGTCCTTTGTCTTAGATGAGGTTGATAAGTACTCGTAACACGCATGCGCCACACCCTAGCTTTAACCAAGATTCTTTGTAAGTCGCTCGCGAACATTTCCGTACTTTAAAAAAAAATTGTTCATGCTAACAGGCTCCCAGGGTCCCGCCATTTTAATACTTAATCCAATTTCATAAAGCTCTATTTCAAAACAATCTTTGTCTACCAAACTAGATCATGTCCAAAACCATCCTAATCCCGTTTAGCGACGAACCGAACGGTTGCATTCTAAAAGCCAAACAAAAACATTTTTATACCTGACTTCTATGAATGGATATTTTTGTTCGTCCCGAAAAAAGGGGCAATAAAAGATGGCCGCCACAAAGGCACCTTTGCGCCTGCGCCGATCTCGGACTTGCGCATTTGGGTAACGGTCGGACTTACTAAAGGTTCTCGAGCGTAACTCGCTATGACACCCTTTGTCTCTTGAAAAGTCGTGATTTAGTGGTGAATTCAAGTAATAATCAACACAACACCTTATTATATTATTGTCAACCTATATTTTAATTTTTTTAACAGTCTAGGTAGGTACTATGTATGAACTGTACAACTACTGTAATTTATTTTTAGTTTTAATTTATTCATGCATGCTGTGTCTATCGCATCACAATTATTGTACACTCGGTGTGTATTTTCTCTTGTATTATTAGAGGAAAAAGTGTAACAATTGTAGATAGAGATAGGCCAATAAATAAATACGTAACGTACTTACGTACGTTCAGTTAGGTACGTAAAAAGGGCCTGCAAATGTAAGAAATAATTTTCTTACATTTCGCTCTGCTGTTTAATACGCTGGCAGGCGGCATTATAAAATTAGATTGTGAAGATTTTTTCAGTATTTACTATTTTATAATGTCGGAGAGTAGATCGTTTAGCTAAAACTGTAGCCTGCCTTCCTCTAGCTGCAAATAAGTAACTCTTTATTTTGATCTATTACACATTGCTAAAGGTGCATTTCATTCCTTTTCAACTTTCAAGCTAGAGCAGAATTCACGATTCGCACTTGACAAGCAATATAATAGTATATTGCTTGTCAAGTGCGAATCGAAGCAATATACTATTAATTATTATTAATTCTCCACGGGACAGGATTATTTCAACATTTTTGTAGCAGACAATACGGGTTATAAATGGGTAGTGAGTTTGAACCCAGGCTGCTCTCAGAACTCGGAGGAAAACATCGTGAGGGAAACCGTCATGTCCTAGAACCAAAAATTTGAAAACATGTGACATTGCAGCCCATTCCCTCGCATAGAGAGGAGGCCTGGTTCCCAGCAGTGAGAACATTACGGGTTGGAAGGGACACCGACGCGAAAACGATTACATTATTCTGAGCCCCTCACATATAAATTTTACATTGTTTTTTTTTAAATCAGCTTTTCCACATATTTTGACCGTGTAGGTACTGCACTTTTGTAAAAAAAAACAGCATTTTTTTAATCAACCTTTGAAACATTTCTATGTGGGGCTCAGTTTGATGTACTGAATACGTGGTAACCGCTTTCGCTTCGGTGTCCATTCCTCCCCTTATAGGCTTATTATGCTGAGCTTATAATTTGGTTCTGGCTTATAATTATTCTATTTGTCTACGGTATGCCATACATTTATTGGTAACAAAACCAGTGTAAGCTGGTCACTTATTATATTGAAACTCTGTACTACTCTAGGCCAGCTAATGTTACCAACGTCTGTGGTCGACTGTACGTTCAATAATAAATTAAATTTCGTGTAAATATGTCAAACGGTCTCACGGTCGTAATTTTAGCTACTTATAGAAATTATGAAGTCATTGAGATTCCTATATAAAATTATGAAACATGCCTAGATTCCTACACGAGAAATGCTTATAATTATAAAATAGCTTAATTTGTTTTATTATGATTAGAGTATAGCTGTATTTTATGACTACTCGTACAACTGTAATTATGACTAAGTAGAAAATGGAGTCGGTAATTTCTGTTTTAAAGAAGTGTATTTAATTAGTAATTTCAATCCTTGTTTAATTATTATTAGAAATAACCTAGATTATATTAGAACCTACAGAAAAGGTTTAGTTAGCATTTTCTTCTCTGCAGTTTCAAAGGATTTATTCCTATTAATGTGACGAATTGATTGCTATCAATATGTATCGTTATAGAGTTTTCAGCCTATAATAATTATTGTTTAAAATGACCACACGGATTATTTCCAAAATTATGCTTATTAGATTTACTAACCTACTTGCATCTACGAAGGTTATTAAGTCTGAGGAATTAATTCCAAAAAGCACTATCAACTTAAATAGTCCGTATATTCTTCAAATAACAAGATTACTTTATTACGTAATTTTTTTCCTTGGGGTTACCTTTTCTGTAATTATTTCTGTGGTTACCAATTTCATAAATGTAATAAATTCTTAAAAAAAAATATCGAAACAAAATCATTGATTTTCTCCCCCGTCTCTTTCTGTGCGAGTTCCGTTCTTCGTGAAACAATGGTAGGGACTTTTTCAACAAATCCTGTTGGCTACAGGCTGGGTTGCGCTTCGTTAATATTTTATTTAGTAGGAAAAAATATTTGTTATTTTTATTAAAATGTAGATTAGGCTCGATACAGGAAAGGCATAAACAAATAATTTTATGTTCTTCTGCACTTGGAAAATAACTAATAATCAAATATCGAATGTATAAAAGTAAAAAAAGATATCTAAAACTTGAAAGATATTAAAAATGGAAAATAATGAAATCCAACCTTAATTTAGAAACAAGCGACCAAAGTCCATAGCATTGTTCATTGAACAATATTCTGCTTGCAGTGTGAGTAGATATTTTAGTTCTTTCTTAGTTGAAGATTTTAGCTGATGTCTTTAATACATCTACATCTTTATTGCTATCAGGAACTTTTCAGGCCCACTCCTGGGCATAAGCCACACTTCTCGCGACGAGGAATATATTGCCAGAGAATAATTATTTTAATAAGTACGTATAAAACTTGGTGTTACAAAAACAGCATAAGTATGGGAGAGAAAAAACCTCAACTCTTGGTCTCTAAAATTTTAAAGAAACTAATAATACTTTCTATCAGCTGCTTACACACGTTACCTATGAATACATTAACAAACAGATGTTCTATCGGTCGTGATCTCGTATGCTCCTGAGATGGAAGCAAGTAGCAACGGTTTTGACATAATGATGACTCATGCTCCTATAAAAATATATGTAGATAGGCACCTATTAAAATGACGTATTGATGTGAATATATATTACGTAATTTGGCTGTAGATATATAGTATTATTACCAAAGAGTACATTATGATTTGTGAAATATTCCACTGATCATGTCAAAATTTTGCAGATTTATTAGTCTACAATGAGTCTATAAATTTGCTAATTTCAATTAAATTTTCACACGATATTATAATATTATAAAAAGTCATTGTGAGACGGATATTTCGCAATATACTGATTTAATTAAGCTTTCCTGTACCTATCATATTGTATTTTAGACAATTTTTTTTTTTTTATTAGGTAGATAGATCCTGATGAAATTAAAGATGATTTTTATTTGTCCATTTCCAATATAATTAGTTAAGACTAGAACAAAAATGTTGAATTATCTACTCTACTTTAAAAAAAATGTAATAGCGAAATCTTTCGAAAAGAAAACACTCAATAATCTGTTTGACTACGATACTCGGCAAAGCACCGCCTGTCAGCTATATTCGAGGGGAGCGGATTAAATTGAAATTCCTTTTTTAAATTCACCAATAAGGGGAGGGGTGACGTCGGATTGGCTGCGAGCGTCCGAGCGAAATAATCCTTCGGTTGAGTGACATGGGGTACTGCAATGTTTGCAACTTATAATTTTTGAGTTATTATATCTTGTTTTTACGCAACATCTGCGCCATGTCAACGGTCAAACCATAGGTACTTAAATCAGAAATATTTAAGGGTATTATTTTTACTACCTATTTTCGACTTTTAAAAATACTAATAAGAACCTGAAAATTTAGACAAAAATGGTTTTGTTGTAAGTGCAGTTTCTGCACACTTTCCACGCAAAATTTTCTCAAAGACAGATAGGTAATTTTGATTTTAGTTCTATTTACTTTTCTAACTAGCAATACTAAAAGTGTACTACGCCTACCTACCGAAGTACCTTGTTAAACAGTTAGTTTTATTATCACAATACAGGCTCTCACGACGTATGTCAATGCTCACAGAATGAGTAAGGTCCACGGAGTGACAAATTTTTCGTAACGTCAAAGCAAATAAATCACCAACCAATTAGCGCTTTATAAAAAAAGTGCCTGATGAATTACAGGAATGCTCTGTTTAATGTGACACATCATTAATAACTAGGTACTGAGTTTACCCTTTTAGACTTACATAAGCAACATCTGCGCAGGACTTACTCATTCCACGTAGAGCGAGGTTCTCAGAGCAGTCTATCTTAAAACCTAAAACATAAATTAAGAAATTATCTAAGAAATCTAAAACTATGCTAGATAATTCAGCCATCTTATTTATTATAGAGAGATCCAGGCGATTTTTATCGAAATAATACTACAAGTCTAATAAATTGACAACTGACCTCATATACATCAAGGTTTAAAAAATAATCGCCACTCGAATCAAAATTTAAAATTCGAACCAGTCGCCATGTCGAAACCCGCAACCCATATCCAAGAATTAAGGGCAAGCCGTACCATAAGTAATAAATCTATAGTCCATTACCTAATCGCAATGATACAGACGCATAAAATCGCACGCACCAACGGTTACAAAGAGTTACATACAAAAATGTATTGAGTCATTCGCCCGTGAACGCCATATGGCGTCTTGATAGTTGGACATAGACACCGGACGGACGTGTCACGATGGATAAGCGCCGTTTAGAATGTAAATTCTTGTACTGCGACAGTTTTGTCGCACGCACTGTGCCGACAAAAACGGTAATTAGATTTTATATTCAAAAAGACAAAGGATTTGCATAGAATGCATTTCACTTAAAAATATTTGATTAATGTGACATTGAGTTGTCATGGGATGACGCTATTGTTGGATAAAGGCACCGACTGAGGCGTCTCTGGAGAATTAACATTCTCATTTTAAATTGTTTGAATAAATCGCCTCTTGGGAGTATTTTGCTCTTGCAATGAAAATAAGATTAAATGCAGGAGATAATTTGTAATTCAAAATGAGAAACTTACGAGTCATGGTATAGTTCTTAGGGTAATTGACATTATCTAAAACTAAAAGAAGCACGTTGTCGGCAGTTAAAAGCACACACTTACCCATCGGAAGTGAGCAAAAAAACTGATACAGACGACTTTTATAGGCGCCACAACGTACAACTTTGGAATATGTAAAAGTCTATCAATTTGTCACCATAACGCCTAAATTGTAACCTATGAATGACTTATAAATGTTTTACGTGTGCCTGTTCAAAAATGGCTATTAATAAATAAATTTTGGGTTTTTTGCACAAAAAAAAATATAAATAAAATCTACCAAGTGTGTCCAAAAATTTCAGCATTTTCTACAGTAATAAACAATCCAAAAATCAACTGCCTTTCTGTCACACAAGCAAGCTTTTAAAGTATCCAACTGACCGTAAGTTCTGTTTTTAAAATAATAAAATAATCGTTCGTTAAACGTTAGGCCATGTGAACCCGTCATCCGGAACCGGCAGGCCCGGTTACGTCACGACACGCGTCCTACGTTAACGGTTTCACTGTCAATAGGTAAGCACGCATTTTACTTTTGTTTGTACATCTTTGTAGTACATAACCATGTTGCGTAATTTTTCCGTCACACCTAACTTTTTTTTCAATTCTACTCTTTAAAAAGGTTACAATAAAAGTACTTTCGTTAGGCCTGTTTTGAGTGGCTTCACTTTAAATAGCATGGCGGATAATTTTAGTACAAATTCTGTTCTGTTTTTATTATTTATTTTGTTATTTATTAGTGGCCATTCGGATATAGTGAAATTGGTAATTATGTATAGGCATTTATTTATTTTCGCTCTTAGTGATGCTAATGGCCGGAAAATAGACACAAGCAAACCTAATAATGGGTAATTAATAGGTATTATTAGATGTAGAGCCTGTTAACTACGGTAGCGAGGGGTTGTGTAGACAAATCTGTGAGGAGTAAGGAGTAGGGCGGGGCTGCGGGGGGAGGGGTGACGTAGTAGGCTTGTGTCGCCGCTCGCACTTCGCACCGCGCAGCTGCCCCATACGCCTCCCTACCGGTAAGCGAAATTTTGAATTTTTCTACACCAACCTCGCGACATCGCCGTTTGAAAATAGAATTATTTATTTGTAGTAATGGATATCAATTACATGGCTGTTTGATTTAATTCCTTTGCGTGATTTAGTCTTATAATTTTGAAGTTGTTTTAAAATGGCCGCGAATTTATTGTTATTTGGTTTGAATTTAATTTAATATAATTTATGTTTATCGATGTTAATCGATGTTTGACTATTACCGTTATTCTGCCACACTTAGGTCGTATTTTAATATTAATTGGAGAAAAGATGAAACTTAAAGCAAGGAAAAAGTAGTTTCTTTGACATTTAACCCGTCTACTGCAGCCGTACGTTTAAATGGTTCGAAACGCATCTGTTTCAAAGTGCGTGGAACAAATAGCATTTCTTTAGGGTGCTGTTTATCGGTTCTGAGAAAATAATATATATCTTGCGTTATTACTTCATTTCATAAAATTATGTTCATTTCATATAATGTTTCTGGTCCTGTAGTCCGGTTTCAAGTTAAGTTCTGTTTTTCGATTTGTTAAATACCTAAAATTAGATAAGTCTTCATTCTGAAACTTAATTCAAGAAACTCTTTCTGAAAGGAATTTAGACTACAATTTTTTTACCAATTGGAGTTCAGCTACTTCATTATAAGGTCCCAATTTTCTTTTTAGTTGCCACTGTTGCCAGTCATCTCATCATCATTTTACTTTACAAAACCCAATCTAGCTAATTTTTCCTTGTCAATATTGAGACAAACAGCCGTTTCGCGACGAGCGCGAGGTCAGTCCATCAATTATATTGTCGTCGTAAAAAAACTCTTATAGTCGCAACAAAATCTCGTATCGAGGGCTGCCATAACAGTCCATCAAGCTGACTCCGTAGCTACGGAGAACAGAAGACATTCAAATCGAGTGGGATTGTATTATTTTTATTGTATTATTTACGTTATCGGGGAAGGGAGCCTGCGCGCGTCGCCTGACGCTCGTCCCTCGTCGATATCGGCGCGCGTTGTACGCATGTGCGGAATTGGCGGTACACTGATAATATTCTGATTTCTCATTTTATGCATGTTAATGTGTGATATCAAAAAAGGTTTGACCTTTCTCCTCTACGCCCATTGTCGTGGCATTTGATAAATACGTTTTATTGGTAGGTTTCTCGTTTTTATGTGAATGGCACTGTCGTTTGAAAAGTTCACTGCTTTTTAGGAATTATTTATTAGGAAGGAAAGATAAGAAGGTAGACTAAAAAGACAAAGATGATTTGTTTGTTTTTTCAACTGAAAATATGTACCTAATTAGGAACATGATGTTCAAAAATAAAGAATATAGGTACCTACCAAAAAAACTCTTGTAAAAATTACTAACTATTAAATCGTGAAACACCTTCCATTAGCTTCATCACATAAACTAAATCACCCTTGCAGGTAGACAGTTCTATATGTGTAACTAGATAACAAGTCGGTAAACGGACAAAGGCTTCCGAGGCTTAAACAGTTCCTCGGGTTTTAATCACTCAGACTGCTTAACTACTTGCCAAAACAACTACAAATGTTCCACCTTTCTTGCACCATTATACCCGGGTAATAGCACCACAAACACTTGGTTATTTCCTTCTCTATTTCGCAAGTAATATTACACTCTGAAACTGTAAAAATGCTACTAAATTTAAATCATGCTACATTTCCCCGTTCCCGTGAATTATTATGCAATTATCAAAAACACCGCGTTTTTGCTGCCGTGGAAAATAACAAATAAAAATTAGCTTCGTGTTGCTTGCATGTAATCGGAGTATATTTTCATAAAGTTGGGTAGGTACGTTTTTATTATTATTATTAGTTATGGGTATTGTATACGAATGCGACGTTTAACAAATAATAAAACGTTTCCGTTTCGTTTATTAAGATTCGTATTTTTTCCGCAATTTTATTAATAAACTTGTTTGTTCTATTATTAAAATGATCCATTGCAGTGCGAGGGTTAACCGACAAGGCTATTTTCAAGCTTATGGTATAAAACTAGTCTTTTTTCTTCTTTATCGTGTGGTTAGTGCCTAATCTGGTGTCAGAGCTTTTTTGCGGCTCATGGGACTTGGCTTTACATGCCGTCGCGGTCGGGAAGAATCTCTCAAAACAATAAAACTATTAGAAGTATTATTATATTAGTAGGTAGCTAATTTCTCGTTTGAGCATCTTTAGCTCACTGATGACATATCAAAATAACTTACTCATAAACTGTCACTGAAACAAACCACGGTAATTGGTTGCACAGATAACAAAGAAAACGAACAATGTAGAATGCAAAAAAGATAAACTAAGTTTCTATTCTAACACTATGTTCTCAATAGACAAACACGCGAATATAAATTCAATCGTTCACACTTAGTCGTACGTGCCTTGAATCATTTAGTTTTATGACTAGGTGTCATGGAAGCCAACCTGTACTTACATTTTGTCTGTTACCTGTGTCTGTATTTACATAACAATAATAGCAGCAATAAAATTAATCAGCAATAAAGTCAGATTCAAATTCAATATCCTCACTCAATTCGTAATATCCGAAGGACTGTAACCTGAGAAAGAATACCGGCCGTACCTACTTTTAAAATATAGGTATATCTAGATACAGAAACCTCTAAGCATAATTACCGATACCGATGAACTTTAAAAATATAAAGGTACCGATAACGACGAAATAATTTAGTCGAAAACTGAATTCATAAAAAAAAACAGTAGGTATACCGATCCTTTGTCTATAATACCGTTACAGTTGTATATCATATATTATATATATTTTAAAACACCTGCCTTAAAACTTGCACCTGCAAAGTTTCCAAGCACTGCCAAAGGAAACACAACGGTCCTCGCAGGAAAAGTCGCGTGACAAACTTGTATAAGAATTAATGTATTTTTATTACCAACGTAAGTTATTTTCATTGTCATTAAAAGTTCCCAAGTTCATAAACAGCCCTGTAAATAAATAATAATGTTCTCAAGGATTGCGTGTCGACGAGGATATTTTCTGTTTGACTTATCATGGCTGGGTTTTACAGTCCCTAAATATTTTATTATAAAAATCGTCAGTTTATCGTTGGCTCCATGCAACTTTTATTTAGGGTTGGAGCTGCGTAGCTTGTGAAAGGGATACTGGAATTGCTTGATGAATTTTTAATGACTTCGTTTAATATCATTAAAGTGTGCCTGTCCCGTATCCGAGTACATTTTCAGTTTAACTTAAACTCTGACTGAATTTGGGTTTAGATCATTTGCTTTACCTACTCACTCAGTCATCGTTAAATTCCGAAATCATGTGCTAATTATAAACTGAATCATCTTCATTCGTTTGGTACAAAATTCCGTCAACAGAAACCAAAGCACACCTGAAAATAAAATTTCTACTCACAAGTCCACATTTTGATGTTCCGCAAATGTTCTGTTCGTATCGAAATATTTTATTCGGATAAAATATTTCAATACGACTCCAGAACATTTCCACAGCATGTACCAGTAAATTCCTATTCCATCTCAAAATCTCGTCTACATTCGCGCAAAATTCGAAGCTTGCGGGCAACGCGAGGTGCTTCGACGATGTCGATCGATATAATCGGCACGCCTCGTTGTTCGCAAGTCATCGATGTCAAAATATGTTTTTGTCGATAAAACAAACTGATGGTACAAATAAATGCATGGCATTAGATACTGACGATCGATCTCGACGTAATTACCGACGACGACCAATAATGACTCTGGAATTTACTTGCCATATTTCTGTTCTATATAAGTACGGTTTCTTTCCTGTTTTTGGAGCGGTTATTAATATCAGAAATAATTGTAGGTCCACTGGTATTCAGAAATCGTTTAGAAGATTGGATATTTTTTCTATCATTTCGTCAACCCAACATCGTGTTATTTGCCATGAACAATGCTGAAATGGAACGGCATAAAATATGCAGGCATCTTAAGCCTTATTTACCCGTAACAGGAAAAGGAATATAATGTTTTATTCGAGTCCCTTGAAATTTTGTTTGTTTATCTTAAGGTGCGATCCGTAAGAACCAAACTTAATTACCAAATGGAGCCAAATTTAATGGTCCAAAAATTGTTCCGTGACGGTTTCTGTTGTTTGCGTTCATTTACGAGTTGAAAATCTTTGTGGTCTCGTATCTTTGCGTTTAAAAATATACCTATCTAAAATAGTATTTCACACTGCGTTCTTATCTTAGTTAAATAAAGATTTATCAGCTACCTACCGGCTACAGGTGACATACTATACAACCTTAATCTCAGTTGATACGATATTATAATGTGAATGCAAACACAGTGTGCGGCAGCTTCCGTTGCGTTAATCTCTTATCTATGATATTAAGTTTAACGTAAACCAGGTTAACATAATAATCTTTAATCTTATCTTTTCTTAGAAGCCAGGTAATTTTATTAGACGAAAATTTTCTAAGATACACGCTAAGAATATTTTCATGGCACCAAATCCAAATTGAGCAAAGCATAAACAGGATACTACCTATTTTTGAAGTTGGTATAAAATTCTACAGTATTAAAGCTACAATATTCATGCGAGACTCTGAATTTCAAGTATCCATACTTGATGTAGCTACTTGAAATATAGATGAGCGTAGTACAACTTCACACAGGGCAGACGCTCTTGACAGCACCATTGCGCAGGTGCGTCGCCCAATCTGGTGAGCTGATGCAAACTGTAGCAGCCAACAGAAGGCGTCAGGGATTCCGTCTTATAGGTAGGACACATCGTGACTTGTCTAGCTCACGCGTTATCTAGCACAAGGAAATGATTATATGTAGCAGATGTTTCTTTTTGCTCAACAAATACTTCTGGCGCCAAAGATAAACTTGTAAGTGATAAACAAGATCACTGCGCTGCCGATTACTTATTTAAACCAGGTAGGTATTTAATTAGTACTCAAACGATTATCGATCAATTATACAGCATATCGATAAGGCCTAGTACATATGGATCGATTATCGATAGCTAAGCTCGTGTTACAAACTCGTTCGACTGCAAAAATGTACATCGATGGCATAGAGCGTAAATGGCTAAATGAAACCAGTTTACGAAGTGCGATTCGAAGTATTATTGTATTAGAACAAATTAGAAGTATATATTCAATATAGTAATGACTGGTTTTTGTTTTTTTTAACGATACACAGCAATTTGTGAAGGTGCTAGAGTTGTATGCCATTATTGAGGCCAGGTTGTTGATTGACATTATGCCTTAATGTGTCAATTAGACTCCTCTCGCATGTAATAACTCTAAAGTCCTCAATATGTCAGGAATGTGGGCATCGCTTATTATTATAGTTCCGTTCAGATAAGTGTACTCATTAGTGCAGTATTGAAGATACCATTTATCTCAATCTGATATTTACCCTTCTGAACTTAAGATTAGGTACCTCGTTTAATACAGTTTATGCTTTGGCCTTTCCTATAATTATTTAATTCCTTGCGCTAGTCTAAATATTAGCATGACTTAGATCTGAAACCTGTCATGGTTCTCACACATTATAGAAAACCAACTCTTGGCACGCGAATGCGCCGTAAACGTTTAACTTCAAGATATATTTAATGTTAATATTCTAGCAGTACCTACTATAAAAGTCTTCGCCAAGAGACAGATTTAGAGCTATTAATCAAAATACTTCGACTTGATTGAAATATTTCACCTTTAACAGTAATCGAATGCTGGAATGCTTCAATAGATATGATACCTTAATATGTAGTCCCAATACATTCCTTGACGTTATTGCTAGCTGAATTATGTTTCAATATACCCTAACCGACCATACTCAAGTGTTAGGGAACATACTTGCTGTTTATTATTTTTTTGCAATCTTGGTATTTTGCATCAATTGCAATTACTACTTGTTTTTTTGTCAGTGCTATATTGAATAAGTCTAAATCAATAGTTAATATTCTACTTAACTATTTTCATCAATATTGCTTTGGGTACACTGAAAAAAATGCACGCCAATCAAATGACTTTTTAGCTTAATTGACGATATCTTGTTTAGATTAATCAAAATCTTAGTTGAGTTGATCATCACGACATGATCGCAGCAATACTAGTTCAAATGATTGCACGCTCAAACAAGTTTCTTGATTACCCTTAACATGACATCATTGTAGAATAGGTAAAAAAGAGACAAGTTATAAAAATGTTAACTGTAACAAAATAAGTTAGTTGTGTCAATCAAGCATTTTGATTACTTCAATAATAAAGATCATTTGACTTGATATCATCTATCATTGCAATTAATTGTATTAATCATACAACTTGATCAAATCTTGCGCTAAATGTTTGCGCTAAATAAGTTTCTTGGTTGTGTTTATCACTATTTGGTTGTGTTTATTACTATTTGACTTGATTGCTGCAAATAGGTTTTGTGATAACTCCAATCAAGATCCCGTTTCAAATCTCAATCTTTAATAAAAGTAGTAGCTGTGATCATTGTGCTTGATAGACTCAGATGCAAACAAGTTACTTAGTCAATCTAAACAAGATCTTGATTGTGGTAACTACTTTTTTTTTCAGTGTATATCCTTGATTATCATATTTCTTATGTTCATGCATTTCTAAACCAAATTGAATATAATCATTAATCTTTTATACGAGTACCTAGTAAAAGAACTTTGTTCATCAAGTAGGTACCTATCCTGTCAACTAGACCTAACAAATTACTCACGGGTGCCTCTAAAGGTTCTACTGATCCTATAAGGAAAAGACGTGAGCGGAGTTTACGGTCATACATCACGGTTAAAAATAAAATACTTCGATACAGTGAAGGCGATACTCCCGATGCAATCTCAATAACATACGCGTATTTCTTCATGTCAAAGTCCAAGGAACTGTCGACTTTACACCTCGGAATTAAAGTTTATAATAACGAGACGCCTTCAACCAAAAATGATGTAACTGATCGTGCATGTCGTACTTAAAACTACTCATAGTAGTATGTATTCGCCTAAAATAGAACAACAATGGTGGTCGGAACAAATAGAAAGCGGAAGACACATTTGGCCAGCGAACTCGTGTTTAGGAAAAATATGAAGTTTAATAAAACGGCAGGAAACCAACAATAAATCCCGAGTCAGTGACCCCGTGACTTGAATACAGCTAATTCTGTTATGCGAAACGTGTTTTGTTAGAACAAACATATCCACATGTTAAAATTATCATACAGAAAAGAATTCCGGTTGAGTAATAAAAATACCAAATGACGAAAATTTGACTGACTAAAGAGATTAATGAGATTTTTAATTACTCATTTTAAATAATTAAGTTCAACATTACATTATTTAAGCTAAAATTGTAACAATATTAACGTCAGCACTAAACGTTTCTGTTCATTCCCGAGACGATGGACGGCCTCGCACAGCAATGTGGCAAAAATGTCGTTCAATTTATGCCCAAATTTTAGTCCCGACTGGTCCCTTTTTGTTGCCATCTGCGGGTCCCGCCGACCCGAAAGTCCAGACAGCTCCACCCTAAAAACCGTTTAGATGAGATTCTTATCCTTTCGCACTCCTGTCAAATCGCATATCGTTATCTCTTTCTAAAAGTTCGAACAGCCAGGACCTGTCGTCCGTCTCTTTTTTGCACGCGCGCACCGATTGTTCTATCCTTTCTGGCTCGTAGTAATTCGTGTATTTCCGCTTCCCACACGAGCGGCAGCCATGTTTGGCGGGACTGTCAAGTCAACGCCAGTTTGGCGCGTATCAAGCAGGATGAACAAGGTCGGTTTCCATCAGAGGAAGCTTTTTGTAATTCCGGCTACATTGAATTACGCTGCAGTGCTTTCATCTTCTGACATAATATTTGTGATAGATACTAATGTTTTATGTGAAAATCGTTTCAGATGGCGTCAGAGGAGGAGTGCCGGGAGAAAAATCGCTTTTTGAAAATGTAAGTACATAATTTAATATCTTCTTTAATTACACTTTGTGAATGAGTTTTGATAAAATTGTTTCAAGCAATGTTAAAGTTCGCAGACGTTCTGGCAGCGAGCCAAAGGACATGTTTAACCAGCTATACATTTTATGGGCAATTGTCTGCTTCCGTTATTAGATGTGGTGGAAACTGTGATGATATTTTTGTGATTTAGTGTATTGTTATATGGCTTTCATTTCCATAAGTCTGTTATATTGTTAAAGGCATTGGATTTTTTTCCAGAAGGCATACGACTATGTTTTATAGGGATAGAGCCAATCACTTGTAATTCAGACTTCTTGGTGCTGGTTTAAATATTGCCAAACATTAATTTAATCATTTTCATAATTAATTCGTACAAAATCCTTAAGATACTTAGTAAGCATGATTATTGTTTGATTTTCCATCGAGTCTCAAAAAGATTTTCCCCGCTACAGATTTTTTTACCAATTAAGTACGAGAAACAAAAATGAATGTAACAATATTGGCACTAATAAAATCAGCACTCGCTTTTGATGTTCAGGTAACTAGAATAAACAAAGATGTTTCAAATAAACTCATAGAGCCTATAAAAGGTGAAGATGCTTAAACAATAGATCCAATGTGTTCAGCTCTAAAAGATGTAACAAAGCGTTCCCGTTAATTGTTTGTTCGAACACTTTCTGGGTCAGTATTTATTAGCACTATAACTACGCTGCATTAGTCATTGCCTCTGGTATTTTTGGACGTGATATTGAAAAATGCGCTACAACTTTGGAATATTTCTTTTTTGACGCTGTTTCTTTTGTCTCTTCTAAAGATACGTTTATGAATCGACAGTTTTGAGACTGCCTTCTGAGATATCCTTATAGAGATGATTAGCTCCATCAGGGTCTTTGACTTTATATGAAATGATATGTTTGGCGCCATCTATGTACGCGTCTTCCATTTCAATTGAATCAGCAGGCAAATCCTCGATCACAAACGTTATGTTTGTCTATCAAATACATCGATATATCTTTCTGCATTTATGATTGCTTAATTTGAATGCCAGTAGACTGTTTTGTCTGTCACCAAGCCCCAACTATTCAAACGCTATTGTAAATACATTATTATCTAACACAGTAACTACCTCCTCATTGTCTTGTGTTAAACATATTCAACGGTAGATATGCAAATGATCCACCGATCGCATGTACGAATGTTATTAAATTCATATTTGTAACTGTTCACGTTTGACCGTGGTTCATGGTTTTTCCGATTATTTAAGTAAAATCTTTTAGGCAATATTTACATAATTACTCAATCGCGTCGTAATGAATAAATTGGCGTTGGTATTCTCGGGTATTCGCTGCTATGGCTTATTTTCAAAATATTCCTCGAACTGAATATTACCAGGTACAGACGCCAGCACATCTAGCTACCCGAAACTGTCAAATTTGCCCAATCAACCTTGAACATTGCTGAAATTTATTAAAGAAATTGTTGTAGCTTGATGTGCTGGCGTCTGTACCTTTTAGGAAGCGCTTGGCATAGGTATTTCTGTAAAGGTAATAAAATAAATTCAATAAAACGAACTGATTGGATGACTCCACAAGTCCTTCACAATATATAGACACAGAACGCTAGCTATCAGAGATGTTAATTAACAAATAAGAACAATTTCTAATTTGTCTATTACCACCTTGGATTCATACCCTCCAATCGTTCGGTGTGCCTTGAAATGTTTTCACCGTTCGTGGTTGGCACATTCGTATATCATCTCCCATGTAAACAGGCAACAATTATGCACGCCGGACTAACGAAATGTGTAAATGGGCCAATTACCGCCGCATATGTAGGCTGCCGTACAATTAGTGGCGTACTAATAGTTTTCATCACCAATAGTTTCAAGCGCTACGTTGTACAGGAACACATCATACCGAGATCGTCTCTCGCTGTGTTCGCATCGTGTTTTGTTGTGTTTTTCTCTAACATCACCTTTAAATATTCTCTCTCGAAATTATTCTACCATCAATTCAGTTCTTGTCTGTTTTCGGATTTCAACGGTGAGTTTTCCATTTTCTCGTTTAATTAATTCAACAATTCGGTTCATAAATTCAACTATAGAGTTAAGCGTTTGCTAAGTTAAATTTATTTGACAGAACTAGGTCACCAGTGCAGGCTTCTAGGGTTGAAATGTATTATACAGCTTCGCATTTAGAGCGCAAGAAATTTATGTTAACGACTACAAAATGTAGTTGAATCCGTTGTATAAATCTTGGCCTTTTTTCATTTATTTCACAGACGTCCTTTCCAATTGTTCTCAGCAGCATTTTTATTTCGTTTGTTTATTTAGAATTCTGTTTCTCATTTCTTCCAATTCCAACATAATGCTTTTGTCTAAATAATGTAATACTGGACTCAGGCTGTCTCATAACTTTCAATACATTTAGGCAACCAATATAGCCAACGTTAACTCACAAAGAGCTTAGTGTTTTGAATTTTTCTTTACAATCAAGTACGATATCATCATTTCTCAGTTCGAAAAGACTAAAATCTAATAGAAAAAGCCAATCAACTTGACTATAATACTTCTTATTCGCAGATTTTTAGGACCTTTGTTAGATAAATGACTTTTCTTACTTTGCTCTTTCGAAACCTCCCAACAACACAAAAATGTGCCTCAGGATTTCTGTCTTCAAAATATAGTAGCTTTATGTAATACCATTCTAGAATAAAAGAGAATATAATGGAAATAACGTACATAAAAGAACAGAGAAAAGTTTTCTGCCATCATAAATTATTCTTATGTTGAGAGCTATGAAAGGAAATAAGATTGTGTTTGTTCAAAGGGAAACGTGATTATTGGAAATGAAAATGTAGAGTGTAATAAAATTACCTACATTTACAATAGTTAGGGAGCGTCTTTTCGGGTTGGTACTTTTGATACAAATGCGAGACAAGACAAGCAATAGGTAGCAATCGCACTTACTGTACCTACGATGAGCAATAGAATGAGTTCATAATGTAGACTGATTTTGTATTCACGCTTGGATCATTTTATCAGATAGGCAATCATACTATTGAATATCCTTGCATTGAATAATTCACACGGGATAACGCATCAATCATAACCTTTCATGTTTATCAGTAGGCGTTATACTGTGTAGTAGCCATAATGAAATGCCTATACGCTACACAGACAATAGACAAAATCAAACATCCCAAGATTCGCTTAGCAACTAGTGGGCTGAGCGCTCAACAGATTTGTACAACAGCTGCTGGGAGTAAAAACCAGGCTAGCGAGATCTCTTCCAGCCTTTGAGCCACCCCAAATCATGCTGTCATCGTAAATAGGATCCTAGGAAGGGGAGGTCAGGATATGTTGGCTGGTGGGTCTAAAGTGGGGGGTCCGGGCCATTCATTCGAGGGCGGGGGCGGCGCTCATTGCTCGCGTCCGGAGCGCATGCGCGTCCCCTGACCCACTTGCCATAGCCGCGCCGCCGCCGGGCGGATGGCGACCTCGTTACGCCAAGGTTGGCGAATCAACCAACGAATTCGCGGCCCGCAGACGTAGTGACGCGCTGATTACTTAAAGTTCGATGAACAGTGATTAAATATAGAAACGATGTCGATGTCGACACTATCGACGTACCGGGTCGTGATTACGAGCGGATATTAATCGAGCAATAAAATATTGATAAAACTCGTAGGTACCCCTTAATACAAAAATACTTGTTGGAGGACGATTCTAATTTAAATAATAAAAGTTACCGTTATAACTGGAATACCAGTTTGGGTATTCAATAAAACCGGTTGATATTATCTTAGTGATTCACTAAAGTTACCTCAAGTTTTTGTGAGTCACCGTGATGCAACATTCGCGAAACGATATTACGTGTGTGTAAAAACAAGCGAGTCGTATTTGTATTTATTAACACGCACCATCTAAAATGAGTCCCTGTTAACAAGTTCCTTCCGTTGACGTGTAAAATAGCTACGTTATAGAAGTTTTTGACACAACTTTCCCTCTCTTGACTTTCAGCCTCGTGTTAATGCGATCACTAAGCCATTATTCATCGTCAGACAGTATAAGGCTGTTCAAACACTAATGTCCTTACCTGTCTCTGACGTTTACCTTACTCTTGTCTATAGATAAACAGCGCAATTACGATGATCGATTACGACACTCGGCTTCTGTTATACGGTTATTATGGAATCCGATTGTGTAGTTGACATCGCCACCATACGGTGATATTGTAATCGATACAATCTATCGTGCGTTGACAACACTATTAAATTTGATGGATGCGTGTTTTGACGTTAAGTTCAAAATGTTGCGTTTTTAAATGTTTTATACGTTGTTAAAGGCAATTTTAAATTGCAATGTATGTTTCCAAGTATTTGAACGTTATTTTATTTTAATTTCAGGTGCAAATGAACTCAGGGGGGCGCGGCGCAGACTGCGGGCGTCCTGACAAAATCAGCTTTGTTGGATTCAGAGAAGTTTCTTTTGTTTCTCATAGCTATTGCACCTACACAATTTACATCTCTTGTAAAGTAAAGAAAGTATTCCCATATTAAATCTTAGATAGCATCTGAAATCCACTTAACTGAAAATTATGGGCTATCGGAAAATCATCGATGGAAATAAATAAATATTAATTTGTGTTTGAATAGATACGAACCTATTTATTGTCGACCAAAATTTAGTTAACCCCAACCATTACCTTCAAGTTGTTAGCACTTTTCTTTGTCAAATTCACTTTTTGTTTCAATACTTATCTTCTCTTAGCGTGTTGATGTTAATTCAAATTGAGTCAGCCCAAAATGGGTAACAAGTTTGGCACTTTCAGTAGCTTCGACACTTAAAGAATCTACTTTTTGAATATTTCCAATACCAATGTAACGTTCAGACATCGCACAGATTCGCAGACATCGTTATCCCTAGGTATTCATGTATGTGGATCATTCTACCAGTTTTTATACAAATTTATCTTTCCCCATAACACATAAAAGCTATCGCTTTATGTAAACTATTGCAAAATCCACAGTAAAAGCAAACAAACTCGTGATCATTGGGTACATGAATATTACCTGTTATGTAGCCAAATGAGTAGCCATCAGCATAATTGCTTATTTTAATTTGAATAAGCTGCCTAACTTGCAAGAGAAGTAATTATACAAATAAATAATATTCGGTGTAAGAGTGAAATGGCCAAGTACTAAAATATATAATTACTTGGTTATTTTCTTAGAGTCAGTTGCTTTGGACTATAAAGTCCAAGTTACTTTGTACAGGAACTATAAGCTCAAGTTAATCAATCATCCCTTAAAAAAAGTTCTATTTTATGTACGTTAGGTTACACCATGTCACACTGCCGCACACTGTCGCACTGCCGGCTTCTTTGTTTCCCGATCATTATAATTTATATCTCTTTAAAATTCGAGTGAATAGGTTTCTTCTAAGCAAGCATGCCTCACCCTAGGCCGCGTCATCGCGTTTTACATCAGGCGAGTTGCGGCCAAACGCGAGCCTATGTATACAGGGTGTAACAAGACCCTTCAGGAATACTACATCAAACTAAGTAACTTTACGCAAAAATTATTGCTGGGAAACGAGTTTTTTTTTTCGGGTGAAAAATCACGTTTTACGGTAGGAGTCAATGTAACGCACTCAAAGAATTGTGCTGATGGATAAATTGAATAGTACGGAGGTTGTGGAGGTGTTTAAAGTAAAAATCTTACATTAAAAACCATGTATTTAAAAAAAATAAATGTGAAAAAGTTGGAACTTTGACCCCCAATATCTCCGTAACTAGATGGTTCTCAGGTATGGTCTAGAACAAAAAAATGATCGCAATAATGGGGAGAACAAGTGCCTTTCGGCTTCGTTAAGGGTCTTTTACACCTCGAATAGTATTAAAAAAAGTTATAATATTCATTAATATCTCAGCTTAATGGGAGTTCTTTCATATCAAACGTAACTACTAAAGTACTCACTCCAAATAAGTGCTGCAAACCTCATCCTATTGATCTCTCTAAGAAAAAATGTGCAAACAAAATTCTTTTGTTTTCAGAAAATTCTCCACCGCTGAACACTTTCAGGAGGACTTCTTTGGTGCCCATCGGCATCAATATTAGTGCCCTACATCTACCCTGTAGATCCGAATTTGTTTGAAGTGAGGCGACAAATTCGGTTCTAGAGAGGTTTGTGTGGTGCATGCACTGCGACGTTTCAAGTCCATGATGACATCATAATGAAGAAACTGCTGCTTCTTTGATTTTTATGTGTTAGTCGCAGTAACACTGCATGGGAAGAACATTAGTGTGTATAAATACTATCAATGATTCATGTGTTAGTAATTTAACGCTATTTAAGCTAAATCCATGTCTATCCGAACACTGTTGCTGCGTCTCAATATTATGTATCGTTCTTTGGATTTTGTCGTGTCTCTCTTTGGCGTGGAATTTTCTCAGTCTGCTATTATCGTAAAAAAACAGGTAGGTAGGTTTTAATTGAGCTTCGTAATTTCTTCGACTTCTTTTTTGATTTGGGCATGGCAGATAAGAAGGAGGACGTGGTCTTATTTAAATCTCTAGAAGACTAGAAATAAATAACTACATAAATCTCCACCACACAAATTAAATACATTTAAGAAAAGCGATTACATTAAAACATAGGTTTCAAATAGTATAAGTATATTTGGGGAAAGGGATAATAGTCGCACATAGGCTCCAATTTATTTGTCTAGGTAGGTACAGAAGGCCGGTAGCCAGTGGCCAGTGGCCAGTCATAACACAATCAGTTTATGCTGACCCCTTATGCTATTGAAACTCCATAAGTACTAGGCTAGGCCAGCTCAAGTTCAATGTGGTACACCGACGTACGGTTGACTGTATGCTTACCATATCCAATTTTCGGTTTGAAAATCCTTCATAGGACGTAAGTGAAAATATTCTATTTTTATACATGAAAAAACTAAGCACGTATTGTATAAAATAAAACTAAACTTATCTAGAAATATGAAATTCAGGGCACGTTTTAGGATAAATTGTATTCCTGACACTCATACGAAATGAGAGTTCCTTATTGGTAGCAATATGGAAATGGGCTTAGGAGAGAATCTCATTTTCTGGATATTATGAATATTTTCTTGAATGAAATAAACTATATTTTGTGGTGTACGCGGGCGTGTAGCATGACCACCGTAGAAACGTGTTTTGTCGACGAAGAGTCGAATTGAATTGTCATTTTATGACAGATTGTGGAAATATTTCAAGCATGTCGATGTTAGAAATGTATGAAATGAATGACAAGACATGTCAAGTTGTATAGAAAGAGCTTTGTCGAGTCTTGGTAGACTAGAGATAGTATTGCCATGCAGGGGGGCTGATATTATTATTATTATGGTTCATTGGATTTAAGAGATTTAGAGACCAATATTTTCTGAAATTTTTAGTAACTTTCAATTGAATATTAAACAAAACAGTTCTTCTTTAAAATGGTAGTTATAACACACACACACATACACACACGTTTAATTCTAATTACATTTACAATCAAATACTAAAAATCTTTCATAAATCAAAAAAAAAAATGCAAAATTATGTTAAAAAACGTACGCAAGTTTATAAACATACTTACGGACTATCAATGTTACAATGTATGGTGTGTTAATATTCGTGCACAGCATGTCGCCATTTTCCTAATAAGACGATTAAGTACAAGGGTAGCATCACAATTAATTAATATAATAGTGACACAATGGATATACATACATAAACACATATGTATACCTACCTATATAGATACCTGTGTGGTTCTTTCTTCAAGAGACCATCTCAGACACTAATCTGCATAGTCCTCATGTGAGTTAACCAAGATTATGTCTGGACTTTAAAAGAGACTATGACCTCTGAGTTTGTTTCGGCTGTTTCTTCTCAGAGTAGTCAGGTACGAAACACCGGCCCCATCTAGTTTAAAAAAGAGACGTGTAAAAGTGTTTTTAAGAAACCTATTTGCAAAATAAACATCATTTATCATTTATCATTTACCAATTTTGACATTTACAATCTATTAAAAAAAAATGTACATGTAGGCTCCTCTCTGGTGTTTGATAAAAATGCTATGTGGTTTATTATTATTTTTTACCTGTACCGGTTAGCATACCTTGTTGTTAATAGAGTACCTACCTAATGCCTATTTTCGTACTACTGTCTACTCGGGTTTAATCATAGAAAATGCATAGAACCTTCTGTTTTCTATTTAAATATTAAACATGCTGGGAATATAATAAGATAAAATTACTGTTTGGGGAAATTGTCTAGATTAATATGTTCAAGAACTTGCTCTCATCTTTTATTATTTAGACATAAGTACTAACCTATGATTTGTATCTTTTTCTCGTGTTTTTTATGTGCAACCTGTGTTTTTACAGGTTTTATTCATCATGTGCTATCTTTGCAAACAATCAGTTTCTCCACCACATAGTGCAAGTGAATCGATTTTCACATCAAGTTCGTTGTACTTGCTTATTTATGTGTAATCATATTGATTGGAACTGAATTGTCTGCATTCGATACTAGACTTCTCGTGTATACTAAGAGTATTTATTTCTGAATGACCAATGTTTTTATCATATTTTTGTAATTGTGTACCTGATATACGAGTATGTACGTATCTATTGTAATTTAATGTTACTTGAGCTATATTCAAACCATGATTATTATTCATTCATCCTTTCAGCTAAGTATGTGAAGAACCTTATACATCATGACTGTCTTGACTGCAGAATAATTAAATTATTATGTTTCTTCATAATTTATCGTGTAGTACCTAACATGGCGTCAGAGTTTTTATGCCGTTCATCGGCCTCTGACTTGGTTTTACATGCCTTCGGTGAAGGAAAACACTGAGGAAACAAGCATGCCGCATATTATTATGGTGTGATTTTACAATAACTAAGTAAATGATTCTTTATTGATATTTTAAAACTAATTGGAGGTACATAATATTGACAAAATTAATGTAGGTCCCTCAAAATCCTCAGTTTTACAGGAACATAAATAAATGTAACACATTTACTCCTCACATTAGGAAGATAGTAATTTTTTGTTGTTTACAACTCGTGTTAGGTGTAGCTTTCCATGAAAGTTAATTGATGTTAATTGCCATTTAACACTTTGGTACCTACGTACTCGTAACCTCGCTAAACACTCATAAAAATGTGTGTAATGTACAGATGTTAACAACTAGGTTTATATTTGAATGTTTTTAGCTACGTTGAGCGTAGGTCTGCCTAACCTTTTCTCAAATTTATTTGGATCGGCTTCCAGTCTTACCGGCTACAAATGACAACGATGACGTATTTTACATGGAGCAAATGGCTATCTGACCTCCACAACCCGGTCAGTACCTACTGGGTAACAACTTATCCAACTTATCCCTTGGTAAGACTGGTTGTCAGACTTTCGGGCCACTGACTACCTTTAACAACCGTCAAAGATCCACAAATGACTGTCAGCACCAACGGCTCAAGATTTATTTATTTATTCATCTTATAACTATCATTACCAGGTAATCTGATACCTAATTCGATAGTGTGACTATCACTCTTAATAAATAGAACTACTAAACTGGAAATATAAAAAGAAAAATAATTACTCTGTTTAATTGTAGGCATGGCTACATATATACCTATATATATTATAAGAAACGAAATTTAACAAAAGTACAAGATGTAATGGACACTTAGAGCGTAGATGTTTGTTGTAAATTAATAATTTTGTCTGTATTTATAAAACCTTTGTACTGTGTAACTGAAAATGTTTCAGTAAAGATTATTATTATTTAAGACAACTATTGTGCTTTGTATTATCGTTTCATGATTTCTAATATGATGTTGAGATGACTTCGTTTGTGTTTTGTTTCTGTCTGTAAAAAATAAAATAAATGACATTAAATTAATTGTAGTTATTAAACCTTCTTAATCCCTATACACATGCTTCGGGGGTCTTTAGAAGAAGAGCCTTACCAGCGTCAGCTGTAAACTCAGGGTACCATTTATACCTAGTTCAGCAAAAAATTGAAATAAAGAACGGAAAGACAAACAATATCAGTCCGTAAACATCAATTTCTGGAAAATCCTTCGGACGGGGGAGGCTCCTGAAAGACTGAACAAATCATTACTAATGCAATAAAAACCCCGCTCGGCCACTGGATTGATGATTGCAGTATGCTGTTAAAAAGACGATGCTGCCTATTCTGAAATCATGGCTTCCTGCAGGAAAGTATGTAAATATATCTGAAAGTATAAAATATGCAGTGCCTTTTTACGGAATCACTATTACGAACAAAATATTATACAAAATAAATGTTAATTATTCTTACATTATTTTTCAAAAGACCAGAAGCTCTACGAAAGCTTTCTTACGTTTAGATATCACATTTCTATCGTTCCTACTTATAACGCAATACAACAAGCAATCGATACATTTCTATAAAAACACAATTACACAGTGCAGCTATAAATTAAGTCACAGAGGGGTGGCACGCACTAATGTATGCAAAGTTCTAAAAATCAATACATGCGCTGCAGGCTTTAGTTACTCTATTCCCCACGAGATGTCGCTAGTTTTGCGTAAAACAGTCCAGAGTAGCTTTTTTGGATAGCGAAATAAAAACTATTCAATAATAGATGGCGTTAAAATCGTAACGAAGGGTGGAGTTTTTTATTTTTTATGTATGCTTCTTAGAATTTCGGTTTAAACGCCAATAAAATAACTTCTTGTTGTAACTGGCGTATCTCATCAAAAAAATAAAACGTTTTAATCCATCGTTGCAATCTTTTCAGTCAAGCTACATCTAGTACAGTCAGCACACGTCCATAGTAACGTTTTGACATTGACAGCACCTCTATTTCCACGGCTTACGCGTGGTTTTATTAGTTCACGTATTCGTACTAACGTGTCGTTGACTGTATCATGCTAGCTGCTAGTTAATCCATAATCTGATGCATGCCAGTAACAGCCATCCTTCTGTGTAGACGCCAGAACATCAAGCGACCCAAAACTGTCAAATTTTCCCAATCAACTTTGAACCTAATGTTTTAGCAATAAAGTTGAAAATCTATTAAAGAAATTTGACAGATTGTAGCTTGATGTGCTGGCTGGCGTCTGTACCTAATAAAGTGTGTGGTACACTAAAAGTTTACCAATAATAGCCGTATTTTTTTACTATGAGAAAAATGGCTTGGAAATAAAAACGTAATTCCATTCCATATCATGATAGAAACAAATTGGGTTTGTGCCCATTCGACCCGCTTACACTCGACCCGAAGAATAATACCTGGATATTTCTGTTTTGATAGGCGTAAAAACGTCGATAGTCAGACAGAAAAGTGACGATTTAACGCTTCCACCACAGAGAGTGTAAAATTTAAATAATGTTTGAATAAATAAATCAATAATTAAACAAGTACAAATCTTTTTTTAATATAGCGCTTTGTACTTTGAAGTAAAAACAAAGATTATTGTTAATTATCATTACAATCTTATAGCTAGTGGCACGTTGGTATACATACATTGAATTAGTCTTTATACGTGATTATAATTATGAGGTTAACAAGTAGGTGATTTCTAAAATATAAAAAAAACATGATTGACTAAATTATCCAGAAAATCGGATAAGCGAGGTAGATGCTATCTTTTTAAAGCTACATTTTATAAACGAAATAACTGCTACCAGGATAAATTATTTATCCTAACAAAATATTAAAAATTCTATGTATTAAAAGTAATTAGAATTAAAATATCACTTTGCCTGACTACAAATGGCACTGAATCGGTAGTAAAATATCTGATAGTAGTCTTCGGGTTGAGGCTAAGTGGGTCGAGTGGGCACTAACCCAACAAATTAAGGTTTAGGAATTCTCTTTTTTCACCTAGAAAGATAACCTGAATAGGTCCCTGACGTTTTTAATAATACCACAGAATCTAAGAAAATTATGTTAAAAAAAAATGCTGTCCTGACGATTATGCGATAGCAGATCGTTAGGTATCTAATTTATGATGCTTCTTGAAAGTAGATAATCTACCTATCAAAGTACTTACCAATTAACAAAAACACCGAAAAAAAATCATTTTGCGAAATTTAAGGACCTATTACGATTCTGACAACGCTCCGAAAGATCCCCAGCTATACTTTTGATTCAGACGAAAACGCCAGGGTAGCTCGCGAAATTCAAATTTTCATATATTTATTTGCAATTTGCTGGTCGGATATTGAATGACTTGTTTATGAAATAGTATTTTTTTGGGATTAAATTAACTGTGGGCCTAAAATGGAAGCTTTATCAGAATCATAATATGAATCACGTTAAAAATTTAAAATTCTTAAAATGATCTTTATGTTTATGATTACAAAGTCCATTTTAAGAGTTTTAAATTTTTAACGTGATTCGTATCGTTCTGATAAAGCGGCGATATTAGACCCCCTGAGAGGGTTGTATTGATAATTTCAATGATTTTAATTCTGCAAATACATACGTATTACGGCCGTGAATCATATTTTGTTCAACATACAGCCCGACAAATACTACTGACCGGCAAATATCAAAAAACGCAAGCAAATTTTCATGTCGCGGACTACCTTGGCGCTTATTAATTTATGTCTTTTTTATTTATTGTTAAAACTTGTAAAGATAAAGCTTTAGAAATCTCAATAAGAGAAAACTGAGACTCATAAAAACAACAACAATCACATTAATTACTTAATAAAAAATATCTTTTTTGGCTAAAACATTATTATTACCAAAAAATCCTTTAAAACATCTAAATAAAACCATCTATTTGTGTCTCACAATTTCATAGAGCGAAGAGCCGGGCTCCGAGGTACCAGGAATGTATAAGGAAAGAAGAGATTAATGACTATCGCGGGACGGCAGACAAGCGCGGCCACGTTTGACAAGCGCAGGTGCGCTATTTTCATAATTGGCCCGACCCGAGACCTTTCAGCTTTCAGGAACTGTAGTGAGTGTGGTCATGTGAGTACGTGTATAGCGTTTCTTTGTTTTTAAAGTGATCGTGTTGGCTTGTGGGGTAATTAAGTTGATTATGCTTGCCTTGGCTATTTTTACAACAACCTTTTTCTTTACTATAACTATGCGTGAAGAGACGAGCATGTAGTTTCAGTTGTTTTCTTGTATTAATTTTTGGAACCGTGATATCCAATCATGTGTACACACGGCTACACATCAAACTATACTCTTCCAGTATAAGCTGACCTCGCATTGTACGGAAATCCTATACATTGCGAGATCAGCATAAACTGGAAATGTATGGCTTGACGTGTAGCCGTGTGTACGTGCTGAAGATAGTATGATAATTTCCCATGGGGATTGGTTGCATCAGACATTGGCAACATATTCAATTCTTCACCACAGTGTCGCATAAATCGAACCCTAGAACCAGATGTATCTATTGCTTTTTATGGAAAAGCCTGTATACACACGTCAGAGCAGCAATGCTTTAGAAAAGCATAAAAATTGTTCCTCCAACAAACCGTCTAATTTCACTACCATCTCAAGTAACCCATACTCCATAGGTACAAAGTGGATTACGTTACTAATCCCACACCGGACAAGGCTGCCACGTGTGTGAACATGAAAATCTGACACACAGGGGCTCACCTTTCTCCGTAATGAGCACTATTAATCACGCGAAGACCCTATGTTGTTCGCTAAACTTAAGCACTACTTGACATGTATCTTCGTTCTGCATCTGTGCCAAAACTAACGACATTTGATGGATTAGAAAAAATGTTTAAGACCCCTGTTGTAGTTGTGAAGGTAGACTTTTTCGTGTGCGACTTTTGAACTGTCAACTTTTGACGATAACATTAATCTTCGAGCTTTTTGTAAAAGTTCTATTCAAAGAAATGCATTATCAAATTAAACTGTAGGAATTATGATACCTACTTACTAAGATGGCGAAATCTTGGCTCTTAGAGATCATTGTGGGGTAATCGGCATGTCTTAGAACTAAATAATCGAAGACATGTGTCATTCTTAAATCCACATTGTGCCCCACTCCTTCTGAAACACAGAAAATGCCAGTCTCGTAGCAATAGGAATGTTTTTGGATAATCATGCATAATTATGCTACATATGAAAATAGTACATGACATATAACACTGCATTTATGGTGCCTGTCAACCAACAACTCTATTTCCTCATCCACAGAGATCTTACTCAAAAATACCTCAATCGCAAATCGACCGCTCCCAAATTCAAACCTACCATAGAAAAATTGTGTAACTGAGCGAAAGCACTGCCAGCAGGAAGGGCCACGTCAAAAATTACTATTATACCCTCCGACATAATTAATGAACTGCTTATTCAAATACATTTAAAACTATTATTCATGCCGTTTACGTTTGAAATGTTCCGACCTTTTCTTTGAAAGGAGTCCTTTATATTATTAATTAAAAAAACTGTTGCCCTATGCGATTTTTAAATAGTCCTAGCTAAAGCCGTAACGAATTTTAAGGATAAATATTTTTTTGTCGACAATAGTTCGTTATTAGAATGTTATGTAGTTAATGATCTTTGCACAATTAAATTCACTTTGAATAGTAATGAGTAGCAGTTGAAAGTAATCATTTACGCCTTGTTATGCCCCTGTTTGTTGCAGACATTAACTATGACACAGTTATTACAGTGTTCTTTTCTTTAAAACTTCGTTAGTTATCTCATCACTGTATGTAAGACTAGCTGTTGCCCGCGGCTTCGCTGGTGTTTTGGTCGGAAATTATCCCACGGACACGTTGTAAATATAGCCTATGGCACTCGGGAATAATGTAGCTTCCTATTAATGAAAGAATTTTAAAATTCACTTCACTAGGTCCAGAGATAACTCCTACAACCTCACAAACTATGATTCATGCCCTAAATCTAGGCAAAATGTCTTCCCAAATCCTGTTACCTCAAATCATGTAGTCGTAGTTAACGAAACCCAAGAAACAATACTACTTTTTTTCTATGGATCTTTTTTTGCCGATATGAAAATAATCAGTACAAAGCTAATGAAATAACATTGCCTATACACATACAGCGGTCACGAAAACACAATAGAAAAAACTTCAGCAAAGTAACGAAGAAAATGTTTTCTGCAAAAACAGAGTTCAGAGCTTCATACGTACAACTTTCCAGATTACTTAGATCTCCCCCGCCCGTCTATATCAAAAGGAAAATGGAAGGAAATGCGGTGATGCGGTTTTCCTGTCGAGTTCTTCTTATATTGGACGGTAGAGATTTCCCGAATGTTTTTTTCCTTTTGATATTTTCGCTATTCGTGGGCTTAGTAGGCACCTTCTCATTATTATTACTGGGGCGAATCTCTGGGAAAAGTGCTGGTGTTTCTGATATTCGACGTTACGCTTGCACGCTCAGTCGCACGTTTTCGATTAGCTGTTTGCTTTGTGTTCCGGCCCTTTTATTGCCGTGAATTTTGCTGATTGTTACAGAAGGGTTCCATTTCGAAATTGATTGGTGATAGAATTAATAACTTTATTACTGTTGTATCATGTTTAAAGGACAGTTTAATAGCACTCTTATATTAGGAGGGCCTACTTTGAAGCATGTCATGAAGTTACGTTGTGCTACAATTTATGAAAATAATGTAGGAACCTGCCCAAATGCAATGATCGCAATAGCTCGAAAACTACCCATACCTAGATTATTCATAATCAAGCCAATAATATTATCTACTTTTCTAAAATTATTTGTTCAAGTAAAAATAAGAATTGCCAAACGGGTGGGGCACATTGCTCGCAAAACGTATGGCCGATGGGGCCGAAAAGTTCTGGAGTGACGACCGCGAACCTGAAGACGTTGCGTTGGAAGGCGTCTCACTAGGTTGACCGATGATCTGGTGAAGGTTGCGAGGATCAGCTGGATGCGAGGCGCACGGGACCGGCCAATCTGGCTACACTTGGGGGGAGGCCTATGTCCAGCAGTGGACGTCTGTCGGCTGAAATGATGATGAAGTAAAAATATAATGTTATCTTCATCGTCTATAATGTTCATCGTCAGGTTAGCGTTCCTATTGTGGGTAAACTAAAGTATGTTTTCACAAAATAAATTATTTTTCACGCCCAGAGACTTATAATATTGCAGTTTCCATATCGAAATCCCATTGCAACATTGCACAGCGAACTTTTAATCAAGTCCTGGAGAAACGATTTACTACGAACAAAGAGTAATCACGAAATATGCAGAGGGGACATTTCGAGAACATTGTGTACCTTTTTAGCATGACCGCCTCGTTGGTCTAGCACGAGGTCTTGGGTTTGTTTCGTAAAATTATGTAGTTTTTGCAGACATCGACTACAAATGCTTAGTGAATAAAGTTGGCAAACTGCAATGTAACTTGGATAAACATTAAAAAGTAGGCATCTTGCGAAATGTTGGCATCGTACTACCAATTCCTTGAAAGTCCAAAAAAGTAGTCATAGTGTGAAAGTAGGCATCGTGCTACATCGAAATCATTAATACTTTTTTTTTTTTTTTTTTCGTATTGGAAATCATCAAATAACCCCTCCCGCTCTGGGCTGAGCAGGAGGGAGTGTTAGACTTTTACTGACTAAAACCTATCCATGTTCCTTCCTTTGCCCTTTGTGTTCCAGGGCCGCGGTATCTCTTTCGAACAGTCCCGCAATCCTGGCAGGCATCGGTCCTTTCGGAACCCTTCCTGTTTGCTGACTCTCTTTGAGGCGCGCGTGGAACACGAACGCGCCGTCGACACGGCTTGTCGTCATAAGACGGACGGACGGCGAGCTAGCCCATAGCTCACCGGCCACAAGCCCGCGCCTACGGTGGCCGGGGGCCACCACGTGGCCCCCAAAGCCTGGTGCGTCTCCCGCGGCGGCTGAGACGTGAGGCTCTCTCCCTCTCACGTCCCGCCACCTCCTTCGCTAGCATGACTGCTTCGCAGAAGGAGGTGACAGCGTCCCATTCCCTCTCGCTCCGGACCATAGATTGAACCAGGCCCGGACGCGAGAGGTCACCGCCGCCGATTGCCGCTACGAGGACACGGCACTGCTCCGCCCAAGCGGAGCAGACCTGCACAGTGTGCTCCACCATGTCCTCCGGTCGATCCTCGCAGTGGTGACACCCGGGCGTTTCCTCCCGCAAGATTAAGTGCAGGAATCTCCCAAAACAACCATGTCCGGTGAGGAGCTCCTCACCGGACATGGTTGTTTCCTTGGTTGTCACCTTCCGCCTGACGCAGCTGCTTCAGGCGGAAGGTGAGGGTGCCGTGGCGCCTCTCTAGCCACTCCTCAAAAAATCAATATTACTAATGTCAACTTATTTAGAAAAAATACAACCCAATAATCTTATTACAATTTTATATCAGTACTACAACCAGAATTTCTCTATGAGTCCTAGAACTCCAAATATACTCGATTCATTTATTTATTACATTTAAAACAAGCCATGTTTAAGTCAATTGAAATAGGGATGAGCCTATTGCACACAGGTCCAGTTTTCGGGCTGTTACTGGGAAATTCTCAAAAATATAATAATACCTTTTCCACCTGATAATCAAACCAAAGACTGAGGTCTTTGGTTTGATTATCAGGTGGTTGGATTATCATTCGCAGCAGCGCATGCGACCACTAGACCCACAAAGTTTCACACTTGCAAAAAGTGAAACAAGTTCTTTCCTGGTGCTACAGCGAAAAACCCTTATAACTCTATAATTCCAATTTCCTGAGCTACGAAATCACTTTCATCGTCATCATCCTCATCATTGTCCTGCCCTGATTCGAATTTATTTGGGGTCGGCGCAGCAAGCATGTCTCTTTCGCCCATACTTACTCTATTACTCGTCATCTCAGCAGTTACCTCCTTTTTAGCTACCAAATCACTTTCATCAACCAAAAACATCCTCTTAGGCAGAAATCTCACCACAATATCTCCCATGTGCACGTCACCTGGTCTAGCCCGCCCGCAGCCACAGTCGTCGGCCAGCGGCGCCCGCGGCGGGCTTCACCATTAATCACTAGTTTTAGCTCACGTTGAACGCTGACTAGCCGTACAGCCGTACAGCCGTACACCCGTACCTACTGTACTGTAATGTACAGCTTACAATACTGCGGAAAATTGCTTTTCTGTTATTTGCAGTTGCTTTTAAAATTATGTTTTAGATGGTTTTGTGCGTATTACCAAAAATGTTTTGGTTTTTCTAAAGGATGACTTTGAAGCTATATTCAAAATATACGTAAAGGTATATTAGGGGGCAATAAGGGAATTCAAAATCATTAGGTTCATATACAGGCTCTACCATAATGTCTGACATTCTGAGCTGAAAAAAACACTGTATCTCCTAACTAAATGAAAAACCTATTTAACTTAAACTTACTAGCAATAAAGGAAGCCACAAAATAAAATTCAAATGAAGGATTCCTCCCTCGTGTTTACCAACATTCAAAAGTCTTTCCGTTACGCTCAAATCTTGCAATGTAAATAGAGATACTTAATCGAATGTCAGTCAATCTGTACACGCTACTCCAATAGTTACCACTGACAGGTAGCTACAAATCACTGCAAGAAAGCTAGATTTGTATGTTATCGCAGGTTAAGAAATGACAACAATTTATAACGCTATAGCACGGATGAAGAAACATAGATCTGCAGTGTGGGAAACAGTCCTACTAATGAGTGCTAGTCTAGATCATACGAGTGAATTCAATTATTTATGCAATATTATTAAAGACGTTATGGCTGTAATGATACACTGTTGCGCAGAGCGGTGTTTTTTTTTAGATTTAGATGATCAAAAGCGATGATCTTGTTCTAGAATTCATGCTACGATACTTATTTCAGCCAAAATACTGAAATGATGATCGTGATGCTAGACATAGATCGTGAAGCCTCATCACATCGACCCGTCCTGTACTTTTTTCATCCAGCGGATTCCTGCGACCTTAAGCCATCGGTCCATACGACGAAAACCAATCGATCACCACACGACTTATTGTCAATTTTGATATCAGGCAATCTGATCCAACCAACTGAACTTCATAAGAAGTTTCAGTCTCCACAAAGTACATTATATTTTCAAACTTGTATAGCACTGCTGCTGTAGTATTCATAACCTCTTTGCAATTCCAATCTTTACTCCAAAACAGTCAAATTCAATCAACTCCAATTACAAGCACAAACTCCCACAAACCAAATCGGCAGTTGCTACCAACATAATAGTAATCTCTATCAACTTACAACCGATCGGTATGTCTGTCTGTACATTGAACATTGTTAGTAGTTGCCGAGTCATCTAGGGAGCCAGTATTGAACAGTAGTTAGCGTTGATCAGCGCCATATGGGGTTCCAGTCTTTGTAACAACGAATTAGATATGCCTTTGTTGTTCTTGAAAGTTTGGGAAAAATAATGAATTAATTTTTAGATTGTGCATGTAAGCATAACATTGTTGATAGTTGTGTTGATATGGTGATTACAGCTAGCAGGAATATTTTGATGTGGTTGTACCAAAGCATACCACTATCAATGCACTGAATGATGATATCTGCCTCGTCGGTCTCTAGTAGTCCCAAGCGCGACTGCTAAGCATGAGGTCCTGGGTTCGATGGCCGGGTTGCGAAAAGTGTTATTAGGTTTTCCATAAGGAATTTCTCAGTAGCAACCGCGGAGTCTGGATTTGTGCCCGGTTGATGGCAATAGATTAGCCTTTTGAGCATGGTAGTTAAACATTACTGGTGAACTGTAGTATCAGACGGATAACGAAGAAATCGATCCTTCCGATTGTAAGTACTACAGCTCTTTCTTTGTTCTTCTATAAACCCTACCCTACCTCACCTAAAAAGGTATCTGGTAAGTGAAGTAGTTCAACATCAACCGTTATCTTCTAAGTTCCATTCACTGCTATGATTTCTTTCCATCAAGATAGTGTGTCCGAAAGTGTATATTATTATAATATCTGACTTCAGCTAGTATTTTCCTCCTTTTTGTTTTCCTAGTACCCTCTGACTGTTTGTCTTATTAATTCTTACTAATGATCATTATGCTCTTTCAGCAAGTTGCATCTGCACATCGTAAAACATTTTTGCGAATCCTCTAACCATTTAACCTCCCAAAAACCAGCCTTTGTAACCGGTCTTAGACGTCTCAACATCATTATATTCCAAACTTTGCATATCACAAAGAACAGTAGCACAAAATGATTTATTGTGTCCTAAACAAAAATGTTTATTGTCCCAATTTGCAACAATAACAACCCTTTTCTTGTAATTTTCGCAAACTACCGTTTGTAACTGTTACAATTTTTGTCTGTGACAAATAATTTATGGTATCGTAAAGGTGGTCTTTGACAATTGAAGGTTTTTGCAAGTCACTACCCTTTTATAGGTCAGTTACAGTTTTCCTGTATCGATAGTGTGTGTGTGTGTGTGTGTGTATCGGTTGGGCAGTGGTACTCAACCTGTTGTGGAGTTGAAAAAGTATAGAAAAAAAATTGTTACCATGTAGTTCTACACCTTTTATTATTAATCAGTTTATTTCAGACCAAATTAATCCATACAATTACAAATTATAAAAATACAGTGAAAAAATATAGATAAATAAATACTATTACAGTGTTCAGTTTGATTTTTACTATTTTATGCTTTCATTTTCCAATAACGTTTAGAGCTTAGACTAAACTTACCTACTCATATGTTTTAGCAGTCTCCACTCTGTTCACAGACCCTTTAACCTATTGCATCCATAGTCAGCCATCTGCGTTTGCCACCGTACTGAAGTTTACTGCTCGTTGATGGATGATACGTACTCTACTCTCAAGTTCCGCTACACCTCAGTACCTCAGTACTCTCAGTACCTCGTCATCCTTTGCAGTAACTTTACTAACTTCATAAGAAAATCTCATTGTGTTCTTTGATGAGATCTCTAGACTCTAGACTATATTTGCTTCACACCTATTTGATAGTCCTATCATTCATCGTCATCATCATTTCTGCCGAAAGATGTCCACTGCTGTTTCCACATAAGCCTCCCCAGAGTGTCGCCATATTGACCGATCCCGCGGCGCTGGTCCTACCATTGGTTTAGACCAATGATTAAAGTTCAGTCTCGTTGTTTGACCACCCACATAGAAGTTAGACGCATAAAAGCTTTTGAATAGGTGTTTAGTATGTGCAGATCTGACACGTCAAACAGTAGACGATCCCAAACAAAACGCTCACGCTAATTTTTTTACCAAACCAACACTATTGTTTTTAACACCTACACAAGACAAACATTTTCCTTCATTACAATCACACTTAAAACATGATTCCTTTTAATTGAATTCAATAACCTCACGGATAATAGTAAAATTAACCCTTGAGTACAAACGGCGGCATTCATGGCATACAATGAGAGTTTGAGAATCGCCGACAGCCAACATACCGACGCACAATGCCTTGCTAATGATCTTCTTAACATTCAAGTCGCCCACGCTCGTCTTTTGTCTCCGAAAACTCCTAAGTTTTTCATTCGCACGTCTATTTTTCAAGCAGCATGATACAAAATAAAAATTGCCAGTGATTGAAGGATGTAGGTCAACGGGTTAACTCTGAATGGGCGTCCGGTGTGTTGCGACAGAAAAAACTTTTAGAAAGAAGGTTGATTGGTTCACGGGCACTCGTTGTTTTGCTACTGAGTGTTAATTAACTTGCCATAGAAGCATAGACGAACATTAATATATTTGTGTATGGAACACGTAGTGTTCGTGAGGTGTAATGATACTTTGTACCTACTACCAAATAAGGATCGTAGATTTGTAGTCGTTAATGTGCAACGTATAAGCATTGCAGCTATGGATAAGTGTTAAGAAAACGCAGTTTGTGCCGTTCTAAAGGGTGTAACAATACCCTTAACGAAGCCGAAAGGAACTTGTTCTCCCCGTCATTGGGATATTTTTTTTTGTTCTGGACCACACTTTCTAGTAGGTACCTTCTAGTTACGGAGATATTGGGGGTCAAAGTTCCAACATTTTCACAAGTTTTTTTTAATACATTTTTTAATGTAAGAATTTTACTTTAAACACCTCCACGACCTCCTTAATATTCAATTAATCCATCAGCACACAGTTTTGAGTGCGTTACATTGAGTCCTACCGTAAAACGTGATTTTTCACCCCAAAAAAAAGCCGTTTTGCAGAATTTTTTTTGCGTAAAGTTACTTAGTTTGATGAATGCTTGAGAAGGGTCTCATTACACCCTTTATATAAGTCAGACAGTTTTCAAACATATGAATGTTTAGAATCATAAAGTTATAGGAATGACAACAAACGAATATTTTCCATGGTGTGGTGTTTTAATGAATTTAATAAAAAAAAACACTATGGACAATAGCACTATGACTATTGAACTAAAGGTCTGAAAAACATAAGTAATAACTTAAATTGCAACCAATCAGTCAATAGTTCTAAGTATTAGAAGTGAACTTATGTCAAGGTTGCAGTACATAGGTCCCCAGCAATGTCATTTAAAATGCGATTTGCGGTTTTCAACTAGGTAAATAACTGACTCTATTATTATTTCCAATCTAATCATGTAAATTGAAGGCCATCTAAATTAGATTCACTTGACGTGTATAGAGAATGTTATGTAAGCATCATTTTATAACTAAACTAACATTATTGCAGTAACCCTAACAAAAGCCGCCCGTAGAAGAGGAGCTCTGCATCATTAAGATTGATTTGAGATTATGATAGCTAAAATGTAAACTTCTACTTATCACATTGATTTCAAAGAATTCAAATATATTTGGCTCAAAATTCAGCTATACGAACACCGCTCACCCGATGTAGTCAATATGAACTTAGACTCACTGTCCAATCTATAAGGCTGAATCTGCTATGTTGTTTTTTTGCGAAATATATAAAACTTGCGGGAATAATCTCGCTAAATTGCCTTAAAGGCAATTTATGTTGCTCAAAACCTCTCAACTTTTCTGATCTTGAATCTCTCATAAGACTATGATAGATACGCCAACAAGATTTAGCATGGTTTATACTACCTAAAGGGTGTAACAAGACCCTTCACGAAGCCGTCAACCAAGCACTAAGTACACAATCTAAGTAACTTTACAAAAAAATATTGCTGGGAAACGACTTTTTTTTTTGGGATGAAAATTTACGTTTTATGGTAGGACTCAATGTAACGCAATCAAAACATTGTGCTGATGGATGGATTGAATAGTAAGGGGATCATGGAGGTGATTACAGTAAAAATCTTACGTTAAAAACATGTACCTATTTAGAAAAAAAAGTTGGAACTTTGACCCTGAATATCTCCGTAACTTGAAGGTTCCCAGGTATGGTCTAGAACAAAAAAATGATTGCAATGATGGGAAGAACAAGTACCTTTCGGCTTCGATATGGGTCTTGTTACATCCTTTATTTAGGTATGAGAATAAGAATCCAGAATCACCGTATTCTCAAACAGCATAGCTACTTCAGAAATTGCGTTCCCTCTCATCTCTTTGTTATACAGGGTTAGTTCCAAAGACCAGCCAAATTCTCCGATATGGTGCAGTACGACATTCTGAGCCCCCCCACATAGAAATTTATCATCGGTTATAAAAAAAACAGCTGTTTCATACATTTTGACCATGTAGGTATTGCACTTTTGAAGGAAACAGCTGTTTTTTTTTAATTTTATTTATATCTGAGAATTTGGCTGGTCTTTGGAAACTAACCCTGTATTTGTCTTATAATACCATTAACCGCAACTCCAAAAAGTTTTTCAAGCACATTCCTTCAGGCAAGAATGTGGAGCGGTTTCCTTGCTCTCTTGAAATAATAAGCAATGCGTGCCGAGGATGATCCGTGACGTCACTGCCATGTGACATTGCCGTCTATTAATCATGAGCAAACCGCCGCCACTCGCGATCGGGGATGTAAAATCGTTTACAAACATCCGTAGCTTTAAATATCTGGCGGAGTTTATTTTTGTTGGATTTTAGAATAATGTTATTTCATGTTACAGGATTTGTAAAGACTAAGCTGATGAGCTACATTTGGACCTGCAATTGAACATGAATAGGCAAGAGCTGGTCGCAAAGATCTTAGTATAACTCAAAAGATGTTTTTACCTTTACCTATAGTGAAAAATATTATTTATAATCTGTAGGCTGCCGCATTAGCTTTAAGTCTTCAAGTCATGGGTCGTGGTTCACCTAATTAGTTCACCTTGGTGTACCACGGGCACATTTTCTTGCCCGTGGAACAGCTCATTGATGAGGACCATAAGTGACCCAGCTACAGATGTTCCACGGCCCATAGACGTATTGCAATTGCATGGTCCTCATCAATGAGCTGTTCCACGGGCAAGAAAATGTGCCCGTGGTACACCAAGGTGAACTAATTAGGTGAACAACGACCCATGACTGACATTAAACATTTGTTGTGCATTTTTAGTAAATTGAAGACTTAAAGCTAATGCGGCAGCCTACAGATTATAAATAATATTTTTCACTATAGGTAAAGGTAAAAACATTGTGTCTCTATCTCTTTTGAAAACAATTACTTAGCCTGTCAATTTTGACATTTTATCATTTTTAACATTACACCAAAAATCGTGAGAATAAAGTCAACATGATCATTAATATCCTCTTCTAAACCGAATTCTATGGAACCTAGCGGTGAAAATGGAAAACCCGTCGATATGTGCAAGAATTTATACAATGCAACAATTTCATGCGCCATAAAACATCTCTACAGCATCGCAACTCGATGCGAGATGAAATCGAAACGAGTGGCGTCCGTATCGAATAAAATAAATCGATTTATTTTCAAAAACGATTTCGTTATTTTCTTGACGTGGGATTGAGGGGCGCCGATGACAGCGTTTGTTATTTACCAAAAAATCTAAGATCGATGATGGCATCAGGTTTTCAACAATTGTCGTTTATGGCAGAAATTTTAAATTATATTTAATGGTCCCAAGCGATTAGACTTAGGAATTGGATATAAATAACCCAAAAACCATATCGATTTTGGTTAATTTTGAAATTCCAATATTCACTTTTGTTTTTTTTTTTAAATATTTTTTATTATTATTTTCAATAACTAGCACTAAGGACTAATGATATGCCTAGCTAGTCTGTAAGTAATGCTTTATTGACTCTCGAATGACACCCATATATAAAACCCGATATAAAGATTAGCATTATGAAAGTAGGCATCAAATCTTCCAGCATTTACTAAGTAAGAAGACAATTTCTATATATTTGGAACAGTAACATGAAATAACTAACTTCCATCATTATTTACACCACGTAAACAAAGTCCAGTCCCTACAATAGTGTTAATTCCCCAATTCCCAAACGGCGAGTGGTCATCACAGTGCCCTCTGTAATCCACTATAGCTATGCCAATCAGCGCTGTAAAGGGACGTGTGGCCCATAGGGATGCGGGGACAGGACCAAGGGAGGAACAAGGACCATGGGGTAATAGGGGAGAGGGAGAGGAATGAACGATGAATGCGAGGGGCGCAAAAGAGGGAGTTTTTAAAATCACTCGTATGGAATGGGAAAATTGTTGAAGTGTAAATTTGTCGCTGACGCAAAAAGCTGGCGAGTGCTTTTTGTTTACTTTTCAGGGGCTTTCGGATGTTTGAATATTTGCTGCAAGAAACTGGAAGTTATGCCTCAGCAATTCATTTAGTAAATGAAGGTAGGAAATTCGCTCGCTAGAAAGCACATTAGCACACACTAAATTTGCCAGTTTTTATCAAAAGTGGTAGTGACAAAAAACCTGTTTGCTAAACATGGCTCTGTATTTTATACTTCAAACGCTCTAAACCAACGAGTTACTTAGGTATTTATAGTAATGAATACAGAACAGAAGGTGATTTATAAAAATAAACTGAAAATCACATTTCACCGAAAACCCGTATAAGGTTCAAAGTTGCGACAGTATTATTTTCCACCAAAAAGCAATAGAGCACCCTTATTTACAATGTAACCACTGACCACTCACCTAATTTTAAAACTATTCAGAAAACTTCCAACGTTAACCCAAAAACAAAACAAAATCGCCAACTTCGCTTTCAATCTATTCTAACTTTTAACCACATTCAAGTAAGTTACCCTTTGTAGGTGCTAATTAATTGTGAAAGTACCCAGAGACTATCCCACATAGTCCATTAAGCATAAAGCCCTAGCTTAACAGTTACTGTTGTTTTTCCATGACCCTCGGAATGAAATCCCTAAAGTCCAGTCGAGTGACCAGCGAAAATGACCCTCCCCGCCCCTCTGGCAGTTCCAAAAATATGATATATCAGGTGTAATCTGGTGTTCGTTAGAGGTCAAGTGACTCTGGTCGGTGACTGACCGCAACTTTTGTTTTATTCATCATTGGTCTACCTGCTGAGAGGTGGCCTTTAATTGGATTAAAGATTGTTGATAACAGGGCTTTTAATGTAAGCGCTCTGAGGCGGTCTGTGGCCGTTGACATTTCATTAAGGGAAGGCTATTGATTTTAACTTCTCGCACGCTATTGGTTGGTTTTGTACGCCTTTAAGGTGTAAAAGAAAGAACGGAATTCGTTTCTATATGTGTGTAAGATCTAGGCGGTAGGTATGCTAGAGGCCAGATATTTATTGCAAATGTCTGCGCCGCAGTCTGAGGTCTTGGTGTGTTGCTGTTTTGATGAATAGTTTAATTTCTTTCTTTTTTATAAAATGAAGTAGTATTATCTCGCTGATTTATATTTATAATTCGATGTAATTAATAATAGTACATAACATGCAACCGTTGCCAACGCCTAAAACAGAATGTGGAAGATAATTATACCAAATGATGTATACCCAGCGAAAGATTTCACTTGCATAGTGTGTCTTGTTGATTAAAAGTAGTCAAAATAAAAACCATCAATCTGCTAATAATGTATACAAAATGATATTATTATGTAGATGGATCAGAGCTTTATAAATTAATGTTTAAGTAGGCGATACAAATCACTTTCATAAAACGTCTATTTAATTGTATAGGAATACGTTACTTTGGTTTAATTTTGTAACACCTTTTTAACATTGTGGAATGCTGATAAAATTAATATAATTTTCGTTCATTTCTTATGACTTTCCTCGCAGAAAGTGGCAGAATACATTCAATACAAGAGTACGGTAGCTTTATCAACTAAATCTAACCTCAATTCAAGCATAAAACCTAAAAATTTCAATATTAGTCTGAATTTCTACTTCCCTTACCTACCTTTTTTCAGAAGGTTTACCTTTTCTTAGATCATATTAATAGGTACCTACCATGAAATTAAATAGATAACCTCAGGTCTTTTAGCACATATTCCACGATATTTGAGTATTTTTAAATAATAAAAGGACCAAAGTCATATTATCCTGTAAGATTTTAAATTACTTAAGTTTATTTATTAATACATGTCATGTTTAGAAAAAAAACAACATTATACATTAAAAGGAGAATAAAACACAAATTATCATATGACATCATCATCTGCCTAGCCTTTTCCCAACTATGTTGGGGTCTGGGGTTTGGGGACTGCCTATCTGACCACCGCAACCCAGTTAGTAATGGGTAATACGATACCCCTTGGTAAGACTGGTTGTCAGACTTTTTGGGCCGCTGACTACCTGTAACGACTGTCAAAGATCTACAAATGACAGCCGGGACCAACAGCTTAACGTGCTTTCCGAGGCACGGAGAAAACTGGGTATGGAATGGGTGGTCACCCATACACAGACCAACCTAGGCAAGCACGGCTTAAGCTAAAGGTGAACCAGAGCGGCTGTTATTTTTTAGCGACGAGCTCCTCACAAATTATCATACGACAAAAAACACAATAGATCAATTAGATCTTACGGTGACTATTGCTGAATTTTGTGCAACTGGTGATGAAACATTCCCCGTAGAAAGTAGCAAGGAAAATCCCGTAAATTTTTAGAAACGGAAATCTTGACAATGTATAAATAGACGCGCATGTTTGAAAATAGACTTCGTGGAATGCGTGAGTCAATATATTGGGCGTCGCTGACGGTGGGCGTCCACGAACGATTTCAGATAATTATTACACATTGAGATGTATCATGTGTGGTCCACAACTATGAATAGACTTTTGACATTTTGTAAAACATGTCACTTCTATATTTGTTCTGTTTTGTGTTATTTATCAATAGTTTGGCGAGGATCCGCCTTAATTACATTTTGTACCATTTGATCTTAATATCGCTCTGGTCAACGACCACCCAATACCTCTTTTGGTGTCTGCAAGAACATGTCATTGCCCCAACAGGAATACACACACACACACACACATAGTAGGAATTTCTTCTGTATCATGGATATCTTTTTATCTTCGTGTATCACCTAAAACTTTATAAATAGCCAAGATTTTAACCTTACCTCTAAAAACTCAAAACCGCCTCAAAAAAACGAAGCCATCCCAAACTTTATTAATACCTATATACAAATGAAAACGGAACCAAATCCACACGATACATCAAGCCGTGGGCCCGGGCCGCGGAAGGCCCGCCGCGCGGCATGTCAAACAGCAGGATACCTCCGGTTAAATTGAAAAACAATCTCTAACCATTTTCGCTCGCCGAACGTAATAAATCTATGTACAAAAATTGTACACGTTATTTATGAAATGTATCAGACGGGGCGCCGAACTATGCGTTTGTTGTGGCGGCCGAAGTCTGGGATGCAGCGACGTGATGTAGCTTTTGACGGATTGGAAAATTCTATAATTTGGTTTTGTTGGAAGACCAAACAATGTGAGGGCGGAATTGCTAGACTGCGCTGACCCTAAATAAATTGGGAAAAGGCAGGAGAATGATGATGTTGTCAATGATGATAGTGACATAAAACCTATGTAAAAAGACGATATGGCTAGAAATGGTGTTATTATAAAGATGACTAGCCCCTCGACCTGATTCAAGACAATCGAAGGGAAGTGTGGAACAAAAATGTAAAAACAAAATATTTCAAAGAAATATCAAGGCATTAAGCATGACCACTTCTTGTTTGTTACGATTCTCCTGAAAGTAGTTTCGACTTTCTTCATTGTTTCACTGACACTCGAGATATTCTAGTCCGATAAAATATTTAATATTCCTTTGTATTTCCATTTCCTTTTCGAATACCTACATTTCTAATACAAGTCCGAATTAAAACAAAAGCTTTTAAAATTGAAACGCCACATTCAAAGGCAGCCAGTGTACTGCGATGTGGCCATTGTGGGATTAATTGCATTAATCATGACCACTGACAGCTATTACATTTTTGGTGGCCGACTTTTGGCTCCAACGCGACAGACCGGAGTTTCACTAAACAATAAAACAGTGTAACGTTTTCGTTTTGAAACAATTACGAATCTATTTCGATTGTCTGTCAAAGGTCTGAAATTGATTGAGATACGTTTTCGCTGTAACGAGTACGTATGTTGCTATGTTAGTATCAGCGGAATTTAGTTAAAATATTGTGTGTTTTATACTACGCTGTAAAAGTGACTTGGAAATTTTGAATTAAGAGATCAGTGAAAACGAGACAAAAAAATTAAAGGTCTGATTTTACTGAACCAAGTCGACTTACGTGTAGTGGTACTTCTTGTATGAGATTTGTTCCTTTACGACTGAAAACTGCGCCATGAAACTAATGCTTTTATAACAGTTGACACATAAACGAAGATTCAAAAACTACCTAGGTAGGTAAAGTACAATAAATGCCATCAAACAAACATTTCATAGATCAATTTCGTGGAAAACTCAGCCGAATTTTTCTTTTTTTCTCTATTATCGCACTGTAACTACCCCAAAAGGCACATAAAATTACACTTAGGTGCAAACCACCATTTACACAACCACCTAAAACCTTGCTTCTAAATAATTTCCATAAACCCACTAATAATATAGCGCTTACCTTTTCGCATAAACGTAAAGTCCATAATTTTAAATTGCAACATGGCTCAAAAACATGAAGATCGATTAAGTTTTAAGAGCTTTAATCCATTAGGTTGATGGCATCGGGATGTAATGACTTCATTAGGGGCAATTTTCCATGCGGTAATCGTCGCGACGGTCATCTAAAGAGGATTGGAAATTAATATACCTTGCTTAAAATAAGCTCTGCACTGTAATTACGTTTTACATATTGATTCTGTTCATGTTATAAGTATGGTATTAAAAGTATATTATGTGTGAAGTTTTTGTTTTGATGTACTGTTTTCGTAATCCAAATTGTGTTTCAAAGTGATGAATTGAAGACTTTGTGCGGAGATTTTAAGTGACATTTATCTTTGCTATTGGAATCTGCTACGACATCGTTTTAAAAACGACCTTGCAACCTATCTATAAACCAACCAATAAATACGAGTAACAAGGCGTAGCTAATGACCGAAATGGTAAAAAAACTGTTAATGATGAAGAACCTGAAATATATTGAAAAAATCCTTTTGCAACTGTATTTTCCAATTATGTATTCAGAACTTTACCCGAAACTTTACACAACCATAGATTTGTGAAAGTATTTTGGGTATGATACAATTCATTGAAAAAATAAAAGTCAGTAAAGTTGTTAGTTTAATTTGTCAGAGAGACAGCGGTGCAGTGTATGCTCTGTTAACCGAAACGATACTGCACTGATTTCATTTACGGACTTGACTGCCTGTTTTCATAATTTGTGCAGTACCGCTTAAATCCTCGCGAGGAAATGTCAACTTCGAGTTTTGTGGCGTGTTATAAGTATCTCCGTTAACGAGTCATTCTCCTGCCCTTATCCCAACATATTTGGGGTCGGCCCAGCATAATCTTCTTCTTCCATACTTTTTTATTACTCGTCATCTCAGCAGTCACCTCCTTTCTAGCCATATCCTCCTTCACACACAGTCCATCCATCGTTTCTTTAGTCTTCTTTTATAGCCATCCATATTCATACTCAAAACTTGTTCCTCATTCCTCCGCATCATATGCCCATACCATTCGGTTTACCGAAAAGCGGTAAACTGAAACGATCCCGTCCCATGCCCGCGTCAACAGTCATGGAAATGTAGGCGCTTGGTGAGCTTTCGGTAACGGGTATACGGAGCATGCTGGTCGAGCACCGCTGACGCACCGAAAAATCAGCTAAGGGCCCAAATGCGAATTGCACCACTGAAACTGAACGCGATCAGCATTTAAACAGCGTTCAAGAGCTGTCAGTGTCATCGTTACTTTCTTTTTCGTATGGTTGGAGCCTAACCTGATATCAGACTTTTTATGCCACCCACGCTCGGATTTACGTGCCGTCGAGAAAATATCTCTTAGGCATGCTGGTTTCCTCACGATGTTTTCCTTCACCGAAGCTAGTGATAATTAAACAATACACACATGCATCTGCCTTTCTTGGGTTCGAACTCAAGGCCTATGACTTTGCAGTCCGACGGTCACACCACTATCTATCTTGCTTGCTTGTATTGTTGCTATGGAATATTAACACATCGAGGTCTTGAACCCAGTTAAGATGTGGTAGAATGTGGTGTTTCATTGGTAAAACTCGCTCTAAGATAAAAAATAAAAAACACGCTTACCTCCTTTTTCGAGGTTCACACACGCAGGTAGTGTTTCATAAATTCAAGTTTTCATCACCTAATGCGTCTTTCGTAGCGCGTAGTACAGGCATGCGCTCGCGCACGGCTCGGCGTGACAGCGGCGCGCGCGTTCGATTGGTTTCGCTTTATACATGGAGTACCTAAGAAATGGAATGCTGGTTTTCATCATTATTCTTCTGCTCTTATTCCAATTTATTTGGGGTCGGTGCATGGTTTATTCTTCTATACTTCTCTATTGGTCGTCGGTCTTGAAATCTTTTCCACAAATCACCCAAAAATCACGGGAGGCTAATAAGAATGTTTGTCAGAGGACATTGTGTTTGAAATAAACGCTCGCATTTGCTTCCGGTAGTTATAATCATTTGTTACAGGATGCAGTTTTATTTGTTAATTGCAGCACCGTGTCATTCCGTGTCTATCCTAGATCTACAGTATTTCTGCAGCGGTGCACAAAAAAATAATCATTATATCTATTTTCCATTAAAAGCTCCAACTCTTCGTGCATAACGCCTAATTCTAGGTGTTAAAATGAAACCTTGTTTAAGGAAGAATATGCATTTTGAACGCACCCCATGGAGACAAGTAGGGACTTCTCTGTTGACTCCTTAGTTTCACTACTCCATGTCCTCTGTATATGGAGTTGGCGAGCAATCATCAATTACGACCGATTGTAACGGAGATCAAAGCGACCGACCACTCATGCGCAACCAGAATGTAAATTATGATATACATTGCTACGAAGGATCGCAGGAAAATTTCTTGTGTAGTAAACAAATCAATACAGCATGCATAATGTTGGCTGGGAAGGTATTTTATAGATGTAACAAATGCCCAAAAGTCTTGGAATATAATCGCATCGGCTTCAAAGTAACCGAGGTGGCCTTTTAACACTACCGAACTCGAATACTTGAATCAATAAGTCACCATGTTGCTACAAAACACGACATTAACCATCTCAGATAGAAAGAATATAAATATCTCAGATAAAACTAGTAGATATACCGAGGAGTAATGTTATTTCAAAAAAATTAGAAAATACAGCGTTATAGTAGAACACGTAGACCATTTTGATAAGTACATACTATCTCAAGGGAGTTTATTGCACAATAATAATATGTAGGTAGCTGATAGGTATTTTTCATTGTTCGTAGCTGAATTTAACTTGCAAGTAATTACTTATACTACCTAACCGAAACACGTATATTTCACACCTTCCAGACAAGTCATTAAAATATAAGATCAAACGTTTTGAACTTTATAATTAAGTACTATCGCAGCTTAACTGTTCAGTTTATCACACAATCGGAAACTAGGTTAGCAGAAATGAAATCACTCTTCAGAAACAAAACAAAAGCTAGTGATCGTGAGGCACCAAGCTGATTTGATATATTCAGTGCTGCAGAATCGTGCGCACGAATGCGTAGCTTGATTTATTACACGTCAATCTTGCGCACACGCATACAAACATACAACCATCTTCATTTTCAAACCTACTGATAAATATTAACCGTTTTTTCGTAAATATCAAATATAAACTATTAATTGATTAGCTGAACTACAGTAATGACAGGTAATAAATATTTTCTTTTGGACACATGATGTTCCGTATGATTGATTATGTAGTTTTTTCTGTAACTGTACGTAATGCGCTTCTGGCTAGACTACACTATATTTAATGTTTATTTTAGTGAGATATATTAGGTGTCAGAGGTCAGGTTAAAATGTTATTGATCTCTAGCAAAAATTGATCGATGTTATTTTCGTGTTAATTTAATTTTAGTAATTAGTCCTACTGGGTAGCTCTTGGAAAAACGTACGTTAATTTTGTTCGAATATAATCTATTTACAGCTAATTATAGAATACTGTACACTTCTAATTAGTAGTGAACTTATATTATAATTCCTGTATTCATCACATTTTTCACAGTTTTAAAATATTTCTTAAAAAAATATATTTAATATAGTGGTCCGCCAGTGTCGGGAGCAGGGTCCAAGCTACCGGTGGGTAGGACTACAGAGAAAGAAACCTCCGCACAATGAGGGCCGTATCGAGGAGTACTGCCTTCTAAATCAGGCCCTTGATTAAACCGCCTAAAGAGAGCTCTAAAGATGTTCGTCTAGACGTATTTTTGTTTGTGTTACGGTTATAAAAGTGCACACAAAATAACGTGTTAAGACGAAACCAAATTCGATTTTCCACATAACTTTTATAGGCTCAGAAATCTTTTGAATACTGGTCACTTTCAATGCCTATTGACGAAGTTCAATTTATCTGATGCAATTCATCAAAATATCCTACTATTGAAAGCAGTGACAGTGTCGAACAGTATGTATCTTCATATTTAATAAAAGGCTACAACTCTATACATCTGTGTGTCATTGCATGTCCTTCAAGAACGACTTTTTTAATTTACATGACTTTTTTATGCGAGGAGCATTAGGTACCTATGTTTTTTTCAGGTTTGATTCTATTACATACCTTCAAAGGGAAGTGAAACTAGGGGTGCAGCTAGTACGAATCACAATAAATCTAAAAAAAATCTCCACACACTAAAATTGACCCATCAAACTCAACACTTACAATTTTTCAAGTGACCCAATTACACGGGATATGACCAGTGAATGGAGGCTATGTTTACAAACATCCTAACCTAGGCTAATGATGAACGACAGGGCGAGGTAATCAGCGGGCCGTTGACCCCGATAATGACTGCCCGATGACGTTGCATGTACGGAGCACGTGCTCACAACGGTTTACACGATGGGGAATGAGACAGATGCGAGCTTTTTTTACCCATTCTGATTGGGTGTTATTGATTGGGTTTTTTTTTAAATTTATTACATAAATTCGCGAATTTTTTGAATTAGGAAATTCGATTGTGTTTTATTTCTGCCTCGTGTAGCGTACGTACTTTCGCTAGATAAACCAACGACCAAAAAGGGGTCTGATACAGAATGGATATAGAAAGCGCAGGACAAGGTGTTGTGGGTCGGCTTGGGAGAGGCCTAATGTCTAACAGTGAACTGCGATATGGTCTTAGCTCATTGAGATGGGTTGTACAAAAAAAAGCTCATTTCGTGGTAGAGAACATTATAGATGCTTGCTCAACACGCGCCGGACTTGCTCTGACATCGTCCTTCGTGGAATTTTGTGATTTTCACTCTGCCTATTAAATTGTATAGGTACTCATCATTACATCATTCTTCTGTCCTCATTCCAAATTTATTTGGGGACGGCGCAGTATTCTTATTCTTCCATACTTCTCTTTTACTCGGCACCTCAGCAGTTATCTCCTTTCTAGCCATATCATCTTTCAAACAGTTCATACATCGTTTCTTTCCATCTTATAGCCAAAACTCAATTGTATAGTTACTCATTTCCACAATATAATATGAGCCTTACTGCCAACCGACATGCAGTGTTGCCCTTTATACTATCTACGTCATGTCCGCTGACGAGTGCAACGTTATCGCGATCAGTGCATTCCATGAAATTCAAGCGAACCATTGACATTTATTACTGAGCACTATCTAAATCATGACTGATTACTGAGAATTTTTGCATCAAAATAACAACAATTAGCACTAACTATGAGGTAATCAGACATTTTAGTAAGCCTGGACATTTTGAACTATGAGACAATCAGGGTGATTCGATGCTTTACCTTTTCATTGATTTAATTCATCTTTAAGAAAACTGTGGGTTATTTTAAAACAGTCAGATTATATTTCATACAATGAAAGTCTTAATCATGACAACGTTTGTTTGTATCTCTTCCAAATGCCACCAGATTAGCATGTTAAGAAACTTTTCACCAAGCCATTTGTCTCAATAAAAACTGACAGTCACCACAGTTTTTATCATTTTTAATTCACACCATTGTCTCACTGGGCGTGTGTCAATTCTGTCAGATTTCTGGTCATAGCGTCCAGCATTGAGCCGTCAGTCGAATGAAGACAAATATGTTGGCATGACTTTCAAAAAGAAAGTGTTTGCGCAAATTGAATAGAGTGCAGTTATGGTGGTTCAACGTCTGTGTTAGTTTTTGGGGCCATTTTAATAGACGAAGTAGTGTATTGTTTGGATGGGACGAATATAGTGCAGTATAAGTACCTACTGACTTACTGTATTGTTGGTATATTGTGCATGGAACAAAAATTTTGAACAAGTAAAAGTTGAATGATTTCTTTGCCATGTTTTAATTTTGTTATATACATCTATGCGCCTTGTTATTTTGCGTTTATTAAATTTTGTTTGAATCAATAAAATATTATATAACATAAATGATATTATAGAAACTGGTTTGGCTTCAGAAACTCCATTTTTTGTAAGAATTTAGATAATCGAAAAGGCGTAGCCAGATGTTATTTCGTTAACACATGTGCTGCAGGTAACACAAAAACTTAAACATTCATCAATATTATGTTGGAAATCTATTGCAAAAGATCTCAGAACTTGAAATTTAAATCGAATTTATATTTTCAGGTATTTAGTGGTGCGAAAAAATAAAATAATTTGCCATAGAATGACATAGCTAATAAAAGTGATGGTAAAAGTAGGAAAACTGGTTCGAAAAGTCCTTTTCCTTTGTTGTTTTCTTTCAGTATACATGTTGAAAATTCAGACATTCTTTACAAAACTGTTCAGTGACCCATTCTTTATATGCACGCACCAACTCACATATCGTATTATATTGTAACTGGCCATTGAGCTGGTTATTGGCTCAAATTGACATGTCCGTCTTCATAACGGAAGCCGTCGGATTACGCTCAATCCGAATATTGTGAGTTGTGCCTTCTAAATGTTATGTTGGTAATGTTTAGCTTGTTATATTTTTATTTGAGATCCTGGGTTCGATTCCCAGGTCGGGTCAAAGGCTATTGATTTTCCAGTAGGAATTTCTCAGTTAGAACCCGAATTAGACTTTAAAATAGCGAAATGTGGGTGTAATGTACTTACACGTCTGTCTAACCCCTCCGGTAAAAGCAGCCGTGATGGTATCTTATGTTAAAAATAAATATTTTTAAATAAAACATACCGCAATTAGGTGCCAGGGTACTGCGTAATATTTTAAAATAAATGTTGCATCTAAGTATAATCTTCTACAATTAATACTCGTATCCAGCCAATTCTTCAGAAATAGGTTTTCTTTTAAAAAACAAACAATCCTAATATTATTTACTAGATAAAGTAGACTGGGAATAGCACTTTCTTCCAAATATATACTTCACATCAATATGAAGATTATATTTACACCTCATTTATCGGATACATTATCTTTTCTTGGCTGGGAAAATGAACAAGTTTATTTGTCTAGATAAGTAATATGATACATAGACTAGATTATACTATATAGTAATCTATACTAATATTATAAAGAGGTAAAATTTGTTTGTAAGTTTGTATGTAGGAGGTAATCTCTGGATCTACGGAACCGATTTCGAAAATTATTTCACTAAAAGGAAGCTATATTATCCCCGAGTGCCACAGGCTATATTTATAACGTGCCTATGACATAATTACCGACAAAAACGCGAGCGGAGCCGCGGGCAGCAGCTAGTATGATATATATTTACGAGTACCGTTATACAAATTGTTATTCCACATTTCTGTTCCCTCAGCCGCATCTAATTTATTTTCGTTTTTTTGATGTTGGTTTTCAGGCTTTGCTTGGATTTTCAGTGAGGTACCCGTACCTAACCTGAATCTGTCTGAGCCTTCTAGAAAACATTGTATTTGAAAAACAGATCTGTTTTACCGTTCCTTTATAACGTTCCTTAGCTATGAGAAGTATCTTCGTAGACGTCGTTTTCGAGGTAATCGATGGCCTTAGAATGAGGTTTGATGATTTTCATAACATATGGTAGAACAAGCTATATGATATACACACAGAATTTTACAACCCTAGTACACTGACAATATTGTTTGCAATTTTATTTTATAAAGCTTATGTCATTATGAATCAGTATCTTAATGAAAAAAGCTTAGTTAAATAAAATTTGGAAAAGTATACGCTTCGGCATTGGATTGTGAAAAATTCCGCGTGTATACCAAATAGCTTATTCGTACGTTGATTTTAAAATTGAAAATACTCATTTCACAAATAATATTTATAATAATTTTAAGAATTTATTCTTAGCTATGGATTATACTGATTGTGCTTGATCCAAACAATTAAACTAAATTGCTGTATGATAGTTGTACTTGATTCAATAATTGACTTATTTACGTCAAAAAAAGAAGGAAAAAACGAAAAAACTCGTACTAGGCTCTGTTGCTAGAAACGACACGGTCAAAAGAAACAACCACAAGATCTTTATTTTCCTTACCAACATCCAAACATCCTGTCACCTATAATACCACCAAAATCCGCATCACCATAATCGTATTCCGATACCGATACCAGAATGACTAGCATAGTTCAAAGTAACAATCGGATATCAAGCGGCGCGACTGACATGTAAATTGTGATCGACCGGGATTCGAACCCGCTACCACGGACTACCGGTGCCACTGCGCTGACTCAGCAATTATTGCACACCTGCCTTAGTAACCCATAGAAGGCGTAGTAAGATAGTAGATAGATAGAAGATTAGGTCGTATGTCAAAGGCGGTAAAGGTTGTAGTGCCTTGTGGTGTTTTGTGCAGACTAAGTGAGATTTAAGCGAAAGATACGGGTTGTTAATTAAAGTATTTACAAGGTTATGTAGTGGTTTTGGATTTCATTAGTATCACCCGTAGGTATTGTTTGTTCTGATGCAAGTAGAATATCATCGAGAGACATTCAATTAACCCATATTGTTAAAACAACATTTACTTATGTATGGATAATCTTTGGTAGTACACAAGTAGGCAAAAGTACTCTTCATGAAAATTCATACGTATTTACATTCGGTTCGTAAGGTGATCAGATTCATCTTGGGTCAATTGTACATACTATTTTAGTTTACCAAAACTTAAAACTTAGATATACGAGTATGTCAATGTTGCCAACATCCAAAACCCAGCGACCGTTCCACCGTACGTATCGTAACGAACACATGAAGCGTGTATTTGTCCGCTTCAAAAATAAATCTTCGAAGACGAACCAATAATACACACACGGCTTAGTATCAAAAGCAAAGAAAATCTGGTACCTGCAAGTTATATACAACAATAAATAGAAAACATAACCAGAGATTCTCACCGACCTTCGTCAAAACTTTATCTAACGCCTCATAATCATACAGCCCGAGATTTTTTTCAACATAATTCCTTGATCCTCTTAATGCTAAAAAAAGCAAAGATGATGTTTTTAATCTAACGTTTGAGAGATTGACAGGTCGGTCGGATGCCCGCGGACTAGCAGGTAAGCAGCCAAAGGTAGGTAGGTAGGTTTGATTAAAAATATTTCAGCAAAAGATCGCTGGCGATGCTATCGGGTTTTACCTTTTTATCTTCAAAATATTATTATGTTTCGTTCAGCTGTTCGAATTTTGAATGTTTTTTTTCTATTTTTCTGTTTTGGCTGGAAAGCTGCCAGTTTTTTGTAGTACAAGATGTTTATAATTTGGGTTCGATAATGTTTTGGGACGACGATGGGTTGTTACGTTGTTGCTCTTGAAGTATAACATAGTCGTCGGTCGATCGATATCAAACAATAAATATTTGAACTCTTACAGCTTTTCAGTTTTCAAATTCATAAAGTAATTTCTTTTAACGTACAATGCCCTCTAAACTTTTGCCATCTTTTAACTTTAGGGCCATCAATTAACAAAACAAACAGAACATGCACTGCCCAATAAAATCAAAATAAGCAAAGATTGATTTATATTCCAGAAACGTCTTCAGATCTACATACACTTGAACGATTTCAAATGTACTATTACAGAGTAAAAAGAACACGCACACAGAGCCCAAATGTGCGTAAAAGATCTATCGTAGTTGCAAACATCTCAACCACTAGTAAATGCACCCTCAGAAGCGGCCATTTCTCAAATTGTACGAAGGCATTCAACGACCCTTCGTAAAAAAATATTGAACTAAAACCATCCCCTAAAATTATTTTAGTGAAAAGAATGGAACTTAATACAGTCCCCACCATGCCTCGGGGCGCACCCCTAGAGTGGGTGTATGTGTGTAAGTGCCAACTGTATTACATTGTGTGTGTGTGAGTGCCCTCGGAACGAGCGGCTGACAGCTGAGTATGGGTGTCGGAAAGTACGGGCAAAGGGGGAAAAAAATACTGAATAGTTGCACTGCGTCGATACGATGAAAAAAGGTTTTATTTTATTATTTTGCGTGGCTTAATTTCTTCTTCATTCGGTAAATAACAAGTGACATGGATAGTTTTAAAGTGAAAAATGTTGCACGTTTTAGAACTTTGTTAAAAACATAATCATGCTTTGTGAGTAATGAATCAATAACTTACATTATTCAACATTATTTAATTTAATAATATAAAGAAAACTCATGCGTTTCATGATGATATTTGGGCAAAAACACTCGCAAAAACTTTGCTAATTATTATTTTCCCTTCGATAAAACAATTTAATTCAATAAACCCCAGCACTTTCTTCCAACCATACCGAGCGGGCGCGGCGTCGCGTCGTGTCGGGAAATCAACGCACACACGCGTAACTCACACACACCCACACATACACACGTATCCGTCGCCCCACAGAAGGGCACAAAAGCTTGGCCGACTGACTACCGAGATATGTGCTATACATACAGCTGTGATATATTGTATGTCTTTATAGTCTATGTAGTATATGGAGCGTCTTCAAACGCGTTGAGAGCAAAACAAAGTGTAGGCTGCGTTGATTTTCAATTAAGTGCGAATAAAGTGTTTGATATAAGCTGTCTAAAATGAATTTGATGGCTCTGCAAATTGCTAAATAATGTCTAATTCAAAAAGTTACCCATTCGTCACAAAAATGTTCACGATACACACGCAAGTGTAGGTATTCAGTTTTCTGAAGTTCCTATAATGAACTAAAGAAGACAATATCTGTACTTCAAAAAGACTTCTGAGCTTGATTCTGTGTTTCTCCTTAAAAAAGTCAGTCTTAGTTTCTGAAACTAATAAATTGAGCCTGGATTACTAAAATATCTTCCATTACCTAAATGGGTAGAATTTAGTGAAATGTAGCTAGGTCCTCTACTGAATATGGCTTTGGTACTTATATCATACATGTTAATGTTTATGAACCACCTTGTAAAGGTTGTCTGCAAGGATACGACCTCACTCGAACAAGTAACTTTGTATGTTCATATTTCAAACTGAAACATGCCAAAACAAATAGGAAAATAAAAATATAAAGTCAACGTTATATATTCTCTGTCTACTACTAAATTATTCTGTCACCTCTAAAATAGTTCTGCATCAATGATTAAATTATTCAAAAGAACCTTATTAAAACCAAAAAAAATCGAGGTAACATCTAACAAACCTAAAAGATTATTTATTGTAAATATAATATATAATAATATAAAACAAAATTGAAAATACTTTAAACCATACTCCACAAACAGAAATCCAATATCTTGAGAGCCCCTCCGCATATGTCGGCTTCTCACGTACATTTCTGCAGCTCTCAAATCGACTCGAGTATGGATTACATACAGCCGACGACTTGAGCCACCCTATACTATGATCAGGCACAAGCTATAAGATATTGCGTGAAACTAAAAATATTAAGTTCCAGATTTTAATCAAGTTTTTATAACACGAATTATGCAGTCGATGGCTTCCAAAAGAATATGTTTCAGTTTTAAAGAACAATACTATGGTGGTGATAAAAATGAGCTTATGATATAATAAATGGATTTTTTCTTGCAGATTATGGCTATTGCAAACCTAAGAATAAATGTGGAGTCCCACAGGGAAGTTTTTTAGGTTCATTGTTCCTTATATTTTTTAATGCAGTTGTCGTCGTATAATCCCGCCTCAAACACACAACAATATATTATTTTTGGCTTCCAAATAATATGGATATTGTTTGTTTCATAATCTTGTACCACACGAAAACCATCCGCCATATTCAGTTGAGTGGCGCCCCTACGCAACAAGACGATATGTATTGAAATTTGTCGCGTCGTACAGCCCTTTGAGTTCACTTCGCGCCGCCAAAGTTGCTGACTGTTGCTGAAGCGTATACGTCTACCAAGTTTGGCTTAAATTTAAGGCTCCTATTGTTCTGTATGACGTATATTGCTAATTATGTAAGTTTGTTTTAAGCTTGCTTGCGTTGCTTCGGTACTTATTGTTCCGATCATCAATGTTGAAGTTTTAAAATGATAGTAGAGAATTACTCAACATTGTATCTACAATCAAAAGAGTCGTTGCTTAGTTGGTATCTCAACTTAATTTTGCATGATTATGTTGAGGTTTAACTGAGGATACTTCAGCTACACTCAAACATCTGAAAATCCCTGAAGTTTCACTAAATTAAGTTTTATTTGTAGCTCAACCCCATCAAATCGAGCAGTCATCTCAAAAAGTGTTTTTAAAATACCTACAGATGAGAAATATTTCTCCACTTGCCATTCTTCACCTCGTTTGTAGACAGTCATACTTACAGGCTTACCTGAATACTTACCGATGTTTTTGCAGTTTGGCAAGTCACTCGTCGGCGTAAAGCTGAAGTCATCCCCAGAAAGGTAGCCGCACTTTATGTTAACTGTCCCTGGAGACTAAAGGGCACTCCTAAAGGGCACTCTTAGCAAAATACTTCCATATTTAGATTTATACTTTATTGTTTCAGTTATATTCTGGATAAATCTATGTTAATAAATTAATGAGGAAGAGAGGCGTTTGTATAATTTGTAGAAATTGAAACAGCACTAAAACTGCACAAGTTGTTGACCGTTTCCATGACAGGACAATTTCCATACCTACGAGCAAAACCTCAGTATTTGTTGCAGGTACCTTTAATTAAATTGGCAATTTAAGAGAATTATGTTAATTGATGATTTATTTGTAAATAAATCATCAATTAACATAATTCTTATAAATTCTGCTTTAACCATATTACGCTCTCTAATAGGCAATCTATCGCACCCCATTAAGACATAAGAGTTTACATTATTTATGAGGTCTTAAGCTTTGGTTTAGCATTTCTGCATAAATTCCTAAATCAATCACTGGCCAATGACCATCTACCAAAAGTATCTCACCTGACTTCTTACCTTCTCATTTGAGCAAGTCACGGTCTCGGCGGCACTTTTACTCCACTTCCTCAACCAGTCCCGCGGGACTCACCTGCCGAAGCCTCCACTCTCTGAGACCTTTTACTTTACCGCCTTTTGTTTCCCAAATGTTAGAAGGTTGGTTATAATGCCCCAATCCCAGTGGAACAGTAGTCTGTAATTTCAAGAACTCGTGTCTCCGGGAAAGATTTTGGTTTTAGAATATATTTGGCCGATTTAAGTTCACAAACTTTATTAGCACTACAAAACAAGAATAGAGTTGCTAACTTATAAAATCCTAAAGAAAGCGAGTAATAAAATATTTAGAGGAAGGAATATTCATTCTGATAGTAAGATTTACTATAGTATACCAATCAGTCATACTTAGTTTGAATCATTTGGTTTCCTAGCTGCCTAGAAACAGAACTAAAACGAACTGATTCTGCGAGGCTCAGTATCGAGGTTTGTCATTTTCGTTTAGATGTTACTCAGTATAAGAAACCAAATAACAGTAAAACAGCTACCGTCTGTTTTGACAAAAGAGTCTCAAGGGACATGAAAAACACCAAACATTTAACAAGCGGCAAAGCTCAATAAATCCTTCAAACGGCGACGGTAGCATAATCTTGTTATTTGCATACAAATCTCAACAACAATAACGTCTTTTGTTTACACCAAGAAGATCTGCAAAAATTATAACTCTTTAACGCGCCGTGCAAAAAAGGGTTATTGTGAAGAAACCTTGCCAGTCTTTTGCGAATGAATAAGAAAATGTTTCGGCTAATTTGGGAGTTTTTACAATATTTTTTGCACATCATCTGCGTCTAGGACAAAAAGCAAAAATCTTTTCGTAATATACTGTTCCGAAAATTCTGTTGGAGTTTTGCCAAAGTCTTTATACTTTTGATTCTTATTTGGGTATCAGAACTAAAACTTCAAATCAATTTCAATGTCCATTTCTCTAAGCTATTATTTCCTTCGTAATTTCGTGTAAGATTAGCGGTCACTTACTGTACAAATGAGGCACGCGATCTATTTTTTGTTGATCGGCAATTTGGTTAATCGCTTTTAATATCTATAATTGGTGGCTACGAATTTATTTATGTAAATGATAGGAAAATCCATTTACGACTGAATTTCAAAGTTATATGTTGCAACTTATATTCCAGTCTATTTCAGATCCAATATGAACAAAGTGGAGTTATTAATTTGGATTAAACAAAGAGGAAGGAAAGCAAAGCTTAAAACCTACATTTCAATAATATTTTAATGATACATTATTTTAGCGCCAAGCCGCTTTAACCTACAATAAGAACCAGACTGAAAAAAATGTAGTTATTCTTGAATTTTAAAGTCAATAAAACTAACTTAGAACACTTACAATGAATAATACCCAAGTGTGAAAAATCCAACAGCCGATATTAAAACTGTGAACACAAGTACAAGTTATATCAGAGTTGATAAAACCATAGTCGTCAGCCGCGCAAGAGATGTTGCGTGCCGGCCACACAATGAGCCGGCGACTTTGATTAATGACCTTACATTCAACGAATACATTACGATTTTTGCTTTCATTTCGTTCGATACGAATGTCACAAGGTTATGATATCGATGCCAGACGAGCGATCGGTGCGTAGGAGTGACTTGTGATGCATGCCGATATGCTTGGATGCGATTTTCGTTTGAATGTAAATTGGGTGCTTACTTAACGATTTTGCTTGGAGCGAGATAATGTTCATGATGGTTGAAATTGAATTTGGCTTCGATTATTTGATCACTTCAGGTTATTACAGGTTGTAACCTCTAATTCTTTTACTCTGAATTTTGTTACAAACCTTTCCTAGTTTCTTGTTTTCGAGATTCTTCGATTAGACTTTCTTTAGAAGAATAACTTCGAGAATAACTTTTGGCATAGTGTACGTAGTTTGAATAAAAATCAGTAGAATTATTTTCATTACTATATTTATTGGTTTTGTATTCACATTTTTCTATTTCAGTTACAAAACAATTTCTCGTTAAAAATTAAATCCACATTTTGTACCTAAGCCTAAGTCATTGTCTACATCACATAAGTCATGAACATTATGAACGACATTTTTATCATTATGATTATTTTTTACATACACAGTACATCTACCCACCTGTAGCTTTATTTAGGAACAATATATTAAAATAATTTAACACAATATGTATATTTTTTTACATCAAAGCATTCAGCTAATCACCAAAGCATTCAGAAATATCTAAACTTTCAAAAATCGGAAACGTTTAATCTTTTTGTTCATCAAAATTAATGATAGGTTCCTAAAATGTTGTACAAAAGCTAGATTTTTTAAATGTGTAATTCAAATAGCTGAATACAGTGAATGAAAACAGATCGGTAGATGGCTTGACAATAAGGACATACAACAGTTAAAATGGTAACTAAAAGTAAGTAGACAGTTTAGCGCACATCGGTGACAATATTATTATCCTTGCAACGTATAAAAAGTTAGTCATTAATTTAATAAATACAATTGTTACTACTGACAATGACTTAAAATAAAATGTACAAATTCAACACTCAGAAGATGTTTACCTACCCTAAAATAATAATAATCACACTTTTGACATTGTAAAGTTTTCCACCTAAATATCCAAACATCCGATTATGACTGGTTACTCTAAAATACTTACACAACTTAAAAATAAACCTTAAATTAATTTAATCACTTTATTACACCTTAGACACAAAGGAATGGTAAGAATTACAGTTCGATAATGAAAAATAGAGTTTTCTTCTTTACACATCTAAAGATTATAAGGCGGTTAGACCGTAGTCTGATTTGATGACTGGTTGGTTTGACGGGATGCCAGTGCCGCAGCCTGCCGTGCCGACGGGGGAGCCATGGGCTGCAAGATTAGCGAGCAATGCAGGATCCATGCCTCCGTGCATGCTCATCATGTGAAGGTGATGCGCAGTCATGGGATGCCCCGCATTCATCTGACTCCCTGGGTGAGACATCGGACTGATCGCTGGATCATGCGATAAATTTTGCTGTGCCCCAACACAATGCAAATCATTCATTATGTTATCAGTAACATTTTCTATACTGTCTGGTCGTCCATTGTTGTTTGATTTCTTCTTATCATTGTTATTTGTATTCTTATTCGATCTACTCTTTGGTGTACCCTTAGTCGTGGTTGTGGTGACGCCGGCCGGATTTGTTTTTCTCCTCACGTTTTTGGTGTTGGGCAGCTTATTGTCCTTCTTCCACTTCATCCGTCTGTTCTGGAACCAGATTTTGATTTGCCTTTCGGATAGGACTAGAGTATGAGCTATCTCTATTCTTCTTCTTCGCGTTAGATATCTGTTGTAGTGGAATTCTTTCTCAAGTTCTAGTATTTGGTGTCTCGTGTAGGCTGTGCGTTGGCGTTTCGGTTCCATTCCAGGTTGAAATTGGCCGTTTGCTGTGAAAGAAAAGAAAAATATGTTTTAAGTCTTGTGAAAAATCCTGTTATTTTTGAAGAAAGTAAGAACCCTGTAAGAACGCCGTTGTACATAAGTTATATATTGTAATTTTGTGTGTCCTACTTTTATATTTTGTGTGCAATAAAGAATAAGAATAAGAACCCTGATTTAGCAATCTATAACCCAGATTTTTCTTTATGGACAGTTGACATGTATCTTTCTTTCTTAAAGTATCTAAAGGTTTATTACCAACAAATGAATTACCTACTTAGTGATCATCCTCTCCCTAACTTATTTCTATGTTGATCAGAAAATATGAGGCTTTATTCAAAGGCTTTATTTTAAGAGGCTTTATTGCAGCTTAGCAAGATATTTTTATTTTCAAACGCCGCACCTCTAATAATCCTTCAGGTAAGCACCTAATAAAATATAAATAAGGCAGTGCCTACATTACCTACTCTATCTACATCAGTAGCGTTGCGTGCTCAACGTACAATAATTTATGTACCGGCCCGTTGTGTTAATTAATGTGCATAATAATTACACATGCATGCGCCTGAGCTTCCTTTTTGTTTTGATTAATTGCGCCTAGTAAATTAGTTGTACAGACACCGTAGACATTGATACGATTTCGTACACCTTGTATGGCTTGTTACAATTTTGCATGTAATATGTACTCACATATTAGGAAGTTATTTATGTTGCTATATACGTGTTGTCGAGTATGTGTAAAGGTTGTTTAGTGATTTCAATTTCGTTTGTTGTCAATTTTGATTGATCATTTTGCTGTAAGACACTTTTACTTTTAGATTAGTAAGCCAAATTGCTTGTCCATTACAGTAGTTTATTTTAATAAGCATAGTTAGTAACAGTGGTAGCTAAAGTTTAATTTTAACCATGATTGATTTCCTACGGATTTACATAATAGACTTGTAGAGTACGCATCGTAAATTCAATGTCGCTACTGAAATTCTCTCGAACGCTCAAATATGTTTTAATAGTAAAATCATTGCATGATGGGCCAGTTTTATTTTACTAAGAGATTGACTATGTGTTAAATAAAGTAGGTATAGATGACGAAGACAACTTAAATGATTTGTAAACTAACAGGTTTCCAAACACGAATATGTCTAGTCTATTTTCTACAAATTCGCAAATCAGAAACTTTTCAGAACCCTTGCCAAATAAAGTTAGGTGTACGGTTGCTACCTGACGTCATACTCGGCCTCTTCAACACTATAAATCAAGTTTCATATAATTCAGGTTTAATCAAAGAATTCTATAGAGCCACCCTCTCAATTTGTTTAATACACAATCCTTCTAGGTTATGGATTAATATTAGTATTTCAGTGTTAAAAGATTTAATACCTACCAAGGTCGTAGGCCCTACTTCTAAAGCCTAGAATTAAACTTCACTTGAATGTTCAATGGGGCTAATAGTCACGACAGAATAGTTCCTTTGTGAACCAAGTCTTAGTAATTTTGTAATTTCCTTTCGAGGAAATTGCCTTTATATTCGATGTCAAAGGAGCTTTGTCAATCTAACGTCTTTTTTTATTTTTTGTAAGAATAGGATGGAATGGAAAATTCTAGAATTCATTAGCTTTTTTATCATCAATGACTTAGCAGAATCTGCCAACATCGAAAAGTTCATGTTTTTCTTCTGTTTGGAACGAGTTTACTTATGAAAATGACGTATTTTCTTGACTACCTCTACGTATTTATAATTATACCGTGTCAATAATAACATCTAAACTGTTGAATAGCTAAAAGTAATCTGGATTCACCGAACTATAATTATCTTAATGAACATTTTCTCACTAACACAGAAAAAATAATGTAGGTAACGTGGCCGCTGTAAACTAGTTCTGATTTTATTTTTTGTAGCTGGATTATTTAATTTACAATTTGCTACGCTTCTTTTTCATATTTCTGTATGTATTTCTTAGAAAAAATACATATATCTAAAAGATCACTGATGTAATTGATATCAAGAAACTCCATCCGTCGAAATGGCCCAATAGTTGTAACATAACGCACACACAACCAACCGAACTTCCTTTTATTTATATCGATAAAACAAAAAGATAATCTGGAACGAGATCACAAATCACTAATCTATACATAAGAGCCTTAGCTAGAAAGGGATAGAAACATTTCTGTGGGGTTCGTAGTGGTATTTCTTTGAATCTCCGCGGTTCTGGTATGTGCGGTCGCCGGGTTGAGCCGAGATTCCCGCTGACCACTGACAACTCCACATTGAGCAGGGTCTAGGGATCGTACCAAATAAATATGGAGATATAGTCGCCTATTTTTAGGTATGTTTGGTTCCCGATAGCAGAAAAATAAGGGAAATAGGAGGCGTGTCTGTTTTTGCGGACATATACGGTGTGTTCTGTAATTATACTTTTTGTTTCGGATTTTGCTTTCGCTGATTCAATATTACTAAAAGCGGAAGCAGTAGCATCATCTTGTGAAGTTATTTTGCCTAATTTAGGGTCATGTTTTTATCAGCTGTTTTAATACCAAAAAGAATAAAGTGTGGAGTTAGTGATAAAATCTTTAATGCTCATTTTTTTGTGTTCTATCAGTAAGCGCGAACATTTTATTTATTCGGTGAGAACTTTCTCAATCTCAGCGTATTGTTAAAACAAAACATACCTAACAATGAGCTGTAAGTAGCACCAGAATCTGATGAAGTAAATTACAAACGAAAACGTTAAAACATGGCCTCATAACAGATTTTTCTGTCAAGAGAATCTGAGAGAGTACAATCTAAGAAGTGCGGACTGGCAGCAGACACCGGGATTTGTCAGATACTTTCAGTTTATTATCTGTCGTACTGTTTAATCGAACTCTAATCCTAGTAAAAACCTGGTTGAGGCTGACACAGGAACCTGGAGAATGACACAAGAAAAGAGAGGCCTATACCTGTGGGCGAATTCAGGCTGTGAATGATAATGAACTGAATAACGATGAATAAATTCACTCTCTTTATGTCAAACCAAAACATTCTTATTTTGGAAGACCAGTAGCAAATACAAATAGTAGTTCCCAAAGGTAAGATACTGTTTGTCCACCTAGCCATAATCAATTACCGACAAATTACTCAAACGTCAGTGGCGACAAACAGAGTTTGTTGACTGATTAGCCGTAAAAACTATTAGAGAGTGTTTTTTTTGTCGTGTAGTAACAACGTTGATACAAACTAATTAATCAGCGCTCTATAAATAGACATAGGAAGTTATTTCACACAAACTAATTCCAGATAAAAAACGAATATAGCAATGACACTGTTAATACCAATGTATGAGCGACAATGATTTCAACTAAAGAAAATCTCCGGGTGTTAAATTATCAGATTAACTTGTTAAGCCAGAGCCAGTTATTAAGAAAATAAACATTCAATCACCAAATAATTCAATATTAGAGATGACAACGCATCCCAAGACATTGATCAATGTTACAACATAATAAAACTTTACAGCGTATCATTTTAATATTCTTTTAAAAGCTTGTATCACCTGCCAGAGAGAAGCAACAACTCATTATTTTAATCATCATCGCAGAACCGCTACTCGCTACCGGTGCTCGATCTTCGCTTCGTTAGCCACTATCACATCATCGAGACGATGACAATCTCAATTGAATTACGAGCTACCTGCGACCAACGTGTGGTCTCTGTTAATCTCGAGTCGATCTTACGACGCATGCGCTATCGGCCTCTCGAGGTGGTCCCGCCTCATTACGTCCAACTTACGATGGATCTAAAGCCTCTTTGTCCCACTATTGTGTACCATGAAAAATGTTAGTCCAATGACAGGTGTCGATAAGCCAAAGATTCTCTTTTTAAATTCGGAATAAAACGCGCGAATGTGATACTAGCAATTCCTTTGGCGATCAATCAATGAGACCGGTTCATTAATGATGTTACAATGGATGAGGATTCCTTTGATGTTTGTCATTTTAATCGCGGAGGATTTCACTTTTGGTGTTAGTTTGTTTGACGGTTTATCAAGTTGTTTTATTTTTAGCGTTGATGACACCTGCTCTTCGCTTGTCGCCAGTAAGAATGATTCTGAATCTAATCATTTACGAAACTAGTTAACAAAGGCATACAAACTCTGACACCAGGTTAGGCACTAACCACACGATAAAGAAGAAAACTAGATTGACGCCTCCATTTGCTACCAAAATGACGATATGATAAAAGTAACATATTTCTCTATTTAACCCATTTTAAATAAATTTCTAAGTAAGATTTAGTCGGACGTACGAATTCCAAACTCTCTCTTTATTTCTGACAATCATGCGACTCAGCTTTCATCCGGCTGTTATTGAAACACTCTGTAAAAGGCTGGCGACGATAAATACAAAATTCACATCATCACGCACCCTGTCTTTTCTCGACGCAACTCCGTAAGGGACAGGGTTCAAAATACTTGCTGCATCATGGTGGAGGTTGTTTGTGCATTTGCTAATCGTATCTCCAAATATCTCTTTATAAAATGGTGAAGCGAAATTGCCTTTCTACAAATTATTTTAGAATTCTTTTGGCCCACAACAAAAACTTATGTATTAGATGATTTGCTATACGCGTAGGTATTATGAACAATGTCAATGTAAACAAAATTTCCATGTTTAATATTGACTAAACAAAATTAGTTTTATCTCATTACTTTCAAAAAATCAAAACTACGGAGCCTTTAAATAACAATACAGACAAAAATGTCATCATACAACTTTTTGCTGCAAGCGAATACAATATGCATAATTTAGAGTCAGGCAATGAAAAAAGTGTCGACAGCAGGTTCATGAGACAATTACTAGAGGTCACTGGTGTCATAATGTCATATGATTATGTGGCAAATAATGAAGCTATGCATATTTGTATGGAAATAATATTAACGTTTGATTGTAAGCTATATATGCACGTACTTATACAATGCAATACAACGATTTACAAAGTGTTCTCATGTTCGCAGTAGCATTGATGTTCGTTAGGTGTTTATGAACACGGTAGAACATGATGTCATTCCTTTATAACATTGGTTTAACTATGTAGGATTATAGCAGCTTATGCAAAATACATTAATTTGACACATTTTTCTTGCTTCAATGAAAAAACAGGTTTGCAAGGCTGTAATTATTACCGAGAAAATTAAAAATAGCCGGAATTGGGGTTTACTCGATTAGATGAAAATTGTTAGTCCGCTGGATCATTTAAGAAGTGCAGATCATTTTTTTGTTCTTGACACTTACTAAGGGCCTCTTTCAGCACCTCCAAGTAAAGTATTGATTAGTTACTTGCCGATTAGCGTTAATTAGCAAGTAAGTACACACACGGTGACACATCTCGCTATACATTTGCAGTATAACATGGTCTCGCTTTGTATAGATTTTTCGCTCATTGAGAGATCCGCATACACTGGTTTTTAAAGCTTGATTGGCCGCCGTGCGTACTTCTATAGTTTAGGAGCTAGCGCAGGTATTTTTTTTTATTATCATCTTTATTTTTACACACATTTTTAACATCATGCCAACAAGAATGTTTTCAGAAAAGTTCAGCCCGTTCTTTCTCATGGCTGGTTTTTTTTTTCACTACAACCCAAAAATTTCTCAAACAATTTGATTTTATGTTAGATTCTTTGATACTTTTTTCTGAGCATTACTTCTCAAATTGACTATAGTATGACAAGATTGCAAATACATGAATGAGTTTCTTGTGCTTGAAAAGAATATTATATCAAGCTATAAAACACCGGTAATTTTGATTTGTGACTTTTAAAAAACACCTTATGGTGCTTAGGATAATTTGTCTAGTCAACTGCTCAAAAGACTAGACTTTTAGTATACGGTACCACCTAATTGTTGCATTATATTCGGAGATTTGGTGTACAAAAGAACAACTCAACGATTATTCTCAATCTTTTGAAAAATACAGAAATTATGTTATTACGGAAATAAATTGCACTAAACTATACATTTGTCTGGAGAGAAAAAAAAAACCATCATTTTTAAAGTTGGCATCAAACAATCACAGTTGTTCAATAGAAGAATACCATGACTGACGTATGAAAAAGTTTTAACTCAGATTCTAAACGAACTATACATAGGTAACTACGTAAATTAGTTGGTATTATAAGTACAACTTTCTAGAAATAATATTATGTAGAAAACCATAAGAATAGTTGTAGTAAAAGATTTACAATTTAACTCTAGAATGAAGACCTGGGTACTTAGGTACTAAAACCTGAAATCTGAAAAGAATAATCAAATCTTTACTGTTATGACTGATTATTAATTCATCATTCTTTTGTCAGTCTCCAGTGCTTAGGCACTAGCAAAACCACCTCGCCTCGCTCTCACTACCTCGTTTGAAGTTAGCTTCAAACAAGTGAAAATAACTGGCTGGTATGTATACGTATGCTCAACTTTTTCGGGTGCAATGAGTATGAAAATGTCATACGCATTACAAAGAAAAAAAAAATGAATGAACAATTAGGACGAATTCACCCGAATGATAAATTGCAAAGGTTAGCATCGTTTTAAATTGAAAACACCTGAACTAAATCACAACAAAGCCAAAGACGGCAAAAGGGACACAACACGCTAGCAAAAAAACTATTTCGATAATCTCTACGACAAATGTACAACCACAAACAGCTATTTAAAAGCTATAAAAATAAATGACACTCATTAACATGACTGTTTGGTCCTTTGTGACGCAATGGTCCTGGCGTCTTACAGGACCAATTTAATAACATGACATTAGTAAAATGTCAAAACAGAAAGGACACACTCGAAGACGAGTGGTTGAAGGACAGATTTGAGAGTTATTAATTGGAGGTGATTTGTTAATTCTTTCTTGTACGCTCCGCGAACGTTTAATAAGTTTAAAAGTATTCGCATTGATTGTACACAAAGGTAGAATTAATGTGTGGGTATTAATCTTGGAGAAATGTATATTTTATATTCATTTGTAAGCCATTAGGCGGTTTTATTTTTAGTCGGTCTTGTGATTTGGGTGCATTGTGGTTTTTTTCTTAGTCTTCATCTTCAATAGGTCATATTTTTGAATCGGTTTACAAAATCATATTTTTTTGTTATTTTAGCACACTCACGTGCTCGTTATTTTCTTGTTTAGTTGATTTATTTGGTTTCTTTTAATATAATACTCCCAAGAGATTACTCAAGTGACGAATTGCAAAGGTTAGCGTCGAAACGATCGTTGGGAACGAATTCAGAGCATTATTGTAAGGCAAAATACTTTGACGTAACTGCCTTAGTATGCCAATAACAAAAAATACACACGGGTATAATTTCGGCTTCCAACATTCTAGGTATACTCTACTTGGTCAATCCATATTTGAAACTAAATTTTTGACCTCCTCAGAGTAAAGATTTCAAAGAAACGTAATAGGTACTTCTTGCATTTCTTAATTGCGTTACAGTTATGAAGATAAGTAAAAAGGATAATGGAAATTCAATGTAGAACTTTTCCGTAGTCACCACAAGTGAAGCTAATAACTTGGAGCAGTTTAATGATGATTATGATGATGATGAAGAGTAGCCAGATAAGCTGCTGTTGGATGACGAAGTTTGGCAGTTTTTAATAGAAAAGGCGATTTAAATGTTGTAAAATAATAAGATTTATAGGTACTACCTAAAGTATATAATTGCTATGTTTGGAAAGAGGAACCAGGCGGGGATCCATCATTGTGGGCACGATGGGCATGCCCACAACCCTAAATGAGGTCGATAGTCTGATGTTCTGTACAAGTCCTTAATAAAATTAAATAAATAAATCGTAACCCTAGTCTTTAAATTTTCTTACGTGACTCGCCCCGTTAGTGTGGCCACCGCGGAGAGTTCATTTTCATGGAGTGACAATTTTTTTTAATGGTTCACCAAAATCGAGTAAAATGCACATCCAACACACATTTAAAAGAGTTTAAATGTGTGATATGCATTCAAACAAACATACTTGTAATTTTCGTGATGAAACAGGCTTTTACTTACAACATTTTACTTTTTATTAATTAGTGTTTGCCCCACGGTTTTACTTGCGTGAACGTATACACTGGAGATACAAGCAGTGGCGTATTTATTTACCCTTAGGTCAAGAAGGCTATGACCCGGAGCGGCGAGAACTGCCTTAACTTGTTGATACAAGCACTATATATTTTCTAGCCTGCCGCCTCATATTCAAGTAGCTTTTCTAATTTGTATTGCTTTATGATCAAAAGTAAACCTACATAACCTATCCGAAGCGGGCTGCTTATAGTTTTGCCTGTATGAATGGTTAAAATAAAATCTATACAAATCCCAGAAGGATTGCTAAGTTTTTCGAGCTCGTTTTGCTCGCTCTTGCATTCTGAAGTCCAAATTACTTAACCATTCTGAAACTGATATGCATAAGTCGACAAAGTAAAATATAAAAAGAAAATCTAACAACCGAGTCGGGGTGAAAAAAAATCTAAGTTTCCTAAATTATTCATGGCTCTGAGACTGCCAAAGTCGGCAAAATCATTTCTATAACGCCTATACATGTAAATGGTATAAATAGTGTTACAAATCGGAGGAAAACTGCATTTTTTTTTGAATTCTGTTATAAATTTAACATATCAAAGGCGGGTGCAAAAATTATCGAGCTCGCTGCACTTGTTCTTGCATATTATTAGTTTCTTCTTGTGAAATTCATCATTAAACTACTACCACTCCACGAAGATTTTTCCCTTTTTTTTGTTTCGATGTCACTTTGCCCATTTTAGGGCGTGCCCACAACCTATTTTGAGGACTGGATCCGTCCCTGCTGAGAGGAACCGATAGAAATCGCATCGGTAAAATAAACCATTCACCGTAGCTTAGGTGCTTTCTCTTTCAACTATGTCTCATCTTGCGAAAAGTGTAATTTAATCTGAAGATAGTTTTCTTCACATTTTTCGCCACTCTGTGTGGCATGAGTACGAGTAAACATTGAATCATATTTCAAACCACATGTTGAAACTTGGCACTCAATATCCAGAAAGCGGTAGCTCCTGTTCAACAAAAAGTCAACAATTTAAACTAAAGTTTAAATTCACATTGTCTGCATCCTGTCGTTTAGATTTAGACCATTTTACCGGTCTTAGGTAATCTGTTGTTGCGGTATGGGAATGAGATGCGGAGGAATGGGGAAAATGATAGTTTTGAGATGAATTGTGGATGGGTATAAGATTAGAGGAAGACCAAAGCAACGTGGATGGACTGTGAGAAGGATGATATGGCAAGAAAGGGGTTGTCTGATGAGATGACGAGTAATAGAGAAGTATGAAAGAAGAAGACTGCTGCGCCGACCACAAATGAATTGGGATAAGGGCAAGAGAATGATCTTAGGCCGTTTTTGTGATTGAAATTTCATAAGTGGGTGTCATATCTACCGCCATCTTTATGTTTGGGCTTGCTCTTGTTGAAAGTTACTCTTTAGGATCGGTTTATTGCATCTCAAAATATTCTTGAAATTGTATCGGCCAGTTTCATCTTAGTTCTGTAAATCTATGAACCGCTTAGGCGTTCTGAGCCTAAACTACGGTTTTTGTTATTCCTCTAGCCCATTTCGCAGGATGTTCTTATTAACTATATCAACAGTAACCTTTGTGAAAGCCTATTTCAACAAGTCGAGTCGAGTCGAGTATTCGAGTGGAATTTTTGAAATATACAGGATTGCGATTTAGTCACCTGCATCCTTCAAGGTAGACACATCTAGTCTACTCGTCATATTATCTGGGGGCACGGTATAGTGCCCCCGCCAAGACGAGCCTAGCGAAGCGAAAGGGCACTACCTACCTCTTCTCGAAGCGCTTCGTCGTTTTTTTGAACCCTGATAACTTGGGTTTGGTTTATATACAACTTTTCCAAAGATACTTATATCCGACTCTTGAAGGTTGAAGGTGACTAAATCTCTACCCTGTTTAGGTAATTTTAAAGCAAAGCTCTTTATTGGCGATGCTATATCTATTATTCTACCTACATAAATCACTGATTTACTTTTATTGACGTTTTCCGCTTGTCGAGAGCACAACGTTACTAATTTGAATGTTAATAAGTCGACTTATTAATTTACGTTGTCCTTATCATCGATACCTACACTGCAAAATAATTATTAAAGATAGCTAGATACAGTCATAATTGACAAATCATGACTGTATCTAGCTGAATGATCTTTAGAGTCCTTCACTCAGTCTATCTATAGTTAATAATTATAATTATTTGTCTAAGTGCGCAAATTCTTAACGTGCTGATTTCCAGATCAACATAGGTACTATCCTATATTACTTATAGTCAAAGATGCTTCATCATTTCATTGAATTTGAACTGGTCTTGTATATCTTTATTACCTTAATTTATCCATTAAAATGATGGCACATGAAAGTAAATATTCGGTTGGGAAATATCTCTTTTAAAGTGCAACATATAAACTCAAGTCATACTTACAGGCGCCAGCAACATGTATCTTCTTCATCCATGGATAAATTACCCTGTCAGTATTGTCTGAACATATCGAGGAATCATCGTCTTCTACAGGCGGAGAATCTAGAAGGAGTCTCTCGTCATCTAGCTCTGACCCAGGGGAGCCTTCTCGCCCTAACGCGTGGAGCTTCCTTCCTGCAGGAGCTGCCTCTTCAATATGCCTCTCTAGCCTTAAACCAAGTTCTGCTAAACCTGGGGCAGTTTCAGGATTGTGGGAAGGGTATCCGTGGTCAGCGTCTGATGGATGTGAAGGCTCAGGTGGCCTTGGTGGCGGGGCGACAGGTGGATGCTGTGGCAAAGGATGATAATACCCTCCATATCCATACCCTGTCCCAATCTGAACTGGAGCATATTGGTGCTGGTATCCGTACTGCAAATGTTGGTGTTGGTAGTACTCCCCTGGTGGTATGTAGTCTGCTTGGCTGTATTCCTCGGAGGGCGGGAATTTGGGGTCTGGTTGCGGTTGGTACCCACCGTTGGTGAGGAATGAGCTCATGGTGGGCGTGGTCCTCTCCGCGCATCACCTCGCACAACACACGCCTGCTAATATGGCTGCCATTCAATTTAACGACATTTTTTCAAAGTTTCTCTTTTGTTTTATGAGCTGTAGTCATAACATGGATGAGTACAAATATGGAATATTCTTGTGTCCAGAACTCCTTTGCAAAAGCAAAAGTAGAGTACAGCCCTCAGCTCTAATCAGCGTTCAGTGCTTTCAATAAAGAGTGGATCTGAACGTTCCAACATAAAGCTGCTAATGTGCATCAAATACTGATTCTTCTTAAATCAATTTAGCTGTCGTCACAGAAGGAATGAAAGGTCTTCTTCAATCTCTGATGAACAGTTTGGTTTAATTAAGCACTCTACACAGAATTTTACAAAAATTTGATATTAATAGGTATAAAATGATCGTTCACAGCTTTAAGTCCGCCTTGAGAATCTAAACTAACTGTTCCAAAATAATCATTAACTCGTTTAAAACGTCCACAAACCTTACTGTCAACGTTCAGTTTTTCTAGTCATCTGTTGTTATAATCATCACATTTATTAACACTGTTATCTTCACTATCTACAGCATTTGTCCACTAAACACTATACACAAACCAGTCAGTTCATTTCACAGTTTTGATCGCAAAAGTTTTAGAACAGCATTATTGCAAAGTCATTTGATTTATCACTTTTTGATAATAAACAATGGTGCTGGAGGCGCGCTGTCCTGCAACATTTTGAGACAATATACACTGCCCAACACGCCAGCACACTCTGTCACTTTAAGGACTCCTATACATGTTCATCAATTTTTACATACCACCTTCCATTTTTAAGGCGGAGCTGTTCTTCTTGCTACTTGCTTATAAAGTTACAAAGAACTATCGACCTTAAACCTGAACGATAGACCCTATTTTTGTTTGCACAGATACTTGAAAGCAATAAGCTGCAACCACGCTTTTCCCCCTCCCGCTTGTAAACATACGAATGCGTGCGAAAGAAATAGACACATAAATCGTTCGTCGACGCAGTAACCAACCTCATCATGCTGTCTCATTCTATCATGTAAAGTTTTAGATTAGAGCAAATGAGAACTAAGTTTAGAGCGGGCTTTACTATAGAAGAGATTAAGAAGCTGTTTAATAATAATACAGAACGAACATGGTCTCTGTTCGAAGCGACACGGCGGCGGGTTTTAAATATTTAATATGCAATTTCCTTTATTTTTCATTATTATACTGTTCATTATTTTAATGGACGACAAGTGAGATATAATTAGGTAAAAATTAATAGTTTTGATACAAACCGTGTTTGGCCATCATACGGTCATTTGCATTTTAGTATCCGTCACTCATGGTCAACGCAATATTAATGATTTGGAGTATTTAGTTCTGTTTTACGGTTTTACTTATCACTAATTAATTACGTTAACATTATGTTTTGTGATTAAAATTGCGTACAGTAGATATTTCGTAACTTGCTTTTTAATATTCTCGTTACAACAATTGTTGTTCGTTCAATTCTCTTTTTTTTTTTCAGACCATTGATAGCTTTGTTTTGACAGTAGAGATAGGAGATATATAACCCGGGACAGGGTGTATGGGGGTTATACTTTAAAAATTAAACGTTGTCTTAGTAATAATTTAAATATAGCATTAAGTAGGCGATAACCGAACGTAATCATAAACAGAATATTTGAATAAATGCCTAAAACAGTTAAAAAATGCTTATTGCATGATCATGACGCAGATCTTAGGGCCAAAATACATTCCAAACCTGAAATTTAATCTCAAAAATAGAGAAGATTATAACAACGTAAAACACAAGACAATAAACAAAAGCACATTCATATTCTACCCATAGAGATATCTATCACAGAAATCACACGACAAATCCGATCAGTCCTTACTCTTCAATAAAAAACAAAGCAATCACTAGTCACGGTACTATGATACCGTCTAAGCCGCTAATACTACACTAAGACCCGACAAGGGAAGCCGACTTGGACACCAAATAAACAAAAATGGTGATTTTATTGAATTAGATGATCACAATGGTCCACGGTGAGTTTCTGCTGAGTCATGCCAGCTCCCGAGCCGGCCACAAAAGGTGGTAACACCCGATCAATGGATGTTTGATCAATAAATAGACGTGTATCTGGTCTGGTTCGGCCCTTTTTTGATACTGATTCTGTTTTGTGTTGCTGGGATAAAGGTTCAGCTGTTTCATGTGCCTCTTGCTTGAGTTTGGATTCAGGTGGAGTGAGTTCTTTAATATTTTGTACTTTTATGAAACCAGGTTCTACGTCTTGTTTTACTCTATGATATGAATACTTAATGAGTTTGTTTTTTGTCATTCCTTTAATTTTGAATGAAATGAAATGAAAAAGCGTTTATTCGTGACATCCTAGGCATTACAAAAAAATGTGAACTGTAAAGCAGTTTATTGGCAGATGTAGCCCATATATGTACAATATTAGGTACCTGTAGTTCTATGCAACTATTCGTTGGTACTTTTCCACCAATACCAAGGTTAAACATTAACTATAACTAATCAGATATTTCTATACTAATAATATTATAAAGAGGTAAAATTTGTTTGTATGTAGGGGGTAATATCTGAATCTACTGAACCGATTTTGAAAATTCTTAATAATAAGAAGCTACATTATCCCCGAGTGCCATAGGCTATATTTACAACGTGGCCGTGGGATAATTTCTGACAAAAACGCGAGCGAAGCCGCGGGCAACAGCTAGCAACAAATAATTTGATAAATTCGCTGTTCCGCCTCATTTTTGCTTTCTATAGAATTATTGCTAATTTTTGGCTCAGTTGAGCAGTTAGCACCAGGTTTTAAGAATCAACCCTAACTGTCTAAATTGTCACGTCTGAGAATTTCTACTGATTTATGACTATTATGAACCTAATCACCTTCTTGATAAGTTTGAACATTGAAAAAAGGCATCTGACTAAGATTTTGTAAGAATTAAAGATTCTGAAGATCTATTAAAATAATAACTGGCATTATACCTAAGTAGGTAAGTAAACTAAGGTAGGAACACAAAGTAGGGTTTACACTTGTAAGAGTGTTTGAAAAGATAATTCATTCATTATAGTCATAGTTGGCGATGGACTTTATACCCGTAGGTTCTAAAGTCCATGAACAAGAAGTCAAGCATGACGATAGTCGGGCCTGTGGACGGTGAGCTATGGGCTAGCTCGCCGTCCGTCCGTCTTATGACGACAGGCCGTGTCGACGGCGCGTTCGTGTTCCACGCGCGCCTCAAAGAGAGTCAGCAAACAAGAAGGGGTCTGAAAGGACCGATGCCTGCCAGGGTTGCGGGACTGTTCGAAAGAGATACCCCGGACCTGGAACACAAAGGGCAAATGAAGGAACATGTATGGGTTTTAGTCAGTAAAAGTCTGACACTCCCTCCTGCTCAGCCCAGAGCGGGATTTATTACTGTCCTTATGACCGTTAATTACAATTATCTACATGGGATCCCAAATGATCTTTGTTACTTGGACATAAATAAGTTGTTGATGACAATGATAATTGCATAAAGTACTAAAAGTTGCTATCCGGTACAAGTCATAGCTTTTGATGTTCTATAAAATAATAACTGACTTTTCTTGACAACGTATCGCGGAAAACAATATATCTAGGGTTGGCTACAAGATGCTAAATCTTGCTTGTTACTATTAAAATGCGAAAGATTGTGAGAATGGATGGATGTTTATTAGATTTTCACGCAAAAACGATTGAACGGGTTTGGGTCAATTTGACACGTAGATAGTTTGTAGCCTGGATTAACACTAAGGACATTTTATCCCGGTAGGATCCTCTGGGACAGTTACCAAACTCCACGCAGGCGAAGGCATAGGCTAGTACCTGCCAATGTTTGAAGTAAAAATCAAGCAATCATTATACCTGATTATGCTTGGCGATGGACATTGTACCCGTAGGTTCTAAAGTCCATATAAACAATAAATCCAAGTAAAACGATAATGATTTGTTATTGTCCCTATGACCGTTAATTACAATTATGTACGGGGGATTCCCGATGATCAGTTGTTACCTGGACATTAACAAGTTGATGATGGCAATGATAATTACTTAGCAACTGCAAGAAGTACATGTAAGACGTCAACACAAGGAAAACGTCAAGCGTTAATATGTATCTACTCCTCTACTCTTGATCGTGTCTAATCACTGCGCAATGTGTCGATATGTCTGTCAGCCTGTGCTATCGCTGATCTTGACAAGCAATAAATGGTTTTCATCTCTGTCAAATGTTTTACTGCTTATTTTTTAGTTCGCCTCTGTTCAACCGCAGCAACTATTTTTAGCTCAAAGCTTTAAATTAAACTGACTATACCTATTTTGAAACCAAAAATGGTATGAAAGTGGACTCCTAAAAGCGAGAATTCATATTTCCAATAACATCTTGATGGACTCCCAAAAGTTTAAAATTAAAATTATTTGCTTATGAGAGATAAATGTCCCCCATTGAAGACATCCTTATCGGCGCAAACTTTCTTCAACAAACTTGCTCACTCCCGTTGTGTTTTTTCTCGTGACGCTAACTGCCTGCCAGCTCGTTCTATCCAGCGCAAACTTAATCCAAGTTTAATGAACAATACGACAGGCCCTTAATCAAACTTTGGACTTCCTAACTTTGCTTTCAGACGATTTACAACTTTATAAAGTGCAACTACCGGTTCAAATTCTTTTGTACGCTTTAATGCAGATAGATCGCTTTGCTTTTTAAATTCCCAGCTGAAGAAAAACCTATTTAGCTGACTTTGATCGTATTATTTGTTTCTTGTTTTGCCTTTTAGATACAGTGTCGGAGTAAAGAGAATTTATTCGAACTGGATCTTATTAAGATTTCAACAAGGTCATTTATAATATTCAGATTTGATACAAATATAGTTTAGCACTGATGGGATTTCGAAAATATTTATTTTCGTTTTTGGGAGATATAAATGGGACTGTATCATTAAAGTTGAGGGCAAAAAATACAATTTAAAATTTTGCAGTTCTGTTCCCAATCACATATTGTGAAGGGGATCGTATAGCCAATTTTCTGTAATGGTGGGTTGCGTTTCCTATCTTTGTTGGGCCGAGTGCCGACGTTTTTTGCAAAGTCTCGCCCCTCCCATGCCGAGGGCTGGCTTCGATGAAATTTATGGGGTACACATGTACGAATCTATATACTTTTTATTTTTTGCTCGTGTTTCTACTTCTTATGTGGATTTTAAGACAGCTATAGTCTCTAACACTTCAATGTCTTTTTTAGTCTTATGAATTTCACACAGACAATTATTTCGATGTATGTCTGTCTAAGTCTTTATAATTTAATATTAACAATGTCAATAAACACCTACATACATACATTGTGTGTGCGTCTACTTCGGAGCGAGCTCCTCAAAGCCACGCACAAGTTTCTGACGCGGGTACGTCATCGTATGTCAGACGTTTGACAGCCGACACCACTCTCGCCTCCCTGCCACCTCCCACACCCCCTAGATGACGTCACCCATCAAAGGGATCCATGAATAGCAGGTCTGCGTCTAGAAAGATTGGTGTTCTGAAGTTTGAACTACTTTTGTAACTAAGATTACGAAGACTCTATACGTTGTATTTGGTGACTAACTTCGGGTGTTCAAAATTGTCCAGAAAAAACTCCTAAAAATTCATATCCAAAACAGTAAATTTTACAATAACTATCTTCTATACCATTTCACTATATGATTGAATCATATAAAATATACTTACAATTCTGGATCTTCTAAACTTACAAAACACTTACAACAAAACATACGAAACACCTACCTACTTATATCATCCAAAAGCTCTCTAATTCTTGTCCCAATATTTTCACTGGAGCGTGTATTCCTAAGATTTATATGGCATTTTCTACCACAGCCAAAGTTCATATTTTGCCATTTTATGTGTATGTATGCTTCACAAAAACGTCAAATGTTACAGCGTCGAGGGGGAACGTTTGGTATTCCTGACAAAACTGAATTCAACACCATAACTCCCGACTCCCTCCAAACTGATTGCTACCTTAGCTACTGTTTGATAAATACTACTTTTCTCTGATTCTTATGTGGTTGTTACGATGGTTTCCAGCTGAGCGAGCAGATGTTTCATTAATCAGCGAACAGTCGCGACAGTGCAGCAGCGCTGGCGTCGCGGTTCAATTTTTTTCCTCTTGCGCCCTTAGATTGGATATTGGACACGATTTCCTGGGAAACTTGGCAGACACTGGGTGGTCGCTAATCAATAGTATATGTCTATCTATTACTTATTATATGTACTAGTACAGAATAATAATTCATCGTTTCCTTCCTCTTGTTTGTTCTAGTCATATTTCGTCTGCGACGTACACAGGATGTTCAATGAACGAAGACCAAAAAGATTTATTAGAACTAGTTTCTAGATTTGGATTAGCATCAGCTTTTTTGGTTGATCGCTTGCAAAAGTCATCCAAAAGTACCCAACATTTCAAAATTATTGATGCCATCGAACCTCACCCGAACAACGAAACATCAATCAGTATACCAACATAACAATACAATCAGCCCACTACACACATCTCCTAAAATTAAACATCTCATCTCAACAAGATCCTAAGCCCGAATCTTTTAACCCTCTTCAACTTTATCTAAAAGCAAAACCAATTTGCATTTCAATGCATAAATTTATCCGACACACGCTAACCCTGTATAAGTATTGCTATCTCCTCCCCTTTGGGTGCACTCTCGGAATTATCCCTCCGTGAATAGGGGTGCTTTTGTTACTGCATTTTGATGTTATGTATGGGTGCTATGTGGATCTTGGTTGGCATTTAAGTTAGTGGATTGGTGGTTTTTTTTTATCTTGGGCACTAACTTTAAATGATAGCGAGCTCCTTCTAGCAAGACTTCTTTTCACTTCTTTTCAAATTAATTTGCGTCAAGAATAAGCTGAATGTCCACGAATAAACACTTACACAAACAGTCTATGCAGGTTAGGCATTTACCTGTTTAAGCATTTGAAAACTGAGGCATTGGCAGGAGATTTGTTATGTTACATTAACAATGCTGCTTCCCGTCCAAGTCTTATGTGTTCAGCAACTCGCTGTGTGCATTTCGTCAAAATACATTGGCTAATTCGTTGGGCTTCACCTTAGATGATAAGATTACCGTTTGGAAACGGAATTTTACCCTTTAGTAAATTAAGATGAATGCGCCCAAAGGAATTGATAACAGCAATTGCTGAGAGACAGTACGCGAAGTGTTGGCAGACCAACCGCCATATAGCTGGATGGTATTCAACAGATCACGGGGAAGACCTGGTGAAACTCGCGTAGACCAGGAAAGCACGTTAAAAAAGTGATAAGGCCTCCTCAGCTGTGGTTGATACAAAGCGGCCAATGGTGATGATGGTGATGATTGATTACAGCAATAAATATTCCAGAGAAAGCTAGTTTTCCAAAGTTTTATCACCTTACCCAAATAATACGGTGGAACCAACAATGCAATATCACAGAATCATGACAATATAAATATTCATAACAAGCAAGCAAATAACAAAAAACGAATCTGCTTGTAATACCGATCGATCAATCGCTGACTGTTACATTAAACTTAAATAAACTAAAATTTCACGCTCACATCTTACTTTCTAATGATCGATCGCCCGGAAAATCGTACTGATTCGACGTAAATATTTTGACATCGAAGAATCGTATGACGAAACAATCGCTTTCGTATCTGAGGGGAATGTTAGAAAACTTAATATCTGCAGACGTTTGATAGATCTGTCTCGGGGGAGTTCGTGAACGTTCGGACTCCGAACAGTAGCGATTCGCGTTTGCTATACAATGGTGAGTATCGAGACAACTCGCCGCTTGGGACTTCGATAAGATTGGCGGCGGGATGGTTAAAAGCTATACGGGCGCTTTGTATTGAGGTTCTATTACTTAGAGAATACACTATTGTTTAGAGGTCCCAAGCTGATCCTAGAAAGCATTTTAGAAATTTCGTTTCTATGTTTTGGCTGGAATTTATCTTAATTTCAATTTATTGTGATCTTTCATAATCATAGCTATTTTGGGATTCGTACTCCTGATATCACGTTATGAGAGATTGCTGAAAGACTGTTGAATATTTGCTAGTTAAGAAATATAATTATTAAAAATCTTATTTCACACTAGCGACCCGTCCCGGCTTTACACATGTGCCCATGTTACTAAGGGTGAATGTAGCTTTCTAATGGTGAAAGAATTTTTGAAATCGGCGCAGTAGTTGTTGAGTTTATTCATTACAAACATCCACACAAAAATACAAATCTTTCCTCTATATAATATTAGTGTAGATAATAGTATATGAGAATTCTAAAAATACCTTGCGTTTACTTATTTTTGACTATTACCTACTTCTTTAGCATTGGAATTTGTTCGAATGTCTTCTTCCGCCATTAAGTGCATCTTTCTTTCAACTGAAAGCTGCTTTGTCTTAGCAGCATCCACTTCAATTGTCGGAAAAAACCTCACAAAAAGCGTCTCTTGCCACTAACTCAGAATTACTAATGATGCCATGCAAAGATGATTCAGAAAAATACTTCATATCTTGTGATTTACACCTACTATGTGATACATTCTGCTATTTAAAACTAGATCAGATAGTGATTGAATCTCATCCACTACCACAGGGCCTGGATAAGTGGCAATCGCTTTAGAAATGTTTCTTATTCCTATTACGACTATCATCAGGGCTGACCAGCTTATGTCAATGCGCTCAATTTTTTACTTTTCCATCATTATCGTTCATAGAATGTTATTTTGTCAAGGATCTAACTACTGCTTTATCAGGCTCCACTTTAAAATCAAACTATCGAACAAAACCTTCTCTTCGGTAAAGCACTTTGTTTCGTTGCATCAGTCCTTGCTATACATCCGCAAAAACCGACTCTCGCCACTACCTCAGAATGACTAATGATGCTGTGGACTGAGAAGTACGGATTCCGAAAAATACCTCGCACTCGTACCCGTAGACAATGACGATTGAAATACGTATAATTGGGTAAAATGTTCAAAGATGCCGCTGATTTTGGAAAATATGTTTGTAATATTTTAAAAGTTCGATTTTTGTCGTAATTGTTTTGGTATTTGAAGTTTTTTTGAATAAGCCGTAACAATAAAACTGCTACCAAACTGCTGTCTCGGCAGAACTTAGGTTTGCTGCCAAAGTATGTTGCCAAGTGCTATTAGCGATTTTAGAGCTAAGTAGATCCTGCCGTCTGATAAGGTCGTAAGCAAAAACAGAAATACTAATAACAATCTTAATCACGAGTTTAAATTAAGTTATTTACCTTAAATATTACAATAATTATGATAAATTTTACGATACGTGTTGCGCGGACGGTGTTACGATACTTGGGGAAGTATAATGGGAAAAAAAATATTTGTCAAAAACGGACAGGATTATGACGATATGATACCTTTCTGAGTATTATTTCTAACAAATTTCACCTACATAATATATGCAACACTTGTCAACAACTAAACTCAAAGGCCAAACCGGTCACATCAACGCCACAAACAACAGCTGAAACCTGAACAAAAATCCAGTCTTCAAATCAAATTCACACAAAGGCTAGTACGGTAGGTAGGTATAAGCCGATCCTTTTGCACCAGCCAAGAAAAATAGTAGAAAAGCCATTAATAACTGTCACAGTTGCCTTGTTAAATGCATACAATACTTGGAGCTTTTTAAAAGGCTCACAATGGGGACTTGGCTAAATTAAAAGTTTTTCGATACAGCCGCTCGCGACATTGCACGGAACTGGAGTTGGTAATTATTGTACGTTACTTGTACGGTTAGCAGATTAATATTTAGGGTTATTTTTGGGTATTTATAAAATTTTCTTTGTAAGTACACCAAATAAGTTTTAGTCTTAGCGGTATTTTACGTTCAGAAACTTTTTTTTGGCTCTCTCATTTTATCATTGGAAGTCAAAGAGTTTCAATACCGGAAAACGAAAACGTAAAAGTCTTCGATATTGGAAATCGCGTTATGGAACACAATTGGAGTTGGGCAGGACACCTAGCGTGGCGCCGTGGTGAGTGGTGGAGTAAAGCTGTCAGCGAGTGCACTGCTGGACATAGGCCTCTTCAGTCGCACGCCATTCAACTCGATTTTTGGCAACTCAATTCTCAGCAGCTCCCATCCAGCTGCTATCAGCCACTCTGCTCGTCGTTCCACCAAGCCTAAGGGCGTCCCACCTCGCGCTTTCCTAATCGCGGTCTCTAGCCACGGACACGTTTACCCCGACGGTCATCGATTCTACGGCTAATGTGGCACTTCAACTTACTTATTCTGTGATCTATGTCAACATCCTTAGTTCTCTGCCGGATTCCTTTTAGAGACTAAGCATAGCCCGTTCACGTCGCTAACGTTGAATTTATGAACCATCAATACCGTGTGTAGGCCTTTTGGCCCTGTAAGTCATAACAGGCAGGACACACTAATTGAAGACCTTGGTCGTTAAGCTCTATGGGCATAAGACTCGATAAGCCTTCCCAAACACTGCCCAGCCCATCTTAATTCTCCTGTTAGCCCCTTCCAAAGTTGTTCTTACACTAAAAACACTAAAAACGAGATATGTACCATGTTTACTATTTGACCCGTGTCGTGTTTATCCGTGTCAACAGCAACAGCGCCGAAATATCGGGAACTCAAAACAAATAGTAAATAAAAAGTAAATATCCCATTTTCAGCGGTAATGATAGTATTAGTGACCATGTCACTTTAAAAACTTATATTCCTACCTATAAAGAACAAAACCCCAAGAACCTAAGAAGCATGTGTACCTAAGAAGATACAAATTAACTTCTCAATAGAACAAAATACTTACCTCATTCTGAGAAACCTTTATCATCATAAATAGACTTATAACCGACAAGCAATTTACTTGTCATCAATATTTATGCACCGTGGTAAAGGTAGGTAAATAATAAAGTTCTATGAAACGGAAAATTGTTGAGATAATTTGATCTCAGATTTTCTATATACAGGGTAAAATTTGCGTATGCCAGAATTTGATCCTTATTAGCGACACTATTGAATGGTGTAATAATACAGTGTGTTTTGTTTTCCCAAAATCAATGGGTTCGATTCCTGGCTAGAAATATAGATTTTTCAAAAATTTATTGATGCAGTTTTAGTTTTCATCAAAATCGGGCTCGAGACTCCTTTTTTTTTTTGTTAGCCTATTTTTGTGTCTCACTGCTGGGCAAAGGTCTCCCCTTTCTCCCTCCAAACCTCTCTGTCCTGTGCAATATCTGGCCATATTCGCCCCGCAAACGAGATCAGAAGAAGGCGAAGGTGGTGTGACGGCACACCACCTTCGCCGCGGTCTACCTCGACGGCGATTTCCTCCGACAGGCACCCAGTGAGTGACGATCGTTGCCCATTTCTCCGGGCGCATTCGTGCTACATGGCCAGCCCATTCCCACTTCAGCTTGGCTGTTTTTTCTCCAACATCTGCAAATAATGGAGCGCAGGGTAGTGTTTCTTACGCGATCTTCACACTGTAAATATAAATATAACTTACGGTGCAAAGTACGACGTAGGTACCGATGGTATGGAACATTTCCATACCATAGCTATCGATTCCTTGTTCTGTAATCAAAACTCATCAAGTAAAATGAATGGTGTCTTCGTGTTTTTTTCTTGATACCATTCATTTTCGAGTTTCGGTTCATCATCTGCCTAGCTTCTTCTCAATTATGTTGCGGTCAGCTTCATGTCTGACCGGATGTAGCTGCTAGTATTCAGCTATTTTACTGCTTTATCATACTCATATTTTATTTTAAAGGGGAGCGCGTATTCGCCGCTAGAGGCGCTAGTGTAGCGCGAGGTCACCGAAATGTCAGATGTCATAGAGTGTTCGCGCGTTGCGTTCTTTTTTATCACGTATTTTTACAAATATTCACGATTGTGGTTCAGATTTATCCATTCCTAATTATTATTATGGCTTGAAGATTTTATGTAGCAACTTAAGATCTTATTAGTTAGTACTTGGAGCTAAAATTATTTTTAAATGTTTCATGATTGCTAATTCTAGGGAGAATATTGTAAATATGTATCTGGAGTTTACACTATATTGTTATACGTAATAAAATAAACTTTTTATGAAGCTATTGGTACTTTAAAGTATAAAATAGAATTATTGACATGACCTTACTCGACAGTGGTGCCATCTGGTGAGCTCAAAAACGATAGCCCTCATTAATTAATCACAAAGGTTAGGCTTTTTCTGCGGACCATACCCCTAGGTTGGTACGTCAACTGACACTGGTTTGTAAAGACACATTTAAGCGGAAAAAAATCAAAATTAATGATATCGGTGGCAGCTACTAGGGCACAGTTGAATACTCTTCTATAGTTCCACCTCAGTTTTGTGAGTTTCCTTGTTCTAGGCATTTTTGTTCAGGCGAAGTCATTGACAGAAAAACTGTGTGTACTAAAGGAGCTTTGGTAGACAATGGTTGGGGAAAAAGAGTTAAGGTTAAATGACGTCATTTTGGAGTTGACGGTGGTAGATGTGGTGTGGTATGGTAGGTGACGTGATTTTTAACATATACGACTTTTCTTCATATCCTCACAATCATGGCGTAGGTACTCTTAGGCTAGAAGAGAACTTCATTCCGGTGTAAAGTAGCTTTTGAATGTCTTTACCGTACCGATACCGTAACTATGTACTCGAACTTTTTTTAAATTATTGTTTTTTAAAAACCAGAATGTTGGATTTTTGGCGTCGGGGGCCACCACGTGGCCCACGGCCATCGTAGGCGCGGGCCTGTGGACGGTGAGCTATGAGCTAGCTCGCCTTCCGTCCGTCTTATGACGACAGTCCGTGTCGACGGTGCGTTCGTGTTCCACGCGCGCCTCAAAGAGATGTCAGCAATAGGAAGGGGTCCGCAAGGGCCGATAACTGCCGGGGCTGCGGGACTGTTCGAAAGAGATACCGTGGCCCCGGAACACATAGGGCGATGAAGGAACATGGATGGGTTTTAGTCAGTAAAAGTCTGACACTCCCTCCTGCTCCGCCCAGAGCGGGAGGAGTTATTTGATGACTTCCCATCCGAAAAAAAAAAAAATATGGTTGGATTTTTACGAAAAACTAATATTGTCGACTTATACTTTTCCCTTTTTTAAATTACACGTAGATGATGCTACTCTATTGTCACATTGTTTTCTCCAAACACTGACCTCAATCAGAACGCATATACCACAAAACACCGACTATCCCATCACACGACCTGGATAGCACCTTGATTGACTTATCATTTCAATCTCACTTGCTACCAAGAGAACACGAAACGATATCACTCTGTCCCCACCAACAACAGAAACTCTTCATACAACATCCATTGCCTTTTTTGTTCAACATTGTAAATGCGACTGCTGCTATAAACACGCAATGTATGACGAAATGTTTAATCCGCCGTAGCGTTGTGGGTTTCTTGGTAGGGTTTTAACGCGGGGGCGCTTGCCTCCTCATCATCAGGCGATAACATCTCCAGACTGTCGGTGTGACGTCGAAACCTGATCTCCCGTCAATGTTTTGACGTGGGATTCAGTACCTAAGTATAGTATGTGGGTATCTCTAAGTAGGTGTGTTAGTGTTCTTTGTGAATAAACGGGTGTTGTGATGTTTTGATCTTGTTTTGTGAAGGTAAGTTATGGGAGAGAGTTATGAGGTAAGTTAGCATGTAGCTTATTAGAATTAAAATAACTATATCTACTAGGCTGTGACGTAAGTATTTTTTTATCAATTCGGAACATTGTTTGCCCAGTGGTAACGGCCCTTACGTCTTACGAGTTGTAGGTCGTGGGTCCTGACCCAACCAGTCGTAATAAATGTATGTGTTTGTTTTTCATCACCAGTGCTCCAAACGATGAAGGAAACAACGTGGGGAAAACGCCATGTCCGAGTACAAAAAAATTGAAGACATATGACATCTACCAACCCGAAGTGGGTTCACATGTGTATCATAGACAACTTCAGAGAGGAAGCCCAGCTGTGGGAACATTACAACGTTAGCACAGATTCCTTATTGTTTGACAAAAAAGGCACGCAAAGCCTTTTCATAACAAAGTAGTTAAATGCTCAAAATATTTTAATTTAAAAACCGGCCAAGTGCAAGTCGGACTCGTGCACGAAGGGTTCCGTACCATTATCTAAAAAAAAAACATTTATGTTTGTTGTATACAAGCCCGCCCCCCTTCAATATTTATTTTATTCTGTTTTTTGTTATAGTGGCAACAGAAATACATCATCTGTGAAAATTTCAACGGTCTAGCTATCACGGTTCATAAGATACAGCCTGGTGACAAACAGCCAGACAGATAGACAGACGGACAGTGGAGTCTTAGTATTAGGATTCCGTTTTTACCCCTTCGGATACGGAACCCTTAAAACGAATAGATTCAGCTACCAAATAAAACAGAACACTGCCAAAGAAAGCACAATCCAATTCCATCCAAGAAATTGCATATCGATCTCGAAATTTTAATTACTCTAACAGTGAGGCAATCAGGCAAAACCCTGTGACCCATTTTAAAAGTTTTATACGTACCGAAGCAACGAGGGGAGTGATAAATGAATAACATCAATCAGAAGAATAAGTGTTGCAAATTTTCACCCGGCAACTTATCGCGGAGTAAGGTCCGACTTGTTTTAAACGATAAAAGTGATCGAGTGCGTTGTGTTCTGTATTATCTGTGGTTCAAGATGGCTGCAATTTTGGGATGCAGTGTGTATTTATGAAACGATTTTTTTTTTGTGTTGGTTGGTGGTCGTTGTTTTAACGGGATTTAATTAAGCAATTTTGGAAAATTTAAAGTAAAACGTCTGAAGTAGACATGAAGGAGTTTACTTATTCGTAAACATGGATTAAAATTCAGAGACGTTTAAACATCGAAAAAGTAGCGTTTTTTAATAAATCCTGAACCTTTTAAGTTTAATAATGTAGTCCTCCATTAGTAATAGTCCATTTATATTTAGTAGTTAAAATTTTAAGACAGTTGTGTTTAAATTTTGGTGTACAATAAAGTATATTCTATTCTATTTTATTCTTTTCGACCATTAGTTCAGCACTGAAATGATGTCATTCATAGAATCGTCCTATGCTGAGCAGTGGAATGATACAGGATGACTAATTGACTATTACCCAAGTATACATCTTTGCGATCAAATATTTCTTCCTCTATTAGATAACGTTGAATTAACCAAAGACCTCAGGTTGACAAAACAGATTAAAAAGTCTGATTGGCTACTTGGCAAAAGTGAGTAGCAACTCGACATACCTTTCAAATAAACAAAGCAATCAAATTGATGTAGGTTCCCTAGTAACTCCAACCCTAGTTTTGATATTGTGTCTTCACTCCAGTAGATACATTTCTTGAAAACTTTTAAGTGAAACGTTGATTCCAAAGTGGATTGAAGATCCGAGCTGACGGCAGAGCGATTGTTTTGAAGAGGGGTTCTGAACTAGTTAAGAAGATAAAATTGCATTGATGTGGAGGAAATAAAATTAATGGAAGGAATATCGATTCTGTCTTTCCGCTGTTTTCACCTCAACTTAATATTTATTTCGATTAAAAATGATTTTACCTAAAATTTTGGATATAGAAAAATTAAACAACGTTGCGAACTGGTAAGTATGTCAACCACCTGCAAAATCTGCCAATATCTGCTGATCTATGGATTATTTTTGAGTAATTGTCCTTGATTGACGCACGGAACCAATCAATATGGCGATACTTGGGAAGGCCTATGTCCAGCAGTGGACGTCTTTCGGCTGAAATGATGATGATGATTGTCGTTATTTCTTCATCATCTGGAACACACATCAAGCTATACATTTCCAGTATAAAATGGCCTTGCTTTGTATAGATTTCCCGTACAATGAGAAATCCGCATAAACTGGTTTTGTATAGTTTGATTGGTCGCCATGCAAACATGATTAAAGTTCTGCACCGCTTGGTAAACAGGTAGTCATCATCTGTCTAGCCTTTTCCCAACTAAGTTGGGGTCGGCTTCCAGTCTAACCGGATGCAGCTGAATACCAGTATTTTACATGAAGCGACTGCCTATCTGACCTGCAAAACTCAGCTAGTATTGGGTAATAAGATACCCCTTGGTAAGACTGGTTTTCAGACTTTCGACCCACTGACTACCTGTAACGACTGTCAACGATTTACAATAGACAGCTTTGTAGATATAGTAGATATAGATAGAATACACAGCAGATTGGTCCCGAATGGCTTAACGTGCTTTCCGAGGCACGGAGGAAGCTCAGTACGTAATGAGTGGTCCCATCCACGGGTCAACCAAGCGCGGCTTCACCTGAAGAGCCACCCGAGTGGCTGTTATTATATAGCCACTTCCGAGTAGTGTGGCGGCAAATTATCCGAACGAGCCATTCTTCAAGGAGATCGACTACTCAAAATCTCATATAAAACTTATGGCTCGAAAATTCATTATAGTGTCCTCATAAAATTAGATAAATATTCAAATCCTTTCCTCAACATGTACTAATCAAACATAAGATAAGACGAATTAGGCATGATACCCATCTCGTGTCCGCGAGGGTTACGGAAGGTGTCCTCATCAATAATGTGTTATCTGCCGGACCGATGACCGGCTACCGTGGACACGGTGGCAGTGGACACTTCCGACTATCTATAGAGATGTTTGTTTTATTGTGGATTAAAAGGTGATGTTACTGGATCGTGAATGGAAACTGATCTATGAATCGGAAACAACGCAAGAGATCTTTGTGTATGGTTAAAAACTAATAAGTGCGAGATCGTATTCGCAATTTTGTGTATGATCGGCCGTATATAGAGCGTACCTACATAACTAGTAGTAAAAAATACCATCAATTAATGAAATAATCTACCATTATTATAATCATCTTATACGAATGCTCCAGGACGAGCTAAATAAAACCAAGGAGATATGGTCTACAAGGGCCCTGGATCAGAAGAGCTGAGTGTCATGGAGGAAGGCCTTTGTCCAGTTGTGGCATGCCGCGGGCTAACAGTAATAGTAGCAAACGAAAAACGCCCTAATACGGAAAACAGGGTTTTTTAAGCGCGACCATAACGACCCTTCTTGCGGATTCCGTGGATTTCCAAGTGAAGGTCATGGAATCACCAATTCACGCGTACCTAGCCAGGCCTCGAATTTGGATTTGAAGCACATTAAATCTACCTTCAAGATAAGGACACCTCGACACCCCAGATAGAGTCCGTATTGAAGAAAAACCCAAACGTATTTATCGCACCTAAAACGAAAAAACCTGAAAAAATATGGTCACATCCACTTTTAATACATTTCTCCCAGAAGCACACCTACTGATCGGGGGACAGTTTTAGGCAACTATTAAAAATAACCTTGTCAAACGCTATTAATCAATGTTCGATAAGGCTGTTCAAAATGGGCGGTCTATATTGTAAGGTAATTTATTTCATAAGTCCGAATGCGATTGAAAGACTAACTGAACCAGTATACCCTGACTCCACCTTTTCCAATACGATCCCTTCTTACCTCCATATTTTGTATAGATGTAGGAGGCGAGGAAGGTCATCGATACTGGTCTTTTTATATTAGCGATGTGCGATAGTGGCCGTTGTATTGACAACGTTTCATGGACAATGGGTAATAATCTTATCCGAACATCACATTATTTTCTGTGTACGATCGTATAAAGTGAATCAGGTACAGTATTAGGAACACCTTTGATTTGTAGATTACATAGTAACCATAATATTTAAATGTTTTCAGTTTTCTACTTACACCTCATAAAGGACAAGTTACAAATTCTGAAAAAAAAAACATAAACCTACCTATGAACGTTCATTCAGGTGAAACACCAAAAGAAAATAATCCTGTAAACTGAAAAAGATGAATGATCAAAGATAACAAAGCTGTTTCTGGCGTTATTTAATAATATGTTTCCTCTTGTTTATGAATTACAACAAATTGTGTCCACCAATACTTTCGTCGAACAATTGTCGCAACGTGCATTAGTGGATTATGAGAAGGTTTTTTACAGGACCTATAATTTTTAAATCTAAAGGCTTGCATATAAAGGGTGTAACAAGATCCCTAACGAAGCCGAAAGGCACTTGTTTTCCCCGTCATTTCGATATTTTTTTGTTCTAGACTTTTAGTCCATACCTGGGTCCATAGTTGGAACTTTGACCAACGTTCCAACAAGTTTCAAAGACGTTTCGAAGTTCCAACTTTTTCAAAAGTTTTTTTTAAATACATCATGTTTTATAAGTAATATTTTTACTTTAAACACCCCCGTACTATTCAAACCATCCATCAGCACATTGTTTTGAGTGCGTTATATAGAATCGTATCGTAAACCGTGATTTTTCACCCGAAAAATAAAGTCGTTTCCCAGCAATAATTTTTGCGTAGCGTTACTTAGTTTGATGTACACAATGCTTGGTCGACGGCTTCGTTAAGGCACTTATTACACCATGTAGTGTATTATTTTGAATACCTAACGTTTCCATTCAAACGAACTGAAACGTGTTGAAAGACCGTCTTGAATTTGTTCATGCCTCGATTTGAGGACCTTGAAGTAACTACCAAATGGTCTGTTTTATGTTTGTCCTCCAGCAGAGAGTTCGCTACGTAGGGCACAGATGTCGTTGTTCTCTTTAAAAGTTCGAAAAGTACCTAGTATTGGTTACAATATCTTTTATATCAATGGTTATATTTTTTTAATGTTCAAGAGTATTTATGTTGTAGACTCAATGCAATGTTAATACGAAACTTTATTTTATAATAATAATAACCACATTTTACGAAGGTGCTCCAATTATCAAGTTATGTCCTCGACATATAGGCATTTTTTAAATTGAGAATTAATTTAGGTAAGCAGTATGTTATAAGTCAAGGTTAAGTTCAAATTGATAAATAATTAAATTACGAAATCTTATCAATGTCAGAACACCAATTAAAATTCAATTTAATCTTGACCACTGATGTGGTACTTAAATTATATTCAAAGTCATAGTTTGAATATTGATGTGGTCTAATTTATATTACCACAATTTATTTATTTAGTTTAACTGTTGTAAGAGGGTATTTTTTTTTGGAATGCTCATAATTCAGTGTATATACTTAAAATGAGTAGATTAGGACAACTGCAGCATCTTTCAAACTTTTGCATTTTCAAAGCGTTTTTCTACAAGATACTTTAGTAGTTTAGCGCTGGTATCTTAATCAAATAATAAAATAGACATTCATTCAGCATTCAGCTCCACAACGCCACCTATTGTTAACAAACGAGTTGTCATCAACAAACTGGCCGCTACGTTCGTAGTCGTTTGCCTACGCGATGATTATGCTACATAGAGATAGACACTGACATCTGCCGTCGAGTAGCATGAACTAAGGAGTCACATATAATCTATGTAATGCCTATACATATACGTTTATGTAGTTTTTAAAAACACAACTATCTTGTCTTGGTCGATGCAACCGACTTCTAAGGAATTCTAGCTAAGAAAGTTCCTTGTACCTATACATTTCGATACCGTCTTAATATAGTATATTTGGTGTGTATAGTTATAGTATATGTAACTAGACACACCAAATCAAATGTGGCATGTGCTGCAGTTTATTATAAGCTTTACTTAGTAAGTTAAGCGGTTCATTGATAAGTGCCTAGTACTCGTAAAATAGAATATAGATTTGAAGATCAATCATTTTTTTTCTGCCTGATAAGTATCGTCAACATATCACTCTGTAAACTATCAAAGTTTGAACATAAGTTACTTAATGAATACTCTGCAAATATTATTTTAATTAGCCAACAATATATATATACAGGGAGTAACAGGACCCTTCACGAAGCCGTCAACCAAGCATTGCGTACATCAAACTAAGTAACTTTACGCAAAAATTATTGCTGGGAGACGCCTTTTTTTTTGGGGTCATAAATCACGTTTTTCCGTAAATCTCTATGTAACGCACTTAAATCACTGTGCTGATGGATACATTGAATAGTACGGGGGTCGTCGAGGTGTTTTGAGTAAAAATCTTACATTAAAAACTTGTATTCAAAAATAAACTTGTGAAAAAGCTGGAACTTTGACCCCCAATATCTCCGTAACTAGAAGGTTCCCAGGTATGGTCTTAAAGAAAAAAAAATATCGCGATGACGGGGAGAACAAGTACCTTTCGGCTTCGTTAAGGGTCTTGTTGCCCTTTATATATGTATTTTATATTACATAGATATAGCAACAAAAAGAACGCTACTTGGACATATGTTATAACTACATAGATATGTATATATATTTTTCATTCATTTTATTCTGTTCTGAATATTGAGATATTCATTTTTGAATGATATTTATGGTGTCCTTGTTATTTATCGGGATAATTATTCAAAGGGGAAAATTTAATTATGTACCTACTTAATTTTATTTCTTGTTAAATTGGACAAAACACAGGAAAAGTAAACACACAAAATACAAGTCAACAAATCAGACATAATTTTAATTGATTTTATTAATGAGATGAAATTGCAAGATCATTGCATCTTAGAGCCGTCCACTGCCTGAGATAGGCCTCTCCTATTGCTGGGCTCCATCCTCGGCCTCTGTCATCCATCTAGTTGCTGAATTGGGATTGGTAGGTTGATAATAAATCTGAAACATAAATTTTTAGAAAACAAACAACATCGCAAAAAATTCAAAATGAAAGTTTAATCCCAGATACCTTTTTGAAAAAATGATAACCTAATAAAAGATTTTAATTTAAATATGTATTATTCTAATTCAATTTGCCTACACTTCATTATATGGTTTTGTTACATTGGATAATCGAAAACTTTGGCTTTGCCATTATCTAGGTAACTTATTAATCAACAAAATTAATTATTTAATGTGTATGTAATATTATCATTGTATTTTTACATTTTTAACTTTTGATAAATATCTTCACTTGTCTATTAAATGTTCAATGCAAATCGAAAATAACAAGAATATTCGAAACCTATTTGACATGACACAAATCATCACACTCCTAAAAAGGACTATACCTAATCTATGAACAAAAAGTCCACTTCGAAATAAATTTATTTTTATAGCCAGATCCACAAATCATTCACACTCGAAACATCGGAAAACCGATACTAAATTCCGCACTATGCGCTACAAAAACATTTTTAAACCAATCCACTGCAACATTTACACTATTCCATGAAATATATCCCACGAATCGACATGGAGCAATAACAGTCCCACTAAAAGCAATCAAGTGCATATCTACGCACCATAAATTGCGCTAAAGCCTTTACTTTAGTACCGCAATAGCGCAATACGGGGCAATAAACCATTGACATACTGCATAGAGATACACATTGTCCTCTTTATAGGTTATAACAAGACATTGTTATATCTCTAGTGGTTATAACCCGGTTATGATATAATGGATTGGAGAATAAAATAAAATGTAGTGGAATTAATGTGAAATAAAATATGAGGAGCAAGGAAGCGAAATTCTTGCGTTATATTAAAAGTGCTGCTGCTTTTACATCTACAAACAGCTAGAATTAGAGACAGCTTAACTAATTGATTTTATCTAGTGCAAGACAACTATTTGTTTTTTTTATTTTTCGGGTCTGATATCATCAAATGACTCCTCCCGCTCTGGGCGGAGCAGGAGGGAGCGTCAGACTTTTACTGACTAAAACCCATCCATGTTCCTTCATAGCCCTTTGTGTTCCGGGGCCACGGTATCTCTTTCGAACAGTCCCGCAGCCCCGGCAGGAACTATTTGTTTCATTTTAAGCTGTACACTGCCTCCTAATTTTGAACTGATTGAAATTACAAAACAGAACGCATTGGTTAAATTGAAAATACACTAAAGAACAGCACAAACTTATTTAAACATCCGTCAAGACTTTTTTAAGATAAGAAAACGGCCCCAATTCCAACACGTTATTTTTGAAAACTTAAGGTAATATTTTGATAGCAACATATCGACACGAGCTTTTCCCAAAAAAAACTCTCTCTCCGTTAACTATTTTTCTCATCCCACAAAAATCTTAAAACACACAAAAATAAACAAGTAGGCATATGATACAGGAAATATACAAATCAGCATTATCTTCGTCCAGTCATCTTCCACCTTTAGAATCCCCTACCACCGATCTTCAGTCTTCAAACTCGTCTTCCGTAGCGTGGTCTTCCAGCCGTGAGATACCTGTAGAGACGAGCTTCTGATGTGAACCAAAACTACAAAAGCCCGGATCTACAGGGTAGATCACGAATGTGCCATAAAACGATCGAGTTCTACGAGTTTCGAGTTTCAGTGGTAGGATTCGGTGTTCGACCAAGTTCTGGCAGCAGCTGTCTCTGGGCGATCTGAAACTTTGAAACATTCTTATATTTTTTTTGTTTTATATTGTTCTTGTCTTCGGTGTTTCATAAAGTTGGTATGAATAGAATTTTGGGGTTTCAGAAGTTTTTGGATACGAGGTTAATAATAAAGTTAGATACGGCTTTTAAAATTCATGAAGTAACAAAAGAAAAAGTCAGAAACAAATTCAGCCACAAAGTCAAAATTCTGTATAAAATAATTGAATTGCTTTTAAATACAACTAGAATAATTATATTAATTTATATTCTTCAATGTATCCTCATAATTAAAACAACCCCAAAACTTCACGAAAATTAATAAAAACCCTTTTCCTAAAAAGTGACTCAATTAAAACACGCTCAAATGTAGCAACAATACCTCGTTCTCCCGAACGGGCGGGCAACAAGGCAACACAATTTTAATATGACGCGTAACCCCCGTACGTCGCTCTTAACACAACCTATATGATATAGGCTAAACGTATATAATTAACATGACAGCTGCCAGCATCCGTTTAATATGGAAATCTCGTTATACTCGACACACGTTACCTATCATTTATTACTTGCGAAAATGCGGAGTAAAACGGTTGCTTACGATGAGAAATTTTCATTAGGGTTCGTGTTTGCGAGTGTGAGCGATTGATCGGCTTGTGTTTAGTGTGGTTGTTTAGGGTTAAAATATGTTTGTTATTTGTGAATTATGTACACTATGGCTTGAAAGATATTATCTGAAGTAGGAAAATTACCGTATGCCACGATCGATTGCAGACTTTGTTAACTAAAAACACCAAAAGTCCTTTTCATACTTCGATATTACATCATTTGATCCACCGAAACGTTTGATTAAATAAAACACCCGAAAAATTGCCAATTCTGCGCGAAAAAAGAACAGGTCCCCGGCAAAAACTCAGCGCCTTCCAGAATTCAATTTACGCTCAACAATACAACACTTTCACCCTAATCTGATAGCATGACGAGGGATCACAAATCAGAGGAATCAGCATCGAAACCTCACGGGATACGCCACAAAAAAATAATCTCCTCGTATTTCCGCAAATCACTGTGACCATTGTATAGTCGATAATGTAGTTGAGGAAAGCGGGCCTAACAAAAAGGTTCACTTAATTGCGCGAGGGAAGAACGCTGAAAGGCGACCGGCTTTTGTTTCCCGCGAGGCCTTTGTACGGGCTCAGCCGATCGGCTGACTCATCAATTTCCTCAGATTGCCGTAAACGTTTGAGTCTTAGATTGCGCTAATACGGATAGACGTGTGACACGTACGTGGATATGGATGTTCTTGTTCGTAGCTCGATGAGATGTAGGTTTGATATTTCAGGAAAGTTCTTGCGCATTTTGGAGAAATTCTTTTGAACCTGATTTCAAAGGAAAACATAAGTCGTTTTCGTTCAGATGTTTGCACAATAAATACGGCAATCTAATTTAAATCGATTTCCAAGTGGCTCAACTCTCAATAATCAAGTGGCTCAACTCTCTCTGTAATTATTCTCCAACTTGATTGGCAAATAACTCCAATTATTCACAAAGCTATTCACAAAAGCCTAATAATTGAACCATTACACAAGTCAACCGAGCAAACACGAGGAAAACACGGCACTTGAACTATATTAACTATCGGATCTAACGAGGCGCATCGACTAAGCTTAATCGAACCTCATTTATAAATCTCCGAGCAACTAAGAGTATAGGTGGCTCACGTAAATATCTACAAGCAATTAGCCCAAATAGAACTAACGTATTACAACGTTCGGGGGACTAGATCCCCCATTGGGGGAGGGGGTAAGGCTCCCGGTTCCCCCTATTTTCCCCCGGTCTGCGCAGTGTCGTCCTGCCATCATTAATCTTGCCGCTGAGCAAACAGTCCTCCACAAGAGCAACTTTAGAGCTGTACCGTGTCGATAATGTAAGTAAACTATCGTCGATATGAGCGATAACTGCCTAGAGGCCTCCCCAACCCAGAGACGGCTCTTAATTAATTGGTATTTAGATTCAGCCCCGAGAAATTTGCCTTCAACAGAATTTAATGGCAGTTAATTTTGATTTGTTTAATAAAGTTTGCTATTAAAATATTTATTCATTTTGATTATTAATGCAGGAATTAGTTTTATGATTTGGTTTTATTTTTAATAAAATTCTTTTAGATTCTCTGTAAACAAATTCATAAAAAAATTATTACGACTGAAAATACTCTTACCGATTTTTACTGATGAGTCAGTAAAGCTCTAAGAAGTACGCAAAACGTCAGCAGGGACTTTAAAGATTATACGAATATCTTAGCAGAAAAATCCAAACAAATTGAAGTGATCAGTCTTCTTAATTCTCGACTCATCGATACAAATTCGTTTGCTAATGGAATCCCTATCTCGAGCCGATTTCATGGAAATATTCAGCTGAATGATTTCGCTTTAGATTCATATCGGAGCGTATTGAAGACGATCGTCCTTTATCTATAGAGACCGAGGGATAGCTGGTATAGATACGTACATTATATTCTGTGAAAGAAAAAAGGGCATTTTTCAGCCGACAAATACTCACCTATTAATGAAAAGTGAAAATGGAAAATGTCATATAAATTACTTAGATCCTTAAGTAGTTATTAAAGAATACAAAAGAACACTAAACTAATACTACCACATACGACCAGCTTCACACCCTAGGTATTACTGAAAAAATATTATAAATTCTGGCTGTAATCCTTCGAAGGGTACCTAATACATAGTACACCCACACTTCGACAGATATGGTTAAGTCCCATGTAATAGGGTCGACCATCAACCGAGTGGAATTCATTGCCATCAACCAAGCACAAATCCAGACTCCGTGGCTGCTACTAAGAAATTCCTGATGGAAAAACCTAATAACAATTTGCCCGGCCCGGGAATCGAACCCAGGACCTCATGCTCAGCAGTCGCGATTGCGACCACTAGACCAACGAAGCAGTCACATTTTGAAGTAATCATAACCATAAACCCAAAAATATTGGTTTGGAAACAAATGAACATCTTCATTATTTCTTTTTCTATTCATTCTCATGAAACCATTTCAAACTTGGAACGATCTTCGAAATTAACATCTCAAACTGCAAAACAAAAAAACAGCAATCATCCAAATATGTTTCAACACGATGAAAATATAAGTTAACATATACGACGTACCTGCCAATGTTTGTTCCAAGCTTTTCTCATATCAGCTTGTTTTCCCCCGAGCACCGCCTGAAACATTCAATCCCAAATGTTACATTTCAATATGCTGACTAAAACAGCCGAAGTTTTACTTCAGCCCTTTCAACGTGTTTTATTTGAAAGCAATATGTCTCCATATGTCTGAGCACATAATTTCATATTTGTGTTTGGGATATTTTGTTGGGCACCCTTATGTATTTACAGCAACGGATTTTATATAACTGGTACCACATTAATGTTATTTATGAAGCAAGGAGATAACATAAAAGGGTGATCAATTTAGCTATCTAAAAGCTTCCAATGAAAAATGTGGACTTTGGCCGTTATTTATGCTGGCAACTCGTAAATTTATTAGCAAAACCAACCATCCTCTTTAGATAGACCACTGAGATCTCATTTAAAGTGAATTTATTGTGAGAAATTGAGTGCATGGTAAAAGCCTCTGCGATTGATGATACTTAAGTCTGTTCGGCGTATACTCTGACAGCAAGCTTACTTACAATCTGATCTCAAAGGTAGGTAGGTACCATTGGATCTAAAACTTTCCACTCGATTATCGCTTTCAAAAAGAAAAAGACTCACTGAAAAAAATGCACTCCAATCAAGTGACGTTTTAGCTTGATTGACGATATCTTGTTTAGATTAATCAAAATCTTAGATAAGTTGATCATCACGACATGATTCTCAAACAAGTTTCTCGATTACCCTTAACATGACATCATTGTAGAAGAGTTAAAAAAGAGACAAGTAAAAAAAAAATACTGTAACAAAATAAGTTAGTTGTGTCAATCAAGCATTTTGATTACTTTAATAAAGAACATTTGACTTGATAGCATCTATCATTGCAATTACTTGTATTAATCATATACCTTGATCAAATCTTGCGCTAAATGTTTGCGCTATAAGTTTCTTGGTTGTGTTTATCACTATTTGGTTGTGTTTATTACTATTTGACTTGATTGCTGCAAATAGGTTTTGTGTTAACTCCAATCAAGATCCCGTTTCAAATCTCAATCAAATATAAAAGTAGTAGCTGTGATCATTGTGCTTGATAGACTCAGATGCAAACAAGTTACTTAGTCAATCTAAACAAAATCTTGATTGTGGCAACAACTGTTTTTTTCAGTGTAACAATCAAGTTTACTGAATAATGTTCGCAACAAGGCTTCAGCTATAGCCAATGCCTTGTGTGGAAATGAGAAAAGATTACAGTAGAATGTAAAAAAACGTAACTTTACATCATTATTTAAGCAACATCATTTACTTTTCACAAACAAACAAACAAAAGTTAAAAACGTAATTAAGGGCAACAGTTCATTAACACGCTTAACACAGCCAATGTGGAGTGCAAAGTTCGTTTCCCCTTATGCGCAAAAATGCGTACGTGTACATTTTTAACAAAGAGAGATACAGACATAAAAGTGAATGGCCCAATATTGTTCAGGATATTACTGGTACCGGACAACGCAGAACGTTTGTTGAAATTACAGTTCCCTTTTTAAATATTTGAAAACTCGAGGAGGTCGTGGTTAAATAATACCAGCCGGTCGGGTCGATCTTCTGGTTAAATTTGGCAACCAGTCTTACCAGAGGACAGTATCCCAGTACTAACTGAGTTGTGTAGGTCAGATAGGTAGTCGCTCCATGTAAAATACTGGTATTCAGCTGCATCCGGTTAGACAGGAAGGCGACCCCCACAACATAGTTAGGAAAAGAGAATTGTAAAATAACTCTTCTTTTGGGCTTCGCCGCAGTCGGATAATAAACGTAAATACACCACAAATTATATACCTACAGGCTGGAATTTTTCAACGGCACCTGGAGGGAAAGTACACGAAATACTGGAGATAGAAAATTTTACTAAAAGGTAACATTCCTTTATAAAGCAATAAATCTGCAATCAAAGATTTTCGAAAATATGCTTGCCACACTCGGGACTCGAACCAGCTAAATTCCAAAAAAAAACAACATGCTGTATTTGTATGGCATTAGTCGATAGGCTCAATCATAAGGACCAATCTCTCTAAGTTGTTGCTCAAAATGAGCTATATATTTTGTTGGAAACACAAAATTCTTCTATGGAATTCATTTCCAGTAACTTTTAATACCGAGGTGTGATGAATATTGAAAATCGAAATCGAAAATTCAGCCTCACCGTTTTCGGTCACGGCGGCCAATCTCAACGCAGATTAGCCATCGGCGCGGGAGATATTATAATGCACAAGTGCGTGCGCGGACACAGTTGCACTCTCTGTTCCTTTACTCTCATACTCGTAGTCCGATGGGACGGCAATCCGACACGACCGGAGAGAGATCAAGCGCAGGAAAAACGGCTTAACGTGGTTTCCGAGGCACGGGGGTATCATACTGCCAACTTTCAAACTACGATCAACTACTAAGAAATTTCGAATGAAAAACCCAATAGCACTTTTTGCCCGACCCGGAAATCGAACACAGGACCAGGGGCCTTAGTCTGCTATTGCAATAGTGTCAGAATGGTCTATCATTGATTTAATAAGGCCCCGCGCAGACGAATTACCCTTTGTACGCACGTCAAACGAGTTTCGAACGCGCTTCAATACGCCGTGGGCTAGGGGCCTTATTAAATCAATTATAGACCATTCTGACACTATTGCAATAGCAGACTAAGGCCCCTGTAGTCGCGCTTGCAACCACGACACCAACGGGGCACAAAACACGGGGACTACAAATTATAATGAACGTAAAGGACTTCTAAAGTCGGTTTCGGCGTTGCCAAAATCGGGTAAAAAGAAAAATTCTTATAATAAATCGGACAAAATAATTTCCATTTGTTTAACTACAAAAGTTTTGCATAATATTATGATAATGCCGAGCATGGCGAGAACATAAAAATTTACTTGACTTCAACAAAAAGTTTAAAATATGTATCCGTCTAGACTTGGTTTTGCCTTTCAAATGCTGATGACGCATATCTAAAAGACTTGCTTTTTCCTTGGTTTCTTGTTTTCTCTTCACAGTGAAAACAGCCTACTGTTTTCTTTTCAGAAAAGATACGGCTATTGTTTTCTTTTCAGAAAAGATACACCTACCATTTGCTATGAACTATCGATTTTGAAGTCGCCTTTATAAACTGAGATAAATCTTTTCTGTACAAAAGTCCCAAGCTAAACATAACATGTACTTAATTGTGAAGATGTCTTACTAAAATATCATAACAATTACAAATTAAATTAATAAGTTAAAGCGAACAATCCATTACGTCAGTGCATGGAGCCAGCACCCAGCATCAGTGACTCCTAACATTAAACTGGATCCCATTAAACAAAAACTTTGCTCTTAATATTCCACCTAACGAGTTAACTTCGGACATACGCCCTTTTGACATTAACTTTTAAAATTTGTCGAGTAATGTCAACGTTAATGTTTATAGTGCACATTTGAAATGTTATAGAGGTGTGAGGGTAAGAATAAAATAGAGTAGCTATATCTCTTAGTTAGTGGTATATAAAGTTTAGTGCTGACGCTCTTAGACGTTAGACAGTAGACGGGATGAGGGGAGTCTAGACCGAATGGTGTGGTCGTTAAATTCTATATCATGTATCATTCAGACTTGTTTGCTAAAATAATAATTTTAAAAGACCGTGGATGGACATTAATGTCGAACCAAAACATGAGTGAGTGTAAATAATTATTGTTCCAATTAGAATATTAGCACGTGCGAAAGCTCCGTCGTAGATTGGGTTGCGTAACTATGCAAATAATTTGAACCAGCCAAACTCTCAATACATAACTGCAACACATAAAATATAAAACAAATAATTTCATGCTCGCACATTGGCTTACCCTGCCAAAATTATCAACATAGCGCAACTGTGCCCTGATTAACCATCACTTAAATCAAAGAGCCGAGGGCTGGGCTTGGCTCGGAGCCAGCCGACCGCTACAGATTTATATTTGCAAACATATTTCCATATACCCGCGATCGATATGCCTATCATATGGGATGGGAGTACAGAGCCAAGTCGCGCGCGCCAGATGAATATTTTACTGCGTTTCCGGGCCTTGCTGTGAAAATGCCCGGCGTAAAATACAGCGAGTAGTAAAATGGTCTCCATTTACAGCAGCAGCATAAATATGTGCTGGCTGTTAATGTTGAAATTTAAATTGAGTGCCTTGCATAATATATGTTTCCTCGCACGTAAAAAACGGAATTAAAAAGTACCACTGCAACCACGATGTCCGAAGTTTTCGATGAAACATTATTCTAGCTTAGACGAACTGCGAATTTTAAATATTTGTCTTTGGAACTATTTTCGTTCTTAATTCTTAAAAAAGCTGAAGATGTAAACAGCGAACGGAAATCTTTAAAACCTTCTAATTTATTCTTCCGATAAGCACTGGCCGGAATTACAGCGAAGTTACGCGGAACATTTAAAACATCGCAAGACCGTTTTTCACGGAAAAAAGCGAAGAGCAAAATTCAATCCGAAAAAAGCGACAGCTACTAGTAGAACTTTCAAATTGTTTTTCTTTTAAGCACAAACAAAGGGGGATGATGCCAAGGAAATTAAAGGTGGCCTGAAATAAAATAAAAGTCCACCAGAGCGAAGGACTTTTTGTCGGATAACACGTCTTTCAAATCCGAACTTTAACGTTTTTTTGATTGCAAAACTAATTGGAAGAATTTACATTGTTTTTTACTCTTACTGTCTCGAGGGCTTTAATATATTTGCTTTTTAGCAGGTGGAAGTTCAAAGGATAGTAAGAAATGTTGTACGTTGTTTTTGTGTTGTTTAGGTACGTACCTACTAATAGTTCGCAAACGGCACAGCAGCTCGTGTTATGGGGTGCTTCCCGTGCAGACAGCGACCACAAACGATCGAAGGGGAGAGAGAGGCACCGCGTTTGCATGGCAGGAGAATTAGTGACGCCAGTGCAATGTGTCGGCAGACACAAGTGCATGTTGGTACATCGTATCGATAGCTGTTATGTTTGTTTGCTATTTCGATGGCATTGAAAACTATACGATTGAGTCTCTTGCTTGCTCTCTTGTCAGCGAACCATAATATTAAGTTGTATTGTGTTGCCTGTTTGGCTTACTATCCAATACACAGTCAACTTAATTTTGCTACAATTGGTACTATTAGTTAGTCCCTCCTTTTACCCTAAAGTTACATGTCCAGCACACTATTCCTAGCCACTGTAACTACTGAAAGCTAGAATTGACGGTGGTAACCACAAGAAAAGCAACGAGGCAATTAAACTCGAAGAATCCCGGAGAACTGTTAATTGCTTTGGAACCCGCGATAAAATTCAGCTTCACGCAAAAGAAAATTATTATTATTACCCATTTGTGTCCCACTGCAGGGTAAAGACCTCCCTTCCCTCTTTCTACTTATCCCTATCTAGTGCTGTTACTCGCCAATCTTTGTGAAAGAGTAGAGTTCGTCCCGCCGCCATCTCCTTCTGGGCAAGCCGCGTTGCCGTTTCCCGCTGTTAGGGACCCGTTGTGTGGTTACTTTAGCGCATAGCTCCTCCGGCATGCGACAGACGTGACCGGTCCAGTTCCATTTCAGCTTGGCAGCCGTGTGATCTACATCGGAAATTTGAGTTTTGAAACGCAGTATCGAGTTCCTTATATGATCAGTAAGTTTAACTCCAAGGATACTAGACAAAACAAATTAAATATATTAACATTTCAACCGACAGCGAGCACCCGCTCCGTTCACTCGCAGGATTTTTAGCGGACGCCCTATTGTTGACCACAGTTTGTAACACGAAGCTCGACCAACAAACAAAACAAACTTTATTAGTGCAACATCCGACAATTATCCATAAAACAACGAAGCTAAAACCCCAAACAATAGCAGCTCACATTAACCGTTGCATTTACTTGAATAAACACTATTATTCGCACTTAATGCCTTACAAAGCGAGGACATAACTCAAGCCTAACTTCGAGAACAATCTCACTACATATCTACAATTGTAGAAACTTAATTTAGTTTGCAAACTGCAGTCGCTTTATCTGCATAACGGAACTAACCCAGTTAAGCTGGGGACGTTTGCGCTGTCGCAAACTTGGCTGCGTGTTCAGGCCTAAGGTATTACAGCTACCTGTATATTTCAGTCAGGCTAAGCCTACGAAATTAACGGGTAATAGCTTGAGAAATGTAGGTGTATCTCGTTTATTTTGTGGCATTATTCTCTATTTCAGACATATTTTCAGTATTTTAACTTTATAGACCTAAAATTAATGCGAGTCCATTATTTCGTTGTATGAAATTACAAGTTAAGCAATCAATGAATTTACGTTTGTAACTTTTTGTAACTACCTATACTTATTTAAAATATAAGATCTAATCAAGGTTTAATAATAAACACCGTTCGTAAGATTAGATATCCCCACAAACAATACATAAACTAGTACAATTTCATTAAAATAAACGACAACCAAGACAAAGAGACAATAAACAAGAAGGAGTAGCTCATAACCTAGACTGCAACTACTGAAGTCGTGAAGTCGTAGATTATAAAGAAGACAGTGAAAACCCAACTTTATTCTAAGCATGTTTAGCTCTATAAGTATATAAAGCTGATGACACAATACAAATTAAACACGTAAACGAAATAACTTTACCAAAACGTCTTGTGACGTCATGCAAGTTGATTAAATCTATGGCTACGGATGCTGAATTAAGCGTTCGTCTGTAGATCAAAGAATCCAAGCAGAAATTTTGCTTGAGTCGACTTGATTTTAGTCAAATTCATAGCTGCTGCTGATATTGCTATTGTTATGCTGTTATTTTAAAAACACAATATACATATATAACATATATAAAAACATAATTTAAATTCTACAATAAATGCCTTTTTTTTCGGATGGGAAATCATCAAATAACTCCTCCTGCTCTGGGTGGAGCAGGAGGGAGTGTCAGACTTTTACTGACTAAAACCCATCCATGTTCCTTCTTTTGCCCTTTGTGTTCCAGGGCCGTAGTATCTCTTTCGAACAGTCCCGCAACCCTGGGAATAAATGCCTTCTGTTGTAAAAGTATCATTTACGACCACCTAATCTATTTGCTGCATGTTACTGAAAAACATCTATTTAGCAATAAAGCAGTGATATCAGACTCTTCGTTTTTGTCCTTCATTCGGTATCTTTCACTCGAAGTGAAACGGTATTGTATTGTGGTACTCGGGAACTTTCACTCGCTTTCCCAATGATTGAAAATGAAATGGAAGGACCATAAGACCGAAAATTCGTAAGTAATTCATAATTTCGTTGGTTTTTTTGTCAACGTGGAAACATGCGATATCAAGTTCAGTGCGAGAAAAATGGTAAGCCATCTCGTATGTACGGTCGAACAAGCTATTTGGTATACACACGGAAATTTTCACAATCCAGTGCCAAAGTGAATACTTTTCCAAATTTTATTTAATAAAACTTTTTTCATGAAGAGACTGATTCTTGTCTAAATAAAGTTCTATTCAAATTAAACTCCTAGTAAATAAGAAAATTCTGACATACACACCCCCTAGCACAGCTAGTTTACACCCCCTTCATAAAACAGCGGACGCAGGAACAACCCTAGCTTTATTCTAAGCACGGTAGTGCTGTTACTCCAAATTGCATTTGCATAACGCACGGACCGTAGTGTGTAGCGTGAATTGGAATACATTAAAAATATATAACGCCATTCGTAGAAACTTGGTCTTTGTTTATTTAGATCCTGTTCTTTGTTTATAGTGTATGGTTTATTTAGTCTGCTTGTGTTTTGTATTTGTTGCGACTTTGTAGCGAAAGAAATATTTAAATGCGAACGTAAAAATTTAAGTTGTAATTTATTTGTTACGTGGTAAGCATTTATATGGATAACCGAAAAAATAAAGGCATGGTCAGACCAGATGCGTGGCGTGACGTACACGGGTACACGCGCGTCCTTTGCGTACCCAGCAATTCTTGTGCACGATGTCTGAAGAAGATTGGGTAAATGGACCAAGTAGTTCATCTGATGAAAAAGAAGCAATATTACTGTTATTGTGACAGAATATTCCTGGGTGTGCCAAAAAACAATGGGTTCAAGTTTTATATGACATATTTTTGACTCTTAGTTTTTTGTGTTGTACAAACAATTAGTTTTTCTTTAATTTCATTATTTATCATTAAAACCGAAACAAAACATCACTTACTATCGGTAAAACTTGAAAACAAATACATCTGAATGCGTAAGTCACGCGCGTAGTCACGCGCAGCAAAGATACGTGCGTGTTCAAACTTGTTCGGTGTGACGTCCTATACGGAATGCCATTGACTACAACGTCATCACTGCACGCATCAATGTGACGTTGCTGTTCCGCTCTGCGTAGGTACGCAGCAAGTTTGACACATGGCAGCTGCAATGCGTAGCTTTACGCATGTAGTCTACGCGCACGTGTACGTCACGCAAGCGGTGTGCCATGTCTCTATAAAGTTCCATATATCACAACGTCATGGTACGTGCACGTGCACGTGCACCTCTACGTGTACGGATCCGGTGTGTTTCGGCCTTAATCCTCCACCTTAATATTTCCATTACAGTAACTTTGACGTTTCAAAAATAACTAAATGTCTAACCAAACAATGAAAATCACACAAATAATTTCAATAAGTAATGTCTGAAACAAAAGAAACTACGTTTTACAGTTCCTTTCACAAAGCGAATTCATTCCACAGATATCAAACTGCACATTTCTATTTAAACATAGTATTATATACCATGAAAATAAATAGAGAGAAAGATACATTAGTAGTCAAGTTGTGAAACTCGTTATTCATATTTATGCAAGTTTCAGAGCGCCGGCTAAATTAATGCGAGATGGCGACCATGTAAAGTTGAAATAATACAGCTACAAGTAAAATAATTGACTGCTTTTGTACATTTTTTTCTTTTTCCCCGTTTTTCATTTACACAGCTTTATTTGAAGATATTGTACAGCATTCTGTTGACACGCGACGTGATAGATGACCAGGAATCTACACGATGACAGAGCTGAAAGATCGCCCAAATGTGAAAATGTCTCAGAAGTTTGATCGTGGGATTAGTTATTTTCTTAAATGTTGACGTGTGAAAATTCATCGATCATCTGTTACTCTGTTACGGCGATTGGGAAAATAAAGTTACTGAGCTTAGATGCAGACTTGAGGTTCGATTAGATTAATTAGTAGGACTATTAATGACAAAAGCAAAAGCCACATGGGGATCACGATCGATCAGTCAGGAAAGAACAAAGAAGACGTTCTTAAGTGTCAAAATTTAAAAAAAAATGGTGCCCTTTTGAAACTACGTTTTGTGAGTTGCTAAGTACCCAATTTTCCATACCAACAGACAAAGAATCTGAAGGAAAATTGGCGAATGTAACTTTGGATGACGAAATACCAAAAACACGAAATTCAGTCTCACAACAGTCCATCAGGGCATTTGTCTCATGTTTCAAACATTTTTATCTACGCCGCTACCAGATCCGAGCCTACGACCAAAATGAAAAATTCACAAGTCAAGCCCTTTCTATGACACCCCAGGGTTAATCCAACCACAACACCGCTGCCAGAAAAACATGAATACCTAATATAACAACGAGAATATATTTCCAGATTAAATTAAAGTGAAAATAGCTAACTAAAAGGTATGACTCATTTCAGCAATGTTAATTTAGGGACTGTTAGTTAATTTACATGATAATCTGCCCCAAAAGAATTTATTTTTTATTAAAGCAGAAGCCGGCCTTGGGCTAAGCCGGTTAAGTAATATCAGAATTTACGCGGCCCTTTCCCTGCCGATTCGGTAATGTAAAGGGTAGACTAAGCTTCGTATCCTTGCAAATTAGTATTAAATTCAGTAAAGGTTCCATTTGAAGGTTTACGGCCTCTCGAACCTTATTTTATGAAATTCGGGTCGCACATTACTAAAACATCGGTTGTAAATTAATTATTTTTAATGGGAATATATCAGTTTAACATTGAGAATACTATCGAGTTATTGCGATTCCATTTACACGTTTTATGACCACAACTAATCGTTTTACCCATCCACCACTAATCGTTTCTACTACACACGGCAAAGCTGCATAAACTCATTATTTAAACAAAATGCATTCAATTAAATAGATGCATAAAACAAAGGACCTCTAAAATGAGAACTGCGGAAAATGCCTACGAAACTTAAGCCTTATACCTAGATGCTGCAGGCACAATTCTACATACCACTAAAAAAGGACATTAGCACGCCAGTGTAGGTGGTTTACTGCATTTTAATTATGCCCGCGCGTCGAATCAAATGCCAAGATGGCCGCCACCGAATGGCGGGAGCAAGGGGGAAAGGGGATCGTAATATCGCGCCCGGGGCGACATCTATAATTCCAGAGAGCTATCATAAATTAGCATACGTATTAGATTGCGCCGGGCCGCTGGCGAGGACAAATTCCGTGCACGATTGTACATAGACAAATCCGGATAGGTACGCTATCTGCTTAAAGAGCAATCAGAAAAATGAGTAGGATTCTAGATTGGATATAATACTAAATTATAAAAAAAATACAACATGACATACCTTTGGCTGACGAGAGTCATGACTTTTATTGAAAATTGTGCCGTTCCAAACAAAGACTGCAAAAAAATGGAATAGATTTTATAAAGGTAACTGCGAAAACCTCGTCAAAGTCCATTGACTTTGACAAGGTTTCTTAGTTACATACACTTTATACACTTGTTTATCTCATATAATTTACCAAAATTTTAATTTAATAAATGGTAAAAAGCAACAAGTAACCCTACGGTGCCAATGGAATTTTAGATACCTCAAAATCACGCTGACTCAATCCATTAGCAGGCATTTATTGGCACTCGTTAGCGAGGCATGCCAACGACACGCGAAGACTGGTCCAATTTACGTTTACATGCCATTTAATTAGAACGTCTTTAAGATTCATCAAGTTACTGCTAACTCAAATCTTAAACAAGATTTGAGATGTGTTTTGATTTTCTTACATGAAAGATTAATAGTTAATCGATCATGAAATATGCCTTCCTCCATAAAAAGTCGAAAAGATAAAAATAAACCACCTTAATCTGACTTCAAATGAGAACCGCATGTGGTTTTTATGAATAATCTATACGTTGAAAGACATTTCTGTCAAATGTCTCTCAGCTTGTCAATGAGTCTTCGGAAACTATTTTATTATTCAAAGTCGAAAGGTCATAACAAAAGAAGTCATAAAAACTTGCCTCCGCGCCGTCTGGGGACATCATGAGGCAATTTACGCTAGTTTAATGGTATTCAGCCGAACAAATTACAAAATTAATATTTAAATTCTTCAATATTAAGGGCTAGCTCATTTAGTTCTCAGATTAAAATAAAAGTCTGGAACTGTTTTGAATGGGATAACAGCGAGATAAAACGCTGGCCCTGTAATAAAAGATCCCTTTCTAAGACTTGTTGAGCATACTCATTAGTTATTCATTTTAATTTTCTTAGCTATTGCTGTTATTTTATACGTCTTGCGTAAGACGCAAGGCAGTGCAGTGATAAAATTTTAGTATAATAATAAAGATAGCGCCATGTGAACTACTTTAAGAGCGCAGCTGATCTCCTGGCCGGAAAATGAGCTCGTATAAACGATACTATAAATTTCCTAAAGGAAATCAGGTCTCGAGTAGTAAAATCTTGGACAATATTGAAGATAAGTGGACCAACTCTATATTAGACTTCGTGGCTTCAAATATCTCTAACTCGTAGTAAATTGAAACGATTTTACTATTTGCCGATTAAAATGAATATTATGCTTTCAGTTTTCCCAATTTAACTTAATATCTTCTTACATGGACGAAAAGATCATCTACAATATCGTCGTCATGTAACGAAACGAAGACATATTAATTTTGCCTCGAAAGACCAAAAATTTTCTTTGAGATAAGAATTCGAATTATTTCGTTAATTACGTCGCCTCTTAGACAGACACAGACCCTCTTGAACCTCAAATTGCTAAATTCAATTAGCGCTTATAGTTCGAAGCAAAACAGAGAGAGATTGATACTTTAAAATATGTTTAGTGTTAAACACATTTAGTGAACACTGTTTTAAGCTTTCAGTTTAAAACTAAACTTATGCTATCACTTACGGGATATCTTCCGTGATTGTTCATTATTTTGAGCTCCCGATATATCACGGAAGATATACCGTAAGTAACAGTATAAGTCACATTTAGTGAGTTGTGGGGCAAAGGCCCTTCATAAAAAAATATAAGTCAGGTACTAAAACGCCCCCGAAAAATCATTGGCGCTCGCTTAACTCTCAACTATTCTCCACTATCCAGAAAGTCCCACCAAGAGAGACATAAAACCTTGTTAGTATTGCAAATTCCCCTTATTCTTCTCCCGGTAAACAAAAGGAATCCACCGAGTCTTATAAACGCGGTGCGTATACCAAATTGTTTTGGCCATATTGCCGGCCACGGGAGGATTAAGTACAGGGTTACTACATTACCGGTAGGATGGGAGATGGGACACGGCGGTATTCCGGCAATAAAGAAACGAAATAATTCGTTGTTGGTGGTTGTAAAATGTTTGTACCAAGTGAAGTGTGTGTGCTCCCTTACAATGAATTACGTATTGGGTACACTCCTTGGTACGTATGTATCGTTGTTACGTGTTATGTGTCGTTGTTGTGTAGTAATTACTATAAGTAGTAATTATTTTCATGGGGTATATTTATTGATTGATTAAAATTGATTAAATAAAGCAATGCGCAATTGTGTACTAGTGTACACAATTGCGCATTGCTTTATTTACTTTAATCAATAAATAAATATACCCCATGAAAATTAGTTGGTTGCCTCAATGAATTTTCTTCAATATAGACTGAAGTCAATCAAACTACCCCGAACACGTAAATCTTTCTGTATTGAATTTTGTCTTAGTTATTCAACGAGTATTTTTTTATCGGTTTTCAAATGTGTGTTTCAAACGTGTTTATTCAAGGTTTTATACCAAGACGAGGGCGTGTCTTGGAGTCGTTACTGACCCGCTACTTATTTAGTAGAAACAAAGAATATCGTTACTGAAAATATCATTAGCAGCTAAAACAACTCGTACTAAAATATTGAATCGATCCTCTATCAATTACGTTTCAAAATCAATAAAGTTCTCACGCAAGAAATCTTTCCAAATCGACCGCAAATTCAAACGCAGTGTCTATTACTTCCGATACTCCCAACACCATACTAATATGCTTTTTCAACCACGCTCAATGGCATCGTTATCCGGTCTTTTGAGTCTCGGCCCGATTGTGTGCAATCTTGAAAGTGTGTATTAATCTCGGCCACTTCCCGACGGGGCACTATAATGGATAGTCGCGAAATCGCGCCCTAACAACCTCTTTGTACCGTTGAAAACTATTCTTTATGGGGCCGTACATTATCCTCTTTTCCTTTACCGTGTGGAAATGTTTTAGTAAAAGTTTGTGTAAAAGTTGTAAGATACGGCCTATTAATTTTGTTATTTTGGATCATGAAGTTAATATTGTATGTTTTGTGTAAGAGTTGAAACCGGATTAACATTATAACTATACCTAAATTCTGCCGTCCCATTAGGTTTTCGCTGTATTGAATTAGTTTATGTGGATCTTTAGGTACAAAAATTAAATTCAGAAGTCAATAATCTCCCGTAATAATCGTCAATTGTATCAATATAAGACACAAGCTAAGTCAACATGAAAAGTTTAAAGATAAACGAGTAACCGGTGAGCGATGAAGAAAAACTTTCGACAGCTACAAACATTAACGATCGAAATTCTACCAATATACACGCAGACGTGACTTTCGATACTAAAACGATTAGATCTGTCCCTTTTATCTTAAATATTCCACGTCCTTCCCCAAAATTAGCATAGAAATTATTAATAAAAAGAGAAACCTAATTAAATACCCTACAGGGAAAAGAATTCTCACCTAAACTCGCAAGTATAATACTCGGTTTACAGAAGTCCGTAGAAGCAAAATCCTTATTTGCTTTTGTTATTACATTCTGCTCCGCCTTCATAAATATGGCCCTCCCGGGGCCGTTTGCTACAGTCGCTATGATATGAAAACGGAGAAATACCTATTTACGCTTTCCTTATATTTTGGTCCTTTGATACGGGGGTATAATGTCCGTAATTACGGATCGGATAGTAACGAACCGGGACGTTTCGGAAATGTTCGTGATTCCTCTTTCAGATAATAATAAATGGTTTCGCTTAGAAATTGGGTTACGAATAGACTAGACGTCTAGACTTTATCCACTATTTTCAGTGTGGCAACGTCTTTATGGTTTCTGATATTACTATTTTAATTGTTTAATTTTCTATGTTAAATCTTTCTAAATCATAACTATCGTCTTAAGGTTTCGGCAGTATCACATTAGTGAAATCAACTGACAATCTTTTGAGACCAAAGCAATACCTAACAAAAGATGCTGAGTTTCGCTTTTTGAAGCTAAAACTAGTAATCTACTAATTTTATTCATTTATTAGTACTAATGGTTCTGAATTCTTTTACTTATGTCCCGAAAATATGAGTCGAAAATTACCAATTTTCTGGATTATTATGTGACTAGAATTTTCATTATGAGATACTAATTTTATTCATTGGGTAGTACAAATGGTTCTGAATTATTTCTATGAGTCCCTAAGATCAAAGAGAGAGAGAGTGAGAGTCCCTAAGGTCCCAAAAGACCAACAGATTTTTTGTGGCTAAAAGTATTATTGTCGTTTACCAATAATACTTTACGTTAGGAAAGGAAATGAGCTTTTGATTCGATTTTATCCCGATAATGACTATTAATTTGGAATTGTGGCATAATTTGGAATTGTGGCAAAAAGTTTGAAGCCCTAATATCAAGCGTAGCTTACCGGTGGGCGGCTGAAATTTCGCGACGGTAAAATTACAGGTCCAAATGTTCAAACATAAAAAAATGATTGTATAAATACATACGTAAGTAAATGCAATAAAACATTATAAATTACATTAATACCTACTGTTGAACTAAATAAAAATTGGAAATTAAAAAATAACTAAAATAACAATAATTATGAATTTAATTATAAACGTTGGTAATGAAATAAAGCATAAAACAAAATAATTAATACATTACCTGCCACAGAAGAAAGCACGGCAAGCGCCACCCGACCACCGCCATCTGAAATACGAACAGACAAATTCACAAAACCGCACTGAAGAAAAGGGCCAAAAAGTTTGAAGAACAAAAGGTTCAAATAAATGCCAGTTACAATCCAAGTCAAAACAAAATAGAAACAACAAGTCGACAACACTTGTCCGCGTCACGACTCAAGCGGGGGAAAAGGTGAGGGCACAAAATCGCATTAAGGGAGCGTTTGGCGCAATCAAATTATAGGAAAACTTCAATCCTCAAGCGATACACATACAGAACACAGAAAAAATATTCACAAATACGTACCTCAAATTTTATGTGTTCAACATTTTCAGTCTTCTAGATTTTCAAAAATATTTAATTTTAAATTCAGAACTGAATGTAACATGAAGTGTCGTTATCGGCAGGAGCTCAGTTGCGTCTAACTTTGCGGCGAGCCGCGCCCCTACACGCTACTTGTACTGAATCTCTACCCCTATTCCGGGCTACGGGAGGCGAGCGCGCTTGTGTGCCTTAGGTCGTAAACGAATCGATTTTAGTCGGTGAAAAATAAGCTCTATGGCTCAAACAATTAGGTTGAATTTCGAATATACAACTGTGACTTTCAGCCATTTTGGAGTCTGCGGACTGCATTTGGGTACCCGGGGATGCTGCGCAAAATAGGAACACGAAATATGAACGAGACTGCGAGGCGCTGGCGGGTGAGGAGGGGTGCGAACAGACAGGGGATATTTGAATAGACCTCTCCAGCTCTTTCCCGCGGCGAGGGGGGGCGAGACGCGCGGGGGACGAGGGTAACGCTGTTGTGTCGGAACCACGCTCCGCGGTACAAATCGCCAATGTACACTGACTCCACTGAACAACGAATGTGCACTTTACCAAGCTCTTGCTTTGGCGAGGGAAAAAACAAAGAGATACGGTAATTGAATTCTCTCTCATTACATTATCTGCGAAGCAAGATGTTTTGCCGGGGGAATTTATTCAAGTATTTTGTACCAGACAGGAATGCTTGCAGTATTTCATACGCAAATGTAAAGAGGAAACAAAAACGCAAGAATATTACCGTAGACGTCATTTGTTAAAGGAAATTTCATGCTGAGATTCTTGGTAATCACATGTCTGAACATTGCAGCCTGTTCGTAGAGTTGAACAAAGGGTTAGTAGGTACAACTATATATGTTGTTATAGATAAGCGAGAAAACAATAAGACTTGAACATTCCAAACTAAATAACCGAGAGAACGTCGAAGTAAGGGGTATGGTAGAACGTCGTGACTTTGCAACTTCAATCCCTTATGTGCCAAAATTCAGCTCATTCAATGTAGCCAATGGTACCGACTCACATACTAAACATGGCGTTGAAAAAAATATAAAAAGAATTGGCACGTAAGCACAAAATTCCAAGGCAGATAGTTAATCACACCGAGTGTTGAACGTATTCGTATCTTTTAGATATAATTTTAGAATATACTTAAATGGTTATTTCTTTGTATGCTCTAACACGATTTTACAAATTTCTGAATAAATTTTTAATTACGAAAACTAGTAAAATAGTAAACGTAAATTAAACACAATGGAATAAGCTACATCATGATGCGACGCCAAGCATTCACAAAACATTTTCCCCGCCAGACTCTCTTTTCTGTTTCAGGTACTAAAATATCGTTTACAGTTGTAGTTTTTAATTCCGATGGCGTAGGATTTCATTTTGAAACGTAACAAAAACTGGACCTCTTTTTAATAAATAAAATGTTTTTCTAATCAAAATATTTTCATCTTAAGATTTTCTAACAACATAATATGGAAAACTAGCGAGCCGCCCCAGCTTTGCACGGGTGCAATGTTTTACATTTAAACCTTCCTCTTGAATCACTCTATCTATTAAAAAAAACGCATCAAAATCCGTTGCGTAGTTTTAAAGATCTAAGCATACATAGGGACAGACAGAGGGAAGCGACTTTGTTTTATATTATGTCGTGATAATGCTGTCGTTAAAGGAGTGCTACAGGGCCCAATAATTGGACCATTACTGCTGCTCATTCGAAAATATTTTTAGTTCAATTGAATCATCTAAAGTTCTAAACAAAGCGTTTCAGTAGGGAGTAAATAGTTTGTGTAAAATATCTTTACCCTTTTTTCAGCAAAACATAGCTGTAGTAGTATAAACGTAACAGAGTTTTGCTCGCGACAACCGCACGTGAACAAGAAATAATGGTTTTCGCGATGTTTCTGCTCCCGCTATCAATTTGTCAACCTATTCCTAGACTGCGCCTCAATGGATTGAGACAAACGCGCTGTTTCGTCACTTTAATTACAAAGACATTATGTTGAACACCGTCAACTTGTAAGAGAAATACGCGATAATGGATGTTAACTGGAAAACAATCTTCAAAACTTTTGCTCTTGAACCTTGTTAACGTTTCGAATTAATAAGTTTCCAATATCGCACAAACAACAACAAAATTGGTTCCACAAAACTATTCTTTAGAAAGTGCCTCAACAACTACGTCTATATTACCGACTAAAGTGCTTTCTATTCATATTTAAAGCGTGTATTGATCGTGTGTCGAACAAAGGCCGATGATAAATCTATCGCTATCACATAAATACGAAGGACATTCAACCCTAAAATGCATTGTAGTAAGTAAATCCGTGCATTGTCCAGACGGGTATGTCGTGTGGAATCCCAAGATATCCCACAACACCTCTCAGGCTTGCAGGGTGTGCACTGGGTGGATGCCAATACATACATACCACTTGAATGCTTTGTTTTATAAAAATAAAATAAAATAAAAATCCATTTATTTCAGGTTTCCCCATATTAAAAATACACGTTATTAGGACACAATCGTAAATCACAATTTAAAAATACAAATAAAATGAAAAATAAAATAATAATAAATACAGTGTCAACAAATTAGAAATACAATGTCAAGAAAATCAAATTAAAGTCAATGTCACACAAAAAATTACATCAATAATTTAAGATTTTGTTTATGTTTTTGTCTTATGGATTCTTCAGTTTTTAGAAGCATGTGGACGGTTGCAGGGTTGAGTTTCATATTTTTATCCAGATTTTAGCTTATACTACTGAAAAACCAATCATCCATGAGCTCTCCATGATTTTGTTTTTTGCATAGGTCTAAAATCGTTCGAAGTGTTATTTGTCTGACTAAAATCAAAGCCGACACAAACAAAAAAATGAGAATGCCCAAACATCTAAATAAGCATCATTTCAAATACTAGGCGCGCTATGTAAAGGCCCATTAATTGCGCACAAATGCGATGCGCTTGGGCCTCAGCCAATTTAATGTATTGCTTGGCGCGAATGCGCTTTAATCCAATGTTGAATAGAAATTATGGTTGTGCACAGTAACAATGTATTGGGAGTTGTAACCTGGCTCGTCTGTCATGTTCGTGTAGGATGCCAGATTTACGAATATTGTCGCGTAGACTGACATTGTACTGTGTATTACCTACTGATTCGTATATATACATATACAGTGATTATTCTTGGTTAAATCTCTAAGAACCAAGGACCAAAAACCGGAGGACCAAAAGGAGGCATTAAATGACTACCTCATCTTTGATATCCTTATCTTTGTTATAGTAGTGGCGAATACCAAATTAAAAATTTGAAATTATGTTTAGGTCTACCAGAAACAAGGACTCACGATCCTAGGTTCAAGACTTAACATAGAACAGACATTGTTAAAGGACTACAGGTTTTCGAGACGAGTTAGGTCCCAATTGAGAAAAAACACTTAATTATTTTCCGTTTCCAACAAAAATGTTAAAGCTTCAATTGTATAAAAAGGGAAAGAAATACAATAAAATCACCGTGTAAACAGGCCGAGCAATAAATTTTATGTTATTAGCTTATAAAGCAACGACTTACACTCCTCCTGCTATTTGCCGACCGTAAAACGTAGCGTGGGCAGCTGCCCTTCGCAATCCATGTTATACCACTTACAACAATACTAAAATATCGATACTATACATAAAAGATACATAAAACCATGCTAGAGAAGGAAAAACAACAGCAATCTTTTTTTAACTGCTTTGAGAGATTGTTGGTTTACTGCATTTAGTTTTATGAAAGTACAAAAAATGTCACGGCCATAATTTCCACATAAATAGAGAAAGGTCTCTATTTATGTGTTTGATTAAATTTGGATAAAAAGAAATGCAAAGAACAAATTAAAAATATCCCCATCTGAAAATGTTCTACGATGGAATTTTTCGACAAGGAAAACAGAAATACCCATCTACATTCTTTATCGTGACCATCCAAAAATAATCTTGAACAGAAAAACTCCACGTTCAAGTGTCCCCAAACTGTCTAATTACACAAACATTGCACCCTAACGTTGGCAAAGAAACTCGATGCTTCTGCTCAATGTACAAAAACCAGTCGTTAGTTTTATTATCAACATGTTAATTGGACCCGATGGCACTCGCTTGGTGCCCGGCCAAATGGCTGGAAGCGTGGTAGGTGGACTTATTCTATGATGTGCAGAAGATCCTCTTTAGATAAATTCAATGAAGACGCTTTCGAATGTGGCGTGAGATACCGGTAGTATTTTGATTATTCATTCACAAATAAAACGAAGTAATTTATAAGCATAATGTGAATTTTTGGTTGCTTTTCATCCGTAAAAATATAATATTCAAAAAACAATCAAACTAGAATCGATTGACGCTAGTGATGGCTGATTATTGATTAGCTACCGACATGCTAACAAGAAGCCATATGCCCGAGAAGTCATTCAAAATGTACCCTAACTCTAAAGTGGCGAAAACACATGAAATTTATTCCAACTCTCTTTCCATAACAGCAATGGAAATAAAACTTGATGAGAACGAAAATCAGCATCCAGTAAAGGAAAATTTCAACAATCACATTTACGAAAACTCATATCGTCTACGTAGTTTCATTCTGCTATCGAAATTGTACGTCGGTTTTCATTACGCAATGAATCGAACAACCATTCTGAACGTTTTAATCGCCGAATGATCGAGTGGCAAGCGTTTGACACGTATTAACCCTCAATTATACATCGGTCCCTTTCTGTCTTAATAAATATTAAAATAGAATGAATGAAATGGTGTACTTGCTGATGACTTGGTGATTATTTTGAAATGTTTTGTTTCTTTCATTTCAGAAAACGCCAAGTTCGGATATGAGTAAGAAAAAAGATGACAGGAAAAAAATGACCTTCTAAAAACTATAAAACCAATAGAAATGTCAGATCGAAGTATCAAAATCAAAGTCTAAAGAAAATTAACATGACTTGAGAGTTGGAGATACGATAATGATTACTATATCACTGATTGTTTTAATGTTGGCAATAAGCTAACTGTTTCAGGTACTTTTAAAGAGGATTTATAGTATGGGTGTAGATAAAGAATTTTAAGAAATCATTAATTAGCACATCTACTCAATATACACTAGTATATTCTACCTTTAACTTTATTCTAACGATTTCTTCCATGTTCATTTTCTCCTTATCTTTGTACCGATAACTGATGAAATGTGGCGTATGTTATAAGGCACACCTCTTTTCAATTCTTCGGAGACTAAAAAACCGCGATATTATAGTGTTCGAAAATCGAATCTGCACTCCCAAAATATTTCGGTCACAGAATAGGCTTGTGCCCAAATGAGGTCACACTTTCAATGGAACTTGGGGCGGCACCCGGCACTAAAATGCTTTAATTTTACATAACGTTCGTATATGCAGTTGCTTCTGACAGATCGTTATAAAGCTTGCGGTTGAGAGTCTGTGAGGCAGACGTTCAGAGCTTAGTAATCGATTGACGATTACGTTTCAAGTTGGTGGTGCAAGTTAAATATAATAATACCAGCCTATTACTGTCCCACTGCTGGGCAAAGGACTCTTCTCAACAGAGAAGGCACGAGCGTTGATCACCACGCTTGCTCAAGATGGGTTGGCGATTACAGACTTTTATAAGTCCAGCTTTCCTCACGGTGGTTTCCTTCACCGATAACTGTGATGTCCAAGATAAACTTAGAAAGTACATATGAATGGAAAAAGTCACATTGGTACTTGCTCGGATTTGAACCCACAAACTCATGCATAAGAGGCGAGGCCTTAACCTCTGGGCCATCACGAAGTTGAATAGGAGATTTTGTTTATCTACAATGTCTTTGAGTGTGCTTTTCATATTTACCGTTTTTATTTTTGAACAAAACAGGATTAGCTGGGACACCTTTGTCTTAGCTTGTAATCAAATATTTGGCAACAGTTAGTACTCCATAAACGGGTCTGTTAAGCGCCCTAATTACATCTTCCCAATTCAAGATCTTGAATCAGGGGACTCCCAAAACAAAAGCAATCAACGAGATGTCAACCCTACCAGTCTTACCGACACACAGAGAAACAAAACCAACCCAACTGTATACAAATTCCACATCGTACAAGATTATGTGGAATCTTCGGAAACAGAAGAAGTTTCTGTTCTGTCAGTAACGAGGTTAGCGGCAGCGACTGCGGTCTCGTCTCATAATAACTTGTTAACTGTCGCCAAGAGCGTAAGTACCAACTTACAAAGTAATACGAGCGTCGTGTAGTTTTTCCTTTAACCGTTCGTACAAAACTTGGTATCGGAGATATTCGTAATGTTTTGAACGCTGGGAGTATTTGCTTTTGTCTTTCGGAATACGAAATGGGTAGCGGTGTTGTGTTGCCTCTGTACAAGCGTACATTGTGGTGCATTTCTTTATGTAGCTGAAATACGAACAGTATTTTTTAGATTTTCGGACTTTGTATCTGTACCATTTGGACAGAACTGTATTGAGTTGCCCTTTTTGTTTAGTAACCAAAAATAAATATGAGCCTCGAACGTCAAACGTTCAATCTGCAGTATACTCGTACTAGATTTTTGATGCCCAGAAACTTTTTAACAGCTAACACAAAATGGGACAGCATTTTAACAAAATAACCCTCGATATCGGAAACGGTAGCGCATGTACTCCTCGAGTGCACCGGCGTCACCCAGATCCGCGAGGAGACTCTTGGAGCACCGAGATCCCTTGCGGATGTCCTGAGAAGAGCGGGAAGTCTAATCTGCTTCTGGAGGGGGAGGTGGACTAGTTGGAGTAACGGCCACCATGGCTCACGTACAACGGTCCACTTTAGGGACTAAGTGAGGAAACCAAACCCTTAACATAGAACATAGAACCCTCTGGTAGTCTGAAACAGAGAGTAACAAATGCAGAATCCTTCTAAAACACGCGAACTAAAAGCACAAAACACTATTCCAGTATGTTCCAGAATGTTCCACATATTTCACGGGCAAATCTCACCGATAGCAAAGTTATTAGGAACACGTCCCTAACTTTTGTGTAGCTCGCAAACTGCGCATATTGTACAACTTTTATTCATTCGCTTTTATATTTCACATACCGTACGTATTGTTTTAAAAGAGTTTAGTGTTTTTGTGAAATATTGCACTGCGCTTGGATTGATTTATTTTTGTTGAAAGTAGGGAAATACCAAGTTTTTTTTGACGACAGGATGCCTAAAGTGAGCAAACGACAACGTTGGTAATATTTTCACCAGTTTCTTTTTAACGAAGCAATTAAGGTAACCACGACATAAAATTGTTCTCTTAAAATCCATGACGTCTGTTTTGTAAAAAGAAAATCTCATGTGGAGTGTATAGATTAGCCAATCTTGGGATTTTTTTACGGAGAAATTTGGCGTCTGAAGTCTTATAACCGGTCTTTACTTAAAATCTCTTTGTATGCCTCCTTCTTTCTAATGACCTCACCACCTAGACACATAACTACTTAATAACCATAGAACTCTCCCACAAAAATCCTGAAAAGTTTTATAAAAATCTCATATCAAAAGCCAGCCAGACATTCGACACACGTATCTCTCATTCCACAATCAGTTGGGAGCACAAAGTTTCGAAGCAATCAGAACGCAGCTGCAAGCTCTCTGCGAATGCTGGGATATGGAAACTCTTTGCCAAATAAGCCTGCATCAAGCTACCGTCATGGAATTTATTGAAACTACGGAAGAGTTCCGTGGAATTCAATTTGGGAGTTTAGGGTAAGTTTATGGATGAAGTTTTTATGTGGGCAGGTATTGCTGTAAAATGTTGTCCACCTCTGACACTAAGTAGATACAAATTAGGTGGATGTGGACGAAACATGTCTCTAGTTAAATAATATTCAGGTTTATGAAAAAATAGTCCCGTAAATCTCCTGTAATATTTAAGTTTTCAGCTTCTGTATACAGTTCGTTGTTTATCTTTTCTTAACAAGCCAAAGACAAATGATATACGTGCTAAATAAGACAAGATGGTAGTTACACCGACACGAAAACCGTTAACACGTATCTAGTACATCATTCTGAGCGCCCCCCCCCACATAGAAATTATTCATCGGTAATTTAAAAAAAAAGTCAGCTAGGTATTGCACTTTTGGAGGAAACAGCTGCTTTTTTGTTGTTAAAATATCTGAATAACGGGGTCATCGTTTTCACGGCGGTTTCCTTTCTACCCCTTAAATCGATCATAAAACAAAAATAAACACCTTAATACCGACTGAAAATTAGTCCCATCCAAAGACGAAAGACGTTCAAAGAAAGTCTAGAATACTAATGCACCGACATTCATTTACTCCGAGCACGGGACACGACCTGCATTCTGTGAGTCTTCCAATCTTTAGAAGCATCTGGAAAAAAAAACACAAGCTTCTTTACTTAGCAAAAGCATCATCTGCCTAGCCGTTCCCAGCTATGTTGGGGTCGACTTCCAAATTTAATTTTACTCAGCAAAATTAACAGTAAAATTTAAACTGCTCAAATTAAATAGTCAAAGAAGAAATAAATCAACTGAAAAGCTAATAACTATTCTGCTAATTAGTTTAATGTCGCTATGTTAGTGTTTATATCTGGCCAAGGCACAGCCTGAATGTAATTGAGAATTTACGACGTCATTAAATTGATGCAGAAATAGTGCAGCGCCAAACATCAAGGACGGTCAGAAGAATAATATTACTGAAGTTTCGGAAGGTAATAAAAAATGTTATTGGTTTTTGTAGCCGTAACTTTACTGAAAACGGCGAGTTTTTTTCATTATTTTTCAACCAATGCTCTTTGTCAGTAAAGAGAATACTCACTATTAAAGCGCTTGTTTCGAATGAATATTAAAAAAATACATAGAAAATCTTCACGGTACGTGATTTGTACACGTTCGTTAAGATAAAAATTGTCCTTTCTGTGAATGCAATAGTACAAAAATGTAAATATATCACATATTATACCGTTCTATTTACAACCTCACACAATTCACACATACTTTAACCACAAACATAACTAAATAACCGCCAAAACACAATTACGACGCTCATAATCAAGGCTTCATACGGAAGGCGGCCATAATGTTACCGTTTATATTCTGCTAACGGTACCTTAGCCATAAATCAGCGCGATAATAATTATACATCGGCCATTTGTAGCCATAAGGGGAACAAACAGAGGTGTCTGATAATATTCGACGCATGGCTTTGGCCAAATATTATTATAATTAATTGATGTGTTGACAAACAACGGTTTAATCTCTGTTTGTTTTTCACGATTTTGAATTTCAGAATTGTTGGCGTATTTCATGCTAGTTTTAAGCGTGAAATGTGAAAAGCGTCAGTTATTTGAAAGCACATTGCTCTTTTTATTTTCTCTTGATTAAAAGTCATTACTGTTATATTTTCATTCCTATGCTAGAAAGTCAAACCATTAGGTATATACCTAGTATCGACGCTAATGTAATTAAGCACTCGCGGTTGATAAGCTACCCCAAGGTAGGTTTTATATTCGCAGAATTCATAATTACTAGCTAGATGAATTTTATTACAGTTAGTTACCGCTAAAATATTGAAAATCAATACGACGAACACAGCATTCAAACTATAGAATTAGCTATTGAACATTTATAGGTACTATCGTACCAATTCACACTACAGTCAAAATTCGAATCGATTTGCCATCTCTTTCACTCCTAAAGTTTGCGAAAAAGACAGCATCAACTAAACAGCGTGTAGAATCGGAATAGGTTGGTAGCTGGTAGCTGTCACTTTAGCCGTGTCGGATACAGAACCCTTTTCCGAAAGATTACGCGTATCATGGGCTATAGGCTAGCGTGGGTAAATAGCTGGCTACCCTCCTTACATTTATCGGGACACTCATGTAAATAACGTCGGCATCGGGATTCGTGTCCTTTCATATTCTCAGAGACTGAAGTATTAAACTTATCATATTGTAAATAATTCAACGTGTTTTGTGTTGGATGTTACGTACGGTGTCAAAATGTGTTTGGAGCATATTTTTATTTGGACTGTTTTAGGGATTTTGCAATTTCAGTTCCAGGTCTCGACCACAGTCTTTATTCAAGTTCTGATTACAGGTTAATTTATTAAATTAATCAAAGTTTAATATTTAAATTATGTTTCCAAAACATTGCAATCATTGATTGACATTTGATCAATATTGATCATTTGAAAAATGAAAAGACAGTTTGTTCAGTTTTATTATACAGCATGCTTCAATTTTGCTTAACATTAACTCTCCTAAAAGAAAGAAAACAAATAAATAATCTACAAACTTTACACCAGCTGCTCCAGAAAAGAAACAAAAGCCGTAACTTTTACAGAACAAACAGTCGAAATATAGAACGGCGTTAGCACCATACAGTATTCATATCGTATCTAAATACGCACTCAGTTAAAAGACAGTGAAGATCGTGAGCGTCGAAGGACGCAGCTCCATAGCCCCGCATTATTGCCCCACTCTGCTCGCACCCTTTTTATCTGAGCCCGCTCGACCCTCACAAACTTTCTCAGGAATCATCGCTTCAATCCAACCCTTTAATATTGTTACATAATATTTTCAAGATAACCCTATATCTACACGATTTATGTCACGACAAAAGCAGTAGACCGAATAATGATCAATAATAATATACAAAAATCCACCCTTTTTAAAAACACCGTAAATTTAATCCGGTATTCCACGTCTGGTCTCTCACTTTGGTCCAAAAAACCTTTTACCGCACGATTTTTCACAAACTTCGCGACGATAAATATTCCAAAGTTATATAAAACACAAATCTCCGAAACGAGCTTCTTCGTAAAATCATCTCAAGTAAGTAATCCGTTCTTCTATCAAATATACAATACATTCTAATGCAAATAAAATATCTTTCTACTTTCTAGACTAGCGGTTTCGATAAAGTATTTACGATCAGATCTCGATAAGTTGGGGTAACATTTTTGAGCGATTTTCGTTCAAGCGTAATGTTATTTGAGTATTCAAATAACAAATATGTCGCGATAAATCTCAGTCAGTTATCATTGGCGGTATAACCTCGTGTTGCTACGACATGTCAACGTATTCTTTCTTGCAAATATCCTATTTTTATAGCGATGTCTGTCGGATCGACCAAATAGGAAATTGTTGCCACTCCCAAGACGCGTACCATGTCACGAGATATGTACGCGAATTATTCAGTTTTTTACCTCCTCAAGGGATGATCCGTGTCGCGTGTCAGGCGACGTAACCATTATCGGCTCAGTAGTGAAAAGTAAACTCTAATTTCGAGTGTCTAGGGAAGGAATTCCTTTGCTGAACGGCTAAAATATATGTTTGATAAGTGACAAGTGCAGATTCCTTGTTTTTACTTCTGCGGTGGGATTCGAAGAGCTTTTGTTAAGTGTTCAGCCGGTATGGGATGATGGAACGGGGAAATATCCTAGTTCCGTAATGTGTCTGAAAAGAAACGGCAGAATTTTCATTTGAATTTAATTTACATCGGTTGCAGTACCTATTGAATTGGTAATTTATTCTGAATAGCTTTGTAGCGATTGGGAAATTCCGGGAGACATTACGGTAGAGAAGAAAAAAGACTAATACCTGCCGACTACTTTCTGTTCTATACATAAGCATCTGTATCTATAGAAGATTTTTTTCGTTTTCGTTACGGAACTGTAGCCATCAGAATCGATGAGAGCAGGCAATAAATCGGGCAGCTTCGTGCCCGCACTAACTCTTCGATTACTAGCGACCCGCGAACGACCCTAATGCAAAGCTTTAATGAACATATAAAATCGGATTCGATTCACGATCGTGGACTAGAGCTATATAAATTGTTAAGAGATACACACGTCATTAAATTAAATGTGTTAAAATAACAATAAAGTGGAAAAAACGATGGCGATCGTAAAATCACTTGTTACTGACAGGGACGGTGAAACAATTTTATTTATTCAGGCTTTTCACGTCTCTTTAAAAGTGCTTTAGGTTATTCATGAATGTAATGGCAGTTTTCCATTACAGGAACCGACACCAAAATTAAATCTTGAATTTTATTGCACACAGCATAAAAGTCATTTTTACACTACAAACAAGCCAAATAATCTGAAACTATTTCATTTAACTATTTCACAACACGTAGCTGCAAAAACATCTTATATTTTCGTCTAGTAAGTAAGGGACAAAGGCTCCATTTTGTAATAAAATGTAACTTTTCATCGTGCGTCTGCACAAACTGCGGACCGTTTTTTCAGCTTGTTCTTGCTCTGTATACAGTTACAGTATGTTTCGTATTTTCCTGACGTACCGCCCAAGATTAGATTAAACAATTTGCGATAAACAACCTCAAGAACGTACACTCCCCTATTTCCTGCGACATGCGACTAAAAATTTAGTTATATCAAAGCTTACGGCGCCGTGAACATTACTAGCACTTATGTTTTCACCCTGTCTCGCACCTTTTTATGTAGCTTGTTTTAAATCTGAAAACATAAAGAACGTGTGCTTACTTTATTCTTTACTGCCGTACATTAATTCGCGTAATCTCAGCTCAAACCATGCTTGCAAAACATCGCAGACAGGGTACCTACAAAGTTTCGGCGCACCTATAAATCAACGCTAATATTTCCTGGAGTTTTTACAACACAATTTTTACGCAGGCCATGTCTAAATAAGTTTTAAGAACCTTTAATAAAGAATGTTTTTCCACGTCGCTACTGTATTGAAGGGATAAGCAGGAACGAGTTTACCTTTAATTTTTGATAGCTTTGGTTAAATCGTCTACTTTGTTAGTTTAATTCCGGGGAGAACGAAGCAGAAGTTCAATTAACAAAATTACCAATTAAATGTTTACACTCCGTAAAATAATTTTAAACGCTCGAATTTTCATAATCAAGCATTATCTCTAGCCCGTCGTAATGACATTCACCGCTAATCGCTAATCGCTTTACAAACATAACGAGATCGTCTAGAACTCTAAACCGTCCACACGTCGAGGAACTTGCTGAAAATTCGCAACTGAAATCTGTACCGTCATACGACATATCGAAACTGTGATACGCCACTCCGACTGACAGAGATAGACGTATAAAGGTAGTGAGTGCGACGGAGACAGGCTCACCTTTTGGTAGGTCATATTGATCTTTCACCCGCCATTTTAGACCGTGCCATTTTCGCTTCGGGCGTCACATGTATACCAAGGCTCGGCGCGCTGAAAAAAAAAGAAAACCTTTTATTCGCCTGTCATTTCGTGGTTAATGAAATATTCCACAAAAACGAGGATGAACGTAGAATTTTATGTACAAGAATTAGCATTTTTGATGCCGTGAAAATGAAGCCTCGTCAGGTTTTGTGGTGTACCTACCCTACCAAGATAATTTACATAACTTTAGGTTTACCTACGTCTTCTGGTAATTTTTAGAATTCAATTTTCAGCAATTATAACTAATTCATTAAGCAAATTAAAATGCAATGGATGATACACACAAGTACGATAAATATTGAACTAAATGTATTTGATATTACCAACATTTACCCTCAAACTTTTAACATAACACCGAAAATCAATTACACATAACATTACAAACGGGAAGAGTTATATGTACTTTAATACTGATATCCTACGGTCAGGAATAAACTGGGGTTAATAAAAAATAATGCCAATATTAAACCGGTTACACGGACCAACTCCCAAGAGAGGTCTCGCCACGAATATAAGCAATTTTACATTTGTAAACTCGAAAAGGTGTCTACAGTGTTGGAATTTATGAAAATTCTATGCAATTTTTGTTTGAAAACAGCCTTAACATTAATCTCGTTCGGAAATGGAATGGAAAAATATATTGACTGAACTCTGTTCTTTGTTGCTCGGAAAAAGAGATATTTTAAAATTAGTATTTGATTTATATTTGTCACTAATTTGCAGAATCCATTTATGTTTTTGGGGGAATGAATGAAAAATAACAAATATAGGTTGGTTTATTCTACAAATTAATCAAATATCGCTATGGTATCATTAGAATTTTTGATCATTAGCATAAAAACGGTGTTTTCGTATATCCTTCTTCATAGACCAACATAACTCAGTTAAATTCTTACGCTGTGTCGGAAACACTCGGAAATATCCGAATATTTATCTCTTAAGAGGGTTATTAAGCGGGATTTCATCGCTACTAACACCGGGTTCAAAGAAATAGCTACCATATTGTATTAATACTCTTAAAAAGACTGCAAGCAGACGATTTTAGACCTAACTCCTTTGTGATAGGGTAGTGGTGTTTATCTGTTATTGTCAAGGAAGTTGTGCAGATTTGCTTTTCAGGATTAATTTCTGTCTGCATCTACTAAGAACTGCAAATGGTTTTCTCTATTTGGAGATATTATGCTTAAAACTAATTGGAATACGTCCTGGCGCTTTCAGTATTAGGATATAATTTCCTCGTAGTCGTAAAATCTACTTAAAGACCTATTCAAATGGCCGACGCCTGCCAGGGTTGCGGGACTGTTCGAAAGAGATACCGCGGCCCTGGAACACAAAGGGCAAAGGAAGGAACATGGATGGGTTTTAGTCAGTACAAGTCTGACACTCCCTCCTGCTCAGCCCAGAGCGGGAGGGGTCATTTGATGATTTCCCATCAATAAAAAAAAAAAAAAAAAAAAAAGACCTATCCAAATAATTGGTTTGATTATGTTAATCCGTAATCGAAATCATGATCAGTAATGCCATGCGACATTAATTCTAAATCAAAACTAACTGATGCATGATCAGAATTAAACAACAAATCAGCGAATGCTAATAACCAAGCTAACAGGGTTATTACAGTGAACAATCAGATAGCCACTAAAATGCTATTACAGAATAATATAAAGAGCCAATATTAGGCAGTTTCCAATTTCCAGCGGGATGGTCTCGCCAGCAGTTGCGACAATTAGTCGTGATTTAGCGCGACTAATAAACATAACGCCGATACTGTGATAGGACTATACGTGACGTAAATAGGAAATGTCCAATTTCAGCTATTAACGGTTACAACTAACATAATTCAATTGAATTGGTGGAATTGATGTTATTGCTATTAATTTATTGGCATCTAAGTTATGTTTATCAGCTAATATTGGTCTCCATCCATCACTGGTTATCAAATCTGTCATTTTAGTCTTGAAATACTTTTAAAAGACTTGAAGCTTCAAATTCATCCACCTTCATCGTTTTCTATCCATTCGACGTCTTCTCTTGTGAGATAAACTTGTGAATACTCATGCCATGGCTGAATAGGATTAACCAAGAAAAGTTGGTAGCGGGAGCTGTGAGTCCAGAGAGCAATGGACGTCTATATTTGTTTTCCAAAAACTTAGGCCGCATACTAACCAAAGCGATCGACGTATGTCGCGTTCATTTTGTTCGGCGAACCTGAACGCATCATCGTGCCTGGCAGATGACATAAGGGCGTGACGATCGCATATTCGCGACACCGCTCACTTTGGATAGGTCAGGAGGTATTTTGTGCTCATTATAAAACATGAAAAAATTCTTCTGTTGTTTCCTGATGATAAATAATACAAATACATTATGGTCTACTTTACCTCATTCTCATGCATGCACTCAGTGTGAAAAAAAATGTTCCTGGAAACATCCACGTTATTTCATTTCACAGTTTGTTATAGAGCACAAACATTTACGTTGGGAAACGTGTCCGTATTACAGTTCAACTAAAAACAAGCATAACTAACACTATTTGTGGAAGTTTAGTTTCAGATCGTTGAGTACAAACACTAAAAAAGGTATAAAGATTGAACGTTGTCCTAACAGGAGCCACCATTTTAATTTGACTCGCGAAACTGGTTGGTTCCCTTAATATTGTAAGCACGCTTATTGTTATGGCGAGGCAGGGGAGGTCTATGTCTGCTGGAGAGGTAGATCGTACATTGGCTAGGGATGAAACCCTCGGATAATTGTCACCGTCAATGGGAACAATGACCCGAAAATATGGTTAGGGTATTTAGTATACCTTGTGTTACGGAAAACATGTTTGTAATTTGTATAACGAAAACTGGGTATGTTTAATAGGAACCGCAAGCTAATATGGCAAGTTTTTATCAAGAATCGATACTGTTTATTTTATAATTTTGGTTTTCCTAGTTTTAATACGTAGAACGAAATATCAAAAACCAGATACCATTTAAAATGTCATTAAATCTTTATATTTTATTTACTGTTTACTTCGGTTAGTCCCTGCCATAAAAAATGAATCATCCTTGGTATAATTGGATGGTAAATTTTACAGCTGTCGTAAAATTACCATGAAACTGTTAACAGCGTCTCAAATGAAAGTATTTGTTTAACTTTAAAGCATTAACAATGCAGCTGTTAATGGCACATCATCAGTATGTAGGAACCCTTAACAAAATGTAGCTTGTTAATATGACGAAGTTTCGATTTAATGTTTCAATCGATTTTATTCGAAACATTCGAAAGACAATTTTTTTCAAGACTTTGTTTTCGACACATCACATAATTATGAAAGAAAGAAAGAAAGAAAAAATATTTATTTGTCGCAGGGACATGACGTGCATCATACAAATTGATAAAAAACAAAAAAAAAATAACAATAAACATACAAAGCAAACATAAAAATAAAAGACGTTCGTAGCTTGCACGTCGTGACTGCGACAAGCAGGTTACCACTCAGCATGATGCTGTGCTATGGGGGACTCACGGCACAGCGTTGGTTTTCAGCGGTCTCCCGTGAAAAAATCATATCATAACGCCAGTAATCCCCGATGGGTAAGGCAGAGGCCACTACGTTCCTTTCCTTCCATCTTACTTCTTCGGAGGCTATCTTATTAACTGTATCTATAATTGGCTATTTCCTTCAGTCAACTCATTTAGTTTGAGTTTGGGGTAAATCTGATAATCAAAACCGTAATGTTACGTATGAGTGTAGGGTTTGCACAATTTTACCTAGTACATCAAAACACGGCAAACCTGAGGAAGTAAAGTCATTTTGTAACTATCTGTATGCACTGATTGGTAATAAAATGGTCCTCGAGGTATTTTTAAGCCAACACTATGGGTACGAACCATTTCAACATTCATTTTACACCGAAAACTAGCTACCGAATAACAGACGTAGTTTCTAGAATTATAATAACAAAAATGGCTACACCCCATCTCGTATCAGCTGCTGGCATGAGTTCAGGACTGGGCGATAACAGGCACATTCACAGCATCTGTCCGTGCGAGAGGCGCGAACCTTTTTAATATAAAGCCTTCTATGGCTGCGTGCACCTATGTGTGTGTGTGTAGTTTGCTGTAAGTGTAATGATAGTTTTAACAATTTTGTTGGTGTGAGAGGTAAGTGTTTAATACAGCTTCAGCTGCGAATAGTTGCCCACATTTCTTGAGAAATGTATTTCATAATATCACGAATGTAATCTCCGAAGGGTTAGGCACAGTACACCTACATTTCGCCAGATTTATTTAAGTCCCATATAATAGGAGGCGAACCTATTTCTATCAACCAAGCACAATTCCAGACTCCTTGGCTGTTACTGAGAAATTCCTGATGGAGAAACCCAGTAACACTTTGCCCGACTTAGGAATCGAACGCAGGACCTTTCCTACGAAATCAGCCTATATCGATCCAACTGCTGGGACACATGCTTCTTCTCTGTCAGATGGGAGGTCCATAACCCACACATGCTAGTGCGGGTTGGTTGATGGATGTCCTGTATCGTTGAATTTATTATTTCAATACCAACAAGATGTTAAATCAGAGATAGAACTTTTTAAATCTAACTTCCTCTCCAATTTGAACTAACTTAGGACTAACTTGTTCTTGGATCTTGCAGAAAGTTTCCTAATGACATTTTGCCGCTGGAAAAAGATCTCATCTGTGACGTAGGTATGTGGGATGAGGGATGTACACAGAGTAAACACAAACACCTCTATACCACCACCTCTCGTCCAATTAGCCAACGCAATGACAACCAGAGTCCAGCCAGACATACTCCTCATAAACAACCCAACTTCACATCAATACAACGTTGAAGGACCATTCCAACTTCTCCTAGAAACCCAATACAACTTGAACATGGTAAATTCGCTAGAACAAAATTAATTCAGACGCCAGCGGTTTTACCGAGCACTTGAAAATTTCTTTCGCGATTTATGTATAGCGAGAATGGACCAACTTGTACAATTACTGTGCCAGCTCGCAAATCTTGAGCTGCAGCCGTACTTGTAGGACTGAACGTAGAAAGATTCCAAATATTTCTGCGTATTTTTGAAAAAGAAGTTACTCATCTAATGTACTTTGTCGTAAGAGAGTGTTCGTCATAATCTAGAACAAATGAAGCACGACTCAATTTAGATTTATTAGCAAATAATAGTTAGGTACTTTGAAAAGACTAATCCATGACTAAATAGAATCGCAAAACACAAAAAAAAACACTTCCCGATCTCTGGTTAGACGCTCTGGTTAGATCTCTGGTTAGTGTATCTATTACTTTTTTTGAACGAATGTTTTTTTTTCTGTCGAATACTTAGCTTTTTGCGTGGAATAGACATACAGTTTTTTTTCTTTCTTTTAATTTAGGTACTATTTTGGACATACATAACAAAGTAAGTTACTAACAGAAATAGAACTGGTAAGTTATACTGAAGGTAATTTGAATTTCATTTAGACTGAAGATGGCGTGACAAAGGCAGCCAGACGGAAGCCATTTCAGCGAACATACCGACTCATACTATAGTAAGTACAACACGTCGATTTGGCTAGTCGCAGACTCTGTCTATGGCTAACTATGCATCTGTATATTATGTACATAGATATCTGCCTAATGTGTCTATAACGTTGTCGAGTAAAAAGTTTATAAAACAAAATCAAACAAAGTCGAAGTACGTAGGTATGTATGTACGATAATCTAGTACTATACGTGTAAATATTATAACGTATACCTGCGTGTATTTACTATAGTAATTAATTTGTTGTCTTTGAATCTATATCTAATTGCCAGTCCTGCTCCACAAGGACAGGGACGCACAAATTGATAACACTAAATAGTATTGTTGGAGCTGCTGAAGATTGTACAACTATCTTTCCACTGTATAGAATCAATCTCTTTAGTATTATATAAAGCCCATATTGTGTGAGAACTATGTGCTAAAAAGCTATCGTTCACTGGAAACCTACGTCCTTTCTTGACCTGAATGTGCCCTAGCGGTTGAGAGTATGTCATGCTCACTCAAATGTCTCGCTGATGGTGGCGCGTATGTCGGATCATTTAGTTCCCTTCAAAATGGTTGAGTTGAATGGTGCTGATCTATGCGTCATGTTCGTGAACGGGCGCTGTCAGTGTGACTGGTCATCTCTTAGTTGCCACGGCTTATTTCAATTAATTATTTTCATTTTTTGAATTGTCTTTTTTGTTTTTACTGTGGACACTTTTAATGTGCACATCTTGCTACATCGTTCTCACATAGTGTACCATCTCAACATGAATGATGTAACCAAGATTTTGTAACAATTTGCTGGTTTAAAAGAGTGTCCATGGAGTTTCTTGCCCGTTCTTCTCCATAGAGATCCACGATAGGGAATGGGCAAATACAGTACTTTCACAGTTTTTATGCCTTGTGACTGGGACTGTAGCTACATTTAATTGTTATCTTTGTTTCGACAATTCAAAAGTGCCTGTAACTGGCCTACTTGAAATAAATGCTTTGATTTTGATTTTGATTATATTAAATCGGTCCGATAGAATCGAAACATGGTGAATCTATCAGTTCCATAAAATTGTTGATCACATGACTTGATCTTATCTGGTGATTACAATACAGTAAGTAGAATTATTGCTTCTTTTGGCAACAATGATTTCGATGATATCAAAACGACGACGAAATGTTGACGACGGAGACGCTTGGACTACTCCAAGCTCGTCGTCCAATGCTGGCCGTAGGCTTACGTCTATGGCCAGCATTGGACGATGATAATGATTATGATGTCATAATGCTACAACTGACAAACCATCATCTGCCTAGCCTTTCCCCAGCTATGTTGGAGTCGGCTTCCTGTCTAACCAGATGCAGCTGAATACCAGTATTTTACATGGAGCGACTGCCCTTCTGACCTCCACAAACGAGTTTGTAGTGGATAATACGATACCCTCGGTAAGAGTGGTTGTCACTTTTGGGCCACTGACTAATTGTAACGACGAAATGACAGCCGGGACCAACGGCCTAACATGCTTTCCGAGGCATACATAGGTATTTTAAACTTTGAAGTTCAGTAATACAATCAAACTCGGTATGTAATGGATGGTTACCCATCAACGGACTAACAACGAACAAACCTTCATCAAAAAGCGGTAAACAAACAACACCATTCTCCTGTTACTTTCCACAATCTCAGCAGCTAGTCAGCAAGAACCATTTCATCTCAAACCAAGTACAAAGTTAACGCAAAGAGCTGCGCAACGATTCGTATCGTCCACAGGCGGAGCACTTAGTCCTATTATATGATAACATGATTTTAAGTAAGTGCATACTTAAGGATCGCTTACTTCCGTGCTCAGTGAGATGGAACTGGAAATGCAACTATTTTCTTAGTACAAAATAAAGCTGCAAACAGAAGATTGGATGAGTATACTCCTTGAGTTTTTATAGGTTTTAAGTTTTAGTCGAGGTAAGTATACAACGACGAATTAAAGGTGTCTGACAGGGTAGATGTTTGTGAAACGTGGAGAATCAACTGAAAAGGCAAGTTCAGACCTTTCTCAAATCTTCTTCTTCTTCTTCAGGACTTTGTCGAAAAGTGATGAGGAAAATGTGCAAAGTTCAATTTGATAATTTGATACCTTTCATGCTTACCTATCATTATTTTAAATTCAGGGACCCATGTTGGGTGTCCTTCAGCAAAACAACAACGAAAATAGGTGTTAATGTGATTTAATAATTTAAACGAAGGAAACACAATAAAAATACGTGGATAATATACGGCGGTTTCAGGCAGACATGTGCACTCATGGATAAAAACTACTAAAGAAGACAGTAATATGTATATTCGAAATTAACTAAGGAAATAAAGTTATCACAATATTATGTCATTGAGTCATTGAAATAACTATTAATATATTACGTTGCCATAATAAAATATTTCGGAGTCCGGTCTACACACAGTATCAAAATGTGAAGCACCGTTTTCGTATCTAAACAGAAACTACGTAGTAACTGAAATTGACGGAAGATGGCGCCATCACTAACTGTTCATTATTATTCGGAAAAAATACCTTTTCATAAAGTTTTACAAATTCTTATAGACACAGATGCAGTAAGAAACCTTTTTAACGTAGTTATTACAGTAAAGAAATCTTGTTGTTACTACTAACGCCATCTTCACAACCAATGTGGCGACTAAAGCACTCCTCTAAAGCCTCAAAACCATGAAAATAGAACCTTTGGGTAACTGGTCCACAATTCATGATAGATTCACTAGTAAGTATGATTTCAATGTTTAAGATGGCAGCATGTTTGAAATAGTAAATACAAATAAAATTACACACTAACCTGGTTAACGAAATCCTTAGAATGGTTTTAACTTCTCCTAGAAGTAGGTAGGCGCCGATGATATATTTTATTCCCGAACAAAATCATATATACTGTCACTAGCTAATGAAGATTCAACACTAACAACAACAACATGAACTTGATTAATCACTATAATTATTTTTAATAATATAGCCACAAACATCACTACCAGAAGCCTAAAGCAAACTGTTGATAGTGATCCAAACACCAGCTCAGCAGTCAGTTTCCTCTTTGGCGGGAACAGATACCTTATCTCCCATCCTTCTCGCACTAAAAGAAGCCCCTATCTCCGTCCTTCACCGGTGTCGATTAAAGTAAAACCATTACGGCGAGAACAAAAAAGGGTCCCCTTTGAGCAAATCGTAATATATCATCGCTTTGACGTTATGAGCTTGGGGTCTTCGTTCGAAACAGTCCGCTTTGTCCAGGAGCAGTAAATTTTATTGGAGTTAACGGTTTCTATGCGATACAAGCGAGTTTTGGACACGTTTTGAATCAAGAAGTTCACATAAAATGGCTTTTCCAAAAAACTGTTGCACCTGGCTGGACATAACTTTGAAACAAATTAGCAAAATAAACATGCTGATTGATGATACGTTTTTGTTTTTATTCAATTTTTCTTCCTACCTAGTCAACAGTCATATTTGTACATAATATATGTTAAATCTTGACGTCAAAGGCCAAAAAGAATTTTCAAGCCTCTCGTAAATGTCATTTCAATTCAACTAATAAATAAACCATATCAATTCTATCAAATTCACTACTTCCACATCCAATATTCCCAGCGACACATAATACGAATTTATGAGGTCATAATCTGTCTACTCAGATCAGAACAAACGTAAGCCGCGAGAGCTTCGATCCCTCACGGATGGAGCTCATCCATCACGCGACACAATGGCCAGGGTCGGCGTTCGATGCCGGAGCAGCTGATTCTGTACAAACGAATACTATAGCGACTATTATTGTTATTGTTATGAAGGTCATAAACTAGGATTTTTAGTTCTGCAGGATTTTGTTTGTATTATTATATTTTTAGGGAGGTCTGAAAAAAATATTACTTCTGGTAACTGTTATTTTAACATAAAATCACGCCTGTAATCCTTGATGTGCCTACAGAGTGTAACAAGACCTTTAACGAAGCCGTCAAACGAGCATTGTGTACAACAAACTAAGTAACACTACGCAAAAAATATTGTTGGGAAACGACTTTTTTTTGGGGTGAAAATTCATGTTTTACGGGTATTTTAGGACTCAATGTAACGCACTCAAAACATTGTGCTGATGGTTGGATTGAATAGTACGGGGGTTGAGGAGGTGTTTAAAGTAAACATCTTACAATAAAAACATGTATTTAAAACAAAAAGTAGTGAAAACGTTGCAACTTTGACTCTAAAAATCTCCGTAACTAGAAGGTATGGTCTAGAACAAAAAAAATATTGCAATGACGGGGAGAACAAGACACCCTTTATAGCAAACCCACATTTTGTCTGTTAATGGTAATCAACTCTAAAGGTCATCTAATTCTTAACCATGTATTCTTCGACAATAAATAAACGCTTTAGTAGTTATGATTATTATTTCCATTGTTTCATTAAAAGTAATCTGACTTAGAGCAAGGTCTACTCTTTCACTAGCAGTTCTACAAACTTATATGTATCGTGAAACAGACTTATCTAGTTTCTTTTTTTCCCACAGATCCCTAAAACCGAAAACTATATGTTTTGCCATTTTTGCAACATACAGTAAGCAAAACATTAGCACGTGCCAACACGCTAAGTACCTTAAACACACTCAATAGGTTTCTGATTGTCTCAGCGAGAAACATTTTAAACTATATTGCTTAGCGCGTTACCATAATTGGTATGACAATTATAATCCATTTTAATTTTCAAACCACTTATTGGATTAGCGAAATCTATACCATCGTTATATTCACACTAGATTTTAATATTGTTACTTTTGAAATTGAATATTTTTGTAATTTGGACACTCTTTGTGAGGTGAATTCGCTTCTATCTTAATGAGTTTAGTATCAGCAGGCACAAGTAGGTAGGGACCTAAATAGCCTACGTAAACTTGTGGTTTCAATATCTATCGGCTACTGTGGATAGCCTAATTGACCGATGACGAAATTAATAACATTGGTAAAACCACGTAGTACTATCAGCCTAGTTGTCAAATTAGGACCATTGGCGATATTAAAATTGCATACGAGTGTATCTTCCGAAGCAACAAGCTACAGCTACATACATTAAACCTAAACTCGATTTGCCAATATAATAAGTCTTAGCGAGCCGATTACCAGCTGACCACAATCTAGGCTCCAGTTTGCAACTGAGAATGTCTTAAGCAAAAAGTCAATTACACTATCAGACCTGAGAATTGAACGTAGAACAAAGTGAACAAAAGAACAACAAGGCAGAGACTCAATATTAACATATTAGTTGACAGACGATACGACATACCTAAGTTTAATATAAACAACAACTAAGAAAGCTATTTAGAATAAATAGTTTTGACACATGTTGGCTACCGAAACAGATTTCAAACTTTTATCTATTGTATGCACGCTATCGGAAACCCGGTATGCTCCTCTTATCTGTTGCACACAAATGCACTAGCCCTTTAAAAATTATACACACAAACAACCAAAGTCATTACCAAATTAACGATGGGCAGGTGACGAAAAAGCATTTTGTAAACAAGCTTCATTCCGTACGGTCGCCTAGGTGCTTAGTGATTGAACAATTTTTATGTGCTGACATTAACACCTAATATAATCGTAATAAAGTATGTAATTGTGATAACGCTATCAGTGAAGGAAACATAACATGTCTACGCCCACCCCGTCGCCACCGAGTCTACACTCTGATCAAGAAGACTCGAGAGATACAACCTCATCTGAATTCTCAACTCCGGGAATCCCGAAGTATGACCCCATTGACCTAAATCAAAGAAATGATTGCAAAACCAGTGGAGTAACCTCGCACGGTGTTGAAGATATATTATCAGAGGGCGTGAATTATAACGTCAATGATAACGTATTCTCCGATTGCAAACCAGAAGTGTTATCCTCAATACCAAACGCTTATGTGCAAGATTATAACTCAAGAGACTCAACCGGATTTAGCATTCAAGACATCCTTGGCTTACATCAATCCTACAATGCAGCTAATACTCAAGATGACTTAGAACCAAGATATGAGTATCAGATGCCCAATTACGAAAACATCAGTAACAACTCCAATAACTACGGTTCTGGAACAGAAGAGATGATTACCGAAGATTGCATTGACAAAAGTGACAACATCTTTAGTGCGACTACATCGCATATTGGAAATCAAGTTATTTACACAAGAAGCTATGCCGCTAATGAACTGGTCCGGTATCATGAAAGAAGTGGTCTAGGCAGCGATGTTGCAAAGGATCCTGCAGGTGAAATCAACGACTTGCACGATTCAAGTTTTCCCAGTCAGGTAAATGCTACAGAAAAATATGCTTTATTGAACTAGTTATAAGAGGGAAACATCTATTTTTGGCATGCGTTAAAGCGGGACGGTGACGATCGTGATTTACCGCAGAACAACCGGATTCCTAATTGCATTTTAATTTTCTGGTAGCCAATGGCAATTAAGAATTAGGTCGAACTCACCTTATTGTAGTAGTGCACATTGTTTAAGCTAGACGTGTTATTTGAGTGTTTATTTATATTTCAGAATCCTTCATGGAGTAACAAGTCTGCCTCAGGCACACCTATTCGAGCTTCTTCTTCTCTTTCAGCAACCGGTAAGTCATAATTAATACTTTTTATTTATCGTATTACAACTAAACTTAATTCATATTTTCTTGTGGTTTTTCGAAGAATGTTAGGTTATTAGAACAATGCAATGAGCAGACCCTTAATAACAATGCGAATAGTTTTCTCGATGCAACATTTTATTATCTCTAAGTGCTCACATAATGTTTTATTTTTTTCAGAAATGTCAACCGACTCCTCTTACCAAAAGGGATTCACGAAACGAGCTCGGACAGCTTACACCAGCTCACAGCTTGTTGAGTTGGAAAATGAGTTCCACCAGAATCGATACCTCTGCCGCCCAAGACGTATCGAACTGGCCAATTACTTACAACTTTCGGAACGACAAATCAAAATATGGTTCCAGAACAGGCGGATGAAATACAAGAAGGATAATAAACACAACAAGCCGTCCTCATCTGTAGACGACAACAGTCCATCAAGCTCTAAAGAGATGTCACCAAGTCAAGACCACAAGATGAGTCACGGACGAAGCTGCGGTGGACACGATCGACATCGGCGCCTCCTCTCCGACAGCCATGCAGCTCACCATAAAATCTATCTGCAACCAAACGACAATATATCAAGACCCCCGGAATACTCCTCAATCAATCCATTGAAAACTGTGATAAAAGGATCACAGAGTACAATAGAGTTACCATCGTATACGCCGAACTTGTCTTATTCATCGTACTATACGGCGGGTTCAACTAGAGCCGCTTACTCACCGATGCCTGAGGTTTATCGATACAGCAACGATGAGTCACTGCCACCGAATTCTAACACTCTGCCTTCGTTAGCATCTGATAGCTACGTGCCGAACGGAGCTAACTTGAAGTTAAACGACGATTTAGTGAGGTTTAGTACTGGATCGACTTATTACAATCCTTTGCCGAGTGGTGTAGTGATGCCATCGACTACAACGGATAGCTATGGATTTGTTACATCCATGCCATCTACTACGATGCCTACGTATGATGATAGCAGTCTCCACGCAAGGACTTCTAACTTGGGATTGCCTCAAGATCCTTATTTCTCGTATTTGGCTCCTTCGGATCCTCCTAGTCAGCATTCTTCTGCTACAAGCAAGTATTCGTCGTCGTATATATCTTTATAACATTAACTTTATCTTGTTTTTTTTTGCTTTATTTTGCCTTACGGTATGTTTACGTGTATAAATTGTACTTTGCCAAATGATTTGCTTAGAGTGTAAATAGATTTGACTAATTTCTCAATGTTTTGCTACTTAATTTTTAAGTTCGTATTTTATTTTTATGTTCATTTTTACTGCTGTAGATATATGTTTTTGTTTTAAATTATGTAAACATTATCACATTTTATTAAAATACATTATAAGACACGGATTATCGAATATGATTAAAAGAATAAAGTTTACTTCATAAATTCATTTTAATATGTCTTGCTGTTTCATTTTTCATCATTACAATATCTTTATTAGTAACACCTATTGGATTTAATAATGCTATGTAACTTGATTAAGATCATTTCTAATGGGTGATAATTATAATGTTCCGTCACTGACTGCCTTGTTGACCGAGTGGTCGCGACTGCTGAGCATGAAGTCCTGGGTTCGATTGCCAGGTCGGGCAAATGCTATTATTTTGGGTTTTTCCTTCATAATTTATCAGTAGCAGCCCCGGAGTCTGGATTCATGACCGGCTGATAGCGATAGGCTCGCCCTCTATTACATGGTACTTAAACACAACTGGCGAAATGTGGGTGTACTATTAGGGACACCTCAACCTAATCCTACGGGAATCCCCGTAAGGTTTGATGTTATGTAGTTCCTGTGTGTAGTTCCGTCACTTCCTAGACACAGCTAATCACACGGATTTTACTTATATAATAATGATCTATATATTTTGTTCTAATGGATTACTATATTGCCATTAAATTGATTCACAGAGGGATGCTCTATTTAATTGGAGTAGATATTTTGCTAATAAGTATGCTGCCAAACAGTGCTAAAGTTACAAAACCAATATTTTATAGACTATCTAATAATTCAACTACCGATTTTAAACCAGTGATAAGCGATAACATAAATAACGTTTGCTGAGAATCCCAGACCTGATTCCCTGCAAATTATTGTTATTATTATGAGCCTTTGTGTTCCACAGCAGGGCAAAGACTTCCCTTCCGATTTTCCATTTTTCATTAGCTATTTGAGTCCAGCTCGAAACGCCATCTCTTTCTGAGCCTACTGCGAAGCATGCATATATGTAAACATATTATTATTTACACAGTTACAAAACAACCAGAAAAGAAATAGCAAACATGTTTTCAATTTTTTAACCCTAATTAGGTACTAATGAAAGGATTAAAGACAGCCAATAAGAAGACACCCTACCTGTGGAAGTGGTAGCTAATTACTAATTAGTCAAGGATATGGCACGTATAAAAAGGAATAGGATATTGTTAATAGCTATCATTTTATCCCAGTACTTATTACAGCAATCATGGTTTCGTACCAGAATACTAGCGAATATTACTGCGGGATGACTATGGATTCTTATCCAGAACATTGTACAGATCCGAGAATATACTTTGAGCAAAATCCTTCAAATTTTCAAGTAAATATCAAACCTTACAAACAAAAATGTAACGGAAAACTTTGTTTCACTTTTAGACATAATATATTTATTTGTTTTTATTTGTTTTCAGGTGCACGATGTAATTTATTCACCAGAAAATTATGACAAACAAGAATTTTATCCGATACTATCTCCTGACGACAACATTTATGAACCAAGTGGTGGACTATTGGTTTATGACAATAGGCATTATTATGAAATTCCTGCTCCTCAGTACCACTTAATCCAGGTAAGAATCAATGTGTAGTCTTGAAATAACCAACAGTACTCCAATTCACAAGATCTACCTAGGTTACAAAATTTGTTACAATAATTTTAATGTTTACTCTTTGTCCATTTCAGTACACTCCACTTACACCAGAGCCAGTGTCATATCCAATGTTTCACCCAGACCCGAGGCCACATCAAAAAAAAAATTATATGGCTGAAAAACATCGTGCCGAGATAACAAGTAAGTATTCATATTCCTTCCTCTATATCTCCTCTCTTCTTTGGACATCGTTACCTGTTTATACTTCCACATTAGTATAATGTGTTGTCATCAGTGTGGTCATTCTAAGTTTTTAATATCATTATTTCTATTGGTTCAGTTCTACCATCATCCAAAGGAAACTTCAAAGCTGTAGTCAAACGTAAGCGCAAGCGCACCATCTTCACTACTGAACAAGTCGAAGCTTTAGAAGAAATCTTCAAAACAAAACAATACATCAGTCGAGAAGAGAGGCAACAGATCGTAAACAACTTGCAAATCAATGACAGAGCTGTCAAAATATGGTTCCAGAATCGAAGGTTAAAAAGCAAGAGGATGCAAGACGAGGATTCTGAGGAACAAAAAGATTGTACGAATGCAGAATATTCAGAAGAAGCAAGGAGCTCTCCAGATTTTGCTCGTCTTGATTCAGTAGAATCTGAAATTAGTAAAAAGACTGATGAATATGGTTTCGTTACCCTGGATGATGGAGTTATGGGAGACTTAGCCAATGTCATAGATGATTTCTTAACAAAACATGTCCCAGATGAAGACATTGTAGGAAATGATATTAGTCCTATGTATGAACCTATTTCTCCAGCCAGTGTTTGTGATAGTAATGAAAAAGAGAATTCTAAATGTTGGAGACCATCAGAACCTAATGAATCTTTGCAAAGACTTTTTGATTTACAATCTATATTACCGTTGTAACCTATGTCTAGTTTTAAGTGTAATGTATTATAAGTAAGTAAGTTGTATGTAAGTTTATGTACTTATTTGCGGTAATGATTGAAAATAAATATTGTGAAAGTCATTTCCGAATTTAATTTCGTGTGATATAATCCAACCCTAAGAATAGAAATGTCACTAACTATACTGATAGAAAACCGGTCGATATGATAGTGTATTTCGAAGCATTTTTGTAAGTTTGCCATAAAATGAAACGACACGGGCGCTTTTTCCTACATTACGAGTCATACGACAATCAAAAAATGTTAAATAACAAACTCGATTAAGATAATGATTAAACCTCTGCTAGTCCTGTCAAAAACTATAAGCTGATATTAGGTTGTTTTATCCGCATGAGATTTTCGTACTAAACTTTGATGTCGACCACATTTTTCTCACAATATGACGGTACAAGGAAAACCTTGCGATATCGTAAAAATTATGCCACCATCACATTACTTAAGCCCAGTCATAAAAAGAAGTAAGCGCTTGCTGTGTGGACTAGTGATTTCTTTAGAACTAATAATTGTTTCATACAATCCTTCATCATCATGATACAAAACGTTTTGTTAACTTCATTGGCTCCTTTGAAGAATAAGAATGAGGTAAACTTTTTCGATTTTATGCCGTAGTGGTGTTTTTTCAATGCAAAATATTTTTGCTGCCATATTTGGTAAGAATTGCAAATTATAATTGAACGCTAACGGTTGGACCCAACTAAATAAAAAATTAGATTAATGTTTTTTGTGGGTGATCTTCTTCTTCGTGTCGCTTGCACGACAATTTTTATATTTCGTTAGCCCAGAACTTCGCCACTTCCACCGCGTCGTCGGTGGCCGCGTAAAGGTCACTTCAGCTGCATATTTTTTGGCTAAGAGGGCAGGATACGAGGTGGAGCATAGTGGCTATGATTTACATGGTCATCTTAATATTGGGGCCAGGAACAGATTCAAAATACAGTCAATTGACTAATTCAGACGCTACGAGTGTCCAGCACGTTTGATAGCAAAATTGCCATATTTAACGCACCACTCTAGTTATTGCTACCAATTAATTGCTTCTCATTTTTTTGCAGGTTACCTGCTGGGAAAATCGGCCGTTTTCAACGGTGTGGCCAGAAAATAATCAGCACAAAAAAAGAGGTTTGTATATTTTTGATTTCTAACAAAACCGTTTTTTTTTTTCGGATGGGAAATCATCAAATAACCCCTCCCGCTCTGGGCTGAGCAGGAGGGAGTGTCAGACTTTTACTGACTAAAACCCATCCATGTTCTTTCTTGTGCCCTTTGTGTTCCAGGGCCGCGGTATCTCTTTGGAACAGTCCCGCAACCCTGGACCAACAAAACCCTAGTTTTTTATTTTCGTCAACGTCATGTTATATCCTGAGTTCCTGACGGCAACTAGACAAACAAAAATTGTAGAAACAGTGACGCTTCGAAAATTGCCACGAATCTAGGCCCTCTGGCCCTCTCTCTTTTTAGTTATTTTTTTTATTACTTGTTTTTGGAAGTGTTTCTATTTACATTATAGATGTCATGTTTAATGCACTGAGATAAAGAACCCAAACCTCCCCATGAAAACTAGATCGATTTCATTTCTTGTGTATTCAGTATTTTTATTATGTACTGTCTCACTCTGTTACCCCTCGGTAAGACTGGTTTTTAGACTTTTGGGCTACTGACTACGTGTAACACAGGTACCGTACAGGTAGTCAGTATAAAATGAGTACAGTACTGTGTTACAGGTAGTCAGTGGCTCAAAAGTCTGACAACCATTCTTACCAAGGGGTATCGTATTACCTGGTACCAACTGGGTTGTCTATGTAAAATACCGGTATTTAGCTGCATCTGGTAAGACTGGAAGCTGACTCCAACATAGTTGGGAAAAGGCTTTGCAGATGATGTACTGTCCCACTCCTGGACAAGGCAAGGCATTGCTTCCACTTCTTCACAGTTTAATTTATTTGTTTTCAGACATAACCAGAACAATAAAAAAGAAACAAAAACGGGTGCGGACTGCCTTTTCGACAGACCAACTGCGGGCTTTAGAAAGGGTGTACTCCCGCCATAGGTACGTTGACTCAGAGAAACGTGCTGAGCTAGCCAACGCTTTGAAAATCGGCGACAAATGTATCAAAATTTGGTTCCAAAACAGGAGAATGAAAGAGAAGAGGGAATCATCGGAATCCAGCTGCGATTCTTCGAATGAATCTGTTAGTATTGAATCCCCTTCAGTGCCTGCTTCACCCCCTTTGCAAGTAATTATTGATCAAAAGAACGCTGAACACTTAAACCAACTTACTCACTTTCCTGAGCCAACTTACCATCTACCCACTTATTATAATACTAACGCAGTTCCGTCCGGCTATGGAGGTATGGCTCCACCTGGTTTTGCAACATATTTTTATAATGAAAACTCTGTATATCCAACTCAGTATTATCCGTATGAGGTTAACTATTCGAATAGCGAAGGAAATGGGTACAATCAATATAGCAGTGAAGTTAATAACTGTTGGGCAGCAAATCAATATCCATATTACTCGGCTTTATAGATTCTTATAAGAGACCTTTTTAGACAAATAATTATTAAATACTTTATGACCGCTAAACAATCAAAACCAATCAAATTATTTTGATAATTATTTTTGTTACCTTAGAAACTATGCTACACTCTTTAAAAATACAACCTCCTGAATACGCTATGTCCAAGTAAATATTCTTAATTATAAATGTGTAAATTTTTGTTAAAGTCATGTTTTAAATGGCTTTATGTGTAAGATAAAATTTATCCACTACATTATTTATGTAATCAATGTAATATTTTTAAACTGATCTAGTTCTATCATTAGGTAAATCTGTGATTTTTTTATTTATTCAAATTATTACGGTGTTTTCTTAATATTGCATCTACAAGGATTTGTTTTTCTAATTTTTTTTTAATAAAAACTGGAAGTTTGAGTTAAATCTATCTATTTCTATTTATTTGCAGATAAAGTTTCGTAATAATTTAATTACTATGTTTTTAAGACCATTTCCGTCTTCAAAACTGTGTTTTTTGCCTGATTGTGACTTAATTGGTTTTGATTGTATAACCGGAATTCCTGTAAATACAGATATATTTTAAAGTAATGCTCAACTCTTTTTATTGTCAAGCAAAGGTAGGTAAATAATTCATATTTTTATTATACATAGGTATAATATAATGTTCATCAGATTATTATTGAATTTGACATTTTATATTTCTTGAGATTTATTTTTATGAAGTGGTGATGTGAAAATGTGTAAAATACTATTTTGTATTGGGTGTACTTCTTAGATATGACTTCTTAGATTTAAGGTCTTTTTAAGTAAGCTAACTTGCTTACATAAAATATTTAATATTAAATAAACAAAATTAATATATTATTCTTTACTCGTTGTTACTTTAAAATAATTTATATTATGAAAACTTTATTTTAACTTATTCTAAAATACTTGTTTATAATTTAAAGTTTAAACTTTTGTGTGGTGTTGGGTGCGAGTTTATGAATAGGCACCTACTTGATATTTATATGTGCTTTCTTTTCTACGTCTTGTTATTTTTCTATGTTTTATCTTGAAACTATGTTAAAAATATCTTTATTTCTAACAATTTTGGCTAGCGCGTAAATTAATTGTGTTAAAATTAAGTAAATAGTGCTATACACTTTAAAAATGTACTACATCTCAGTGTGAAAACTTTTCGAATAAAAAATCAATTAAACTATTTGTTTTCTTTAATAACGTAACACGCTTTCGGATATAACCTTACACACAAAAAGAAAATTATCGTTTATAACATAGGTATTCATATTTACGCAAACAACAGGCAATATTATTAAAAAAAACTCAAACACCACAAGCATATTACTTAATCTACTAAAGACTAGAATTAAAACATTCTAAAGATATATACAGTGTGTACAATTGCATGTAATGATTAAAAAAGTACGAGACTTAAAATCGCAAACAAATATTAAAATTTTGTACTGGGATTCTGGAAAGGCATAGCAGTAATAATATATTGGGGACCCGGAGATTGCTGCGGGAACGTATACGGAACTTGAGGCATTACTTGCCTAACATGACAATCACAGTTGCACAGTCTTTTGGTAAAGTTCTCTTGAACGGGAGGCATATTCAACAACGGGTTGCTCGGAGCAGAAGCAGGTGAAGTACTAGAAGAGACAACAGGCATAACATTCACTGGCTTCCAAATTATTCCACTCGCAGATATGTAAGGCTGAGTATAAAATGGTGAAACTGTTGGCACCAGAGAGACAAATCCTGGATTACTGGAAGCGTTTCCTGATAGGGTTTGTTGAGGACCCATTGCAGGAATATTCACTTTTCTACTTGGTGATAAATCTTCTGGTAACATCTGTTCTGTGAATCCTACAGACTTTGGCTCTTCAATTTTCTTTACATCTTCAACTTCCTTCTTAAACGTCTGTTGTTCTACGCAAAGTGATTTGGTTAAAGATTTATTTTTATATTTCTTACACAAATCGATAGAGAATTCCGCTGATGTTTTGAATTCTGGAGATGAATGACTAGTTTTCACAAACACGGCTGGTGGATGAATCACTTTAGCTGTAGTTACTACATTTTGAATAATAGGTGCAGAATCTTTGATTTCAACTCCTTGAACAATCTTCCTTGTTTCATTACTTGTAGAATTATTTGTTGTCAAATTTTTGTAACAGTTTCCTTGACTCAAATCAGTTAGTAATGGTAATGAACGCGGTTGTTCATTAGTTGATGGCACAACATTATTTAATTGATCTTTAGTGTATTCCAGAGACTTTCTAATGTTTTGTTCGTCATCAAATTCTTTATTAGTATTTTCTTTCTTTTCCTTCATTCGACGATTCTGAAACCAAATTTTTACAGCTCTTTCAGGGATTTTCAAAGCTGAAGCTACTTCCTTGCGATGAGCGTTTCCGATGTAAGGAAACTTCTTGAACTGCTTCTCCAGATAGTTCACTTGGTCCGTTGTGAAAGCACTTCGGAATCTTTTGACCTTTTTCGTGCAATCATGTTGCTGATAATCCATCTGAAAATTAAACAATACTAGATTAGTACCTATTTGATTATTTCACAATATTTTTCAATTGTTTTGGCTTGATGAATGCTCAATCTAGTAGGTATCGACGATGAATCTCCCCACCTTTTTAATTTTTAACAAAACATGTACTTTCTTTCAAACTTTTTGTACCTTTTACCTATTTAAATTAATAATTTTGGGGATGCTGTTTATTTACCACTGATATACATCATTTTAGTTCGAAAAAAATCACAAACTACAATTTCTTTCTATCATTGAATAAAAAATTCTGTTTGTACAACACTTACCACTTGAATATGATATTCCCTCCCAATGAAGTCACCATCACCAGCAGTTTGCATATTTAAACTATCTTTTATACCGTTTTGATTCAACCACAGATATTTCATTATCAATCGATGCAGGCACAACCAATACAAAGCGACTAAAAATTTTAAACTAATAGTCTTATATATAGTTATGATTGGAAAATCATTATTTAATGACTATATGACCTAATCATATACTATTAACTAATTATAGTCAGAGCATGAACGATTACTATCTTAATGTGACTTATTAATTGTTGAATTACTTAATGTCTCTTGTTAAAACGTGTACTCTGTTTAGTTAAATATCTACCAGTATTGATACTTCGATTCGTAATGGTTTGAATACAGGCATATCAGTAGTGTCAATACTACTTAAAATATTGTAATGTGTCATGTGCATCTTTGTAGATAATAATATGATTAATCTATAGTGGTTTCTTTTCGAATGTCACTATGAATTACTTACTCTTTAATGCATAATTATTATTTGTTTAGATTTTGTGCTTTGAATTCTAATTTGGACTAAATGATGACTACGAAATTATTAAAAACTTGATGAAACTGACGCAACGGCGTGGTGACTGGCAAAACCAGCGAGGGGTAGGTGCTAGGTATCTGCATGTAAAGACGCCAGCAGATCAAGCTACAACAATCTGTCAAATTTCTTTAATAGATTTTCAACTTTATCTTCAAAGGTTTAAGGTTGATTGGGAAAATTTGACAGTTTCGGGTAGCGTGATATCACCCAGGTGAACAAAGTGGAATAAACCAGCTTGATGTGTCTGTACACGTTTATCAATGTCAGAATTATATTTGTTTATTTCAAGTCCTTGTATCATTTTATGAATAGTGGCTTGCGATCCATTTATTTTGCCTTATTTAAAATCTATATCAAAAGTCACACTTATTACCAAGTGTCAAATTACCTGTAATTTACTAAAGTACCTCTAAAGTACCACTTATTAATATTAAGAAAATGTATGAAACGTCGGTACTTACATGTGTGCACTAATTTGTTTAGTTTGTAAGTTCATGTCCACTACTTGTTATTTATTAATTCAAGGAATTTACTTACCCTATCCAGATAACATCATCATCGTCCGCAGCTATACAGCCCGTCCCACCCATAGAATGGGTAAAAATACTCTTAAGGTGGATGCGCAAGGAGAGCCCGCGAAATTTAAATTTTCTTACGTTCAGTCAGATCAGGTTGTATGTTGATGAAAATATGAATCGCGCCAGTAACACGTATGGAGTTACAGAATTATAATCATTCAAATCATCAATACAACCCTCGCAAGTTCATTTAATCCCATTGAGTGACTTTTTCATGAAATAGCTATTGAATGGGGTTATACGAACTTTGAGGGCTGTATTGATGATTTGTATGATTACTCGTATAATACTGCAACTCAATACGTGTTACTGGCGCGATTCATATTTTCATGAACATACAACCTGACACTGACCTGCAAATTGCAATATACTTAATAAAATTTAAATTTCACGGGTTACCCTGCGCTTCCACCTTAACGAAGCCGAACGGCATTTGTTCTGCCCGTCAGTGTGATAATTTTTTGTTCGGAACCATACTTGGGAACCTTCTAGTTACTGAGATACTGGAGGTCAGAGTTTCAATTATTTCACAACTTTTTTTAAATACTTCCATGAGCCCTGTACTACTCAATGCCTCCCTCCATCAGCACGTTTTGAGTGCGTTTCATTGACACCTACCGTAAAACGTAATTTTTCTTACCAAAAAAAAAGTCGTTTTCCAGCAATAATTTTTGCGTAGAGTTTGATGTACAAAATGCTTGGTTGACGGTGGTTGGTTTCGTGAAGGGTTCATTTACTCTATTTACACCTTGTAGATAGGTACACACGGCTACACATTAAGCTATACATTTCCAGTATAAGCCGACCTCGCATTGCACGGAATTCCTATACAATGCGAGATCAGCATAAACTGGAAATGTATAGCTTGATGTGTAGCCGTGTGTTGTGCCTATGTCAATAATATCTATGCATCTAATAAAGTTGCTTTTCGTGTCTGTCTGTATGACTGTGATGTTCTTCTAAACTGCACGAGTTTTTAGGCAGTTTTCACCATTATTTAAACAATTTATTCCGGAAGGAAGTGTGTCTTAAACATGCACGCACATTATAAACTAGCTTTTGCCCACGGCTTCGCTCGCATTTTGTCGGAAATTTTCCCACGGGCACGTTGTAAATATAGCTTAAGGCACTCGGGGATAATGTAGCTTCCTATTAGTGAAAGAATTTCAAAATCGGTTCAGTAGGTCCAGAGATTACCCCCTACAACCTCACAAACTCACAAACTTTATTTCCTTATAAATCTTATAATATTAGTATAGATAACTGATGATGTTTTGTGAAGTCGAGAAAACCGTACGAGATGGGGGTAGATATAAGTAGCCACCGATTCACTACCGAGTTCACTGAGTGTCGACCAATTTTCAACCTTATTACTTAGAGCATAAGGGTGAAAAGTGGCAGACCCTTAGTGAACTCGATAGTAAGGTCGCCAGCGCGTTCAACGTTCCTTCTTGACTGACCCCTTATGCATTCAGTTCTCGCATATATGCTAAATCGGGCGTTCTGAGATGACATAGATCATGTATTAAATTATTAGTAAAAATAGTAGAAAGTAGTAAAATAGTGGTATTGACTTTTCAATCATCAGAATGTCTTTTTGTCTTGTCTCTCAAATAGCTGTTCTTTTCAGTTTTATACAGTATCTTCAACTATCTGTGTCTTTCTAAGCACTAATTCAACAAAATCAAAATTGAAATTCTCTCATTATTTTGCTTTTAAGGATTATCTTTATTTTTTTTAACCTCTTATTAAAAGGCAAACAAAAATATTCCTATTTCTGTTGAAACATTTACTTTAATGGTCAAACTATGCAAAGATATCGGTTGCAATCGAATTAAATTATAATCTATTAATTACTGATTCAGTCACGTAATTGTGTACACAACCTTCGAAGTAATATATATATGTACAAAGAAGTAAAAAGTAAGATTTTCTGGGCACCAATTTATTAATGAAAATATTTACAATCTCATCCTTACAATTATAAAAACTACTTAAAACTAGAACTCTAATAATCCTCTTCATAATCAACAGACCTGATCCAGGACAAGTCCCAGCTCTTCTCAATAATATCACTAGGAGCACTTGATGTGGTAGGTTCATCTTTAGGTTCAACTAGAGGTGACAACTCCTGGACTTCAGTGTACGGAGACTGGAAGGAATGCACCTGCTGGTACTGTGCCCGACATTCCTCCTCTGACATAAAAGTCTGATACATACTCTGTACCGAAGACTGAACTGGCATTGAGGTTGGTAAACTCGTTACTGGCATCGAAACAGGGGTCGACACAACTGGGTACTGTTCCACGTAAATGTTACCCTGACTGTAGACCTCGTTCTTAATTCCTGGATACTGCTCGTGAATAAGCATCGGCATCTGAATGTTGCTCATTTCAGGAGACGACTCAGATGTGCTTGTTTCTTCGGAGTCTTCCATACTCTCAGCTCTGTCTTTCTTCTCCTTCATGCGACGATTCTGGAACCATATCTTGATAGTGCGTTCGTTCAGACGTAAGAGGTCTGCGAGTTCAATTCTTCGAGCACGATCCAAGTAGCGGGTCCTAGCGTACTCCTGTTCTAACTCCATCATCTGTTGGCTTGTGAACGCAGTTCTGATGCGCTTTTGTTTCTTGACTCCTCCAGTTGTTTTGTTGCTGGTCCAGCCAGGTGACTGGGCGATGAATCTTCCGAGCCCCGACTGATTAGGCCAGGCAGGCCCTCCAATAATCTGCCCATTTTGTGTGCGTAGAAGATTTTGCCCGCTGATGATTTGCGGGTTAATTCCTCTTGTAGGATTTAAAGAGGCATACCCGTTAGAAACACTGTTTCTCGGATAAGGTATGTTCATGTAGTTTGGAGGGTACACGACTTGGTTGCTGATAACGTTGACGTTGTTGACGCTGCTAGTGACGTGGTACTCACTGGAGACATTGATGGCAGACACTGGTACGGACACAATGCTGTGTGGTGGCAATTCGTTCCACTCCGGGGGCTGTGAACAATAGAAAGATTTTATTAGTTACCGCTGAATATAGAACATGTAGTTTTGAAATGCGCAGAATCCAACTGGGACCCATCGTTTCAAAGTAATAACGGTGTGATATATTATGACAAGACGTTATTGTTAAAGTTGGATAAAAACAAGTTTGTAAATACTGGTATTCAGCTACATCCAGTTAGACTAGAAGCACAAAGCGATGAAGATGACGAATTATGAAAATCAAATTACCGTAGTGTTCTGCAACATATTAGTGCTATCAACATGGTTCCATCGACCATCACTGGAAGTAACCACACCGTTGCCAACATTATAAGGAGTTGGTGTCGAAGACTGACTGGAAGTGGTAGATTCTGGCATTTTGGAATATTCCAAATTATTGTCAGGTGGAGTAACGTTCGCAACGAAAGCTCAGTTAATTATAATGTCTGTCAGTATTGTGCCTGATTTTATATGTTCACAACAACCCTGTAGTAAGGGGTAATTAGCAAATTAGTCAAAAGCTCTGTCCTTCGATTAGTTGATTAGCAATTTGTTATGTCAAAAGATTGTTATTGATAAAAGTTGTATGTTTATGTTTGCTAGTTTATCACAATTCTTATTAAATTATTTTCTAGTTAGTTTAAGATTTTTCAGGAGTTATCCAACGAGTGATTTTCTTAAAAGATTCCTGGAGAAGTTCGCCAAAGTACTGAATTCTCTCTTTTGTCCATGTATGTTTGTATTTAAAAAAGAGATCATCAATTTAAACGCTTCTGCTTACCTTTAAACCTCATCTCACGTCTTGTAACCCAACCATTTTATCTTCATCTGCACCTATCATAACTTTTGGAATATCCTTTATTGTTAGAAACATGGAATGTATCTTCTTCCTAGTACAAGTTTCAATTTTAAAAAAATCCAAGAAAATAATTTCATCCTTGACATCTCAAACGAGTTTCTTTCCTTTAAAATTTTCAATATCTTCACTAAATAAAAATACAAAAACATATTATAACAGTTACATTTCTATCGGTATTCCGCCAGTGTAAGTCTAAAACTAAATGAATTTAGCTACATCACAAATTCTTATACCAGATGTAATCACTAATCTAATGAACAATTAAATGCCATAAGTTTATGGTGCTTCTTAACTAGCTTCATCTAATTGATATTTTACTAATATGTGTTGTAAGCAAGAGTTTCGTTACGAGTAGATTTTCTCTCAAGCATAATGGTAAGCAATACCTGTACCAAATCAGACTATTTAATTTCATGGCTATTTAATTTCGTGAAAAAGTTTTGAGCTTTGATATAAATTATGTAATCTTGTTGTAAGAAATTGGCAGTTCAGTCACAGCCAATTTTATTACCAAATACTACCTGGGGGTACTATGACATCATAAAGTAGGAGTAATTCCTGTGTGGGAAAGAGATGACGCTAGACGACCTGTATAGCTCTGTCTCTTTCACACACTGGAATTACTCCTGCTTTAAGACGTCATAGAAATCCCCCAGATAGACGTGCCTACCCAATAATGACAATATTTGCTTATTTATAGCAAATCAACAATAACAACAATTTATTAGTAACTAAATAACAATTTATTTTCAATATTTAACAAAAATGGTTAAATCCATATTCACCTGTAATCCCCGAAGGGATAGGCAGAGATACACCTAATAGTAGCACCCATGATAACTATTGATATATATAATAGTCGTGTCAGTTAATTTTAAATACGTTATTTTTAAGCACGTTAAGTCGTTGGTCCCAGCTGTCATCTTTAGATCTTTGACAATCGTTACAGATAGTCAGTGCAAAAGTCTGACAACCAGTCTTACCAAGGAGTATCGTATTACCCAGTCCCTAACTGGGTTGTGGAGGTCGGACAGGCAGTCGCTCCATGTAAAATACAGGTATTCAGCTGCATCCGGTTAGACTGGAAGCCTGAATGACGAGTTAATTTTAAATAATAAATTGACACTGTCCACCAACAAATCGTTCTATAAATATTTTAACAAAGATTACTGAATCAATGTATAAACCAATTAATTAATTTCCATTACCTTCTTTATTTACTTTTGGTTTTATCTAAAAACAAGAACAGCGCCATCTAGTTACGGACATTGTTACTTGAAAGAAGGTTTCTGAGCCAACGATAGGTCGTGCTTCAGAGTACAAAGTTTGGTCACTGTTCGAGAGCGTTGAATGAATATTTCACACACATTTTCCAGGTTCTATAAGAGAAAGAGAAACCGTTTCTTTCAATTTCCTATACTTAGTAGTCTATCAGGAGATATTATTGTTTTAGATCAAAAATATTGCGTGAAAACTGTATATTACAAACTATGAAAGCATAGGTAAAAGCGACCAAGTGTTGAGCTTGTTTCGGCTTAGTGACCCCAGCATCCGAATTAACCTTTCTAAAATCATACAGATGGCGTAGGTGGTAGCATTTTTTGGTAAATCAACAGAGGTAAAAAGGAAAACTCGCAATTGATATTGGATAAAATGAATTCACAGCACTATAGCGTTGTCTTTTGCTTCTGCTTCGGTAGTAAGGTAATATTGTATGAACGATGCAGTTGGTTCAATGCGGGGGCATTCAAAAAAACCCAAGCACGTGGATTTTAATCAGTATTTTATGAATATAATAACCGGACCTCTTAATAAATAGCCAAAGGTGTATTTTTTTTTAAAACCCATTCTTAATTTGATTTTGATTTAAAGATTACGTAATCGTGTTTAAAAACTTTTTAATTCATTCTGTTTTTATAAATTTAAGAATACTAATGCGCTTGCCTAGTGTTTCGTTAGCCTTGTATTGAACGAAATTATAAATACGAAAGTTACTCAGTTTGTTTGTTACCTTTTCACGACTAAACGGCTGATTGGATCGTTATGAAATTTGGCAAAGAGATAGATTATATCCTAGGAAAGGATATAGGCTGCTTTTTATTCCTGTAAAACACACAAAAATTTCCACGAGAATGAAGTCGCGGACAGCAACTTAGTTTCTAAATAACTAGCGACCCACCCCGGTTCGCACGGGTGCAATGTTATACATATAAACCTTCCTCTTGAATCACTCTATCTAATAAAAAAAACGCATCAAAATCCGTTGCGTAGTTTTAAAGATCTAAGCATACATAGAGACAGACAGCGGGGAGCGACTTTGTTTTATACTATGTAGTGATATCAAAGTTGTAAACGAAAACAATTATAGTAGCAACTAACATAAGTGTAGTCTATTACGATCCTGAATATAATACACCCTGTTTAATAGACCTCGTACCTATACAAAAAAATCAGTTCAAATACATAAATATAAGTAAGAACATTGGAATAGTAGCAACGAGAACGCTTGACGAATGTGGAATATTTCGCCAAAGTACTTTTACTGTGGCCTATGCCTGAGTTTGCTTATATTGAATAAACGTGAGTTGAATAGACAACTAGGGCTGTCGCGCGCTAAGCTTGTTATTTTTGTTACTATTTTTAATCTGGGAATCAAAATATCAAATAATAATATCATTGCAGTAGATATTTAGGCCAAAATTCAATGTAAAAATATGTCGTTATACCTAGTTTTTTTTTTTTAATCTATCCTACTAGTTATTTTTTTTTACCTGTCTTGAGTAGCTATAGTTTTTTTTTAATAAAAAACAGAGTTCGTTGGTAGACTAATAATAGAAACTTTATGTACTTGCATATCCATATAATTTGAGTAGGACTTACAATACACAACAGTATCCATATTTGCACACTACAAATTGTAGGCGGAGCCCAATTCAACAAAAGATTAAAAAGAGACAGAGAGATGGAGTGTCAATCACTATTAGAAAGGGGATTATCCCTACATTGTCAAAAGATGTTTACAAGCATAATGCGTAAATTCAGAAATATTTGAACAGTTATCTGAGTCAATTACAATAGATATGCTACTAATCACTTTGTTGACGGGATTTCGAGATTTTTTTTTCTTAATTTGTTTGTTGCCTTTTAGGAGATAAAGGTTCGAAGTTGATATGACATTTTTGTTGTTTTGTTACCTGCTTAAGCCATTTTTGTTTTGATGAAAAGATACACATAATTTGTAGCGACAAAACATCATTATGTCTTTGATTATATAATGTCTAGATGGAGCATCAAATGTGCGAAAACGTGTAAAAAATATCAGCCGACTGTTAGTTTATAAGTTCACACACAGAGACAGACGCGTGTGGATCGCGAGCACGCTGCCGCACGTTTGAAATTGTTGCCTCGTTTTCTTTGTTTTGATTGTACGACTCTTGTTTTGGGCGACTCTCCATCTAGACATTTTATAATCAAAGCATTATATATATTAATGAATTCAAATAAGAAATAAAACATTTCTTTGTCTGTATTCTTGTCCCTTTCACGCAAACGGGATAACAACGAGATGAAAGTCAACCGTGGTACAGTTTATTTGACTTCTTCAGATGCAGTAGATAAATGCTTTAAAATAGAACTAGTTCATTGATAATAAAGATTTTATACTGAAAAATTAAAAAAACATTTTAGAAGTTCATATTTTTTAATTTCTTATAATATAATCTGTACTAGATTATATTCGTCGACATACATAACATCGTAAATGGTATAATAAATTTAAAACAACTGGTTTGAGTTTACATTGCAGATTTTCCACTGTTAATAGTCAAATCTAAAATCAATGCCCAAATTAAACAAAAATCTAATATTATATTCCCTTTACCCATAAACTGAACACCGCGCAGCCCTACACCGCAGCCGCCGCGAAAGATCATCAATCATCGCAGCAAGACAATCACAACCGGCGACACATCTGCCACGCTCGCACCGTACCGCGCCGCGTCGACACCGCGGCGGTGCAGCTCCTGCATCGATACCGTTCGGTAATCTTCGTTAATCATCGGTAATTTTCGGGTAAGATATGCACAAAGTTCGGAAGCGTTGATTGATTTTGATGCAGTGCTCTAGTTCATAGTAGGTCATTAATATATTATTATAATTAGCAAGTAGGTACTGTCCTACTGCTGGGCAAAGGTCTCCCTCAATACATTCAATCAAATGCAATTTTTAGTTGATCGTAATAATATCAAAGGTCAAAGAGTAGGTCGTATCGAATTATTATAGGTGTTCTATAGATCAACTAATGTGACTGTTACCTGCATCGATACCTACTTAATCTTGGTTAATCATCGGTAAGTTTCTGGTATACCATTTATGCAGGAAGTTCTGAAGCGATGATTTTAGTAAATTTTGGTGCAGTATTTATTTTTATTTATTTATTTATTATTCACAAAATCCACAGCTCTTTTTAAATTGTATCTTGCACTATATAAACTGATCCTACAGTCAATTACGGATTTACAATTGAATAGATATTCAATACATTGATAAGAGTACAGCGAGAATGAGTCTAGTTAAGAGTAGGTCAGGTAGGTTTCACATGGTTGGTCTACTGTTCGCAAGTGCGACTTCTGCGCATGAGGTCCTGGGTTCGATTCCCGGGTCGGGCAAGTGTTATTGTTATTGTTCCATCAGGAATTTCGCAGTAGCAACCAAGGAGGCTATATTTGTGTCCGGTTGATGGCAATAGGCTCCTATTACATGAGACTTAAACATATGTATGTGGCGAAATATGGGTGTACTAATAGGTACACCTCTGCCTAACCTTTCGGCCATTACAGGCGTGATGGTATGTTATGGTGTAGGTCATATCGACCTTTTATTAAGATATAAGTTTTTAAGCTGACATGGTCACTAACATGATCATAAACACTGAAAACAGGATATTTACCATGTTTGTACATACATATAAACTGCTGTTTATCCGTGATCATGTTGCTTACAACAGCGCCGAAATATCGGGAACTCGAAACGAATACTAAACATGGTAAATATCCAGGGGCCTTAGTCTGCTATTGCAATAGTGTCAGAATGTTCTATAATTGATTTAATAAGGCCCCTAGCCCACGGCGTATTGAAGCACGTTCGAAACTCGTTTGACGTGCGTACAAAGGGTAATTCGTCTGCGCGGAGCCTTATTAAATCAATGATAGACCATTCTGACACTATTGCAATAGCAGACTAAGGCCCCAGTTTTCAGTGTCAATGATAATTTCATTAAGGTGCTTGAAACTAAGGACTAAGGTGTGAGTGTAAAACTACGGTAGACGGTTTCTTTCTACGCTGCATCATATTGCAATCACCAATCCTTGTTGGTAACGTTACTTCGTCATTTTATGAGTAAATTAGATTTCATGGACATACGAGAATAGAGTCTATTCGAAAAAGTATCATCTCGGCATTTTTCTGTTTAGTACATCAGAGGAAAAGTGATAACCCAACTTTTCATTATTATCTTTGGCTTCTTTCTAATTGGTGTATCTCCTTTTTCGCGCTATTCTCCGCAAGACGATAAAGGAAGATATCCGAAGTAATATGGAATGGAAAGAAGTATGAGTAGTATGAATGGAGTATGTATGATATGGAAGTGGTTATGGTTGTAATATGGATAGTGTTGGTTTTTATTCGAAGTAATTTTTCTATCTCTTTCCACCTCAAGTCACTCCGTATCACAGTCAGCAATACTTTAGTAACCTTTCTCTGAAGTCTTACAAAAGGTTGGTAGGCCTTCAAAATTGTGTTTGACACAGAAACCGCTATTGTATACAATCTATTGTTCTTGTAGGGCCGCTTCTGTACTGTAATTTTGCAGTAAAATAACTTTTAGAGCCTTTACAATATTTAAAATGTCATGTCTATAAAAAACTTTCAAGGCAATTAAACTGGTTTTCCCTTTTCAGGATCTCTGAGATTCCATCTTATTTATGTAGTGTGATTCTGAATCGACCTCTATAAGTCGATTCAGAATCACATTCAAAATAGATCTTCTGAATGAGAAATGCTTGCATGTAATCTACATACATGCAAGCATTTCTCTTTCAGAAGATCTATTGTTTACCCCAAACCAAAAAAATAAACATAAGTTAAAACATGAAATATTACCTAGCCTTAAACCTAGTTTTAATAAAACAGCCGACTTGCTAGCTCACATAAACATTAATAAGGCCAACCCTTCGCTTTTAATCTCACATATACACCTTGTTATATTCTCGTAAAAAATCACTTTCCATATTTCACTAGTACAATATTGTAATATTGCGTGGGCCGCGTCTTAATAAACATTTTTTTTCGTCATATGAAAATGTCATTCGGGCGTCACGTGTGATTTTGATGAAAAAATATAAAAGAAATGATGGGATCGACGGCGAACCTCCCATCCATTGCTTATTCCTTATCTTAATAAGGACATCCCTTATTCTATGGTGGGTGGTAGTTTATGTAGGTGTGTATTTTTGTATAATATTGTTTTCATAGTTACTAAATAAATAGGAATTTGAATCAGCTACCTACATTACACAATACAGCAACTTCACTAGTAAATTATTATTCTTTTATTTTGGTTCTACTTATACAAAACTTAGATTCAACTTAAATAAATCAATTAATAGTCTACGGTCTTACTTCAGTTTCCAAGTAGGTAAGTGGTACCTTTCTAAGTTTATCTTGGACATCACAGACATCGGTGAAGGAAAGCATCGTGAGGAAACCTGGACTTATAAAAGTCTGAAATCGCCAACCCGTCTTGAGCAAGCGTGGTGATCAATGCTCGTGCCTTCTCTGTTGAGAAGAGGCCTTTGCCCAGCAGTGGGACAGTAATAGGCTGGTATTATTATTTTAAGTGGTACCTAGGTAAAACCACACAACACAACACCACAAACAAAACCCATAAACAATATCTCTCACATACCAAACACCACAGTATATTTGATTGCACAACCACCGCAGTATACCCACAGTCAACTCCTATAATAAAGAACATCGCAGTATCCCGATTGCGTTTGACAAATGAGCATCATTATTTGACAGACGGCAGATCGGGCGCGCTCCGTCGACATGCTGTGTCTTTTGTTTTATTAAAGTCACCCTCCTTTGATGATATGAGGGATGACGGTACATGATGCGAGCGTGTAAGTATTATGAGCTAAGATCTTTTGGGATGTGTGGCCGTTTATGTACTTACGCGTAGGTTCAGTAAACAGTTTAGTCTTTGATAGATTTAAGGAAAAAAATTGCTTCAAAAATAATTTCCGACCAAATTGTACCTTAAAATATAATCAGTTAATCACACAAGTCAAACTCATCACTATACTGCCTATTTGGGGTCGGTACTGCGTGCCTTCTTCTCATGAAAGAAGACCCCCGGCCACCGTAGGCGCGGGCCTGTGGCCGGTGAGCTATGGGCTAGCTCGCTGTCCGTCCGTCTTATGACGACAGGCCGTGTCGACGGCGCGTTCGTGTTCCACGCGCGCCTCAAAGAGAGTCAGCTAACAGGAAGGGGTCCGATTGGACCGATGCCTGCCAGGGTTGCGGGACTGTTCGAAAGAGATACCGCGGCCCTGGAACACAAAGGGCAAAGGAAGGAACATGGATGGGTTTTAGTCAGTAAAAGTCTGACACTCCCTCCTGCTCAGCCCAGAGCGGGAGGGGTTTTTTGATGTTTTCCCACCCGAAAAAAAAAAAAAAAGTATGGAGTTTGGGTGACTCATGTCATGAAATAAAGACGTCTACGACCGTCGATCGACATCGATCTTTCTAGCCAAATCATCTTTCACACAATATTCATACTGCAACTTAAACACACTATCACCAGTACATAGCAACATGCAAACACAATTACTCATCAACCAACAAAACGCCTAATTGAAACATAAAACCCTATTAAGCATATTAATTAAGCTAAAACAACTATATAAAACCCTGAGAACGCAGCATGAATTCATTACAAAATCGAATCATCGGCTGTCTATTACAGCGAGGGTTGCCACGAAGCCGAATCGAGCGACAAAAGGAAACGCGAGCCCGCGGCGAAATCTCGCGAGCCATAAATCATGGGACGAACGGAAGCAACCCTAGCGCGATTCTCAAACGCTCAAGGGGTTCATTTTAATGCTCTGTTATATTTATCTGTTATTATTATTTTTAATAATGCGGTGGTTTTAGGCTGCGGCTATTCATTTTTGATAAAACTGTGTAGCTCACGAATGAAAATAGACACCAAGCAGAAATTAGTTCGTGTAAATCGTCGCGTCGTGTCGTGGCGTGTGTGTTTTTTTCTGCAATGACATACGTCATTGTAGAAAAAATCTCAAATAAATTGAGATAAGGGCATCAGATAGTGATATGTCTATGCAGATAATTACTTGCTCAAATATTTTATTATTAACTAGCCACCCGCCCCGGCTTCGCACGGGTGCAATGTTGGACATTTAAACCTTCCTCTTAAATCACTCTATCTATTTAAAAAACCGCATCGAAATCCGCATACATAAGGACAGACAGCGGGAAGCGACTTTGTTTTATACTAGGTAGTGTTGTAAGAACTCAATAGTCAATGATTCTAAAATCTTATTGATTAGGGAAGCCCCCAACTCCACCTTTACCTCATGTCCAAGTAATTTTATAGAATTGTATTTAGAGAAGTGGTTTATTATTATACGTTATTCCGTGTACATAAATGCAGCTATAGCTAATAATTAAATTAATTATTAAATCGATATTAGGTTAAGCATTTCATAGAAAGTTACTACCCACAGCCAAGTAGTAGATCAATGAGTAATATATTTAATTAAGGAATCTTTTAAGTAAGTGTCCTTAATGAGACAATAATTTGTCTAAGTAATGGCTAATTATATAAAAAATACCCCCTATGACTAATATCCATCAGAATTTCTTTAGAATATCAATGAGTATAGCTGCTATTAAAGCAATTAATAAATTATAAATAATTACCAAGCCTGTTCGCGCTTGCATAATTATCACTATGTATACCTAATGATACCTGCTTACTTAATTATAATGAGGTAAATTAATTTTTAAAATAATACGCGTAGTATTAAGAAACGTACCAGAAATATTAATTAAGGATTACAATATTTTTGCAAAATTAACTCATCAACGTTGCACTTTGGTATACAAGGTATAACAAGACCCTTCACGATTCGAATACTTAAAACTATTGACTGATTGGTTGCAATTTAAGTTATTACTTATGTTTTTTAGACCTTTAGTACAATAGTCATAATGCAATTTTCCATAGTGGTTTTTTATTAAATTTATTGAAACACTACACCATGGAAAATATTCGTTTGTTGTCGTTCCTAAACTTTATAATTCTAAACATTCATAATATGTTTGAAAAGCATCTGACTTATATACAGAATGTAAAGGGGGTTCCCAAGCATTCTGTACATCAAACTAAGTAACTTTACGCAAAAATTATAGCTGGGAAACAAATTTATTTTTGGGGTGAAAAATCATGTTTTACGGTAACACTCAATTGTAACGTACTCAAAACATTGTGCTGATTGATGGATTAAATAGTACCGGGGTCGTGGAGGTGTTAAAAGTAAAAATCTTACATAGCAACATGAATTTTAAAAAAACTTGTGAAAAAGTTGGATCTTTGCCCCCAATATCTCCGTAACTAGAAGGTTCCCAGGTATGGTCTAGAACAAAAAAAATGATCGCAATGACAGGGAGAACACGTGCTTTTCGGCTTCTTAAAGGGTCTTGTTACACCCTTTATGAAAAAAAAGTGGCAATATAGATTACATTGGACAAAACCTAAGTAGAAATAATCAAAATGTAAATACTATTAATAAAACATCCATACTAATTCATAAAATAATAAGTCAGATTTTAAATATTACCAATATCAAGTAACGTCAATAAGAAAACAACTCGATAAAATTCACAACTCAACTTTGATGACACATAGAGTGGATAATACCACCATCTCGTAAATAATTTAAACAAGTGGCATGCTTCAGATATACTCGTGTATTTTATGGAAATAATATAAGTAGCTAAGGTATGCTTTTTCATTGGGGTTTATTCAAGAGAAAACGCAAAAGTTTAGGACTTACACTCCATTTGAGGAAACTTTAATCTGCTAGCAGGGCAGCTTCATGCTTGAGCAAAATCAGGAATGATTTCACCTGGCTTACACTTATTACTACTACTACTTACTCGTAGTTACTTATCGGTTGATTTCTTCAGAGGTTCTGTAGAGACCGCAATTCGTAAAAAACATTTTGAATTTTTCAACACACATGTTCCCTTATGTGTAAAAATAGTCAGCTGTAGCAAAGGGTTAATCTTTTCTATCTAGTCATACAAGCAAATCCAGAATTAAAATGATTTCACATCCTTCGCATGCGCCTTTTATCAACAGTAGAGTAGGCAGCGAGTAAGTATGGGTGTTTTTAATTGAATCTCAGATGTAGGAAAACAATACAACGATTATATTATTAAAAGAAGCAGGTGCTTCTGATTAATAACGGCAATCTTCGATGATAACGGCAATATTTTATTAATGCCAAATGTTCCAATGAATTCTTAAGCCACGCTCATTGGTAGGAAAACTTTTTCAGAGTACAGCTTATGTATTAGATTTCACTTACTTATAATAAGAAAAAATATTTGTCACTGTATTAGATTTCACTTGCTTCCATGAGCAAATGTATTTGTCACACATCTATGTTTTCAGACACAGTCGCACCACTCTATACAAATCTCGTATCGATGATTAGTATCCTTGTAAACCGTCGAGTGCGGAAAGCTCATGATAAATAGTCAAACGCTGGCGATAGGCCAACCTCGCGGAATAATCAAATTTTGTACCCAACGCTGCCTCTGCACTGCCGTGTCTTTTATGGATTTTATTCCCCCTAACAAGATGCTAGAGGGTAGCGTTGCGGTTGCTTGAATTAAATTGTCGTTGATAAACTCTTATGTGCTCTTTTACTTTAGAAGTGAAATATCAACGTGGATGTGGCTGTGGCAGGTGCGGGCAAAGTTGGCCTCTAAAGTAGTGCTTTGTTGGTTCCTAAACATATGCACGATGATAGGGTCGTTATTTAAGAAAAATAAGAATAATCCTGAGGATGAAAGGAAAACAGAATATTTACATATAGACACGTCTTAAATTCTTATTAGAAAATTCTCGTACAACCTGTCAGATTTATTCTTAATGATCCCAATTCGAGAATCCCGCATTCAAACCAGATTTGAATTCCAATCAGACTTCCCGTCATTTTCCATATTCGAAGCTAATCGGAAATTGGACGGTATTCCAACAAGACTATCTACATACGTCAATAGGAACGACGTGTTTATTTTCAACAGAAGTTCACTGGGCCCGTGTTCGGGCTAACAATCTTTATAAATAAAGCGAGCCCATTGCCTATTCATGACCGGGCAGAATTCGCCCCCCTCCCCGCTGTCAGCTCACCCCCGTATCAAACAAGCCCCTTCATGTCAAATACTCCGCGCCCCGCGTCTGTCAAACTCTTCGCCAGCGTTTGACAGGGATCCTCCCTCGCTCGCGGGGAGGTGGAGTGCCACCTTTCACTGTTCTTGAACACTGTAATTCGAACCTTATTTATCCTACTACACAGTTGGCAATAAGTTGTGTTTTTGAGTTCCACCCGCGCTGTCACGAGTCTAGGTGCAGGCGCCACGTCGAATGATGGATGACGTCAGGGAAGGTCGGCAGCATCACGCGTCATTCATGTGTACACAGGCGTAAGGGATACGTTTTTCGCGTGACGATATAATATTGGTGATATGCAAATTTGCTGTCGGCTCGCGTCGAACTGACAACGATTGTGTGCCTATAATAGTTGGACATAGTAGCGGGTTTATTAGGGACAATTTTCTTTAATTTTAAGTCTATATCTGTAAAATGTTTTAAAATGTATTCATATTTTAGAAAAAAAATGTTTTAAAAGCTAGATCTCAATATTAAACTGGACTCCTCGAAAAAGAAAAATCATTGAAAGAAAAAAAAGGGAAAATTGTTACACTGCCTCGACAAAGTATAGAAAAACTCGTCAGAAACCTGAAAGAAAACAAGCGTACATTTTTTATTCTCGCATTTACAACATTCAGTGGATTTCAGGTCCATTACAAACTTAATCTAAATCACATTTAAAGCGCCATAAAAGCCAGCATTTTAATTAATACCCAGCGTCTTCAAAATAGGTATATTATAAGTGTTCTGCGGTTCAGTTAACAAGGCAGTGAGTCCCCCGACTTGTTCCTCTAATGTATACTTTATGAAAATTAAATATTTCACTCCAGCCGGCGGTTCGCGGAGTGGGGATTACAACAAATTTGCATTATTTAATGGATACCGTGCGTGAGGATTTGTCAACAACTTCACTTGTTTTGAACACGACTCAATGTTTTGGAGACTTTTGTTGGTAAAATTGAATCTTGCTATGACGAGGCTCCAAAAATTGTGCGAAAAGGAATACAAAAAAGTCGAGTCTCATGTGGGTGGTCCTAGAAATAGCTCATGATCACACACTTGATGGAACAACTTTTGATACATACAGCTGAAATTTTGTTCCATTAGTTTCGTTACTGTACTAATACAAATGACAAGTTCAAAAATCTAAGAATCAAATGTTTCTGTTTCAGCATCTGTTCTTTCCCTCACACTTTTCATGTCATCGGAAAGAGCTATCCTCGTTGTTCATCCGCTTTCAATTTTAAGCACTAAAGTTCTAGGTTTCATGTTTGCCAGCAAACTTGAACTTAGTTTCTCAAAAAAACCGCTTGGCATTCCACATTTTTCCCTTCTTTATTTTTCATGAATAAAACAACAGATTTCTACTTCCGCCGGGTAACTTCTCCCTCCCACCTTCGATTTATTCGTCGGATAAAGAAAACTTCTTTTAAAAATGTAGGTAAAGTTCCCTTTAATATTTTCCTTCTGTTAGATATCTCGCGGCCTGCCGTTCAAATTATGTGCATTTATAACTGTGTTTTTATTTTGTTTGAACGACAAAGTTTTTCCTTTGTTCAAGGTTGGTTTTGATCGTGACAATTTTATATAAAATGTGTATAGATCTATAACTTGATAGCCCAGTAGGTCAATGATCATTATGGTGCTTGTGAGGTTTTTGGAGTCCGAGTAGCAAATGCGTGGTAGATGTTGTGTTGAAAAAAGCAATTCAGAGTTTCAGATTGTGTTTTTTTTTCATCTATAAAATAAGAGTGTATATAAAACAAAAACTGTATCAAAACGCAAATTTAAAATCTACAAAATAAAATTAAGGCCAGTTTTTAAACTACTTATAAAACCCTTTAGAAATCCAAAATGCAAACCTGTAAGTGACGCAGACCTGCACGTATTTATGAAGGATTATTTTCTCTCGACTCTCGATACAATCGTCGATCTATCAAGCTCCGACATGAGTGACACTCGTTAGATAGAGACCGTTGCAATTTAAATTTAAATCCTAGGAAAGCCCACCCTCCCCTTTTCTAATGGATACACAATCGGTGATACACATCACTTTTTAACTAACAAAATGTTTAGTTTGTGTTTTGTTAATAGAAGTGGTAGGTTAAACTAAAATAATGGTTGCTTTTATTTGTTATTTATTAATGTTACAACAATAATCAAATGTTTTTAACTTTTTTCAACTAGGTCATTTGGAGTCTTCGTAATCATTTGGTTAGTAATCATCAATAAACATTTAATTTCAAAAGTAGTAACTGAATTAGCAATGGTGACAATTTATCTCTACGAACCCTTGCAATTTTGTGTGAACATAACTCAATATTTTTCAATATTTAAGCATAATTTCATGCTTACTTAATAGTAATGAAAAATAAGCACCAAGAATATATGTATAACTGTCCAAAAAAAAAAAAACCTGCACATTAAATAAAAAAGTCTTGATCCCATCGATTTTTTTTCATAGTGTCGGATCACGTTTATAAATATTCATCGTGCAGTATTAGCATGCGGGGAGGACGTGGTAAAACCCGGCGTGGTACGTACGCTGTCATTATTTCGCCATTTGGACGCAAAAACCTGCGCACCTTCGTTTCGCCTGCCTTGCCTGCGCGTTGTGTATTGTATTTTCTATGAGTCGTGTGATGTTTAAGAGAATATCATGTTTCGTGATTCGTGTTTGAGTAAACCCGGTGTTTTGCTTTCGTTTGGTGAGAAAATGTTGCAGTTTTGTTGATAACTGTTGAAATTGAGAAACAAAGTACTGTCTCTACTCTAAACTGGAAGATCAAGAACAGTATTTAGTGTTTATGTCAATTTCAGGTGACAAACAACCTATAGTATCACCATAATAAACTTGAATCAAATATTCACCAACACCAATGAACAATTGCCCATGGTTAACCCTGCAACTTCTACGGTACCATGAGAACCGTCGCCGGTAGCGCCATCTGTCATGTTGGGCATGAATTACAGGCGCGATGAGGATATGTCAAGTGTCACGCATTCACCGCGATACAATGATTAATTTGTCAGGCAACTGCATTTATTCCTTCATTAGGGAACGTTTGCTAAGATTTTGAATTTACGATGAAAAATATGAAAGTAGTTAGGTATTCGATTAGATTGATGCTTATTGTCAAAATTCAAGTATGTGGCCTACATACTTAAATTTGCCCCTGGCTGGAATGACCCCGAGGTCCTTTCAGCCTTGCAGAAGGAGCTTACATGTTGCAGCAATCATCTCGCTTTTGATCTCAGACCTGCTGAATTCATGGCTAAAACTATGACCAAAAACAAATCAAATGTTTAGTGTTCATAAAATATCAAGACAGCTTAGTTACCCTACATTTATTTGCATCCACAAGATTAACATTAACTCAACAAAAAAACCTCAAAACAACTTAAAAACATAATTTCGAGGCAAGACCAAAACTTACGAGCAAAAGTGAATTTATAAAACGAAACAAAAAAAAATCTTTAAACAACTCGGTTGAATTAATAAAAGATCCCCGATTCGAGGCCTGAGTAAAAGAAATTATAATCCTTTCTTTTAAAATGCAATGAGGTGGTTGTTAAAAACGTTTGCGGGGATATTTAAAATGCCGTCCCTTCCCTGGCAATTAGTGATGGCAGTGAAATTAAAACAATGAGAGTGGGGAGGCACGCAACCATTGTGGACGATGAATAGCCATGCTGGTTCTTTCAGGAGAACTTGTTATAGACACGGTTATTGCACCTTATTGTCTATTTGTTTTTCTTAATTTTTGGTATGACATGCCATTTTAACCTAGAGGAGTAAATATTCCCTAGCGCTCATTTTTGTTTCATTCACATTCACTTTTGATTCATTTTGCGTTCAGAGGCTTTGAGTGAAAGATGCCACAAGAAAGATAAAAATGAGCAGAAGGTGAAGCGTCTGATTTGAGTTTTATCGATTACTAGCTATTGCCCGCGGCTTCGCTCGCGTTTTGGTCGGTAAATATCCCACGGGCATGTTGTAAATATAGCATAAGGCACTCGAGGATAATGTAGCTTCCTATTAGAGAAAGAAATTTCAAAATTGGTTCTACAAACTCACAAATTTTACCTCTTTATAATATTAAATAGAATGAGTAAAGGATCTCTGGACCCATCGATGCTAGCTGCTTAATTTCTGAATTTGGTACGTATGCCAATGAGTCTCACAGTGATTGTTAGTGATTGTCACGAAAAAGAAAGCCGTGAGACTTAGATCGTGCGTGAGTCAACATGAGCTCCAAATAAAACCCTAATTTTGAAAACTTGTGAAAGTTCAAGGCTACCCAATTTTCCTCAATTTCCACGTAACCTAATCTACAAACTACGTAATCTTGAACGCTAATAACATCATAACAAGGTATTCCTCCATACCTACGACCCCCGTGCTCATATCTCGAGGGTCTATTCTCAAAGTTCGACACTGTGTTATCAGTCGACGACGGGTTTATGAGCAATCAGCTGCGGAGATAGCAGCCCTGACGTCACATCCGCTGTGCACCTCGACTCTCGACCAATCGTAGGAAGTGCCCGGAGATATTGTGTATTTTATATCTGTGGTGCGAAGGAGGAATATTTTAGTCATACTGATAGGTATGCTACTCTTGTGGCAATAAATATTTTTACTATTTGTGCAAGATAATGGGGGTTGCCGAGTGGAATCTACTAGCTACTGTTACAGCGACATTTTTTTTTAAATTTACCACGTTTGAATTTGTGTAAGGCATTAACAAGCCAAACATTTGAAGACATGACACTTCCATCCACCTGCACTGGGCCTGTGTAGAGATTTCCGCACACTCCTACGCACAGAGTGCAGGCCTGTGTTTCATAATGAACATTGTGGCTGAATTCACCTATTATTTCAAACTTTATTACTTCTAAGAGCCTCGTTGATTAATCTACTTTCAAGCGTATAAGCTATTGTGATTGGTTGAAAAAAATCACATAAGCCTATCAAGTAGCCTGACAAGAGGTTTGACATCAGAAACCAGTGACCCACTGTTCATAGATTTCATTTCCCTCAGTGGTATCACGAGGCTCTCGTCCTAAACTCCTGACACACACCAGCATCTCTTTAACGCACATAATTTATGATTCTAGATATAGAATGATAAGAACATTAAAACAATTTTCACAAGACATTCAATATTCCACCACGTCATCGCGTCATCATGTCTCCGCGTAATATCATATTGTAGAAGGTATTCATAAATTTTCGTACACAAATCTGGTGTTCGTGGGTACTCGTGGGTGCTCGTTATCTTTGTCTCGGCGGTGCGGCGGGGGGAGGGGAGTGACGTTTAGTGACGTCATCATCTCACTGCTCACTGTCAAGCTCGATTGACATTGTTTTGTCTTTGCTGTGCTATAGGGGGCGAGCGGTAGAGTGGTTGAATTATCAGATTCATTGAACTTTTATCGCATAACGATGATATTGCTTGAACGCATATGTTTTACCTGTGGACTAATAAAATTGGTTTCTAACATTATTTCACATCTAATATCTGGCGTTGGTAAAATCAGCCCATGTCAGATTAAAAGATTGCAGATTGTCTTTTAATGCATTGATATGTGATGCAGATACACAGCTTTCATTTAGACAAACTTAAATAAACATTTAAATGATTAAAATATTAACCAATAAAACAGTGACATTCAATTAAATTATTGTAATTAATATTTCAAATGTAACTTAGCTGTCTGTCCTGAACAAATTTTAAACAATAAAATCGAATAAAATAAAAACCCGCACCGCTCATTCTATTCGATTCTGTTTGGTCAAAATGTACATAGCTCCGCTCCTCTCTTCTCTTCTCCGCTCCAGTGGACAGGCAGCCTTATAGTTTGTTTATTAACATATCCCACTTTCTTTAGAGCTGATGAACCTAGCAACTCTAAAGAAAGTAAAAATCCGCGTAGCTTCGAGTGATACGCGTAGTCGCTACGCCACGTAGCGTACGATGCTACAAGCTACGCAACGTAGCACACGCTGAAGTACGCCGTAGCACGAAAGTTTCGTATTTTTGTGATTATATTATATTACTTGCGAGACACAAATCACAATAATATTTTTGTTCGGCAGCTCTTCACGAGCGGAAATCAATCGTTGAATATTAATATTACCCTACCCCTAGACGTGAGTATGTCACAGTCATTTTACACTAAAGTGTGTATCATACAGGCAAAAATTATATAAAACAAAAAATCTTAAATACATATAAACCCTTCGTGTGCCGGAACGTAGATCTACGCGAGACACAATAGGTTTTTAATTGTGTCTATTTAATCGGCATACGAAAGGTTAAAAAAAGAAAATATTTTACGCCAACACTCATCAGCCGAACTATAGTGCCCGTCTCGCCGGTACACCGACGGAGCGTACACTGTGCAGTCATTTATCATGGTACACCGTGCAACGTACAACATGGAGACATACCAATCACAATTTTACTATTATCTATATCGCGAAGTTTTTTAATTGGTGTTGCTTGTTATATTTAACACAAAGACGAGTTAACAAATAATCTTAACTTTTGAATGTTGATATTTACAATTTGGAATGGAATATTTGTCAAGTAGGACAAAATAATACACCTAACCTAACTGTGAAATGTGATTGGAATAAAAACATATGTGAGTCATAGGAACGGTTTCCCAAAAATTTACAATTCAATTTATCACTGACATTTCTTATTACTGAGGCTAGGTTTTTACAATTTCAAGTAATTAATTCCCTACGACTTTGACAATACTTTTCAATCAATAACCGCCTGGCGCTGCACCTAGTTATTACAGAACCCGTACAACGCACAGGCAGTGCCCATTCCTGCCTATGCCCAGTGCGAGCCATTTATCATGAGCATCGTGCCTTAGGGCGGGCAGACACACGACGGCCTAGCAGACGCGCATTTCAAAGTGGTACTATTTTTAAATGCCATATTAATGTAACATCTTGAACGTTGGTGCAGCCAAGTTGCCTAATTTGTTCGTTTAGGAGCGAGGCTTCGAGGCTGCTTTGCGCAAAGCTTACTTTTGGTTAGAATGAGTAAAGTTTCTAGAAAAGTAGTCGAAAAGTAGAGTAGCTACGATCTAAAATCAAAATCGCTCGTCTTATTTAATGTCTTTGCTGTTTTATCAAGATACAAACCAGTATCTAAGGGTACTGTTTTGTCTCCCGTTGTGAAAAATACGACGCACGGAGATCTACATCAAAGTCGAGCTCGATGATAGTTATTATATACTTAGACATATAATTGCAGATAACATATTTCAGTTATTATCTCACACACATCGCTACCGTGTATGAAGTTATTTTCAAATCCGGCTATTTTGGCTAATGTTTTTACGGCTGACATCACAACATGAAAACCTACATGCTTATTATAATAAAGACATTGAAATAATTGTTTTAATGGACTACTATTAAATAAATTATTATGATATCTTCTTTTATTTAAAATAACATTATGCGGATAACAGAGTCTAGTTGCTCGATTGTTATTCGAGATTTTTATCGTAAAAGCACTGTATCATTGTGAGATAATAATGGCGGATGACAACGTATTATTCGCGGTTATTCATTCCCACGAAGGCCGGTTCGATTCAGGCAATCTCAGCGGGACTCCGAAAATTTTCTCGAAAGGGATCCGACTACAATTGGATTTTTGGTTACGAAACCGGAATAATACAATCGGGTATCGTCCTGAAATCTCTGATTTGAATCGTTTCAACGAGGCTTTGGTGTGAATTGGGGCTGGGAAGGTGTTATTTCCCGGATTTTGCTGCGTCACGCCAGCGGGCGCGTGATCCTGGCGCGGCGGCTCGCCTGTGAATAAGATATCTGTACCGACAAAATTGTGCTAATGCATAGTTCTCACTCAATAACGGGTGTGGAAAAGGGCGGGCAGACACATATTATGACACCAAACATTTTTTAATTTAATACAGGGTGGACGGAGACTGACGAACGAACGGATACGTGGGTATTCAGTACTTACTCGTAATTACGAATTAAAAAAATACATTTTGACTCTTCAGGTATTGCAGTTACGTAGGAAACAGCTGTGTTTTTTGTAAATTACCGATGAAAAACTTCAGCTCGGGTATGATGCACTGAATACGTGGTAATCGGTTTTGTTAGTGTTCATCCTGTATACGCTGAAATTCCTTCCAAACACTTTTTGTGTGTTTTTCACGTTTTGCTGAGGCAAACTCTAGACTCTACTACTCTAATAGTTCATGGCATGCACATTTTAAATATTAAGCCTATATCTATATCAGAGCATGTTTATCAACCCATTAACAGCAATTTTTCTTCTACTTTATGAACAGAAGAAGATGCAATGCGTCCAAATTATCTTACTTCATCTATGTATGTCTTCAAGAACCTTCCAGAACAAAAAGCCTTTCCACAACAAAGTCTGTATCACACTTTCCACATACTTACCGCGCAATAGAAAATATTCATAGATTACAATATTAAGCGCATTGTGTATCGCGCGTATATCTGGCGCTCCACAATGGCGGCGCTCAAGTAGGATAACGCGGCTTTGTGACGCTGTGTTGATTTCATATGCTGCTGTTACGTGCGAGGATTACAATGGAGTTTACTTGCTTTTGTATACTATGTGGAAATCTTTGGTAGTTTTCGTAAGAAAACGTTACGAAGAGAAAGGTTCTACGATGCGGAATAAAATATGCGGGCTTGCAATAATCCAATGTTTATCAAAAAAGTATAAATAATAATAATACCAGCCTATTTCTGTCCCACTGCTGGGCAAAGGCCTCTTCTCAACAGAGAAAGCACAAGCATTGATCACCACGCTTGCTCAAGACGGGTTGGCGATTTCAGACTTTTATAAGTTCAGGTTTCCTCACGATGTTTTCCTTCACCGATGTCTGTGATGTCCAAGATAAACTTAGAAAGTACATATGAATTGAAAAAGTCACATTTGAACACACAACCTCATGCATGCAGAGGCGAGGCCTTAACCTCTGGGCCATCACGAATTCACGACTGACTGATAATCAAAGGTCTAATGAATGACAACTCTTTGATTACCTAACCTGCAGACCTGCCTGCTTACTCCAGGATAACAACAGAGCATATCTGGTGCTACAAGCCTCTCAATCTATTCAGGACATAATCATGCAAACATCCTTTGATGCACAGACACAGGACTTTATTCATTGCTCATATTCCTCGCACTTAACGTAATTCCATTACTCGGAATCTAAGGTCGTTTTAGCTGGCCATGTATCATACCTTTTTTGTTATTAGACGGAGCTGATATTTTGGCGTAAGCTATGTTTCGTATAACACGTCACACTCTAACACTACCCATACCCAACATATCCACATCGTTACCAAAGTAAAGACATCTTCAAAACTATTTTAGAAAGTATTTCCCATGAAATGCGCGGTGAAACAGGCAGAAGGGCGTCGAATGAAATATTGCATAGAACCTCAATACCGTTAAAGGTATTCCATTATTCTCATGAGCAAGTACACGTTGGGTTTGTAATGTTGCGCGGCGCTGGTCAAAGTGAGGCGTGACCTCAGAGGCGTGAGAACTGCCCGGCACCGCCCGCGTAGAGATGCATCCTCCCCCCTTGCCCCCCTAGGCCTTTACCACACTGCATAGATTAGGTGCAGAAGACCTGCTTCACAGACACGAAGGACCACGGATATATCGATGGCGAAAGGACCAAATTTTCTCTTAGGATTTGCAACTATAGGGGCTCAAGTTTTGAACTTGATGTTTCATCAGTACCAGTGACTACTCAGGCTAGTGTTTGGGGGTGGGTCTTCTGATCGTTTTTATTTGGTAGCCATAAGACCTTGCGCCTCGTCTGACCTCATCGCCTCCCCCCCCTCACCCACCGGACCACTCCACTAGTCACGAATAATACAGTCCAGAGGTGAGCTGGGAAATCTTTAGTGTTATTGCACAAACGCATGAAGCATTGAAGTTTTCAAGGTGGTTGGGTAGATACAATCTTGAACAAATTGTTTTAGTAGTTATTGATAGTCGATAATAATTGCTTGAATAGAGTTCTTTACAGAACGTGGTACATTTACGTTTGGAAAGGAAGTTTTTATACTTAGCTCATTGTTCAAGTCAAATCTTTGTCAGTGGTTGTTATCCTTTAAAAACTCATATTTTCTTTCTTACAAGATAGGAGATATGGAAGCAGTTCTTTTATACCCTTGGTGTACATAAGTAACTATTATGTATATGGTGACTTAAAAGGCAAGCAACATTTACTAGCCAGAATAAGTTCGCTGAGTAGGTACTTTTATGGTATTATTCTTTTTTTTAAACAGTGCCTCACACTAGGCCTTTCTCTCACATACACCAACAGCCAGACCCGGAACAACTACCTGTAGGCCACACAAATACCATACAAATATTTGTTCCGTGCGGGAATGGAACTCGCGACACGCAGCACAGCAGCCAATCGCTAAGCCAATGCGCCAACCGAGCCGACAATTCTGATGTCGATTTTCATAAATGTCTTATATTAGACTAGCTTATACCCGTGGCTTCGCTGGTAGAAGATTCGCATGGTGTTCGGTAAGTGTCCCATAGGATCGTACTACCGCGATAAAAAAGTGCTTAAATTCATCCAGATCCGTTCAGCCGTTTTGGCGTGCTTGAGTAACAAAAAAAAGTAATGTTAAAAAATAAAATTGATTACCAACATTTCATATGACACGTCAAATTTAACGCTTCACACACTACAGGAAATAGCGTCATCACAAGCTCAAGCTTCACCGCGGGGCACTATAGTAACAAATGGTCTCACCGTCGCATACTAACCCTTCCGCGGCAGCGTTTAATTCTATTAAACGCTGTCCGACCTCATTAGGTGAGGGTTAATGCTCGGACGCGCGACGCGTATTGATGAGAGGCATACCTCATCGTATCACCCTTTACGATTTTAGCCAGTGTGGGTTAAGATTGAGGATTAGTTTTAAATCTAGACTTGTAAGGGAAAGAACAATGTTGTCCCGAGTAGCTTATCTAAAACAGCCGGAGACCGAAAGGACCAATTTATTACTGTGGTCAAACGAAAAAAAAAAACTGGAAACGAGAGTCCGGTTTCATTATTTTGGCTAATTATATTACTAACATAAATAAGTATCACATTTATTTCTATCAGATTCAAAAACCAGCAAATTAGTGGCCTTTTGAAAAAAGAAACTCAAAGATTTGAGTGGACCTGTCCAGTCAACGCCCGCATTTGTCATGCGTAGCAGAGGACCTATTTTCTACGACATATTTTAGTTTAAATGAAAACTTAGACCTTAACCTTGCAGGAAATAACATACCCCTGCTATAAGGTAGCAAGACGAAAAAAAGGCTTTTAATTTCGCAACCTTCTATTAGTTCTCATTATAGGGGTGTATCTCATTTAAACTTCAAGATAATAAATGATGCCTGCATTGTCCGTTTTTACACCTGACCTAATTGTAACAGTAACCTATTGGAGCTAAAATAGAAACACTTTATCATAACGTAATTTGCTATATTTCAGCTGTCGATTTTTTCATCAGTGAAATGGAAGTGCAAAAACTACATGCTCATTTGGTGCTGGTAATTTATATTTGAGCAGTCCTTTTAATGAGTTAAGAGCGGCCAACCCGTCATACTTTTCATACAAACGCTCGTACGTGATTATGCAGTTGTTGCACATATACACACATCAAAAGTGTCTAGGGATCAAGCATTTTTATGTGGATTTCTTGAGATTGAGATGTGGCTTTGTAATAAATTTATGATTTTATAAATTTATATGGATTCTTTTTGGTGCATTTCATAATTTGAATCAGGAACTGTGAATCAAATTCGAGTAAAAGATGAAAATCAGCTGTCAATATTTTCCCTATAAAAACATACAACGCATTGAAGACATTATCAGTGCTACTGTTTCCCTACTACTGATTAAAACCAACGTTATTATGGAGCGGCGACGTCATTTAAGCAGGGAAGAAATGCTCAGAGCCGTGGGAATGATAGAAGCTGGTTCCCGGCAACGTACTGTGGCTTTAGCTCTGAATACAAGTCAGAGTGTTATCAGTCGACTTTGGACACGTTACCGAAGCACTGGTACCGTGGCTGAGCGCCATGGAGGACGGTATCGCTGCACCACACGGAGACAAGACCGATACATTCAAATCTTAACTCGAAGAGCTCCAACAATAACCGCCATGATGTTAGCCGTGAGGCTTCATCACTCTTCAGGGAACTTAATTAGCGACCAAACAGTCAGAAACCGCTTGCATGAAGTGAACCTTCATTCCCGAAGACCGCTACGGGTACCACCTATAGCAATGCACAATCGTAGGATACGATATCAATGGGCTCTTGAACACAGAAATTGGGCAGAAGAACAATGGCGTTTCGTGTGCTTTTCTGATGAGTCTCGTTTTGGTATGAGACCGGATACAAGACGTATACGACACTGGAGAACCCCTGGACGCCAACAGCGATTAAAATCCTGCCAGGAAGTCCATCCTTATAGTGGTGGAACCATCATGGTATGGGCGGGTATTTGGATCGGCGGAAGAACTGAGTTGATTTGGATCAGAGGCAACCTCAACGCTCAAATTTATGCTGAGACGATTGTATCAGACGTCATCGTTCCTCTACAAGTGCAAATCGGTCCCTTATTTCAGTTAATGCATGATAATGCACGACCGCACACCGCAAGAGTTGTAAGACAGACTCTCGCCGCAGCTAACATCAATGTCCTGCCCTGGCCTGCTCAGTCGCCAGACTTGAATCCGATTGAGCATGCATGGGATATGCTACAGAGAAGAGCTCTGCCGAATATGGAGGGTATCCAGTCGCAAGAAGACCTTTTTTTGTTGTTGCAACGAACATGGGCGGCCATTCCACAGCGTGATTTGGATGAACTCATTTTGAGTATGCCAAACCGATGTTCTTATGTTGTTAGTGTTCGCGGTAGAAACACGGATTATTAATTGTTTAAGTTACCCAATAAAATTTTAAAGAAAACTGTTATTTCAGTCTTTTTTTCGAACTTTTGTGTTAGTGGTTCAAATGTCAAAAATCCCTTTATTAGGAAAATGGCAAATTTCTTTATTAATGCAAAGGTGACTTGGTTTATCGTTACTGTGACAAACGAAAACACTTTATTTGATGAATCCTTAAAGAAAATTTTAATTAATATCAATCAGGAGAAAAGTTATTGCAAAAATATATGTTGATCCCTAGACACTTTTGATGTGTGTATCTTTGAATTTTTTGAACTAATAGGTATTTTGTGCACTATATCTAGGTTTCTATGGAAGCAAAAAATAAAAAAAAATAGAAACAAATTCAGTATAAGCCTCCAAAAACTGCTGTTTTGCACAAATTTTACCTGAACTTAGCCGTTCATAATGTACTCATAAACTGTAAAAGTAAAGAAAACATCTCGATAGAAAACTTGCACATTTAATGGAGATTCTTAATGACAAATAATTATTTCACACACTTGTAAAACTTATTCAAAAACAAGTATCTCTTTGGAACAACTTTAAGAAATTTTCGAACACTATTTTTCGTTCAATGTCATCGCGGTATGAGGTGCGCGGGAGACGAGATGTGCGGGGTCGGGGCAGGGGGTAAGACGGGGGAGTTGAAAGAAAATCGCCGCTGTGGCTTTGTATGAAATAGCAAGCTTTTCGACCATGCTCGCGTTGACGATAGACGGGCCGGAACCCTCTTAAAAGGCGTTCATATAACACTCTCAGATGCCGTAGATATACAAGGTATAATTGAAATAACTGGAAACCTCTAAAGCTAAAACTTTTGAAGAAAACCACTGTTATTACAGGACAGACCCTGAAACTGCGAAATAAAATAAGCTGCTTCTTACTTTTAAGTTGACAAAATGCAGAGAACAGGCGAAAAAATGTTCACAATTAATTTCATACTTGGTCCCATAGTAAAAGTTATTCACAACTATGAGTACAAAACCCCTCGAGAAGTTTCAATTACCTACACCTTTAGATTCTAAGTAAATCTGAATCCCTAGTTGAATTTTATGAAAATCATCAGTTTATTTCAGTACAACCTAATCTAACTGGGTACAAAGATCGATAAAATACGTATAATCCTTAAATAGAGGGATGCTGTCAGTCCAATTGATATGCTATATAATGTCATACTTATCGCCTAGTAGGTTTACTAGGGCGCTAAAAATATTAGACACCTAATCGTCTGGCAAATGTAGATATTGAAAGAGTTACATATTTAACATATTTAAGAAGGACTCTAGTATACGTATCCCCTACGGATTAACCTATCTCACCAGAATATCACCGAAGAATGGGTTTTCCAGGCAATTAAGATTTCACGTAGGTATTTCTAAAATCGCAAAAAAGACATCAATGAAACGTTTCATCGTTTCGATTTGTCATGTAACATGATTTATACAATTTATTATTTAACGCGTTACGAAATAAATGGCCGACAAGAAATCGTAACGAATTTATACACGCGTGACGATACATCCGCGTTACCAAAAAAATATATTGGTGCTAGGTTCCGCACAAAATCGTAGAACGAAAATCTAAAGAACAATTCTCACTCGTCGTGATGTCAAAATTAAATTGTTCTGCGTGTTATTGATTCGTATGTCTTATTATACTGTCCAAGAATGTAATCTTAGTGGAATTCATAATAGGACTACAGATCCCTAAAATGCTACAGCAGCGTATTAATGAAATTAGTGACGGCCTCTAGACAAATGTGTTGCTTGACAGTCCACCTTTTTGTACAATATCATTTAATTCATGTTTTTATTACATGCTCGTCCGTTCCGTGTCGAGTCAATATTTTGTCACGAATCCCATTTGTGGTGACGTATACTAATGACGTCATTAATATGTTTCTAACGAAATTAACAAACCGGCGCGGCGGCTTTGAGGTCCTGTATCTGTGCTTGAATATTAACTGCGTAGTATGTGTAGATGGAAGGACAATTATGTAAGTTACGGGCGAACCGCATAAGCACTGCTGGGACACAGGGCTCCTCTCTATGAAAGGGAATGCTATAATCCACCACGCAGCCCAGTGCGTGTTGCTAGCATGAATTTTTGCTTAGCTAGAACATGCCGGTTTCCTCACGATATTTTCCTTTACCGGTATTGAGAGCAGTGGTTTGAAGTTACAAAATAATGCGCCTGGCTGAGTTCGAAAACACGACTTACTAGTCGTAAGTCGGGACCGCCACCATTGGGCCACCGCTACTCGGGTAGACCGGGAAGCAGTTTATTTGTACATATTTTTCAAGAGACCCGTATATTCTAAAACGTAAAATGAGCGATAAAATCCCCCAGCACGTGTCCATGTTATCTCAAAATCAAACAACAATGATAACAATCATGTTCCACAGCAGTGAAATTAAACAAAGTCTACCAACTTTTAATGATTTAAAATGAAAACCCCAAACTTACCCATTTAATATGGCGAAAATGAAAGTTCTGGTAATGAACAAAGATTTTTGATCGAATTTCGGATAGGTTCGTTCTTTAGGTTGGAACGACCAAGCACCGAACAATGTTTTAATTGTAATCGCACGCCACGCCTCACCGTCACGCGAGATCGCGTTTGGCAGCACTACCTAAAATATATCCCTACCAACAAAAACCACTGTTCAGATATCGTGATAAACTAGTTTACACGAAACTCCCCACAACCGAATAAGAATTACAATTCAACTCGAATAATTACATCAATTATCTCGCACGTATCGATCTCCCACCCTATTGGACTCGGGTCGACCAATCGCAGCGATCGATAACCGATTCCAATCGATAACACAAACAATCACTAGCATTCCACCTGCTATAAATTTTATTTAGTCTCAGACAAAAAATGTATAATTTCCTTGCGGCCAATAGGAAAAAGTTTATTAAGGTTGGTCTAAAAAAAGACAAATAATCGAGTCGGCCGCATGCAGCCGCTGGGGGCGGATCGAATGTTCACCGCGGCTCGGTTTCAACTATAACCTGTTTTTGTTGTATAAATGTTACCACGAGTATACATAAAATACACTTTTTAAGGATACGAGACTGGGGATTGCTGTTTAAAATTTTTAGTGCTGAAATAAATGTGACAAAGCTGAATAACTCTCATGGAAATGCACTTATGAAACTTCTGAAAAATCAAACAAAATATTTTAACTTTGTAAAAAATGGAAATACCAATTTAGAGAAATATCTATTATTTGCGAAATCAAAATTATTAAATTAATTCCTATAGGGTCCACAAAATTGGTCCTTAATATATTCAAAGGCAGAACTCCGATTAGTCTTTTTTATTTATATCCTCCGAGCATTTCCACTGGCTCTCCTGAGGGGTTATACATAATTTACCAATTAGATCGATAACCGGACGCACCATTACACTAGGACTGGCAGGAATCTAGCCCGCTTCGGGTAAAGACTGATGGTAGAAAATTATAGATAATTGACCGATTACAGCGGCCCTAAGGCGGCACGATCGCTTCGGGACGCAATGTACTGATTATAAATGGGACCAGACATGTAATAGCATCGATTTCGATTCAGCGATGCTTATTATATTAAGTGGGGACCGAATACGAGTTTGGTGACGGGGTAATCGTCTGTAATCACAGTGAAGAACAACTGGTGCACGTTCTCAGGCCTGTTCACCTATCATTTGGTAAATGGTCGCGTCGTTCGCTGTTATGTGGTATTTATTGGTTGACGTGTATTAAAATAAAAGCACATCGATCACTTTTATTGTGTATAAGGAGTAAATAAAGTAAGGGTTCGTTTCGAGGACGTAATAAATGGTTGCAGGTGGAAATTGTATCGTGTTATTGTGTGACGTAGTCCTAAATTCCAGCTCTGAATTTATCAGTTATTGATTCATAAGCCCATTAGCGTTAGTTTATTAGCCCTTATTAGATATTGAATAAATGTTGCTACGTTAATCAGTTTCAATTCAAACAAAACGTTTTTATTTTTCGTCTGAATATTCTGATTGACCGGATGTATAAAACTTATACGCTGTGTAAAAACCCACTGCGCATAAATCGATTAGTGATAGGACAACAACGTTTTTGTTTTATATCTAACTGTTTAGAGGTTACGGTCACCGGCCGGCGGTCATTTTATTAAAGAAAACACCTTCAGAAAAATCCTCCATAAAATAATATAGTAGCAAAAAAACTGCCTTTTAAAAGCTCCTCTAATATAGTTGGCCAGATAACCTGCGTCCCCGAAGGGTCATCCCTTTATTTCTGCAACAATCGCTGGGAAATTGATATTGATGTGGAAAGGGCAGGTTTTCCATAAAAATAGGGTTTATTTGAATAAAGGATGGCCGGTCGGTGCGGGCCTTGACGTGTGATGGTCCGGGTACTTTATAAGATTGTCGGGTACCCTCCAAGCTGGTGATGCATGGGCCAGCCTTGTTACTAACATCGACGATGACGGAACTATAACCTATATCTTCAATCATGTTTGTCTTCAAATTGGGTTGGCTTATACTGACATATTGGGTAACAGATTGTTTTAAAGTCATGAAATATTCTTACTGTCTCGCTAGGTAATTTATTATTTTGTAAATAAAGGGCATTCTTCTTAATTAGATACTTTTTCTTCATTATTAATCTAGCACATTTTACTCTAACATTTAAATACCTAAGCATTCTTATGCCCAATATCTGTAATTTCTACAAATTATAATAAAACATGTTGTGTCATATTATGTAACCACTAAGGTTCACAACACAATACATTATACAGTACTAAAAAGCCATAGCACAAGCGACTTCGATCCAAATGACACATGAAGACGAAACACAAACGCACACAGAGGGGCGTAATGAACTCCCAAATGGACAGAAATCCACGAAAATGAAAATATTGACGGGAACAGAAGATATATCGGTGAATAATAGGCGTGACATTACAGACGATCACCCCCGGGAATCGAACCCGGGGCACATGGCAAGCTTGCACTGACCGGGCTCGAATTAGTTTTACCCTATTTCACGGAACTTTTGTTATGGTTCAAACTTACTTACGGTATTTTAACACAATTATTTGATTGGTCCTTCGAGCGTTAGTTTGGTGATTAGCAATTAATATTTTTAAAGGACAAAAAATCGATATCATATAAATGAATTCAAGGTCTGAATCTAATATACCACATTCGTTACGCAGTAATCAAGACTGGTATAAAACAATGGGTTTGTGGAACATAAAATATGATACCTACCTTATTTATCAACCTTTTTTGTAGCTGGGTCTACAGTGGGGGAGTTTTATTTAGGCTGTGTGTATGCTGGAAGCGTTTGTAGAATTGCTGCTCTTTACGAAAACCCCAAAACCATCTGTTATAGACCCATAGTATCTACACATCAAGCCCATCTTGACTTAATGTTAACTGGGGTCACCTAGTAGCGTATGGGTTGACGTTATCGGCAAACAAAAATTGTCAAAAACAATCTCCTTAACATTATCCTTAGTTGACCTAATTTAAAAGCTCTTCGTCCCAACTTAGCCATTACAGCTATTTAAACTTGAAATGCTTTTAAAATTGTTAGCATAATAACGTTATTCACTATAGAGCGTTTACACAATATCTTTAGTGAATAGTCTAAAGTTTAAGCGACCGAATTTAGAAGGTCCTTTGTGTGAACCAATGGCGGTGGCTATGAAAAGGATGTGCGTGTCAGCAGACGTGTTTGTCAATACAGCCACTATGCATCTGAGTATCAGAAGGACCATTCTAGTTTGTCGCTGCATCAAGCATCAGCCTATAATGTTCCCACAGCTGGGACACCGGGCTCCTCTCTATTAAGAGTTAGTGAGCTGTAATCCACCATACGGCCTTGGTGTTGGTATATGTGATGCGATATTTTCGTTGACCGTTTTGCGAGCAGTGGTGATGAAATTAATGAAACATAGTAATGCCATTTGTCCTACAATTCGAAAGTCTGGGCCGTTACGACAGGGCCACACTGTGACATTATAATTTGTACATTACTAACTTAAGACTAAGCGCCTCATCACTTACAGAAAAGCACAGCATGCACTACATTATGCGCAAATAATTAGAACATTAAATAACACGATATTTACGATATTCACGGTATTTTATATACGTCATTAGGTGGTGACTTACGGTCAGTCAAGGCCGGAATTTCCCCTTGAGGCATCAGTGTCTTTGCACCAACCTGTACGAGCACCCAAAAAATGTCTTCGTTATGTCTAGTAGAAAAGACACCAACTTTGATATTACCACAACTTTATTTCTCTTCTGCTATACAATAAATGTTTTGAAAGAAATAGCCCTAGTCAATGTTTAGATTAAATGTAAACTGAATCTACTGACATTTGTCTTCATAGTGGCATGGTGAACAAAACTCGTGTTTGCAGGGGGTCCGCTATTGACGCTGATCGTTCAATTCACTGTCTAAATACATATAAACCGTAAAATTAAAATTACGACACCGGATTCGAGTTTGTTATAGGTTACTACAGAAGGTTTCAGAGACTAAAAAAATTAAAATCCGTTTTCTACTTTCTTCCTGAGATCTCCTCTGGTATGGTATGTTCATGTGCACTTATTAATTAATACATATAATTTTAAATCATGATGTATGTCCTGTTATTAAAATATTATTAATTTTCCTTTTTCTTAATATAAATAGGTGGGGTAATTCTGTTTTGATGATGTTTTTAAATTCAATATTGTCATATAATTATAGCACTCAAACTTTCTTTGAAGTAAATACGAGTAGTATGTTCTTATTGGAATAGTAAAACAAACAAAAGCAATGATTTAGTCATAAAAAGTTTGAGTGGGCCTGAAAATAAGTTATCATAATTATGCCACTGTCCTACTTAGCCTCTTATTTGCTTTCACTCGGCTGTCCGAGTGTCGAGTGTAAGCTTGGTTGTAATTTTCTTCTATGATTTCTTTATTTTCTGACGTCAATTACTCAATTTGTGATCGATTTCTTTTAATGGAAACTGAAAAGAAGACTTGAGAAGTTATTTTTTCCAAGGCAATATTTCAGGACGCTTATAGGAATTGGACACTTATGCAAAACGTTACAGAGTATGCCCCTCATATCATTAACATGGTGCAAACTTTCCAGTGACTCGAACAACCTGAAAGAGACTCTAAACTTCACAATTTAAGGTTGTAATCAGAAGTTTAGTGTAGTAGAACAAGAGCAAAGAATTGACATGTACACCGCAGTTCAATTAGGGTAATGGGGTAGGGCTCGAAGGGATTAAATTAATTAGTAAGAAAGTTTCGCTCCATTTCGTGACGCCGCCTTTGTTTGCCGCCGTGTCTTGGATTTTTGTTTTCTGTACTAAGCAAATTAGATACATCGCTGTTCCTCGAATTAGAATCAATGAGAACTTTTCTTTTAGTTGTTTTTTAGCATATCGTTGTTTGTTAAAGTTACCCCCCGTTTACACGATGTTCATCTGACCGTTCTTTTGCAGTAGTATTTTAGGATCAGATGGCGGGTCCATGCTGCATTTGTTTATAGCCGTATGAACAAAGGGTAATTGACGTGTGATACTAACTTTTTACAGTAAAATGTCGTGCAGGACAGCGCCGTGTGAACGGCCACTTACAGGCTCAGAGAGGAGCTCAAAGGCTAAATAATAATAGCCGGTCGGGTCGATTTTCAGGTTAAAACTCGGTTGCCTAGGTTGATTCGTGGAAGTGTGACCACCCAATACATACCGAGTTTCCTCCATGCCCCAGAAAACATGTTACGCCGTTGGCCCCGGGTATGATTTGTAGCTCTTTGACAGTCGTTACGGCTAGTCAGTGGCTCGAAAGTCTGATAACCAGTCTTACCAAGGGGTATCGTATTTTCCAGTACTAACTGGGTTGTGGAGGTCAGATTGGCAGTCGCTCCATGTAAAAAACTGGTATTCAGTTTCATCCGGTTAGATTAAAAGCTGACACCAACATAGCTGGAGAAAGGCTAGGCAGATGATGATTACAGGCTCAGAGTCAAACTTAACTTAATTATAAATAAATAAATAAATATCGCTGGACATTACACACAGCGCCATCTAGGTGCCACACTAAGCAACGAGGCTTGTGTCGTGGACACCAGATAGTTGATACTACTACATATATACTTTTTTGTTTGTAAATACATACTTATTATACATATAAACATCCATGACTCGGAAACAAATGTTCATGCTCATCACACAAACATTTTGCTCCTACCGGGATTCGAACCCGGGACCCTATGAACGTAAGGCAGCCTCACTACCGCAGCGCCATTCGGGTCGTCAAATTTATTGGTTCATTATCTATTGAAAAGTAGGTAAGTGCAAAAGTGATATAATGAACGTTCCTAGTATCCCGGGGAATACTGGTTTGGGTACTAGCTATTTCATGTCTTAAGGGAGTTTCTTTTTTAAATATTTTCCCATCTTCTACATGCAACACGCTGACGAAACATCTGTAGTTTAAAGTTTTATTTTTAAGGTAATTTGCTTCTATTAGACTGAACCTCTGGCAACAACTATTTTCAAAATTAACTCATGAAAATTCAATAGACCAGAAAGGGTTCAATAAGCCTATTACTGTCCCACTGCTTGGCAAAGGCCTCTTGCATACAGAGGTCAAGAGTTTTTTTACGCTTATTTTAGCCAGACAAAGATTCATAGTTTAAAATTCTAGCAAAACATAAAATTCTAAACAGATTTACTCCTATTAGATCTTTTGCTTACACCCAAAATTCATGTTCACATTATCCAAAATACAAAACGTTTTAAACGAGCACTCAGCGCTCGTAACACCTAATTAACGATATTAAAATACGTCTAAAACCGCAAAGGAGCGTCACAAACATTGCATTCGCACATTGTTGGCTATAAAACGCAAACGTTACCCTCCTTATTTATCCGAGTGGGAATTTTAAATTAACTGTGTGTAGGAACCCTGGGGCCCCGTAAGCGGCCGCTGTCCCGGAGGATGGCGCCGACCCGGACTGCAGGTTGTGTTCTGCTTACGACCTGGGTTAAAGAAGATGTAGTGTATTTTGTTTTTTTTTTTAATATTTGATAAATAAAAGGAAAGTTAAAAGGTAAGGTATATGAAAGTTTTGAAGTACAGTGATCTAAAGGACCAATATGACGCCTGCTGAAGCAGAACTATTACTGAAGGAGCAAAATGTGAAACAGATCATCTTATATAAGGTGTATCTATTCATACACGAAATCTTTTAAGGGGTCATATTGGGGGGTATTGTACTCATCATTATGAACAACTTTCATTATTTTCAAAGTTCAGTACATTTTGACGAGTTAATGCGATCATATTGTAGGGAACAGCAGATTTTTTTTTCGCGATTTCGATTTTGGTCCCATAGTAAAAGTTGTTCATAATGATGAGTACAATGACCCCTTAAGAGATTTCGTGTATGAATAGATAGACCCTATATAGCATTCTACCATAGAAGCAAGGGGCGTTTCATATTGGCAATTGAAATCCAGATATTGCTTCCTAATACCTTACACATCCGTTTTCCTGAATCACTGTAATAACCAACTCTTACTAGAGCCAACTGGAAAACATCTCAACCTATGTCACAAACTCATAAGGTTTGACAGAAATATTTACATACTGAAGGGGTGACACAACGGTCCCGCACGGAACACTCCGATATTTTACACGGAGGCCATTATGTCGCGTTCTTGTAAACAGCCCGCGACCACTTGTCGCTGATATATCTCCGCTCACCGTATTAAAGTCTGATCGCAAGTGCGTAGTCGCCCTTATAGCCTTATACCGGTTACCGAGATATTTATGCCCGTATCATAAATTAGTGGGTACACAAATCGGTAAATAAGTAAATAATTACTGCAGCTTCGGCGTATGGCGTATGAAATAAGTTGGCTATTCGCTTGGGAATAAGTTTATCATCAATCATGTGTAAAATAGCTTTAGTATCGAAGCTTAAGATAGTTTTTAATGTATAGGTCTCGTCACTCTTCGCCATAAAAAGAAAACAGAGTGGAGTTTAAAATAAAGAATTTAACACATATGTAAAAATGCGTGTGAACTTTAATCTTACGGAGTATAATGTAAATATAAAAATACAGTCGAGAGGCAGACCGTTTCGCGTAGCAATCAGAGAAGAAGAAAAAGAAAGTATTGCCACAACACAACGGATGTTGGCACAAAATAAAGTGTTGCAAGCTTATTAACTAAAATTATTACTATTTTCGTTACCACTAAAAATAATAAATCTATATGTTTAGACTGTCCTAAACACATACGTTAACCAGAAGACCGCAATGCTGGACCAGATAATAAAATCGAAAATCACTGACATCCTCGTAATATCTTTAATGCAAACTTTGGCTTCGCTTTAGGTTGTAGAAAGGAATGTTTTAAAATGGCATGTATGGTTGAAATTGTTCCTTTTTTTCTTTACAGATATTCGTAAAAAATACACCCTCGCCGAGGGAAGCCTCGAAGGAGATGACCGGAGATAGCCATAAAAAGGAAGAAATTAAAACCTATGAGAGACACCTTTGCCCAGAAGTCGGATAATTCTAATTAAGAAATAGCTACAATAACACAGTAAAACTGCAGATAATGCTTACATAAACGAACCACCACCCTTCCGAAGCTCCGCGACACTGCGCAATACGGAACTACGACATCAACAGTAGTACCTACACACGTCACAGAAGAGAGTATTCCACGGAAATCAATGATCCATTTTATTGAGTAGCAAGAGTTATGCAACGGGAGAGGGCGCGCTCCTATCAATCATTGGAGGCTTTTTTTGAATTTAATAAAATAAAATTTGTATTTTGTCATCGACGCGAGGGAGCGTTTTGTTGCAGGGACGGATTTGGAGTGAAAGATGTTTTTTTTTTAAGTTTTTAACCGACTTTCTTCAAAAAAGAGGGCGTTCTCAATTCAGCTGTATTTTTTTAATGTTTGTTACCTCATAACTCCGTCATTTATGAATAGATTTGAAAAAATATTTTTATGTGAAAGGATATACCTACTTACTTCCCGATTGGTCCCATAGAAGTTTCATCAAAATCGATTCAGTAATTTGTTTTTTTTTCCTTTAATATTCAAGGAAAAAAAAACAAATTAGCCCAAGAAGAAAAAAATACATCTGTATTTTTTTTCTTCTTGGGCTATGTAAATGACAAAATGATAGTTCCTTAAAAACAGCTTGTTACAAACTAAAAAATTGTTTCGTGACAAGAATCTGTGTGGTATACTACAACTAAAAAGGATAAAATAAAAAACTTCTTGCGAAAAAAAACCGACTTCCAAAATGACACAAAAAAGTCTAAAATAACTTTACTTTCGAAAGTCGGTGGCAAAAATCAATAAAACAAACAAAGTCACCGACCGACGTTCATAAAATACGGTCCTACCAAATGTTTGCTGTAGGTCTTCCCTGCAGAATTTGATTTTCTGCCTTGGACTCCATTAATGAGAATAAGGTGTATGAGGACTTTCTGGAATAACATACTATTCCAAAATTTTACAGCAACTCAAGTTATCTTTGCGCATTCGTACGACGATCCTTACGGCTAAGAATAATGAGGTATAGGGTTATACCTCCAAACGCTAGAAAAGATTAATGAAAATGGAGAAAAAATTATCGACAAACTTCTGTAATAATTCATAGTCTATCGTCATGATTTTCAGTCTTTTTTCGGTCTAGTGCCCAATCATTCACGACAGAATATAGTCTAGTGTAGTGTATGTAGTATAGTGTAGCTTTTCTTAGTAGTTATAAGTTGGTTTCGAACTAAAATATATTTTCGTAACCCAAGTACGTCCCTTCCCGCCGTCAGGAGTTGGCGCGGCGGCAATGCAGCGCATCTGTTACCGCGCGCCCCTCAACCCGCGCCGCGCCCGCGACTCTTGCAGTACTCTGCAACTATACGTGTGTTGTACACCTTCGAGATTTGTACGACAGAGGTAAAGGAAAGGAGTTCTTTAGCTTGCGAAAAAAACATAGATAAGGGGCTCGTCGGCCAGTTTGGCCGCAGAAGGCGTAATAGAGGACTGGAGGAATATGAAGGAGATTTTTACCCAACAGCTGGACTCCTGACGGTGGGTATGTCAGGCGTCGCGTTGGTGCGGTGGCAGTGCAGTGCCTCAATAACCGCATAACCCTCGCCCAGCGCCGCACCTGTGAATTGTGCAGTACCCTGCTGTTGTACACACCTTTGAGATTTGTTCGTTGAAAGTAAAGATATTGTTAATAAGTGCCTTGAGTAGTAAGCATAAGCTTGTAGCACCCTGCAACTATACGTGTGTTGTACACCCTCGAGAATTGTTCAACAGAGGTAGAGGTGAAGGAGGGTATAAGGATTTGAAGTAGGAAGGATATGTTTTTCTTGCAAAAAAAAACAAAAATAAAGGATTTGTTCTTGTCAAACTGGCTGAAAAAAGCCTAACTTAGAGAGTACTGGAAGAATATGAGGAAAAAAATTATAAAATAACCTAACACACAGCATACACAGCATAGGTTAATTTAAAAAAAACATCTTCAAGAGGTGTGTCGTCTAATGAACAAAGGAAATACTAGATTTATTTTGTTTGTTCAACAGTAAAGATAAAAGTGAGCATTTTCGTAATTGTCCCTCAGAAAATGTAAAGTTGCCTTTATCAAAAATAGTAGTCCGAGGCGCAACATTTTTTAGAATGGCACAGAGGATACTGTTTACTGAAGCTAATATTTGTAAACGACCGGAGTCATTTGGTAAAAAAAAACATCCGTCAACAAAGGACTATCCTGCAACACTCAAACAAGCACCCAGATTAAATTCACCGATGGCACTTCATCTTCGTAGTACATGCAATACCTGGAGTTTATTGCGCCAGGCGATGTGATGTCCAAATGTACGGGCCGTAAAGACGGTATTCGTTTCCATACACATCGCACCTGCGGCGCGGCGTCTGCATCTTTATGAAAATATACTGAGTTTAGTTTATACAAAAATCAGAATCAAAGCATTTACACTTTTGAACTGTCGAAACAAAGAAAACAATGAAATGTACTGAACACACTGTACGGTATCACTTAGTGTTGGTGAAAACGGGCCTTAGGCATTAATTGAAGTATAACTTAGTGTTGGTGAAAACGGGCCTTAGGCATTAATTTAGGTTGTTTTGGGAGGTTCCTGCACCGAATCGGGCGGGAGGAAACGCCCGGGTGCTACCATTGTGAGGATCGACCGGAGGACACGGTGGAGCACACGGTGGAGATCTGCCCCGCGTGGGCGGAGCACCGCCGTGTCCTCGTAGCGGCGATCGGCGGCAGCGACCTCTCGCTTCCGGCCTTGGTTCAATCCATGGTCCGGAGCGAGACGGAATGGGACGCCGTCACCTCCTTCTGCGAAGCAGTCATGCTAGCGAAGGAGGTGGCGGAACGTGAGAGGGAGAGAACCTCACGTCCCAGCCGCCGCGGGAGACGCACCGGGCGTCGGGGGCCACGTGGTGGCCCCCGGCCACCGTAGGCGCGGGCCTGTGGACGATGAGCTATGGGCTAGCTCGCCGTCCGTCCGTCTTATGACGACAGGCCGTGTCGACGGCGCGTTCGTGTTCCACGCGCGCCTCAAGGAGAGTCAGCAAACAGAGAGGGGTCCGTAAGGACCGACGTCTGCCAGGGTTGCGGGACTGTTCGAAAGAGATACCGCGGCCCTGGAACACAAAGGGCAAAGGAAGGAACATGGATGGGTTTTAGTCAGTAAAAGTCTGACACTCCCTCCTGCTCAGCCCAGAGCGGGAGGGGTTATTTGATGATTTCCCATCGGTAAAAAAAAAAAAAAAGGCATTAATTTAGGAATCGCTTTGTGTTGGTGAAAACGGGCCTTGGGCATTAATTTAAGTATAACTTAGTGTTAGTGAAAACGGGCCTTAGGCATTCATTTAGGAATCGCTTTGTGATGGTGAAAACGGACCTTGGGCATTAATTTAGGTATCACTTAGTGTTGGTGAAAACGGGCCTTGGGCATTAATTTAGGTATCACTTAGTGTTGGTGAAAACAGGCCTTGGACATTAATTTAGGTATCACTTAGTGTTGGTGAAAACGGGCCTTTGGCATTAATTTAGGAATCGCTTTGTGTTGGTGAAAACGAGCATTAGGCATTAATTTAAGTACAACTTAGTTTTCGTGAAAACGGGCCTTGGGCATTAATTTAGGTATCACTTAGTGTTGGTGAAAACGGGCCTTAAGCATTAATTTAGGTATCACTTAGTGTTGGTGAAAACGGGCCTTGAGCATTACTTTAGGTATCACTTAGTGTTGGCGAAAACGGGACTTAGGCATTAATTTAGGTATAACTTAGTGTTGGTGAAAACGAGCATTAGGCATTAATTTAAGTACAACTTAGTTTCGGTGAAAACGGGCCTTGGGCATTAATTTAGGCATCACTTAATTTTGGTGACAACGGGTCTTGAGCATTAATTTAGGTATCACTTAGTGTTGGTGAAAACGGGACTTGGGCATTCATTTAGGAATAACTTAGTGTTGGTGAAAACGGGACTTAAGCATTAATTTAGGTATCACTTAGTGTTGGTGAAAACGGGCCTTGGGCATTAATTTAGGCATCACTTAATTTTGGTGAAAACGGGCCTTAAGCATTAATTTAAGCATAACTTAGTGTTGGTGAAAACGGGGCTTGGGCATTAATTTAGGTATAACTTTTTTTTAATTACTGTAATTTTTTTAATTTTTGATGTAGAAATTGCACTTATTTTCCCTATTATCCCCTTATTTAAATTAGTAAATTTTATTTTTTGAGTAAAAATTAGATTTTTTTTTATTTTAATTTTATTAATAGGACTATATCATGAATGAAATCAAAATATATTAAATTAGTGTTGGTGAAAACGAGCATTAGGCATTAATTTAAGTACAACTTAGTTTTCGTGAAAACGGGCCTTGGGCATTAATTTAGGTATCACTTAGTTTTCATGAAAACGGGCCTTGGGCATTAATTTAGGAATCACTTAGTGTTGGTGAAAACGGGCCTTGGGCATTAATTTAGGAATCACTTAGTGTTGGTGAAAACGGGACTTGGGCATTAATTTAGGTATCGCTTAGTGTTGGTGAAAACGGGCCTTAAGCATTAATTTAGGTATCGCTTAGTGTTGGTGAAAACGGCCCTTGCGCATTAATTTAGGTATCACTTAGTGTTGGTGAAAACGGGACTTGGGCATTCATTTAGGAATAACTTAGTGTTGGTGAAAACGGGACTTAAGCATTAATTTAGGTATCACTTAGTGTTGGTGAAAACGGGCCTTGGGCATTAATTTAGGCAACACTTAATTTGTGTGAAAACGGGCCTTGGGCATTAATTTAGGTATAACTTAGTGTTTGTGAAAACGGGCCTTAAGCATTAATTTAAGCATAACTTAGTGTTGGTGAAAACGGGCCTTGGGCCTTAATTTAGGTATAACTTAGTGTTGGTGAAAACGAGCATTAGGCATTAATTTAAGTACAACTTAGTTTTCGTGAAAACGGGCCTTGGGCATTAATTTAAGCATCGCTTAGTGTTGGTGAAAACGGGACTTAAGCATTAATTTAGGTATCACTTAGTGTTGGTGAAAACAGGCCTTGGGCCTTAATTTAGGTATCACTTAGTGTTGGTAAAAACGGGACTTGGGCATTCATTTAGGAATCGCTTTGTGTTGGTGAAAACGGGACTTAAGCATTAGTTTAAGTATAACTTAATTTTGGTGAAAACGGGCTTTAGGCATTCATTTAGGAATCGCTTTATGTTGGTGAAAACGGGACTTAAGCATTAATTTAGGTATCACTTAGTGTTGGCGAAAACGGGCCTTGTGCATTAATTTAGGCATCACTTAGTGTTGGTGAAAACGGGACTTAGGCATTAATTTAGGTATCACTAAGTGTTGGTGAAAACGGGCCTTGGGCATTAATTTAGGTATCACTTAGTGTTGGTGAAAACGGGCCTTGGGCCTTAATTTAGGTATAACTTAGTGTTGGTGAAAACGGGCCTTGGGCCTTAATTTAGGTATAACTTAGTGTTGGTGAAAACGGGACTTAAGCATTAATTTAAGTATAAGTTAGTGTTAGTGAAAACGGGTCTTAGGTATTAATTTAGGAATCGCTTTGTGTTGGTGAAAACGGGACTTAGGCATCCATTTAGGAATCGCTTTGTGTTGGTGAAAACGGCCTTGGGCATTAATTTAGGTATAACTTAGTGTTTGTGAAAACGGGCCTTAAGCTTTAATTTTTAGGTATTACTTTGTCCAACTTCTTTCGATACAATCAAATTTTTGTTGCAAATCTAGCGGGGTAAAATGGCTCCACCAATTTTGATGTAACATGTCTAAGAACCATCGCCAAAAAACTAGCTTTCAAATAAAAAAAAACTGCATCAAAATCGGTTCACTCGTTTAAGAACTACGGTGCCAGAGACAGACAAACACATAATATAGCGGTCAAAGTTATAACATCCCCCTTTTTGCGTCGGGAGTTAACCACTATGCACGACAGAATTTTGACACATGACACATCAGCTGAATCGGCGGGGTGATGCGCATTGTCAAGAAATTCAAGAATTTTCGTGAACTTTCAGCATTCGATTTTATAATGAAAAATATGTCGCGGCAACTGTTTCAAACGATAAGTTTGTGGTTAATATCTCCAAAAACGTGTTGATGTCGGTAAAATGGCGTCAGTCTATTGCCAAATAAGTGTAAATTACATACCACTACACCCTTCCAAAAATAGGTAACTTAGATGCGCTTGAAATAATGTACATGGACAAGTTTCTCGTTTGCTAAAAAAACTCGAAAGGGCAAAATAAAGACAGTAACATTCTATCTGCGTTCTTATTTTTACCATTATTCATACAAAATTTCATAAAAAAACACGTTCCAAGTCTTGACAAATATTACTAAAACCTCTTAGTGCTGACCGTAAACCCAAGATTCAACATTCGATTAAAAAGTTGCAGTCAGCCTAATCGATTACTCGCAATGAAATCAAGTTTGGAAAAAAAAAGTTGAAACGGAATAAAAACTCCTTGGTATAATTTCAAATAATTATATCATTTTAAAATTAACATTTATGCTATCTTTTAGAATAATCTTATTTAGTAATTATTCGATGCTTTTGGCTGATTTCAAGAGAAGGAGAATAAATCCCCTCTCCTCCTCTATTCTATACTAATATTATAAAGAGGTAAAGTTTGTGAGGTTGTAGGGGTTAAACTCTGGATCTGCTGAACCGATTTTGAAAATTCTTTCACTAATAGGTAGCTACATTATCCGCGAGTGCCATAGGCTATATTTACAATGTGCCCGTGGGATAATTTTCGACCAAAACGCTAGCGAAACCGCAGGCAACAGCTAGTAAATAGACAGACGGACAGATCGACAGACTGACTGACAGACAGATTGACAGACTGACGGACCGACTGACAGACAGACTGGTAGACAGACTGACCGACAGCCTGGTAGTAGAGGTGGGCGCCGCGCCGGCGCGGCGGCACCGCGCCGCGTTTTGGGCGCCGCCGCCGCCGCCGATCATTTGAAATTTGGCGCCGATTGAGGCGGGCGGCGCCGAGGGCCCAAGCCGCTGTGAACCCGCGCCCGCGCGGTACGCGCCACCGCCAGTCGTCACGGCACTTTCGCGCTAGTTGCCACGTACGCTCTTGACTTGGAACCTGACTGACTTTGACTCGAAAATGAACCAACTGGTGACGATGATGACGTTTTACAGAATTTTCAAACGTTCAATACTGAGTTTGGCGATATCAATCACTTGCAAAGCATCAAAACTGCAATGCCGACCCGTTGGCATAGTGTGCTAAGCATGTTAGAGAGCTTGGTGCATTGTTGCAATAGGAATCCAGTAAACATCATACTCACAAAGATTGGCCAGGAAGACTTGAAACTAATACAATTAGAATGGAACCTGCTGGAAGACCCTATTATATTTCTTCGAAAGTTTCGCGAAGCTGTCGGAAGTTTTATGTGCGCAAAAGTCTGTTTCTGTTAATTTCTTGCTCTTGTGTTTCGCTCTGAATTAAAAGAGATTTTATATTCGATCTCAGACAAAGAAAGAGTCACAATGATATCGCTTAAAAATAGAATACCAAAGAAATTTCATCACAGATTTCTTTTGACCAAAAACGTAGTAGTGGCATCTCTTTTAGATCCCTGTTTTCAGAATTGAAAGAAATCGATTCTTATGTAGAAGAAAGAAATACCAATCGTGTGGCTTTTATAGCAGATTGCATCAATGAACATGTAAATACTTCCCGTGATCTTACAGAGCATCCTATCAGATCCAAGGTCCTCTTCGACTCAATCTTTGCTGACAAAATTATATAAGAAGCATAGTAGTTTCAGCGAATAGATTTTTCTTTTCGAGAAGCTGGAGATACCTAGCTTCGGTCTACCCCAAAGAAGTGGAGATTTTGAACGGAGATGTGCTTGCCTATTGGCGAGAGAAGAAAAATGTGATCCCAGGACTTGCTGCGCTTGCCAGGACTATTCTTGTAATTCCTGCTATAAGTACGCCGAGTGAACGTGTTTTTTCAATAGCAGGATTGGTTTTGAGCACTAAAAGATCGCGGTTGAGCCCTACACGCGTCAACAAAATAATTTTCATCCATGACAATTATAAATATTGTAAAAACTTTAAAATATATATTTTTCTGATTTTAATGTTTATTTCCTTCCTTTGATCGCTTTATAATATAACACTTAAACCAGAAATGGTTCTTTTTTTTTTAAACACCCGCGCCGCGGCGGCGCCACGCCGACCAGTTCCACCAAGCGCCGCCGCCGGCAAATTTTTGGTCGGCGCCCACTTCTAACTGGTAGACAGACTGACCGACAGACTGGTAGACAGACTGACCGACAGATCGAGAGATAGACAGATAGACAGACTGGCAGACTGATTAAAAGACAGACTGACAGACAGGCCCACAGACGGACTGATCAACAGCCTGACAGACAGACTGACTGCAGACAGGCAGACTGATAGACAGATTGAAAGACAGACTGATAGACAGACTGACAGACGGACAGGTCGACAGACTGACATACAGACTGGCAGACAGATTGATTGGCAGACTGGTTGAAAGACAGACTGACCGACAGACAGACTGGTAGACAGACTGACCGACAGACCGGTAGACAGGCTGACCGACAGACTGACAGACGGACGGGTCGACAGACTGACTGACAAACAGATTGACAGACAGATTGATAGGCAGACTGATCGACTGACTGACAGACAGACTGACAGATTGACAGACCGATTGATAAACAGACTGATCGACAGACTGACAGACAGACTGGTATACAGACTGGCCGACAGACCGGTAGACATACTGACCGACAGACCGGTAGACAGACTGACTGACAGACTGACTGACAGACTGACAGACGGACGGGTCGACAGACTATCTGACAGACCGGTTGTCAAACGGATTGATAGACGGACTGATCGACAGACTGACAGACAGACTGGTAGACAGACTGACCGACGGACTGGTAGACAGACTGACCGAAATACTGACAGACAGACTGGTAGAGAGATTGACCGACAGACTGGTAGACAGACTGACTGACAGATCGAGAGATAGACTGACCGACAGACTGACAGACAGACTGACAGATTGACAGACCGATTGATACACAGACTGATCGACAGACTGACAGACAGGCTGGTATACAGACTGGCCGACAGGCCGGTAGACAGACTGAACGACAGACCGGTAGACAGACTGACTGACAGACCGGTTGACAAACGGATTGATAGACGGACTGATTAACAGACTGACAGACAGACTGGTAGACAGACTGACTGGCAGATCGAGAGACAGACTGGCCGACATACTGACAGACAGACTGACAGATTGACAGACCGATTGATAAACAGACTGATCGACAGACTGACTGACTGACTGGTATACAGACTGGCCGACAGACCGGTAGACATACTGACCGAGAGACCGGTAGACAGACTGACTGACAGACTGACAGACGGACGGTTCGACAGACTATCTGACAGACCGGTTGACAAACGGATTGATAGACGGTCTGATCGACAGACTGACAGACAGACTGGTAGACAGACTGACCGACGGACTGGTAGACAGACTGACCGAAATACTGACAGACAGACTGGTAGAGAGACTGACCGACAGACTGGTAGACAGACTGACTGACAGATCGAGAGATAGACTGACCGACAGACTGACAGACAGACTGACAGATTGACAGACCGATTGATACACAGACTGATCGACAGACTGACAGACAGGCTGGTATACAGGCTGGCCGACAGGCCGGTAGACAGACTGAACGACAGACCGGTAGACAGACTGACTGACAGACCGGTTGACAAGCGGATTGATAGACGGACTGATAGACAAACTGACAGACAGACTGGTAGACAGACTGACCGACGGACTGGTAGACAGACTGACTGGCAGATCGAGAGACAGACTGGCCGACATACTGACAGACAGACTGACAGATTGACAGACCGATTGATACACAGACTGATCGACAGACTGACAGACAGACTGGTATACAGACTGGCCGACAGACCGGTAGACATACTGACCGACAGACCCGTAGACAGACTGACTGACAGACAGACTGACAGACGGACGGGTCGACAGACTATCTGCCAGACCGGTTGACAAACGGATTGATAGACGGACTGATCGACAGACTGACAGACAGACTGGTAGACAGACTGACCGACGGACTGGTAGACAGACTGACCGAAATACTGACAGACAGACTGGTAGAGAGACTGACCGACAGACTGGTAGACAGACTGACTGACAGATCGAGAGATAGACTGACCGACAGACTGACAGACAGACTGACAGATTGACAGACCAATTGATACACAGACTGATCGACAGACAGACAGACTGGTATACAGACTGGTAGACAGACCGGTAGACAGACTGGCCGACAGACCGGTAGACAGACTTACTGACAGACTGACAGACGGACGGGTCGACAGACTGACAGACAGACCGGTTGACAAATGATTGATAGACGGACACGACAGACTGACAGACAGACTGGTGTCTACCAGTCTGTCAGTCTGTCTAGACTGACTGACAGACCGGTAGACAGACTGACCGAAAGACTGACAGACAGACTGGTAGACAGACTGACTGACAGATCGAGAGACAGACTGACCGACAGACTGACAGACAGACTGACAGATTGACAGACCGATTGATACACAGACCGATCGACAGACTGACAGACAGACTGGTATACAGACTGGCCGACAGACCGGTACACAGACTGACCGACAGACCGGTAGACAGACTGACTGACAGACTTACAGACGGACGGGTCGACAGACAGACTGACTGACAGATCGAGAGACAGACTGACCGACAGACTGATAGACGGACGGGTCGACAGACTGACTGACAGACAGATTGACAAACGGATTGATAGACAGACTGATCGACAGACTGGCAGACAGACTGACTGACAGACCGGCAGACAGACTGACTGACAGACCGGTAGACAGACTGACCGAAAGACTGACAGACAGACTGGTAGACAGACTGTCTGACAGATGGAGAGACAGACAGACTGATCGACCGACTGACAGACAGACCAACAGACTGACTGCAGGCAGGCAGACTGATAGACAGATTGAAAGACAGACTGGTAGACAGACTGGCTGACAGACCGGTAGACAAACTGACCGACAGACTGGCAGACGGACGGGTAGACAGACTTACTGGCAGACAGATTGACAGACGGACTGATCGACAGACTGGTAGACAGACTGACCTACAGACTGAACTAACAGCGTGAGATTTGGCATTTACATTTTTATTAATTTTTTGCATTTACCCACGGAGCCTCCCCGTGTTGGCATCCCCAACATTTTATAAATTATATTTGTTGTCTTGCAACACTTTAACTGTCAATGTCAATATTTTTATGTCAGATCAACGTTCAGTTCAAAAATATAGCAACTCGATTGTCTCCATGAAACAAGTCACGGTTTTTTATTTCCACAAAACCTCTCTCTCAATATTACAACCCACAAGCCTTAACAGAGGCCTTGCTTGGGAACCAAATAATTTTTTTTCTTAGGGCCCAAGACCTGGGTATTCTATATCCAACCACAGATAATATAATACTTCGTCCAATCGACCAAACAATAGAAAAATATTTATTTTTAAGTAATTCTACAAAACAATACTTAAGTCTCTTTTTAAAATTTTTAGTTTTGCCGTTTACCGAAACGGCAAAACTAAAAATTTTAACAGCGGTAGCAGCTGTATCAGTATACCGCATCATTATATTATGCTATTCAGCGTTGAGTAGTGTCATCCTGAAAAGATAATCCTGGCTGAAGGATCAAATACGATTGAAATTATGTCTATTCATCCAAATTGAACGAGTATCTATACAAAGTTTCGTGTCTGGGCTATTAACCGTTGAGGAGTTCCCTCGTGAGGAGAATATCCTGGCTGCAGGATGATGTCATGATAGAAATCATATTTATTCATCAAATATGAACGCATATAAAAAATTTCTTATCTGTGCTATTAACTGTTAAGGAGTTCCGTCATGAGAAGACGATCCTGCTTGCAGGATAAAGTCATGAAAGAAATTATCTATATCTATTAAAATCAAACGCGTAGATAGAGTTTTGTGTCCGCGCTATTAACCGTTGAGGAGTTCTCTCGTGAGGAGACAATCCTGGCTGCAGGACTAAGTAATGTTTCTCATAAGAATGTATTGTCACCAGAACCAAAAGTGTGTGCAAAATTTCAGCTCAATCGGTATAGGAGAACTGGTTTGAAATTCAGTTTCAAGATTTGGCCAATACTTACTAACAAATTATGTAGATAATTTAAATACAATATAAAATTGAACAGCGAATGCATTCATAATTTAATTTTTTATAAGTATAGAATAAAAACTGCGCGAATTTAGCCATAGTTAGTCTGTGCTGTTTGTTGTGTCGGTTTTAGTACAACAATGTACGAAAAACTATTAAAATGACTATTATAAACTTAAAAAAATAATTAGTGTTTATTTATTGTATTTTACGCTTAAAACAAATTTATTTTAATTTCAATCTATCAATTTTTTAAATTCCTTAATTTAATTTCTCGATTTGATCGAAATTTACAAAAAAAGAATCGATTGAAATAATCGCTTCCACACATAAAGATAACAAAAAAAAAAAAGGTCGTCAATTTCGAATATAAATTGAGGAGTGGTAATGAATATTACGAGTTATTGGTCCCGCATTAGTAAACTACTCTAAGATCAGGGCATTTTCATGTTGTTTAGAATAATTGGAATGATATTTTGTCATATTTGTTATCGAATTAATACGCGTCTGTGTGATGTAATGTGAAAAATAAAAATGTAAACACGCAAGTTTGGCGCGAAACTTCGACTTTTGATATCAAAATTAGTCATTACCACTGCTTACTTAAATTGAACCCTGGATTAATTCGTCACATAATTAAATGACAAGTTAATCATTCTCAACATACTGGAGCTTGGATGTCCGAAAACCACTATTTTCATGATTTTTAGCCTCGGCCAGCACTGCCGTCAAAATGGCGATGACCGTAAATACGGTCATCGCCATCGGCCGGTTCGGTCGGTAATTTACCCTTAAAAAATCCAAGTGCGTAAATACGCACTTGGATTTTTTAAGGGTAAATTAAGAAACTTGCGCGCTAAAGACAGAAGTTTTAATGGCGAGGACATATGAACTTTTTATCCAACTCTCTTAATTAGCGCACACTCATAGCATTTGATAATCGGAATATTAAATATTTACTTATTTAATGAGGATGACGTATGACTTAAACGCTTGCCCCTTTAGGGGCCGGTACCAAGTCAGCGGAGGTTTGTGTGTCGCGCCCCCAAAGGTACCCGTACCGAACTTTATGGTTAAAAATGGCTACAACTTGAACGATGAATTTAATTTCGATTAATCAGCCCGATTCCTTTCTTCGTTTCATAAACAAGTAATAAACATTTCACAGTGACACTGTATTGTATAGCGGGCTGGTGTCCGCAACTCCTCGTCTAAGCGCGTCACATAGTGACATATTTTCACAATGATTCCGCAAATATTTCCACTACTATCATCGTTCACATGTAACATAATATACTGATATGTATAATATGTAAGTTTTCATACTTGATATATTCTTTATAGCTCTTCTTGTTTGTACAGTGACAAATTATGAGATGAACTCAGTACCTACACGATCCAAAGCAATGACATTTTTCGTCGGTTGTAAAACAAAAAATCCGCTGTGTCATATATTTTGACCATGCAGGTATTGTACTTTTGATGAAACAGCAGATTTAAAATAATTTCAGCGATTTTAAATCATGGACTGATGAAACATTAGTAAAAGTTTGTATCATCCAGGTATTTCAGAACACTTCTACAATATGTCGGTACGTTTGACCAACAGTCTTAACAACAACTGAATATTGTCAAACGGAAAGTCTGCAAACAGGAAGGGGTCCGAAAGGACCGATGCCTGCCAGGGTTGCGGGACTGTTCGAAAGAGATACCGCGGCCCTAGAACGCAAAGGGCAAAGGAAGGAACATGGATGGGTTTTAGTCAGTAAGTCTGACACTCCCTCCTGCTCAGCCCAGAGCGGGAGGGGTTATTTGATGATTACCCATCCGAAAAAAAAAGGGTTCTTACTCATATGATATTCCATAAAATCGTCTTGAGTTGAACCCTTTTTTCCGGTAATTTTCTTCCCCTTCCATCTTTTTCGGAAAGTTTTGTAAACTAGATCCCACCAAATACATTCTTTAAAAAACTAGCCAAGTCTCCATGGAGCTGCTTGTTTATCTCTAAAAAGTAATGAAATCTAGACAAAGTCGTGCCAAGTATAAGGTTCCTTACTGCGATTTCTTTATTATTATAGTTAATGTTGTGTGACTTGGCCGTTGAAAGGTACACAAGGGTACAAAACCAGGTGCTCCATGACACCATTGCACCAATCTGTCGCCAGAACGACCCATTGACGATGTAAAATTGCCACTTGGAAAACGTTGATTCAATAACCAGTCAATTGTAGGCTTGATAAAGCTGCGTATTTCAATAATACTTATGTATAAGCGAGCCTGAAACAAACAGTATAAAAAAAAAACAGTACAGACGGAGTTCTACTTTTTTCCAGTAACCTTAACAAACAAAGGTAGTCACAACAGATATAACATTACGTGTAAACAAAATTGACTTGTACCCACTAACGTATAAAGAATTTTCAACGGCCAAGTTTTTTGGTGGGATTTCACTTCTTTTTGTACAAACGTATTGATTTATTTTATTAGATTTTCTTATTTGACACAGTTTTTTTCTTTTTAGGAGTAGTTTTTTTATTATAACAAATCTTTCTTTTCTTTTTTTCCGGTTCGACTATTTCTTCTTGTAAACTTGTAAGTAAAAGCCAGTCTAGTCTTATCTAGTCTTATCCAGAGTTTTCCTTTAATTTTATTTATATGCGTATTAAAAGCAGAAGGGGAGGCATTCGGCCAGCAGTGGGACGCTATAGGCTAGATTAAATTAGATGAGAAGATGTGTCCCACTACGCTGGATTTTTGCAATGACAGTCGATTTTTTTATGTACCAATATTAGAAGGGGGCATTACCATATCTCTAATTCTCTAATACCCCTGAGACCAGCTGAGGGTTCTTCATCAGATACTTCAGACCTTCGATTTTTTACATCAAATGAAGCGGCCCACCAATTTGAATAGTGTTTGTAAAGGCGGTATATGTCGATCTCTAATAGTTTGGTTGGGCTCTTGTGTTTTCTAATCAGGGTCACCAGGTACTCCAGATCTTCGATTATCCTAGTTTTATAGTTTTCCCTTTATGTGGCCATTAAACCCTAACTCTGTACCAAATTTCAGCTCTGTACCAAATTAGCAGCTGAGTTTATGGGAAGTACTAGTTCTATTCTGATGATTATGAGTGAGTGTCATAAATGCGAAACTTTGCTTTCGCTTAACTTCGGAACTAAATGACCTACAGACTTGAAATTTTCGATTTTAAGTATGTGATTATAGCTTACTGGATGACGAAAATTTCTGCGTTCTGGTCTTATCCAGAGGTTCTCAAATAGGGGCCTGAAAATGCGACGAAATTTTTCCAGTAAAGGATGGTACGGCAGTGTTTGCTTCGCGCTCGACTTGGCGGGGGCACTGCCGTGCCCCCCGACTATTACTCAGTTTATACAAAGAAAACTTAAAATCGTGCTGTATTGTATTTATGTTTCACAGCTCGAATGATTCATACCTAAGTAATTTAAAGTGTATTTGCATCGTAATTATTTCATTCAGTGGCATGAATTCATCAGATACTGAAAGCAATATGGCTAGATTATGTGATTACTTTTACGATTTCGAAGAAATGTTCATAATTCAAGCGTGCACTACTGTTACTATCAATGATGGAAATGTTATAATTTTATTTTTAATCTTAATTGATTTTATAAACCATTAACTTCTAGGTTTCTAAAGAAATTATACAACAAATATACGCCAATCCAAAATTGTTATATAACTATTTTTTTATAATAATTACCATAACTACCGTGAGTAAAACAATCACAGGTATGGCTGCAGGATGCTTTCAAGAAGTCAATTTGGTGCAGGACAAGAAGAATAGCTTTATGTACCGATCCAAAATACCCATAGCTAATTATGTAGATATATATAATTCTCCGGTGTAGTTCTCTTAATTAGTCATATTATTTTACTAAACCATTTTTATAGAGATCAATTCATGAAAAAAAAATCTTAAACCAAGCAATGTATGGATTTTTTTTAATGAGGGAAAGTCTTCTTGAAAAAATCTCGTTTTACCTGTCGCCATCGCAGCAAAAAATCTTTAATTAAACTGAGGTATTTAAAGAAACTTGCAATTTTAATTAAAATTATGCGTACACATCAATTTGCGTATCCGAACACCATCGTTGCAAGAACGTTTCAGCCCCCGTTGATAACATCAGACGAACAATAACTAATATGAGCGTATCAGCGCGTGCACATTGTATTCGTATGCACAATGGAATATTACGTCAATGAAAGCAGGTAAACCGTAAATAGTTAAAGAATGAGTAAGAGTACAAGAGTCAGAAAACAGTAAGAGTACTCGCTGTACAATAATTTGTTAAGGGGACGCGAAAAATATCGTGGGCGGAGATCGGCTGAAGCCTGCCCGATATGTGTGGTCATTACCTAGATATGACTGCCTCGTTGGTCTACTGACCACAAGCGCGACTCCTGAGCATGAGAGCCTGGGTTCGATTCCCAGGTGAGACAAGTGTTATTGGATTTTTTTCATCAGGTATTTCTCAGTAGCAGCCACGGAGTCTGGATTTGTGTCTGATTGATGGCAATAGATTCGCCCTCTATTACATGGTACTTAACCATAACTGATGAAATGTGGGTGTACTATTAGGTACACCTCTACCTATCGAGGATTACAGGCGTGATGTGATCCTATGTACCCTAGATACGAATTCCAAAACTCTTTTATTTAGTCAAGTCTTCTTGTGTAACATTCAGTTGCTTTACAGCGGCACTGGGCGGTTCAATCATCGCTTCACTAGAAATAACTGTATCAAACTTCCTCAGGCCTGTCTAAGATCTTCCTCGTATAATGTCAACGACTGCAGCCAATTTGTCTACTCTTTAGTCCTTGATGCTAAAAAAATGCACTTATAAACTGCCCATCATCAACAATTACTGCCAACAGAGGAACAACAGCTAAACCATTATAGTTACCTGCTTCTCACAAAACAATGCAAAAACGGACGGATGAGAGTTTCACTAATGTCATCCTTGAGCCAACGAAACGGATGCACGTCATTAGCGTTCGACTCGAGGCAACGTAATTCAATCAACACAACGGAAGTAAAAACAGGACCTGATACATCAAATGTTAGAAACTGATGTCAAATCCTCACACAAAATTCGCATTGATTTTACAACATCATAAAAGTCATGCCTTCTTAAACACTGCAGGCCTCCTGCTTCGATCCTTACATTCTCTTTCTTCTTCGTTCACGTTCATATATCTGTCATCTGGTCATGCACGCCAGCTGCAAGTACTACGCACCTGACCTTTCTGAAGAACATCACCAATAATTTCGCAATTTTGGAGACAAAAAACACATAAACAACCATAGCACAGCACATGATACACCGAACCAACCTTCTTGGTACGTAATTTAAATAATGTGCACGGCATGCGATCGCCACGCTCTGAGGACTCGGTGTTATTGCAAACCAACTTACTTAAAACACAAAAAAGGGTTATTTTCTCAAATTGTGAAGCATACGGCGGTCCATCGCTGGGCCGAAATAATGATTAATGATGGCAAATAAGCGGGTGAGCTCGACGCCACAAAAAGCGGTGGCCGAGGTGCACTGAACTGCCCCGGCAGACTGTTGATACATTGTAACCATTTAAAATCTGACAATAAAGAAGAAATATGTTGGGAAAGACGTGTGGAGCTTGTAGTACTGGTGTTAAATATTGGACAGGTTTAATGACAATTAGTTAAGGAAGCTGATGGACAGAAGAACTTGCAAAATGAATTTGTATTCAGGAACGGATGTAGGCGACTCTGTGGTTATTAGGTAGATGTCAGGTATACACCTGTATCCGGTTTTACAAATACCCATCCACCTGCTAAGAAGGGTGATAATGAAAGTGCAAGAAGATAATAGGTTCTTTGTATATCAAAAGAAGAGTGCCACAATTGAACCGAAAGAAGAACCTACGGAATCAGGTATCAAAACCAAAATAATATTATTACTGTTCCAAATCCCAAAATAACTACTGCTCACGCACCACAAAAAGGCGCAAAATAATTTCTCGGCATAATTAAGTTTTGGCTTGGCGGGTATTAATCGATCGCGGTAATTAATTCGAGAGGTAGGCGCTAGGTACGTCAGTGGCACGCCATGACAGGTGGCGGCAAATGTACAGGAAACCCCGACTAATTAGACGGAGAACCAACGGATCTCGAGGTTTACTAAATGTACCGTTGTTTGCCTCGTTGGATTAGTTTTAGGGTTGTTTTTGTAAAGCAAGGATATTACCTACAAATTTTAATTTTACATTTATTAATTAAAATAACCTAAAGTAAATAACCTAGCAACAAACTTAAAAAATGGTCAAAAAGCTCCTCCTCAACGCTGTCAACTGTTAATGTACCCAAGAGACTGGCGGCGTTGCCACGTTGTATGGCAACGCTAAGCCTTTGGCCAAGGTAAAAGCCAGTCCTTGTGTCACGGGAAGTGTCAACTAAACGTTTTGAAATATCCTTGATTAGCTAGGAAGATGGGATGGCGCAAGAGTATCAACAAATGTTGCATCCCACACTAAAAGGATTGATTTTGAAGAATTGGGCTAAGAAACTTTATGTAAATGCTAGTGGCCTAATTGTGGGAATAAAACAAACAAGAAATATGAGAGTAAATGAGATGGCGCTACTCGGCCGGTAGGTGATGCGCTCTACAACAACTTTTATTTAGTTAAAATATCGCGTTCCTAATTGCAATACCTAACATCGAACTACCTACACAAGCTACATAACTAAATGATTTATCTGAAATAACCCAAAAACGATTTCTGAAATTAAAACAATCTTCTATTTTAAAACCAACATTCTAAACATGGTATGATATAGAGATGTAACATTACTTTGTCCTATATTCGTTTCTTGGTTGAACAGATTTTCATTTTTGTCTGCTAAAATCATAACTTTTCCGTTCCTTTCTACATACATTATTATTTACAAGCGTATTGTACTTGTGTAGTACTGCACCGAAACAGCATCGCTTCCACTCGAACCGTTCATCATTATTTCTATGAAACTCAAAATTGGCTGATATACATATATCAGAGGCAGGCCACGAAGAAGATGGCGGCACGAACTGGTCAAGTTTCGTCCGAACTGGACGCGCGGTTTCGCGTGAAGCGGATGGAGTAGAAGGAAGCCTTCGCCCAGGAGTGGGACAGAGCAGGGTTGGAAAAAAACAGAGCAAGAACTTATCTCAAAAATAATGTCAACGAAACCGTTCACCTTGACTCAGTGCAAGCAAGAAGTAACCCGTTGACTGCAACCTCGTCAACGCTTGACAGACGGTCGCCCCGACCGAGAGCATCTGACACTAATGACAGCCAACCCTCCCGTGAAGTCCCGTGCACATGTCACGTAATATGAGTCTAAATTATACCTTATCACTTGACGGGTTGGAAGCCTTCTATTTTTGTTTTTGCATCAGTGGTTAAACCGTTGTCTAGGAGTGTGAAATTGTTTATCGTGTTTGTGGGAACTGAAAAAAAAAATTCCCGGAATATAGATTAACCAATGTTCATGACTATTAATAATATAGAAGTTTTTAAGAAACTAAAATAAATCCTAAATCAAGCAAATTCCCTAGAAACCACTGAGCAAACGCTGTGATAGAATAAGGAAAATTTCGTTGAAAATATCTAACCGAATCTTGCTCAAGTAACATATCTCAGGAACTATGTCGACTTTCCTTAAAACACTTTTAGTTATCTGTTTACCTGTTAAAGTAGACCATCGAGAATGTAGTAATGTAGACTGAAGCTGTGACGAGGTAGTGCATCCTTATCTAACCCATTCGTTCCGCCTACGGAAATCTCGCACCTGGACATAAGTTGCCATGGCTGACCCGCAAGTCTTTAAATAGACTCTGGACCTAGGTTGGCCGCAGCAAGGAAAACCTGCTCAGGTGGAGATTCATTTATGACTCTTCCCTGGAGTGCAAATGTGGTGCTGTTCCACAAACGAGGGGCACTTAATATTGTGTCCTGCGAGTACCGTTGTCTGTTAATTACAGAAACATTAGTTTCTGTAATGGACGCTACTAAAGGCGCCAAACTATTGGCACAATTCTTGGCCGACACAATTTAGATTGCCATCGACACACTAAGAAGAAGATCGAAAAGGTATGTACCTAATCAAGTTCAGGACAAAGCCTTCTAAAGCATAGAACATATCCTGCCAGGGTTGCGGGACTGTTCGATAGAGATACCGCGGCCCTGGAACACAAAGGGCAAAAGAAGGAACATGAATGGGTTTTAGTCAGTAAAAGTCTGACACTCCTTCCTGCTCCGCCCAGAGCGGAAGGAGTTATTAGATGATTCCCAACCGAAAAAAAAAAGCATATAACGTACATGCTCTATACTTAACAACAAGCAGTGTTCTGCTTGCCTAGGAAAAATATGGCATTGTAACCAATTGAAGACATTTCAATATATACCCTTTTCTATGCCAATCTAGATTTAGACCTCCTTGCATCACAAGTACTACCTAATTGGGTTTAACGGTAAAAGTTTCATCGTTCTGTTTCCTTCGATCGTTCGTAGATGATAGAAACAGAACGATGTTTTAAAGGTGTTTAGTCTTTTGTGTTGCAAGTTGACCTGGAACAGTTTGAGAAAATAGTTATTTATCCAACATGTGAGGAAAGTTCGGTTTTCCTATGAGTTTTGATTTTGAGTCTTGAGCGAACGAAGGATTGAAAAATAGAATCATGAGCGCAGCGAGTGATTACAAGTATAAATTTCAATCCTGAGTAAGCGAAAGACTTAACAAAACGAATAGCAAAGGAACTTTCTCACATGTTGCATACAAAACTTTTCACCACTCCCAGCAAGAAAGTATTCAGTCATCATAGGTATATATTTTTTTTTTTTTAAATATCTTTAAAACTTAACATAAAAAAATCAGGCAAGGTTAGTTTCTGAACGGGATCATTACTTTCCTCACTGTTCAAACAGTGAGGAAAAACCAACTTTCCTCCCTTTTTTCGTAGAGGAAAGACACTTCTTTCGTGCGGGAGTGGTGAAAACTTTTTTTCTATTGTACCAAATCAACGCTCACTTCAATTCCCACAATCCGACATTACATTTTTATAATTACAGCATATTAGCGTTTGATACACTCTAATTAAGCGTGTATCGCGATACTAACATCAATCATTGACACTCACCGATCACGATCTAACACTAACTTACAATTACTATAAACGTTCAACGTTATTGATGCGTTTTTTTCACTTAAGTACATGTATTCTTTGTTTGGTTACTTAGTGTTTGTACGCGATGGTATGATTTCTTGGTCACAAATCTATCATTGGTGCTAGTCTTTGAGAAATGACTAATAAACGTCTACTTCTTCTTTCATATCGAAGTACAGTCACGAACACTAATATGTACATTTTTTTTCTTAACTTCTCTTGACCCACTGCTGGGCAAAGCCCCTACCCCAAAGGGCTCTTCTCGCAGTGTACACTTAGTAAAATTCAAAAGCAAGCTTCAAGATTTTTGTCGTGAAATAACGGTTTCTACTTTGAGATTAGATTTACAGTGTAACTTTTAAACTATCTGGTGGCTTTGGAAACCTCTTCAAATAATTGCCCAAGTAACATTTGTATATGAAATACAGATTTGACAAAAATTACTTAAGTTCAATTACAATTTAACATACTTTAAAGGTGTCTGGCGGGGGTTTTCGACCCCACAAAGTGTCTGGCAGTGGAGGAAGTGAATCATCATACTGACTCATATGTAATATCAAAAAATCATAGAATATGACGTGCTCTTAACATCTATTTAGCACACCTTTGATACTTGATATCCGCCACACGCCACCACGACCAACTTTTCTTAAAATCCAATTGTTCTTACCTATTTTAATAGTAAGGTACTTCCACAGAAAAAGTTTCAGCTTACGTATGTCGACGTGTGACGTATGTCTGGCGTTCATTGGATTTTGGTCAATAAGAACGCTCGATCGAATTTCAAAAACTGCTAAGTAGATTATGATTTAGTTCGTACAAGTTAAGCAACATTGAATTTAGAATAAAATTGCCTATGAATGCTTTATAACCTCATTTCTTCGTTTATTTCTAGCACGTAGTAGCCAGAGGCATACCATAAAAATACTTCTTCACAGTAACTAGATATCATAGCAAATATACGTACTCAACTAATGAGTAAAACAGGTTTTGAATAGCTGATGACCGCGGTTCGTAGCTCCGTGGAATATTTAAATAAGTTTTTAACGTCATTTAATTATTCCTTTAAAGTCTCCTCGTGAATATTCAACGATACACAAAGCCACTGCCTGAAGGCTATGCTGGGCACATTAATTTTATATGGTAACCGACCATATAAAATATGGCGCTATGGTAGGGTTAATAAAGAAAAAATGTCTAAATAATTATATATGAAAAAAAAACTTGAAACTTGGTAGAATATAATTCTCGTTTTAGATAGATTTAATTTGCCAAAAGCCCGAGTTGAAATGAAACGTTTGGAATTGCTCTTCAAAAACAAGCTGAATATTGACTAGGAAAAGAAAGAACTAAGTCAAAGTCAAGGTTTAACCTTACTCAAAAAATTATATTCCCCCATGAACATTGCGCACACATGAAGTTGTGTAACTCAAAAAACCAAGCCCATCTTGATAGTCACACGTCTGTTGCCACAAGAATGTACGAGTAGCCACGAGCAACAATGCACGAGAAAGAAGTCCTAAATCGTAGGGTGTAATTAAGGCGGCCACCCACCGCAGCGACCTCGAGGCCTTGACCGACAACCGTAATGAGTTCACCCGCCGAACAGACGCCAGACGAACCTCTTGTAACCTACCCACTACTTGCACCCACCAGATATCAACCACTGAGAATGAAGATAAGAAAATATAGAGCATAAAAGAAATCAATATTCATACAAATCGCAACAGAATAATAGTATCGTTATCTGTATTCATCTTTCACAAAGCTCAATAATCCATGAAAATTGCATACGTACAGTAAAGATGAATACGACGCCATATTGTTGCATTGCATTTCTCATGCAATGTCCCGTTCACAAAACAAAAATCAAACAAAAGGAAAATACCGACAAGCCGGTTACTAAAGTTTTTTACTTTATTTCAGCGGGACTAGCTCCGCACAGTCCCGGACCAAAAGGTTCTATCTCTCTTCCAACGCTAAACTTAAAACTTCCGTACATAAAAGGCTTAAGTTTCTCAAAACAGGTTTTCGTTAAAGACATTTTGTTTTTCAATATAAAAGCTCCGACACGAGAGCTCCGCCTACACTTGATTTAAAATTAGAACTCTTGCGTGACAAACGCCGGTAACTCGGAATTAAATGGTAAAAAGTTAAACTTTATTCACAAGCGATAGAGTACAATATTCCGCGCTAGTTTATGTGCCGTAAGGTGGGTTGCTCCGTAAATGCTATTGGCCCAATCGCGGGACGTGAAACAAACAAGAAATATGAGAGTAAATGAGATGGCGCTACTCGGCCGGTAGGTGATGCGCTCTACAACAACTTTTATTTAGTTAAAATATCGTATTCCTACTTGCAATACCCAAAATCGAAGTACCACACAAGCTGCATAAGTAAATGCTTTATCTGAAATATACGAAAAAAATATTCATAAAATTAAAAACAATCTCCTGTTTTAAAACTAACATTCCAAACATGGTATGATAGAGATGAAACATTACTTTGTCCTATAGTGCGAGCAGTGTAGCAAATATATTTTATAGAAGCGCTGCTTATTCGTATTGACGTAACAGACAAACGAGCGGAGTGGAACTTGAAGCTCTCTGCCGACTGGCTGAGGTAGAATTTGGTTTGTGTGATTTCATGTGATAAGTTATATGGTAAATGTATATTGTATGGAAGTGGGCATGGCGGCAAGCAAGCAGTGACGATTCGTTTAGTAGACAGTTGACAGTCGCCACGCCACACTGACATTCCGATAGTAACGCTGATAACAATTTTCTACTGAATCACTTTTTTTGCTGACTGTTCGTGCCTAGTGTTTTATGGACGAAGAGAACTGTGTGTGAATACATGTAATAATACACAAGTTAAAGTGTAGTGCTGTGTTTTGTGTTTGTTGGATAATGACTAAGATTTTTGTGTTGACTGTACCTAGTGGTCTTACGTCGTGTTGAGGTGTAAGTACGTTTTTATTATTTAGGTAATTATTTATAAATAATTTGCATGATATAACCTTCCCAATGTTACCTTAGTCCTGAAAGACCACCTGCAGTTTTACATAGCCACCTAGGTATAGCTCGGTATATACTGAACCAGATACCAAATCCATAATAAACAGTTGAAACAGTAGGTACCTAGTTGCCACTAAAGTATGAAGGTATTAAGAGTCATCAGTATATTTTAACCTGAGGTTTTAATTTAGGTACCTACATGCACTTATATATCACATATTTAAGTAATGGTTGTTTATGTTTAGGTACATACTGTCAGATTATCATAATGGTAGCACGTTAAGTATTGTAGTTGCCGACTTTTTCAGTAAATCCTATTTAAACTAATGTTTACCTATGTAAGTATATATTTTAATTTGTTTTGGTGTAACGATTCTACAATTATTTTGTTTATTTGTATTAATGATGTAGTATGTATCTACTTGATTAATTGGTTTATGGATATTAATATTTGCATTTTCACACACCTGTACAGGTATGCTCATTTTAATTCTTCACAATAAATATAATTATATTAATGTTCAGATTGTTTAAAATCTTACGAAAAGTTCTTCTTCATGTACTTTTTCTTACCAACAAGTAATATAAAATATACTATACTTTTTGCTAGACAAAACAAAATATATTCAATTTAATAGATATCATCAATTTTTCGTAGCAGTTGACCTCTACGCTTTTTCGTAGCAAAAGTTTACGAAGTAATAAACGTAGACGCCTGTTTACTCTTAAATTATTACTAAAATAATCCACTTGATATGATTCAGGTTAGAAGTATTTGTACAATTTTAAAATGTACTTGAATATACCACTAGGTATTCTTTGTAGCATTGATAATAAACCAATATAGCTACCCATTACATGACGAGTTTCCTCCGTGCCTCGGAAAGCACTTTAAGTCATTGGTCCCGTCTGTCATTTGTAGATCTTTGACAATCGTTGCAGGAAGTCAGTGGCCCAAAAACTCTGACAACCAGTCTTACCAAGGGATATCGTATTACCCAGTACTAACTGGGTTGAGGAGATCAGACAGGCAGTCGCTCCATGCAATATACTTTTATTCAGCTGCATCCGGTTAGACTGAAAGCCGACCCCAACGTAGTTGGGAACAGGCTTTGGGGGAAGGGACCCCCTTTCATTTAAAGTAGGAAAGGACGTTTTTAACATTAACTGCACACAGACAATTTCTGCTTGGTGTTTTCCGTCTCAAAAGTCCGTACTGTCATAGATAACCTAAGACATTCCATTAAATGATGGAAAGTAATTTATTTCGATTTTATTTATTCAATTTACATCCTGATTTTGGTCCCGCGCCTACCACACCTAGTCCTTGTGTAGCAGATTTGTTTAGATTAACATATAAAGTACCTAATCGTTTTTTTTTTTTTAATTTTCTAGTGTATTAAGTATCCTTATTTTTATACAAACCTTCTTGAAACTTTAAGGGTTTCAGTACAGCTGTAAAAAGGCTTAAACTAAAAAGTTTAAGATACTACGAGGCGAAGTTCCTTTGCTTCTAAAGAATACTTTATCGTTCCTCTAATTAATACTTTATGAGTATACAAATATAACAATACGTACTAAACATACGGTAAGATGAAGAAATTGTAGGTTCTTATGCCTTTTTATATGAAATATATTCAAGAATATCGATAGTTACCTACTGAGCAAATCAAAGTCAAATCTTCATCTACGAAAATATCTTTATTTTTGCAAACTTGCCAAGCCTAAACCTATAGTATACCATAATCTATTCAAAACTAATTCCCACCTATTCTAGGTATAATTCAGCTGAATATTCCAAGGCTTTGTATCTAGGTGATGCTAGTAGGCGGTCCTCTGGGCGGTCGTAGTTCAGACACGCCCACCCGCCGTCGCTACTCGGTACGCCTTGCCGACGTGTGAATGTATTCCAAGTTTTATGAAGTATATATGTGTTTTGTGAGCTGCATAGAAGCGCGGGATTAGTCAGGAATTGTGTGTATTTGTTTAGCTTGTGATGTTTCTTTGTTTCTATTGCTGTGGGTGCGTTTGATTAGTTTTTAAAGTAAAAGGAATAAAAAGACCAAATTGGGAGTAAGTTTTACGTTTTATTTTATCAGTTAATCCGAGATTCTTTTATAACAAAACAAGATACACTTTTCTGTAAGTTTCATAGTCGTAGTAAAAGCTTGATTAGCTAAGCTTATTTTGTGTCGGTCTTTTTAGTAATTAGTGTGTGCATTCAAATCCATAAGGACCAAAGGCTATTTTAGAAGGCTCTTATTCTTTCTATTTTCATTTACAGTGAAACTTAGTGTTCATCAAAAAGTGTATAAATGGTATTTTTGTTTTAATGCTAAGGAATCTCAAACCGTTATCATTTCGTAGATGACTTCTATTTATATGTAGCTTCTTCAGATAGAACAAGTCTGTTAAATCCCCCTAAACTCGCTGCTTGATCAATTTCATCTACATTTTGTTTTTCTTTGCAAAAATCATTGGTAGGTTATTATTTGTATTTTCCATTGAGCTGCTTCATACTGTAGATTAAACCAGTATATACACAATGTCCTTGTAGGTAGGCGCCCGGATATACAATAACAAGAAAAAACGTAGATGTTAGTTTTATGATCTTTTGCTCCATTGCAGTTTATCAAAATTCTCTTTAAGATTACCCTAGCAATAAAGTTTAACCTTGTATTCATATACATACTTAAGCAAACCGGCAACTCCAACAAATTGTTCAGACACTTAATCCTTGTGATATTCAGAACAGAACCTCAATAAAACAGCTAATATGATGTTCATAACAAGGATTCCAACTGTTAGTGCGTGCCCCGAATTTATATTGAAACATAAACATGTCAACCATGTGTTGTTTCGCTGGAGAATATTGTAGAGTAGCTTTTGTTTCTTGTTGGTTGTGAAGAGGAGAAAATGGATACACTGTATTACAGTAAGATGTTATAAGGAGTAATCTACTTTTATTTTCGAAAAAGAATTTGGGTCTAGTAAAAAAAAAATCCTTGAAATTGTAAACAAAATCCGATTCAAAGAAGGAAGTAATATTTATACATTAATTTCACGCGAACAAAGTTTGCGGACAACAACTAGTTAATAATAAAACTATACACTAACTGGAATTATAGTTGCAAAACCAATAACAGTAACACACTCATCACACCTCACATTCACTTACAGAAATTATGGTCGGTTAGTAGGTAAATTATATAGGTATTATTATATAGTAGGTAAATAGTTTTAATACAATGAACAAATGCTTGATAATCGTCAATTGTTTATATGTAACTAGCAAGACCTCCCACCTCTGATTTAATGTATAATTTATCACTTGCTTCGGTGAAGGAAAACATTGTGAGGAAGCCAGCATGCCTGAGAGATATTTCTCGAAGGCATGTAAGCCAAATCAGAGGCCCAGAGGGCAGCATAAAACTCTGACTCCAGGGTAGGCACTAACCACACAAAAAAGAAAGGTAAATAGTAAAATATATCTAAAGGGTGTAACAAGACCCTTTACGAAGCCGAAAGGCACTTGTTCTCGCCGTCATTGCGATCATTTTTTTGTTCTAGACTATACCTGGGAACCTTCTAGTTTATTCTAGTTTACGGAGATATTGGGGGTCAAAGTTCCAACTTCTTCATAGGTTTTTTTTAAATGCGTGTTTTTATTGCTAGATTTTTCTTTAAACAGCTCCACGACCCCCGTACTATTCAATCCATCCATCTGCACAATGTTGTAAGTGCGCCACATTGAGTCCTACCGTAAAACGTGATTTTTCACCCTAAAAAAAAAATCGTTTTCCAGCAATAATTTTTGTGTAAAGTTACTTAGTTTGATGTACATAATACTTGGTTGACGGCTTCGTGAAGGGTCTTGTTACACCCTGTATAAAGATAAAATTATTTTGCTAGATAAAACTAATGTTGAAAGGCTAAACTTCTTTCTTTCCTTCTATTTTTCTTATCATTTCCTATATCATATATAGCAACCAATAGATACGTAATGATTATTATTTCATTGTATTTTACCAACTACACCAATTTTCTCATTTGCTTCTAAATTCTTACACAAAAATGATTCACTCAGTTCCTGAAAATCAAATGCCACAAAATATATTTCACCAAACATTCCCACAACAGTATAAAGAATAAGACAGTACTTGTAAGTGTATACTGATGTTAAGTAATAACCGAGGGTTGACGCTCACACCCCTTCCGTGATCCATCACCGGTTCAATCACGATGGAACTCTTCCGACGACTCTTACAATAATTAGGAGAGTAATACAAAAGTTTTGTGTAATATAATGTAGAAGGGAAGTTAGTATTTGTTTGTCCTTTTGTAAATAATAAGTAAACTGGTAGTAAAAAATTTGGAGATTCCATGTATATGTTACCGGACAAACCCGATTTCAGGCCAAACTAGTTTGTCCTAAGCCAAACTAGGGATCATTACAAAAGGACAATCATAGAGCACCCCGACTAAATGGGTTAGGTTAGGTTAGATTGGTGACCAACCACGCCCGAGCAGAGCGAGCGTAGCGAGCGGTGCCGCGGCAGCGACCTGCGAGTGCTACATCCAAGTTGGGCGCAGTTTAATTGCTTTGTTTGGGTTAGTGTATCCTGATAAGATAGACCAGTAAACCGGTTTGGCCTAGGACAAACTAATTTGGCCTGAAATCGGGTTTGGCCGGTAACATACACACATTAACAAAAGTTTTGGAGGACACATCTTTGAATAAAGTTCGAATTTGTTTTGCACTGATGTTATCATGTCTGAGAATGCATAACCGTTCCATTCAATTGTATTCTGACGTCCAATTCGTCCAGAATTGCTACGGTTGATTGTCTGAAGAAATCTTCTTCTGTTACTTTTGTGTCCTTCCTCTGATGAATTTGATTGCCTCGTGGTTTGAAGACGGTTTTGATAAAAATAGATTCATATTTCTGAAACATTTCTTGATAAACACTGTTTTAAGCTTTCACGGTTTACATCGAAACTTATACTGTCACTTATGGGATATCTTCCATGATTGTTCAATCGAGAAGATGGCTTCAAATTGTCAAGTAAGTGGAATCCAGTTTTGAGTATGCTCAAAAGTAACAGCCGGCATCGTAATAAGGACTCCACAAAACCTGGTGATACTGTGAGTGTGTTTTAATGTTGAGTTCCAGTCGTGCGCGTAGCAAAAGACAAAGAAAGAGGGTAGACAGATTTGTCTGCTCTTAACAATTTATTTTCCATCCACCCGCATTCTCCAGTTAACCAGCGATCATGGCTTGCAACAGCGTCGAAATATCGCGAGCTCAAAATAATGAACAATCACGGAAGATATCCCATATCATCATCTGCCTAGCTTTTTCCCAGCTATGTTGGGGTTGGCTTCCAGTCTAACCGGATGCAGCTGAATACCAGTATTTTACATGGAGCGACTGCCTATCTGACCTCTACAACCCAGTTTGTACTAGGTAATACGATACCCCTTCGTAAGATATCCCATATGTGACAGTATAAATTTCTTTATAAGTCGAAATGTTATTTAAAACGTACCAACCCTTTGTTATGTATTTATAATGGTTGTTAAACATAATTGTTACAACACAGACGTAACTAAGCAGGTATATGAAACAGTCTCAAATATACATGACGTACCTACAGTTTCAACGTCTTACACAGTAATTAAAAAGACATCAACCTTTAACATTACCAAGTATTCTTGTAAATAGTCGTCTCTAAAAATATGTACATTAAACTGGTTCCAGATATAGACTCATTGACCTTTTGAAATGCTCTTATCTGGATCTGAATAGACCTATCTAAAAAGAGTTAGAAAATGCAGAGAAAATAACGTTACTATTTCTAAATAGTGCTCGTTTTCAGCTTCATGGTTCGTTTTCTCATCAACATCTACCTAGCCTCTTCCCAATTCTGTTGGGGTCGGATTCATTCTAACCAGATACAGCTGAATACCAGTACTTTACTTGGAGCGACTGCCTATCTGACCTCCACGACTCAGTTAGTACTGGGCAATACAATACCGCTTGGTAAGACTTGATGTCAGACTTTCGGGCCACTGACTACTCGTAACGACTGTCAAAAATCTACAAATGACAGCCAGGACCAACGGCTTAACGCGCTTTCCGAGGGTCGGAGGAAACTCGGTATGTAAAGGGTGGTCACCCATCCACGGACCAACTTAAGCAAGCGCGGCTTAACCTAGCGGCTATTTTTTTTTGCCACGAACTCTTAGATGTAATGAATAATGTAATGCAATTAATGTAGTTGCACTGTTATTAAATCAAACACATTTCCATTGTGAAGGTTCGACCAAACCTGTACAAATACTTCAGTAGGTTACATTATTCGCCAGAGTCCGATGTCTAGAGCCTCGTCTGCAATGTATGCAGTTCTTAAGTGTGTTACCCTGCAATATTCATCCATTAACCATATTGTTCTTATAATTAAATTAAATTCCATATGGAAAATATTCTACTGTGTCTGAGATCAATTCTATAAGGCTACAGGATTTCCTTTAAGAACACGATCCGTCACAAATCACGACCGCCGGCGGCGACCCCTGAATTCTTCGGACTCATGAAGCTAAAATATGAGTATGTATAGAATATTCTTTCTTATATTATTTCGTTTTACGGAATGCTTTAGAGCACACAATATTGCATCGTATTAAATTTATTGAGCATGGCTTACTACGGAATTTAAAGGAAATCTTTGATTGAATATTTAAACCAGCAATGAATTAAAAACCTTATTGTTTGTGCGTTTGCAAGATTTAACATACTTTGAATTGCATTATTTATGTGTCTGCAACGAGTGCAAATGGCTATCAAACAGAATAATTCAATTTTTTCTCATAAGTAGCACCAATTCATGTGTGTAGGATTAAAAAAAAACCGTTAGAAATACACACACACATACAGTTTTTTCTTCTTGCAACACGGTTTCCAAACAATTTTGGTCCTTTCGGTAATCATACCAAAATGACCAGACAGACATATGACATACACCCACATCAACATACGTTTCCTGTGCATTAATCACGACCTCATATGATTTTCCCGCAGCAGTTCTCCAATGTATTACGGTTTCCCTTCCCGCGATCCATCACGAATCACAGCCTGCCCCAGTCCCGCGGTCCCGCTGATGTTCCCGCGACGTTTACGAGCAGAATTATGATGCATACCTTCCGCCACACCAACTCCACACACTTTGTCACAATACACCCTCATATTGGCCTTGTTAAACTTTATTTATTACCTAATATCGGGATCATGGGTTTTTGAAGAAAATCCTTCGGGCTTTGTTTTTAGTGTATTATTTATTTGGATTAGGTTTTCTGGTCCTTTGATTTACTCTTCTATAGCCAAATAAATGAATCTTGAAATTTACTAGGTATGTTAATTCGACTATCGTGCTTAAGCAAGATATTGAGTTGTCAAACAATATTCCTTTTCATCATCATCATTTCAGCCGAAAGACGTCCACCAAGTGTCGCCACATTGACCGGTCCCGTGCGACTCGCATCCAGCGGATCCCCGCAACCTTCACCAGGTCATCGGTCCACCTAGTGGGAGGCCCTCCAACGCAACGTCTTCCGGTTCGCGGTCGCCACTCCAGAACTTTTCGGCCCCATCGGCCATCCGTTCTGCGAGCAATGTGCCCTGCCCACTGCCACTTCAGTTTGGCAATTCTTCGGGCTACGTCGAAGTCGATTCTGTTTACATACATTGAATGTGATATTGAAGTGATTTGAATATCAGAAGGTGTGCAACTACAGGACTACAGGGTACTAGTCCATTCAAAACGATGAACATTTATTTTTCCACGATTATCGTTATTGAAATTAAAGTAATTTAGAAAAGTTGCACTTGGATTACCCCGTTCAGCACGTACCGTGTTACTTCACAGAAAGTTTGGGCTAAGGCTACATCAGAAAAAAGCACCCATAAACTTTTCAGAAACTATTGCCAATACACTTTTAATCATGTACCAGGTTGAATTCATTAGTTAATCCTGAATTAGATGTTCATCTCAATACAACCTATTATTCTAAACTCGGATCACTCTGAATTAATGAGCTTATAAAATGCCATAATATATTTGTACTGTAACAAAAGCGAAGCTCATACCTTTGTCAGTACTTGTCAATTTTACAATGAAACTCACAATTAATTAGTAATCAGATGTTAATGTAATGTAAATCTATAGGATTCATACTGTTCTTATTAAATATAAGAATAGTAATTTTATGTATCTAAAATAATATATTGTAATGGCAACCTTGAAATTATTAGAGCCTTCCACTATTTAAAAGACGCAGGCGCATTCTCATAAATTATTCTGCTATGTCAACGTATGAAACCATGAACTTGAATCTAGTTTGTACTAGATTTGTGCGTTATGAGTACTACTAGTTATAAGTAGGTACTTGATATGTTGTGTGTGCTACTTTTATATTTTGTGTGCAATAAAGAAAAAGAATACTTATTTATACTAATATTATAAAGAGGTAAAATTTGTTTGTAAGTTTGTATGTAGGGGGTAATCTCTGGATCTACAGAACCGATTTTGAAAATTCTTTCACTAAAAGGAAGCTACATTATCCCCGAGTGCCATAGTCTATATTTACAACGTGCGCGTGGGATCATATCGGACGAAAACGCAAGCGAAGCCGCGGGCAACAGCTAGTGTAAACTAAAATAAGTTTCTATGTTATTTAAATTGAATCCTCACAGACGTATTGTGCTGATTCTGATGATACAAATAATAACAGTTAGATACCACTTTAGCCCAATGGTATATTTGATGTTTTCGTGTCTATACTGCATGAAGAGCTCGTAGCTAAATAATAACAGCGGCTCGGATCGATCTTTCGGTTAAGCCGCGCTTGCTTTATGTAATGGGTGGTCACCCATCCACGGACCTACCTAAAGGTCCGTGGATGGGTGACCACCCATTACATACCGAGTTTCAGAAAACACGTTCAGCCGTTGGTTCCGGCAGACAATTTTAGATCTTTGACAGTCGTTACAGGTAGTCAGTGGCCCGAAAGTCTGACAACCGGTCTTATCAAGGGGTATCGTATTACCCAGTTCTAACTGGATTGTGGAGGTCAGACAGGCAGTAGCTCCATGTAAAATACTGATATTCAGCTGCATCCGGCGAGACTGGAAGCCGACCCCAACATAGTTGGGAAAAGGCTGGACAGATGATGATGATAACTTAGATACAGTAAAATTAGTTACTGTTTTTTAAATTTAAACCTTACATACAAATTGTGCTTATTCTTTTGATACAAATAACAGTCAACTTCAGGGGATACCTCTTCACGGTGGAGGTCTGCCCCGTGTGGGCAGAGCACCGCCGTGTCCTCGTAGCGGCAACCAGCGGCGGCGACCTCTCGCGTCCGGCTTTGGTTCAATCCATAGTCCAGAGCGAGACGGAATGGGACGCAGTCACCTCCTTCTGCAAAGCTGTCATTCTAGCGAAGGAGGTGGCGGAACGTGAGAGGGAGAGAACCTCACGTCCCAGCCGCCGCGGGAGACGCACCGGGCGTCGGGAGCCACGTGGTGGCCCCCGGCCACCGTAGGCGCGGGCCTGTGGACGGTGAGCTATGGGCTAGCTCGTCGTCCGTCCGTCTTATGACGACAAGCCATGTCGACGGCGCGTTCGTGTTCCACGCGCGCCTCAGAGAGATATCAGCAAACGGGAAGGGGTCCGAAAGGACCGATGCCTGCCAGGGTTGCGGGACTATTCGAAAGAGATACCGCGGCCCTGGAACACAAAGGGCAAAAGAAGGAACATGGATGGGTTTTAGTCAGTAAAAGTCTGACACTCCCTCCTGCTCAGCCCAGAGCGGAAGGAGTTATTTGATAATTTACCATCCGAAAAAAATAAATAAAGGGGATACCTCTTTACATCCTGCCATCTTGGTCCTTTTGTACATTTGTTGTTTTGTACTACACTGCACCTGAAAAAAAATACATAGGACACGTTTCATTGCGAAAAATCAAACACTGCCAGTTCATATATCAACAAAATCACAATCATCTCTCCAAGCTAACAGTCAGACTTCTGATGACAGCTACATCACACAATTATTTGTGACCTAGCTACTATTTACTAAGAAATTGTAGCTGTCAAAGTCGGTTTTCATGTCAACCGGTTTTTTGTACCTCACCTCCTGCTCATAAGTAAGTACATAACATAACTAGTATAATAAGCAGACTCAACAAAAAAATAATTATTCCTTTGCCTATTAGCCATGGTCAGATCGGAAGAAAATAGAAAGTTAATACCACACGACATAGGGAAATTTCTAATGGTAGTGTACCACTATCTTTTAGTTTTCTTACGAGTAGTTTCACTCGGTGTCGTATGTTAAATTACTGTGTTTTTCTTGGAAATGAGTGTCAACGATATGACGCGATTTTTATAGATTAAATAGAAGTATTCGAGTAACTAGTTTCTGTAAGAGCTGGCTTGGTTGGTAGATCAACACTTAAAAGTAAAGACTGAACTAAAGAAGCAATTACTATATGCTGTCTTCTCGTTTTTCTTTTCTTCGTCTTTGTTCTCTTCTACTCTTCACATAATGGCGCTTCTCTTCACTTTATTTCTCCCCTTAGCTACTTCTTTAATAACTCTTTAGTCAGTGTTTGTGTTTGAAACTCATTGGCTAATCTCAATACATTGGAACTATCTACTTTAACTGTCTGACACTGTTCTACATCAAACAGCCCGTCTCTCTTCACTACAAAATCGAGCACTTAATTTCTGACTCGAACTTAAATAAGTTTAACTTTGTAAGTACATTTGCCAGCACATCAAGTTACCCACAAATTATCAAATTTCTCCAAATGACATTAAATAATAAAATGTTTACGGTTAAGTTTAAAACCTAATGAGATCAACAAAACTTACATTTGTTTGGGAATTTATGAAGAAATTTATGAGAAGAGAAAAAGCGAGTGTTCGCTTATTCTCATTCTATTTCATGACTTCAACAAAATCATTGCCCACTTTGTTCCCAGTATCATAGTTAACGCTATACGCCTCACAAAATGCTGCGTCTACACATAATAGCTTGTCTAATAACGTTGTAATTACAAAGCTTCCGTTTGCAAATTACATGTTTTTAGCTTATTAGCGCACACTGTTTTGCAGCGGGTTATTTTTTATGTTTTATATTCTTGCGACTTAAGAATTATTATCACTTCTATGCTGTGTTATTCTCGACCACATCTCATCACACTTGTTAATCTCTAAAATAATCACGTTTCTACTGTGAAGGAACTATACTCACTTGGTTACATCATAAAAACATTTTGAGGCCTGAAACATAATCAAAGAAACTACGAAAAAAAATGCTCATTCACCATGTAAAGATCATCTTATTGAATTATGTCACACAATAAAAATCGGATTCTTTGTATCGGAAAGAAATAGAAAAAAAAAGCCTAAATAAGACAGGCAACAATGTTAAACAACACAATGTAAAACTTGAGAACTCAGAAGTAACATTTTAATTACGTGATCATGTCGATGGTAACTTTATACTACTTACAATCCATCGCATGATATGGTCCCATATTAAGAACAGAATATTTCCTCTTCAGCCTACCTAGTTATTGGCGTCAATTGTCTCAAGCCCTAACCATTTAACCGAGGCCGGCTGCATTCCAACTAAAGTACTAGGTACAGTACAGCCATACAGATGACCACCAATAATACAGATTGACAAATAAGCAAGCTGGCGGTCAATTGTTGTTGCTGATTGTACGTGCGTGTCGCGTGAGAACTGGCTAGTAATGAGCAATAACGGGCTGACATGTACTCATGTAATCTCCAGTACATCGACAACAGCACAAGTACTTGTGCTGTTGTCGATGGATGTACTGGAGATTGTTGAGATGTTAAGAGACCATTAGTATTTTAGCGCATTGTAAGATGGAAATAATACTAAAGAAAGACGTTTCGGTGTGTCTGGGCGACAAGTAAATAAATATATAAGGTCCTATTAAAATAGGTGGACAAATTTTAACACAGCATTCAGTACGTCTAACCAATGACATCCAAGAAAAAAAAACACTGCTTAAAGTTTTATTTTGACCTAAAATAATAAATTGCCGGCAGTACTCTAGAATAAACATATCCATTAGGTCAAAATAAAATCACTCTAATCAGTTTTTTTTTGTTTGGATATCATTGGTTAGACGTACTACCGACGTACGACCGCTGTGTTAAAATTTGTCCACCTATTTTAATGGGACCTTATATTTATGTCTTGTACGAAAAATACTCGTAATTGGCTAACCAAGTACAATAAAACTGAAATGTAATATACTTAGTTAGTCATTATCTTTCTTTGTACACCTGCCTTTTCAGCGTTTGGAGTTTTCTGAACTTAGCGTAACCTAAGGAAGGGAAGGACCTCAGCTAGGCAAGTGAAAATCGCGTTTACAGTGTTTCGTCTTTACACATTCGTTCGTTCTACGACATTCAACTGGATCGACCTAAAAACTCCAACCGTTTTTGCAAATGAAACGTCGCTTTAAGCAAGACCTCTGATATTCCCAAAAAAAATAAGGTTTATTTTTCTCAGTAAACAAACCTATTCACTCCATTGTGCTCATGCAAGAACCAGAATTACTATACCGTCTTTCACAACCTCAAACATGCTAAATCAACAATAATTGGAGCTTTCTTCGAGCATACCGTACATTGAACTACAACGAAAGCCTCTTTTACTGTGCTATACAGCAAACACATTTCTACGTATGTATGTAGGTGGGCGGCATCCGGACGCACGCCATTCGATTCCCCGAAGAGGAAATCGTTACGGCCAGCAAATTGGACCCTAACCACTAGTTTGGACGCCGACACGCAGATGTTGGCTTATTTACTCTACTCCATGTATAAATAACTAAATTGACGATAATAGCTACTTATCCCTAGCCTTTATTACATGACTTTTTGTTGTAACCTACATTGTAGAGGGAAATTAATTGTAGTTTTGAAAATAACTGATTTCTGAGGTTCATGTTCGTAGTTGGATGACAACACTAGTTGAATGGGTCAGGTCATGAATTGTTTTTTTTTTCAAAATAAAATGAATAAAGAGAAACAAAAGATTCCTTAGGGTAAAATAATTGTTTTTACCTAAGATTTCTTAAACAAATTATCACCATACTCTGTCAGTGCCATGATCAGTTTTGGCGGACTGGCGGAAATCAAATGAATCATAATTTAAGTTACCGCTTGAATGTTGTCAGTACCTAGCCCAGCCAATTCCGCCAGTCTGTCTACGCCTTGCAACTAGACCCTAAGATTTTCTAAAAGCCTAAAATATAGCCTAGATAAAACCTTTATAGGTTTTTCATTTCATCTATTTTTATTACTAACATTAACTGCTCGTATCAATAAAGATTTAGAGGCATTAAATTAGGAATATTGTTATTTCGTAAGCTCCCAGATTTTGAAGTCGACGTCTTCTAAAAATGGGGCCATAAACAAATTCATAAGTAGGCTCTGTTCACGTTTTATGCTTTTTTAAGGGGGCCCCTTGAGGGCGCCGGTAAAGTGAAACGCGGCGTAAAACCTGCGGAACCCTGCTGGGAAACAAGGGGAAAGGGGACTTTTAAAATTTCCTTTGCTTTCTTAAAAGCCCTGGTTTAGTGAAAGAGTTAGTTGTGGAAATTGTAAATTGAGTTTTGAGAGGGAGAAATAGATTTAATTTTGTTGGTGTTCAGCGTACGTGGGTGTGTAAAAGTATTGGCTTCTCACTTGACTTGAAAGTAAACTGTATCAGAAAATAATGTATATGAATGGTACAGTCACCAGCATATACAATTTCCTACACACGTACAAATTAAAACAGCATTCTCGAAAAGGAAATTACGTTTCATTGTCCATCCGCGCGAAAAGAGAACAGACACAACATTTTTAATTCAAAACACACAGCAACCCATACGCATTAAAATAGGTTTAACCGCCAGCCGTTCCATTTTCAAAAAAATAAAATAAAACAAAAAGGCGCGTTCCCGCCATTTCTCCGGGCCGCACCGCAAATTCCAGTGGAAAAAATCGTATTCCGAACGCGGTTTGAATTTTAATTGACGTTGAGCCAACAGCGCGATCGGCGTGGCGTTGCGAACATTTTCGAGTTTACATCTCGTTCGGTTGGGGCTGGTTGGTGGTAGCCCACAACATGTGCGCTATAAAAGTGACGCCACACGTCCGCAACGTCGACCGGGACGCTTCAGCGTTGCGTAGTGCACGTAAAAGTAGATACCGCTTGTCAATCTTATGAACGTCAAGACGTCAAGACTATCTAACAGGTGCTAAAAAGGATCTTTTTGTCATTTGTTTGGTACTCGACATGTATTGAAACTGAGCTGTACTTTGTGGAATCCCATATAATTTACCGTATCACATTGAAACTTACTGTTGAAGTGACGTAACAGCACAATTATATGTACGCACATACCATACAAACATAACAATGATACTATAAATAAACATATACGATTACATAATTTTCATTCTATCTACATCTGGGCATTATATTTTCATAATTTTCAGTGGTGTTCATAAAAATGTAATAGCTTCATTGTCGTCGGTCACGTGCAACAGTTCATGAGACCTCTAAATTACAATAAACAATTTGGTTCGCTCATTATTCGCGGGTTCATCACGGCTTCACGTACAAATGATTCGACACCGCCGCGTAATGTCGAATGTCCGCGGATAATTGCGAAATAACCGCGAGACAGCCTCCTCCCGTTACATTTAATTTGGCGCCTCTCTATTTGCGTCAAATTGAGGACGATGAGGCATCGCTCTGGCTTATTGTGTACTTAGTTCTCTTGATTAAAATAAATCAGCCCTCACTGGTACGTCTAATTTTGCGAACTTTTCAGTAGGATAACTTTTTCTCCTTTTTTTTTCTTCTGCGCTATTTTATTGCAACCAAGTATCTGAAAGCCAAATTTGTGATTGAAGGCCAATGATGTCTTGTTGTTCAGGAGATTCTCTTTGTATCCTAAATTAAATTTTGCAATATTATGAGTCCAACGTGATTTCAATTTCCCTTCGTCAATTCAGTTTCCCCAGATTAAATAACGAATCATCTTTTCCAGATAACATGCTGCTACTGTCAACATCCAGTGCAGCAATCATAAACAAGAATCTCCGTTTTAAATAACCCTGATGTGTGACCAAAAATGACGCATGCGGGCAAACGTAAGGCGAACACGTCACGTGAATGATCAGGCGTTGGGCAGCGCGGCACACACACAGCGATGCAAGAGATATGCAACACCGCTGCCTTGCCGCTCGACACTAACCCACTGGTGCGCAAGATAAAATGCGAAGAGTTCCCCGCCATCAGAGGGAAGCAACACACGAGAGTTGGCATGGGGGTGCGCGATGAGATGGAAGAGGACTTCGCCGTGAAGACGCGGAACACGCCGCCGATGGGGCCGGCGCCGGGGCAGGAGCACCCGCGCATGGAGCACGGCGGCAATGGCTTCTGGCTGGCCGCCGTCACCACCGCCGGCGCGCCGCACCCCATGCTCGAAACCTGCACCGAGACCGGCTTCATCAACAGCCAACCTTCTATGGCCGAGTTCATGACCGCCTTACCTCAACTAGGAGGCGGAGAGCTCAGTCCGCAACACACTCCCCCGGGCTACGCGCCCGACCTTCCGTCACCCGGTGGTGGCCTCAACGTACCCGAATACCCATGGATGAAGGAGAAAAAAACCACAAGAAAGAACAGTCAACAAGGTACGTGATAATATCTGTAGAAATAGAAGTAGATTATCAGAATTAAGCTTTCGAAACTGCGAATAGCGGTCAAAAACATTTATCAAGCCCCACCACCGCTTAGAGGCCACCAATAAGAAAATGGCTGCTCCATCAAATGCGGACATTTTCGTTTCGTAAGTGCGCCTAACTGCCGCTTGAATAACAACTTTGGAATTATTATTGTGCCTTTCAACAGCAACAACAAATGGCTATTCAACCATTGTATTCTGGTTCACGGTCCCAGAGTCTCTTTAATGAACGTCAAATTACTCCGAAATATATTGAATTGTGTGGCGCGACGACGCCGACGTTTTGTGTCTGTAACTGTAGTTGGTCGTGGTGTGGGAGTGGTATCGCTACGCGTCGGCAGACGTATTATCCGAGCCACCGACCCGCTCCAACATGCCGTGTAACGGAACGGAATACCCGACATGCACTATAACCACAAATTATAAGTGAGAACATTTTAGAACATAATTTTTACATGCTGACAAGCTTGTAGGTAAATATATCAAAGAACGGAGCTCTGAGTGGGAACCTGTCAAATGTGTCACTGTACTTCACTGACTTTATTGGTGACACGCTAGCTTGAGCTAACTAAAACGCGCATACAATCAGTCTAGCTACTGTATTCTTATGTATTTGTGAACCTGGTAATATTTTTGTTATTATAAACCCAATTCCAATTAACTTACACGAACGAGATTATCCAACAGACGAATCGAAAGTTTTTTTAGTCAGAACAAAAAAACACATCTCATTTTTTTTCCTCTTAAATCTGATAGAGACATTAATTTTTTGTACAATTAAACGATAGATAAAAGACGGAGTGACCCCAAATTTGTCTCTGGGACAAAACGCGTGTTAGGGAGAACAATGAGCGGTGGATGATCCATCACCATCCGTCGTGTGAACCGACCCTCACCTGGCTAGTGATACATCATGAGGATGCGATACAAATTGCGACATTTCTGAACCGACCCTTAGCTTGGGAAAATATTGATACAATTAGCGAGAAATTACGATATCGTGATTTTTTTAATCCGATATTTTTTTGTAAGTTCAAATGTCAGTAAGACTGACCAGGATCAAATTTGAACACATCTCGTAAACTTTTGAGTGTATTTCATACGGTAAACTCACGCACGCACACTCACACACCCACGCTCGCTCACTCATTCACGCTGTACTCTTAGCAATGTATTGTATACCTTTTAAATTGTAAATCCGTAATTGGCAATAGGATTAGTTTATATAGTGCAAGATAAAATTTTAAAGAGCTGCGGATTTTGTGAATAATAAATAAATAAATAATAGAGTTGCATCACGCCAACATACAAAAAGTTGCCTTAATCATATCATAATCCGCATCCGAATCACGAAATTGTAAATCCTCGAAACAAAAAATAGCCACTTACACACAATCTGAGATGACGTCTGTCAGGACAAAAAGAGGATTACAGCTCACAGCTCACGGCCTACAGGTGTAGCGGTATAGGTTACCGACACCTCCAATTCTAGGAACCGTTGCAATATGAACTGATTACCCGTTCACCTTTCTATAAATCACAAGACCAATCAGACGCGATGATTCTACACTTTCGTCTCGGTAGTTCACATTTGCGACCTTCCCAGTTTTTTGTCGACAATTCATATAAGAGTTGAGCAGTTTTACAACGTGTAATAGATAATATTTTCATATTTGAGGCGATTAACGCGTGGTGCACAGGAGCGGTCTCCCGCGGGGCTCGACGGGGGGTCTCGCCGACAAAACGCACGCGTTAACATCATTTTATGGACGCTACTTCTTCGCTAAGCGGTTCTTAAAGAATTAGTTCGGAAGAGCTGTTAAGAAATCAGCGTTGTTGCTTTCGATGTTCTTGTTAATCTAGGATGGCAGTGAAACATTGGGAATTAAATTCTAATATTTTTGGTAGCCACCGGTAACAATGACCGTATCGTGCCATATTCCAACACGCCTTTTATATCACCAATCATTATCAGGTCTTTGAAGGTCGACGTTCCTTCTAAGTGTACCCTAAGTCTTGGTGTCCGAATACTTTACACGGTCTATGACGAAGCCACATGGCTCAGTCAGTACTGAACACTTATGTTGTCTGAGCCAAATAATCTTTCATACAAATATGTAGGTATGTGTATTATCATCTTTTGGCACCTAACCAAAGCTAGAATATTTAAACTTTTGCCTTCCTCTGCCAATAGATGCGAATCAAGTGCTAACAGATCGTACCTTCACCAAAAACGTTTTACAAAGAAGAAGAAGATGAAGTCAGCAGTAGCTATGGTCCATATTTCTTTTACTAATATTATAAAGAGGTACAATTTGTTTGTATGTAGGGGTAATCTTCGGAACTAGTGATCCAATTCTAACTTTCTTTCACTGATAGAAAGAGACATTATTCGTGGGTGCTTTTAGGCTAAAAAATTTAGTTATATCATGCATATTAGCCGAGCTATCACAATTTTTGCGGACGAAGTCGCGGGCGAAGTGCTAGTATTTTATAAATGTGAAATAACTCTGTCTGTTCTTTACCATTTCACGCATGTCTGAATGGATTTCGATAACATTTGGCGCACGGGTATTTTTTATCCCACCAGTATGTTCCCATAAAATAATTCAAGACCTATACGCAAGCGAAACTTCTGGCAAAAGCAAGAGATACAAATATCACAAGAATGACAAAGTACTCGTACAACAGTACGCTGTTATATTATTGCTGATATTATTATACACAAACTTGCTTATAGGCACCCTGATGATACCACTCCAAATATAAGTTTGCACAAACATGTAGGGTTGTCGAAATCTCTAAACATCCAGATTTCACCAACATATCGTTTGTATCACTAAACTTCATAGACTGCACAAACATTTTGTGACGATAATAAATATTTTTTTCTCGATATTTTAGTTTAGACCAAACGAGCGAATACGTGCTAACATTCTAACCCCAATTATCTTTTATGTAAACTAAGATAGAACCAACGAAAGAATCGTTTGCCTATCTATACCAAAATATCGAGAAAAATATGCTCCTGCTTTTGGTCACCCCAGTTTCAAATGATTGTTTTACACAATTTTCCTTTGCTAGGGTAGGAAGAGAAAAACGTGTGAAAAGTGCTTTTTTGAAACTTCTCTACCGACCTAAGTACGCTTAATTCGTATCTTATTCTTTTACTTAAATAAACCAAACCTTGTGTCTAGATAGTTTACTTACACTATCTCTGTTGCATGGTTAATTCGTCTCAATTATTAAAATGGGTTTGAACATCGTTTGTGTTACTCAAATAATTTTATTAAAAATTTCGATAAAACTTACTAACTTCCAAATATATCGACCAAAATATCACATCTGTCGTCACACGAGATCTATCGGCAACCCTAGTACACAAGGGCTGCAGAGCCGGCCGTGAACCGGCGCTACCGGGGTAATCCGTCACTGTCAGCGCTATCGAGCGATGCACGCCCGCGCGATGCACCGCCGCGCCGCGCCGCCGCCGAGAGCGCCTGTGCGCTCTGCGCCTAAACTTAGATATTGCCTTCACCAACTTTGACTCATCCCGACTCCACGTCTATTTCCAAATGCCGCATATCCGGCATTTTCAATACCATTTCCTGATTTTTTCTTTACTCCTCTGAGAATATTTTTAGACACAAAAGAACAGTTATGTAAAACGACTGCAGCGACAACAAAAAACATTGAAAATTCCGTAAATATTTTCGGAAACCTACTTATTTGCGGCGAATATTTAAAAAATTTGTAAACACAAAAGATTTTGATAGAAACTTAAACATTTCTATTATTCGAAAACGTTTCGCAAAAAAATAGAATAACGGAACTGCGACCACGAACACGTCGAATAGAAGACAATTCTCAATAGAATCGAGAGAGGAGATACTCGTAGATATACGTATTAGGGACATGAAACAAATTGTTCGCACAACCACGCCCCGGGCCGATCTCAGAGGAGATCGAAATTAAAATGAACGCCCTGACACGATCGATCATTCGATTCTTTAATACAATGCCGCGTTATTCCTGCACTGTCTCAATTTGTTCAGACGATCGTGAGTGACGTGGAGGCACTCGCGATTTCACGTTCCTTGTTCACTGTAATGACTTTTGAGTAACAAAAGGATTTATTAAATGTAACCAAGGTTTTTTGAAGGGTTCGCGAAATGTGAAGGATGAGATATCAAGACGCGAGGTGCGTGGAATATCGTGAGTGTCAAGATTATGATCTTGACACTCACGATACACTACTTAGAACTTTAACCTTTTTATTTTAGGTTTAGGTTTAATAGTAGAAATTACCTTTTTGACATTGCATAAAAGAAAGCCAGTTACTAAAATTAATAAAAACAAACACAACTTCCGACACTTTCTATTGTATTTACGAGTAAAATGTAGGTACTAATTAAATTTATAAAATATTACCAAAAGTTAACTGGAATCCAACACTTTTTATAATACCTAAAACAAAGTTTGTTCAAAAACGGAAATAATCCAACACACGGACTTAGTGGGTACCAAGTCTGTTGTGTATTGTATTTTTAACGAAATCGCGTGCGAGGTATCGCGTTCTGTAAATAAGCAGCTGAAATATTCACTGTAATACGAACCTATTACACGTAATGATGATGGCATGGGAACTTTGTCATTCTGCCTGCTTACCGCTAACTAACATTTTTTGTAGGCACAGTCTTTTTTTAAATAAGATATGCAGGAAATTCAAACAAGACAATTTTTTTTTGGTGCAATCTTTTTGAAGTATAGTCGTTATGTGCTAGAAGACATACGACAAAATTAGGCGAACATTTATTGCAAAAAATCAATCGAAAAATTTTTGAAGCTCGGGTTTTTTTAATAAACAAGTCTATAGGTACAATTATGTGTCAATTAGGCTCATCTAACATAACAGCACGCCTGTAATCTCTAAAGGCCAAGGCAGAGGCTTACCTATAGCACTTACAACTTTATTTAGTCAGTTATATTTGAGTCCAATGTCAATCTTATTATTTTTTATTTAAGGTCATGACAAAACACCATACAAACAATCGAAAGTACATTGTGTGTGACCACTTTCCATTACAACAGGTCCTCAACCCTCAAACGCGCGAGGTGCGCAAAAATAGCGCCACTTTCAATTTCAATGCAAAAATAAGTCGTAAATTGTGAAAATTAGCCACGGTCGGAACAAACGCCAAAACTCAGGTAGTCTTTTATCTAGCACAGTTGACCACATCTCGCAAATATAGCAATAAATCTTTAGGTCGGCCTTCTTTGATTTATGTGAAAAATGATCGTAAATTTTAGGTTAGAATGATATCCCAAAGGCGGGCCGTTCTTGGTCACCACTTAAGGTACCTCTCGACTATTATGTTTTATTGAGTTCCACTTAATATTATCAGGTTAAGGTTCTACTTTAGAGCCAAATGATTGTTGCTGCTTAAACAGCAGTCATTTTCGGCTTGTTTCTATGTGTAATTTTATCGTTAGTTTGGTCCTTTAAATAACTCACTATAAGCTTAACAAGCACTGATTATAATAGTAACTAGAATAAATCAAGTGTAATATAGCTAATAATATGTATAATCTATCTGCGCATTTAATAAAATAATACATTATCTTGATGTATTTTTTTATGTAAAATTAAATTCGAAGATCATCATCTGCCTAGCCTTTTCCCAACATGTTGGGGTCGGCTTCCAGTCTAACCGGATGCAGCTGAATACCAGTATTTTACATGGAGCGACTGCCTGTCTGACCTCCACAACCCAGTAAGTACTGGGTAATACGATGCCCCTTAATAAGACTGGTTGTCAGACTTTTTGGGCCACTTTCTACCTGTAACGCGACTGTCAAAGGTGTACAAATGGCAGCCGGGACCAACGGCTGCCAAAGCATGTTAATGCTTTCCGAGGCAAGGAGGAAACTCGGTATGTAATGGGTGGTCACCCATCCACAGACCGACCTAGGCAAGCGCGGGTTAACCTGAAGATTGATCCGAGCGGCTCCTCAAAAAAAAATATTCGAAGATATGAAAAGTTTATTTTCTATAGTGACCTCTGAAAGTTTTTGTAGGCAGTTTAGTCCTACGTTGGATATTAATTCACCACGTAACGTCGCGTGGGCATGTATAATTTTTATTATACACTTACACGAGTGTATAATTAAAATTTTACATGCCCTGTATTTAAAATTCCTAGTTCAAAGTTTTCCTTACCTTGAGGTAATTTATTTTCATTGGTTTTTTTTCTATAAACAACCCTTCAAAATACTAATCTACTATTAATAAATCATAAACACCGTGAAACTAAAACAAAAATATAATAATTTTCGACTATAACAACCGTATTCATTGGCTGTCAATACATTCCTGGCTATGATTTACGCGGGCCGTAACACTTTCGCTGCCACCGGGGCACCGGCTATCATCGCTACGACATAAATCAATGCGGCGACAACTGGCCCTTTGTGCCTTTATAGCCGATTCCAAATAATACACCCGACACCCGAAGGTTAAAACGTTAATGCGATATGTTTTAGGATTTATTTGACTGTTTAAATCGATGTTTGGCCTCAAGTGTGTGTTTTATAGGGTTAAGTTTTACATGGATAGATTTACATGATTACATTTACATAGATTTACATGGTAGTTATGTTATTTTATTTCAGTTTTTCTTTTCTTCTCGTTGCTCTATTCAGTTTCTTTTGACTGTGTCATGGAAAAGGTGCGTTAACTGCTGATGGTGTATTTCCCATTAAAGAACATTCATGGTTTACATAGTGGCGGTACCTCATACAAGCCAAAAAGTTTGGCGTGCCCTTATAACCTACTAGCTGTTGCCCGCGGCTTCTCGCGTTTTGTTCGGCAATTATCCCATTGGCACGCTGTAAATATAGCCTATGGCACTCGGGATAATGTACCTTCCTATTAGTTGAAGAATATTAAAAATCGGTTCGGTCGATCCAGAGATTACCCCCTACAACCTCACAAACTTTACCTCTTTATAATATTAGTATAGACTACTCTTCATGATGTCAGTGTTTTTGAATATCTGAACAGTCTGCTTGCCCTATTGACTTGCCGCATTTTTAACCACTAGGCACTAGGCACGCCACTGAATACAACTCTGCAATAAAAAATCTGCACACTGTTCTTTAGCAGCAAATGATTCTCGCACAATATTTCATTTCAGTACAATTAACACCACCAGCAATCCACAACAGATCAAATAAGAACCCGACTACAAACGAAACGGGAGCCGCTGAGTAACTAACAAACAAACAAACAAAACATAATCCTAAGCCGACATAAAGAACGCGCCAATCAATAAATCACTCTCGCTAAGGCCCGGCGCACACTGGGCGCCTCTTTGTGGCGCATTGTCGGCGCCGATTTTTACAGCAATTAGAAACACTTACCTGCCACGGTCCACTGTAATCCTATTAGGTGATTGGTGAAAGAGACAGAGGATCTGCGTGGGCGGTCGTGGGTGCAAGACGGAGATATTGCTCAGCACTTTTCTGATAGTAAGATTTTGAATGGACTCCCCGATGAAATTGTCGTTTCTGGACTGGTTGGGTAGCGTATGTTGTTTGATCTTCATTTGTTCTCACACTCGCTTTCGGTGAGGATTTTATGCTTCTATGAACATCTTTTCTATTGCATAGTTTCGATACAAAGAAACGAGTTCAGGACGCGACTGTACTTTAATGTCATACCGTGTGACCACACAGATCGTAGATATTGATCGGCGTCGCAATGAAAAATGTCCTATGACCTTAAATAATACATAACGGTTTCGAACAATCCGGTATTCACACCACAATGTAAACAATTCTGCATAATCAATTTGTTCATTTAACACAAGATTGTTTGGCATTTCGCACCCCTCTATGAGTCTCAAGTGAGCTGTTTGGTGGTTCTAAACTGATTTATCATATCAGCGAGAGTTCCAAACAAGCATCATCTTACACGCATAAACCGTGGTATCGCGGTCGGCAACTATTGTTGCCGGCTACAAAACATTCTCGACAATATGCACTAAAACTTGAAGCACATATTTGGATAACGTTGCTAGATCATCTTTGCTTCCTACGCTAATTTAAAACGTCGTAACTCTGTTTACTTGGTCATCAGAATCTAAACTGTTCGTGGGTGGGTCCTAGGGTTCAGATTGGCGCGTGTGTCGTGTGATGTTGTTTTGTTGGTAGCGCCGCGGCTGTCGACAAACAGGAGCATGTCTGAGACGAGGGTGCGACACCCGACGTATCGTGTTGTCCGGTTTCCGGACACGAGTTTGCTTGGTCGCGGGTAATTAACTAAGTTTCTGTACTCCAAAGCATAAGTGCTTATTGATAAAACAGTAACTGTACTTCTGTAGCTTAGTTGGTTAAACTTGAATTGGAATCAGGCCCGCCATATCGTATGATAAATTAAACCTGTGAGCTTGACAGGTTAAACTAAGTACAATCACGATACCAATTCGTCACATTCAAACTAACTGTGACTGACTTTTTAGATTTATTATTATAAGAAATACATGTACACGAAATAAGTATAAACTTAAATTTCATAACTGTACAGCTAGACAGCAAATTATTAGTTAGCCGTCAAGTTGCGATATAAAACATTCACGCCGACACATATCTCAACAAAGCCTCGACACCGCATATTAAGCTCTAACGTATAAATCAAAGAAGAACATCTTAAAGCTAAGCCGCGAAATCCGTTTAATCACCTCGCGAGTTATTAATAACGCCTTTGAAATTAAACAATAAATTTAGCGGGGCTAATCGCGCGACGAGACCGCAAGCCAACCGCTCGCTGAGTCAACATTTATAGAGACAAATTGTTGCACCACTAACACGGCCTCTTCGATGTATTAATCTTGAGACGTAGCTCGTAGCGCCGCTACGCCGTAGCCGAGGGAGATCCCTGTGCACGCTCACACTACGACACTTCACGAACATCCCGACATGACAACGCTGTAAATCCTTATCATTCATATTCCAAAAGCTCTTTTCTATGGTGAATTCATGAAGTATGAACGCACACAAAAGTGCTTTATTTATGCTAATGCTAATGTGACCGCTGACTTGTTTAGACACGAATGTCATTTATATGATGCGTGTCGTTATTTTAATGCTGGTCGTGTTTAATACTTTATTGCATCAATTTTGTTTACTACTACGCTCTGTGTAAATGAAGTGAAGATGGTCATTATATTATTTTTGAACGAGAACTATGTTTATGATGATTTAGAGTAATAGATTTTTGACAGGAAGCATAATGTGAAAGTCACTTTTTTATATGATATATTATTAGCCTAAATTACCAACTATTTGTTCCTTAATACATTGAACTTATATAAGTTACACCATCAAAAACACTCACACCTTTTCACCCACACACATCACAGTCAATAAAGCGAAAATTCGGAAAAATCCGCTAAAATATCTGTCAGGACAAACGATTCTTGACCTTATCACGTCCGAGGGTGATAGGACGTTTTCCCCCCATTACCCTGGCATGATATATGGCGCTGGCGACTGCGACACAACTATTAGTGCATCCGTCATTACTCACCGTCAGAGCTACGTTTAGCCGCAGGAGCGTCGCTGCATAAACAACTACATCTCTTGGGGCGAGTGTAGCTGTGTTTGATGCTGTTAGAATTCTGTTTGTAAGTGTACCTACGACGTGTGGTGTGTTCTTGGATTTTGTGAAATATTTGTGCCCTGCTTCTGACCTGTATGTTCTTGGAATCATGACGTCATTTGGAAGTCGAACATTTCGCTTCAACACTTACTTACTAGTAAGCTCTTTGGCCGTAACACATCTGTTACAATCTTAAGCTTAATTAGATATTATTTAATAAATTAGTAAGTGTACTCGTACATTATTTTCAATATTTAATCATATAATCCAGTTAAAAAAAAACTTTCTCCTGACTAACATGCAATCTTTGGCGAAATACAATTAAAGACGAACCCAAGACAAATGTCACCATGAAGATACCTTTAGTTCCAAAATAACCATTAAGTATGGCGTTAACGTGAGGGTAGTCCGTAAGTGGCCGAGCGACGCCGACGTCGGGTACGCGGGCCTCGTTCGTCTCGTCACGAGGGTGTTAATTTGCTAAGACCCTGCTAATGAAACCCGCGACTTACCGCTGACACCGATCCCCGCCAAGATAAACGCTCACAAGAATCCCGCAGGAAATTGACGCTTTGAACCAACTCCAACTTCTCCCGATTACGTCACACTATTATATCGTATAATAAAAAAATGCAATGTTTAATTAAGCGGAACACGCATGCTATTCAAATAAAGCGCGTCTCACCACCCCCAGCTCGTAATATTGAGAGTGTCGATCGATTGCGAGGGAATCACTCCGCTTTGGAACTAATTTGATTTTAGCATATTAAGGGGGGTGTACATCTAGATATAAGGAGCGCGTCTTGTGGCCCCTCTCCCCCCCTCTGCCCCGCACGGGGGACGAACGGTGGGTAATAACGCAAATGATGTAAGGTGTGCCCTTAATATCCATCACACGCGTCCCCGTATTTGCTTATCTATGGAAACACGGAAGTGTAAAAATCGTCGTGAAAAAAGCTAGGGGTTTCAAATGTTATGTTCAACATACAATACACTTAAGATTATTAGATTCTTGGGACGTATTACTTTTCTTTGCATTGAAATTTTTCAAACATGGGGGATTCATTGTGGTTTTCAGACCTATAGTCAACTTTCAATGGGAGAAAGGTATAGCCGAATTGTTCTGACAACAGTTCCATTATTATCTTACCCAAATTATCTAAAATTAACATTTCCAAAATAAATAAATTTCAAAATCAAGCGGAGCGTATCGATATTTTTTTATCAGATCCAGTAACGCAACAAAGACGATTACCCGGTGCCAACAAACTCATTTAACTTTACGAAACTCCCGCTCAAAAATACCTCCTTAAATATTTCCCTGTTTCGATTTTATTGTTCTCTATCCTCTTTTATTCATTCATTTTATTTACCAAAGAGATTAAAGTTTAAAAAGTTTGAAATCGAAAACGAACCTATTTCGAAATTCGTATTTTCGAACACTACAGTACTTTCACTTTTTATTTACCGCTAGCTATTACGTTCAGGTTTGAATGTACGGATCATTTTTTTAATCAAACTTCAGGTTAACCTAACCAACTTAATAGCTATCGGTAAAATAACAGCGAAGGAACTGTTTTCGCTATTGAAAGTGCCTGATTTTTAGGCAAAGGTATGCACAATCAGCTTGTGGAAAGTTCAACGGAAATAAATGTAGGGTCGGAGGGTAGATAAGTGTTCCCGTGTAAATGCCCGGCCTCTTTCGTCGAGCTCTCAATCGGATGCTGGGCTACATAAATAAGAGTGGATGAAGGTGTCTCTTATCTGAACAGTTTTGTCGCCTCACTTCTTAGGTTTGAATGCGGTTGTAAACGTGTAGCTTTCTTAGAAGGGTTTCCGTTGTTAGTTGTGAACGTGTAATTATATGGTCCTTAACAAATGATTTTCTCCCTAAGAAATTATTAAGTTTTGCATGTAGCAGCCATGTGCAAATAAAGCGAATGTGAATGTGTCTATGGCTAACAATCAACATAGAGGTTAATTGAATTGTATTCTGACTTTTCGTCAAGGGTATCGTACTATTGTATAGTACCTGTATGATTTTTCATTAATAAATCGTTTTTGCTCATGGCATCATATTACCGCCTAAGGTCGACATAGCAGTATAACACATTGAAATGATCCATATTGCACACCCATTGTCTGCAATTGCCATAATCGACTATTTCCCTTATCTAAAGCATGCATAATAAAGATAAATAGTAGACACAACGCTAACACTAGACACTGTTAAAAATACTTACTTAAGTATTTTAAATAAGTCGTGAAAAACGTTAGACGGTAAGTAATTCGTCTAAGACGCTGGTTTCCTCCAGTGGGTTGTTTATTGAACCGCGAAGCATTTGTAATCGTTTAATACCCTCAATTCTTTATCAGAGCGCCGGGGGTGCATCACACTGGGTCGGGTTCACCCCCGGCCGCTCTAATGTATAGCTCGACGACAGTCATCTGATTATCTCTTTCGATACAACATTGAAATTTAATTAAAATCACACTTAACTACCCAAGAAACACTAAAATTTTATTTTCGTCAACCAATAACGAGATATTTTTATTGGTCCCGAGAAGGCTCTCATTTCGCGAAAGTGAAATGGAACGCAAACGATACAAACTAAGGCGGACTCAATAATGACATCATTTGCTTATCAGCTGACCATTACCGAAAATCGAACGCTACATTAGGCACGCACAGTCCGAAACCTAACTGTCACTAAATCTAATAAAAACTCCTTATCGAAGCTTCGCCATTGTAAACTGCCATCGATTGCAATATTTACTTTTAAGGCGAACATAAATTCTTTCCATTTAAAAAAATAAAAACATTTCGGCTCTTATCGTGTTCGATTTTTAAATAACGGTGTGCCATTGGTAGCTAAGTTGAGGACAAGGTTTTGTCCCCGGTTCCCCTTTTTTCTTGGGGAGGAATTTCTTTTCGGCAATTTAGAGGCGAGCAGATAATAAAAGGGCTCTAACTGCCCCGATCGCACCCTAATGAAAACTGGAAAACTCCTCATTTCAGTATCGATAACTTTTCTATTTACGCCGACACACGCGAACGGTAACTCAAACAAAATCTAGTCACTAATCACTCAATTAGAGAAATCAACTTTGGACACCTAATGCGTTAGCATCTATAATTTGAGTTTTGTAACAAGAAAGAATAAACAAACTGGTTTTATGGTTAAATTATGACTCGCTATATGTGATGAACGTTTACGAGTAATAAAACGTTCGTATGATGTCTTCTTGACGTGACGATCTAGATGCGACCAGAGAAAACTGCACGGAGAGAAGAGTGGAAGGCTATGGGGGAGGTGTTTGCCCAGCAGTGGGACAATAGACGCTAAGTAAAAAAAACGATGTCTTCACATTTTATAACCGAAGAAAAAAAAAGAACAAAGTTCTCAAGTTGACGCGTATATTTGTAATTATAATGATAGGTACTTGTGTTACATTAGTAAGCTTTTTATGTACCTCATTATATAATTTTTAGTCCTCCTGTAAAAAGACCCAACGTTCCTTCACCTGTTTCTTCACTAAAATCTTCCCTGCCCCATTCCTCCAGAAAAAAACTATACAATCATGCAAATACAAAACAAAAACCTTGTGTATATCAGGCTGCGTGCAGGATCAGATCATCGTGATCCTCAGCACTTGACCCAGTTCGGGTGCAGCGGGTGTAAATCGAGAATCGATATGGCAACGACCCTCGTGTTTTGGTGACTCTCGCGCTCCTCTCGCCTTCTGTGATAGCGATGGAGGCTGGCGAGATCTGCAAATACAATAAAGAAATGAATACAATCCATTTCTTTGGTATGGGTAATCCATAAGATGATGAACAAACCTTGTAGTGTTACGTGCGCTGTGACGGCACAGTTATGTTTGTGGATGAGAGTGAATGTTTTTTGGAAAAGTAAACTTTTCAATCAAGATTTTCGGATCCGGGATTCGTGATTGATTTTGCAAGTCAAATAAACTCAAGTAAAAACCTCGGTCATTTGTATAAACTGATTCAGCTATCTTGGTAAAATATGACACATCAGGATTCCCCAAAAAAAACTCTTACGACCTTTCAACTATTCATAAAAATAACAATAAAAAACTTAAGTCCACAAAACTATAATCTGACATATCTACACGTCTAAAATTGAATATACTATTACAGTAATTATCGTGTACATGGTACAGTTGTTGAAACCTATAATCTACAATAGGACCTCACAATAATTTGGTCAGCAACGGCGTAGCTTTTTTCCGTAGACGCGGTTGTTCCCCCGGGACACGTGGTCCCACTAATTGCACAGCTGGGACAACCCACACCACCAAATGTGAGTTTTCCACTTAAATAAATACATATATTTCATTCATATTACTCCAACATACATAGGCTCTAATTACGAAGGGAAGGACGCTCTATGAATTACTGGCTTACAATTAAATGAATGTTACCTTTAATTTTTTCTTTGTTTTGTTGTGTGCTGTCACAAAATACAGTAGAAGCTTCCGTGGACTGAAATGAATATGAGTGGGGGTCAAGTACTACCTGTATCTCGTACCTGTAGTATCTCTGATATCATGTAGAAGATTTGGCCAAGTTAGAGTCGTGAAAATCGATCGAGCAACGCTGTAAACAAATAGGTAGGTACATTTTCCCAACGCAAATTGTTTTAAAACATTGTTTAAATCCACCGCCTGTAAGTTAACATCAAACAACGAGAAAATTAACGCACACCCGCCATATTGAGATTGTTTAAACTTGGATATTATGTACAAGCAACCGCCACATGTCCTTCTCGGAACCCGGGAACTTCTCCACGCGTATTCGAATTCCTGTATGGAGTAGAAATACGGCTTTATAGGAGTAAAATCATACTTTCTCCTGGCGGGCGCGGGGGCCCGCGGTACTAATGACCGCGCGGGGAGAGGGAATATCTACCTATACCTACACATGGCACGACAACCACACTTTATATTGCGTTTAGCAGGCTGCCTACCCACACTCCTGCTACACACACAGACAAACCACCAAGGTTTGTTTTTTTTTAGTTATTATTCCGACGTGCACTATTTTCTTTTCTGACCGCCACTCTTGCGGTCCGCTGCGAGGTTCACGAGTCACGACGTTTTCGCAAAACAAAGGTAGGTTTCGTTAAGGAAATATTACGAAAAGCGGTTACATTCCTAATTAAGATGATTTTATTTAACTACCTAATACTTTTTCGGAAAATGGAGTTTATTTTTTTGTTTTTATAGCTGAGGTTTATCTTTAATAACAGAGGCTTTGGATGATTATTTTGGTTTATAACAGTTACAATTTATTTAGACTGAGGAGCCTAGCAAAGAGAATAAAGGCCGGAATTGCGTAAAGCGATGACTCAATAAAATGTTTTAATAGCAAAAAAAAACACAAGGTTTGTGGTTTTAGACGTAAGAGAATTACTCAACACACGTCAAATTGAGTCGTAACCAGTAGCATTGAATTGTCTATGCTACAAGCAATTAAAAAATGCCTGTCAGAGTTTCCTGCCAGTCATGTTCCGTGCATGTGTTAGAACTCGCGGGCCAAAGTCGGGAGTAATGCTGACTCACTGACCCTGTGTCAAATCTCGATGGACAGTCAACCCAGTGTTTAGCACATGTGCTGAATTTTACATGTTGGAGTTGAGCGTTGGTTTTAGTTGGATAAGGGTGGGTTTGACTCGGGGTTTCCTCTTTCAACTTAGCTAGAACAGGAGGTTATTTTGCCCACCCGCGTGTGATTACGGCTATTTGATCGATAATCAAAAGAGATTGAGATTTGATTAGGCGTTTGGTACGAATCTTGATTATGTATTTTACTACTTACATAAATCTTTACATCATGGTACTTAAAAACCAAACAAACCCTGCTCAATCTGCTCTGTGTAAAGCTCGTAACAAAATTCAATCACGATGTGCAATCTATGTGACAAAGTAATCACGTTAAAAGATTGAAGGAAACGAGTGAATATTAGTTTGTGATAATAAAAACCGATAACATCGACAGTTCATTTAGCAGTGAATGTGTGACAGGTATAAAATGCCCGTTCGCACGGACTCACACGATTACTGAGAACTAACGTACTCACCTCATCTACTTACCGATCGCCCTATACTTGATTACTATACCACAGCCACTATGCTGAGGAAATTGCATTTGTTGAAGTTGAATAATGGTAAACATGTATCAGTAATTTTATACTTTTCTTCATCTTAAACTGTCAGTTTGAACACTTTACATAGGTAAGCACATAAATTATTGACAAAGTGCTAAACTTCAACAACGTGATATATGAAACGTAGAAAGCGCATCAGAACAGCAGTATCCATTCATATAAAACACATTTCTGACTTTCAAATATTCAACATACGATATCCAAATTGTTATTGGAATAACGCATCATCCATCAGACATCGCGCGTCAGTGGGGTGAACGTAACGTCGCGAGAAAGGGAGAGATATACACATAGGATATGAGTTAGAGAGGGACATATATTGAATTTGAAGAATTTGCATAATCTGCTCGGGTACTTTATCATAGAACCACGTGGTAGTGACTAGTGCAGTCGCGGATTACGCGCGCCGGATTAAATCGACACGTCTCCCGTCGCCGAGCAACGAGGTCGTTCGGATCACGCGTCTGCTGCCGATGTTACCGCTTTCGACACAACTTCAAAACTAAAATATTACATTCATAACTCTAATGATGCGTGAGAAACCACACACGATTAATCGAGCCAACTCACTATTTAATTCCAAACCCAGTGGCCGAAATCAAAGTAAGAACACAATTGGAGATCCGACTTTTATATCAAATGATAAATATCACACCGCGTGCCTCGGCCGTCCAAAAAACGCTTAACTTGTCCCGCTACAAAAGGAAAAAGCCAGCGTCTTCCGTTCGGCCGAAGCTAAAGAAAAAATCTTCGCGAGGGATCCGAGCCTTCCATTTATCATATTCCATATTCATTTATTCGTCAAGTTCTGGATTCATTTATTCGTCATGTCTTGATTTCGTCTCATTTATTATTAAAAATGAACTGTCCGGAGCAGAACGTGAATACGACATCGGCCGGGGGCCACTGTTTCAATCTTAGTATAATTTCATGCTGAATTAGGTCAGTGTGGTGGGACGCGGCAGTTTTTGCTAGTAGCATTTTTATGTCACGCTGTAGCAAGTAATACGTTCGTTACCGGGGGCCCTTAGGTCCACGACCTTGTTGATACAGGGTGATCAGTGGGTCAGCGATATCTCGGGATCTGGGCCGGTGCTGACCCCGACTTCCGAGCGGATGATGTATCACCTGAGCGATATCGCGCTTGTTGTACTAACTCATGTGGATGTGTAACACCGTTTGCGGATTTCAAAGCTCTTTTGTAAGCATTTTGCAAAGTGAATGCTTTTCGGCACATTTTACTAAAGTGGTTAATCTAAATTGATCTTTTACTTAAGGTAGCTCTAGAGTGTAGACAATACCGCAACGTTTTCAAATTAGATGGATCAATAAAAAACTTTGGTTCGTAAATGAAGGTGAAAAACCTACATTTACCTACCCAAAGAATAATATTGAAACTACCAAGTGTTTTTAACTTTTCCAAGGCCGTTTTCTAATTGTCACGTTCAATAAATAAACAATATTAGAAATTGACTTTAGTTTAAAATTTAATGGCCAATTTATTTTAAAAAAATAGAACGAGGAAACAAACCGGAATTATTTAAACTATGAAAGTTTTAAAAAGTTTATTGGAAACATGACCTTACGAAAACATCAACAAAACTATCAACATTTTCAGAAGTTACGAAAACCCGAAGTAGCCACACGGGGCCAAATAAAGAATAGATATACGATCCATTTGTAGGCAATCTCACAATAAAACGTTGTCAGTCTTTGTGTCGGCTGTCGGCGGGCAGTAATACGGCCATTTTGCAAACATAACAAATGAGGGCATTACTGGCCGAACCTCCACTACATACGTCATACCGACCTATGGGGAAGTGCGGAAATATGATAATGAAATTGAACAATATAGGTGAGTATTATCTAGGCTTAAACTTGACACATCGAACTTTAAACAGAGAATGTGAAACAGGTATGACATAAAGACGATGTATTTTCTAAAAGAACTTAAAAAAAAAACGGTGTGCGTTAATATTTACAACTGTATGTACTACCGAGTTCGCTGACCAGTTTTCAACCTTATTGGTAAGTGCATAAGGGTGAAAAGTGGCAGACCCTCAGTGGACTCGGTAGTACATCGACAGTCTCGTCTCACGCAAGCAAGAACAGTTACTAGCTTATAAGCGTTAGAAAGAGTGTTCCACACGTATAGTGAACTGACGGAGACGACGCTCCACAAAGCTGAGTTTTATCTGAAAACTCGTTATACTATATGCGGATATACTTGCTTACGCTTTAAACGCACGGCCGTCTTACTTCAGCGAGTTCAAGGTCCCAGGCCAATTCATTACATCACCCAATGGCGTTGACTGTCTCCGGTGCATCACTCGATCGTCCAAAAAACTCGGTCTTCGTTTGATGGGCGCTTCGGACAGGCAAGGACCCGCCCCGGGCGCCGCGCAGCGCACACCGCGACAAGAACAAATGACCCCGACGCATCATAATAAATAAAACAATTTGTTCTTAATTAGATTTCGTGAATTTAATTTTCATGCCAGTAATTGGTCGGTGGCCACAAAGAGCGGCTCTCTATCAGTGATGGATGATCGAACAGCGCCTTCGTACTATTTACCTTCGGTCTTTCCACAGTAATTAGGGGGTTCCGAAGTTTACTTTCATTATTGCTTATGAACCTATTACTGTTTCTAATATAGATTTCATTTGCTGTCGGACTATTTTTATTGTGAACGTGAGAACGTCAGGGATTGGGCATGGTGGTAAAGGGTATCTGAGCGCCATATTGAATATTTAATTCTTTATTTCACTGGCCGTAGTAATCACCGCACCGGTCTCTCCGCTGAAATGAAATGTATACGAAGCAAACCTACAGAGAAAAAGCGAACCTATTCGTCGAGTTCCCGTAGCGTCTATAAAAAGAAATGGAACGAAATAAATAAAAGAGGAAAACAAAAGACAAATCGGAAAACGCTCGCTTTTATATACTCGCTACAGAACTGCGTCGGGCGTAAAGTTTAAAAAATAAACGCCGAAAAAATCTTGAAAAGTCACGGACGCTTAACTTTCTTCCCCTGTTTTATTTTTCGTTCCCTCTTGTGCACTCTTCCGTCTCTTTTTGGCTTCAGAAACGTAATAAAGCTGTCCCGCTCTTTTTAACTGATAAGTTACTTTTTTAAACTGCAGGAAAATCGAAGTCGTTCACTGGGCGAAATTAAAAGCTGGCACTCGCAGACATAAGTCATAAAAAGAAAATATGGAAGACGTTAATCTGGTGATTTATTTTGGAATCTATTTGTTGTTTTTTGTTGTTATTTATTTTACAACTGCAGTAAATGTGAACTGAAATTATACATATGCATAAATATACTAAACGTAATTTTGTTTTTATTTTATGAAAAAGAACAGACACTTTTATTCTCAAGGTTTTAAAACATCCAATAAAACTACTGCCATTCTATAAAAATAATTATTTCGTAAGCATGACGCAATAATAATTCAATAGAGAGAAATAAGACCACGTTTGATTTTTATTTTGCAAACAGACAGAAGCATTAGAGTAGGTTGGGGTCAAAAGTGCCAAATCACTGCGGGTTGAGTAAAGACAGCATGCAAAATTAAACTAAAAACTATTAGTTTTTAGCGATTTTTTTTTAAATAATGCTCTACTCATTTTCTACGTTCAGTAACATCCGCTTTGAAAGTTTTTCATCATGATGGCATCAAAACCAACTGTGGTGAGACAGATTCGGTAGCAGACTGTCTGGGTTAAATCAGTTTTTTAGAGTAGTACACTGATAGTGGCAAACTTGAAACGTTCCAACTCCAATAACTTAGTTTTGTTTTAGTTAAATAACATTTACAGTCATGAGATCACTGATAGATTACTAACATACTTATTACTGGTACCTATAGTAAATAAAGAACAACACATTCTTAAACAAACCCAGCAGTTGAAAAAAAAAATCCTCTCGCACACTGACATTTCTGCCAACCATACCAGCAATGATGCAATGCAAATGTAACGGTGCCCCGTCACCGCAATCGGATGCCTACCGTCGAAGCGGGAACTTTACACAAGTAGAAGTAGTGCAGGAAGGTACCTCCCCCCCCCCACATACCTCACCCCCCTTACCTACCCGCCATTACGACAAATAGAGGAAAAAACGTCGAGAGCTGCACCGGCCGCGCTGTGTACCGTTTGTATGCCATCCGACGTCATTACTCCACTAATATTGAGGTGAAAGTTGATGTGAAACATCTTTTTCTTTGTAATCATGGAATAAGTATAAGTTTGGGAGTATAGTCGAGTTCGAAAGTTTTTTTTTTTGTTTTTTTAAATAAATTCAGTTCACTTTCATAAGTTGGTCACCGCGGACAAATTGAAGTAATTAATTATCGACCAATGTTTAGTTCCTGTTGCTGCAAAAAATCGTGTAAATGACGCTCTAAAAATAATACCAGCCGAACTTTAGCAAAACCAAAAATAAACTGCCCTTATCCCAGAAGAGCACATCAGTTTGTAACGATAACTCTTGTTACGAAGTTTAAAACGGAGCCACAACTCCACAAGTTACGCAAAAAGTGGTGAAACAAAACGAGGCGATGCCCCCAGTGCCCCGAGCGGCCTGATATTGATATGAGTGACTTGCACTTACCTCCCCCATCGCTCGATGTTATGGACAACTAGCGCCCTTCGACCCCCAATGTTTGCCTAGCAAATATTGTCTTTACAAACACAATGCTCACGTCGTAATCTTAGTTAAGTGTGGAAATAATGTGTTAATCCGTTGAATTGTCGTCGATTATTGAATAAATGATGGGAAAAAATATAGCACATGTTTTTTTTTTAATCCAAGAATTTACTTAGCTGTTGAGAGGTAATCTGCTTTTGACACCACACGTTACGACAATCTAGTCGATTCCTAGTGTAGTTTATTTTAACGAACATTGAGAAAAACACAATCTATTGTACTAATATTTAGTTTGAGTAACAGCCTATTATAACTATTTAGCCCATAATTCGGTATCTAAATCTTAAGGGACGACACCCTACTGGCCATAGGCACTAACTTGCGAAACCACAAAAACGGGGGTGAAACTGCCTCCATAAACAAGTAGAGGCGGCGCGAGAGGAATATTCAAGAGGAAAGTTGGTCCAGTTAGCCCGCGTCCACTCAATGTGCGACACTTGCATCTAACGGGCCGAGTTGGGCCCAGTTGACCATCGTACGTCACGCCATGCATTGCCCCGTTGTCCCCTTAATGAAGCCTGTCCCGAAACAAGTTTGATACTAACTTATTGTCATCTAAGCACGGTTTGATGGCCACTTAAATGTTCAGCCACCACTTAATAGTTGCCTAACTTTTGCCATTATAAACTACAGATTTTGTACATGATAACGTGATAAGTTTGTAAAATAGTAGGTACCTACTTGTGATGCTTTATTAAGGTATCCATTATATAATATTAAGTCGGAATCTAAAAGATTCTAGAAATAAGCAAATTGTAGCAAAGAACCTATTACTTACACACTACTTTCAAAGGATTATTGTGCTTTATCGGTTAACCAACTTTTAACGCACCATGTATCAACATTTTTTCTTTATCTTTCTAACTTACAATATACCTTATTGTAATGGATACTCCGAAGTGAGAAATGTTATCTACACAGGATATAGGAACCTACCTATCTGCGTAAGGAACAAAACATGCTGCCCATTCACGGTGCGACCGTGCGAGTTAGTCGCATTATAACCGAATGTTTGAAAGTTTCAGACTCTGTCGCACACTGCGCACAGGCGCGACCACGCCAAACTTTACGAATACGACCGAACTGTGAATATGAATCCTATTATTTGCTGCAATAAAAAGTTTTGTTAGCACATTGGGGCCGGATCTACCTATAGCCAGAGAACCTACGTGTTTATACAGGGTGTAACAGGACCCTTCTCGAAGCCGTCAACCAAGCATTCTGTACATCAAACTAAGTAACTTTAGGCAAAAAATATTGCTGGGAAACGACTTTCTTTTTTGAGGTGAAAAATCATGTTTTACGGTAGGACCCAAAGTAATGCATTACACATTGTGCTGATGAATGGATTGAATAGTATGGGGGTCGTGGAGGTGTATAAAGTAAACATCTTTCATTAAAAACATGTATTTAGAAAAAAACTTGCGAAAAAGTTGGAACTTTTCTACACACTGTGTCTACATTTCTAATCCAACTTTCCTCTCGCAGGTCTGCTGGAAGAAATTTCTTATGAAATAAGCAGTACCTTTGTGCTCGTCTATCTTGATGTAATTTCCTGTTAAGTATTTTGTGTGTACATAAATAAATAAATAAATAAATAAACTTTGACCCTAAATATCTCCGTAACTAGAAGGTTCCCAGGTATGGTCTAGAACAAAAAAAAAAGTTAGAAATAAGCATCACCTTTGTACTATTTTCTGTTCCTTTTTTCTTTTCTGTATTCAGTGTGTACATAAATTGTTAAATAAATAAATAAACATGTGCCTTTCAGCTTCGTTAAGGGTTTTGTTACACCATTTATTTGAAGAAGCTGTCGTTATTGAATATATATCACATATATATATATATAACACCTTTACGGCATGCTTGGCTAGCAATGTTGGCGTATCAATAGTAAATTACAAATAATTGCGGGATTTAACTAATTTACATGTAGCTCTTGCATATGTTTCTCATTTTTGTTCGGACTTCAGTACATATTATTTGCTGAGCATATAATTTACTTTCGCAATTTTTTCAGCCGTTTACATGGGATCTATGAAACGTCGAGAAAACTGCTACAACTAGCAGAAGTAGCACCGTTTGTCGTCAAACTATATAAAAAATATTTTCAGTAATAATTTTAGAATAACAATATTTTGTTGGAAACAGATAGTCCGCCTACCTGTCAAGCGATCAAAAAGTGCTACAACGCGTGTTATTTTTGACACAAACCGTCGTAGCAACGCTGACGTATTTCCATCGAATTGAATAAAATGTTGGAATATCGTGTGTGTTTGTGACAGCAGGACGCGTCGCCCGCGCATCAATCGTCGCTCCGTCCGTCGCTGCGCCTGCGATGGCAGACAAGTCGTGCCGTGTGTGTTTTTAGCCCTTCGCATCTAAACAAATAAAAACAAGATGTCACTGCGATATCAGTCTGTAAGTTCATGTGTTAACAACATGGATACATTTATAAAATTAGATGTAATGCAAAAAAAATTACCCCAATGGCGATGAAACGATTTCTGTTTCTGCGTAAATCGTAGGTGTCAATTGAGAGAATCCGTTATTGAAGTAATGCGAGTAGACACGCTATCGAGCTCTTAATCTAGTGATTCAACAGAGTCTATTGAAGATATGAGACAAGGCACAAATAGATGTCATGGCATTGAATTTGTGTATAACCGCCTACTTCAGTTCTACGGCGTAGACTTTTCCTAGCCCGTAGGCCTAATCCAATTTGCAAAAGAAAAGCAGAACTCTGAAATCATTCAGATTAATGTAAATATATGTGTCTAGTGAAGTTTACTACCATTCGAACAACTTCGTGTTATGGATGTGTAGGTGACACTGCGCCCGCGCCAGTACAATTCTGTGTCCGGAAAGTCCTCACGAACGCGTCTATCGACAACTCTCATGACAGACGCCAAAATAACTACCGTCTAGAAAAAAACAAAAGATCGGATATAGTTCTTTTGTGTGTAGACAAATGTCAAAGCGTTTAAAATTAAATAAGTTTTTATTTCGTGCTATTTTTGTTCACTTCTCTTCGAAAACTGCTAGTTGGCAGTGTGGCGTATGAATGAAGAAGGCAAAGCTGAATAATTCCGTTACAAAGTGTGGAATAATGAAAATCAATTAATCAAAGCCTGTCATTAGTCTACCTACCACATTTTACCGCTGCACGGTTTAGAGTTGTAAATGGACGGTTGGGTCGACCGTGATCGGTGATTCGGGTGATGCTCTTCTTGAAGTGCTAAAACGAAAAACTTTAAGTATAATCTGCGCTTTAGGCGTAGGCCACACCGTCAGCTAGCGAGCGAGTGAGCCGGGCAAGGCATCGTTTCACCTGTTTTCATACTTTGTTTCACACCATAAACATAGAGAATGGACTAGCCTCCAAAAAGTGACCACTCTATAGAAAGAGACAGAGCGATCATGCAGCTAATACCTAGGGCAAACCATGGCTGCTCCATTACTTTGTCTCTCTCGGACTTCATGGTCAATTTTATTTGACATTTGGCTAGGGAAGGCTCTGTCCATGCTCAATGTTCACACCGCGAACTAAGTCCCGAAATGAAGTACGAAAATAGGGTCGCCCGGGTCGCTCGCTAGCTGGCGTTGTGGCCTGCGCTTTAATACCGGAGGACCTAGACACGTGGCAAGTGCTTTCAAAACGGTTGGTATTTCTACAAGTTTCGACAAGAGTGACATAAGTATTTATCTTTTCTACCCTTGTTACCGCTGATATGTCAGTTTGTCTTGGCCCTCAGCGTCTCTATCTGCTTCCAGACTAACGATAGTCTCATCTTAGTTGTTTAAGATTTACACGATATTCCAGAACTGTAAAAGCAAATGGGTCAATCACGATAATTTTATCTACCCACCACAATTTGCCATACCTCCTAAAAATCTTTTTCAACAATTACAAAGACAATAAGGAAAAAATAGATAAAACGTTGAATGCCGACGCTTGTATAGACTTCCGTTCCGTTGTCTCGGACAGCGGTCGGATTGTTTCTTTTAATCTCTGCCTCCGATGATCATAGAACAGATAGAACACAAAAGGCCAAGACTCATTCGAGTCCACCTTGTAAATTTTGTCTTACTTAGGGAAGCAAACAACTATGCCATTGGTATAATTGGTATAACTCAGGGTGTAAGTAACATCGACGTGCAAGCTTATACCATACATATTGCACACAGTTTTAGACCCCCGTGTTTCGGCGACTTTTTTTTAACTAAGTTTGAATTCAATACCCACACAATTTGCATCTAGGCACTGCTACAGAATTCTGTTTTGCTGTAGTGGCTGGACCTGCCCTAATCATGGGCCTATATATATCCTTTCAACTGTAAGTTGATATCTAGATACTAACATTATTCTAACCGAAACCACCTCTAAGGCGCGTCGCTCACTGTTAAGTCGAGGCGACGCGACGTCGCGATAGACGAATTCGTCGGTATTTCGTGCCGTGACCGCACGTATACGAACGCACTGCCATTTATTCTTAGTCAGACTTTAGTTCGTGTGAGCGACGCGCCTTACAGATCGCCCTACTTCTTGACACTTTTCGATGTGAACTTTCTGCCCCTCACCATACAGTGTACACACACACACAGCTAATGATGACCGGCGCGACTGCGCAGTGCGCAGACGCACGTAACGGTTGCACTCATTCATCAGCGCTGTCAGCGACATCTATTGACGGCTGACTTCTGTTGCTTCTGTGTCACGCTACCGGTTCAAGTTATTGTTTTGTTTAGTGAAATGTTATGTCTTTATGGGCTTTAAGATGGGATAATCCGTTACAGATCTGAGTATACTTACTGTGAAGCAATTTGCAAACGTTAGGTATGCCTCTTTCTTCTGTAAAATATATGAATGAGTTCAGTGATTTTTGGTAGATACTGTGCTCAAACATGAATGAATAAAACTTAAATTATATCAATGAAAATCGTCAGACACCGCACCGTACCTAACAAAGAACACACCCCCCCCCCCCCCAACGAAGCAGTACAAAAATTGAAATTCAAGAATATAATCTCTTTGTAGATCCACACACGCCGCTAGCTACCAACTACAATAGTTAGTGATAACAATGTTAAAGAAAAATAAACCATTAAAATATCATCAGTCACTCCGGCGACCCCCGCGGTGGGCAGGTCAGCAGCCAAGAAAAAACCTCCGAATTCAAATGAAGAATGATTCATTTATGAAAATGAAATGACAGATTGAATGAATGGTAAGACGGGTACAAAGGACAGCGGCTACTGGCCACCGCTTTGTGGTATTGTGCCACGTGCTCCCGACGACTGGTCCTCTGGGAATTGAAGTCCAGACGCAAAGTACAAAAAGTATGAGTAGGCCGTTACCAAAAATTGTGGTCTGTTTCATAAGTTAGAACTTCCTTTACCTTGTCCTACTAGCTGTACTTAGTACAGTATGTATCTTTTTAATTATAGAGGGCGCTATGGGTAAACATGTAAAATTGTATTGAAAAAACAAGATGACGGCGTAGGTTTCAACAATGTCAAAAAATAGAATGTCATGTCATACTCGCATCTGGTACGAAAATGAAGAGTAAGAAGATAGTTATCTAGATGAACAAAATTGTAGAAGGTTGTCTTGTTCATTAATCTACTTGTCCTCTTCGGACTTCTTGTCGATTTTTCTTTGGAGGATAAAGTTTGGTCGAGCCGTTTTTAGCAATCGATGTTATCGTGAATTGGTCTGTCCAAAATACGTAAAATCCAAGCCAAATAAACTTTCTTTCAAAAATTAATCTTATCACATAACGTCTACAGCCAAACCGCTTAGGTACGTTTTTATTGCAGCAATCTAGCTGGAATTTATTTCTTAATGCTCCTCAAAATTCGCTTTAAAATTCTTGAATGTGAAATAAATATTTCGTTTATCGCGAAAAGCCGCTCCGAATGCAACATAAAATATGTTCGACATTCAAAGTTGTGACCTTATCTCGTAAAAATGGCAATTACAGCTACCCTTGCAATCTCGTCGGGACCAAGAGTTAGTGAACTCCGACAAACACTAAGAAAGAAGGAATGGGCAATGAAATTAAAAATATGTCTTAAGGGCAATTAGCTTTAACTTTTACAGTAAGTGCCCTATCTGCTCGCCGGAGCTCCCCCGCGCTTTTCAATTGTGGGGATCGCGACCAGCTTTTCGGTTGGAGTGATTTTTATGAACTCGCCAAGAGTTGCGACTTTTGAACGAGTTCACTTACCCAGCTGCGATAAACTCGTAATTAGGTACTTTTTAGAGTTTTAAAAATTACACAAGTCAAGGTTTCCCTGTAAACCTGACTTCGAAATAAGCCACATAGATCGCGGCGAATGAAAAGCTAACTTTGCTGTGAGGTCAGCATAATCAAACAAAGGGCTGTGAAAGCAGCGAGGCCGACTAGGCATATTGTTAAGCATTCGGCTCTTCGTCTGACGAAGTGTTTAACAATAAATTTACATTTAAAAAGCCACAAGGTGTCTGCGGGGAACGAAGGAAGCGCGGAGGGGAGGGGGCCGCAGCTTCCGCCGCTTTTTTCCTTCATTTCCTTAAGGCCGCGTGGCTAGGGCGCCGCCCTATCAGAATTAAAACGTTCGTTTATTTTTTTATAATTATATGTACATACAGACATGCAAAAAGGCACTTAATAGTTGGAATGACGCAACATTTATTAGTAAACTAATAACACATAAAAACAAAGTAGGTACTGACCTAAATTATTCACAATCTACCTTTCAATCGATTGTGATGAAAGGCTTGAACAAAAACCAGATTTTATATCCCTCAATCTCTTCTCGTACCCATCGAATTTTATTTCCATAATAAGTTATGCAAATTAATGCAAAATTATACACTTTATCTGCAGTGCGTATGGTAAAATATCAATCATAACAAGTACCTACCAAAGCTACGTTTAAATTATTTTCCAAAATCGTATGGAGGGCTGCCGCCGAAAATCTACTTTTAATAGTCGCACCATTCAAGGGTGGGATTTATAACGGTACTACGGAACCCTAATTTTTTGCTTTACGCATCGGGCACAAGTACAAGAGGAGGCATAGTGTACTTCGCATAAATATCGGCGGGATAATAATTAAAAGAAGCGATAATGTCCGTAGCGCGGTGAAAAACGACCAGACCATCCTTTTTATTTGATAAATAAAATTTATTCCCCACCGCCTGCCTTCCCCGCTTCTTTGTGGGTTTTAACTTCCTATAAACCGCTCTCTTTGTTTCTAAACTGTTTATGGAAAATACGAATTAAGTGAGGAATAAAACGAATATTTTCTCAAAGCATCAAGTATTGAGATTTTCCTTTTTCTGAGTCTTTCTTTTTCTACTTCTATCTTATGTTGATAAGATTAGGTATAACAGAGTTTTCTTCTGAATAGCTTTCATTTAAATGTTTGTATTTTAGTCCATATCCAAAGTCAACTTTGACTTCGTACATAAACAACGACGTCCACGAACACTCCGCCACCCCATCTAACAAGACATTCACCCACCTGTCATTTTTAAGGAGTCGATAAGGTCTTGCACTTGCATCTCGTTAAAAGTATGTCTTCCCCTCAACTATTAACCTACCCCGGGCGTCCCCGAGGATCGCAATCGGCCGGTTTTACGGCGCACTAAATATTCTCCCGGCGACAATTGCGATTATGAAAAGTGCACCGTTATTTATGCCCCACCATCGTTTATTTTTTGTCGCCCCTTTCAAGGGAAATTAAATACCACCAGTCTTAAAACGCTTTGCATATTCCGTAGAGTTTATTATCGACCTGCTAATAAAGATAGTAAATGTCGCAGTAAGTCACGGAAAAATGTCGCAGGATGTTTGGGTTTGGTCTTTAAGGGGGCAGCGTTTATCAGCCGTGCGAAATGTTGCAGATAAATCATAAAGTACATAGGTCATTGGCAGGTAGGGAGCTATATTTGATTAATCCGATTTAAAATTTAGCTCTTTACTGGAGCAAATATACACCTTTATACCTAGGTGGTAGGTACGGAAAACAGTCTCAAAACTTAAAACAAACGATTAGGAAAATGGAACTTCTTAATAACGGGATTAATGAAATTTCCTAGTCGTCGGAATCGAACCGCATTCCCCCGGGACGGGCTGTCAAAGTGCTCCAAACTCGCGCCGCCTGTCTCTGCGACAACTTTTAATAACCTTCTGTATCATCCAAATGGATTTGGGACCCAGCACAATCCGACACTCGTTACGTTTCTAACAAACTTAATGTGAACGCAAACTTTCATCAAAGGGTGGAAGTACCTGCTTGTGAATACCACTTTAATTATCCAAATAGGTACGGCGTAGCACTATGCTACGCGGTTTGGCTACGGCGTAGACATTACAAAATTAGTTTTGTGACAAACATTTATTTGCTTATTACGAGAGCTTTAATTAGCTCTTAGTGCAAAGCAAAGCGTATTGTATAATTATCACTTGCTCCGGTGAAAGGAAACATCGTGAGGAATACCAGCATGCCTGAGAGATATTTCTTAACGGCATGTAAAGCCAAGTCAGAGGCCCATGGGCGGCCTAAAAACTCTGACACCAGATTAGGCACTAACCAGACGATAAAGAAAGAAAGAAGTGCAAAGCTAAAGAACTCCATGATTCTACCATACAATATCTCCACATTGGAACACCTACTAAACGTTATTTAGGTGTAAGTTCCGAACATCGCAACAGCTTTGGAAAAACTTATCGTAAACCCCAGAACCTCGAAACACGAGCGGATCTTTCCAAAGCGTGCATAATGGGGAACATCAGGCCTTCATCAAGCCCTGATAAGGCAATCTCGAGTCACTTCCTGATATCACCCTTCACGGAGCCCCGCTTCTTCCCCGCACCGAAACGAAATTGAACCGTCTTAGATCTGTCTCAGCGTAATCCACGCTTATAATTGATGCGACAATGTCAAACAGGGCCCCGATACAGCCGGCTAATCGGAAAAATACAAATCCGCCACAACATGATCGATTGTTGCGACACTGACACACTCAAGTACAAATTGATAACAGACTCGATTGCTTTTCGTTTATTTTGACAGAAGACAAACTTGGAGGCTCATTCCGAGATTTTATTAGTTTTCGATACAAGCTAAGTATCATCGACATCGATGGTTCTATGTTCTTTTGTAATACTAAAGGATGATTTCCACCAAACGGCTCGCATCGCATCGGATCGGAACGGTAATTGATATTATATCGTGCACACAGTATTTAAAGTCTACATTACGAAGCCGCGCACAGCAGCTTGACCGCGGGCGTCTTCCGCGACACGCGATCCAAAAGCCACAAGTATGTTGCGACGCGCGATGGGCTCCGTTCGCCTGTCGTATCCGACACGGTAGGAATGAAACTATTTGACTAGACGTAGAAACAGATACGTTCGCAAGCGAAGCCTATCGTATGCGTCGACATCCTGCCGGACGCGACCGGCCGTCTCCGTTCGTATCCTTTCAGATCCGATGCGATGCGAGACATTTGGTGGAAATCATCCTTAATACTTAGGTAATCGAGTGTCAATCATCGCAGTAAAACCTGAGAGCTTTATGTGTCAATACAGAATGTTAAATCTTGCAAGTAAACAAAATATCACACCGGATCACTTTTTATCCATAACGCGCTAAACGACATTGTTACTGGCAAGAAATTGTGGAAAAATTCGCATTTTTTTCTTATGAAATATTGAATTTTTACATTTATGCCTTTCACACCTCATAACGTAATAATTCTTGGGAGCCCCTCGTGGAAGTTTTCCATTGCAGCGGCAACATTCAAAATAAATGTTTGGTACTTTATCATGACCGTCAGTGTGTGGCAACTGGCACGCGACTTGCGTCTGCACTCACTTTATTGTCAAACTTGGGTTTACTTTACCGTTAGTAGTTACGCGTGAGTCGGTATTCTAATCAGATTCTTTTTTTTTTATTCTTCAAGTTGGGTTTTTTCAATTATGAAGTAAGGTAAGCACCTTACTTCGAAATGACTAGAGACAACTAGGTCGTTCTCTCAGGTATTTCATTACCTCAGCTATACTTTACACATCTCTATTCAAGAGATTTTAGACACCAGGTTTAGATTTTGATTACTGTAGCATTACCTACTGAACTCGTCACTAAGCAAAGCACGATCAATCTAGTCTACCAAAAACCAAGCTTATTAAAATATTTTACAGCAATTCCATGTCACATCCACATGTTAAGAAAACCAATTAAGCAGTTCTAACCCTCGATTCCTCGCGCCTCTAACACAAATAATGTGACCGCAGCATTTAGTCTCTCGGCCCTCGTAGGGGCATCGAACGATCTCTAATGGCATCCAACCACCAACTGGCCACCGCATTAATCCTTTACCGGCTCTTGATTAATTATTTAAAGTTGCCCGAGGGAGCGCTCTCGGCAACTCCGCAAATTGTTTACAACTGCTTGTTACATTACATTTACACGTCGGGGATCAAATGCACGGCTGGCTACCTGTTTTTGGCAATGGTTTTATAGATATAGAGTCAAAAAAAATATTTAACTAGCTTTTACCCGCGGCTTCGCTCGCGTTAATTTAGAATTTGACAACCTAGCTGCGTGAAATATACTTTACGACCTATTCTCATACCTACCAAATATAAATTTCATAAAAATCGGTCGAGCCGTTTCGGAAGAGTGCGGCCACAAACACCGTGATACGAGATCAAAATCCAATGATGCAGTTTTCGTTTTCATCAAAATCGGGCTCGAGACTCCTTTGAGCATTTTTCGCTATTCATAGTTTCGGATTTGGCCATCCACGCCCACTTGGAAAATTCACCCTGCATAAGAATAAGATTAAGGTGGAAGTGCAAGGGTAGCCCGCGAAATTTAAATTTTCTTAAGTTTATTGCAATTTGCAGGTCAGTGTCAGGTTGTATGTTGATGAAAACATAAATCGCGCCAGTAACACGTATGGAGTTACAGAATTATAATCATTCAAATCATCAATACAGCCCTCCAAGTTCATATATCTTCCTACGGACAGAGCGAGCATTAAAGGTAACAAACAAATTCAAAATCTTTGAAAATTAGCTAAATATTTCAACTTAGCAGTTCTTTACAAAAGTAACTAGGTACTCACTCACAAAGCAATAATTCAATTCCAACACGGGGTACAGTGATATTATCAAATTAAGTGCGGACAAGCGGACTCTTGACTTGACCGATGTAGTGACCCCTAATCCGCAGTAAATCTTGGGACCAACATACCCTGTCCGCGGCCGGAGGGTTAAACAACCTACTTCGCAATCATTTGTTACCTACACGCTGTAGACAAGACAGGGGTGCGCAATAAAGAAATATTTACATTCCTTCATAATTTAATACCACCCGACCTTTTAGATTGCCCCGCACGGGATCGTGGGAGTATGCGAAAATAAAATCGGAATAGTTCATCGTGATTGATTGAGCTACCTGTTATTGATGTTCATGCTTGGATATTTATTAATTTGGAATATTGTACGCTATAAATATGAAGATAAAAATGAAGCATAGAATTCTCTTATTTTTGAGATCCATGAATCTATCCTCCATTAACCCGTGGACAATGGTGTGGGTTTTACGTTTACCTATGTTTTTTTAATTACTCATAATTTTAAACATGAACATGTAACTGTTTTTGTGTCCTAAATAAAATTAAAATAAAAGTCTATGCCATTAGCAGTATACTGCTTGGCATCGTTGATCAGGTTCTAATAAGATATAGAAAAAATGTAACGCACCATACGATACTTTGACACTATTTGATCACCCAAATCAATCTTCTATTTAACACCAACGATTGAATTCTACCAAATATTCATGAAACGTCCCTAAATAGGCTCGTATGTATAGGGGAAAGACCACAACCACATCAAAAATGGTTGTTCAGTGGTTCGGAAGTGTACACGGAGATAATGCGAACATTATACGAACTCTCGAGCCCGCATAATCGTGCTTGTTATGCCGTGGAGCAAAAACTTACTAACTTGCATCTTTAGCACATTCATCCTGGTAGGTATATGCGTGCACACAAGTTGGTGACTGGATGACGGGAATTCGCCGCGGTTATTTTGGCATCTTATTTGCTTGTGTTCATTAATAAATCTGAAAGTGTGCACTGTGCACCATATTATGTCGGTTATTTTTGACATAGACACGCTTAGAAGATGTAGGTTCTGAAAGATTCATAATACTGAGAACGAATTATTGTGTTAAAAAAATTGTCTGAGGATTGTCTGATACATCAAGATAGAAGTCACATTTGGCTCCGTTGGCCAACCAACCTTATCCTAATCCTAATTCAAAGATTCCTACTTCTTATACGTTACCTACCTAAAGTTGGTACCTTTAAATCTGTTATTGAATACAGGTAAACACTTTCGTACCCCTCTATAGTAAGACATGATAATTTTGTTGGATGACCAAGGGCTATCGAGTTTCGGGTTCAGTAAACCGATAATTTAGGATTGTTGACCAAGAATACGAACTTATGCACATTAGGTGAATTAATTACACTTGCACTGAGGTTAGAGAAACTGCTAGCACCGCCTACCTACCTATTAATTATTCTTAAGAATTTCACTAGTAGACCTGGCATTGTCTATGGTACATACAGGAGTAAATAAGGGCGAGCTTTTATTTGTAAAAATTAAAAGAAACATTTAGTTGAGTGCAACCAAGCGGAACCAGGGGCTGCGTTACCATTTGATTGACAGCTGCCCTTGTCCAATAGCAATGGCGAGACCTGACGAACACGTCAATCAAACACGAACCAACCCCACCTTATCAACAAAACGAACACCACATAATAACCCTTATCGCTCACGACATAAGAGCCACGAACAGTACACAGATGACATCGCGGGCCCCGCGGCCGAGCCATCACGCGAACGCGATCGCCCCATTATTCGCCGCCCTTTTGTAATTTGAATTTCGAATTCCAATTCGTATTTTGTGGTAAAATAAAAAGAACACCGTTTCGACACAATGGCGTCAAGGGCGGTGTTCTGACATGCGATCAAGTTATTACATTAAAGGAAAGCGTACCCGCAAGCCCGGCCCGCCTCTTGTGTTATTGAAAGCTTCCAGGAATAGCATTCTATAACATTAATTTGAAATCGGCCGTTCATATTTTATAGAACAAAGTTAAAGCTGTAAACCATTAATGGAATGGATTTAAAACACACTTTCAAGCAATTAATAAGTTCGATTATTTTCATTACAGAAAATGGACTGCCCCGACGACTACGCACTGCTTATACGAACACACAACTGCTGGAATTGGAGAAAGAGTTTCACTTCAACAAGTACCTGTGCCGACCGAGAAGAATAGAGATCGCAGCTTCATTAGATCTCACTGAGAGACAGGTATGTATGACAATACAAAAAAAGATATCACCTCTTCATCCTAAGAGAATAATTATTTATTATTATATAAACCATAAAGACATCCCTATTTCATGAAATTATTATGTAACGAATTCTATTGTAATTCACCAAATTTTCACCGCCTATGTCGATGGATCATGACGTCATACGTTAAATATATCCTCCTCAAGCGCATTTCGGTAATTTTGATTGTGCTATCGCCAACGTCCATACTACGTTGAATACACCAGTTCTCGTCCGATCACCGAAGTTAAGCAACATCAGTACGCGGTCAGTACTTGGATGGGTGACCGCCTGGGAACACCGCGTGACGTTGGCTTTTTGCTTTCATACATTTTGTTAAATAATCACCTACCCGATTCCCCTTTGCTACCTGTCCTATCCATATTTTCATACTTAGCCATAAATATTACGAATTTTAGTTACAAACTTGACTTTTGTTACAGGTAAAAGTCTGGTTCCAAAACAGGCGTATGAAGCACAAGAGACAAACACTCAGTAAGACTGAAGATGGTGACGACAAGGACTCCACCACATCAGAAGGTGGTAAGAGCTCTAAGACAGGGCTTGACAAATTTTTGGATGACGACGGACCGTTATCCGGCAAGAAGAGTTGCCAGGGTTGCGAGCTACCGCCCGGCGCACTTTGTTCCCCAGTTGAGGATCTTCCAGAGCTTGCGTCACGCACACGGAATAATAATACTCCAAGTGCCACCAACAACAATAGCTTTGCGAGTGATGGAGCTTCCAGCGTAGCTTCCTCGTCCTCCCTGGACAAACTCGCCGAAGACGACTCACGAGACGGACACCCTCCCCTCACAGCAATGACCGTCGCTCCTAGGAACTTGACCAAGAGGATTAAACAAGAATCGAGGAAGAGATCACCGTCATTGGATGCCACATGTAAGGTATCGCCATCTTCCTCTAAAGACGGACTTGGCCCAGTAGTTGGTCTTTCGGATAACGGAAAATTCTCATCAGTCAACTTGACGCCGTCTTCGACGCCGGGCACTCCATCGAGTATGCATCCGAGTCCACTAGGCCATTATCCTAGACCATCGCCTCCTAACGCCCCACCGGGACCGCCGCACCCTCAAGCCGTGCCCAACGCAATGCCTCCTTACGTCATTCGAGGTAACGCACCGCCTGGACAGTTTGTGCCACACCCAGACTTCCGCATGGACTCCAAGCAGTTCATTGGAAAGCTTGCGCAATACCCCCAAGGTAACAGAAACTATGAAGGGTACGGTACCGCAATTCAGTCTGCTGATCAACACGGATATGTGCGCAATCAGCAGCACACACGACAGGAAGGATCCCCCGCCACGAGAGCGACAAACGGTGTAGGGTCAAGGCAAGCTTACCCTCATGAAATGTATCAAAACTATGGATATCCCGCGTATGGAAAAGATCAAGTAGCCTACGGGCATCCGGGATATGACCAATCGCAGGGTTACAGTGGGGAACATATGGGGTATGCAAATAGCCATTATGGGTACCACTACCACGAAGGTGCGCAACACGATCATGGACACAACTATTATGCTGCTGATGGACAAAAAACCGCACATGGGACGGACTATTCGAAGAACTACTACGATGGGAATGCTTACTCGCAGCAGGCAGCCGGGTACGCGGCGGCAGGCGCGCAGGCCAGCGCGGCGGGCGCGGCGGGCGAGGCCTACAGCGGCGCCGAGTGCGCCGACGGCTACGGCTCCTTCCAGCAGTTCTACGAGGCCACGCACGCCGCGCCTGCCGGAGACAACTCCAACTCCTCCTCGGACTTCCACTTCCTCAGCAATCTCGCTAATGACTTCGCACCAGAATATTACACCATTTGAGATAAGGACCTCGCCGAGCAGGCGAGTGATCTGTTCGTGTAAGCTTACTTATATAATACTGTGTATGGAACGTTTAATATAATAAGGGTTACGGTGTTGACACTCCAGTGTTCGCCCAAGGCGATGACGTATAAGATTGCTATCCACGGCTAATCCTAATCCAATTTAAGTTTGTTATAATATACTTGCTATAAGAAATGGTAATGTAATAAATTGTAAATAAATACTTATATCTTAATTATTGTAATAGATAATTAAACTAAATTTTTACTCTGATGCATTCAGAATAAAGAATAGATATTGAAATTGATTACAGACATTTAAAGAAATGCGGATGCACTGTTGCGAAACACTTAAGCGACTAAATATATATGTTAAAAGTTACTGTAAATGAAATATAGCAATTTTTCCAATCTACAAGCTATTGTTTGATCAATACTTACGCGGATTACCAATAAATACCTATTGTTTACATAAAAATTAAATAATTTGTAATTAAAACTGGTATCAATGTAAATTTCTACAAAAATACTATTTAAAAAGTTTATCTTGTATCCAAACACCTTTTCACGTGTTCATGATAAGAGAAATTTGAATAAAAAAATCATTTTACGACACTTAATAATAGAAATTGTTTACAAACTTAAGGAATAGTCGTTGCCTTATTTAGTTAATATTGTTTTGTGACTATAAGACATACTGTAGATACTTTATAAGATAGTTTATTGTAAGTCATTATTATTGTAGATATCATCAGCTCTATCATTTTGGCCTATTAAAAAAATAAATCATTTGGTGTCACATGTTTTCTGCTTTTACTCCTACCACCCAAAAAAATACGATTTCTATATATGCTGTCCTGTCCTCCCCAAATTATACACAAATCAAAATTGAGACTTAGGTACGCTATTTTAAACAAAGCTTAAACCTAACAACATTTCAAGCACTTTTACCCTAAGCATGAACCAGTCCACATAAATTAAGAGGCCGGCGACCGATGCGTTTTTCATACAAACGTAATACCAAAATAACTTGTAAACCAAAAAGATTCTTAAGGTACTGTCTCTTTATTCCGATTGGAATACAAAATATCTAGGTTCCCAATGAAATATTTTGAAAGGACAATGATATAAAGACGAGATATGAGGAATTTAAAATTTCTATAGAAAACTTATTTTTCTCATAACTCTTGTTTAAATCAGTGTCCATTCAAAATATTTCATTGGGAACCTAGATATTTTGTATTTCGATCGGAATAAAGAGACAGTACCTTAAGAATGTTTTTGATTTACAAGTTATTTTGGTATTACGTTTGTATGAAAAACGCATCGGTCGCCGGCCTCTTAAGGAGTGGTACTAATCTGGGATCACTATTAAATATAAGAGAGTGAGCACACCACTAGTCTTGTTTATGCGATGGGAGGATTGAGCTAGTCAGAAAGAGCTGTTTGTTTAAACAACAAAAAAGAATTATCCGACGCGGGTCGAGTCGAGTCGTCCGAACCGAAACCACAATGACGTCCTTTTCGCTTTTATTGAAACAAAGCTCTGTCTGCCCTGCTCAAGCCTACTCTTCGTCAATTACGTCAATATAAGTGTGGAACCTTAAGCGCAGGTCACACCGCCAGCTGGCGGGTGAGCGAGCGAGGCGGACGATGGTTCTTTTCATACTTCGTTCGGTTCTTTCGATAGTTCACAATGTGAACCAAAGTATGAAAAGAGGTGAAAGATGTCTCGTCCGCCTTGCTCGGTCGCTTTATAACTGCTATAAATGAACACAGAACCAAAGTTATAGGGCAGGTGATAAATTAACTAATATTAGAGTAAAATATAAAGAGAATACTGATATTCATTTATTATCAAACTAGATCATGTGAAATAGAGAAAGATTAACAAAGTTGTGATCACTTTTTTATAAATATCAGTTATTATTCAGAAACAGTAATGCATTATCATAATTGCAACAATAAAGTTATTTGAAATAAAGACATTAGAACTTGGTTAGTATTATAAAATAAGGTTACATTCAACAAAGAATATTTAGGAAAAAACCAGTACAACTGCATGAAATTCAATCAAGTTCCCAGAATCTCCCAATTATTGGATGATTATTAGATGTTCCTTATAAAAATTGTGAATAAGACAACCCTGTATACTACTGAGTAGTGTAAATACCAAGATTCTAGTGCATATTTCAGTAAAGCCTTGTGACACAAGACTATAAAATATAGTAAAGCAATTGTTACTCAAAAAGTATTAAAATATTTTATGAAGTAGATGGCTTTGCTGCTTGCATCTGGGCTTGCAGCTTCATTTCGATCATCATACAGATAGCTTTGTGCACCTTTGACTTTTCAATGCCTAACATTTTAATTTTGTCCATTTGTTCTGTTACAAATTGTACTTTTCTCTGGAAATAGTCCTTGGCACCGGGTATATCCTGAAATAATATTTAGATTGTTTAAAACAGTGACCAAAGGAACTTTCTGCTCAAGTTAACAGCCAAAGGGACTTCAACAAATCATAGCAGTTAATTTCTTAACCAAACAAACAAACAAAGTTAATCAGAAACAACATTGATGCAAAAACGAAGAGAAAAATGATATCACTAATAATCTCATCTTGAAATCACAAGTAATGATAAAACAATGAAACCTTTATTATGATTACACACAACTTACTTTCTGAGCATAATATCCAGTTCCTATATCAATAAGCACATGCTCTGTGTCTGATATTTCGCCAGGGATGTACATGGATCCAGTAAGTGGTACCAGTATGCTTTTGCCTTTACAATCTGGAGTCATCTTCTCAACACATTCTCCTGATTCCATAAACTTTCCTTGAGCTATCTTCAGTGTTTGTATAGAGTCTTGAAATACGGTCATTTCCTACAAAAATACAAAGGCTTAAATCAATGCATCTCTTTGAAACAAATCATGCTTAACCTGACCATCTCTGACAATTAATTGGTAATTTAATACCTAAATACATATATGTAAGAAATAACCAAATTAAGTCATATTCAGTAGGCATTCCATTAACTATTGTATATTTTTAAACTTACTTGATCCAGTTGCTGTTTGAGTTGGGCCAACTGCTGCAAATTGAGCTTGGATAAATCGATCTGATGCATTCCTGGCGCGGGAGCATTTGATACGGTAGCCATTGTTAATAAAGTTGATATTTCACACCTGGTTTAACGAGAATAATTACTAATTTAAATAAATGCAAGATTTCTCAGCATAATTCAACAAACTTAACCTCAAATGTTTGCCTTCACACAGCAAAAAAGACAGGTGACAGTCCTAATTTTGACATAGAATTGACAAGCTGTCAATGTCGAATAGGGTTGTACCGTGGAACTGAATATATTTACTTTCGCCACCGAGTCGACTTGTGTACGTGACAGTTGATCTTCTACTCTGATTTCAATCAGTTTTTCGAATAAATAAGCATTCAAAACCATGAATTTCTATTTCCACTTGTCCATGAAATGTACATAATTAATATACACAATTGAATTTGAATTTGTTTCCTGGAGCACAAAGAAAATGAAAAATCTGTTTTATCTCAAACCTTATTAAGTTTTTAACCAACTTCAAAAAATTTATGATCCTTTTTTGCATGATTATATGAACGTGCCAAACTTACTTGTAGATTCTTCAATTCTTCATCAATAGGTTAACTATGGCCGCAATCCGAATTACGCTGTAATCGCTTTGAGCGTTCATAAACCCGTTCCGAATTACCGTGAGCGCGATATTGATGTCCCTTGAATCGTCATAGATGACGTCATGACATGCGCCATCTTTTTTTTTTTTTTTTTTTTTTTATTTTTTTTTTATTTAATGGCAAGTAGAGCCGATGTCGACTATTCTGCCAATGTCGAGTGAATTGGAAAAACAAGTGTGTATGGCAAAAAAAAACTACAACGAATGATCTGAGATCATAGATTAAATGTTTTGATACAACGGAACTGAAACAAACAAAAAATAGAAATAAATAAATATAATAATATAATTGTTTAAAACATAGAATATACGCATACCACACCCACACAGGCAGATTTATAATTTTATGCTATTGTGGCGGATGAAGGTCATCAACGCCACAAGCAGTTCAGGAGAGGAATATGTTAGCAAGGAGGAGAAATTAGTCGGAAGAGGGATTTTAAATTTAGAGAGACGGCTATACAGATCTAGGGGAGGGATGTTGTTTGAGCATTCGAAGAAGATGTGATCCAGAGTACCCTCTGCTAACCCACACTCGCAAAGAGAGGAGTCCCGAATCCGGATTTTTTGCAAGAAAACAGGAGTACAACAAAAACCTAGACGAATACGGCATAGGACGGATATGACAGGTTTGGAGACTTTTTTGTAGCTATAGAACCAAGGTTTTGGCTTTATAGTAGGTTGTACAGCGTAATAAAACCTGCCTTTTTTCCTACCAGTGTTGTCCCATTGTTCCTGCCACGACGATTGGAGTTTAGTTCGTGGGAGGTTCAATAAGTCATACCCCTGAAGACAATTGTGGGAAAGATCAGCTACTGTCGATGAGCAAGCATCTTTGGCCAAAGTATCAACGCACTCATTGCCCTTAATGCCACAGTGACTAGGTATCCAAACTAGCTGAACCTCTTTTTGGTTGGTAGCACAAGATAATAGGGACCTTTTAATTTTTAAAACCAGAGAGCTGTGCAATTTACTATTAAAAGGATTTTGTATTAAGGCTTGTAGACAACTAAGAGAGTCTGTGAAGATTACGGCTTTGTGTATGTTATGGTGTGACTCTATAAAAAGACAAGCTTCCAATATAGCCACACACTCACCTGTGAATACAGAGGACTCCTTAGGACACTTAAACTGTAAAATTATTTTAGAGGTCTGGTAATAGACCGCAGCTCCAGTGTGGTTATAGTCTGTTAATTTTGAAGCATCCGTAAAAAATAATTGGAAACCATTCCATCGCTCGCACACCACTGCATTGAATGTCGAGTTCGCTGACGGGGATTTTTTGGATATACCAACATTAAATACAATTTTTGGAACATAACTTAGAACTTCATATGCAAAATTAAAAAGGGGTAATCTGGGGAACTGAACAATAGGTGGTACTAAATTTAGAATTTGTCGAAAAGATTTCAGGATTAGGGGTATTTCTTTATTTTTCCAGTAGTTGGAATTTCCGCATATGGCATCTAACTCGTACAATCTTTCTATAAGGGGATGCGAGGTTCTACATATAAGCCTAGACAGGAAACGGGAGGCCAGATATTGACGCCTTAGGGCCAGAGGGGGTTCAGCACACTCAACCTGCAATGCGTTGATGGGGGAGGATTTCATACAACCTGAGATGATTCGAAGGCATTTGGACTGAACTTTGTCCAGCCCAACCAAGGCACCTTTGTTGCACGGGGTCAAAAGATACGTGCCATAGTCCAAAACACTACGGACTAAGGCATTGTAGACCAATTTCATGGTGTAGGGGTGAGCACCCCACCAAACACCCGCCAGAACTTTTAAAAGTGAGAGGGTTCTTTCACATCTTTGAATAAGAAAATTTATGTGATGTTTGCCAGTTAATTTTGAGTCCAAAATTACGCCTAGAAATTTTACTTTATTAACTATTGGAATATTTTGTCCTAAAATGTCAATTGCAACATGGGGAGTGCGTCTTTTACGAGAGAAGATTACTGCCGAACTTTTTGGCGCAGATAGCGACAGGCCATGGCTTAAAAGCCACTGATTCAAAGAATCCAGAGAGAGGCACAAAGATGACGCGGCATCGACTATAGAGGAATCTGTTACATACAGTGCAATGTCGTCGGCATACTGTAAGATCCGACAGTTGTTGTTTAAGCAGGACCCAATATCAGCCGTATACAGATTGTACAGTATGGGACTGAGGGGGGACCCTTGTGGGAGTCCCTTCCATATCTGCCTCTCATCGAACTCCTCTCCCTGGACTCTCAGGACCAATGAGCGGGACATCAGTAGCTCACATATACATCGTACCATCTTAGCCGGTAGACTCAGCTGTTGCAGTTTTTGCCTGAGTACTGGAAGAAGTACATTGTCATACGCAGACGAAATGTCCAGGAAGGTAGCTACAACAGATTCGTTTTTAGAAAAAGCTAAGCGGATATCCGCAACCAAAATACCAACACTGTCCATAGTACCAAGTCCTTTCCTAAAACCAAATTGGTAATTCGGCAGTAAGTCTCTTGACTCAACAATCCACTCAAGACGGTTTTTAATAAGGTGCTCCAGTAATTTAGCTAAGACTGAAGACAAAGCAATTGGCCTAAGGCCATTCGGATCATCTGCATGTTTGCCTGGTTTCAATAGTGGGATAATTATTTGTAATTTCCATTGATCTGGGACCCAACCATGAATATAAGCAAAATTTAAAATATTTAAAAAATAGGTTTTAGCCTTGTCACCAGAATGGGCTATAAAAGAATATGGCACACCATCAATACCAGGGGCCGAGTCCCGGACATGATTGAGCACCACATTCAGTTCCTGCAAAGTAAATGACGCATCAAGAGGATCCTCTGATACATTTTGTTGGAATATGTTGACACATTCAGAAAAAAGTGGGACGTATGGTGGAGCAATTTTATCAAAAAAAAGGTCAGCTGTTTCCCTAGTGATTGGAGAAGAAACTGATGGGGAGCACCCACATCTGTACCTATTGATACTTTTCCAAACTGCTGACACAGGCGTAGAGGGAGACAGAGAGGTGCAGAACTTAACCCAACCTGCACGTTTCTTCTTGCGAAGGTGACGTTTGGTTCTGGCATTAATCTGACAGTATGCCAACAGATTTTCGGTGCTCATGTCTGCATTGTAAGACTCCTCGGCCTCGTTCCTGTCCCTGATTGCCGAAGTGCACTCTGGATCCCACCACGGGGGTGAAGGGATTTTATTGCGGGCACTGTTTTTCAACGGAAAGCAGGAATCAGCACTGGAAGTGATGGCAGTAACAAAACCGTCATAGCAGCTCTTGGCATGGTGGTGACCAGGAGGATCAAATAAAATTGAATTTAAATTTGGCAGAACATCAATTTTTTCCTCCAATAATGAAACAAATTTTGTCCAATCTGGTTTGGACAAGTTATACTTCAGAAGTGGAGGAGAAGTTTTCTCTAAATAAGTCTTATTAACTAAAGATATAACAATAGGGTAGTGGTCACTACCATGCGACAAGGATGTACATTCCCATTGGGTCGAAGCTGCCACCTCAACTGAACAAAATGTTAGATCCACACAACTCTTTTGTTGTCCAGGAGGGGATCTGCGGGTCGGGCAACCATTATTGAGGATACAGAGATCCAGATCATCCATTATCTCAACCAAAGTCACACCAAAGGCATCACAGCGTTCGGACCCCCATCTATAATGGTGGCAGTTAAAATCACCCATGACCAAAATTGGTCCTTGAACACTTGAAAGAGTGTTTTTTAAAATATCCAAAAATTCAGGCCGAGGGTGGGCAATGTATATTGAGAACACTGTAATGCCTTCCACCCTTCCCGCCACAACACTCATATCTCCTGTGAGTGGGGGCAAAGGGAGGGGCAGAAGAGGGACCCGATCATTGACAAGGAGAGCCGAACCTCCGTAGCCATCAGATCTGTCACATCTAAGAATGTTGAAGTGTGGCATGCGGAAGCTAAGACTTGGCGTGAGCCAAGTCTCAGCTATGGAACAAGCCAAAGGCTTGTGTTTATTTAAAAGGAATATGAGGTCGTGCTTTTTATGCCACACGCTCCTCACATTCCACTGAAGGAATACTAGGCGGGACGCCATTTTTAATTAATAAAAGTAGAGATATAAGTTGATCGGCAACGTTGGACGGTGTTTGGGAATTGGAAGAAGAAGGAGAAATAATAGTAGGTAGAAGTTTAATAAGGAGTTCAATAATAGAACCGGTATTGTCTGAGACATGATTGTTGTTAAGAGCACAGCCATTGGGCTGTGAGGGTTGGGGAGAACTAACTATCTGCTGATGTGCATCTTTATCATATGATGGGGAAAGGGGGGCATGGGTCCTGGGTTTAAGTGTCACAGTTTTACGATATGATTGGGAAATTGGGGTTTTAACAATGTTGGCATAATTACGGGAAACTGTTGGGATAATTTTACATGCCTCAGCATAAGGAATGGTTTTTTCTGCCATGACGGTCTTAATAGCCTTCTGCCTGCCATACTCAGGGCATGACTGGCTATCAGCGAAGTGATTCCCCGAACAAAGCACACAGAAGGCTTCGGCAACAGAAATGTTGCAACCATCACCTGGGTGGTCATGGCCACACTTATTACAGCGTGGTTTAGACCTGCATAGGTTTGCTACATGTCCAAATCTGCAACACTTGCGACATTGAATTGTTGGGTATATGTACTGTTTAACAGGGAGGGATGTGTAGCAGCAAAATATCCTAGTAGGCAGTACCTGTCCATCGAAGGTCAGAACACATGTTTCAGTGGGTTTCCATTCATTAACCCCGTCTCGTTGTGTTTTTCGGTTGATACGTCGGACTTTCAATATTTGACCACAACCTAAGGGCACAGACAAATACATCATGGCTTCTTCTTCGGTAAGTTCTGAGGGAACACCGGTAACAACACCCATCCTTGTGATATTGAATGAAGGGATTGATGCAGTATAACTAAATTTGGACAGTAGGCTGTTGATTAAGAAGGAGTTAGCGTCCTGAGGGGAAGCAAACTCCACCGAAACGCGGTTTCTGCCGACTCTGTTGACACCACCACGAACAATGTTCGCAATGTTGTTGTTCATGAGGAATTTTCCGAAGTTGACAGGGTGAAGGGTGGTGCCAGCATTTGGTTGGGACTCAATGCGTGAAACGTGGACAATGTAAGGAGCCTTATCCATTACCGAGTACTTGGTTCGCCCAATTTGGCTTCTTTGTTGCTTGCTTGGGAGGGAAGGAGACGCGACTTCCTCGTCAACAGGACGCTTACGAGGGTTCTGTCGAGGTTGTAAAATTTGTGATACATCCATCGCTGCAGCATTGCAAACAACATCCGCGAATTGCGATAGTGGGTTGAGTGGGCTCTGGATGCTCTGTTCAAAAGGAGTAGGAATATCAGGTGGATCTGGGTCAGGGGGTTTATTTTTGTCCATATTGGTGGGAAAAAGAGACTTAAATATAAGCAATCACAATACAAACCTGGTTACGAACACAAGGACAACACAATTTTATACAGACAAGTCACTAAAATATCAAAAACCCTTAAAAACAACAAAAAATTCTGAACACACGTGCTATCCAAGAACACTGTCAGCAGAATCCATGCGCCATCTTGCGATTACACCGACCATGCCCCAAATAAATATCACCGTGAGCGCTGTCAAAAATATCAGTTCTGTTCACAGATTGTGTTGTTTTGCTAAGGTGGAAGCGCAAGAGTTGTCCGCGAAATTTAAATTTTCTTACGGTTTGCAGATCAGTGTAAAGTTGTATGTTGAAGAAAATAACAATCGCGCCAGTAACACGTATGAAGTTACAGAATTATAATCATTCAAATCATCAATACAACCCTCCAAGTTCATTTAACCCTATTGAGTGACTTTTTCATGAAATAGTTATTGAATGGGGTTAATTGAACTTGGAGGGTTGTATGTGCAGCAGAGTCAACCAACATAGCGTCCATTTTCAAAAATAGGTCTTGTCAAAGGTTTCGGTTTGGGGTTATGTTCACTGTGAACGCGTTCACGTGCGTTCCGAATTGATAACAGCTCTCAGCTTTAATCGTGATATCTAAAACGGAACGCAAAATATAGATGTGAGCGCTGTGAGTGATTATTTTGTAATTCGGAATGCGGCCTATATGTAGTTGATTCTGGTAACAAGAACAACACTACTAAACTTCAGTTTTCAATAAATTGAGAATTTAATTTCGATTCGGCGATTCGAGACCGGAGACAGTGGTTTTCTAGATTATTTTGGAATTTGTGTAAATAGCACGAATTATCATTGTCGTGTCACGTTTCTTTTAAGTGCCGCATGAACAGTTTCAACATTTAGTTTGTTCTACGGTGAAACTTAACCCCAATCCAACCTCGTCATGTCTGTCACCAATTTGGATACAATCGAGAATTTTCAAAATTTTATTAGGTAAGAAAATGAATTTCACTTAACATTTCCATTACATTTTATCGGAAACATGTATTTGAGTCCTTTCAGTTAAAACTTTCAATGCGACTTATCTTTGTTTTTTAATTCAATCATTCTTTAGTTGTGTAGAATTCAAGAAATTAATTATTGTGTTTTCTCAAGTATTCCATTATAGCTTGATAGAATATAAAGTCCATTTTGAACTCCGTTTTACAAGCATTATAATTTTTGTTATCTAATGTTCTAAAGCAAAATTATCTGTTAATAATTGTTTTTAACAGTGACTTTATTATCAAATCTGTTTCACCTTTTCTTAAGGTCACCAAAGATAACTAAATGCTATTAATTTTTCCATGCCTACCTCATAGCTTTGTGACATGCTTTGTTTATTCTGATATAACCAGAAATATCCATCTAAACAAAACACTGATATGTATAGATAAAAATTGTGTTATCAGCAATCGGCCTACCCTACTGAACTGTTATCTGGAAGTTTTGTGTTCCAAATCCAATGATTAACATGGAACTACTGGAATTTTCAGGACACCTGTGCTAACAGTAGTTCATTTTTCTGCTGAATGGGCAGAACAATGCAAGCAGGTCACAGAGGTGCTAAAGGAACTCTTAAAGCTACCGGAAGTACAATCCAGTGGTAGTAAAATAGCTTTATGTGATGCTGAGAATTTATCTGAAATCTCATTGCAGTATAAGGTAAAAATAATTCTCACTAATATGCAAATAAGAATGATAATGTTCACTATAAAAGAAACAGTTGTGTAAATTAAATGAGCGCTTTAAAAAAATGTGTCTGAGAATACAATTAACAATGATGCAGCAGAATCCAAAATATACATTTGAATGGGAACAAGTTACCGAATAAATAACTTTGTTTAATTTCCAGGTTGACTCTGTACCAACAGTCATTTTATTCAAGAATGGTACACAACTAGACAGAGTAGATGGCGCTGATGCAGCACAAATATCTTCCAAAGTTAAGACCCATAGTACAAATAAGACTGCCCTGGGGGCTCCTCTAAATCTAGAAGATAGACTGAAAGCATTGATTAATAGACATGATGTTATGGTGTTCATGAAGGGCAACAGAGAGCAACCTAGATGTGGTTTCAGCAAAACTTTAATTCAAATCCTTAATGGAACTGGGTAAGGATATTATCTTGAAAGTTTTAATGCAAAATATGATTTGTTGGTCTAGTGGACTGCTGAGCATGAGATCCTGGGTTCGATTCCCAGGCTAGGCAAAGTGTTATTGGGTTTTTCCATCAGGAATATCTTAGTAGCAACCACGGAGTATGGATTTGCGCCTGGTTGATGATACGCTCCCTATTACAAGGGGACTTAAAAATAACTGATGAAATGTGGGTGTACTATTAGGTACCATGTGCCTAAACCTTTGGGGATGACAGTTGTGGTGTTATATTATGATTTGCATAGACAATACACAATTAAATTTATGTAAGGAATGATGAGCGTCAGGAAAGTCAAGAAAATAGGTAGAGGTTTTCCTTTAACTGTATACCAAAGTACCAACTATGAGGTTAAACCACAACATTACACACCATTTAGTTAGAGGTAAAATTAAAGTGACTCATAATAACAGTAGATTATTTTTTTAAACTACTAAGTGTTGTTATGCCTTTTTTTCAGAAACATTCCCTGGCATATGTAGAACAACTATGCAAAATTTCATTAAATTCGGTTCAGCAGTTTAAGAGGGAGTCTATAGGATATGAATAGATATTGATTTTTATACATGTATACAGATTTAGCTGTTTAGTGACTAGCTTATGAAAATCTAGAGAAATGTTTGTATATATAATTTAAACAGTTAATTAAGCTACAATGGTCCACTTTAGGGACTAAGTGCAGAAACCAAACCAAACTTAACATAGAACTTAATGGTAACTTGTAATTGTTTTCTAGGGTGCCGTATGAAACATTTGATATACTGACTGATGAAGAAGTACGCCAAGGCCTAAAGGAATTCTCAGACTGGCCAACCTACCCCCAACTTTATGTTAAAGGTGAACTAGTTGGAGGTTTAGACATCATCAAGGAGCTACAATCTAGTGGAGAACTAGATGCTACACTGAAGCCTTAATAAATGGTTCATGCCATTGTAGGTACTTTAATTTATTGCAATAAATGAATGGTTTTAATAAATAATTGTTATCATTCTATCTATTTATGTAATCTATTTGCACTTATTGCTATGATGAGCATGAGTTGTGCGGAGTCACAAGATAGTTTCAGTGGAATGATTTCAATTTAATTGTTCGACGACATCTACGAGTCCTAATCTGGATTCAATCATTCCAAATGTAACTGAAATACACAGTTGAAGCATTGCAAACTCCAGTGGATATCTTTCGTTGAAGAATTATGAATAGGGTGGAAAAACTGTCTTTTTATCCCACCAGATGTTGCATGATCAACTTTGCATAATTTTGTACTGTTACCTGTCAAAAATCCATACTCATTTAAAATTTCTACCTAAACAAATATACATATACTATATATGAAATAAAGGAAGACATATGTTTCCCAAGGACCCATACCGCTGAAAATCCTGACAAAAGGCGTTGAGAGTAAAAACCAAGTACTCTGTATTATGCACTGCTCATTATAAAGCTGATGATTATTTTGGCCAAAGTTAATATACCGGATAAAGTGTGATTTTAGTACTAATTACGAAACGTTATAGAAGGTCTCGGAGGGCTTATAGGGTAAACATTTATTTCCATAAATGTTTACCATCCATACCAAGCCCTCAACAAATCAATGAAACATGTTTACCCATATCCACTTTATACATGGCAGTAGAAGTAGAATATAGCAATGAAGCGGAGTTATGTGCAGATGCGCAGCATCACCAGCAGAACATGTATTTTTATCTAGAGTTACACAAGTTTCTCCCCAAAATGTGCAAAATGTTTTGTAAATCGTGTATTCGTGGAAAAGAGTGATTTTTTTATCTGCTTTTAGAAGAAGTCCTTGTCCAACTGTCATGTTGGCTTGACACTGACATTTATTTTATGGACACGGATGACGGAAAAGAAAACGAACCAAACCAAAACTTTGCGAACCGTAACTTGACTTGAAAGTAAAGCAAATCAACAAAAGGATTACAATTTACTAGAAACTTGGTAGATTCTATATTTGTGATTATATGATTTTATTTTCCTGACTTTCTATCTTGTAGATATGGATAAACAATATACTTATAACCCAAGTATGCACATCCTTAGTCAACCTATTTCTTGCTGCATTCGTGTACTTTGATTTAAGTATCTTGCTGATTGTAAATCTATTATCTTTATCTGATTATTATAATAGTGTAATTAACAATTCCATTGTAGAAATAATGAGTAAAAGGAGGACAGCGGGCGATGGAATGGAATCGGACGAAAAGGCATCAGAGAGAGTTCAAAATGTAGATTCTAAAATTACCGCTAGCCCAGCTAGAAAGGATAGTTTGTTACCCACTCGTTTAGTGCAAGTTTACGCTACTAAAGTGTTTAAATCGGATAGGGGGCAAACATTACACAGCAGGACACCAAAGTTTGTACCTTACGAACCATATCCTGCAGCTGTTAATCCAATGAAACCTGTGCTTATTACAAAAGACTTGAAAAAGTCTAAGAACAACATGGATATTAACACCTTGATAACCCAAATGTCTCAGATGAATACAAACCTGAATGAATTTAAACCTCAACTAAAATTGAACTCCACTAGTGATAAATCTGGTCCGGATCTTAACAAACCAAGTCCTGAGGCTGTTGAGTTGAAGAAGAAGATTGATAGCCTGACAAATGAAAATGAATCTCTGAAAGAACAGTTAAAGCAACAAGTTCAGGTATGTTGTGAATATTTATTATGTATGTACTTTCTATTGTCATACTTTTTATTAAGTGGTTCTGCTTGTGAAATCTATAAATTAAAAAAAAACTCAAAGCGATTCAAAAGAGCGAGCGAGAGCGATTTCAATTAGACCTTAGCAGGCGGCAAGTCACAGACACAAGGCATAATAACTTGTGAAAGTACTGTAGTTGCCCATTCCAAAGCGTAGTTCTCTATGGAGAAGAATGGGCAAGAAACTCCATGGACACTCTTTTCAATCAAAATATTGTTACAAGATCTTGGTTACATCATTCATGTTGAGATTATACATATATGTGAGAACGATGTAGAAAGACGTGCACATTAAGAGCGTCCAGAGTAAAAGATTATAACTATCAACAATTTAAAAACAAAGTAGTTAAAATAAACCGTGGCAGCTATGAGATGACCAGTCCCAACTGACAGCGCCCGTTCACGAACATGACGCATGCATCAGCCCCATTCAGCTCAACCATATTGAAGGGAACTAAACGACCCAACCACTATCAGCGCGACATTTGAGTGAGCCTGACATTCTCTCAGCCACCAGGGCTCATTCGAGTCAATGAAGGATAACTAAATGTAAATGGTAGCTTTACAATACATAGTACTCACACATGTGCTATGCAGTTATATAATACTAAGAGATTGAATTTATACAATGCAAAGATATTTTTACAATCTTCTGCAGCTTCCATAATAATTTCACATGAGCTTCTGATTAGTTAAAATAAATATGCATGCCATGATTTTAGTTTTACATTCCATCATGATACTTGAACTTGTTTAATTCATCGTTTACATTATGTTGACAATAGTAACAAATTGGTCAACAAAACATTTAAAATTGATAGATAATCAGGAAATTAATAAAAACTGGTTTTGTGTAACCCAACAACAAAGATGTTTACAAATTTCGAATATTTAGAATGAAACTGTACAACACTACCTTTTTCTTAGTAGTGTGTCGATAACAATTCAAATTGAGTCAGCCCAAAGTTGGCGACGAGTACAACAACATTACCCTGAACTGTCTTGTTTGTAAATAAAAATAACAGTCATGCAGGCATCTTATCAAGTTATCTGAATCATAATAAAACTTGACACAAGTCCCAAAATATAACCAGAGTTCATTAAGGTGGAAGCGCAAGGGTAGCCCGCGAAATTTAAATTTTCTTACGTTGAGTTAAAGAATTATAATCATTCAAATCATCAATACAACCCTCCAAGTTCATATAATCTCAAAAAGTGACTTTTTCATGAAATAGCTATTGAATGTGATTATATGAACTTGGAGAGCTGTATTGATGATTTGAATGATTATAATTCTGTAACTCCATACGTGTTACTGGCGCGTTTCATATTGTCATCAACATACAACCTGACACTGACCTGCAAATTGCAATAAACGTAAGAAAATTTAAATTTCGCGGGCTACCCTTGCGCATCCACCTTAAAGTGCTTTAAACTTATTATCACCCTTAAGGCCAGCACACATACGGCATTACAGAGCATTTTATCTTTTCCCAACGTAAATTCATACATAGCTAGTGGTAACATCAAAGGGGATTTCCCTTCAAGAAATAGAGATTTTAACATGTTAACCCTTAAGGTGGATGCGCAAGGGTAGCCCGCGAAATTTAAATTTTCTTACGTTTATTGCAATTTGCAGGTCAGTGTCAGGTTGTATGTTGATGAAAATATGAATCGCGCCATTAACACGTATGGAGTTACAGAATTATAATCATTCAAATCATCAATACAACCCTCCAAGTTCATATAATCTCAAAGAGTGACTTTTTCATGAAATAGCTATTAAATGTGATTATATGAACTCGGAGAGCTGTATTGGTGATTTGAATGATTATAATTCTGTAACTCCATACGTGTTACTGGCGCGATTCATATTTTCATCAACATACAACTTGACACTGACCTGCAAATTGCAATAAACTTGAGAAAATTTAAATTGCGCGAGCTACCCTTGCGCTTCCACCTTAATTGGTTGCGCATATAAACTTACGTAGAGGTCACGTGGGGTGCATGACACCCCAGTCATACATATGAATAAAACACGAAAAACATGCAAAGTCACGATTATGCTCGATATTTGATCATAAAGGACATGTGTTTTTATGAAGCTAACGAGAACTTCAGCGCTCAAAACTCATAATTTAAAAAGTTCTAAGCCTTTAGGATGCGCTGGAGTGTGTAACACCCCATGCAACCAATTAAGGGTTAATGTTTCACCAGTGCAAACACACAGTAACTATTATCTCAGAAGCTGCATTGCATCATAGTATGAATTAAAATATTTTGTTATCTACAGGTCAACAAAGAACTGAAAACAATGCTGGTGGCATCTATGGGTGAAGACCTTGAGACCCAAGTACAATCTCTGAATGAAGATAAAAAGCACTTGGCCAATGCTTTGCTCAGTTCCGCACAACATTTGTCTACTCATCAGGTACATTAATATCCATACTAATACAGAAAATGTGAAAGCAACTGTTTGTTGCCTTTCATGGCTTAACAGGTGAACACATTTAGATAAACGGGTTGGAAGATCTTTGTATGAAGCGTGGCCTGTTAATCAAATTTACAATATTCACCATCAGTGCAACTTTCATAGCATCTTGTTTCCGATATTTATATTTATTTAAACTTCATGTACAATAGTGGTACATAGGCGGACTTAATGCCATTAGGCATTCTCTACCAGTCAACCAGTAGTTATATCTCGGAAACGAGATGCTATCAAAGTGCTGAGAAGATTTTGTCTCATTAAAAACATTTGTTTGTATTGATACCAGCTATTCCATTTCATCAATCCAGCAGAACATCTTCCTAGACAGGGACTGCAGTGGCCAATCTGGAAATCACTTAACCATTTGCAGGCCCAGGTTGGCCGCTTTAGAAATAATTTAGCCAAATACAATGCCAATGTGGAGCCCCTATGCAGGAAATGCCCCCACCTGCTTTCTTGTCCATCCTGCACAGCCACCTGCACCTTCCAGGACTTAAACGAAGCGAACGAAAGTGCTGTGAAAGTGGCTATAACTGGTTGGGTATCATTTGAGTCCATCAAGTCAGGTTTTATGCATGGCCGCTATTTTAAAAATAAAATGGCGAAAGTTAGGTAGGCCAAATAATTTAAAGCCCTTTGTCACACAGGTAAATCATGACCTAAGTCAGGACATTTTCAGGCTATTTTTTATCCCAATAGTATATTCCCATGGGTTAATTCCTGACATTCCTGCGGGCGGTGCTGCGACCAAACGTTACCTCTAAATAATCATACAGTTTCAATGGGCCTTCTTTCTTAGAAGGTGCAAAAAGATCATTGATAAAATTATTTGACTTGAAAACTTTGTATTCTAATTCTATTTATTTTGTTTATTAGGAGCAAACTGAATGGTTAGCAGGACAGTGTGAAGTATGGAGGAGTAAATTCTTAGCAAGCAGGTAAATCTATACATTTAAAAAGAATATAATTCAAATTCAATTTATTGCTATTGTACATACACCTGTTTACACCACTGTGTTTTGATGACGCAAAAAGGTGTCTATAGAAAACATGTTGTTGATTCATAAATGGATGTTAAACTAATGAGTAATATTGTTTTCAGCTTGATGGTAGAGGAACTAGCTCAATGTAAGAAATTATTAAACGAAAAGACTGAAAATTTACAACAAGCAATAAAACAATTACTTGACGAGCGATGCCGCTCGCGAGACATGATGCTATGTACTTACAAAAACTTGTACAGTCTTCACGAAAAGTGGCTTGAAAACATCGCAATAACAGAATATGTTGGCAACAGTAACATGTACAATCGTCCTATCGGGAACCTGAACTTTAACGCGACAATACCACATTCGACAAACATATTGGATATGTCATCAATAAACATGAAATTGTCGGAAAATATCAGCAGTTCCGTCGAAAAGCAAGATATTAGCCATTTAAACAGCTTGCCTACTGTCACTGAAGGGGAAAAGAATGCTGAAAATGTAAGTGGATACTTAATATTAATGTGACCCCTAACATGACCTCAACACATTAATCTTAGCTTGCAAATGCAAATTCAAAATAATGGTAAGATCGCCGCGACGGCAGCGTCCACTAATGCGTAACCGCGCTCTATGAAAAGACCAATTCACATGTCCTCGAAAAAATTGTCATCCACAAAAATATTAGTTTTTTTAGATAACACCAACTTCAATTAGCTTTGATATAGATAGAGCAATTGAAAATAACCGCCATAATAAGCGTACTAAGAAAAAAAGTCACCGAATGGCACAACCTAGAGTTTTTTACGGATTGGTAAGCACACAAAAATCTTTAAAATTCGCTCAATTAATACTGCTGAGCATGAAGCAAAGAAGGAGCCTGGGTTCGTTTTCCATTTCGGATAGACATTGGGTTTTAGCAGCCATGTAGTCTGGATTTGTGTCAGTCGGCTAGATGGCAATAAGCTTGCCTGCTATTACACGGAACTTAAACAAAACTAGCGAAATGTGGGGGTACTTAAGTAACCTCTGCGAAATCATGCGTTATTTTATATAGCTGTTGCCCGCGGCTTCCATCGTTTTTGTCGGAAATTATCCCACGGGCACGTTGTAAATATGGCCTATGGCACTCGGGGATAATGTAGCTCCTATTAGTGAAAGAATTTTCAAAATCGGTTCAATAGATTCAGAGATTACCCCCTACAAACTGACAAACGTTATCTCTTTATAATATTAGTATACGTAATTTTAATAATCTTACAGATAATGGCGACGCCTCTAGACGTCAGGAAGGTGAGCGAGGAGCCAGTGAACGCGTTAGTCCACCACGCTTACAGCAGCAGCGGCAACACTCCGCGGCCAATCGCCTCCTGCGTGCACTGCCACGGCAAAGTCCAGCTACTGTGATTGGTTGAAACGTAATAACGGCGAGGAATGCGTTACGCTAGGGGACGCAGCACAATACTAAGTATACAGAAATGACATGGTCAGAACTGTAACGGTGTGGTTTGCCTTTGCAGCACTATGTTTTAGGGTTTGACTATATGCAAGTAGGTATGTGAAATTGCCTTCACGGCACTTGATTAACTTTATTAAGTTGTGTAAGTATAGGTAGATTGTTGACGATATTAAATAAGATGGTTGTCTGTTGATATTAATAAATATCCAGAACTTTGTAAAGCTCGTGGCTAAATAATAACAGGCGCACGGTTCGAACTTCAAGGTTAAGCGGCCCTTGCCAAGGTCGGCCCGTGGATGGGTGATCATGCATCACGTGCCGAGTTTCCTCCGTGCCTGGGATAGCACGTTAAACCGTTGGTCCCAGCTGCCATTTGTAGGCCTTCAACAATATTTACAGGTAGCCTGAAAGTCTAACAATCAATGGGTATCGTATTACCCAGAACTAACTACGTTGTGGAGGTCCGGTACGCTACGCAGTCGCTCCATGTAAGAAGCTGGTATTCAGCTGCATCTGGTTAGACTGCCTATCTGACCTCCACAACCCAGTTAGTTCCTGCCGGCGGCCCTGCAGTCTCCAACCGAATTCGGTTGTTTTGCGATCGCTATCTATTTCGAGACTGCAGGACCTGAGTAATACGATACCCCTTGGTAAGACTAGTTGTCAGACTTTTTGGGCCACTGACTACTTGTAACGACTGTCAAATATCTATAGATCGCAGCCGGGAGCAACAGCTTAACGAGCTTTCCGAGGCACGGAGGAAACTCAGTATGCAATGGGCGGTCACCCATCCACAGACCAACCTAGGCAAGCACGGCTTAACCTAAACTGGAAGTCGACTCAACATAGTTAGGCAGGTTAGGCAGATGATGAACTTTGTAAATTAGCTGAATAAACAAGACAAGCAATCAGATAATAGTGGCGAAAGGACGCCATTCTGCCAACCCCTTTGGGAATGCAGGCGTTCTGATTCAGTACAGCATTACAGCGAGTAATAAAGAGAAATATATAAGGTCTATCTATTCATACACGAAATCTCTTAAGGGGTCATTTTACTCATCATTATGAACAACTTTCACTATGGGACCAACCCCGAAATCGCGAAAAAAAATCAGCTGTTCCCTACAATATGATCGCATTAAGGTGGATGCGCAAGGGTCGGCCGCTAAATTTAAATTATCTTACGTTTATTGCAATTTGCAGGTCATTGTCAGGTTGTATGTTGATGAAAATATGAATCGCGCCAGTAACACGTATGGAGTTACAGAATTATAATCATTCAAATCATCAATACAACCCTCCAAGTTCATATAATCTCTACTCTCACCATCTCTACAACTTGACACTGAGCTGCAAATTGCAATAAACTTGAGAAATTTTAAATTTCGCGGGCTACCCTTGCGCTTCCACCTTAAGGTTATGACCACAAAATACATTAAAGAGTTTTACATTTTTAACGTGATTAGTGATTCTGATAAAGCAGCAATTTCAGGCCCCCTGTAAACTTATGTAATACACTTGTTCATAAATTTGGAAAAGGTCATCTCCACTTAAAACAATATTTGTTATTTGTTGCAGAAAGAGGCTAGTGGTAAATATATATTTTTATAGGTATTATGGTGCTCTGTATTTATTAGCAATAATATAAATTTGCGTGTTAATTTTTTTTAGTTGTAGAATTACTCAGACGTCGTCAATTTGACTGTTTTCCGTGTATTTATAACATGTTACATATTGAAACGCAGAGATGTGCATAATAACGGAAATGTATGTGAGTATTCTGAGTGATATTGGTTTTGTTCAACCTGTATTGTCGCACTGCTGGGCAGAGGTCTAAAATATTATTTACTAGGTAACATATTTTAGTCTAATTTTATCAAAGTGCACGAGGTTCGCCTTTTTATTGTATTTCTCGAAGTTAAGCTAAATGTTGACTTTATCGATCTACTCTGTGCGTAGTTAGCGGAAATGTGCAAAAATGGATAATTACTACCATAACTGGCAATATAAAGCAGGAAATTATACGATTTCCTTATTATTTTACCGTTTCATTGATATTTCTTTTTTAATAGTTTTACTTTAGTTTGAAAAGTGTATTATAATAATAATATTTTTTTTTTATAATAAAATGTTAAGGGAGTGAGTTGAATTTCTTTAAAAACCATTCCAAAAAAAGCATTTTTGTGTAAAAATGTACATAATCCTGATAATAAAAGTATTTATTGTTACTGTTATGTTTTTATTTCGTATAAATAACAAAGTTTGTTATGATTATGATATTATGTTTAGTATATGTATAAAAATAGTATTGTTTTCTTCGCTTATATCACAGGTTTGATATTACAATTTTATCGTTACATATATGTAACTCATACTCTTAACAAAACATTAAAAAAAAAACTGCACGGTCCGCCAGTGAAAATATTTGTGACTAAACAGAATGTGAAAAACTTACAGCAAAAGAATAACTACAAAAACGTAGGGGCTTATCCAAAAAAATTGTACTTTTCACCTGTAAAAAGCAGTCTAGATGTAGATAGGGTCTCCTACACATTCACACTTATTTTTATTACCTACACTATATTTCAGGCAAAAGATCTTCACACTACCACAACCGTCAGCTTCTGACCTCTGCGGCCTAATCGATTTGAAGCAACATCAGTACCGAAACAAAAGCACATCGTCGCGCCCAGGGTGTGAAGCTCCTTTACTCGCTATTTAGGGTAAGACAGCCTTCTGAAAACGTTGATTGTGTAACTGCAACATTTCTGTGCCAGTGTAGTTGTACGCTAGGTAATCGCGGACAGCGATGTACTTGGCGCCTCCGAACCAATCGATCATTGCGATTTGGGCGATCTTCAGCTTAGCGACGAACCAGTTGTGATCTGAAAACGGGAAGGAAAATATTTAAAGTAATTTGTTTGGGTTTTTACAGTAGGTACGTAAAATAAGTTCCACTTTTTAAAACATATGATAGACCTCTATCATATGTTTTAAAAAGTGGAACATGAAATTAAGTTTAACACATTCAGTGCCGGGAACCCACCTGGTGGGTTCACTCAAGTCGCACTTGGGATGCCGAGAACCCACCTCGTGGGCTCATTTTTAATGTACGTTTTTCTTAGCGAATACAGCATCAAATAACGTAAAAATAAAAACAGTTGTATATTTTAACAAGATTAATAAGAATACGCCCCGGGGTCAAATTACAAGCATTTTTATTTTCAATCAATTTTCGACCTCTTCCTAGATGCCGAGAACCCACGTGGTGGGTCCTATTTCAGGGATGAAAAACCGTAGGCACGATTTTAATATTTTCTAAAAATAATTATTTTTCCATTTTAGGACACGAAAATGAGTTCACAATCGAGGCTTTTTAGTGTTCGGCATCAACTACTGTACTGTGAGATTTAGTCTGCCTGCCCGTTTATCTCTCACAGGCACTCACAACTACATATTTCAGAAACCATTATCGCTACAGACTTGACATTGGGAATAAATAATGCTTAGCATTTTTCAATTAAATTGCCTAGACTACGATCCCTTTCGTGTTAGGTTTCTTTAAACCTCAAACATACAAAATGTCGATAAAACAAGCACCGACTTCCGAAAGTAATTTTAACTTTTTTGTATTCTGTTTTTAATTCGTTTTTTTTTTTTTGCAACATTTTATTAGTATATCGTATTTATATGCCGTGAAGTTTAAGCGAGCAAGCTCATCTCAGTGTGAACACGGTCGCGCGAAGTACGGCAAGGGCACATCTATGATTTAAATCGATGTTGTATTTAAAATAACTGCACTACTTATGGTCGTTAACCTAACAAAATGTCATCAAATCCGTTTTTTGTTTGGTTTATTATGTTAAGATATCGATATCCATCACAGCTGCGGAGTATCGCTAGCTAATATAATCCGGTATTACAAGAGTTACTGGGTGGTTCACACAAAACTAACTGTCAAATAAACTACCTACAAATGCAAATGCAATGTTTGTAATCATTCAAAAGTTTTAAAATGTTATTTATTAAAATCTAAAAGTAACAATAATTGCGACTACGTAAATTAAATTTAAAAAAAAATGCATGAAAATCTCACAAAAGGTTGAACACCCCTGTCACGGGATCAGAGCGGGCGATTTTACTTTTTCAATTTTTTGTTATTTCTTGATTATTGCACTTCCCATACCCTACTAGGGCATGAAATTACCCCCACAGATAGCAAATATAGCGATAATACCCCCTGAAAATTCTATTTTACCACTTATTTTAGGGTTTTAAATCTTAATCTCAAACCTAATGCCGAGAGCCCTCCAGGTGGGTTCACTTTACCGCAAACGTAATGCCAGTGACCCACCTGGAGGGTCCACTTGCAATATGTATGGCGGGATGGCACATGCGCACTATGAAACTGGGGTGGACTCGAATGTGTTAAACCATTGGTTTCACTACTCAATTCCTCTTCCTATACAAAATCTGGAGAAATGCGGTCGTATATACAGGGTGTAACAAGACCCTTCACGAAGCCATCAACCAAGCATGTACATCAAACTAAGTAACTTTACGCAAAAATTATTGCTGGAAAACGACTTTTTTTTTTGGAGTGAAAAATCACTTTTTACGGTAGGACTCAATGCAACGCACTCAAAACATTGTTCTGATGAATGCATTGAATAGTACGGGGGTCGTGGAGGTGTTTAAAGTGTAAAACATGTATTTATGAAAAAACTTGTGAAAATGTTGGAACTTTGACCCTCAATATCTCCGTAACTAGGTTCCCAGGTATGGTCTAGAACAAAAAAATGATCGCAATGACGGGGAGAACAAGTGGCTTTCGGCTTCGTTAAGGGTCTTGTTACACCCTTTATACTTCTGCCTTACACTTCGCGCAATTTAAGCGTGATGTTATGTCTGATTCTAAACCAAGTTATTATCTGTACTATATCCATAGTTTAGGACCACCCAAAAAACCGAACCGGTAGAAATATTTGAAAGAAAATCATTGATTTCTAAATCTAGGTAAGATAGACATAGAAATACATACCCGGAGGGAAGTCGGCCATCGACGGATGCCTCTCAAACAACGCCGCCTTTGCGAACTCATACTCTGGTGTTTGCTCCTTGATCTAAAGAGACAATAAGACCATTATAGAAACAGACCGATCATTGTCAAGTGCTTCGCAAAGCATGCTGTTGTTTCAATAAAAGATAAACAGCGCTTCATTTAAAGCTTATCTAATACTAAGTACATATAGATTATCGAAATCGATTATGTTCTGCAAACACTTCACTGATATTTTATTGTAAAACACTAGTAAGTTTTATTATGCTTCTAAAATTTTATGTTTTAGAAAGCCCTTTTCCGGTCGTTAGATTTAGGTGGTGATGATCGCTTCGATGGCTCTTACTGCTATTAGCCAAGGTTAATATTAGAATAGATAATTCGTGTAGCTTCCCGTATCTCCGGGTATTGCTGTTTGGAGATAAACTAAGTGTGTATTTGTCTAAACGCAGAGAATTGAAGTCGGGAAGAGCTTTCCATTAGGTGATAGATAGCCACGCATTGATTAAATACAAGCATTCAATCGTTAAGTTTATGCTCCGGCTTCCAGAAAGCGGTGGGATAATCATAAAATCTAACACATCAGTCCGCCAGCCAACACCTACTGACTGTTTACAATTATTTTACCTACCTCTGAAAGCAGAAACAACAAAAAGCTTGATATTGTTACCATCGTAAAGATGTCTTTGATTATCAAAATCAAAGATAAAGTAAGTAAGAACTAGACCTAATCCGAGCCAAATATGGCCGATGGCCAGTATTCTGTACTATTGCCTAACTTAGGACTAGAAAAAGGTTGAAATACATTAAAACTTTTCATACCTTCTTCATCTTTCCTGACAGCATCAACCTGGTGCATCTTGGGTCTTCAGGGTCAATCTTCTGGTTCTCGCAGTACCTCGTCTCTTCGAGCGATACGAGAACTGTAGCGCGGCTGTTTTTCTGTTGATAACGAATTATTTTGAATAGGGGTTTTCTTAAAGCATGCTAGTTATTAACTACATATTTTTGCATGTCCTCAATTCGATAAGGTGTAAGGAGGAAAACTCTAAAATAACGAATTTTGATACGGTATTATCAGCATTCCGGTTGAATGACATTTTTTTTAAAGCTGCCAAATGGCGAACCGTTAACCAAATCGCTATCCAATTTATAGATAACTTCAGAACTAAATGTGCCTTGGTGATGAGTAACTACTTGATGTCAGCAATTTAGGCTTGTACTTATTATTCTGTGATCTATAGAGTCTAGCTAATAGGAGGTGCTGGATTTTAGCGAAGAAGAAGGGACAACGACTTGCTTATCTAGGTGACGATACAATGGTGATGGGTGAAAGTTGATGGATAATTTATTATCCATCAGAGAATGATGATCTTCTGTACGCTTGCCAGTAAAAACTATATAATTTCGCTGATGTATCAAAACCGACGGCAGAAGGTGGCTCAGAATGCGCCAGACTTAGGTACCTATCGTGGAGACTAGGTAACCCAGGATGATGATCGAACTTACCGATAAATCCCGAGCACTGAAGTCCAGTGGTGACATATAGAAGTAAGGCACACCGGTGGAGTTAGCAAGGGATCCATCCACAATGGACTTGACGTTTGAGAACGGGAACCCTTCGATGGCTGGCAGAATTGATATCGTGGCCAATGACGCCCAGTCTGGTAAAATAATAAACAAGAAACATAACAAATAACCCGTTTGTATTTTCCCTATATGTAGGTTTAGGTTTTAGGTAGAGGAGTAGGTAGCCTGTAGTTACACATTACGCCGCCGGTTCTGTAAAAGTAACAACTTTAATAGAGGGCCTGCAAGCCTATTGACTTCCACCGACCACAAATCCGAACTCCGAGCTGATACTTAGAAATTTCAGATGGTTAAACACAACAACACTGCACGATCTCAGCATCGAACCCAGGACATGCTCAGCCGTAGCGTTTGCAATGTTTGCATACGACCAACGAGGCAGTAAACAGATATCCAGGGTACACAAGGTAAATAATTATTTACGTAACTATGTACCTTAGGAATAAAAGCGACAAACTTCACGTAAGCACTCGCTCTGTAGGTATTATGATGAATTTGAATAAGTATTGCTAAAGTAATTTACATAATTATCCGCTACTTTCATGGACGATTTTACCTAAGGTACCTGAGGGTAATAAGGCCTACCTAATTTCGATTCGCTTTATTTATTTATTGCTATAAAATAGCAATTTTTTAAGGTCGGCCAGTATTGCTTCTTATAAATCTAAACAGACGTAGAAATGAAATAAATGTGTATAAGCGTCATATTTTACATTACAATTAAAACAAAAATCATGTACAAGGTAGCCTAATAAGGCCCGGGTTGTTTATTAACGCCCTACCCGTTTTCATGTTTTCGGAAAAATGTAAAACCATCAGAAATGATTCACTAATAATATTTAAACTGTAAGTACTCATCGTTGTTTAGTTGTATTAGGTATTATTATTTCTGTGAAAACACAATTTTAAGCAAAATCGGTTCCCTTTAATTGAATAGGCTTAATTGCGCGATGCACATGGGCCTTATTAGCCGCAATTTTAATAAGTGTAATTATTAAGAAATTGTTGAGATATAATTTATAAACTGAATTGGTGTTAGCTTTTAATTATTATTTTGTATGTTCCCTATAATAACCAAAACGTTTACACTGTTGTAAGTCCATTATTTTTGAGATGGGCGTTATTATACTCCAGGCGTTATTTGCCTCCGGTATCTTACTATAAGTTACAGTTGAATAGGTAGGACAATATAATTTGGGACTGAATTTCACACTAATTAGATATAGTGATAAGGTTTCCACGTGGATTCGGTAAAGGACCGTAGCAGGTGGCTTACTAGTTCTGTAGTTTCTGGTAGCTAAAGTTTTATGTGCCATCTTCATAAGTCCACTGTGAAATATTGGCCTCCTACAAGCGTCGCCTTTCGCCACATCAACCACTCCGGCCGCCCGGAGCCGAATCCAAGAAAAAGCTAATGTAATTCGGGGAATATTCTATAGTGTGCTAAGGCACAATATAGAATATTCCCCGAATTACATTAGCTTAGGGTGAAAATGTAGAAACCATCCTTTCTCTCTGCCTACATCTCCTGAACGTGCAGGCGTGATGCTTTTCCTTCTCATTATTCACTGCATGGTGTAATTAATAGTTAAGGGGCTTAAAATATAAAATTCTTTACCTGCATTGTGCAACACGTATCTGGCCATAGGAATAATTTTCTTGTGATCAGGAGGATCCTGCCTATAGTTGGCCTTTGTGGTCATCTCATTGGCATTTTCCCGCCAATTGTTTTCCTGACGCTCATGTTTCCACTTGCACTCCGCGTAGGAATTTAAAAAATACAAGCAAGCAAATAAAATAACTTCCCACTTCATTTTGCTGCCCTACAATAAAAATATTACTGTTTTAGACTAACATACACATGAAAAACAAAATAAACTGTTTAAAACAATATAATCCGACTGTAAAAAGAAAAACTGTATTTATTCACGTCGATGTAATATTTGAATACTGTGCCAAAAACACAAGTCACGTTATGTATGTTTATTTTTAAACAAAGTAGGCAGAATATGCGCAAATTTAATAGCAAATCACGTACGAATTGTTTCGTTTCGTGGACACGTTCGTTTTCAATCGTCGCCAGACCGCGACTGAATGAGTGTGCAGAATAACACACGAATATTATTTTAATTAGGTAAAACAAATTAAGGTTAAGTTTCGTTAAAAAATAGGTGCTTATTGATAAAAGAGCATATTAATTAGCGTACCTTAGCTAAATCAATATTTAAGAGTTCAATGCGTCGTAAATACGCACAAAAAGAGAGAAAAGTCATTCATAACAAAACAACGATCAACTGTGAAGTGAGTCAGCAGTCAGCCAGGTGTTTGACATTTACGTTCCCATTATAGCCCAAGAGACGGACACGTGACGACTACCTAACGCAGTTGCAACATGCACTTCATTTATATAATCATGTAGGCAAGCATAATAAAGTAAACTGTGTACTATTTAAATTATTTTGTGGATAGAATATAACTTATGTTCGCATTGACAATATTTTTATAGTTTATAATCAAGACTTAGATTTTGTTTCAGAAAATATAAGTAGGTATGATATCGCCGGGACTTTAGGATGATCCGTATTTTTCTGTTGAATAAGTGAAAAAATACCTACCTAACGTGCTCCGACAAACAGCAAGACAACGAATGGCTTACCAGACAACCAGCAAAAATCTCTCGTCTTAATCAACAAAAATAATTATATTACGATAAAAACATCACGTACGCGATAAGAGGCCGATTGAATTGACCCAAGTACGTGATTTAGCACAACACTTTATTAATAATAGTTGATGTAATTGTTTATCTTGCATAAGAGATTAACAATCCTTCTTGTAAGGTGGATCTAAAGATAAGGTTGGTTTATCTAGGAAAAATAAACAAAGTTTTTTTTTATCAACGTTTTTTTTATTTTATCCAATTTGTGACGATATTGCAAAGTAATTATGATAGAATTAGATGTCACTAAGGCTCATGGTATATGTATGAGAGACTGAGAGTAAGATCTTAAAGTGCACAAGCACTGATCGCGAATTGTAGTGGCATTTATGGAACTGTCTTTGAAATATCAAATTACTTAAAACATAATTATAATGAGTCGATAAATTGAATGATATGACTATATACTCAATCACATATAGAATTAGAAACATGAAACGATGTAGGTACGTCAAATTCATCCATCCCCTAAAAAATGCAATACACAAATTCAATCTTACACTAGGTAGTGAGAAAATACTAAAGTAAATTAACGTTGTTGAGTGCTTTTGGCGATCTGTTCCTTGAGCATCAGAATACTGGCTCGCTGTTCTGGTGGTAGCAGCGCGATTTGCTCGTCCGAAAGTTGCAGCACTTGCATGATGAGAGCGGCCTGTGACAGAAGAAAAAGGATTGTTGAAGAGAGTCACTAACTTTAAAAGATGGTAACTTTTAAAAATGTAAGTTTCCTATTCTTTGCATAAAACAAGGATAATGTTCACACTGTTTTTCCTGGGAATAGGAAACACGTCGTTATTTGTTTGTTTTTTTTTGCAACTTCTGATTAATAATTTGAATTGTTAAAATAAAATATTATGTAATTTCCTCGTACTAGCTCTTAGACAACAAACTTTTGACGGAAAGTTATTGTTGTCGACTTTCGAGTTCCAGGCCAACGTGCAGTTATACAAGCTAAGGAGAGCTTAAGTTATAAGACTCTTTAGAACCAAAATAAGGTGAATAAATAATATTGAACTGACCTTCTCTTGATCTGAAGCACCAGAAGGAATGCCCTGGATAGTCCTAGCCTGCGCCGCGCTCGGCATACCGGGTGGCATTTGTTCTGAAAACAAACATTAGTTTAACACCTAAAATCACAGCAGCTTTTCTGGATTAATGATTATCTTGTCGTTTTTATTTGCAATAGAACTATTTGGAAGTATAGTATAGACAAAGTTTCATGACAGCAGTCTAAATTACAATTCGCTGCAACTAGACCTTCGAAACCTGCCTTGAAATAAACTAGTTTTCTCGATTAATTACATTTTATTTTTATATATCCCTCACTGTTTGTTTGGGGTCATTTTTGAAAATGACTAACAGTTTTCAAAGCTCAAAATCATTGACAAAAATGTGTTATAAAAACATGCATTATCTTTGAACTCAATATTAATCTTTGCAGCAGAATTATAAATTGTAAAACACATTTGACCTACGATTTTTTTCATGACTTATTTGATAGCTTTTAAAACAAAGCATGAGTACAAGATATCTGTTACATCACTGCTTTGCGTCATACAAAAACAATTGATTAGGGGCATCCGCAACGCCAAAACGCTACGTTACGTGCTAGGTGCCATGCCCTAGAGAACCAACCGTGGGTTATTTAGGGTGAAATCACATTTGCAGGCACGGATCAGCGTTTTGGAGTATCTCTACTTCATTTTGTTACGTAAAGACGTCATATGGAGGAGCGAGAAGTCGGTTGCAAGCATCCACGTTCATTTGCATTGTAAGCACAGTCAAGTCACAGAAAGGGAAGAGATGCAAGAAAATGCTGATATGTGCGTGTAAAGCTAATAAGGGTGATATCACATGATATCACCCTTACTAGCTTTAACTCGCGACTACGCCAGCGTGAAGTCGAAAATTATCGCGTGGGGGCTTACTACCGGGTAGTACCGGGGTAAAAAGTATGCTTTGTCCTATGACCTACGTCATAGCCTACCTGTGTGCCATCCATACTAATATTATGCCAAAATAACTGTGTCTTTTGAACACATAGGATTTTTTCAGTATGTCTCTGACTCCCTGATGACTAATCTTCGACCTCAAACTCCAAGTGAGCGTAGTGCGCGAGCAACTTATTCCCGCGCACTTCGCCACGTTTAAAATGGGTCAATGCCAAAATCCCTGAAATAGCATAAATTATACATACGCTGCTGAATCTTCTGCTGCGTGCGGGGATCGTTGGACCGCACACGAGGGTCCGAGTTGAACGACTGCGTCTGCATGCTCGCTAGCCGCGGGTCGCGAGGGAAACCACTGTTACATTCAAATGATTTTAAAGCATGTTCTAGTATAAGTAGTAAAATTCAGGTACACCTCTGGCTAAACCTTCGTGAATTACAGGCATTCAACTTGCAATGGCAAAACTATGTTGATGAAGTAGTCAGGGTGGTCTCCGATCTACAAATCATTCTAATCTTTCATGATTATGAATTAATAGAACATCTTTCAAATTCTAATTACAAAAACAAAAAAAAACTGTACCAACGAATATGACAATTAGAGCAGTCAAATTGACACTACTCAAATAAACAATACTAATCTGCAATGTAGGACTTACATAATATAAGTCAGAACAAGGCGTATAACACAACAGACAAGCCAGAACAAAAACTAAAGACATAATGCACCTATAAGGTACATAATTAAATGTCACTTACATAAGTTCTGTTGGTTTTTCCACTGGGGAAGCAATACTTGAGAGAAAAAGCGAAACATCAGCAATATGTACAATATGTAAATAATTTGCAACAGCTAAGTATAATGTGTACAAAGCTGCTTTCACATGGCAGTTGTAATAATATGAGATATCCAGGAATTATTGTGGACACAGCAATATGCGGTTATAATTTTATCATCTCGCTATATTGCGCAATTTGTTGAAGCAATTATTTACCGTTATTAGCATTAGCTAGTAAAGCTCTCTCAATACTAGCAATATATTGAGCTGCTATTACTTCATAGTCTATAACAGAGAATTTTGGCGAAATTCTTAGGATTTTTTGAAAAGGAATGTTTTTTAGTTTCAAATAATGTATTTCAATGAATCCGTATTTAGAAAGTTGGCACTCATAACAGTCTCTAAGCTCATTTCAACTACATAGAAGAATTAGGATTTTGAAGATCTCTGAAGTATTTTTAAACCATAACTAGCAAAATTTAGTTTTAACGTTACACGCCTTATTGCCGGAAAGTAAGGTAGTGAACAAATGCAGACGTACGGGTCTTGTCCGTGATGCTGCGGCGGCGGCACGGGGTGTGGCGGCACGGGCGGCAAGCTGCGCATGTCCTGGTCCAGCAGCTGCGGTGCGACCGAGCCGCGCCCGCGCAGGTCCACGTCGCCCATCGCCGGACGAGCTACGAACACAATTTTATAAGGGTATGAGGAACAGGCTGTAAAGTTCCCCAGCCTACATTGAATAGGGAGGGTCCTCCGACCAGGTGCGGTGGGCCACTACACGACGGGTGTTGTCGGTCTGTTGTATACAGGGTGAATTTTGGGTGACGTTTCGGTGATTAGTACTAACTATTATGTATTTTATCAAAATCGAACTCTTTCCTTTAGTTTGTCGTAAGTCATTACTTCCCAGAATTTGATCCTTATAAGCGACACTATCGAATGGTGTGTGTTTTTTTTCCGTAATCAATGGGTTCGATTCCTGGCTAGGAATATTGATTTTTCAAAAATCTAATGATGCAGTTTTACTTTTCATCGAAATCGGGCTCGACTCCTTTGCTATTCCTCATAGTTTCGATTTGGCCACCCACGCCCACTTGGACAATTCACCCTGTATATCCCAATCTCGCGGAAAACTTTGCTTACGCGATGAAGGATTTGCGTGACGTTAGGTGATGCGTAGATTGTATAATGGCGATGAACATTGTCAAACCTTTTCAACATGAATTACTAACTTGTAGGAGTTTTATAACTCTAGTCTAACCACGAGTAAGCCAAGCAGAAGAAAACTTGGTTAAACAAAGATAAAACTTACGCGTATATTGAGCTGGAGGCGGCACGGGTGCCGCGAGCAGTGGAGTCATTTGTGGTGGCGGTTCTACAAAAATATAATTTAATTGTTACATATATACAACACACGGCATAGTGAATACTGATTGAGGCCCAAAACAAAGTGCTTTCTCTTACAAAGTATTTAAAAATAACATGGCACTATAAATTATTTTAGAATGGGGTTACAACTTACCCCGTGGTGGATTGTTTGGCATATAGTGGTTTGAAGGAGGAATCTTGTCTCCTGGCTGAATCAGTGGTGGCAGAGGGTTACTGGGATGTAACATACTCTGCAAAATTCAGGATATAAATCAGTTTGTTTGGCAAGTATGTATTTGTGTTCACTTTACAGAAATGGTATGTACAATACAAAATGAATGTTTGCACTTATATTACATTATTAAATCAAATGAGTTTCTTGATACTTCTATAAAAAATAATATTGTTTTAGACAAGGTTTTCAGTTGGTCTAAAGTTTTAAATGAATATAATACTTACAACTGCAGTGGCTGGGTCCACAATCCTCATAATAACTTGTGCTTGCAGCAATGCATATGCCAGTTGGGGATTTTGTAACATCATATTCCTTGCTTCGTTGGGATTATTCTGTAAAAATAATAACATAACATCATAACTATAATCCCCAAAGGTTAGGTAGAGGTACACCTCTACCTAACATTTGGGGATTATAGGTGTTATGTTTATGTCTCATATAAAAGGGGGCAAGCCTATTGCGAAATCCCTGATAGAAAAACGCAATAACACTTTGCCCAACGTGGGAATCCAATCCAGAACTCACGCTCAGCAGTTGCACTTTCAACCACTACACCAATGAGGCAGTTAATGGTAAACCTAAGGCTGGTATTACAGAACCTAACTCAAAGACCCAAGCATTACTTAACACAACGGTTGACGTTCGTTAAACATTTTGACCGCCATAGTCACATATACGGGACAAGCAATGTGTGCCCTGTACGCCAAACAACACAAATATGTGACAAAATGGTAGGTGAAATTGTGGCTTGGCATGGAGGGCAAAGGTTAAGTTATTTCCCAATACTAATAATACTCTGCACTTTAATATTATGATTATTTATTTACCTTAGTATCGGGATAGTACTACTCATTCTTATTTATTAGTACCTTAAAAAACTTACTAATTGCTTTTTTTATGAAAATTAAAGCAGTTTGATCCAGACTTGCGTTGTAACATTTGGTACAAAAATAAAGAGTTATACTGTAATATCTACCTGTATACAAAGCTTCATTTGCTTCATCAGTTCAAACATTTGCTCAGGTGGTAGGGTGGCTACGGCTTTGCTGATAGCTTCTGGTGCTTTCTCTGGTTCAACCGGTTCTCCATAGGGATTTTCTATCTGAAATATTTGTCAAAAGCTAAGTCTTAATAATTACTATCCCAACATTCCTTTTACCAAGCACAGGTGCATTATCAATTGCGTTTTTTACTACAAATGCAACTTGTTTAGCACTAAAATTTTTATGAATGAAAATAGAATTGAACTAAATTCAAACTTTATTTTTGACGTGCACATTAAGAGCGTCCAGAGTAAAAGATTAAAATAATCAAAAATTTAAAAATAAAGTAATTAAAATAAACCGTGGCAGCTAAGAGATGACCAGTCCCAACTGACAGTGCCCGTTCACGAACATGAAGCATGGCTCAGCGCCATTCAACTCAACCATATTGATCCAAATGACCTGACACATGCGCCACCATCAGCGAGACATCTGAGTGAGCATGACATTCTCTCAGCCACTAGGCTACATTTAAGTCAATGAAAGATAAATAAATGTAAATGGTTGCTTTACAGTACATAGTACTCACAGTCATGTGCTATGCAATTATATAATACTAAGAGATGGAATCTATACAAAGCAAGGATATTATTACAATCTTCTGCAGCTTCCACATTAATCGTATCATATTTATCAGTAATAGCACTGAAAATTAAAAAAATGTGTATTTGCCGGGTTTAGGTCCAGCTACTCATTGTTAGAGCCTTATTTGGCACGTTTTTAATAATATTTGCTGCAACCTGTTTGATGTATGTTATGTACGAGTATTAAGAATAACAGAAAAAAAAAAAAAAAACAGGCACAAAGTGGATTTATTGGCTTTTGTTCTGGAGCTCCTCAAATAGTTGTGCAAAAATTGCTTAGTAACATGCATTATTTAGCATCATGCAAGATAAAATTTACTGTTAGGCAGGAAAACATAATAACTAGTTGATTTGTTACCTGAGGTCCTTGCATCAATGCTTGCATTTCCATCCTAGACTTCTCAGTACAAGCATTGTCGACACGAAGGGATCGCCCTCCGATTTCATACCCGTTGAGGTTTCGCATAGCGCTGAGAGCAGTCTCCTGATCCTTATATTCACAGAATCCATAGCCCTTAGGTTTGCCGGTTTCCCTATCAAATACCAGCTTGAAGGAAAGCACTGGACCAACCTCACTGAATATATCTTTCAGTTTCTCTTCTGTAGCTTCGTAAGGTATATTACCGACTAAAATAGAAACATTAATATAATACTGTCTGTTGACAATTTATTAGAATTCTCAGATATGACAATGTGTTGTTGATTTCATCTTACCGAAGACCGATCTCATGGATTTGTCCATGATACTTTGTTCCTCCTTTTCTTTGCTTTTATCCATGGTTGATATATTTTCGTACACTGTAGTAGTTACACAAAAAAGCCTCAGTATTTTAGGAATCTAACCTTTCTTTTCCAAATTAAAATGTTGTGACAGTAAATTAGTTGACAGCGTCACAGCGCGGCGGCGACGACAAACAAGCTTACACCAAGGAGCTTTTAAACTAACTTAAATGAAAACAAACAAAATAGAACTTTATTTCAAACTGATAGACTTTGTATTACTTCAATTAATATAGAGGAGGAAAGACGTTCTGAGCGAGATAGCTTAAATGGTGAAATGTGTCCTTGTCTCCCAATTGCCAGTAGAAAAAAAAGTAATATCGGTATTAATTACGTTGACAGGCGACAGCTAAAATAAAGTCTTTATTTTATAAACGAGTACCGAAAATGATGACTGTGTTTCTATTGGTCTACGTAATCAACATAAAGTCCGTAACTTAGAGGCCTTAACAATAGAATAAAGGCGTTGGTCCCACCCAGACCAATGACCCATCTCACTCTGTAAATATCGGAAATGTGCGAGAGGCTCAGTACTCGTTTCTTAAAAAAAAAACAGACAATAGCACATATTATATCACAACGGGATTAATTTAATATTTAAATACTAACTTCTCGCGAAATATTATTCTTTCAACTTACAATTTATGAATGGCAAAATTCACGAACCTCATAAAAATTTAATGGTAAAATCATATTGTGACAAGGGTTGTAATAGTAAGGACTTTGTGGAATGTCTTGTTTCAGATAAATTGTTTACAAATTACGACTAGGGTTACAATATTCTAGTCTAGATTATTAATATAAAAGGGAATCATGAACATAAAAATCACTTTCAAGCCTAATAAAATAGCTAAGTTTGTACTTCGTAGTCGTACCTAGTGATGAAAATAATAGGTACTATTTTCATCTCATCAAAATTTTATGAGATTTTATCCTAAATAAAAAAAGAACTGTTCAGAGATCATGCATTTCCCATGTCGTCACTATTAGTTCGCTGTAAAATATTAATTAATAACAATATTTCGTTTTCATGCAGACTCTCTAACAATGAGATTTTTTAGTAAAGTTGTACCTTTATAGAAAAAGTATTCAAGCTGTTGCCTAGTTTGCAGTCGTCATATTCATCCCAAATGTTAGTCTTACCCTCTAAGTTCATTTAACTCCATTGAATGACTTTTTCATGAAATAGTTATTGAATAGGATAGGTGAACTTTAAGGGGTTGTATTCATTTTGACATTTGAGGACAAGAGATTTGGTATTTTTGGAAGTGAGTGTGTGTGTATGGATGGGTGAAGTGTGGTGAGTGTTAGGGTGTGTATGGTGGGTGAGTAAGTGCATGGTTGTTTTTGTAATATTACGACTGTATATACAAAAAGTGTTCTGTTTGGTCATAGTTTTTGGGATGCAGCCATTTAAATATAAGATTTTTACAAGAGCTGTACGTTAAGGTGAGTATAGTTTTCTTGTAAGAGTAGAATTTTGAATAGAGGGCCCAAGCAATGCAAAAAATCTGCGTGCAAAACATGAGGGTACTCTTGGTCGCTCTCATTTTAATGTTCTGGATGAATGAATGGCCAATTCTCTAGCATGCCTATGGAAACGCAGCAATGTAGAAACATTAAACAACTGCCTCACATGAAATACGCTACAGTCTGAGTACAAAGCATCAGTAGAGCATCAAGACTGGTATCACGTTGCTATCTTTAAGCATTCAGGTACAACGCTGGAGGATATGCTTAAGTTGCAAATATGTGTTATCACGGCCAGTCGGTCCCGAGAGGTGGGTACAAAATAACCATTTTTTTTATCTGTGCTTCTTGCCCTTGCGTGCGCAGCATTGCTTTCTCTTGCTTTCTCTGCCTTCATGCCTTGTTTTATCAAGGTTTTATCCATCGAAATATTTTTCTTATTACTCTTCATGTCTATGCTAAGAACATAATTAAATAGATCTACCATTTTTATTGTAGACACCAGTAGACACTAGGACAGAGTTAGAATCGGATATAAAACTCTTTTATTTTTTTACAGGCTACAAATAGTGATGACATGAAACTCAAAAGCGTTCCGAGCGAAAGAGTTTAGTGTGGATGTCATCTCTTTCTCATCAAACGTAAATTTGGGACAGTTATATCACAGGTTATTATTGTGTTGTAACTAGAGATCGGATATTCGGATGCATATTTACCTAAAGTTGTTTGAGGTTGTTAAGTATGGAGTTACAGTATTAAACTAATCATTGTTAGAAGCCCTTAGATAGTTTCTATTTTAAATACCTACCTATTCTATTATTCAGCAGCAAAATTTGAATTTTAAAGTTGAAGTAATTAGGGTTCCGTAGCCGAATGGCAAAAAACGGAACAAATAATATACACCTAATGGAGTGTAAATCGAATGGAACTTTTCTTAACATTACACCTGAGCCCATGAACCCCGGCATAGTCTGCACATATGGCGAGGAGTTTTCGTTTTTGATTCAATGGGTAGTTTAATTTATATTTAATTTTAAAGTTAAAGGCTGATGACGTCATCACTGCAAAATATTCCTTTCTTTCTCATCAAACGACTTAAATTGTATGTGGGCTACACTCTATTGACAGTTGTTTTTTTAGTGGCATTCACATGAAGCTAAGGACTCGTTCAGACATACAAGTTTTTTAAACACTATTTTAAACTTTCACGGTTTACAACTACACAGAAACTGTCACTTACGGGACATCTTCCATGATTGTCTTTAATTTTGAGCTCCCGATATTTCGACGCTGTTGCAAGCGCCATGATTGCGGGTTGACTGCCCAAGTGAACATCCACACACAACAAGTTTTTTATTTAATAAAATACATTTTTCAGATTGAGCCAGATGTTGTCCAATACTATTGCTAGTCTCCAATTAGAGGTATTCCCAAATCAAATCGAAATTATGGTTACCCTTCTCGAACATTGTATGAGACAACATCATTTTTAAGATTACACGCGTTGATAGCTGTTCTGAGGGTAAAACGATATATCATTCTAATGAGGTTAATATGCCGAATAAATGGATGTTGACACCGAAATCCTAGCAGTTATAATAATGAGATATCAGCGTACAAAGTAACGTTACGACCCACAGTTGTTCGAAATCGACGCTCTGTGGACATTGAAATCAAAATTTCTTTAGGCGAGAAATAAAAATCGGAACGGCTTTATTTCAATATTATTTATAATATTTGGCAATATGACAGCTATATACAGCACCATCTACGAAAAAAAATATTTTTTTTGTATGAAGTAAAACACAAAAGTCGTTTTTTCTCACAACTTAATAAAACATAAAGCCTGCGGCTTACAGCTTGGCAAAAAAGAGTCTGACGCGGTGACAGTTGGAACTAAAAATCGATAATTGTGGCAACATTGTTTTACTTGTCAACTGCTAGTACATTCTGTGTCAACAGTGCGTGTATCCTAGTCGTTTTTCATAGATTTCTAAAAATTATCTTCTTTCGTTGCATAATTAACTATTGAAAATGAATAAAACTATTCGTAGTAGTGGCAGAGAAGTGATTTACCGCGTCTTTTCGCGGTGTTTGGCCGAATCTCAAGCGGGACAAGTTTTGTCAGATATTGAGAATGTTTATCAAAGAACTGACGATATGACAGGTATTTATGTACCTTATATAACTCATTGTTCCTTAAATAAGTTTTTTTTATATGTTTTCAATGCGTAGTTTTGTTGATAACCAGATTTTAGTAACTTTTAGTCTTGTTTACAAAGTTGAAAATTGAGGTTATGTTTTGTAGTTTGACAAGTCTCATAAACGCTAACCTTCCTGATTGATACTTGAACATAATGAACATGGAATTAATAATAAAATACTATTTTTTTTTTGTTTTAGGTAAATCTGTCAACACAATAAGAAAAATGAGAAATTTACTGCCGGTAGTTAGAGAGGACTTGGGTTATGATGGAAGCCGTGAACATCTCAGAAAGATATTACACTCTCTGGGTTTTTCATATCAGAAATGTAAAACAGACAGATTGGCTTTAATGGAGAAACCTAACATAGCAGCAAAGCGGGAGCAATATTTGAAAATTATTATGGATAACAGAAACCTGCCTCCAGAACTACAAAAACAAATAATATATTTGGATGAAAGTTATATTCACTCATCATACAAGCTGTAAAAATGTTGGCAATCAGTTGATGTCAGCGGAGTGAAACACAACATATAGGAAGCTCTAGCCAAAATGTGAGCTTTTCTGGGATCGAATATTTAGATGAAAATGTTTTCGATTCGTCTGATTGTTTTTTTTTAAATTAAAATAAAACTTCGAATAAAACGTGTTCTTTCATTATCCCTGTAACCAAACTATTATCGTAAATTCCTAACAATCCCACCGTTAGACTGCCCTCAGGCCCGTCAGGGGCATGATTATCTGTCTGTGTGTGTTACCTACCTACTGCACCGCTTTCGTGCAAGGCTTCAGCGCCCACTATTAACATTGTTAATACTGTACAGCTTGGCAAAAAAGAGTGTGGATTAAATGAGGTCGCCAGTATCGTACCTGTGGCAACCCGAAATACTATGACTTAACAGTTTTTGATACTTGTTATTTTTGGGGATATGATTCCAATCCCAAGTGGGTGGTTTACTACCTCGGACGCTACGCAAACACCATGGGGGACTTCAATGTACAGTATTAACAATGTTAATAGTGAGCGCTGAAGCCTTGCACGAAAGCGGTGCAGTAGGTAGGTAACACACACAGACAGATAATCATGCCCCTGATGGGCCTGACGGCAGAATATTATTTACGATAATAGTTTGGTTACAGGGATAATGAAAGAACACGTTTTATTCGAAGTTATATTTTAATTAAAAAAAATCAATCAGACGAATCGAAAACATTTTCATCTAAATATTCGATCCCAGAAAAGCTCACATTTTGGCTAGAGCTTCCTGCAACTTCACAATCACTAGCATATTCTAATTCTGATAAATCACTGCTAGTGCTACTGTCATCTCTGAGATTTATTACCAATTGTTCTATCTGTTCATACATAGTCACACCTCTGTCATAATATTCTTTTTCTATTTTCATTACATGTTTGCATGAATTCTTCCAGTCTTCCGCAGTAATGTTTGAAAATGCTTGTTCAGCAGCCACCTTTAAAAAAAAGAAATAATCACTAACTATGGTTCTCACATAGCAACATTAAATATGCATATATAAACTAGGCTACATACCTTTATATCAATGGACCCAACATTGACTGAAGCAATTTTATGCTTTGCGATTCCCCATATTAATTCAATAGGATTGAGGTCACAGTGATAAGGTGGAAGGCGTACCACAGTGTGACCATGATCTCCTAAAATTTGGTCAATTTCGTAAATGGGCTCTGGTTTATGCCGCTTCACTAGCATTAATAATTGAGGCTTGCGGAGAGACTCATCAAAAGGTATATTATTTTGCAGTAACCATATCTTTATCTCAGCAACTTTTGAAGCGCTAGTTGGTGCCTTGTTCAAGATCACTGAATGGTAAGGAGCATTATCCATTACAATAATGGATGGTTCACTTTGGTTGGGGATTAATTTTTCAGTGACCCATTTTGTGAAGTTGGATTTGTTCATTTCCGAGTGATAGTCTTCATTTTTGTTTGTGCCACTGAAAATCAAAAGGGCATTTGGAACAAATCCTTTCTCGCTCCCAGCGTGTACAATTATATATCTCTTGCCTTTTGATATGTTGTGTTTCACTCCGCTGACATCAACTGATTGCCAACATTTTTTCAGCTTGTATGATGAGTGAATATAACTTTCATCCAAATATATTATTTGTTTTTGTAGTTCTGGAGGCAGGTTTCTGTTATCCATAATAATTTTCAAATATTGCTCCCGCTTTGCTGCTATGTTAGGTTTCTCCATTAAAGCCAATCTGTCTGTTTTACATTTCTGATATGAAAAACCCAGAGAGTGTAATATCTTTCTGAGATGTTCACGGCTTCCATCATAACCCAAGTCCTCTCTAACTATCGGCAGTAAATTTCTCAGTGTAGGCACCTGAAACATGGTATTTTGTTTTATATCTGCTTTTTTTAATTCATGAAATCAGGAGTAGTATAGGAATAAAACGTACGTACCTGCTTTTTCACTGTGTAAAAGAAATGAACCTTTTGTCTAATTGCACATAAATCGAAATCATCTAAATCTTTCTTCGGGCGACCTTTGCGATGTTTTCCCGGTGTTGAAAAAATACCATTATTTTTTTCACCTTCCTCAACAATTTTTCTAATTGTGTTGACAGATTTACCTAAAACAAAAAAAAAAAATAGTATTTTATTATTAATTCCATGTTCATTAGGTTCAAGTATCAATCAGGAAGGTTAGCGTTTATGAGACTTGTCAAACTACAAAACATAACCTCAATTTTCAACTTTGTAAACAAGACTAAAAGTTACTAAAATCTGGTTATCAACAAAACTACGCATTGAAAACATATAAAAAAACTTATTTAAGGAACAATGATTTATATAAGGTACATAAATACCTGTCATATCGGCAGTTCTTTGATAAACATTCTCGATATCTGACAAAACTTGTCCCGCTTGAGATTCGGCCAAACACCGCGAAAAGACGCGGTAAATCACTTCTCTGCCACTACTACGAATAGTTTTATTCATTTTCAATAGTTAATTATGCAACGAAAGAAGATAATTTTTAGAAATCTATGAAAAACGACTAGGATACACGCACTGTTGACACAGAATGTACTAGCAGTTGACAAGTAAAACAATGTTGCCACAATTATCGATTTTTAGTTCCAACTGTCACCGCGTCAGACTCTTTTTTGCCAAGCTGTACATTGAAGTCCCCCATAGTGTTTGCGTAGCGTCCGAGGTACTAAACCACCCACTTGGGATTGGAATCATATCCCCAAAAATAACAAGTATCAAAAACTGTTAAGTCATAGTATTTCGGGTTGCCACAGGTACGATACTGGCGACCTCATTTAATCCACACTCTTTTTTGCCAAGCCATGGGGTGTTGTCCCATATGAGGCGATTCCGAACACGCACACCCATGCGCGCCGCTTCACTCACAGCAGAGTGTTGAATTTCGAGAAATTCAGTTAGAGATTTTTACGTTGGTTTAGGTGTGATATTAAAACAGACTAAGCATGTCGTAGCAAGTCCTTTAATCGACTAATGGTTGTATTTAATCGATATTTTTTCTTTGGTAATATTGTCTAACGAGTTTTCGTACTTATGTCTGATGTGATTCCATCCATTCCATTAAGGTGGATGCGCAAGGGTAGCCCGCGAAATTTAAATTTTCTTACGTTTATTGCAATTTGCAGGTCAGTGTCAGGTTGTATGTTAATGAAAATATGAATCGCGCCAGTAACACGTATGTAGTTACAGAATTATAATCATTCAAATCATCAATACAACCCTCCAAGTTCATATAATCTCAAAGAGTGACTTTTTCATGAAATAGCTATTGAATGTGATTGTATGAACTTGGAGAGCTGTATTGATGATTTGAATGATTATAATTCTGTAATTCCATACGTGTTACTGGCGCGATTCATATTTTCATCAACATACAACTTGACACTGACCTGCAAATTGCAATAAACTTGAGAAAATTTAGATTTCGCGGGCTACCCTTGCGCTTCCACCTTAATCCATTTTCGGTTGACTTGAGTCTGTATTCGAGAAAATCATTATTTTTGTGCACACTGAGTTCTATTGTGTCTAACATTTGCCATAAATAAAAATAGAGTTCTATTGTGGAAATAAAAACCGAGAATTCAAATAGTAGTCGAGTTGTTTGCAGAAAAGTGCTTTATAGAAGCTCGTGATATCGTGGATGGTCCGTTAGGTTTACATACTCTTTGGTCGTTCATTCACACCACTGAAATAGGGTATTGATTTGTGTCTAGTCCGATGAAATGACAAAACCATGTCAAGTGTGTTTTAGTAAATAACCCAGGGAACGTAACAGATTTCAAAATTTACAAGCGACTAGAAGAGAGCGTTATGAATCTGGATACCTCGTCAAGAGAAAATTCTGAAGGTTTAGATTCTGTTTGTACTGTAAGTCCGAAGGATAAATATCAAAGCATGAGAGAAAAGAAGTTATCTACGGCGTCGCTGACCAACTCTGAGGGTGTACGACCGAAAGTCGTGACAGTCAAACATCCGGAGTCCAATAAGCCTAAACCAACTGCCAAGAAGAATAAACCCATACAAGCTGACTTAGATATCATCAAAGAATTCCAAAGATGCCGTGACGAAGGACTTAATCGCCTGGATTTGAGCAAATCTTCCATAACATGTCTCCCACCGAATGTCCGAGATCTTACTCACTTAGTGGAATTTTATTTATATGGAAATAAGCTAGCATTCCTGCCTGCTGAGTTTGGTTGCCTGGTGAATCTGCAAACATTAGCATTGAATGAAAATTCATTAACAAGTTTACCACAGTCCCTTGCTAACCTGAGAAGTTTAAAAGTGTTAGACCTGCGACACAATAAGCTCAATGATATACCTGAAGTGGTATATAAACTGACATCATTGACAACCTTATTTTTAAGATTCAATAGGATCAGAGTTGTTGGTAACGGAATATCACATCTCACCAATTTGACAATGTTGAGCTTAAGAGAGAACAAAATTAAAGAATTATCATCTGGAATTGGCAACCTGGTGAACTTAGTAACATTTGATGTTTCACATAATCACTTAGAGCATCTACCTGAAGAGATCGGAAATTGTGTTAATCTATCAACACTAGACCTTCAGCACAATGAACTGTTAGATATACCTGAGACTATTGGCAATCTTAAGGCTATAACTCGTCTTGGCCTTAGATACAACAGACTGACTGCTATCCCAGCCACAGTCAGTAACTGCAAGCACATGGATGAATTTAATGTTGAAGGAAACTCAATATCTCAGCTCCCTGATGGTCTCTTAGCCAGTTTGAATGAACTGACAAGCATCACTCTTTCTCGCAACTCATTTGGCAGCTATCCATCAGGTGGTCCAGCCCAGTTTACAAATGTCTTCTCTATTAACCTGGAACATAACCAAATTGATAAAATTCCATATGGGATATACTCCAGAGCCAAGAATCTAACAAAACTTAATATGAAGGAAAATTTACTCACATCTCTTCCACTAGACATTGGAACTTGGCAAAATATGGTGGAACTCAACTTGGGAACAAATCAGTTGCAAGTAATACCTGATAACATACAATGCCTGCAAAATTTGGAAGTGCTAATATTGTCTAACAATTGTTTGAGGCGTATACCATCCACTATTGGAAATTTGAGGAAACTGAGGGTTTTGGACCTGGAAGAAAACAAGATAGATATCTTGCCAAATGAAATCGGATTCTTGCATGATTTACAGAAACTGATAGTACAGTCTAATAATCTGCAGTTTCTTCCTCGTTCTATTGGTCATTTGACTAATCTCACATGCCTCAGTGTTGGTGAAAACGAACTGACTAGTGTACCTGAGGAAATTGGAACTCTGGAAAACTTAGAGTCATTGTATCTAAATGATAACGCCAATTTATGCAGTCTGCCATTTGAGCTGGCTCTATGTGTTGGCTTACAGATAATGAGCATTGAAAATTGCCCATTGACAAAAATTCCACCAGAAGTAGTATCATCAGGGCCATCACTAGTAATTCAATACTTAAAGTCCCAAGGCCCATATAGAGCTATGTGATATGAGGAAGATGATTATTTACCAGCCGGTGAAGACTTGTAAATTTTGTAGATGCTTGAAATGGCAAGCTTTCCATAAAATGTGTACTCAAAAGTTTCTGTTGTGAAATAATACAAAAAAAATACTAAACACATTGTATGCTGCAAGTAAATTTTAAATAATGTAAGAATTTTACTAATTGTGTGTTTTAATGTTTTTAGTATTTTTTATATGATTCTGTCTATCATTATTTGATTTTTCAAAATAACTTGTGTGTCCATCCAGTTTGATAGATATACAGAGAGTGGAAGGGATACCGAAGCACACACACATACCACATACTCAGTACATCATTCTGATCATCATTAAAAAAAAAACTTTGGTTCAAGTGTAATACCTATACAGTCAAAATGATAAAGATTTTATTTTAAAATTACCTTTGAAAAATTCTATGTGGGGGATTTCAGAATGATGTAAGTACTGAGTATGTGGTAAACTTGTGTGTTGGTGACCCTTCCACCCTGTTTAAATCCCAATATATAATATTCAATGTTTTAAGATTTAAGCAATTGTTTATTGGTATCACAAAAATTATAATAACACAAAAACAAAACTGATTAGTGTTAGTAGGTAAAAGTATATTGTAAAATGCTGTATATAAAATGCACAATAACTATATATCCGTTTTTTCCATTCCATTAATGGATTTTTTAAATACATAGCGAATAATGTTCTTTCAATATCAAGTGTCAAAAAAGCTTCTAATTTCTGATTGTTATAATATTGTATAATGATGATCCAATTAAAGCATGTGCAATCTATTGAGCTTAGTGTCATAAGATACCAGTTAACTATGATTAAGTAAATTATTTGTATTAAAATAATTTTAAAAGAAAATGTTGGATCATACATAATAGTACTATTGGTTGAACCTACATAACTGGAAAAAAAATAGCTTAGAAAAATAGGTATAATTTTCATCAAGAGGATTTAAATCATTGTTTAATCACGAAAGTTTGTAATCAGTATTTTATGCGTAATTTAGATTTTGATGTTTTATAAAGGGTGTAACAAGACCCTTAACGAAGCCGAAAGGCACTTGTTCTCCCCGTCATTGCGATATTTTTTTTGTTCTAGACCATACCTTCTAGTTACGGAGATATAGGGGGTCAAAGTTCCGACATTTTCATATATTTTTTTAAATTCTTGTTTTTAATGTAAGATGTTTACTTTTAGACACCTCCACGACGCCCGTACTGTTCAATCCATCCATCAGCACAATGTTTTGAGAGCGTTACATTGAGTCCTACCGTAAAATGTGATTTTTCACCCCAAAAAAAAGTCGTTTCCCAGCAAAATTTTTTGCCTATATTTACTTAGTTTGATGTACAGAATGCTTGGTTTATGGCTTCGTGAAGGGTCCTGTTACACCCTGTAGATGAGTTAAGTGTGTACTTTTACATATTTTAATAGAGATTGAACACCTACAAAAAGATCTCATAATAAAATTATCGGAGCTTTGGCAATTTGTTGCTGTTAATTCTGAGGAAGTTCCTCATTTATCATGACTAATTTACATTATAATATACAATAGGTTTCCTATCAGTTGCATTTAATATTTTCTGTATCTGTAAGTGGATGTTATTTAGAAGTTAGATACTATTGTATTCTTTTGGGCTTTATTAATGTGCAGAATTGCGTCTATAATAATTTTTTCGATGTTTTGATGTGCGCACATAATTATTACAGTTCATTTGCGATCTTCGGATCTTTCACACCAACACACATGACATCTTTACAATTTTATAATCCTAGTTCTAAAAGAAAATCGATGTTAATGTTTTATACGACATATTTAAAACATAGTTGTCTAGTCACAGTAAAATTGATTTCTTAATGGCGATTAGATGTATTCCATGACATAGGTACCTACCCTACCTGCTATAATGAATTTGAACCTACTAATATAATTCTTAAAAGGTTGCTGTTTTTTCAACTTTTGTTAAGCGCTCCGGTAAAACCTATTCTAATTTTAATGTTGATCCGTGTGTAGGTATTCGTTTATAATCAATGTTTCAGTGACATGTAAACGTGTTTGAAATAAATAAATTATATAGAAGTGAGTACTTTATTTAGAGCATGACTCATAACAAAACTATTTCCCACCCCCACTGAATATATAAAGCTTTTTAGTTTGACCCAGGAATCAAACCTACACCAAAGGTGCAGTCATCATCGGCCTACAGCAGTCCACTGCTGACATACGCCTTCTCAATCGCACGCCACTCAACTCGATCCTCAGCAACTCTCATCCAGTTGCTACCAAAGGTGCAATGATATTCAGAAATAATTGCCACATAGGTAGAGGTACCTATCTGCATACATTTGGTTGTAGATATTATAGATACATGTGACTTCTAGTACCTCCTACATTATTCGACTGGCTGGCATCTGCAACTCCACGTCTATGCCAGTCTTTTGCGACAGGATACATAGGTAAGCATAATCAGCCTTTAATGTTCCCACTGCTGGGACACGGCCTTCTCTCTATGAGAGGGAATGGGCTATAATCCACCACGCGGGCCCAGTGCGGGTTTTTAGATGTCACATGTCTTCGAGTCTAGGACATGCCGGTTTTCTCACGATGTTTTCATTCACCGTTTTTGAGAGCAGTGATGATGAAATAAATTACACAAAGTGGGTTCGAACCCACGACTTACTGTTCGTAAGTCGGGGCCGCCACCACTGGGCCATGCACCGCTGCTCTCCACGTTCCTCCACTCTCCTCGCTGCTCTGCGACAGGATGGGAAAATGGCAATCATTCCAAGTCCTCATGATTTAATGAGCCTAAGGGGTGTTAAGTGCAGGTTCGAGTCACGCGAGGCGCAAAAGAAGATATGTACCTAGGTACCTTTTTACATATTTTGATCTGCATTAAGGGACGGCTTTGAGTTTTTACGGACTAACCTACAGGAAGAAGCACCTGGTGCATGCTGTTTGCCGATGACATTGTTCTTGTCGGTGAGGAACAGGTAGGTATGTCTTATGGAAAGTTTTGAGTATGAATTTAGATGGCTATAAGAGTAGAGGAAGACCAAAAAACGATGATGGATGACCGTGTGAAGGATGATATAGCAAGAAAGGAGGTGTCTGATGTGATGACGAGTAGGTAGGTGATTTAGAAAATTATGGAAGAAGATATGCTGCCCCGAACCCAAATAAATTGGCATAAGGGCAGGAGAATGATGATGTCATAGGTCACACTATATTTATAAGTATAACTAACACCATTTTCCCATTGGGGTAGGCAGAAACTACAGAATGCCGCCTGCTACGATCCATAAGTATATAGGTACTCGATTCTTTTGTTTCATCTACGGTCTTATACAACGTGTAACAGAAAGGGTATAATCATATGGAAGACTGTGGTACGGACCATCAAACTGAACAACTTTCTCTATGGGACCACCATCGAAATCGTAAAAAAATAATCTGCTGTCCCATACATTTGGGTCGAGTAGGTATTGAAATTTTGTATAGGAAAGCTGATTATTTAAAAAAAAAAAGAGAAGAGAAAGTTGTTCAGTTTGATGGTCCGTACCACAGTATTCCATATGATTATACCCTTTCTGTTACACACTGTATAAATGCTCCTGGTTGCGAAAACGACGCACCTAATATTAAAAAGTTCGGGAAAAAGCTGCTCAGCGTAGCTAGAGTTGTGCCGACCTGACCCAAAATGTTCCATTGCTTCAGGTCAGCTTTGTTGTTCAATCAAATACAGGGCGGAAGGGACACGGACGTACAAACAGTTATCACGTATTCAGTAGGTAAGTACTTATTTTTTCGGCTTTGCTTCTCACATGTCAACACTATAAGGCTGGCTTCCTCGAGAGTAAGGCCTCCAGCCAGGGGCATAAAACTTATAAACTAAGCGACCGCGCGCTAAGAACATCCCCTGTGGGGTACGACTACGAGCCTCGGCTTAAGGCGTCGTAAGTGGAGACGGCGTGTACCGATAAGTGGAGATCTCCGGGCAGTTTAGAAGCACATAGCTGCTGTCTCAGACGAGACAGCAGGCTATGCAAAGTCACAGTGGGCTTCTGATACTCCCATGACAGAGAAGATGATGTACCTACTGTACGAGTGTACGTTGGCGACTTTTTGTATTTTTGTGGGTATGTTTGTAATTAATAAACTCTAAAACTACTGCGCCGATTTCAAATACTCTTTCACCATTAGAAAGCTACATTCACCCGGAGTAACATAGGTACCCGTGCGAAGCCGGGACGGGCCGCTAGTACTATATATATATAGTAGGACTTAAATAAAAAGCCAATGATAAAGTTCAATAATTTATGAAGTGCATATTACACAAGTTTCATTTAGCTCTTACGTAGGTAAATAGGTATATACACGAATTAGTTTTGAAGCTTTACATGTAAATCAAAGCAGTCTACAAAATAATATCAATATTTGAAGGTGCATTTATCAACACGCACGGCATTTTCCTCCCTTTTGCGATCCCACTTTTTATCCTCATTTATGAGTACTTTGAAGCTAGACAAACATCAGCTTCTTCGAGAACGTATGAGACTATGTATGTTGTTGTGCTTAACTTTCGTTGCGAAATTAGTATTTTTTAAATGCTTTATATTCCTTACATCTAAGATTTCCACATACAAAAATATTTCGCCCTAATAAATCACTATAAACACACTTTGTATCTAATCACAAACATTATTCGAAATAAAATAATTAAATTAGTAATAATAGAGAATAGAAAAGAATCAATCAAATAATGGCGATAAGACTAAATTTCACCACCACTAAAGCTTACAACAGTCATGTCAGCTGCCGATACGTTATAAGTATTTGTCAGATTTATATTACATATGTAATAGGTACATGGCTATAAAAATGTAAGTGTTGCGTTTACAAATTGTTAGAATATGAGAAATCAGCATCAATGAATAACACTTTATTCAATCAGAATAAAGCAAACCTACTAATTATTATAAGCATGGATATTAATAATATATCTAAATAAAATACCGCTTAACAAATACGTCATTCACTGGATAATAAATGCTTAAATATCTGCAACTAATTCAAGTTTAAATTGAGTATGTTAAAACTAGCATCTACGGTCAGTCGTTATTCACAAGTTGCTTAAGAATATATTTCAAAACTTCGAATATTGAGGTCCAGTTGCATAATTATACAAAAATAACATTATAGTCATTTTACATAACAGTAACAATTTGTTTCTAACCATTGAAGATTTCTTTACAAAAACATACTAAATAATATACTGAGTCTTACATCTATTTATAAAATCTTTGGCATTTTCATATGCTTAAATATAAGCAGAAAATATAACTAAAACAGTTGTGTGATGATGATTCAGATACGGTTAACATATAAGTATCACTATGCAGTATGAAGAATGTGTTATATGGCACTTATTGGCATGCAATGACTGTAATTTTGTTCAACATTAACAATAAAAAATTAGTGCTATCTTGGAAGAGCATACTGGTATAGAAACACATTATTACTGTCGTCGAGAGTTTTCTGCATGTATAATTGTCGAATTTGTCATGGAGATTTCCTTAATTACATAATTAAACACTTCCTCTGATGTCTCTTCTGAGGTTCAGGTCTTAATACTGCCCGTACAGCTTCATCAAACACCTGTGTAACAATGAAAACCAAATGTTATTATACTAGGAGCAATCCACAAACACAAATAGGTATTTAAACAAATCAGTTGTCTATTATATTACATTTTAGGCATAAGTTTTTGATCTAAACAAAATTAAAGTTGTATATTATATTTCAAAACAGCTTTTTACTAAATGCATATGAATGTATATGTACGGCACTTATAACAAAAAACAATTATTTTAGTTTTGTCTGTCAGTTTGTGCCGGCTAATCTCCGGATCGGCTTGACCGATTTTGACGGGACTTTTACTGGCAGACAACTGATGTTATAAGGAGTAACTAGAAGGCTTACTTTTATTTTCGAAAAAACATTCCGTGCAAAAAAATAACCTTGAAATAGGGTATATGCAAGAAATATAAACCTTTTTTTATTTCTTAAAAATGCCTTGTATTGGCCCATAAAAACATTGTGGTAGACTTGTTTAATTCTCTAATACAACACTTTTTTTACAATTTAATATTTTATGTAGCGTGTTTTTTGTTGAAATGGAACGCGAACACAAAACGCATCGATTCCGGTAGTGACGTCAAATGCTATGTGTCAAAGAAACACTTTTAGTTGAAAAGTACTTGAAAGTTTTACTAAGATTTTACTATAATATTGTTAATGCAATTTTTGCTTTAAGGTGGATGTGCAAGGGTAGCCCGCGAAATTTAAATTTTCTTACGTTTATTGCAATTTGCAGGTCAGTGTCAGGTTGTATGTTTATGAAAATATGAATCGCGCCAGTAACACGTATGGAGTTACAGAATTATAATCATCCAAATCGTCAATACAGCCCTCCAAGTTCATATAATCTCAAAAAGTGACTTTTTCATGAAATAGCTATTGAATGTGATTATATAAACTTGGAGGGCTGTATTGATGATTTGAATGATTATAATTCTGTTACAACATACGTGTTACTGGCGCGATTCATATTTTCATTAACATACAACTTGATACTGACCTGCAAATTGCAATAAACTTGAGAAAATTTTAATTTCGCGGGCTACCCTTGCGCTTCCACCTTAATAAAGCACTTACAATATAGTAAAACTATTCTATTATGGGCAAAAAATTAGATTTAAACAAGGCAGATAGAGGGAAGTGACATAAAATGTTATGACTTGAATGGCCGCGATAGCATGGACGTTTGAACTGTCGTAGAAAATTGTACGTTTAATATTTTTTTTGTGCGACAGGCAGTAGTTAAAATTAACTTTTAATTATTTTCTTGGGTTGATAGTACTGCATTTTATTGATGTAAGTGAAAAAAAAAAATTACATGCATATTACCTATTGTTAAGAAAGTTCTATTTAAAGAAGGAAGTAATATTTTTATATGAATTTACGCGGCTGAAGGTTGCGCGCATCAGCTAGTATACAATAAGCTCCTAATTAATTCAACATGACAAAAAACAGATTATGGCTATTCAATGTGAAGGAAAACATTGTTAGGTAACTCAGTACAAAACATTCCTTCATAGATTGATAGCTGAAGCATGTGTGGTTTGTACAACATAAAGGTATTCACAACAATGAACAACATTCAAGTTTCTACTTGCAAAGTGTTTTCCTGTAATATATAATTATTATGTAGCGGACCTATTCTATACAGCGTGTTTTGAAATACCAACGGTACTTGCAGCAGAGATAATCTGGTCATTTCTTTTTGTGAATGGACAAAGAATGAATCTTTTGTTTAAAACTACATGTTATGTCATGTCATTAAATTTTCATAAGATGATAATATGACGTATAATTATGTCATTTGTATGCAGTCAAAGAAGAAAAAATAATTTTGAATATATTAAGTATACCTGTTTGAGTCCACGCTGAGTCAATGCGGAGCATTCCATATATTTTACAGCTCTAATTTTATTTGCCAGCTTTTGTCCTTGTTCTCTCTTCAATGGAGACATTCCTTGTTCAGACAGCAAACTGAGGGTTTCACGATCATCCCTCAAATCAATCTTTGTACCTGTAATTAAAAACCAATTAGTTTTAATTCAAATTAATATAACTGTCTCGCCTATCTTAGGTTGTCTGAAGGAGATTGCTCTGTGTAATAAGCCTTTATAATCCCGTGTACAATTTAAACTGTATAAATAACTGAAGCCGGCATTGTTGTACAATAATAATGTAATAATGATTTTATAAATGACAGGATAACATAAATTCATTCAATCATTGATAAATAAATCAAATAAGGTAGTAATTAGTGTCAAAGTAATTAACATAAAACAATGTAGAATCTTGTTTAAGTCTTGTTACTCACCAACCAATATAATGGGTGCATCGGGACAGTGATGTTTTATTTCAGGGTACCACTTTGAAGTTACATTTTCGTAAGATGATGGGCTAAAATTAGAAAAGCAAATAATACATTAACTTTTTCTAGATAAAATCTAGAATTTTAGAACATAATACATATAAATAAGTCTATGTTCCACAGCTAACATTAACAGGATAAATAGACAAATTGTGTGGGATGGCCAGATTAAGTGGGACTCAAGACAATAAATTATGGGTAAGAACTGGATGAAACCAGATGAAGCTTGTTTAATAATGGTGAAGCACAAAAATATTATAGTTGTTATCTTTACAAACCTACTGGGACTATCTAAGACGGCCTGATTAATGTTAATTTGTACAGTAATTAAAGGCATTTAACATTGTGTTTGTATTGTTTATGGAGATAGAGACATACATACATTGTAAATGAGTACAAACCTTGTAACACTGAAGCATATAAGGAAGACATCTGTTTGTGGATAACTTAATGGTCTAAGTCTATCATAATCCTCCTGTCCTGCAGTATCCCACAGTCCTAGAGACACTGCTACTCCATCCACAACCATTGGTGCAGAATAATTGTCGAATCTGCAACCATTACATTCACCATAACACTATGTGAAATATTCCAACTATACAAACAACCATTCAAGCATTATTTACAGTTCACAGTACATTGTGAACATAACTTACACTGTAGGCACATATTCTCCTGGAAAACTGTCTGTGGTGTAAGATATTAACATACAAGTTTTACCGACAGTACCGTCGCCGACGACCACACATTTGATCGGCCTTCCTGATGACATCTGTGGAAGAGAATATTATTGATAAATAAAGGCAAACCTATGACTCATTGTAAAACCAAAACGTATGTTAAAAACAATCAGTAAATATTACCGTATAAAAAGTTTTTGTCACTTCCTTTGAATTACAAACACTATGTGAACAACAAAGAATTGAAGCACTGACGAACTATTTATAGAAAGAGCAAGTTTTTCAAAATTTTACATCGAATTGGAATAGGAAACGCATTGAAAGATGGATGGGGACATTACGGAAGGGATACAGATTAAAAATATAACTGAGTTGACGGATGATGTTGCGTTCATTTATATGCAGTAGTTAGTGTCGCTCTTAGTCATTCTTATTCTTTTTTGAAAACTCAATTAATTTTAATGTTAATTACTTAACTAGGATACATAAATCCATGACCATAAATGATATCATTAATTAATGAAAATGGCAGTTTACTTTTCAAGGTATGTGATTATGAGCATATTAATATGAGCCCATGAGCCCATCATCAAATGATTCAATGCAACATAATCAAAATATATTATCACTTCTTCATGTAATGTTCCGCGCGTAATCATTAGTAATATTATAATTATTATCTAGAAATAAGCAATGAACGTGATATTTTCAATAAATGTATTGAAATTATCATTTAAAAATGTCGTCGTATAACATTTGGAAATAATAAAATATCGATATTTTTTACTGTCGACTGGAACATTGGCCTCCCCCCTGATGCTGTCACTCACGTACGTCATGATGTCATGGTATTTTTTTATCTATATCAGAGTACTTTTATTTATCTTGTTTCCTCTTTACTAAAATTAGTTTGAGTTTATGTTTTGTTTAAAAAGTTACCACAATTTCACAAGCTGGTACATTCATGTAAAACATTACGAAGGTTTTCATAAAGCGCGATGTCTAAATTTCCAGACAAAAAGGTAATTTGAAAAGTTTGAAACTTTGTGTTTACACGAAGAACTAACTTTTGTACTTTGTGTTTTGATTGATAACATATGATATATCTCTTTCAGATGAGTGGGTCGTGTGTAGAGACTCCGGAAGCACCGGCATGGCTTTCAAAGTTAGAAAGTCAAAGAGAGAAATTAAGTAAAGCTCGTCTTGGCCATGATAGCGGCGCCGGTGCTCCATGCAACTCTTGCGGTAAATAACAATAATTCAATTGGCATTCATTATATTAGAGTAGGGCTGTATGGATAGGTGTATATTTTTTAGTTTCGTTAGGAATAGGTACTAGAATTTGCATAATTTAAACAGCATGAATGACGTCATTCATAACAATGCAATCGTTATCATTGCTCACATGTATGAATGCTACAATTATTGTAAGTATTCCTAAGCATTTATATGTTTTTGGTTTATTATAAATTCTGTTTGGAATTTTATGAATGAATATATTTTTTTCTCGGAAGCAGTAATTAAATGATTAATATTTACTATATTGTAAGTATTTAAAGTCAATTTAATAATTTGTCTCCTGATTCACCTCTTGCAGGTTTTATCTGTTTTTATAAATAACAGTCTATTTGTCATAATTTATAGTAGGATTCCCGGAAGCTATAGTAAATTTATTTATAATTTTCCTCGGTGATTCATTTGCCGTAGTATTACTAGGTGAGGAAATATCCCTAATGACTGTTAATTGTATTCTATTATTCCTGTGTTACTTGATAATAAGTACACATGACTGTATTTGTTAAATTCCTTACCCAATCAAAGTAGTTCTAAGAAGTGCAGTAAAATTTTGTTTTGAAATGTGTGTGTCATAATATGCCATTTCCATGTAAAGATTTAAATAATCTCTGATATATTTCTGTACAATGTTTCGGCGGCTATGCCCGCCTACATAAATCCTGTAATCTTTATACTAAATATATCTACCAAATTATATTCAAATTGGCTTTTTAGTTAAGCTCTCAAGTTATCCTTTTATTTAAGCCTTTTCTGATTCACTCTTGCTGGGCAGGTCCTTCTTTTCTCAACATGGAACGTCCATTGTATTATTTGTCAGTATAAAAATTAATTACTATTTGGTTACGTCTATGCAGGACCATCATGTCCTGGCTTGGACCTTCATTTCTGGAGAAAGGTGTGCCGATCATGCCACTGCAGTAAAGATGTCCATGATGTTCAAGATGATGACCTATCAGGATGGGCTCAGTTTGAGCTACTGGGCACGGCCAGACCTAAAAAGGCTTCAAGTGGGTATTTTAACTTAATGTAATAATTAAATAGGTAATTCATAATAATACAGGGTGTAAAAAGACCTTTCACGAGTCAACCAAGCATTTCTGGTGGATGTATCTATTGGTACAGCAGTCATGGAGGTATTTAAAGCAAAGTTATAACATTTAAAACTTATTTTTCTTTAAAGTGTCAAAATGTTGAAACTTTGGCATTAAATATCTCCATAGTATGGTCCAGGTATGGTCCCTCACTTAAACAAGATCGCAATGACGGGAAGAACACGTGTCGTTCGGCTTTGTTAAGGGTGATTGTACACCCTTTATATGGTACCTTGCAGTGTATAAAACAAACTTCTTTAAATAGAGTAGCTCTTCTTTTTATTTGTATTTTAGTAGTCATTAAGAGATATCCACCCCATGAGAAGTTGTGTGTGTAACAAGCTTATAGTACTTAACAAATTTTATTCAAACAAGCTTTTAAATGCATAAAGGTGAGGCATATTTCTTTTTTGTATTCTTTTCAGCAAACCCTTTTAATTGATACCAATACCATGGGTGCAATCTTTGGGAGATATCCACCATATTGGATTAGATTGACGTCACTTAGCTAACCATGCATTGCCATTCGAACTAAATGTGTATGCAAAATTTCAGATCAATCGGTTGGGGATAACTGTTTTAAAATTCAGTTGCAAGATTTGACCTAAACAAACATACAAATATTGCAAGTTTATAAAAGCTTGTAAAAAAAGATTTGATTAAATGTTACTAATAACCAGCCTATAAAATTCCCACAGTTGGCACACAGGCATACTGTCAGTGTGAGGGATTGTGTCATAAATGTTTCCTCACAATGTTTTCCTTCTTGAGAGTAGTGGCGATGACATAAACTAAAGTACCTTCTTGGGTTCAAACTCATGACTTACAACCAGTAAGTTGGGCTGATACTGGGCTACCATTGCTGGCTTTATTCAATTGATCATGCCCAATTGTTAATTGTAGAGTGGGAGAGAAATAAGAGGCAGTTGTTATTGTTTCATGGTGACAATATAAACATAACTTAATACTAAAAAAATGCTTTGAATTTTTCAGTGCCCCTGATCAAAATTCGAGGAGTAACGGATAAGCCTGTCAAACTTGATTGGGTGCCTCCAAATGCTTCTACAGAACTGGCAAGTCATTTTAACACTTATTCTTAGTAATCTATTTAGAATAACAGCATACATTGGATTTCATAACAATATTATTAGTGATAACTGATAAGATAATAGGAATTAGATAGGCCACACACATAATGTTGCAGAAAACTGAAAATAACTAATTTTGTTCTTGTTCATTTAATAATGTAATTATCTGCCAGTTAATATGTGCTACAGGACAGGTTAACCTGGTACCCAGCTTATTGATAGATTCACAATGGGGAAACCCTTTTTCACATGACTAGGACCTCAATACTCGCACTTGTAGACTATCGACGCTTATATCTATCTACTACTAAAATATGATCATTATCATGCATATAATTTTCCACCAGGTATCAGAGTACATGTCATGCCTGGGCCCTTTAGCCCCAGTGTCCGGGTCGGACGCGGCCCGTCGCTGGCGCGCTCAGCTCCGGACGCAGTTGCCGCCGCATGACGTCGCGCCGGCCGTCCGGCAACACGCCAGCGACTTTGAGAAGTCTGAACACACTGTAAGTACTGGTACTGGCACACTTGGGTTTTTATATTTATCGAATTTCTGGATGACCAGAGCATGTTTCTATCAACAAGCCGCACTGGGCCCGCCTAGTGGATTATGGCCCGCTAACTCTTAAAGAGAGCAGGCCGTGGTCCCAGTAGTGGGAAACTGGGAATCTAATAGGCTTACTCAGAGCTTTTATGGTCTGTTATTGGTTTCAATGAAAATTCAATTGTAGAGATTATACTTCCAGAAAATTGTAGTTATAAGCTACAGCTGTATTTGTCTATTGTTCATAAACTCGGCAAGTGCTTTCAGAATTCCGACCTACAGGTCGCAATAGAGCTCTCATTGATAACCACAGAACCTGTTTGTCATTTGTTTCGCTATATATGCCAGGACATATTATGTACTTATTAGAATGTGTTGCACAGACAGTTACGACATTTAATTTAGGTCAGTAAGCCAGAGATAACTGCAGAGATAGTGCTCTTTACTTACCCTTTAAATATAAATGTTATGTGCATAATTCATAGTATAATTATAACTGTAAAGAGGTCATAATTAATAACTAAAATAAACTATTTGTTTTCTAGGAATACATCACGCGCATCAAAGACCATGTCGTGGGTATGGGTAATGTCGTCAGAGTAGCGCCTCTGCAGAATGGAGATGTCTTCTCAGTGGAGAGCAGCAAAACTCACTCTGCCCCCAAATCCTACGCCCTGCCGCTCAAAATATCCAACGTATCCAGAGGAGTCAAGTACAATATCGTCCCGAAAAATGCCTCCGATAAGAAGTTGGTCTTAGATACGCAAGGTAATGTTGTAAGCAGCGCCGCCAATCTCCCAGACTACAAGTCCAGTCCAATTCTTAGCCGCATCGTCAAAGACAAACTTCACATCATGCGGATTGAGTCCGACAGGATCAAGAGCGCAGTTGAACACGGCCCCGTCTACGACAAACTGTTCAAGAACTTGGAAGACTTGAACATGCCAGTGGAACATGATGTTTATTTGCAACCAATCAAACTTTTCCGCGAGGAGTACAATAATAATCCCCAATTCAAGGACGAAACTAACGAGTTCTCCAGCAAGTCACTTGGAGCTCAAATAATGCCAGACTTGTGGTCTAACACCAACAACAATGTTATGGGCACAGCTAAACTGATGGACAGCAGAATACAGAAGGGAACCATATTCGCTCCAAATGGAGAGATATGGAGCTGGAAACATGAACCAGTAACTCCTGAACACAGTGGCACTCTTTGCTCTACAAAGATCAATCCTCAGTACTCCACTGTAACAAAGCCTATTAATCAAGTGGAACCTCAACAGACTGCGCCTTTGAGGGAGTACCTCAGAAGTCACTCTGAGGATGACCTGCCGCCTCCGCCACTGCCGAACTACAGCACATATCCTGGCGCCGTACCACCTTCTCCTGGCTCTGTTCTCCCACCTCTGGGTTCTGTGCCACCACCTCCTGGCACAGATTGGAACAACCAACCCCTTGATAATATGCATCCAGTTGGTGAAAATGCTGACTACCTAGCTCTTGCACAAAACTATGGTGATAATCCTGATCAGATTATTGATCAGCTTGCTGACTTGTCGCTCAGTCCTGTTGAGGTCGAGTTCAACAGGAAGCTTTATAATGAGGGTGTTCCTTGTCAACGTTGTACTAAGTCAATGTACGCGGGCGAAGTCGCTGTGAAGGCCGAGCGTGCTGGCCACGAAGCTATTTGGCATCCACAGTGCTTCACATGTAGCAAGTGTAATGAGCTGCTGGCAGATCTTGTGTACTTCTTCTACAAAGGCGAGATTTACTGCGCCAGAGATTTGGCCGATGTATTGGAGATCCCGCGATGCGCAGGATGTGACGAGCTGATATTTACGCGTCCTTACACGGCAGCGGAAGGAAGGGCATTCCACGTGCAACATTTCTGTTGCTACCACTGTGATGCCCCACTTGGCGGCAAGAAGTACGTTCCAGATGATAAGACTGGTCTCCCAATATGCTTGCAGTGCTACGATCAGTTCTACGCTGAACGTTGCCGTGCTTGCAGTGGTGTTATTGGGCCGGAGCAGCAAGGAGTATCGTGGGGCAACATGCACTGGCACGCTGAATGCTTCATATGCTCTGGTCGGATGTGCGGGAAAAGTTTACTGAGCGGACGTTTTGTCGTCAAACAGGAGATGCCATTTTGCAGCGTACCATGCGTACAGAGCAGAATTAAGTAACTTCAGGGGCACTTCAGTTATAAAAGCTAGAAAAGTTAGGATAAATCAAGCAGGGTAGAACATTGAAAAAGGTAGTAGTGTTCTACAAATATATGTTTGATAGCAAAGAGTATATATTTTATTCCATTTTTAATAAATGCCATTATTATATTTTTGATATTAAGTATTTTATATACAAAGTGCAGTTTACACTAGTTTTTGTAGTCATAAGGATTAGATAGTAAGTAGACAAGTTTTGGGATGAATAAACTCTACATGGGCTGATAGTTATAATACTTATTGTTAAACATTTGGTATTGATAGTCTTGTTCTTAGGTATAGTCAACCTTGTTATTGCTTTACCACCCTAAGTGCAAGCTGCACACAGGGCTTATTGCTTTATATGCACATAAGTGACATTAATTGCGTTTGCAGTGCATGTAAAGTTGAATGACTCTTGCACTTCATAATTGTAAAGGTCTATTCTTGCATTATTTTAGCAGCAGCAGGCAAGGGCCAGCCCCTATTACATTGTTTAAGTTCTATGTAATAGGGGGCGAGCCGAAATGTGGGTCTACTATTAGATACACCTCTGCCTTACCCTAAGGGGCTCACAGGCGTGATGTTATTTTGTCTGTTCTTGCTTGACCAGTGTGACATTCAGACAGTTCTATTAGAACTGAATATTCAATGTACTGGGAGTTTTTGTCTCTAAAAGTGGCAAAGCACTTATGAGGTTGACTACACAGTGATTTCACTGATGTTCCTCTACTTTCGGACCAATAACATAGAAGGGTATTTGATAGTTATGAATAAGCATTCCAGTGCTATAAGTTCATTGTGTTGCTATATTTAAGATTATGTTTATATAAGCTATATGATAAATTTATGGTTTATTAGTAGACCATAACTTCATTAATAAATTATTTTCATGTTATCCCAATGCAAAATTTAACATTTTTCTTTAGTTAATAAGAACAGAGTCTGTTAGTCTTATACATTAAAATGTGATAATTGTAAACGAAAATGGCGCTCTTAAGGTCAATTATTTTTAGATTAAAATGATTGTAGAGAAAGAAGTATATTTATATTTAGTATTTTATTGGGTGGAGCAGGAAGAAAGTGCCATCTGGATTATTTTTGTAGATATACAATAAAGTTTCTATAAAACAACATTGTTTTAGTTATATACAGATTGATGCCCTAACAACATCAACAAGCTACAAACACTTTAAAAATATTATTGTTAACTTGTCTTTCTACTATCGGGCGACAAGCTCCCTTGCTCCTTTCCATCTTCTCTGTCTTGAGCTAGTGTCTATCTGTAAGTGTGAAGCCTATCCCACTACCTAGCAACGGAAATAAGGTTGTTTCCGTACAGTAAAACTATCTCATTTGTCTAGTGGTTGTGATTGCAACTGCTGAGCACAAGGTCCTGGGTTCGATTCCCGGATCGGGATGTGTTATTGGGTTTTTCCACCAGGAAGTTCTCAGTAGTTGGCTGCTACGAAGTCTCGATTTGTACCTGGTTGGCAATAGGCTCGTCCCCTAATATAGGCAAAATGTGGGTGTACTATTAGGTAACTAACTCTTCGGGGATTAGAGGCATGAGATTATGTTAACTTACATTATCTAAGGCATAAACGCCATAATATGGCGTTTATGCCTTAGATAATAAGCATTCATATTATGAATGCTTATGAAAAAAACTGATTAGATCAAAGATTAACTTTTTCAATATCTTGTAGTTATTCTCTTGAAATTAGCCATATTATGAAATTTCATACCTATGATCATCAGCACAGTTTGTTGCAAACAGACTACTTGAATTAAACTTTATTATTAGTTTACGTAGTGATACCTATTTTCAAATGGGAAAAAAAAGTTCCAGTAGTTTCTCACTTATTGTAAGAGTAGTAACTGGGCAGACTAGATGTTTCTTGCAAAGAATGTAACTTTCTGTAAATGCAGATATTTGTATACAAGTTTGAAAAAAAAAAATTTCAATACAAGTAAGAACTAGAAGTCACTGTGATAACTAAATTCTGATAAAAAGTACTCATATTCACTACGAAGATATATAAAAAAAACTGCAATAGTTATTTAAAGTATAATTAATTTAATACACATAATGCAAAAGTAAATTAGTAATTGTAAACTGAAGCGTTTTCTGGAGATGCAAGAAGTTTCATCAAGCCTTGATTTTGAGTTTGTTAAGATTATTCTTAAGCTTATTCAAGTTTTCTTGTAGGGCTTCCTGTGAGTTTTCTAATGCGGATATGTGATCATCTGCTCTTTTAATCTCCTTCGTGATGTACTCCATTCGCTTTGTAACATTTTGAGTGGCTTCGTCTAGTTCTTGCTTCACTAAAACGGGTCCGATCAGTTTATATACTTCTGCGTCTTTTTTTAGCAGTATTAGTTCTTCTTTTACAGCTTTGTTTTCATTCCACTGACTATCTAATTGTTGTTTCTGAGCGACCGCCCTACGGTACTCCTTTTGTATACCACTCAACTGTTCCAGCTCTTTCTGCATCTTCCTTTGGATTTCTTCAGTCATTTTGGCAAAAAGTTTTCTTTACGTTTGAGTTACCTTATGGATCGTTGGAATTTGCTTTATTATTAAAAAAATACTGCTTTTTCAGATCACGATTGCTTCACAAAATCTACGTTCTATAAGAAGAAAATGAGGTTATGTTTTTGACATTTGTATTTGTCATTAGTGTCATTGTCACAGAGCACCCTACGTTTAGTTGAGCTAAGTTGGCTATGACCCTAACAAATGTATACTAACGTTTTTTTTTTTTGATAAAAATATACTAAATTTGTTTTCTTATACTATATATTTTTTTTAGCACCGGTATCAGGTATTTTGAAACAACTTTCTTGTGTAACAAACATTATTAATTATTATACCTCATTTATAACAACTGTTCGGAGCAGCACACTAAACGCCAAAATATCGATCTTATGCAATGAAATGTCGATTTATAGAGGACTCCACGAACTGCATCGGGTAGTTGGGTTGGGTGACTTCCTAATCTCTAAGTGCCGGAGCACACGATTCGTTGCGGCGGCTGCGCGGCGGCGCTGCCGGAGCAATGTCGCTGCGTCGTCTTTCATAGAAACACAGAGCAACATATACAGAGTGGAATTTTTCAATGCCACCTGGAAGGAAAGTACTCGAAATAATGGAGATATAAAATTTTACTCAAAGGAAACATTCCTTTATTTTTAAAAAGAAATAAATCTGCATTCAAAGATTTTCGAAAATTCGCTTGCCACACTCGGGAATCGAACTGGCTAAATTCCAAAAAGTAGCACCCTGTACTTTTATGATATCAATCGATAGGGTCAATCATATGGAGCAAATCTCTCTAACAGATATGTTTACTTAAATGGAAGGAAAACCATGATTTCAAACCAAATTTTTTTTATCTGCAGTATTTCGAGTACTTTCCCCCCAGGTGGCGTTGAAAAAATCCACTCTGTACATACGGGTACATAGAAATATCACTGGCATGTCACACGGCACACCACAGAGGGCTTTTTTTTTGCGCTGCGGCGCGCGCCACCATAGATTAATATACCTTTCCGCGCCACTCCGGACTTGCAACTGTCGCGCGCCGAGATGAGGCAGGAACGGTCCGAACGGGTGAATGCATTGTTGCCCGTATACTATTGTAGTCTTTGATGCATTGCGACGACGACGCGACGTCGCGGAGTGGCACCGCTCAGTCGTGTAAGCATCACAAGGAGCACACGGTCGCAAGTTTCGTTTTTTTTCTTAGTTTTTTGTTTACATTGATGTAGGTTTAAAAAAAAGAGCACCAACAAAAAGGCTCGTGTGCCTGCCGCTACGGCGAAATCTTTGCGGTGCGGCGCCGCAACGCATCGTGTGCTTTGGCACTAAGTAGCACTTTTATTTATTACTGCTGTTTATGTGGAAAAGAATTAAAACGATGAAATAAAGTTTATTAAACAATCATATTTTATTTAAATAAAATTAGTACGTATTTACAAAATAACTTCATCACATGAGATCCTATTAGAATAATTAGTCTCAATTTTAATATCGAAGTCTTTTTTTTATTAAAATCAAACATGGTCGACGCTCGTAAAACATCAATCTCAGGAACTTCCGTTGTACACATTATATACATATTTGTCCTCAGCGGGTATCGAACCAGCGCGTTTCATTTATATCATAAAAGTCTGATTATGTGCAATCAAGACAAATACATCGTTTCTGTAGATTTTGCGTCGTTTTATTATTCTAAGAGGTCTAGTTAAAATCCGAACTAAGAAGGATCAAGAAATACATCACTGAAGCCATTGATGTGAGGGGAAAAAACTATCTGATTGAATAAGTAACATTAATATCTCTATTGAAATAATTATTTTAACTAACTTATGCACTATCAGCCTATAAATATTATCTATTGAGATAACATTAATCCTCTTATAAATAAATGGGGATTTAAAAATAAGTTGAATCGGTCGGTCCCAGAAACGGTGTGGTACTGTTCCACTCGTTTAGCAGAATCGTTTGCCCCCAGATTGTTGAGCGTTACATTAAGCTAGACCTTCTCCCCATATTCTAGGGTCCACATGTAACCTGCGTTAGGATCACCGCTCTTTTTAGCTTGTTCGTCAATATCTGCAGTCTTTTTTAGAATATTTTTAATAGTTTTATACAATTCAGGATTCGTTGGCTCCGCCGCTTCTAATTTTTCAGACCTTTTTTCAAAGGTGCCTCGTTTTCCAAATCTTTCTCGTACGAATTTTTCGTACAAATCTTCTTCTTCGTCACTCTCTGCTTCATCTGCTTCAGTTTTCTTCTTTTTATAGTCTTGTGTTTTCTCACTGTCATCATCATAGTATCCGTAATAACCAGTATCAGGTGCGCTATCATCATCTTCGCCAGAATTGGCGCCATCCTTTTTATCTTTACGTCCAGGTGTTTTTTCCGTGTCGTCTTGATTATAATAATAACTTGGTTTGTAAATGGGCACATCTGGTTTTGTTTGCTTTTTGTCGTCATCATAACTATATGGAGAACTGTCTCTGGTGTAAGCTAAAATATCGTCCGGTAATTTTATTTCTGGTAATTTAATAGCTAAATCGTCGAATTTAATATTTAAATGCTCATCATATTTGACATCTTCAGGGGTAAATATATCTAGTGTGCCATCCCTTTGAGTCACTTCTGTGTCTTCTTTAGGAATTTCTTCGGAAGGGCTGTCCTTGTTTTCCGTTTTCTTGGCATGATTATAATTTACAGGGATTCTTTCAAATTGTTGTTTTACATCTCCATTTTGAACTTCTTTCTGTTCGATAATTTTGTCGTTTTGATCGTTTTCATGGAAATTTTCTGGTTCCTTTACCCCTAAGATTGATTCTAAACTTTCAACTTCATCACTCACGTTCGATGTTGTGTTTTCTTCATCGTTATCGCTTTCGGGATTAATTTCAACGACAGGTTTAACTTCTCCGTCATCTATGTGGATTAGTTTGTTACCATTGTCTTCTACTTCTAGGCTTGATAAAGTGTTAACATCTGGTAAAAAGTTAAGCGTTCCATGGTTTTTGATTTCCGGGATGGGTTCAGCTGTGGAAAGTGGTAATATTTCCACCGCATAATTGGGATCTGTGTATTCAAGATTATCTTTTTGGGGTTCTACTTTTCCAGCATTGTTTACGTGTATTCGCTCATAGTTAAAGTCGCGTAAATCGATGTCTCGTAAGGGAACTGGTGAGTTGTTGTTGATGTTAATTTTCGGTTCAGTTTTATATTTCGTTTGCGGTTCCCTTATTGTTTCTATACTGTCGTCAATTTTATCGGTGCTTTCGTTTGAAGAGTCAAGGTTTTTTCTGGGATTACCCTCATGATATCTTGTATTTTTACTTCTTTCTTGAACTGTATCATGTGTTTTTTTGTTCCTGTCATGTGTTTCTATACTCTCGTTACTTTCAGAGCTATTGGGGGTAGGTTTTTTAATTTCATCGCTTTCGGAATTTTCGTCACTAATTTTATTTTGCAAAGAATATCTAGAGTTAGGTTTGGGATTATTTTCATTACTTTCAGCACTATTGGAAGTCTCTCCAGAACCATTTCTCTTACTTTTATAGTCTCCACGTTCACTGCTGTCATCGTGCCCGCGGCTTGGTTCATTATGTTTGTAGGCATCACTTTCTCTACTCTCACCCCTTTCATGGCTGGAGTCACTATTTCTATAGGCACCACGTTCACTACTATTATCTTCTTTAGATTGTCTGTTTTTATAATTCACATGCTCCGAACTATCGTCCTTTTCATGAGTAGATTTTTTGTTTCGATAATCTTCATGTTCACCACTGTCATCTCTGTCATTGGCAGATTTTGATGTTTTATAGTCCCTGCGTTCAGCACTGTCTTGTTCTTCACTGCTAAGTTTTCTATTTCGATAATCTCCACGTTCATCACTATTTGCGTTTTTATGCTGAGGTTTCCTATTTTTGTAATCTCCACGTTCACTACTCTCTTCACTCTCGCTATTGGAGTTACCATTGCCTTTATTTTGTTTGTCTCCTCTTTCATTGCTTGCTTCATTAAGATCTTCAGCTTCACTGGAGTCTTTTCTATTATAAGGAGCTATATTTTCATCCTTTTTAACATCAGGATTAAGATGAAGGGTCTCAATTTTAAAATCAGCTAGATTGGCTCCCAAAATGTTGTTTCCTGTATTTTGCAGAGGGGCCAATATTTCTCCAGAGCCATGCACAGTTTCATAATTGACTATTACGGGTTTTTGGAACTTACTTGGGCGTGGGCTTTTGTCATGTATTTCGTCAATTGACCGTTTTCGTCGTAAGCTGTTTTTGAAGTGACCTTTATCCTTTATGGGTATTTCCGCCTTATCACCTTTCTTATACACATATTTTAATACAGTATTTTTATCGACAATTTGATTATTTTTTGTATTGATTGTACTATTATTCTCGGTTGCGGTGATAGTTTCGCAGTCTGTAGTGGTAGCGTTAATGGTATTATTAGAACAGTGGTGATTCTGTATTGGCAGTGTATTTACAACACAATTTTGTGTTTCCTTGTCTGAATTTGCGGTTTGGTTGCAAGGCCCTTTACTTATTTGATCATGGTTCGTGCTGTTATTTTCAACTGTGGTAGCATTGGTCATCTGAGAAATAAATTGGGATAAACATTAGATAACGATTTATGTGTTCTATCTACTTCTCTACTATATTTTCTACTATTGCTATCAAAAATATCTACTTACCATTTTGTGTGTGTGTGTACGATACCTGTATAGGTTGTGTTCAATAAAACCAAAGCTATATTCTAACATTTATTACAACATACTTGTATATACACAATCTACTACAAATTAACCATGCATAATTACAAATTACACTTAACTTGAACTAAAAATAAATAAAAAAAATAACAAAACTGATAGGGTAGCTAAATTAACACCGGGTTCGATGAAGATAAATGCTAATGATGAGATAGATGTTATGAATTTAAATACGCTGTGGATTTTTGTTTTCGGAATCGGTTTGAAAATATTACCGTTAACATGACATGTTAACGGTTTCATATTTTATACATATATTTCGGTCTAAATTGACAATCACAGTGTGAGTCCCAGTTAATTCTCAGTTGTTTTTGTCTCCGACGGTCACTCAGTGTGAATTCACCAATAAAACAGAAAGTGGTTGCCACGAAAATCTAAACCGCATTGTTAACAAAATAGCACTTATCTTCACGACAGCATAATAGATAGATGTTGGTCTAAATAACAACATCAATGTACAAGTTTCTATGTTCAGTGCATTTTAATATGACGTACTTATTATGTTACAATTATATTTCTGCTGTCGACGGTATGGATTTCGAAGATCTCGAACCGAACTGAACATACAAACTTAAACTCTAATCAATTACTAATAAGCATGAATCAAGTCTACTTATATTTTTTTAAGTTGCTTTATTTACTAACTACGGTGATAATCTGATGATACTGGAGGATTTATATTAATATGTAAATTACACTTTAAAAATTGGACTGAACAATGAGAATGAATTAAGGACAACTTGCACCACATATAATGATGAAATATAATATTTTTTTACCTTTAAATAAACCTTTTTAAAACATAGTTCTGTCTCTATCAACCTTACACAATTGAGTGATATGGAATGACTTTTCGATCAATGAGATTCAGGTAAATTAACTGAATTTTATATAGATGTATGCTATAGTTCAAGTTGGCCTAATGAAGGTAGGTAATTAAATTATCAGTGTATTCAGATATTGACAATAGTTAAAGTTAGGGGCAAAAGTTTATGTACGAAACTACCAGCCTCCAGTGGGTATAACTTGACTTCTACTACTACAGGTGCTTTATTAACTACGACATAAAATGTGAATAGGTATTTTAACTCAAATCTACCGTTACTTAATTATATGGCAATTAAAAGCCCTTTTACTTCGACTAAGCCATCATCTATGTTTTGTACAAAATTCTTATTCTATTTATAAATAGTTTTTTTTCTTAAATCTAACATGCTTGATCGATTGATTGCACTTCGACGCTATTTTGGCACATTTGGCATAACTCGATTGTCATTTCTTGATGCGGAAGTCAACAACCAAATGTAATTAGGGTTTATATTAACAGATGACTGGAAAGTACACTACGATAACTTAAATTAGACACCTTCGATTTAATCAGACATTTTATTTTATACATTGGCAGCTATCTAACCTAACCAAAGCTATCGTTGTGCTTCGTGAATAATTCTACGATACACTATAACTGTCTAGGATACATTTTAACAAGGACCTCTACATTATACAGCGAAGACCAAAATGTGAAACCAGTACAACATTACGATGTGGTCAATGTTACAAATTCAAGCTAAGTAACCTTTGTGGTGAGACCTTAGAACCATAAATGAAGATGACGACTAAATTGTAATTCGAACGCTGTGGACATACAAAATACGTTTATTTTTATTACGGCCAGTTTGAACAGGCTACCTATAGATTGGAATTTGGAATGCTAGGTCGGGGTCAAACCTTTATTAAAGGTCATTCAGCTTGAACAAACGTACAGTTACACCGTTGACTATAACATTACTCTACGTGAATACTCTAGGAGCTAGGTGCTGGTGCGACTACTTCTTGCCCCACGGGTTGTACGTGAAACTACTCACGAATTGTTTTGCGGCACCACGGAAAGGCGCGGGCTCGGCCCACTTGCTGAAGTCCATTGACGGAATTATACCGCTCCTGCATGGTACACGTGGGTTTCTGAAAAAGGAAAAACAGAAATGGTAAAGTAAGACTGGATTATTTCTAGAAATGTTGACGGTTCAGAGTGGCTGGATTAATATTTGCTCAAATCTGTTCGGAAAGGTCTATCCGAACTGTTCTAGCCTTTTGAACTGACAAATAGTAGTAGAGGTCTGGTATTTAGAGGTATACTTACAGTTCATGGTCAGGCAAGACCATGGGGTATAGTTGGACAGTGTCAATGATGTCCGTGTTATCACAAATTACACGCGCCAGACGAGACTTCCTAATCTCAGCCATCTGTTCTGAAGTGAATGATGATGGCTGGTTGGGCAGCTCGAACCTGAGAGAAAGGAAACAAGTCATTAATCAGTCATAGAGGATGGGATTCGTATTAGAGAAGAGTAACTTATATTGAAGGTTAACTTACCAGAATCTGTCACCACGTCTTGAGTAAGAGAACTGAGTAGCGATGATGCAAGCGAAAGTGGGCCCCAACATAGAGCCAGGCAGAGGACGCTCAGATACACCACCAGACCAGAGATCCACATCCACAGGGTGATCGAAGATAGTTTCGTATTTCTGTACAGTGGCGTTGGGCATAGATCCGAATAGATCTTGGAAGGTATCAGCTGCAGGAAGACCGCAGAACTTTCTGAACTCCATGTATCCGGGAATACCGAACTCACGACCTCTTTGCATGTTGAAGGATACCAAGTCCATTCCGAAACGGGCGCCGACCTTCTTGAAGAGATGGTTGGTAACTTCCTGGGTGATAGAGTCGTCCATAGCTTGGGCTACTTGGTTCATCAAACCCATGACGTACTCATCTAGAACACCAGCTCTGTACAAGTCGTATGGTCTACGGATGAGGTCTGACAGTCTCTTGGACGCTGAAAATAACAAGATAGTTTTGATTGTTTTGGATTTTTGTTGACGATCTAAATATAGAAAAAATGATTACGTAAGGTTAACTTGATTAGTAAAAGTTGTAGCTTACCGATGAATTTGTGTGCTTTGGACCATCTTTCAACAGCAGTAGGTAACAATGAGTGACCGAAACGGTAAGCAGCAGAGGCGAACGAAGCGATGACATCAGGGTTGACTTCTGGGTCGTATCCGTCCCAGTAACCCTGAAACAAATCGATCGATCAGTCGCTGCAAGTGCTAAGTAGAGCATCGCGAGATGACACAAGTTCAATTATCTAGCTGTGAAACTGTTACATCACTGTGATCGATGACCAACATCGATCGATAGGAAATTTGCAAAATAATATTGAAATCTTACTCAGTTTATTTAGAAATCGCCTTTAGTGTCTGTAATTTGTCTCATAATTTCATTCTTACCTGTTTATCCAGAACTAAACCGAACTTCTCCATAACGTCCTTTCCGAGTAGGATGGGCAAGAATTCATTGTAAGTAATGTGTTGTATCTCGGCAATGTTGATGCGTCTCGCTTCTTGGAAGAGAGTCTCGTCGTCCCAATGAGGATTGACCTCGGCTAGACCGTTGGCGACTCGGTTGTGTTCACGGGCCATAAGTGTGTGCATCACGGTGAGTACTAATTGCTCGTTAACACGGATTTCACCTTGAAAGAGAAAATAAATATTAAATGGAGAAGATTCATGATAAAATGCTCATTGCAAGGCACTTCATCTAAATTTGTATTAGACGACGGTAAAACGTGACTAGAGAAGTGTCAAGTGGATGGCCATACCAAAAAACAGGCAGACTAAAGCAAAGATCGATGGAAGAATGTACAGATATTGAGGTAGGAATTGCAGTGAACCTTGGTCGATAACGAATAATAGCAATATGCAGGAAAATAATAAACTGCGCCCAAAAAATGGAATAAAGGAGTATGATAATCAGGATGTAAGGTAAAAAACTACAAGTTCGAATTCTCGATTAAAAATTTCTTACCAGCTTCGAAGCAGTACATGTTCTTGTTGGGTCTAGTGCATCCTTCATCAGGGATGTCGAGTTTGAGAGGCAGCAAGTCCTTGAGACCATACTCTTTGAACACTGGGTTCATACGCAACAGACCACCGAAACCAGTTCGCAGCTTCCTGTAATTTGTCAAATTATGGCAACATTAATAAAAAGTTTCACACGGTGTAGAAGAGTGTTGCAATTCTAGATTTCATATTTATTTTTATTGACTATTTTAAATAAATGCTGAAAATCGAAAGTGACTAGATATTGGGTAATTTCCTCTGCATTTTTTTATTGAGTAATGTTTTAAGTTACGATGCTATTACAACTTATTCCAGTGTCTTTTTCGTAAGTGATAAAATGCTGTACCTGGCGAATTTCTCTGTAACACCATACACCGTGTTTCCATCTATGGTTCCAGTCAGAGTGTTGAAAGGAACTCTCGATCCTAAAACATAAATTAACGTTCATAAATTATAAAGGATTTACAAATATTATTTTATAACACAATCGTGTCATGTCACATGTCTCGTGTCGTGATTGGGTACGGTCTTATCTATGCAATTATGAACAATCAAATTATTAAATACTTCTATTAGCCATCAAGCGAACTGGTCAACCTTCAGCTAGTGCGCCAGATTCGCCCAATCTCCCCATAATGTCAGTAAATTATGCGGTATCGTAAGTTACGAATTTATTGCATGGAGTCGTTAAACATACAGTATTATCATAAAACGAAGTTTGCAATGTATTGCAATCGATTTCTTAATAACATGAATCCGACAGAAAAGTATTGGAACAATTTAGCCAAATGTCTTTTAGTAAAATACTAGCATGTGCATAATGTGTAGTCGTATGATTCATTTGTTTTGTTTGTCGTGAAAGCGGCGCCCCGTGGCGCGTAGCTAACTATATGTGGTCCGGCTTTTGGCGAGATTGCAAGGTATGAGTTACAAAGATCTCTATCGATTTTAGATCGCCAACTGGTTTGTTAGTCATTCCCCATTTCTATCTATTAGAAATTAGAGTATCAATTAGAATTAATTTATTGCTTCGTGCCAATAGTGAAACTTCCAAGTTATTCGTTTCGACATTTGCTTCGCGCTCACCAATTCACTGATAGGGCGCACCCTAATGATAGATCAGGTGCTCTCTACTTAAGCTTAAGGCACAATACCTACATTTATCTTTAAATGCTAAACACGAATGGACAACGTTCTGCACTACATTGCGCAATATAATAGTTATTTTTTCTGGTTTTTATAAATATGTATGTATCTTGTCTTGTGTGTGTTGTGTATGTGTCTTTAAGGTATTTATGTTATGGGTCTTTGTAACCTGAAATAAATGATATATTATTATTATAAGAACAACACTTTCCCTGTCCGTAGGCAGATGACGAGATTTCAAGATAACCATCAGATCTAACATTAAATGTTCACGAACAACAATGGCCGCTGAGGTCAGTTTACGTCCGTCTACGTGTCACACTGGTTCGAACATAATGTGACTTAATACCGTACTTTGTATGCGGTTTCCTTAATACAAAACGTAATCGTGAAATGAAAGTGAAATATCTTCAGAGTTATTTCCGGAACTGAGAAAATTTATTTACATTGTTTTACTTAAATTTGCTGACGGTAAATTGTAGAACAATGTTGGAGAGTTTCAAGTGTCTGCAGTTCCATTCAATGTGTCGCAAAACAACCACAATGAGAGCATACATACGTTGTATGTAATTGAATATGATTTGCATTCTGAAAACAATGGCCATGATTTAGACAAATTGGATTTGCCTGTTAACTTTGATTGTCGAGACAAAATTACGGGAGCAGTTCAAAAGAAAATGCAAATAGCGTGTGAATCAAGTGTGAAGTTATATTTGACCTTAGCAATGTCCAAATTGTAATTTGAATTTTGGGGAGCTTAACTGCGACCTTTCAATTTTAATAGAAGCAAACCAAAACGTTTACACGACTTTCAAAACCCGAAGGTTTTCGATTCTATTTTTTTTTGTAAAGTCCACACTAATAGTATAAATGCAAAAGTAACTTCGTCTGTCTCTTAACGGCTGAACGGCTTTCCAAAATGTATAACACATGTAGATAAGGATCTGAATGAGGACATAGGATTCTTAGAGTTTCTCGTGGGATAACTTCCGACATGCCACACGGGCCGAGTCGGTTAAAAGCTAGTTCTACTTAAAATTTACCAAAGTATCTTACCCAGACGGCAGCCGGGCCTTGGCGACGGGAAACCTCGCACGAAGTCAATGCACTTGACTCCGAACAGACGGTAGAAGTAATCATCATCAGGGATGCGAATCTCATTGCAGTAGGGATGCTTCAGGTGAGAGGGGCGCTTGCAGCACTCCTCGGGGTCATTACGATTCACAGGGTCTATTGGGAAGAAAAGACAATAAAACACGAGACGGTATGTGAACTAACTGGCGTCAGTTATCGTGCGTTCTCAGAGTTTAGCCCGATTACCTGACTGGCATTGAGTTGATCTTCAGTAATCTAACGATGATCTTCTATGTTAAGGGCTTAGCAATAATGCTGCTCAAGATGGAACGTAGTTTTGTTTGATAGACTATTGCTATTAAACTTACCAAGAGGAGTCCCAGTCAACGTATAATCGTGATCCATGAACTGTCCCCAAGCGATGACCATGACGGTACCAGCGTGGTCGTGGAAGCCTTCATCAGGATGCATGGTGCGGGACACCACACGGGAGAGTGGCAGGTCCTTGCCGTGATGAGCAATACGCGGCGAGTTGATACCGTCAGCGAAAAGCGGCCCTATTAATCTGAAAAGAGGAAACATATGACACACAAGTTCCATATGTGTGCGGCTACTTTATACACCTGCTCGAAGGGGGCTTTGCACTGCGAATTTCACTTTCTCGGCGAACCAGAAACGTGAATATGCCTTGAATGTTGATTTTGTTTTAGAAACTTGGACAATAAAAGTTTCAATTAGCCATTATCATTTAAATTTTACGGAATAATTTGGGTGCTTATCATAGTAGTTACTAACTCAGCGGAATGTTTTGAGGATAATTATTTGACGCAGTGCAGGTTTTGGCAAGAGATTTATTCAATAGTCATAATGTTATTCAAAACCGGTTTAGGGTTTCTAAGCATTTGAAGATATATGAATCAAACAGTTATAGGTACTATGGAGGCTATCGAACCGTTTGGTCCCGTTTATGGCAAGAGTAAAGGTGTGAGACATTAATCGAAGTGTAGTAAACCCTCTTATCCGGCACACCCATGGTCAGTAAACTACGATATAAAACTTGCTGACGGACTAAACTTTTTAAAATTTTACCATTACACAGTTTTTTAAATTTGCATAACACTAGAAATTCTTCCTGTATTATGGGTGAGTTTACTAACATTTAGACTCACATAAACAATCAGCCAGATGCAGAACAATTATCTAACAAATATTTGTTCAGTGCGGGGATCGAACCAGCAACACGCAGCGCAGTCCTACCGTAGAACTAGTGGGAATGATCCCAGCTAATAGCCCAGCCACTGTGCCAACCATTGCATGAACTCTTAGGTATTCTCATTTATTTTAGCTTCGGTACATAAAATAATTAAGATATGAAATAATAATAATAAATAATAATAATAATGTTTATTTTTCTTCCACAAATAATACTTATAAACTAACACATGTACATTGATTGAAATATCGAGTTGTAGAAAAAGTTGTGCTTTGGATAGAGCTTCTCTAACGCTGTGTGACTGGCAAAGACATTGTCTCCTAACATATTAACACCCCAAGAACTAAATAAATAGGAATTGATTTCAAAGCGTTTCGTATCTCTGCTTTACTTTCAGCAGAATTCACATAATCTTTTCGGTAACTTAAGTCAATCCGATAGATAGATCAGAAGATTCTTTATTGCACACCAAAAATTGATAGGTACCTATTTTGGCTTTTCCATCAAAGATCACTGATATTTATTCTATCATTACTGATAGAATGTCATTAGATCTAGGTCTAGTTACCTCTGGAAGGGAGCCATGGTAGCGCCCCAGGTCGGGTTCTGCAGATTGTTGCAAAGGCCGTCGTATCTTCGGTACTTGCCGGCGCGGCACTCTACATGCGAGAACACTGGAGGACATACTTCACGGATGAGGGTGCGAGAGGTGTCGATGAGTGGTAGGCCCTTTTCGATCTCTTCGTAAGTGAGGCCGTACCTGTGAAAATAACAATAAAGTTTTAATATCTAAATTCACTAATGGCCTGCAGTTGAAATGAACTTGAAAAAATTTTTTTTTGCGCCTATGTGAAACCACTTTTACTATGTTCTAGATACTCCATAATTATTCTAACAAATTGATATCAGGAACACCACTGTAAGATAATTTGTAATAATTTCAGCTAGATAGCTGAAGTTATTACAAATAATGATGTGGAACCGCCATAATCTATATACTTACACGATAGAATACCATATTGATTCTCAGATCACTCATCACAAGCCATTTCGAAAATCGCCTGACTAACGCGAGATTCTTCCGTGCAGAACTTACATATTTAAATTCAATCATAACATTAGTGTTTTATCTGCCAATTTCCAAAAACTGTCTATACCTATTAAGAAGTTCAGGTAGCACATTATGGCCATAGTTGATGAAAGCATGTCGTTCGTAGCATTTAACTTTATTAATTTCTAATGTGGATTGTCCATATTAGATAATTATTCAAACCAAATTGGCAAGAGCCACAATAGCGTAGTTTCTATCACAAGAAGCACCGAATCGCTCTTATTTAGGGGTGAAAATCGAATGAATCAAACATATTGACAATGTTGTAAAAACGGGAAAAAGTTAAACAAATATTATAAGTAGAACTGTGGAATCTTCAAAAATACATAAAATGGCATATCGAATACAGATTAGAAACGAACATAACGCTCCATAGGAAGCAATAGGCATTTATTGCTAAAAAATAACATAAAATGTTCAAGTAATTGATTGATACACTTCACAAACGTTTATTGCAATGGCTTCGGTAACGGATATTCAAATGCCAAGGTTTATTACAAACATAACGAGAGTTAGATCAAAGATTTATTTGAATACACCAATTATTATGTTGGTTGTAGGATTAATTGGGACATTTGGCATTTTAAGTGGTATGTATGAGATCATTGAATTCCATTGAAGTGTGTAATTGTGTCATTTAATGTGTATCCATTTGTCGAGGGTATTCGGAGTACTTCACTCAATGCTGAATGTCTTTTATTAATGAACTCAGCCTAGGAAATCCTTGAAGGAAAACCAGGTTAACTATGGATACGTATACCTAAGTGGAGATCGCTAGTTCATTGATTCGTATTGAAAAATTTAATAAAAAAAATAGCTTAAAAAACAAGTTTTAAATCAAATGAAAAGAAGAAATGTTAGGTTTATCTATCAACATTGAACGCGTATAGAAAGTGGCTTATCCGTGCCGTCGAGAATTTATTTTGTGTGGAGGCGGTTTGCAGGATCAAGTCATGTCTGACTTAAAAATGTATTGTCACTAGAGCCCAAGGTGTGTGCAAAACTTCAGCTTAATCGGTTGGGGACGAAGTATTATAATATCTGTGGTTGGGGAGAACTGGAACTGGAAATGCAGTTGCAAGATGACCAATACATACAAACTAACCAACGAGAAAATGGAGTTTTCTTTATGACAATGAATGCCAAATGTTATTCAATACATGGCTATAGCGATTTTTGTAAAGATGTGAAAGCTAATAGGTATATCTGAACAGAAAATTAAGATGGGTGTGTCCGACGATACATGTATAACATGTATGTTACACCATATATTAATAAAGGTCAAATATAATCCACATGTAGTTCAAGGCACCCATGTACAAGTTTTAAATTGAATTTAATGTAAGACAATGTGCTCTAGGTCAACCGAGCTAGATGTAACGTTAGTTTTGCACGAAGATTTCATACCAATTGATTTTATTTGAATGAGGCTATTAGTAAAGGTATTATCAAGACTTTTTTCACGCAACGTAATGTACTGCCAACGAAATAGGTTACTTTGCAGGCAGGAGCTTTAATATGTGTCGTGCATTTGTTTGAGTCTTTTGCAATGTTCTTGTACAGATGAAATTGATTTCGTAAATATTTTTTTTTTTGTCTGCATATCAAATTATTTTGGTAATTGCACTTATAAAAATAATGCTACACTTACAAGGTATTAAAAAAATCAATGGCAAAATTCAAAGGTGCTCAATTTAAAACAAACTAAGATTAATATTGACCTTTTAGTCGCGAAAGATATAAGAATTTGCACGATTTAGATCGAACTAAAAAAGCAATAGAGAGCAATGGTTTTTTCCTAAGTAGGTTATATATAAAATAAAGATTCACAAATATAACGGTGCTATTATGACTTATATAATGTTAATGGGAAAGTTTCGTCACAATAACACTTTTTGAGTTCACAATAAACTTACGTAATCGAGTTTGTAAACATTTCCCTTTAATGTTATTTTTATTATTCCAATATGCATGGCACGAAGCATTAACATCTCAACAACATTGAATCTAAAAACTAATACTATAATACAATATTTTTACAACCACTGACCCCACCGGTTACCTTTGATGGGCTGTTTCGCTCGCATAGCAAATTATTTAAAAAAAATTATGGATATGATCTAAATACAACATACCTATGTACATATATGTATATATCTAGGACAAAAAATTAACTTTAAACTTTTTCACTTCCTAGTTAATTTCCATTAAATTTTATCAAACAAACATATGGATTATTTTTAGGTGAAAACTGGGCTTTTTTTAACGTCTTTGCGAAGGTTTTGTGAGAGTTGTTTTCTGTGGTAGGTTCAGTGAAAACGAAGACACACCTATGTAGGTACAGATACACTCTGTAAAAATTGGCAGATTCAGTAGAGAAAGTAGTAGTCATAGACGTTCAATTTATTCACTAGAGTCCCTAGTAGCGACATTAATTTTTTATAGAAATTTACCACATTCATTCTATGGCTCTAATGACCGATCGGCAATCGCGACATTTGACATCACACCTCACTAATGTATTATGGCATGGCGCCTTAGATAATAATCATAATGTCTATCTTAAACCAAAACGGTAGACCGAAGTAATTATTTGGTTACATAACTTAATCGCATTCTCCATCAAACTAAAATACCATTTACCATCTTATTCTTATTGAACGAATTATAAAAATACAATACATTGTTGTTATTTCGTGTTTGAATCAACTACTTAAAATGAAGCGAGTATTAGCTCCTCTATTCATACCTAAAGAGAATGTTGTTTATAGTAAAATGATGCTGGCAGACTGCAGAGACGGTAAATAATGTTTTTTTACTATTTTAGTCTTCATTTCTTTAGAAGTCATGTAATGATTACACTAGAAAGTAAAAGCGGCAACAGTTCCTTTAAGAAAGGTGTAAAAGTAAGTGGATTACTATAAGCAATATTGTCCAATTTCTATGAATAGAAATTCGTTCCTGTAATATAAAATGAATGAGTAATTAAATACTTATCTATATGGATCATTCGGTAGCCGTTTGACAAGTAACAAGTTACATTGAAACAATGCGAGTATCTAATATCGACCTAGATCTATCAATCAGACAGACAGATAGACGTTGAATTAAATTCTTTGTTCAGCGACCTTCAAGATGATACGTAAAGATAATAAAAAAACATAATTATTTAAATGGAATTTAAAAGGATAAAAGTGTAAAGGCAAGTAAAATTACATATAGACATTATAAAAATGGTCTGGTAAATTCGAAAAAAATATTTTTGAAAGTAATCAAATAACGGTATTTAAGAAATGCAAATCACCACCCACTAGGTTATTTACATGCAATTCTATGAGTATGATTTGGTACAATATTACCTGTCACAAAACAAGCAACCTTGGTGTTAGTTAATATAAGATTTTAAGAACAACATCAATCAAAATGAAAACGTTTTACGATTTCAACGCCCAGTTTTATAAAAAACTAGCACTTTGTTCGCGACTACGTCCGCAAAAATTGTGATAGCTCGGCTAATATGCATGATATAAATATAATTTACAGTCTATAGCACCCACGAATAATGTAGCTTTCTGCCAGTGAAAGAATTTTTAGAATTGGATCATTACCCTACATACAAACTTACAAACAAATTTTACCTCTTATTAATATTAGTATATATTTGCAAAATGCTTACAATACATTATCCTTCCATAGATAGAGATACCTTACTAACCAGGTATATGAACATCAACTGACCTTGTCTTATTTGTACTAATTTACATTTGCATATAAGCATCACGGATGTCGTAACAATTAAAACATGTTAAATCCGTTACTTACTACAAATTATACGGAACATTTGCATAATGAATTGGTGTTACAACAAATAAAACAATAGTTTAAATGTTGAAATAAGCATAAAATTGCAGTTATAATTGAGATGGACAGAATGCGAAAAAAATGTTAATTCTTTGTAATAATTTGTAGTGTATTTTTACAAAAAGTGCATTTATATTTTTTTTTAAATACGACCTTCCTGCCATGTACGAGTATTGTTATCAAAATTGCAGTGAGATCATATATTTATGCGGTTTGTTAAATGGCAAAGCCTGAATCAACTGACCAATTCCGGGATATAAAAATCTTGCTAGGTAACATACAACATCAAAATCAAAAGTCATTTATTCAAAACAGACTGATAATCAGCAATTTTTGAACGTCAAAGTTCACAAGAGATGGTCCTCCAAAACGCATACCCTTCGACACTTCTTAGTGCTTCAGCTGGGAAGAGAAGGCGGAACAAACTCCCCAACAACACATCAGTCTGTTAGGTTAGAAGAACCAGATTCTATACAATAGTGTGTAAGATAATATTAACAAAGAAGTTTAATTAAATTGAAAGATTGCCAGATAGGATAGGTACTGCAAAGATCGGTAAATTGAAACTCATTACACGCCAACAATCTAATGGGAACTAGAACTGAAAGCTTCCCTTTAAACGAAGAAAGAACTGTCTAGAACGCGGCTGAAATCGACATATTCCGGTAGATAGTATGTTCAGTAGATAAGTAGTCTGTTATACCCGCATATCAGTAAAATAAGTTACCAATTAATATAAATTAGCCTGACACGAGCTATTGAGAGCTATACAATACAAATCACCTTTCAAACGAGTAATGATGATCGATTGCAATCACCAATCTCTATTCGATAATCGCCCTTTACTATCAGACGAGGAAGTGAACGGCCATCTTACTTCGACTGGTGTACAAAGGAGCAACGCCGCCGCCGGCGCAGTCCAATCTCGCTCTCTTCCGTGCCCATGATGACGTATTCACGCCTCACGGTGATTCAGCCATTGCTCCGGTTACCGCTAATGAGCCGAGATGACATTTGCACAGGACATTCACTACAAAGGTCAGTACACCTCGTAGGCGACAACCGTAAGATCAAGGTTTAGGTTTAACACCATTTCAATGAGCACCTACATGATCGCCGAATTATTAAAATAATCGATTTGTGCGTGCATATATAGCATTGATTTAATTTTTTGCTAGTTTGACTTTTAATCTCAATTAGGATAGAGGTTATCAAGGAATTGGTGCAATTAAATTCTAACTTCCTTACGACTATTTCATGTTTATGACTCAATGACAAACTAAAGTCGATATGTTTTGCAAGTGCACACACTGTTGCGGTTGAGGTTTCAGATAAAATGATCATTTTACGGCTCCTTCGGCGTGTGTCATTCGAGTATCTTGCGATTCGGTACGGGGTCGACTAGCATTAAGTCCATGACAGCTGAAGAATTAATGTTAGTTGATTAAGAGTAGCCACAATAGATTCTTTGATATCTTTCTGCGTCGTGACTGGACGCTGACCGTGAATAAATTGACAGAGAAGACAAAAGAACGGATTTGAAAGAAGACCAGCCTTGGATATTCATGTTTTTTTTTGTTTTCAATTAAAACTCGTGTAAGGATAATGAGATCATGTCGTAACCCCTCGTAATGATAAGAGTTCAGTAGGTGAATGTCGAACGAAAGTTCATTGCAAATCGTAATTAAATTTTGACTCCATCCATGACTTTGTATGCATTATCCCAAAGGTCGGAACGTATTCAATAAATCCTGTCTAGTTTACCTTTGTTGACATTAAGGAGTCATCGAGACGGATGTAGAAAGTAGTTTCGAGCTTGAATAATCACTGAAATTAATCTTAATGTCAGTGTAATTTTAGCTCACCTTCGTGCCAAGTTGATGGAGATGTCGAGAATCAGCTCGCCAACGCTCGCGAAGTGTTCAGCCTTCCAGTCTCCTTTCGGTTGCGAGACCACTGTGGAGACAATTGCATATCAATATTAAAGAAATATTTTGCACTTATCGAGGAAAAAGTTTTAATTTTTCGTTTGTTAGTATTACTTCTTGCTCAATACTGACGTTAACGTAAGGTTAAACGTTTGCCCCTGTCACATTAGAAATTGCCAAAGTCTTTCGTACGAAGGATGATGAAGCATTTAATATTGACATGATGATGTAAACAGTAATGTTAAAATGTTGCTGCATTATAATAAATCGAAAGTTCTGTGTAAGATGATGATAACATAACGAGTCGCGAACGTGCAAGTCTTCCGGTTCACGCACTTGATGACATCGTAATGTGACTTGCGTGATCGCGCTCGCGAGTAATTTTATTACTTTTTATGTCACTAGCGACTTCGTGTATTTACATTACATACATTTTGAGAGCCAAAAAAAGGCAAATTAAATGAAACTTTGGTGGTCGGCTATGGTTTAAGCATTGGTTATCCAACATCAAAAAAGGAAAGAAATTGCGGATTCCAACGTTTAAAAGATACTTACAGATTCTGTTTCTGGCTTCATGATAAGCTTGATTGATAGCTTCGTATGTGATGCAATTGGCCTGTCCTTCGTATCCGCTGGAACAAAAAAAAACACGTTTAATTACTTTGCGCCATAAAGTTTATTACTCAGTGCATTCGTGAGTATGTTTCTATAATTTAATTGTAAAATAAATATTTGTGGCATTTATCGGCAGTGGGTAGGTCATATTTGTCGAACGTTGATGTAATCTTCGAAAGTATGTGCCGCTTTCAAGTATTTCTGAACATATTGCTGTAAGTCTTGTATGGTTTTGGGCAACTGAACGATATAGTTCAATACTTTTAAAAAGTTATTATGGATTTTATTGTGTTCATTTATAGTAAAGATTTCTCAAGACTTAAGAGCAAGTTAACAGTAACGTCTTCAGTTATGACACTCATAATAATAACTTTAAAGTACATCTGTTGGTACTGTACTGTACTGTAATCTTAAATTACAAGTGCCCATCCACGCATACTGCACATAATTAATAGCAATAATTCACCCCATACGAGAGCTAAGATACATATTTATTTGCAATTGGCCTCGTGGCCTACATTTGGTGGCAAGTAAAACGTCTAAGGCCGTCGGTTACTTAACTAGAAGCGTGATGGTAATCGCGGTTATCCAACATGTTTTAAGTGTTTTCACGTGGTTCTTAAATTTGGTAACGTCTGTAGAAGATGGCACGTCCGATACCGGAGCACTCATTACCTTTCTAGATAGAGAAACAAATGGCGTGTTACGTGACCGAGCTTGTGGGAAATTAAGACTTATTGTTAACAGGAAACAGATCTAAACTGCTCTCTTTGCGATTGAAATAGTATAGTTATAAATACAAAAATAAACATTTTGAAAATAATTAGACACAAGTTGTGTGAAAAGGAGATGTTTCAAAAATAATTATTGAATGAAGCATTTTAGAGATCTGTATATATCTTGATAAAATTTATGTTATCCCGATTTAGTAAAGATTCACTTGGGATAAATACATGTCTCTAAAATTAACGAATATGTTGGATTATGCTTTGCTTGCACACGCGCAAATATGTTACAAAATCGAACCGCGTATTTAAATTATGTACGGTAGCGGCACTCGCCAAAATCTCATTATTATTAATTAGCGCCTAAAAGCTTTTGTTATTATGAACTTTTTGGGTTCCTTTTATAAAAATAAGCAGAGCCTAATCTATCCTTACATAACTTAAGATCTAAACTAATAATACTAAATGTGTAAGACAAAAACGAAATGGTGTTTATACCTTATTGATGTAATTACTAAAATTAGTTTTTAAGCGTAAATCATAAATAAATAATTTTTGTTTCTCCTTGAATACTTTCAACTCATCGATTTCATGAATAATAAATCCATTTTAGTATACGGAACCATTAAATTTTTTGATGACTATAAATAGATACAGATCGCAGTCCTAAATTTTATGATCAATTGATACCTATATGTTCCGGTTTGTAGTCACATGACGGAATATTTTTACATAAATATGCGATATTACCAAAACTGTTACATCTCACAAATTGTTGTTGTTGTATTTATTAGAAAATAACTTTCATTGTGTTTTTATAAGTCATATGACTATATTGGAAAAGTTTCTAGTTTGTTTGGAGATAGGCTCTTGTTTTTATTTCGGAGAGAGCACATTTCTATCTCAAATGCATCTTTAGATGCCTATTTTCTAATAATATGTATAGAAGCAGTAGTATTATTTTATCACAAAATAAAATAATACTACTGCTTTCAAAGTTTTGTATGTGTGTGTTCGGGGTTTAAGTAGTAGAAAATAGGTAATGCTACTACGCTCATCAATTATATGAGGAGTCTAATTACGCTAATCTGTGCTTCTCCTTTTGTAAAAGACTAGCTGTTGCCCACGGCTTCGCTTGCATTTTGGTCCGCAATTATCCCACGGGCATATTGTAAATACAGTCTATAGCACTCGGGGTTAATGTAGCTTACTATCAGTCAAAGAACTTTTAAAATCGGTTCAGTAGGTCCAGAGATTACTCCCTATAACCTCACAAACTTTACCTCTTCATAATACTTATTATTATAGATAACTTCATACTACACCATCGAATCATTAGCAGCGGTTGTGCTGGCTATTGTCTTTACTGGAATCTCTTTCACATTACAAGCACATCCATAAAACATAAGCCTAATCAAAAAGATAATAAGAATCCAATCTCATATTCTTTGCAACCGTTATAAGTTGTTTTACAGCGTGTAGCAATGACTACACGTTAACGCGTATTGACGGCCGGCACTGTGGTGGCGGTTGGCACACGTCCAGTTCCCACGTCCACGTTACAGTTTACCGAGCGTCTTCGATTCTCACCATCAAGCCTTTCTACGTGGTTACTAGACGTTATATATTGCAACAAGCTTCTGTCTACTCTTACGACCCGATCACGACCTCAGACGATGCTACTTGGCCACGCTGTGTGCAGCAGTGGCCACCTGGCCACGGCAGTGACACACGCGTGTCCCTTACGTTTCTCTCGCGTGATTTAATTCGCGTCGCCCGTGATTTTTGGTATTACTTTAACTAACAGCCTGCCGACACGTCCCGCCGTTCGATGCAATGCGTGGCATGCTTAGTATATTTCGACTTTTGCTTCAGTCACTAGACACTTCGCTGTCGCACCGCCAGAATTTTCGCTGCAGCAGTTTTCCTGCGGGCTAACTGAAGCAGTCATCGCTTTCATTCATTTGTTTCCTCCGCAGTTGTTGTCACAACACGCGTGTCGTTTGAGCATGCAGGTCGTGGCCAAGCGGGCAACAGGCTTCTGTCTACTCTTACGCTACTTTTGCGTGATATGCGAAACTAAAACATATTTGCGTAGCGGTTGTTTAACTTCTGTGTAAGCTTAATGTGTTTTCTTAACCTGATAGATGAATGACTGGGCATTTTACTTGGGCTGTGTATTTTTGTAATAACGTGATGTAAATGTTTCTATTGCATAGGACGGACTATTGTACTTTTTTTAAGGTTATACTCACAAACATCTCTTACAGTTATAACGACATCCTTACCTGCCCTGAAACTGATTTACTGACTGGTATTTTCAATAACTTTAGGCAACCAGGTACCTATTTACCACTTCTTTCTGTATGCTTTTGCTGAACTGTGGAACGATACAGGCTCACAGTAATAATTTAGTCCGATTTACGTTTTACGTTTTCAAAATTCAAGAAAGTAAATAAAATTCAATGCTAATAGTTCAATATTGCGTTTTCTTCGGTACCAAACCGTCTAGAAACATTCAATTTGTATTTGGCCGCAGGCTAAGTGGTATCGAGTCTAGGCAAACTAATTTATTCTAAACCCACTTGTTTTTATCTCTAGATTTCACAATGATCGATATTGACTTAGTGTTTCTTTATTTATTTGAAAAGAGATAGAAATTCTATGCCAATTGTGCTGGTCCTAACGATTTGAAAACAGTGAAAGGCAAACCAACCGGTGGTAAGATGAAGACTTAGTTTCAAGACACGATAAAATCTTCGTAAACATCATTGGTATTTCGATAGCCGTTTCATTTAGCAGTGATTATGATGGGTTTGCGAGAGGTTTACCGTTTTGCCTCGATATTGTCAATAGAGGGAGAGGCGTGACCGAGTGCTAGACAAACGAGGGGGTATAGCATAGATCAGGTAGTACCGGGAACGGGCCGCACCGTTATACGGACACACTATTCTCCGACGATGTTTGTGATGTGAGTGATCAATGCGTTTGCGCGCCTGATTGTCGAGACCTGCATAGATTTTATGAAGATGGTTTCAGTTTAAAATGTGTAGAAAGGACACATTAAATTCTTGCGGTGAAATTCAGTCATAAAAAGAGACATTTGTGAAGATTGAAAAAACATTTATGAGTTTTAATTAAATATAGTCATTCGCCGAATTGCTATTACCCGTCAATGGTCAATTAACTGAAGGCTATCGTTTTGAATCATTTAATTTCATACAACCATGTTTGGACACGAAAACTGATGAAGTTATTCAACGCGAACGAATGCAGATTGATCGAGAAAATAAATTAAAGCTTTTATTTCGTGCAAACATTATTTATTTTGACACAAAAGGCTTTTGAAGGCAGGTAGGGTTATTGTTACATTGAGAAGTTCTCCATTATTTACTTACTCCGGAACGTATCAACATTACTTCGCTACAAATCGAGGTATATTGTCGGTTTTGCGGCGTAACCGTTCTTAAGGTACAAAACAAATTAAGCGAAAGGATTTTGAAAGTGAATGTGATCCGTCAGTTAGCTAATGCCACGCTTGGTGGAGATGAAAACATTCAAAAGCATTGAGACCTATGTTGTGTTACGACATCAGAGGTCACCGCGGTTAGCGAGCGTGGTCTGCGCAGAACAAAAGCATTTTGGTATAATTATAGAGCTGATAGTTCCTCGGTGTAATTTATTGTTCGGAAGTAATCCGTAGAAAGCAACTATTGTTTTTTAATCTGTTCATGTCAAAAGTCATTGGCTCATACTTAATTATATTTTGTCTACAGGTTCGTTTGTTGCTAGGGACTATGCTTATGAGTCTATGTCTTGGAAACGAACAATGTTTCAGCTGAACGCCTATCACATTGCTTTTTATGTAAATTTTCTGAACTTTTGGTTTGACAACTGTTATATACTTTTTCGTTGCAGAATACTTAAAAAACACAGCTAGCACTTGCATATAAATAAAAACGCATTATACCCATAAAATGATTAAAAAACGGATGACAAAAGGCTTTTGTTATACCAAGAAATTAACTCCCGCGCAGGTCATTGACATCGCAAATAATTTTCAGTTGATCGAACAATGTTTGTCGGATCATTTATCACGTATCACGGAGAAAGATAACCGTGTGTCAAGTGTGTCGCGGAAGTGTGTCAAGTTTGCGCCGGCGCGTGACGTAACGGCGACAGTAGTCTCCCGCGCAGGTGACATTGTGCCGGTCGGTGACATAGGGCTGGCAAAAGACTTTGAGAAGGAGAAAAAAAAAAAGTTGGAGAAATCTAGGGTTGCAAACGGGTGGATTTTGATGATGACTAAAAAGGAAGTTTTAGCAGTTCTAAGATTATCAACAGCGGGGAATGGGTGATATACAAAATTCTTCAGACTCATACTTTTTCCTTCCTTTTACCAATTATGCCAGGGGCGTGCCGTCCATAGAGGCAATTAGGCCTAGCCTACCCTACCATTCCTACCAACAACGCAACAAATGCATTTATTATAACTATATTAATAAAAAATAAAAAACTCCTGTTATAATACTTATAGCAACTTGTCGCAGCCGTGTGACGTAACTGATAAATACTACGACGTTCGCTCCCGGCCGTTTAGGCAAGGCCGCAGCCGGCCTAATTTCCATTGATAAATTTACGCACACTGATCGTTATTTTCGTGTATATGAACGGCACACATAGTAAATAGGGGCGTAAACTCCTGCGAGTGTAGCTGGCTAGCTGGCCACTGATTGGCTGCCCCACAAAGTATTATCCGGCTAAAACGGTATGCAGTGATGCAATTATATTTGGTAGTGTTTTTTTATCGACAAAATAACAATTGTATTTTTCTTAGAAGCCATATTTGTTTCATGTGACTAGCAAAATTTATTTCGCGATCTTCAGTGTTTTGATTTTTATAATATCTGACGTTTGTAATTCGTTTTGAAACGTATAGTAGTGTAAATATTATTTGTTGTATTTGTTTATTAACTTAGAAATGGTGTTCTGTTGTGAAGTTTGCGCTTTTAGTGTGTATGTTAAAAGTTAAAAACAGTAAGTATTCACAATCGTTTAATGATAAGATTCAAGTTGTGTCCAAAGAAAGATGTGTAGGTACCCGAATTACGAGAATTAACCTAAAATTCATCGTCATTTCAAATTAATCTTTCTTCTGTTTGCATTGTCAGTAAATCGTGATTTGAACCTTGATTAATGCAGAGTTCTTGTATTTATAACTTTGGTTTTAATAGGCTTATTTTAAAGGTTTGTTTTTCAAATATTCCGGTCAGAAAACTCTACCTTTTTTTTGTTTACAGCGCTCTCTGTTTTATTTTTTAGAATTTTTTGTAGCGGAGCGACATCCTTCGTTCTTGTATTGACAGAATTCCATTGAAATTCCTGATATTTAAGCTAGATGGCGTTGTTTCTCATAAGTGAATATATCAATAGATGTGAGTACTTTGAGGGTCATCTTAGCGTGGCTGGCCTGCCTTCCGCGGAGAACCACTGCACGCCACTGAATTATGCATATTGTATAACTGCCATAAGCAGGTAGATCGTATAAGTAACAACTAATTTCATCCATGAAAATCATGCATAGTAGCTTTAAGCTGCTTAATGAATGCTGAAAACTGAAATGACAATGACTCAGCAGCGGTTGAAAGCTAGTCTAAGTATTAGCACCAGCAACATTATATAATGCTCGGTACTCTTTGCAAACTGCCGCACATCCAAGCACAGTAGACGAGACATAGCCTTTATCTGTAACTTTCTGAGCTAGCTGCTATTGGAAACTTAATGCACATGATACAATAGATCTTATTGTAGAGATGTAGATCAAGTAGTTGCGAGAGCGTGGCATTCGATACATGTTCAATGGGACGAGTGACAGTGAAATTTAACGTTCTCGACGTCTAAAGGCCTGAGCCGATCTGTTTGGTGTTATCTATATCACCATCAATGAGATTGGCATGGTTTCTCCTTTGGTAACATCATTTTAGCAACATGTCTAGCTTGAGCTAGTGGTCAACTGACCCCCCTCGGGACGAGGCCCGCAAGTAAAGCGGGCCGGCATCGGCATTAGTCCGGAGCAGTGCGAGGGAACACGTGTGTGGTTTTAGTCAGTACGACTCTGACAGACCCCTCCGCTCTCCCCAAGGCGAAAACATCCACTGAGGATTTTCACATCGTGAAAAAAGCAGTGGTCAAAGTTAGCCAGTCAGGTCACGTCAACGTGAGGCTAGACATGAAAAACTATTGGTTTGACATAAGCTACCGAAAAATTTAAGTAAATGGTGCTTATAGTCGTTGCAGAAATATGAAACGTTTCGAAAGCGATTGCCATTTGTTTAGGCCCTAGTTTCGAATAGCTCACGGCCCTTACGAGACAAGAAAATAACTTATCGCATACTTTCAAAATTAACGTCATTATAAACCTAATGAAAAGGTTATCTCACTTTTCGGTAATACGTTTTTGATGACCCTTTTAAAGGTCCGAGCACCTTATACGAACATTATTGTCCAGCAGGTTGTGTAATACACTTCGTTAATATTAACAGAATTTAACATAAACAGGAAATAAATTGCATGCCCCGCAATTTTGCTGACAAGTACATTCCATTCTGATTGAAATACGCTCAAGTTGTCGTTTAACTTAAGCCAATACATTATGTATGGTGGCAATGGTAATTTTAGACCAATTTAACCTGTCCCCGCATATGTCTGTATACGTTAATGATTTTATACGTACAGCCGTTCACTTAAATGGCCTAATAGGCATGCAATAGAGCTATCTATCATCGTTAATGTTAATATGGGTTGAGAAATATACTGTATAATACGGAATTGAATTATTATTGTACATATGTAGGTTATGAATTAATGATCTCAGTTGATTGTATGATTGTTGTTGCAATATCCAACGATTGGAACATGTCTTCGCCTAAAGGCGTTGGTTTATATTTTGTCTATCGATACGCGACATGCTGTTTTCTATTTTAATCGTTCGAAGCTCTTCCTTTGAAGATGACCAAACTCCCTCGTACTTCTTCTCTTACTTGCAAAAATAAATAACCATTTGGAGAACTAGCAGAAATTTTCTTGCAATTTAATTAACATATAAAATATAATACCCGAAGGCGTAGCTTTTAACGACACCCAATGGCTTGCCATTAACATTACAACAATATTAACTGATAAAAAAACAGGTACTTTGTTCTTGCGCTACCCTAATTGAAAAGTATTAAAGTATTGCAGTAATCCGGAGTACTTACAAGTTGCCCTTGAGCAGGTTGATGCTGTAGTCGAAGGCCGTGGAGCGGCCGGGTCCGTTGAGGTAGAGGGCGCAGTCGCTGTTGTCACCCACGCCGTGTGGAGGACCCACGGGCGACAGCGCCGCTGCGTACGCGCAGCATAGCGCTGCTATTATCGTCCTGGCAGGAGAGAGAAGGGAGATGGTAAGTCAGGTTTTATAGTGCATGTACTAAAAAAAAATTACCTTGCTAGGTAAATTTTTAGAGAGAAATCATTGAGCAGTCAGGCTTGGGTATTTAATTACTGATCCTGAACATTTAGCGTCATTTGGAAAGCTGATTTTTTTATGTTCTGCCCAGAACACGTAACAAACGTACTTCATGGTAATTTTTAAAGGTAATTGTTTAATTTTAAATTAAAATCCAGCAAACTATCTGCTATTAACACAGTGGTCACATTAATTTCCTGGTATTTTTTTTCTATTTTATCTGAAATCGATTTTGGTTCACGTTATTCAAAGCTTGCACAGCATCAAGTCAAGTAAAATTAGATTTTGTTACAAAGAAATCCTAGTATCGAGAGCGTAATTGAATAGAATCGGTTTTGATTTACAATTTGTAGTTGCATAGTTTTTGCCGAAGGCGCCAGGCGTTTGCGCCGTCCACTGAAACTGGGTCAATTTAACCGTCTCCGAGTATTTCAAACCGCATCGCACCTTCTGTGATTCATTTGATATAATTACACAGTAGTTAGCTACCTAAATATCCGACTTAGTACTTATTAGTTAGTTCCATGGATTCCTACTTCATGGTGTGAAATGAGATTGCAGGTATAGAAACTGATGGAAAAATCATCGCTGAGATCAAAGGTGCCATAGAGATAAATGAGTTGGTTAATTTTAAAAAGAGAGTGAGATTGAATGATTATTATCTTTGGGTCGTTTTGAAAATTGAAAAAATAAGAGATGGGTAATTCTACGTGCAACGTCTGTTTTTGTCATATCGATGGTTCATACGATAAAAAACGATTGCAGCGTATATTGGTTGTAACTCTACACCAAGTCGTTTAGACATAGTATACACACGACGACCAATCAAGCTATGCTAAACCAATATACGCTGATCTCCATTGCGCGGGAAGCTCATACAATGCGAGTTCAGGTTATCCTAGATATTTTTAGCTCGATGTGTCGCCGTATGTACGTCCTTGTGCCTTATTGGTTACCACACCGAAATATATACCTAATATCATGTCAAATATTTCTTAGGAAAATTTCAATTACGTGATGAAAGATTTTCTCGGCTGTTAGGCCATAATTGCAAACACTTCGACCAGCGTCTGCCATTGTTACTGATATTGGTATTCATAGAGCGAATGCTTGTGATACCTATGTTATTTTCTTTTGCTTTGAATCTAAAAGCAACCTAAAAGAAGCAGCAGCAGTAGCTTTAATAAGCTACCTGAAAGATTAAAATCCCTACCAAATGATTCAATTTTCTCTAAACAGTTGAAATCTTTGTTAGATTTCAACTGTTTAGAGAAAATTGAATCATAAAGAAAGGCTACTATACCGTTGAGGAATTTAAAACTGACAAATTGTGAATCGATCGATCTTGTAATATATTAGCTTGACGCAAATGTGAAATTATAATTGATACTACGTTTCCTATGCCTATGACTAAAGTGAATGAACAAATTGATAATAATGATTTATTCTAAAATAAAATACATATAATAAATGATTGATAAATGTTTAGCATAATTAATTAAATAAATTGTAATAATACAAATTAAGATCAGATTATGTAATTGAATAATTTGATAGATATAATTTGCAGGCGCTTACAGGGTGCATGTCTTAATACTGTGTCATGGAATTTTAATGCATGCCTACTAACCAGTGTTTTACATGTTAGCAAATAAATAAATAAATAAATTTTGGATTAAAAAAAAAAAATTGCCATGTCAAAATAACAACCTTGCATAGTGTTTTAAGCACAGATATTTAGGAATCAGAATGGGATATTGTCACAGGGTCTTGGTATGTGAATCACGCTTAAGGTGGAAGCGTGAGGGTAGCCCGCGAAATTCAAATTTTCTTGCGGGTTTTGCAATTTGTAGGTCAGTGTCAGGATGTAATTTTATGAGTCGTGCAAGTAACACGTATGTAGTTACAATCATTAAAATCATCAATACAATCCTCTAAGTTCATTTAACCCCCCATCCCGACTAATTTTTCATCAACATTCAACCTGACACTGACCTGCAAATTGCAAAATACGTAAGAAAATTTGAATTTTGCGGGACACCCTGGCGCTTCCACCTTAAGTTTTATGGCCCTTTTTGTCACACATCTGATTCTGCTTCACGTACAGTGAAATTGTCTAGAATATCTCCTTCGAGATCGAATTACTTAAGAGCTAAATAGTTATTGTCACTTGGTAAGTCCATTCAAATGTCTACTTTATTGCCTCTAGTAACTTGTTACAGAGTAATGGAGTGTCAGCCGTGGTGTCTAGCGAAAGCTCGTCACTGACAAGGTGACCACACTGACCACCCAGTGTATCGACGTGCCGGTAGTTCGTTCTATGTGACTAATGATGACTCGTGACACCTCTAGTTATAGGGTTGTGTACATGACTATTTCATTGCGATGTGATTCAAGATGACGCGTGACGCCTCTATTTATCAGTAACAAAGCTTTAATTGGATTCAGATAGTTACAGACGCCAGTTTATCAAGCTACCCGTTACTGTCAAATTTTCCCAATCAATTTTGAACCTAATGCTTTAGCGATAAAGTTGGAAATATATTAAATACATTTTACAGATTGTAGTAGCTTGATGTGCTGGCGCCTGTACAGCTATGCGTGAACACTGTAGAGATGCATGGATGTATTAAAAAACTGACAATGATAAACGATTAGCATTTTCGTAAGCATTGGTAATTTTAGAAAATAGGGCCTTGTGTGTCCACTACTGTTCGTGTTTATAAATGTAAACAAAGAAAGATAGATTATTAGACAGTATGGATTCTTTTTTATATGACCGTCTTATTTTTGTATCGGGTCATAAGTTGTTCAATTAGATCCAGTTATTTAGTTTCAAAATTATTTTGATTGCTCTCTAATAAAGTAATAATTCATGTCATCATGTGTAACACTTAAGAGCTTCTTATTAGTTAATTATGATTGAAAGTGTTTTATTTGACCGTGATGTAGCCATTTTGCAAGTGATCCAATCCTCATGCTCGTTTGCTAAAGACGCAAATTAATGTAATGTGTTTCAAAATTTTTAGTTACTATTTTGTAACTATAACTAGAACATTGCTCGAATCTAAGGCAGTATTTATATTTGGAAATAAAGACGGTTTATGCTCACGTGAAGCAATATACAAATAATTAATAGATCTAGTGCAACAAGCTCGCCGTTATAAACTTTAGCTAACATCAAAAACTAGTTCAAAATAATTATCCAAAACTAAATGCTAGTTAATTACGAAACGCAAGGCATACAAGTATACCTGACACAAATATCAATAGAATTCCTTCAAGGAGGCGAGTAATTATATTTTTAAATTAAAATTCTGCAATCATGAATCTAGTAATATTATTTTATGGAATTTCGATTGATGCGAGAAAAAAATATATTTACGTCAAGCTTGACACTGTCTAGGCGTGGATAAAAGCTATCTTTCATGTTTTATGTATGCTTATAGTCTAGACTAACATAATTTTAAAACATAATACCACATGTTATGACACCGTTGTTTCGTTGCACTAGTTATGATATCCTTTCAAATTCGGAGCCAAGCCTTGCAATATAAATGCCTATCATTAATATTTATGCGCTAAACTAATGTGGGACAGTGAGACTACCTACAGTACTTATGTACAATGTCGTGCTTAAACTAGTTCAACGATATCAATAAAGTTCAGACGCTGTTAAGGATACTTAATTATAAGCCTAAAATTACCCTTGGCACTCTAAGAATAAGGCCGAGAACTATTTCACAATAAAAATATTCCCGATATGCTCCTCTATATGCCAAATTTTAGCGTCCTAATATTAAGCAAGCGTGGTGATCATTGCTCGTTCCTTCTCCGTTGAGAAGAGGCCTTTGCCCAGCAGTGGGACAGTAACAGGCTAATTCAATTCAATTAAATAATATAAAGGGTTTACAAGACCCTTAACGAAACCGAAAGGCACTTGTTCTCCCCGTCATTGCGATATATTATGTGTTCTAGACCATACTTGCGAACCTTCTAGTTACGGAGATATTGGTCAAAGTTCCAACTTTTTCACATATTTTTTTCTTATGTAAGATTTTTAAACACCTCCATGACCCCCGTACTATTCAATCCATCCATCAGAACAATGTTTTGAGTGTGTTACATTGAGTCCTACCAACCGTAAAAAGTGATATTTCACCCCAAAAAAAAAAAACGTTTCTCAGCAATACTTTTTGCGTAAAGTTACTTAGTTTGATGTACGGTCACCAAAAGAGGTAAGTAACCAGGATCGTCGGATATAGTTTAAGTTTAGTAAGAAACCGATGGACGTTTTCGAAAAAAAAAATAGAACACAAACAGTTCATTTATCAAATTAAACTTCATTCGAAAACATCCATCGGTATCTTATTAAACTTCAACTTTATCCGACGACCCTAGTTACTTATCTTCTTTGGTGACTGTACGGTCGAACAAGCTATTTGGTATACACGCAGATATATTCACAATCCTAGTTCACTGACAATATTGTTGGCAATTTAATTTTATAAAGCTTATGTCATTAAGAGTCAGTCTCATATTGAAAAAAGCTTTATTAAATAAAATTTGGAAAAGTATACGCTTCGGCATTGAATTGTGAAAATTTCCGCGTGTATACCAAATAGCTTGTCCGACCGTACATAATGCTTGGTTGACGGCTTCGTTAAGGGCCTTGTTACAGCTTGTAGATTAAACCCTGACGAGATCTGGGACCCGGCTGTATATGGGTTACTTATCATTTATTTCCGACATGTTGACCATAGTCGTTCGTCTCAACTAGGCATGTTTTATACAGCAAGCAGGACGCACCAGTTATACCACTTTGCCATAATATAACGAAGCACTAACTTTTCCTGCAATATGTGTCTTGCCTGTAATCTAGAGTCGAGAGTTGAAAACTATTCATCACCCATCGAACATTACATAACGTTTGGCATACAACTTTCCGTAGAATAAATGTAATATCTACGGCTATTAATTTAATTACGTGTATTCACAAACATGGCCAATTATTTGAGGATATCGTTATTTTGTGAAGTGATCCACAACTTTCTATTGGGCTTTCTGCCTCGCGGCTATATTTATTATTATTATATTGACTTTTATGTTTATTTTATCTTAACAGTGAATTTAAATTGATCCATCTTTTTGGTAATGGAAAATGTTAATGTTTATTCATGTTCATCGATAGATTCGAAAATAGCTAATGGTAGGTGGTAGGTAATCTATGCCAGTGAGATAACACAAAAGAGCAAGAACAAGAAAAAGATAAAAATGTATTAAAAAACGCCGATATTTTGTTTAACTAATCAATACCAGTAACTGCTTAATATCAGCAATCTGTATCAGCTCTATAGGTACTATCAGGTTAGGTTAATGCAACATAACTTCTTCTTCACGCCAGTAATCCCGACGGGTTAGGCAGAGGTGTACCTAATAGTACACCCACATTTTGCCAGTTATGTCTAAGTCCCATGCAATAGGGGGCGAGCTTATTGCGATCAACCGGACACGAATCCAGGCTTAGTGGCTGCTACTGGTAAATTCCTGATGGAAAAACCCTTTAGCACTTTGCCCGACCTGAGAATCGAACCCAGGACCTCAGCAGTCGCGCTTTCAACCACTCAATCAAAATCAAAATATTTTTATTTCACATAGGCCTAGATGGGCACTTATAAAACGTCGACAAAAAAGTGCACGGTTCGGGTTGGTCGTTTCCTATGGAGAAGAACCGGCAAGAAACTCCATGGTTACTCTTTTCAAATCATTTGGTGTTACGTAATATTATCATGTTACAGCATTAGTACTTAAGTATGGGGGGGCAGCGTAGGCCCGACAATAAGTAGTTGCTTACTAATACACAACAAATTTAGAACAAGATAAAAAGTTAATAGAAGTTAACAAGCATCTGCGAATCTACAAAGCCTACGTTCACACATTCACAAATATTAGGTAAAAAAGAATCTACACAAAGGTAAGAAAATGTTGTAAAATAGTCAATTAAATAAGTGACACAAATATTGTCATCAGTGCTGTAACTATTCTGAGCAAAAGATGTATAAATGATTTGAAAACTATTGTAAAAAATCTGATTAGAAAGATGAAAAAAAATGATATTGAGAATAGTTAAGAGACATCCACATATTTGTGCCGTTCATGAGCTACCAGGGAAGCCGCATGCGCAGAAAGAACTAAAGCCAAACTTCTTTGTCTTTGACGTAGTCATTGATTTTGTAATATGCTTTTTAATAAGGACACGTTTAATGTAGTTTTTGAACTTTCCATCGGTCAGTTCTATAACTGACTTTGGCAACTTGTTATAAAAGCGTATACTGTTTATAAGAAAAGATTTGCTAGTTTTGGTTAACCTGAATTTAGGTATTACAATTTCGTGTTTACTGCGTGTATTTACACTCAACCAACGAGGCAATCAGGGTAATGCAAAACAAATCTAAATCGAAGTGTACATAACTGCACCAATAGAATTACAATATAAATTAAGCGTTAGTCACAGGACACGTCTAAAGTGTACTCATTTGTAAAAACGTATCGTTTCCGTTTGTCATGTCCGCCAAGACTCGGACTACTCGACGGCCTCGCCTCACTAAATGCCATCAGTAAGTAATCCTCTCACCAAGAATAATGATAAAATTATTACTAGTACTTCGTCCTTGATTAATGTACTTGATTACTCTATTTTACACGATGATTGTGTGAACTGTGCGCAATTGCGTCTGGCAAATTATGTCGTTTATCGTACAAAGAGAACACTTTGCAAAGAGTTTGTAATGATTTTTGAGCACGAACCATAGACTAGACATTTATGTTTGAGTAGCATGTTCCGTTGGTAATCTAGACTTATTTGACAGTAGGGTCAGTATGTCTCCAATCATCCTAAGTTAGAGCAACACTTCAGATGCAAATACTTTTAAGTTTTTCAAGCTTCTAACAAAGTTATCACTTAATTGAGAGTCATTATTCGATTTAAAGTTCAGAAATAGAGCAAAATAATTCGAAGATTTCGTTAACGTTCAACATTACCTCCAGTTTTTGCAACAAAATCATTGAACCTAACAAAATACAAGCCGGAATATTATTTTTGTTTTTTGTCTCAGCAGTGTTACCCAACATGGCTGCCCCAGTGACCGCGCGTCGGCGCCCGCGCATCGCGTGACCGACATGACAAGTGCTTGCAGCCAAACATTTATAGAAAACAAACAATTTGAGAATACTCCACAGAAGTTTACGGGCATGGTTACGTGACTTGCATATTATTGTGCTTTGGAAACGTTGCGTTGGTTTCTTATTTAAACAATTCAATGGGAATGTACTAATCTTTTCTAGGAACTTCTCTAGACCATAGAACTATAGGCACGTTCTGAAGTTTTCATCCTAAGAGGCAAAAAAAGAATAACAACTTTGAGCACTAGAATAAAACGTGTGTCTAAAGCCTTCACCGTGCAATGACAAGTCAAATCAGCTATGTATTTTGCTATAAAAGACCGTTATTAGGATTGTACTCTATTTGCATGTAAAGCTAAAAAAGTTTTCAACGATTTGTAGGCGGTGAAAATTAAAAAGCCATCATTCATTTGCCTAGGTTTTTTTAATCGGCTTCCAGTCTAACCGGATGCAGCTGAATATTAGTATTTTACATGGAGCTACTGCATATCTGACCTCCACAACCTAGTCAGTACTGGGTAATACGATGCTCCTTGGTAAGACTGGTTGTCAGACTTTAGGGCCTTAAACTACCTGTAATGACTGTTAAAAATCTACAAATGACAGCTGGGACCATAGAGTAAATGGCCGGGACCCACGGCTTAACGTGCCATGCTTTCCGAAGCACGGAGAAAACTCGGCATGTTATTGCTGGTCACCCATCCACTGACCAACCTAGGTAAACGCGGCTTAATCTAAATCCACCCAAGCGGGAGTTATTATTTAACCACGAGCTCCTCGAAATTAAAAAGCCAATTGACCACAAATCTAAAACTAACAAATGCTTCCTGAAACCTTACATAAGTGGGTAAACAAGATACTTGTTTTATATTTCATACATATAGGAGTGACTACATCATTGCGTCACTAGTCATGAATGTGAAAAAAGTCGAATATAAATCGCGCACTTTCCTCCGTGTTACCGTTCCCGTGTTGCGCAAGAGTTGGTCATCGCGATGAGCGGCTTACGTCATCGACCCCTCACCCTTCACTGGCTGCAGGCGTTTGAAAGGACTTAGCCGTCTAGGTATAATCTATGATATTTCATAAACATTGCTTGCTTTGCCTTTTTAATTAAATCGGAGTAAAACTATTTGAAACTAGCTGCTGCCCGCGGCGTCGCCCCCGTGAAGTTCGGTAACTGCCCCACGGGATCATACTGCCAAGATAAAAATTATCTTATATGTTAAACCAGGTTATAAACCATCTATGTGCTAAATTTCATCCAAATCCGTTCAGAAGTTTTTGCGTGAAAGAATAAAATCCATCCATCCTCACAAACTTTCGCATTCATAATATTAGGAAGATTGCTTAGTTCGTTATTAATATTGCTAGCTACAATAATACCTAGTTATTTTATAGTATGTAGGTGCGCCTCATATCAAATAGGTCAACAATCGGCCAAAAGGCCAATAGGTCTCCTTTCCCCTCTTCCAAGTTACTAAGAGAAAATCAATAAACTAGATTTAGTTTGTTATACCCAATTAAAAGATGCCTCCGCATTCAAATAACACTGACCATGACTGACCATAGTAATTATTTACAAGTATAAAACTACTAATCCAAAAGTTAAAAAATAAACACCTGTGTTATAATTATAACTAATAACTGTTCATCTATCTCAACAAGATTGGCGAGAAGACTTATGAATTTGCGTTATTACGTTACTAAAATACAATATTTTTTGCAAACCATTAGAGAAGATGCCGTGGATTCTAGTTCATTAGAAAGTAACAAATTCGCGAGAGAACCGGTCACTCTTCCGATCATCCAATTATATATTACTTGAACCCGTCTGTTACATCACTTGCGTATGTTTGCAGATTTATGTGCATACATATTTATGTTTTTTTTTTCCATATTTATAATGAAACTTTTGCAGGCCTACGTCTATAGAAGTAATAATTAGAAAACGTGGATTATATTACTTATCTATTACGATAGAATTTTTGTAAACTGCCTACTTATCTAACTAACTATTTATACATATTAAATTGTAAAATATACAAACGCATTAAAACGGATTAATAACAGAAATATCCATCGAAAAAATACATTTTGTTTTTTCTAATGTTCCATTTGTTTATCGATGTCATATTTTAGTTTAATTCACAGTCTCTCAAAACTATCTATTGTAATCTTATACAAACATCGGCGTTTTTTTTTCTAAACGTGAAACGTGGTATTTTTATTGTTAAACTAATCGTATTCTGTAACATTATAGAACGGTTTCTTTACAGTTAGGAACAAACTTGTGACACAATGTTGTTTTCCGAGTTCATTACCAACAACAAACAAGTTTTGTCTACAAAAATTTCAAGTTAAAAAAGTTTAAACAATATTTGAAAAGACATTACGAAGTCTTTTAGAAAATTAATGTGTTGCGCTTCTGTGTTGTAAGACCCTGACCTTGGTGTGATCGGTTATGCATTTATCTTGCTAAGAAAATATAAATGTGTATTCAAAATAATTACTAGATACTGTTTACGTAAAGTTGTGAAATACATCGAAATATGCCATTGTTAAGTAAACACCTAGCCTATGTCTAATTAGGTATTACGTGATAACTTTAAGGCAATACAATTTTGCAATCCCTTTTATATTTTGCAATGAAATGACAAAAAGATCCTTTAAATCAAAACTTTTTGGTAGTCTACCAAAATTCTCGGGTCATTCAAGGTCTGACATAATATGACCTCTCGTTAAACTATGATAGAATCTAACAAGTGCAGTTCAAATGTCGAGTTAAATAACACTCTATAACTCGACCTACACGGTATAATAAACGAGTACAAGACTTTCGACCATCATTACTCATACAACACTAAACGTAACGAGTATAATGTAATCTATCAAATCTTGGCTAAGCTTTCGCTTTCAACGAACCGTACTATGAACCCAGTGTATATAGATAGTTAGTTTATGACGTCATGTTCGCCATAGCATTAATCTTAGAGAACATAATTACTGTTATTATAAAGAATATTGTTTTATTATTAATGGTCGCGAATTCATATATCACTCTGGTTTGTTTAAATTGTTTTTTGTTGTTGTTTTTGATGTTGAGTCATACATAATCTGTGTAGTTCTGCTTTCGTTTTCAAAGGAGTATAGTAGGTGTTTGAATAATATCATTAAACTTCCTTTTCAAATAGATTTCAAATTGAAAGTTTTTATGTTTACGTAAGCTGACATTTAATATTTCAATTGCACTTTTTAGAATCGTTACTTCATCCGGATAAATTACCGAATCGATTTTTGAGAAGATAAATAATTCGAATACCTCTTGATTTTTTTCATTTTGTTGGTGTATTTTTTTAAGCAAGATATTTAAGCTTGCTTAAAAATACTATAATATAATATGAAGACCTAAACGGTTTATTTTGTGTATGTTTTTGAAAACTACTTTGGTTGAAGCCTTTTTTTTTTGGAAAGAGGCAAAGTCTATAGGCTCTTGAATGCGAGAAGAATAGTTTCTTTAATCGATCTATCAACAAAAAAGAATCCATACAGCACTTGTGCATGTTTCCTCCTGGAAAATGAAATCAATTACGTTCAGTAGAACCGAGAGCATACCCAGTCTAAAAAGACATTGAATGACTGCCGTCTTCCTATCCTTGTACTTGAGCACTTTCATTTTCCGATGGAGCACGGTTCACGGTACATAATGGCGTACCTTTAAGGCAGACGGTAACGGTACAAGCTAATCTTATTATTGATGAGGCCGGTTCACGCACGTGTCGGTTTCACCTGTTTAACCGTATCTATACGCACGTCTATGCGTCGTCTATGTTTATTGTTTATAGTCGAGTTTGTGTGGGCACCACACATTGGGAAGATTTGAATATGTCCAGTTTAATGATATAAGCAACTTAAAAGCACTATATTATTGTTGTGGTTTTCTACACTGTCTGAGGGTGAGGACCATGAAGAGTAGTTCTTCTATTCATCCCTGTTCTGACTTAGTTCTTGACAGCTGTTTAATTTAATCTCTTTATTCGTTACTGGCGACTCAAGGTACCACGGACACGTTGTAGAAATACGAAATGCTTTGAAAACTATTGCCACTTTTCAAGGTCCTCAGATCTTGATAATACTAAATTAATAATAATTAATTAAGTTACGTACGTACGTTTAATTTAGTTACGTTAAGCAACTACGGCGGGATAAATATTTTATTGCCTTTTCCTACTCTTGCTCTTTACCTAGTCTATACTAATATTATAAAGAGGTAAAATTTGTTTGTAAGATTGTATGTAGGGGGTAATCTATGGATCTCCTGAATTGATTTTGAAAATTCTTTCGCTAATAGGAAGCTACATTATTCCCGAGTACCATAGGCTTTATTTACAACGTGCCCGTGGGATATTTTCCAACCAAATCGCGAGCGAACCCGCGGGCAACAGCTAGTGTTATATATTCGCCCTGCTAAAAAATGGACTACCAATTTACAGTAAAGTAGTGGTTGAGGTAGCACTTTTTATTACATTACATCACAGGGCCTAAGCGATACCTCACTGATTTAAGTGACAGTTGTAATGAAATACGGCCATATGGATTCCTTAGCCACCGCTACTGTTGGTTAGATACAACAACTTGGTAATAATGCCTTAAAAAGGTTAGCCCAGTTGAAATTGAATTGTGAATTAATGATGAAATATTGCTCTGTGCAAGTGTACATATATGATGCAATTATCACTCTCGTTGAATTTATTTTCATTGATTTTTCAAGTACTTGTTTCAAGGCGTTTTCAGATAAAAGAAGGTTGCGGTTTTATGACTATTGAACTCTCGTGAATGTTATATATTGTGAGGACGTACGACATGCATAAAAGTAATAAATTAATTTCTTTGAATATTGGTATGTACATGTAAGCGTCGTGGTAAGGATAGTCAAAAGAATAATATTGATGGCGATCGTACAGCACATAACGTAGCATCCCTCCTGTTTGTTGTTAGGTCGAGGTGATCTATATTAGTACACCCACATTCTGCCAGTAATGTTAAGTTCCATGTAATCAAAAAATATTAAGAGAAAAAAAAATGTCTGCATTTGAGCTCGGTTGACAATAGGCTTACCCCCTGAGCCTATCGTCTTCAACCGGGCTTTATGTTTGTTCATATTATTTTAAATTAAATCGTTTATTTTAAAACAATTGTAGATGGTTATCAAAATTACCTAACTTGGAAAAATGTGATGAAAATTATAACTAAGTAGATTTCATTTATGATAAAATATGTAAAGGACCGTAACCTCATTAGTAAAAAAAATTGTCTTTTAATTAATTAATGTTAATTCATACGACCTAACGTAAGTTACAAATGCATACCTATGTAGATGTATGCAAACGTACCTAAGTTTAGAATACAAAGATATGAAACCTTCTTGAAAACTATGTCAAGAGGTCAAACAACTAAAGTTTGCCAAATATTAACGTTCGGATTTTAATTTGTATCTTAATTGCATCATATTTAATACATTATAAAATCTATACTAGTATTTCAAAGGCTTATTTACTGTAGTAATACGTGTCTTATTTCATGGTTTATTCCACTTTGGTCATCATGGTGAACCAACATCTGGTGATTCAAAATTCGTTACGAGTTTTTCGAAAAAAGAACTTGCAAATTACCACTACATGCATTACTACTACTGTATGCTAATTATTTCATTTGTAGGCTTGTATGGATTTGTAGTTGTTCTTTGAGTACATTTTATTGCAGGGTCTTTCATATCAAGGGCCTAAAATTACAGTTTTTTACGATAAGATTTAACAGACGATTAAACCTTCAAACGAAATATTATTGAGTCGACGCATGAATAAATATAACACATTACCTACAGTTCTAGTCACCCCTTTTTAAAGTTAAATTCAGTTTAACATCCACAAGTCTACTATTTTACGCATATTCATTAAAGGTATATTAAAAGCTCTACAATTACGCGCTACGCCATTGTTCGTAGCACGGCTCGTAGCCGCTACGATCCTTCCGTACAAAAGACATCAACGATAAGGTGCAATGAAAATTTTCAGGATAATTTACTTAATATCGCAGAATACTTTACCTGGCCTGGCCTTTACTTTACTTTGACTGGCCTTAATACTTTATACTGAAGCTTGAGTCAATTAAAAGTAACCAAGAATTATTTTTCCATTATATCAATGTACCATACATTGATATAATGGAAAAATAATTCTTGGTTACTTTTAATTAAAATAAATAAAGGAGATATTAAAAGTAACCAAAAATAATTATGAAAAACAAAAAATATGAGAATCAAAATTACCTTGTTATTATCATCGTATCCCCTCACTGTCCAAATAAAAGTCCGACACTTTACACTTATACCATTAGGCACAAAGACGATCACTAAGTCCAGTTTAAGTTATGTTCATAACTTCAAACTTTTTGAGGGTAGATATATTTTTTATCTGTGGTCTTTTGGTACGCGTGCGTGCGACAGTGCGGCGAGTTCGACACTGAAGTCGTGAGCCCCCGTCGCGGCGTCGAAGCCTGCCGGAATGAAAGTCGCTTGTGGCTCGCGATCGCCAGAAGGACGATGGTAGACTAAGTTTACTGATAGTACGGCTTTACGCTAAATATAGTGAGACTTCATGGTGAATCTGTTCTAGTACTTGGTAGATTAGGCTTGAGTTTGAACTGTTTTGAAGCCTAATTTGGGTTGCTGTGCCAATTTATTTTGCAACAACGACCATAGAAAGTAAAGCGGATTGTATTTATCTTTTCCGTTAAAAACATTACATCAGTTGATTTTTATCCGGTTGATGGCAATAGGCTCGCCCCTTATTACATGGGACTTAAACATAACTGGCAAAACGTGGGTCTACTATTAGGTAGGTACACCTCTGCCTAGCCCTTCGGGGACTACAGGCGTGATGTTATGTGATCTCATGGAATAATATTGGAAAATTCGTATCGGGCTTAGTACAATGGACGATTTTTTTTGTCCTAGCCTGCTCTGTCCCACTTCTGGGCAAAGACCTTTCTCATGTCATTTCACTTAAAAATACAAATTTTGTATTTGATTTGTCTGGGTGTCTTTAACCCGCTCCAAGTTTATTTACTTTGCATTACATTTTTAAAGGATTGCGTTATTTACATTATATCTTGGTCATAATATACCGTTCCGTGTACATTTAGACTATTTAGTACGTGCCTATGTTTAACATTAATTCACACTATTGTGCGAAAACCGCGTCTATTACACGCTTTTGTCTCGGTAATAAGTCGATGCTCTTTGTAAAATATACAACAAACACACAACTATACATACATATTACTATAATATATTATATTTTCATACATACAAACAACTATACATTGTTGTTACTGAAGATTCTTTGTAAATGTATGAAAATAAGAATTCGTTAAGACATCTCACCGCATCTTGTCGGGTTTGACCAATGAATACCGGTGGTGGTGGTAACTAATGACAGCTTAGTGGTGTGACCGTCAGAGTGCCAATTCATAGGTCTCGAGTTCGAACCCAAGATATACACGCTCTGATTTTTCGAAATCATGTGCGTATTGTATAATTATCACTTGCTTTGGTGAAGGAAATCATCGTGAGGAAACCAGTATGCCTGAGAGATGTTTCTCGGCGGCATGTAAAGCCAAGTCAGAGGCCCATGGGTGGCATAAAAGCTCTGACAGCAGGTTAGGCATTACCCACACGATAAAGAAGAAGAACCTGGTGGTTGAGGTTATACCTAATGGTAAAGTCATATTAGAAATCCATAGGAGGCAAATGTTCGGCAGTACTGATCTAAATTCTGACCATAGACCATACATAGTAAACTCATCTTCATAACTGTAAGGTCGGAATGTCAGAATGAAGTTTAATGTAGAATTATGTAAATTTAGAGAACAGCAGTAATCTTCCCACGTATTAATTTAGACTTGAATTTCTCAATAATTTATTAAATGACAGCATGTTTTTGAATCTTGTTTGTATCTTGAAAGAATTATGTTAATTTTTGACACACAAAATGCAACACAAATGCATATCGAAATAATTGTCTGAAGCCAAACAAGGCAATATTGATTTATGACATAATTAAGCTTTATTGCATAAGACATTATTATTTTTTACTACACATTAAATTTTGAAATATTTTTGAAAACAAAATATAGCATATAATAGTACATTATGATATAAGTGCGGTAAGTTGAAAATTGTGATCCAACTAAAAGATCTACCAGGACTTCAACTCCTGTTCTTCGAAACGCCAACTTCCTGTGGAGCAGACCTGAAAGAACTGCATGCATCGTCCTACATCACCACCTCAACGTTTGATCGTGCATCATTAACAGTGCTACTAATCATGTGTATATACTCTAAAACTACTTCCAGAGTGCGGGTTTGATAGGTCTTTTTTATAATCACTTGTATTTTATATTTCACTTGTAAAACCATTCATTTACCTCTATTAATTTTTTAAATGTACAAGTCTACTTTTATCCTTTAATTTTTAATAGGATCTAGTAGATTTGCTACAAGGGCTACAAGAAAGCAGAGGCTGCAATTGTCAAAGCGCACGTCTGTCATACGACGTTTTATAACATATTTGCGAGGAAATAAATAAAACTGCCTCTGAGACTTCGGTGTCAAATTAATACATTAATCATTACTTGACAACATTTTCAAATAAAAATAATACAGCGAAAAGAAAAAGCGCGCGGAATAATTTTTACTTGTTCACAAATTAACAATGCGCGCGCGTCAGCGCTTCTTTTTAAGGCAAAGTCACAAAAAACAGCCAGTATTACTAATAAAGTAAATTAATATTTTTGTGTTTTGTTACATATAAATGGTTGTAATTTATTGTCAAAATTAAAAAATTAAATGTTTATTTATTTTATTTTATCTCCCAAAGTTAATTTTATTCATATAATGTTGACCACTTTTCTGACATAAAAACTCTTTGCTAAGATTAAAAAAAAAACCGTTCGTTTTAAACGGAGCATCTTGATAAACCGTGCGTTTTACATTACATTACCGCACAAGTCCGTAATGAGATACAATACGATATTGAAATTGGTGAAATAAGAGACCCTTTACGAGCAAATGTGTTATAAAAATATAAACAAGCTTATAGTAAAAAAAAAATCGGCTAAGTGCGAGTTGAAATCGCGTGGAGGGGTTTCCGTACAATGCCAAAGTCAAATGTTTTAATTGAATTGTGGTATGTTTTACAATAGGTTTTCCGTAAGTAAACGTATTATATTGAGTTTACTTTATTTTTGAATTGATAGAATTCTCATAGGTTTTCCTGTAATCTACAAGAAATGAACTATATTTTGTATTTTTTTCAAAATTTTAGGCTCAGTAGTTTCGGAGATCAGGGTGGGAGGAGGGATCAATTTTCGTCTTCTTTCATGAATAAAATCAAAACCATTTATTTTAAAATACTAACAAAATATGTTTGTGATTCTCGTAAGGAGTTCTTTCATTTGATATACATGACACAGTAAGGTTTGCAAAACTTTTTTTTTTAATTTACTAATTAGTCCCCCGAAAACGACCCTTCTTTAAAAAAATATTTATTTACTTTGCACATCTGTGTTTGGGTCATAGGATTACACCATCCTTCCAAATTTCACCTGATTTGGACTAGTAGATTCGGAGCAAAGCTGTGGCAGTCGGACGGATAGACAGACACACGACTGATACTATAAGGGTTCTGGTTTTTTAAAATTTTTGTACGGAACCCTAAAAACGTTTGTAAAAAAAAGCAAACAAGATTTATATATTAGGTGTGACGTAATATTTAGTGTTCCGTACCTCAATCGGCAAAACTGAAGACTTATAGGATCACTTTGTTATCCGTCTGTCTGTCTGTCAAGACCCTTCTTCTCAGGAACGCGTGGCGGTATCAAGCTGAAATTAATACCAAATACTCAGATTTGCTACCCCTTGGAGCAATGAAAAAATCAAACTTTTACAGTCGCCATCAGATATATCGTAGCGGTCGAAGTACTCAAGTATTTCGGAGCAGCATTACTTTTTAATAAATTCGGAACTATTAACGAGGTAAAAATATCAGAAAGCTCAAAGGTCATAAAGGTCGCTCTACGCAGTCAGGATGATCATAAAGGTCGAAACATAAAATGGAAAATATACCTTAAGTCTGTTTCACAGAGTTTAAATTCCTTACTATATTGACTTTTTAGTTGTCAAAAATGATTTTGACAAATATCGGTTAAGTGTTCCGAATTTATTGAAAAGTCGCTGCTCTTATATTATGACGAATTGCATGTTCTGATGTTATTGACCACATCTAGTGTAACGAATTTATTGAAAAGTAATGCTGTTCAGAAATATTTGAGTACCACGCCCGCTACGATATATCTGATGGCGACTATAAGTAAACGCGATCAAAAGATATGACTGTTTATGTCGCATTTAATGCGATTTCACAAGGGAATCAAAACCTACCTGTGGGTAGGTACTTGACCTACCTATAGTGTGGGTGACCTAGAATTATGAAATTTAGCAAAAAGCAAGGCCTTACAGCACAAATAAAGGAAAAATTCAAAAATATTGTAAATTAAAGGGTGTCCCCATACATACATAGTTGACGCCAATTAAGATATATATTTTTTTTAGATAATGGTACGGAACCCTTCGTGCACGAGTCAGACTCGTACTCGGCCAGTTTTTTTAAATCAAACTTCAGGTTAGTCAACTTAGTAGCTATCGGTAAAATAACGGCGAAAGAACGGTTTTCGCTATTTTGGAAGTCCCTGATTTTTTGGCAAAGGTATGCACAATCAGCTTGTGGGAAGTTCTACGGAAATAAATGTAGGGTCGGAGGGTAGATAAGTGTTCTCGTGCAAATGCCCGGCCTCTTTCGTCGAGCTCTCAATCGGATGCTGGGCTACATAAATAAGAGTGAAAAAAAAATGTTAATTGGTATCAAAACGTGTAGGGCAGGTACTTGACCTACCTATAGAGTAGGTGACCTAGAATCATGAAATTTGGCAAAAAGCAAGGCCTTACAGCACAAATAAAGGAAAAAATCCAAAACATACAAAAAAATGAAAATTAAAGGGGGACACCCTTTAATTTTCATTTTTTTGTTGTTCCATACATAGTTGACGCCAATTAAGATATTTTTTTTTTTACATAATGGTACGGAACATTTTGTGCGTGAGTCCAACTCGCACTTGGCCGTTTTTTTCGTATTCTTCTCAGCAAATATTTTTAATGAATTAGTTTTTCAACCCATATCATGAGGATGAATAACAAATAAATAATTTAAAATGACGTCACTAAGCTATTCATGCATTGCCATCCAAACTAAACGTGTATGCAAAATCTCAGCTCAATCGGTTGGGGATAACTGTTTTAAAATTCAGCTGCAAGATTTGACCTAAACAAACAAACATACATACAAACTAGGGTTGTTGCTGATGCATATTTTTTTCACATCAGCGGACGCTGATGCTGACCTTTTATCATTGACATCAGCGGATGCTGATGCTGATGTTAATTATTTTCTTTAAAAAAAAAACAGGTGAATGTAGTCCAATTTCCACTTTTCAACGGGGGTGGCATTATATTATCACACAAAAACTCAACAGTTTACAAAAAAAAAATACAGAAAAACAGCGCAAGACGAATAATAACGTAATGAGACAAGTTTGTGTTTGTTACTTTGTTTGCAATCGCAATCCCCGCGGTCGACCCTTTGATTGGTCAAAACTCGCAAGCAAAAACTACACGTGATAAAAGCCCCGCCTCCTCTGCGGTCATGCCACGACTCGAACTTCAGCATTAATAATCAGCATCGATCATCGCGGATGCTGATGTAGAAAATGATGCTGAAGTTCAGCGGATGCTGATGCTGATACTGATGTTCGCAACAACCCTGATACAAACATTGCAAGTTAAATAAAAGCTTGTACTAATACATAATAGCCCACGGGAACACTGTAGGGCAAAGGCCTCCCTGCTCTCCTTTCTCTTATACTCATACATATCCATTACTATTATTGGCCTATCTTTTAGAAAAGTGTCGAGTTGGTCCTGCCACCTGCACTTGCCGTGTTGCGCCTATTTGGGAACCTTAGTGGTTTCTTTAGCCCATAGCTCCTCCGGCATGCGACAGATGGGGCACGTCCGGCACAAGGTTAAGCTGACGTGTATCTCTAGTACACCCACATTTTAGCCAGTTGTGTTTAAGCCCCATGCAATAGCCGGCGAGCCTATTGCCATCAACCATTAAGCCAACGTTATAAAAAGTTTATAAAGCTAATCAAGTTAGATATAGTTGCTGGTATTTAGAGGTGTGTCGGAGATGAGGCGAACTTGTTGCCTCTAACGAAAGTGGTTATACATGAGATACTACACGTATACATTCTCGTACGTATGATATTATGTATACACCTGCATAATTACCGGTAACATTGACTCATCAAGTCATCAATCATGGTAACTATTCAGTTTTGCGAAATATTTTAGTTTTTAATGTTTTAATCTGTTCAAAAAAATATTTTTTGTGTGTAATAGTATAGTTTATGTTATCACATGACTATCTTATTGGTTGCTCCTAATGCTTGGTTTTAAGAGTACGTTCTTGGGATTAATCCTTGAGGTCACATATATTTGTGTTGGGTTTATCTTTCAGGATTTTTTCAGCCCGTTATGATTTGTGAATAGCAATAGGCTCGCGTAGCTTTTACACGTTTCTATAGGTAGTAGAATTTGCTTGAATATGAGTTATGACTGGATATATTATAGCTATATCTTTCTGAAGTCATGTAATTATGCATTTCTACAATATTAGCAAAAGATTTTTGTTTGAAAAATTAAGAAGTTCATCACAACAGCGCTCACGGTAAATTACAGAGATGAACTTAGAAAAACTACGCGTTAGTGAAAAAGTTAAAGATGCACATAAGTTCAAACCTGTTTAGTTCATTGAGTAATTTGCTCGTAAGTGATGTTAATAAGCAAGTCTGCTTATAAGTGGTCGGTAAATAAATGCTTATGGGACTCAAGTGGGCGGTTATCACCGTTACCGTAATATGCATGTCAATGCGAGGTTAGTGATGTGTAAATTAGCGCAAATGTTTATGAGTTTTAAGGTTTTCAATTTTGAACTCATACGCACCAATTACTTACTTTTACAGAAGATAGGTTTGGTGTAATAATTCGTGTCACAACATTAGAGTATAATTATTTACTGTTGTGATTCCAAGAGATGTGAAATAGACAAGAAAAAGGATTAAGAAAAAAATCCAAATACGTAATGTAAGTTTTTTTACTGATTATAGTATTTTGTCCCACTGATCTATGTTATCCGTCGTATTGGGTCATGATGATAAAACCAGGCCCTGTATCCATCAGGATTGCCGAAGTTAGTCCAGTCTCGAAGCAAGTAATCGTAGATCCATGTAAAGTCAAATGTTCTGTATGAAATGTTTTTAGATTGCTAATTTAACTTTCTCGTATTAAAATGAATCAAAACAATAGGCTAGGTTAAGATCAGATGTACAAGAAGATTGTGTGATTATTTTATATGACTTTTACGAAACTACCAGATACGATCGCTCTCAGGACATTGCGATGCTATGATTTATATCAAATGTGGGAAATCGTGACTTAAACATGTAATTTATATAATCTAAAACCGACTATACTAGCGCAGTATGACAAATTGATTTCCTTTTGTATTCATAATTAAACCTGAATTTTGTTATACCAAATTCATTTTAGAGTCAATGGCCCATAGACTGTGTTCAATCTTTGTCTCTGTTTTGGACAGTATCCATGTTTGGAAGTCTGTAGATAACAATATTGTAGACACAATAATTAACAAAGCTTATTTCGCAATAAAATGCAGTTTTATAGATTCATATCAATTATCGGTAGGTATACTAAATTATCACGTACCGTTCCACCTACTAGAACGAACATACTTCACATCTCACACACCTACAGAGTAGATTTTGAAACCCCAGTGCTATTGCGGTTATCTTAACGAGTATCTGCCTACCCAGAAGGGATTTATAGTCGTGATTGTATACTTTTTTGCTACAAGAAATGGTAGGTAGAAATAAAAGTAACATTAGAACTATATTATTATCTCGATAAATTAACATATAGCTTGAGAGCTGGCATTAACAACATAGACAGCCGTATCGAATGTTGTGCCGTGATCATTATTGATTTACCAGTAGATTCATTGTTGACGTATAGAGGCCCATGTTTTCCATCGTATCCAAATAAGTAATGATATGATATTATTAAAGTTACAAAAACCTCCAAAACTTATTTTATGAAATGTTAACTTTTCTCCATACGTTAAACCAACATACTCGCAATTAAGAAGAGATAATATTTTAATTCCAGACATTCTTGTTAGCAAAATGTAGATTTATTGGAAAATCGTGACTTCGAAATAACCCCACTGAATCACGAGCAGAACTTCGACTTACGTAATTAGCTGAAATATTCGTCGTGTATTGAGCATTATTTTATTTCAAAAATTCGATGATTGCCATAAAGTACCGAATCGATTGGCAAACATTTGATTGCGAGCATTATAAACTTAGTAATAATTTTCCAATCGATATCCTATTTGAATTAATTTCATGCCGTATTAAGGATTTCTGAAATCCGATCGTCTGTTGAGGCACATAGCTTTAAAACATGGATCAATGAACACAGTTTCCCAACACATCCATAATCTCGTTAACAATGAGCCGATAGTTATGTGAGCGGATCGAATAATTTGTCTCTTACCATGGAATCGATTACGCAACTACTGTTCAGTGACTCGATTTATTTAAACAACGAGAATCGGGCATGCAACACCCGAAGTTTTCGTAACCGTAGAATAGATGCAACTGTGTTCAAACAGTTTTTATTCAAGTCGAGTCCTTAAGAGTTGCGCCAAAATAATCGGTGCGCTGTTATTTGTGTCAATTACGAAATTACTAATGTTCGTCCGCCGATCTGCCTTGTTAGGTTTAAAGAATTTTTAATTTAACAAGACCATTAAGTCTGCTGTTCTCTACATTTCTTTAAAACCATCCTCGCCGAAGTGATGAAGCATACAAAATCAAAATGGATGTGAGATATTACCGTTATTTTTTTTTTTAAATCGCGTGACATTAATAACCTAATCCTGATGCGCTCAATGATCAGGTTCTTTTGTATTAATTCGTATAATATAATATATAGGATGACTGCCTCTTTGGTCTAGTGGTTGCAATCGCGACTGCTGCGCATGAGGTCCTGGGTTCGATTCACGGGTCGTGCAAATTGTTATTGAGGTTTTCTATTAGGAATTTGTCAGTAGCGGCCACGGAGTCTGGATTTATGCCCAGTTGATGCCAATAAGCTCGCCCCCTATTACATGGGACTCAAACATAACTGGCTATATGTGGGTGTACTGTAAGGTACACCTCTGCCTAGCCCTTCGGGGATTACAGGCGTGATATTATAATCCGCTAGTACGAATTAACAATACAACCGTTCGAACCCCATTCTGTTATTACTATACTAAAAGTGTGCAACAAAAGATTTCTCTGTTATGTATGCGAATTTTTGACTTTCACGAAATCACGTGCTTCGCGATATGCCCTCTCTAATCAGTAATACATATATAATGTAGTATGCTGATACGTTGGCGGCCGTATATGGGTATATAATATTGTGTTACAATAAATGTGAGATAATATTATATTGATGTAGGATGTTAGAAAGCGAAACGTTTGGTTTGTCTTGTTGGTATCCGGTCCGGGAAGCCTGCTGTATATCTAATGACGCTAGCGTAGCTAGTACGCACGGCGGCCAATCAAGCTATGCAAAACCAAATTAAGCTGATCTCTCATTGTACGGGAGGCTCACACAAAGCTAAGTCTTATTTACTGGTTATGTATAACTTGATGTGACGCCGTGTGTACCAAGTCATTGGTTGAAAACATGTCAATGTCATTTAATATTTGAAAATAGCTTGACCTCATTTTTCAGATTGAGACTAACACCGGTATTCTTAGTCGTGGATTGAACTTAAGTCGGACTTGACACGCCTACATTCCACCCCATTAGACATATTGACAGCTACAGTTTGTTTATAATGGGACATAAACGCCGTTTATGTCGGGTTTATACGGGCGTTTATGTCAAATTATTAACAAACTGTAGCTGGAATGTAGGCGCGTCAAGTCCGACTTAAGTTCAATCCACGACTAAGAATATCGGTGTAAGCTATGGACACACCATTTACTAGCTTAGCTTTGACCAGCCTTACCCATTGAATGGGCTCCCCCCGTGTGAACGACCGAGTCAGTATACTATACTTAACTTTATAGGTCTAATGGAAACTTATTTTTCTTTATATTTTACTAGCTGTTGCCCGTGACCTTTGTTCACATGAAATTATTACTTTCCTTTTTCAATCGGTGTCAATGATTTCAAGAGTTTTAATTTTTTGCAATCATAATTATTTTTCTGAAATAAAAGTAGTCTATGTTAGACCTTTTAGCATCAGCAATCTGCCAGTAAAAGTCCCGTCTAAATCGGTCTAGCCGTTTCGGAGATAAACCGGAACAAACAGACGGAAAGACAGACAAAATTAAAAAAAAAATGTGTTTTTATTATAAGTGCCGTTCATACGTTCGTTACGTGTATTTTCATTTGCGTTCAGTAAAAAGCTGTTATTTTGATATTACAAACAGACACTTCATTTTTATTAATTTTTATAGATGTAGGTATAGATAAGAATACTGCGGGATTGAAGAGTATGCAAGGGATTTTGAAAAACTTTTGAATTTTTATTCACAAAATGTAATAAGTTACCTAATCAACATTGAAACATGGTAATGCCAATCCTAACTCCGCAAACGAAAAAGCATTCGACCGGTCAGTATTACATTTATTTCCAGATGCGTTTGTTTCGTTTCATAGTTCCATAATGAAACCGTGCGGGCTTAAGAGCCGTGCACAGCTAAACTCTATATTCTCTTTCTGGTTCGTGTGGTTAGTGCCTATCCTGGTGTCAGAGTTTTTATGCAGCCCATGGGCTTGCCCTTGGGTCTGACCCGGCGGAGAAAGATCTAAGTCCACGCGGACGAAGTCGCGGGCACAGCTAGTATTTAATAGTACGGGTCGGTTATTTGAATTGATGAAATTACCAACCCTTTGATGCCGGTTGATGGTAATAGGCTCGTCCCTTATGACATGGGACTTAAACATTACTGGCAAAACTACTACTGGGTGTAACTACTATTAATGGCACATCTCTGCCTAACCTTTCTGGAAATACAGGCGAAATGTTATGTTACACAGTAACATAATGTCATGTTGATTGTGCTGTACTGTACATCATATTGCAGCTTCATATAGCGTCCTTTCTCATTGAGAGTCATCTTCTAATGGATCCTCGTCGTCGTTATGATATTATTTTGTTGCGCGAGTTACTTGCATTCTATGATATTTCCTAAGATATTCATCTAAATTAAATGGTGTAAAGGGCTAGGGCTAGGGGTCACAATTGAACGCTAAAGATGACTAACATATTTATTTTGGTAAGAATTAATAGTATGTCGGTAAAAACACCTTCGCAAATAAAGCTTTAGTTTTGACCAAATTTTAAAATCATAAAAATGGTTATTGTTAAGGCAATAGGCATGTGTTGTCGCGGACTTTTTTAGCCCTTTTTAAGAGGAATAGTTCCCTTCTACATTATTTTTGTGCAACTTTAACCGTTTACGCAGCGCAAGCAACGGAAGGTTTCAAAAAGAATAAATTTTCCACGTTTTTGCAACATTTCTCATTGATTTTCCACTCCTATTGGTCGTAGCGTCGATAAATGGGCTATCCAATACTAAAAGAATTTTTCAATTCGAACCAGTAGTTCCTGAGATTAGCGTGTTCAACCAAACAAACAAACAAACTCTTCAGCTTTATAATATTATAGTAGAGTTAACAGCAGTGGTGTTTAATAAGAAAGGTCACTCTCTTCATCTATCTAGGCTTAGAAGTTTTCCCAAGACTAGAAATGTTGCTAGACCGATGTCCCATCTCACTTACAATAGGCGATACCTGAATAAATTCATACATATTATTTAATGGCCGGAATTTCAACTCTAGGTGCTTAGCCGAGCATCGGGAATTAACATATGTACTAAATAAAGAAAACGGATCTTCTTTTATATTATACTTAATCTAGATAGCTAAAAACATTAGTTTCATCAAGAGTATATTCTATAAAATATATTAATTGCGTGAAAGTTTTATTGGTTTTAGAGAATCGTACAATTAAACTATTTGATAAATCTAAATATTAAACTACTTGATAAATCTTATTGGTCTGAGAATAAAATGCCTCACCGGGGAACTCCGGCGTAATTTTTATTGACCAAGTTGCAATTTTGGATTGAACTCATTTAGGAACACTTGTGTGACGTGTCTCATATGTTTTAGGAAAGAACCTCAACTCGTGCCTATTGTAGGTCTAAGTTATCAATACCTCCGGACCTACTGTCATCTTCTAAATTTTGCTATTAGTATTCATTATCTTATTTTCAGAGTTAATATCTAATTAATTTGTCGTCTACGTTACCTATCGTAAAACCTTGATTTACTTAGATTATACCTGGGAACACTTTTTACATTTGACATTTAATTAAGTATAAATTATAATCTATTCTGAGACTTATTTACAATGTTTGCATTAACAACATTGAAGCGCAGGCCATACCGCCATCGCCAGCTGGCGTGCGGGCGAGCGAAGCGAACGAGGCCCTTTTCATACTTCGTTCGGCTCTTTCGATAGTTCGCGGTGTGAGCCAGGCGAGACATTTTCACCTCTTTTCACACTTTGGTACACACCGCGAACAGAGGTACAGAGCCGAAACGAAATCGCCCCCTATTAAATGGACCTTGAACATATCTAAGAATTGCGGGTGTACCTACTGTTCTGTAGGTACCTTTGCCTAAACCTTCGATGATTACATATCGGTTAGTGTACAATTTCGTAATACTTATCACTTAATATTCTAATTGGGATGTTTGAGGTCTTTTGCTGTTACTGGCTGTAGACACGTTATCCTTAGCAAAGCGTAAATGAAACGGTGGATTTTGTATTGATATTGACCTTTTCAATATTGTATTTGCAGTCGACAGGGGGGGGGGGGGGTCATTATTTGCACTCGCTTAGTCAATGACGCATTGGAATAAATTCATATTTATTTACATGTATTATCGTTAAATAGTATGTTAATTACGGACGTATTTAACATACTCAATGAAGAAGAAAAAAATATAACTTGAGTTTGTGATCTAACTGTGTTGGCAGTCGACCCATAGATATTAGGTTTCTTTATAAAATACGTAAGTACGCATATGTTACCCAGTTATGCTAGCATTCAAACAACACCACAAACATCGAAATCGGTTAAGGCATTTACTAGTCTATTGGATTAAAGAAACTCATATTATACCGCTTTCTCAAGAAGTATCCGTACATCCCGTTGGCCTAGAATCATGAAAGGCAAGAAGCAATGTCTACCAACACAATCATGTGAAGGTAAAGATCTGAAAACCGTAAATATGTAGTTCAATAACAAAATCCTACAAGTTTATACGGAACCCTCGATCGAACTCGCACTTGACCGGTTTTACAAGACGTCATGCTTTTTTGAAAATTTAAAAATTATATTCTCAAGTTGACCTGCTTACTACCATAACGTGTATATTTAAATAATCTAACGTATTTCTACGCAAATTATGATATCATTTATTGCTTTTGTGTCCGACGTATTCTAATTCTAATGAATTTGTAAGTAGTGTAAACGTAACATTGTTTCAAAAAACTATTGTTGCGCAAGATTGTTTTTCAGAACATCACTAATTGGAAACGACTGGATGATCAAAATATTAGTAAACGGAATAACTAATTGGAATTTGCACATTGTTTTGCAATATCACAAAGAATAAATAAACGGTGCATTTTCTAAATTAATCTGTGAAAAGGTTTATTCGCCATTCTCTATAAACCAACGCTTAGATATATCTAAGCCAATTATTCACGCAAACTGCGACTAAAACACAATACAAATCTTATGAAACCGAAATATTTCAAAGACTAGAACAAAGCCTCATAAAGTCAATAGCTAATCAAACATTTTGGCATATGTACCACATCTTGCAGGTAGACCAGAGATTGTTTTGAAAGTAATATTCAAATTGAAGGCCCAAGTAATGGGCAAACATTAAATTGTGACGTCTAAAGTCTATTCAAGTCTTTATTTCCAATTGATGTTATTTCCACTTAAACGAATTTAATTTTTAATGGTAGTATTTATTAGATTAATTTAAGAATGACTAGAACCTTCTATTCAAGACAAATCATAAACTATTTAAAACTAGTTTATGCCCGCGGCTTCGCCCGCGTGGAGTTCGATAAATGCTCTACGGGATCATACTACCGGGACAAAAAGTATTTCTTAGACAGTATTTCTGTCTGTTTATGTTTATGTCTTATTCCAGGCTAAAAACTGTGAGCTATATTTTATCCAAATCCGTTCAGTAGTTTTTGCGTGAAAGAGTAACAAACATCCATACATCCAGACATCCATACATCCTCACAAACTTTCGCATTTCTAATATTGGTAGGATGTTTGCGCAAACTAAACTTTGTGTTGGTCTATCAGTTGATTTTACAAACACACGAGTTTGTTTACATATTGAGAACCTAAACCACGAACGTAATTCATGCATGTTGCCAGCCTGATAAAATCGGTCACAATTCAAACAATGTTCTTGTAATTACGGCTCACATTCGACATGCTCACATCGACGTGCTCGCGTGCTTATTGTGCATATGTTACGAGCATTGTCTCTCATTATTAGCCCTTGTAGATCTAGGACAATTATAACCTTTGTTCAGATACCTGGAAATTAATGAAATAAGTAGTGCTGTGCCGGATTTCACCTTCTCAGGGCCTCTTAGTTTTATCATGGAGTCGGGCGACAAGATGCTTATGTCAAGGGGTGGACTATACCATTGCGAGGACACGGTGGAGCACACTATGGAGGTCTGCTCCGCTGGGGTGGAGCACCGCCGCGCGCCCTGTCCTCGTAGCGGTGATCGGCGGCAGAGACCTCTCGCGTCTGGCCCTGTTTCAATCCATGGTCCGGAGCGAGAGGGAATGGGACGCCGTCGTCTCCTACTGCGAAGCAGTCATGCTAGCGAAAGAAGTGACGGGACGCGAGAGGGAGAGAGCCTCACACCTTAGCCGCCGCGGGAAACGCCCTGGGCGTCGGGGGCCACGTGGTAGCTCCCGACCACCGTAGGCGCGGGCCTGTGGACGGTGTGTAATGGGCTAGCTCGCCGTCCGTCCGTCTTATGACGACAAACCGTGTCGACGGCGTGTTTGCGTTCCACGCGCGCCTCAAAGAGATGTCAGCAAACGGGCAAGGGTCGGGTCCGAAAGGACCGATGCCTGCCAGGGCTGCGGAACTGTTCTAAAGAGATACCGCGGCCCTGGAACACAATGAGCAAAAGAAGGAACATGGATGGGTTTTAGTCAGTAGAAGTCTGAGACTCCCTTCCGCTCCGCCCAGAACGGGATGATTTGATGATGATGATCATTTGATGATTTACCATCAGAAAAAAAAAAGAAAAGAAGGGGTGGACTATGACAGTACAAATTGATTGAAAGGAAACCTGAAAAATAAGGAATTAGATCAACATTTGTTTCTGCCGAGTATATTCTTCAACGTTATATTTGCTATGACACTTATACCTACTTAGATCACAGACTCGCAGAGTCACAAACTCGCTGTCCAGTAACATAAAATAAAATTGTGTTTTACTTCAAGCAAGAATACCCGTATACAATAGTAAGTAAATTGAATTGAATTTAATAAATAGTGAAAACTTTAAAAATTAAAACATCAGTAGGTAAGCTTGTTGTGGATAGTACCTTCCTGTTTGAGGTGCCACAAACACCTTCCAGGACTTAGATGAGGCAAACGGCTGAGCTGTTCAAGTTTCTGCCGATATGAAGAAAGAAGCCAACTTGGTCAAAACTACTCAGATCAAAGATGAATCTATGAGGAGTGGATAGAGTACTTACACAAAGCAAACTCCTTTACAATACTGTGATTATGTTTCAACAAATAAAACACGGCCACGCATAGCTAATGACTGGTTCTATGTTACGCAGCATTAGAGAGGGGACGTCTCTTCGGCCTGCAAACATAGCCACCGATTGTACAACTATAATATAACAATGAATATAATTGGATGTGTGGGTGACTAGGACTACATTAAATATCATGTGACTTGGAGACTGTCAATTGATTTGGAGATAGTCAGTCTAGTTAACTAGTTGTTGCCCGCGACTTTCGTTCGCGTGAAAGTATTAAAAAAAATATTACTTTCCTTTTTTAATCGAATTTTGTTACCAATTTTAAGGGTGTTCTTTTTTTGCACGGAACCCTAATTCTTATTCTTTCATAAAATTAGCTTTAGTTACTCCTTAAGACATCATCTATCTGCCAGTAAAAGTCCCATCAAAATCGGTTCAGCCGTTGCGGAGATTATCCGGAACAAACAGACAGACCGACAAAATTGAAAAAAACAGATACTTCAATATTATTTATTTGTATAGATAATCGAAGAAGAGTCTTATATAATGCTTTCTAGAATCACAATAGACAGCCTAAGCCAAATTCTAGGCTTTTTTCGTAAGAAATGGCGCTTAGCACCAGTTTTTTTGTTAAGCCTATGCAAATTAACCACAGTTAAAATCAATATTTATGTTTTGGAATGGAATTAGAAAGAGGCACAGCAAGTCATTATATAGGCAGTTTGAAGTATATTTCCATCCGTTTTTGTGTTTTATTTGATATTCAAACTTAGCATAAGACCTTTTCCTTTTTAATGTTATAGCAGCTAATTGAGACATAATTTGCATGAATCTGCATGTAAATTAATTGTTGTGTATGAATATTTTAATTAGTTCTAATTATATGAGTCGTTATGTGAAACGCTTGTCGAAAAACGTAAGTTTAGATTTAATTTAAAACATTTACATCATCTGTCAAGAATTAGCAAATTCTCTAAGTATTTCAATGTGTGATAACAATGCAATATTTATACATTTCTAGAAACGTTCTATTATCCCTACTTTATTTATTACAACACAATTTAAGTTTTGTCGGTTGTTCTTTTTACGCACTAATATTGCAATTATTTATATATTATGCACATCGTGTCACAATTCAGTCTGCATTCTATATAGAAGCCATTTTACTCGTCTCAAAGTAAGTACTTAATAGCTGTCAATTTAACTCTTTTTACGCTTTAATAACTCTTACGTATTCGGAAGCTGATTTCTCTAGTCTTCTCTCACTAAATGATGCAACGGATCATTGTTTCATCAGGAGTAGGTATATTGCTTTAATAACACTTAATAAATTTTATCTCACTGTACTCATATTAAGTAGGCTGTCAATCAATTAGAAACCAGTTCTAGACTTCAGCTGACTGGCTTAAGAATTGAGTAAAGTAACTTCATCATGTGCTATGTAAAGTGATAGCCTGTAACACAGGTTTAAATAAACCTAGATCGGGCAGGTCGCTACAAAACATTTGAATTCTAAATTGTCGTTACTGGCAACTGTATATTTTAGTTATACAGGGTGTAACAAGACCCTCCACGAAGCCGTCAACCAAGCATTCTGTACTTCAAACTAAGTAACCTTACGCAAACATTTTTGCTGGGAAACGCCTTTTTTTTTGGGTTGAAAAATCACGTTTTACGGTAGGCCTCGATGTAACGCACTCAAAACATTGTGCTGATGTATGGATTGAATAGTATGGGGGCCGTGGAGGTGATTAAAGTAAAAATCTTCCATTCAAAACAGGCATTAAAAAAAAAAAAACTTGTGATAATGTTGGAACTTTGACCCCTAATATCTCCGTAACTAGAAGGTTACCAGGTATGGTCTAGAACAAAAAAATGATCGGAATAACGGGGAGAACAAGTGCCTTTCGGCTTCGTTAAGGGTCTTGTTACACACTTTAGTTTACTTATAAGCACTAATTACGATTGTTTGAGAAATAACACTACTGCGCATAAATGTACACTTTTTAAATAAATTATTCTTATCATCATGATAGAAAACTTAAAAGAGGATATTATCTTGCTGTGGCTTTACAACGTCAGTAAGTGGACTTGTACCAAGTCTGTTATAGAGCTTTTCACATTTAAATTAGGCAGACGACAACGATGGTGTTTCATGGTAAGAAAATTTTGGATTTTTTTTTTCTCAAATTGTATCAAATTACAGCTGCCATTTGCCTGCATTTTTCTGCCATTTGGATTTGAATCTATTTGAAAGTATTTCAAGTGCACCAATTGCTCTCATTTCAATCATATTTATATTATCTTGACCATGTAGTTGGTGCATCTTTGGAGAATGTCCACACCTTTTGCAATAACAGGCGTGTCCATTATCAAACGATTACAAGCTCGATAACAGCACACAGCTATGATGTGAAGAGCAGTCGCGGGGGAAAGGAGCGAGCATCCATTCACAAAGGAAAGGCCTTGTGGTTACGAGTCAGTTTAATCGCATCATGTGACTCCGGCTAATAGGTGATACGTCATGAGAACGTTAGTTATTCACACAATGATGAACATTATTGCTTTATTAGTGTTTCAAACCTGAAGTGCTGCATTATAGTAGTGATAGTCTAGTGGTGTGACCGTCGGACTGCCAAGTCATAAGGTCTCGAGTTCGAACCCGATTTTTCGGATTCATGTATGTATTGTATAATTATCACTTGCTCCGGTGAAGGGAAACATCGTGAGGAAACCAGCATGCCCGCGAGATATTTCTTGACAACATGTAAAGCCCAGACGGCCTAAAACTCTGGCACCAGGTTAGGCACTAGCCACACGATAAAGAAAGTGTTGCATTAAACTGAGTCTGATTTTGAAAAGTGAACGGAAGAATTGCAACATGGACATACTTCTACAACTTATTGGCTATATTTTATTAAAAGGACCAATTAAAACCTAAAGTTTATTTAAACCATTATCGAACCAAGACACCAACTAAAGAAAACTAAAGTACTTCTCCCTAAACATTAGCAGACGATATGCCACACCTTTTGTCCCGCCACAACAAACTACAACTCGGAACTTGACTGAAGCAAACGAGTAAACAAAAGAGCTGTCCAGGTCGCTACGTACTGTGGTTGGAAATTTGTGGCATCCCTTCGAGAATAAGATGAAGAAGTAGACGAATTGAAAATTGTTGACGAATTTGTACAACACTTACAAAATGCGTTTGTTCCCAACGAGTCACACTATAACATGTCACAGTGTGACTCGTTGGGAAAAATTGTGAATAAAAACACTGTTACTCGATAGGACAAATTTTCACGCCATTCACACGCCAGGTGAAGAGTGTGACTCGTTGGGAACAAAATATTCTCATACGGTAACACTGTGACATATTAGCACTACTTCTTACCCAATCAGTAACCTCATTGAGACTCATGATTTGTTTATGATTTTTGATTAATTCAAGATTTGTTTTAATGCAAATAACGAAAGATAATTTGCAAATTCAACCATAACTATTATAATATCGAGCACAAAATATCAAAATAAAATCACAGCATCACAAGATAAAATCACAGTATAACAAGATAAAATAAACAAAAAATCTGCACTTATCACATTAAATCGTTTTAAATATATTTTTACACATAACATATACCTACTTTTTGTACTTATTAAACAGAAAATAGGTGACTGTTATTTAAGTGCACACACTGCATGACCAAAAGGATAATAAGTAGACCGAGAGAACTGACTGTAAAAAAAAAAACTGAAACCCGTCTAAGTGAAAACCAAGTTTTATTAAGCCAGAAAATGGATGAAAAACTGAATGCCACCTGCATTCAGTTTTTCATCCATCCATCCATCAGTCTCAAATCTGTAGTAAGTACAAAAAGTAGGTATATATGTATTTTGTGTAAAAAATAATTTTAAATAAGACGATTTCATGTGATAAGTGCAGATTTTTTTTATGCTGTGATTTTATTTTGTGATTGCTAATTATAATAAATATGGTTGATTTTTACAAATTATCTTTCATTATTTGCATTAAAACAAATACTGAATTAGTCTAAAATCATGAACAATGATGAGTCTCAATGGTGTAACTGATTGGGTAAGAAGTAGTGCCACATATGTCACAGTGTGAAAATATTTTGTTCCTAACGATTCACACTCTTTACTTGGCGTGTGATCCGTTGGGAATAAACACAAAAACTTGTGCTATCGACTAACAGTGTGAATGGTTGGGATTTTTGTTCACAATTTTTCCCAACGAGTCACACTGTGACACGTTACAGTGTGACTCGTTGGGAACAAACGACAAAATGCCCCGTTGCGTAAAACAGAAGTCAATGTCTGGTAATTTGACAAACAATGGAACAGTCACCATCCATCAATCATTTCATTCATGAGCTGTTCGGACGTTAAGGTTCACGCTTTAAAGTAATGTAACAATACATAAATATTAATGCTTACATTTGTAACATAATGTTGTACACCTATAGCCAGGTGTACAACTAGTTTATTGATCTATGGGTTTTCTTGTTTTGCCACAAGCTAAGCAGGGCGCGATAAACGCCTAAACGCAAAACCAATATCAATTTTCCATTGATTGACGTACTAACGTTCTGAGACATGTTGATCAATTCCACATCTACGCTGTGTAACTCATTTGATCAATTCGTCAACGGCGACAGAATAGACTGCTGCCATTGAAGCTGTCATGTATTACAACCTGAGACACTGTCATTACAACCTTGATAACTCAGAACAAGCATTGTGGGGACAATAGAATTGTAACGGAGACACATTGTGTTCCAAATGTATGTCTTCATCAGGGTTGCATACCTTTGTTTTTCAATATAGTTCGGTAATAATGTTACGAAATATTGGATGTGCTATTGATATATCGTGGTTAAATAAACTATTTGCAATAAAATGTTGATGATAGCCGCCCCCGGTCACGACTGATTATCGACCGCAGCGTGTAATGTGAGTCTGAGGTGTTCGTCCGCCCCCCACATCTATGTACTACAAGTTACAACCTTCATTGAAAGCTAGCATGTGTAATTCAAATAGCTCACACACGACTCAAATCGGCAATGTAGTTCGAGGTCGATATCTTATTAGAGTGTTGAGTTGATCTGTGGTATCGGTGTCGCAACCCCGCCCCGGGACTGCCCGCGAGTCTCCCAGCTATCATTAATCAATCGTTCAATCAGACCGCTAATGTCGGTAATGAATAATCAACGTTGTGTGTTCTCAGCTGGTTTGTACTTGGCGGAAGCTATAAATCATTATCCTGCACGCAAATCCCCAGGATGTGTCAGTGTTCGGGAGTGTCCATGTATGTGGGTAAATCGAGGCATTTGATTCAATGTCATACTTACGTGCAGTTTTCAAATATACCATACAGAAAAAAAATCTATATGATTTTGTTTGTAAGTTAGGAAAAGTCGCCAATAGAGGTGCCCCACTTAGGAATTTACTTAGGTCAATAGGGTTATTTACTTTCTCAAAAATTATTACACAATCCTAGACCATTTCTTCAGCTCTCCAAATACAAGGACTTCAAGTCACGTGTGGAAACAATATTTTATTTTTAAGTCTGCAGTGTAAGGTTGTCTGCAGTATTAGTTGACTTGGGCAGCTTGCTCCGAATGTTAAATATCTGACTTACCTTTCATTGGGAGACCCACACAGAATACCAATACTTAAATGTATGTCATCTACTTTCAAACTGCGCTTATTCAAGAGAACAGAAGGATATACCATCACAAACTTGAAAAGGGTCCCTTAAGTTTCTTTTACAGCATGTACCAAATGCATGCCTTCTTTTGCATTAGTTGAGTTCACTTACACAATAAGGAGTATTGATGTGACTTCTTGAATTTTTTATACTATGCAATTATACTATGTTTGGTTGTCTTGATTGATGAAGACATTATTTCAATTTACATACTTGCTATAGTCACATGACTCCACGATATTGAAAATGAACAAAAAACGGGGTAATTGATACAAAATCGTGAGTTAAACACAAAAATTAAATGTGTATTTTAGTATCCTATTAAGACATCCTGTCTATTACCTGTCGTTAAAAATTGATTACATCTAAATGTAATATGGGTGCGGCTTCAATTCGTTGCAAGTGCCAGCTTGTGATCAACTGTCGTTGACATTGGCCTTCTTCCAAACTATTTGAGCCAATTAGTGTCCACATTTAGCACCTATTACATTATAAATGTGTCGTTATATGGTTCATGTCAAACTCCACAAAATTTTATAGCCTATAAGGTGTCATAGACACTTAAAAATTCATGTGACCTGATTATCTAGGTAAAAATAAGCACTAAATAAGGTTGTATACACTGCACATATTTTCTAGTTTATTACTTATTCAGGCGTGCTTGTTGCATCACATTTTCGTAATATTTTGTAAGTTAATATTGATCTTAATACGAGAATATTCTTTTAATTATGTGTAATGTTATAACGAACTTATAAAAAGCCTTTTTGGGTGTCTGCAGTGTGAAAATTTACTTTTACGTTGCATCAGCAAATTCAAATTCTTATTGGGTTGCCTCTGATGCAACTCGCTAGGTCACAATAGGCTGTAAGACTCTCCGTGGCGCTATTGACGCTTCTGATGTGCTTGATGTGCTGGCGCACTTCTTTTTCCAGACAATTACTGCCGGGGCAGAAAGCACAGGCTGCTTGCCGTGCCTCCATGTCGTACTGTTGCATGTGCTAAGTCGCCATTCCTCGCACTCTAGTCGCGCTTAATGATCTCTTGCATTCTAATCCAACAGATGATCTGTTTGCGGATGGATGGATGAAAATTTTATTGGTATGCCAGAAGTACAGTAGTTGGTTTTCTACACACTGTGTCTACATTTCTAATCAAACTTTCCTCTCGTAGGTCTGCTGGAAGAAATTTCTTATGAAATAAGCAGTACCTTTGTGATCTTCTATCTTAATGTAATGTCCTATTAAGTATTTTGTGTGTACATAAATAAATAAATAAGTACTGTGAGAGGAATTTATGAAAGTGTTGTTAACTTTCTTTTATTTTCACTTCAAATTTTGCTTTACTTTGTTATTTTGTATATTTTAATATATTTTGTAATTGTCTCTTCTATTTTATAATTATAATTACTGTAATTGGTTTAAACATAACCGTTGTATTTAAATAAATAAATAAATCAGCGCGTTAATGGTTATAACCTCAGTAAAAATCTTTCATTACATGGACCGTTTTATTTTATACCTTCCTTGGATCTATACGTACATTATTAACGGGTAATAAATACTTTATATACCTACTTCGATTCAATGTACATGAGCTCTACTTTTCTTGGAATTCAATCGTAGCTAGGCCGACCTTCTAGCTTATACGATATTTGAAAATTATAATTAACTTGTAGGTACAAATACTTGGGCTAAATAAGGATGCCTTACTAATTTATTTGTATACTAAATATTTTTGAGTGGTACAAATCTTAGCAGCAATATTAAACTATCACGTAAGTTCGTGGGACGAATTAGTCTATCAGACATACACGTTCTGCGTACTACAGATAGTTAATAGATATAATTTATGCCAGAAAACCCGCTATGGTAACAGTAAGTGTGAATAAAACCAATTGCTAAATAATCGATGCTATCGACAATCTTCTAACTACAATCAATTAAAATACAATTAGTTGTCGTCAAGTATAGAGCTGACGACAAATAAGTACAGCTGAATGTGTTTTATGACAAAGGTGTGTCGACGAGTGGATAATTAGATCTCCTTACAAGCTAATCACGATTATGTTTTCAAACAGATTGTAAATATTTATTACATAATCTACATTTATGGGGGGAAATACGTATAATTAATTTACGAGTAAACGCATAAAGCTGTACGCAGATAGAGTCAAGAATATCTGACAAAATATCCCAAATTTAAGTAGAACTGTCGCTGGCAGGCTGCACGGTACATAGGTACTATTGTTGCCATCTGACATTATGACCTTTTCACATGATATTATTATTACCTACATGGCGCATTTTCTTTCTTTCTGAAGGATACATAAAAAGAAAGAAAATGCGTAAACATCTGAAAACAATGAAACACGCGTAAGAAAACATTCTAATACTCGTACAACATTCATCAAAGGATTGATCGAAAGCAAAACTTCTCTGACTAGACAATAATATTTTATTTCTTGTGTGGATACTGTTCAATCGTTTTCAAAGACAAGCTTGTTGTATAGTGATTGCATATTTTCGTCTATATTAAGTTTAATTAAAGTTTATTAGTAAACCAATTAAGTTGGTCGCTGTGTGTCAACTTGTTTGATTGGTGGTGTCAAGTGCGAATATTATATCGGTAATAAATATTAAGAACGATTTGCATCGATATGGTTACGACCTCATATCAGGTGTCTTGTGTGATATTATAATAATATATAGATACAGTTGGTTGCAATACTTATTATAATTATTATTTTTTAAATGACGTAGGTATTATTGTATCTAGTTACTTGTATTTCAACTTATCATTCGCATCCGACTTCATCCATAGCTATTCGGTAGTTTTTTTTTTTTGAATAAGTTGTTGATAAAAAATATACCTAATTTTATAGAGACACAGTCAAAAATGAATTGAGGATAACTGGATATAGGTAAGCAATAGTATCAATATTATACATCCTCTCCAACTTGCTTGTAATTTTACTGCCACCGGATAAGCTGAGCTCCACCCACATTATTAGATAACAACTAGTAAAACCAGATACCTAAACATTCAGTTTTATTTCATTAAAACTTTACCTCATGTACTTTTTGGTTCAATAGAAAGGAAAAACTGAAGTAGACACTGCAGCACTGTAACAACATGCGGTAAGACGATCTCTTTTTCCGGTTTGCCACATTTTATCGGATTATTTTCCGCAATCAGTTTGGGTAAGAGCATGTCTGAGTGGCGAAACGCGTGGTGAACAAATACTTGGTCAAGACGGATGGGCGTTATGCAAGATGATCAAAGAGGCACCGCCACCGGCGCGGGCACCCGCGTCGCTTCACTGCGAACCACCAACGTCCATTGTCTGCACCCTTTTGTTTAAACTACTGATACAACATACACACCGACAGTTGGTAAACTAGATTCATAATAGTGCATACGCATGTAACCTGTGCCCTCGTCAAGACATCTTTGGTAACATTGCGTCCCAACGAATACACAAATACCTGAATAATTGGGATACATTCGTGAGAGGCATATGTAAATGTTCAAGTAGATTACATAGAGGTCTTGTTTTTAACCGTCATTACATCCGTTTCGGATATAATCTATGTACATACATACAGTCATACATGTTTATAGCCGGTCGGTATGCGGCCTTCGTGTAAGATCATAATATTTGTAAATGAAAATACAGTTTTTATAGTATTGCGCAAGTGTCTATAAAATCACGTCTACTTATAATTTATCGGTACACTTGATTAAGTTAATTGCGAAATTATGTCTCGATATGATTGGTTTTTCTAAGACAAGTTTACTCGCATTCTGAATGCAGCCTACGCGCGAATGTCAGTTCTTCGAAATAATCCTGTATGATATTGTACGACATAAAATTTCGCAGCTGTTGTTTTGACATCTAAAATGCTACACTGGTTTTATAATTGTTGCAAATTTGATTCCCGAAATAAGTTAGGTTCTTGGCTTTAAATTTATCAATAATCATTCGGAATTAAAGCGACCTTCTAATACCAATTTGCATACTATTACTTAAGTTTAACTTAATTTAAAAAAAAACTGGAAGTGCAAGATTATAGATTTCATAGAGGTTTTCCTGTAATCTGTAGGCAAAGAACTTATTGTTTAAAATAAAATAAAAATAATTTGATATGCTCACAATGAGCTCTTTTATTTGATATGTAACACCATATAGTTTGCAAAACTTTGTTTTTTTTTTTTATATTTTAATTTACCCCGCCCAAAGATACACCCATGTTTAAAATTCAATAATTTACGTTACACGTCCGCTACACGTCCGTCTACACATATGTAAATCGGTGACCCAAGCCACCGATTTACAAAGGTGTACCAAAGGAGATTGCCTGCCGACAGGCCCCACTTTGTGGCACCGTGTCTTAACTTTATACTATGCAAAATTTATATCTTATTTTTTCTTGTAGGAAATCTTTCAAGTTTTACTATTCTACTGCTCGTTCAGTAGTTTTTTTTTCCAAATTTTCCTTTCAGACTTGGCAATATTGTCATTCAAAGGTTCAATAAAATCAGATACTTACAAAGTTCTAACCAGTTTCGTAAATCAAAATTGTACCCGTATTCGCATTTAGCTTGCTCGTAATTCCTTACATATGGTGCTCGGTTTAGACATTCGTTACCTACTTCTGTGAGTTACAACTAAGGCGTGTCTTAATGGCTGATACGATTTAGTTTACATGCTGTATGTAATATATCTTGCGGATAAGTACGTAGATTACTTTTGTTTAAATGTAAATGTTGGTCGAATGCGAACGGTAGATACTGAATTTATTAATAGGCATGTTGTTTCTATGTTACATAAATATGTATAGGAAATTAAGCAATGTTAAACGTAGATATGAGGTACTTTTTAGGGTTCCGGAACCCAATGGGTGCCAACCTTCTCTTTTTCGTGTGGTTAGTGGCCTAACCTGGTATCAGAGTCGCCCATGGACCTCTAACTTGGCTTTTAAATGCCGTCAAGAAATATCTCTCGGGCATGCTGGTTTGGTTTCCTTCACCGAAACAAGTGATAATTATACAATACGCACATGAATCCGAAAAATCAGAGGTGCGTGTCTTGGGTTCGAACTCGAGAGTCGAGACCTATGACTTGGCGGTCCGACGGTCACAACACTAGGCTATGTCTGCTATAGGGTGCCAATGGGAATCTGTTACTAAGGCTGCGCTACCTGTCCGTCCGTCAGTCACAGGGGTATATTTTTTGAACCGAAGTAGGTAGACACTTGAAATTTTTATAGAGTCTGCATAACTATGGCCGCTATGACACAAATAATAAGAACACAATGATGTTAGAAATTAAAGGGGTTAAAAAGAAACGTATCCTTTTCAGAGGTAGTATACAATCCTTCGTATGTGAGTTCGACTCACACTTGGCTGGTTTTTAAATAAAAAATAAAATTATCTTTCTACAATACCTTCGCGACGAGTGCAAGATCGTATCTGTCAATGCATAGCTCTACGCAGGTAAATATTTGTAGCGAGCAATTAATTTAAGTCGATTAAATGTCCAGTCATAAATTAAAGTTGTCTTCTATTAAGGATATAATCAGCGCAGTCGTGATCACCACATTAACAATTTGTCCAGCTTGCATTCAAGGCCGACTAGGATTTATTAGATCGTGGGATGATTCTCAATTTTAATAATCCCAATTTAAATTGTGCGTAATAAATTTTAAATAAACCATAATATATAATAAAGTTCTAATGAGTTCGTTAGTATTTATCCTGTAATTATTCGTGATGAAATCTAATAATTGTCTAAATATTTGGATATTCGTATGGGTATTAACAGTAATTAAGAATCTTCTTTATTCACCAACCGATATAAAAGCAGAACAGATTTGATTTGATTTGATTTCCATATTGGTAAGTACATAAGCATATATTAAAGAGTATCTGAGTACTTATGTAGGTATTTCTACCTACTTAAGCTACATACATATTTGAATTTTGAAGTAGGTACGTAATAAAATGAAGTCTTCGGAAATTTCGACACCGAGAGCTGTTTCGTAATATCTTAACAATGTCACAGGTCAATAGACAAATGCACAATACACGTAGACTTCAACAATACACTCGGTTGCATCTGACCGCAAGCAATTTCATCGCACATTTCAGACTGTGCCAAAATATTGTCCACGAAGTGCAACCAAGTTTACTTACATCATTTGCATCGGATACTTCCGCAACTAAATTGTCATAAAATAGACCAGAGCCGTTGCATCGATTTAACAGATAACAGGTAAATTGAATTTTATTTATTTTGCATTAATAATGTTTATTTTTACCTAACTTCCTGAAATCCGTAAAAGCTGTAAAGAGTTCAATGACAGCAATAGCCTTATAGGTAGGTATGATATCATTTATCAGAGAGCAAGGCAAAATCCGAGCTTTCAATATTTTTTTATATTGGCTGTTTCGAGCGCGGTTGCTCTTTCATGAACCTTTCATTTAACTCAAGGGTCCGCCAATACCTGGTCCATTAAAATTAATATTTCTTAGCTGGTTATTTAAATCTCATTAAAGATATTTTTTCTTGTCGTGCGACTCCAACGAATAATTTGTATAATTCTCAATCTGGAATGCCAAATAAAATGCCTGCTTTTTCTACTATACACAAAGCACACGGTAGGCAAAGATCAAAAGCAGCACGATTCTACGTCACAAAGCTATCATATCACATGTGCAAAATCTTAATGGATGCATCAGATATAACCTAACCGTCCGCCTTAATGCACGAGATGTTATGTAGATACCGATTTCGTACCCAAACAAAGGGATATGATCAGTTTATTTTAACTTCCTAGACATATGAAGGCGTGCGGTCCATGGCCCTTTACGGGGCCCCGGTGTGGGCGCATTCCTTGAGGCGGCGAGCCGCCCATTACCTGAACGCGCCCCAAAAGGTGGTAGCCGTAAGGCTGGTCCGGGGATACCGCACGATCTCCGGCGAGGCGGCGAGCCTCCTTGCCGGATTGCCGCCATGGGATCTGGAGGCGATAGTCCTCGCGCGCCTACACGAATGGCGCGTGGAGGCACTACGCCGGGGGGTAACTCCGCTGCCACGGCAAATTGTCGCTCAGCGGACAGACCTCCGGCGCGATCTCATGGCGACATGGAGAGAGCGACTATCGCAACCCCGTGCAGGGCACGCCACAATAGTGGCGATAAGTCCCCTCTTTGAGGAGTGGCTAGAGAGGCGCCACGGCGCCCTCACCTACCGCCTGACGCAGGTCCTCACCGGACACGGTTGTTTCGGGAGGTTCCTGCACCGAATCGGGCAGGAGGAAACGCCCGGGTGCTACCATTGTGAGGATCGACCGGAGGACACGGTGGAGATCTGCCCCGCGTGGGCGGAGCACCGCCGTGTCCTCGTAGCGGCGATCGGCGGCGGCGACCTCTCGCTTCCGGCCTTGGTTCAATCCATGGTCCGGAGCGAGACGGAATGGGACGCCGTCACCTCCTTCTGCGAAGCAGTCATGCTAGCGAACACCGGTGCCCGGTGGCCCGCGTCTACGGCCACCGTAGGCGCGGGCCTGTGGACGGTGAGCTATGGGCTAGCTCGCCGTCCGTCCGTCTTATGACGACAGGCCGTGTCGACGGCGCGTTCGTGTTCCACGCGCGCCTCAAAGAGAGTCAGCAAACAGGAAGGGGTCCGAAAGGACCGATGCCTGCCAGGGTTGTGGGACTGTTCGAAAGAGATACCGCGGCCCTGGAACACAAAGGGCAAAGGAAGGAACATGGATGGGTTTTAGTCAGTAAAAGTCTGACACTCCCTCCCCCTTCAATAATTTTTTTGCGTGTGTTAATTTTTCATTAAATACCGTGACAGAGTAGTAATTCATAATGATGTCCTACCTAAAAAGGACCCCTCTGTTACAGTGTTTTCTAGAAAATCACCATAAAACAAACAACAGTAAGGGTATAAAAACAAAGATTAAATCATCCAAATGAAAATTAAATGCATCTGAAAAAAAATGTAATACGGAAATCAAAATCTTGTCACTTAAAAAACTCTAAAAACTGAGAAACACCAATTCATTGTCGATAAAAAAGAAGAACGACCCAAGTACGTTCTCCAACTATGGATCCTGTAGTAGATTAGCCTTTGTGTCCTCAGCGTTCCCGGTTTGTCTAAGTAAGGGTATCGTAGAACTTAAATCACTGGAACGAATGATCTAAATCTTGATTCAACATACCCATACACTTATCGATTAATCTGAAGTCTCTGTAAGAGGAAAACTTATTCAGTAAAACATTAGTTTCGGTTTACTGACCTGAATCAACCTAGTATGAACGAAAAAACAATGACTTCTATTAGATATCTTTACTTAGGTGCAAACAATCATACCACCGTGAAATGGAAAGTAAATCATTGTGCAAATAACTGTTATATAATATTTTAAAACCTCACGATCTATTGCGAATTGTATCAACTACTAGCACCCGCACCGGCTAGCGGCTTCGCACGGGTGCAATCTACAAATTAAGAAAATAAGAAGAGAATTCAGCAAAAAAATGATTAAGTATCAACATTTTCTTTCATAAAAACGTTATATCCTGACAATTACGAACACAATAAAAAAGGCAAAACCATCGAGACATTCTCAGGTGATGGTCATCCATACATGCGACAATAATTAACCTTTGGTTTTGCACAATATCCTTTGACTTTGAACATGAGGTCCTCATGCTCATGTTTGAGGACCTCATGATGCGTTCGATTCCCAGATCGTGCAAATCGTTATTGGGTGTTTCTAGCAGGAATTTCTCAGAAGCATCCACAGTGGCTGGAATTGGTGCCCCGTTGATGGGAAAAGGCTCGCCCCCTATTATATCGCACTATCACAGTATTAGGTACACCTCTGCCACAGATATTATAATACTCTGCCTCTGCCTAATTCTTCAAGGATTACAGACGTGACGTTATTTATTTATTTATTTTTAAATAAAATATTATGTTTGCGTAGATTGATTGATTTGTTTTGATCTAATGTAACATTGATTGTTGGCTATTTGTAAGAATTACCGGCCATTTTCATGCCAATCCTTGAATGAGCACAAAGCGGTTAGTTGGTAATGGACAAGCAATCTATCACTGCTTTTGACAGTTGTTTAATCTAGTGAAATTGCCTGAAACCGCGGCGCGAAGGTTCTAGTAATTTTATGAGTTTGAGTGTCGCAGTTTACTCAGTCATATTTGTTACGTGTATTATAACGCATAGCTACTTAGGTATTATCTAATCTAATCTAGATTGTTGACTAGATGTTAGAAAGTGAAAATCCAGACACAAAACAGAATGGCGAAGTTTAGTGAATAAATACAAGCGCAACGGTGGTCCATTGTGTGCTAATAAAGAAAGAACTCACAATCGTAATGAAGTAGTCATAGTCTGGCTATCTACGATCTCCATTCTCATACATATTATATATTATTTACACCCACACCTCATGACATTAACATAGTGAGCAGACTTGTTAAACAAATGATTTATATTGTGAATATCAATTGGTCATGCAACCGAGGTTTACTAATGTTACCCTTCAAAACCAACGAAATATAAAATGTTCCAATTATCCACGTATATTACCCAAGTTAGATAGATAAATATCTTCTACTTACAGCCGAATAGTCTAGACTCTAGCCCAATCCAAAGACTCTGCTTAAGATCATATCTCGGCTTATTGCTCCTAAAATTGTTATGAATTAAAAGTATAATAAAGGTTATTAAAGTGTGTTCAATGTCAGCTTAATAAATGTCAGAACTTGTCGGCAAGTATGTGATTATAGCTCTTTAGCTTACTGGATGTCTTTCATATAAATGCCACCGTTATGACCGACAGCAAATTAAAGAGACACATTTACTAAAACGTGGAAGCTTCCATTTCGTACCGTTTCAAAATAAAAGAACTCAGTGGCTGTTGGAGTAACAAATACCGTCGACTAAACACCGAAGCACTAGTTTCGTGTAAGGTAAACTTTTATCTGCATCGAGCGTCTCGTAGATTCCTCACACCGATTAAAACGCCTGTTGAAGGGCATATAATTGCGTACTGCCTGCGAGACGCGAGCTCGTGAAAAGTAGATCAATACGAAGCTCCGGAGTCATATGACTGCGAAGGTCGGCGCGAGCGCACTCATCGCGATGTCCACGAGGGGAAGGGGGATGGCAACGACTAGACTTTCAGTTGCCTTCCAATTGAGAATCTATGCTTCGCTATAATTCGTCGATGAAACATTAAATTTCACCAATGTCATTGGAAAACAATCCTGATTGGACCATAATTTTCGTTTTAAATTCCGCAACTATTGCAAAACAAATCGAGTAACAAGTCTTTGTGAAACTTTCGTCTTAGAATTACGCACTAAATCGAATATTTTTGTAACATAATAACGGAGAGGCTCATTGTGTAACATTATCAGATCAGGAATATAATATGTGTGATACTGTGATCCGTACATCATGTTATGACAATTAATGGTGACCTACATTTACGCAATTTTATTCTCTGTCCATCATTGGATGGTAATGAAATATCCTCTTACGAACCAAAATATCATGAGTAACCTTGTCTTAATTCTTACGTATCCGTAATGTATTTAATATCATATCACAAAGTGTAACGTTCCAAATCCTATATCAGGGTTACCTTATTTTTTTTTAAATTTCCGCATAGCTGTCACACGTTTTTATTGATTTCACCAAAAAAGGTTTTCTGGTCTAGACCTTACAAAAAATTTAAAAGGTCATCATAACAGTAATATATTTTTTTTTAAATTATTAACTATGAACTGGTTATTTATCTTTTATTGGTAAACAGTGCCATATTTGGAGCAGTCACGCAGTAAATAATAACCTTTTTCAGGAAATACTGCTGGCGGCAAAAAAAATGCATCGCTGTCCTCATATCGTCTGATGACCAAAATAAACCATTTCCGATTTATCGAGGCTAATCGTATAATTAATGTGTCTTTTTAGTGCTGGTATTACTTGATACGAATTTAAAACATTTCAATTGACCTTGAAGATACTCTATGCTGAACTAAAAATAACGATTTCAGGAAAGAGACTAGAGAGGAGGCACTCTTTTATAATAGTAGTACAGTAGTGGCATAGGATTCGCTGTGTGACACAGTCTGACACTGGACGCTTATTCCGCTCATCACAGACAGATTTTCCGCCAATGATGTATGTAGGCGATATAGTTTTCGAACGAGTATATCGGCAGCTACCACAGCTACGTACTTATTAACAATTAGTTCATATAGATCATTACCTACACGTGTGTGCTGGATTGTCACCGAGGGCGCGGCTCGTAGGCGGTCGACGCATTTCGTAAGTGGTCGGGTCACGGCATGCCCAAGCGCATGGCCTTAGCCTGACTAATTGCCTAATAAGACAATATATCCTACCATATTAATGATCAACTACCATAGCTATTCAGGCTTTGAAAAATTGCTCTCGCGTGCTTTAACTAATGTATTGATTGATTGTTCTGTGACCCTCAGGTATGGTTATTATTAATGTATTTGGGTATTATTGTGTGTTGTTCTGGTTTAAAGGATAATTAATTGTGGGGATCTATTTTGGACATATAAGTGGCCCTGCTACTTTGACCTCGTGACGAGTTGGACACTGAAAACTACAGATGCATAAAAATAACTGTAATCTGAAATATATCTGAAATAATTTACCTATATCTCACACATTATGCTAGATCCTACTAACCTACTAAAAATATTATAAAAACGGCTGAACAGATTTAAATGAAATTACGTGGGCAGAAGCTAGTACAAGTCAGGGCCTCAAGTCTGCTATTACAATAGTGTCAGAATGGTTTATCATTGATTTCATAATTGTTGATTTTGACAAGTTTTTTAGACTCAATTGAAAGAAATGGCATAGAATGGTAATCTCGTACATAATGACAAATGAATGACTGACATAAGCGGTAATCTGCTAAAATTTTGACAGTTCCTCTGATCAGTGACTTATCATTGGAACGTCATTGTGCAGTCATTGCTTTTAATTCGTTACGAGTATCGTGTTTGTGGAATATTGAATGGAGACAATGACTGTTTTCACTACGAGCAAATATTCTCGAGCTAGCCAATGCAGTGAATGCTAGAGAAAGAAGATGGGCGGAATGCAGAAGACGTCGTCGAGCCCGTCGCTTAACGAGAATGAATACGAACCCCTTTATTGATATTCCCGAAGCGGAATTTTCCGAAATTTGCTCAATTAGCACCATTTTGTATAAAATCAATAAATATAGGCTTCTATAATAAAGATAATTTAAATTTACAAACAAAAATATTTCCATTTGAGTGTTTTAATTAGAATTCTATTTTATGCTTTCTAGTGCCTACCAATAATATCATAAAAAGTATGGGGACAAGCCGCTATTACACATCTTCATGACCTACAAGTATCTCAAAATAAAGCAATTAAAACTCTATTCAATTACAATTACTTAACACCTACAAAAGAACTTTATGCTAAAACTAAACTATTTAACCTACAAAAATTATACACATACCACACATGCATACTAATTAAAAAAATTCTAACGAACAAAATACACTCACAAATCACTTTCAAACGTAAAACATACCACTTCTACGCTAGGAATAGGGATAGTATAGAACTACCTTCAGTAAGAACTTTATACGGAAGAAGAACTATTCAGTTTGAGGGAGCGCAGATTGATAATAAATTACCAAAGGACATAAGGGATTCCTCATCTATTAATATATTTAAAAATAGGTTAAAGTTGTATTTGGCCAACCAACAATAACATACCACTACCTACATTTTGTACTTGATTGTTCGAACGACAAATAATTTACTATTTAAGTTTTTTTTTTATATGCTAAGTTTCTCATATTTAAGTGAACTATGTATGTTCTTTTTTTGAGAAATAAATTTCTTTAAACCGAAATTTAGTAGTAGTTTTTCGAAAATCATTTCTACTAACGGGTTTTATAATAATAGCAATACGACGATGTCATTACAACACAATTCCATTGACAGACCAATGATCGACCATTGAATTTAGCAGATTACGAAAAGCAAAATGACAGTGGGATCGTGTTGGAATGATGAATTTATAAAAAATAGCAGACTGCCCAAGTCTGCCCAGGTTGCTGAATCACTTTAATTAATAAAGGTGCATGAAATAGTTAGCCTTTTACCTAAACAAAGTTTGATTACAATCAAACATAATAGATAAATTGGAGAAGCAAGTTTATGTCTTTATGCTCATGTCTCATGTCTATTAAATGTCCATGTTTATTTTGCAACTGTCTGAGTATGTCACAGGCTCTTACTCCCACTAATTGGCAAACACGACTAATGATTTGGACGTGTAGGTACCTTTTGTGGATTTATTATACCAGTTTCCAAACAACTTAGGGCGGATTTCACCAGTGAAATTAAACGCAATCAGCGAATCCAAACGGTCTTCCGAAAAAGTCACAGTATTCCAGAACAGTTACGAGTTTATGACTCTGACAGCTGCTGAACGCGGTTAAGATGTGCTGATCGCGTTCATTTTCATTGGTGAAATCTGCTCATACTAATTAAACATTGGAAATCATTTAAAATATTTACTGTGCAGTAATAAAATTGGATCGAGTTCGTGAATAGGCGTGACCAGTATTATTTTAATTATTATATTTCCTTTAGGGTCAGTCATCTTGATACGATCGGCGCATGAGTGGTTTATAACCGCATCTGTCAAAATTGTTGTACCGCCATGGCCGCGCACGCAGCCCGATTCATTCATTTGATAAATTCATTTAACACAACTGCCTACGGGATAAAATCTACCGTTTGATTTCAAAGCAACCACCTTGAGTAGATTTTTATGTTTTTTAGCCTCTTTTGGTTTCAGACTTTTGTGATATGGTCTGATACATAAATAACACAAACTAATGAATGACGTTAGAATGCATTGCGAGAGCAGTTTTAAAGTTTAGAATTAATAAAATTTTCTTCTAAGATCTTTAAAATTGCCAATGCCACTTCCAAGATTGTGTTACATTTGTCTAACACTACCTATGTTCACTACCTATGTGCCTCTTCATAAATGAATGTTTCTTAAACGAGCGACCGGGCGACAATAAGTAACGAGGTATAGAGTACAGCGAGTCTAGACATGGGTTGAGCAATCGGAAAGTAGCGAGATATACAGCCTCCTTAGTGCTGACCTAAAAGATTTTAAGCCATATCTTACAAGCTCTATACGGCATACCTAAACGCAGCTTGTATTAGAGAAGCATTACGATGTTAAAGTAGGTACCTAAGCAGGCTTGCTTATTTACAATTTCTAGTTAGGAATAGCTGTAATGTAAGCCTATGCTGATGCATGTATTTAGCTTGAACTGGAAATCAATGAAGACATGCAAGCACTTTAAAACGAAGAAGGAAGCTCTGGATGTTTGATGAATTTCAAGACTTTTGTCCTATAAGAATAAGAATAAGAAATTTTATTTGCTCAAACATGTGTGTACATACAGAATTAAAGAATACATGCATGCGATATATACTCCCAAAACGACGATTTTAGCTCTCTTAGTTGCACTATGCTCTATCACTAACTGTGATTGCCTTTTACTTGGTTTGGAAACGTTGTGGTATTGATTAATGGATGACAGGCGTTCAAGATTTATTTCCATATGAATATCTACCGTACCACGTCAAACATTCGTGCAATCAAATAAAGTGTTTCGGAAACTCACTGCTTAAGAAACACCGGTGTGCAAATTACATAAAATACGACGTGTGTTTACAAGCTTTTGGTTAAACCCGTTCTAAGCACCGAGCAATTTGATTACGAGTTGTTTTGGAAATATTGACTTTTTTAATTAAAGTGAAATTCGTATAGAGTAATTTATTTCACCCTGTATAACCGCATTTTATTTTAATATTTTACTTACAAACTTTTACCAGCGACTTCAAAACACCAAGTATCCGTTTGCCCAGCGCATATTTGGAGTTGCAATAAATCGTATCTTGGTGCACATCTCCGTCTCCGTGAACCAGTTTTTAAACTTCAGCTGTTTTGGCAAAGTACTGTCCATCAGTCAGTTAGTTACCAAGTAGTGTTTCTGTTTCTAACACAGGGTGTAAATGGACTCTTCACGAAGCTGTCAAGCAAGTATTCTGAACATCAAACTAAGTAACTGACAAATGCTTGCACTGACTGGACAGGTCCACTCGAATCTGTGTGGTTCTTTCTTCAAGAGACCATCTTAGACACTAATCTGCAAAGTCCTCATGTGAGTTAACCAAGATTATGTCTGGACCTTAAAAGAGACTATGACCTCTGGGTTTGTTTCGGCTGTTTCTTCTCAAAGTAGTCAGGTGCGAAACACCGGCCCCATCTAGTTTAAAAAAAGAGACGTGTAAAAGTGTTAATAAAAACCTATTTGCAAAATAAACATAATTTATCACAAGTAAACAATGCGCAAAAAATATTACTGGGAAACGACTTTTTTTTGGGGTGAAAAATAGCAGTTAACGGTAGCGCTCAAAACATTGTCCTGATGAATGCATTGTGTATTGCAGGGATCATGGAGGTATTTAAAGCAAAGTAACCATATAAAACTTGTATTTTAAATAAAACGTGTGAATAAGTTGGAACTTTGACCTTTAATTTCTCCGTAACTAGAAGGTTCCTAGGTATGATCCAGAACAAAAAAAATATCACAAGGACTGGAAGAACAAATGCCTTTAAGGGTTTAATTACATCTTTTATACATATAGTAAGGGAGAGTGGGGTAAACACGGACGCTGGGTAATAGCGAACACCCATGTTTGGCTATGTGAGAAGGGGCGGAAACATATTCCCAGTGATGCAATCGGAAGTCGATTCTGAATGCAAAGCCTGACAAACATTAATAAAGTGACAACGCGTTCGATGTACAAAATATGTTGGCTTCATTATTTTTCAACAATTTTACGTAATTTTTTAGTAAAATAAGGAATAGGTGTAGGTAGGTAACATTGTGACGAAAAGCATGAAGATCCTCCCAATGACGATTGGATAAAATATAACAAATGTAATCCACGAAAACTTTATGATTAGTTAAAGTTCATCAAATCTAACTGAGATTTAAATAATGATAGAATGCACACCATCCGTAATTACCCCACGTGTTGTGAGGTAATCCCGGACACCAAGGTTTTGTTTATTTATAAATATTTGATTTTTTATTGAAAATTCATCCACGTTGACTGTGAGATCTTAAGCTTCAATAATTCAAGTAAACTTTCAATAATAAATAGCATTCATAAATTTAACTACTTTTGTTTTGTTTCAGTTCTCCCTTAGGTATTCGCAATAACCCCACTCTCCCCTAAGCAAGAATCTGGCTTAAAGCTTGGTTTAAGGTGGCATAAGAAAAGAGTCCTTGGAAAGATGTGGGAGACGCCTTTGCCTCGCAGTAGGACGTAAAAAGCTAAAGGAAAAAATAAATAAGTACGTTTGTCCAAATTCATGTGTTAGTTGGGTCGGTACAGTCATCGTCATCATCTGGCTAGCCTATTCTCAACTTTGTAAGGGTCGGCTTCCAGTCTAATCGGAAGCAGCTGGATGCCAGTATTTTACATGGAGCGACTGCCTATCTGACCTCCACCTCCCAGTTAGTACTGCGTAATACGATATCCCTTGGTAAGACCGATTGTCAGAATTTCGGGCCACTGACAACCTGTAACGACTCTCAAAGATCTAAAAATGGCAGCCGAGACCAACGGCTTAACGTGCTTTCCGAAGAACGGAGGAAACTCGGTATGAAATGTAATGGGTGGTCACCAATCCACGGACCAACCTTGGCAACCGCGGCTTTACCTCAAGATCGACCCAAGCGGCTGTTATTATTTAGCCACGGGCTCCTCAACGGTACAGTATCTGTAGACATAATAGGATTAGACATGTCGACTGGGTATTACAATTTGTAATATCATGCTTTACATATCGGCAAAGCCTTCAATTACATTGCGTCATGGATCAGAACCGGTGATGTGGTGTGACATGGTACTCAACCGGCTCCAGACTATTTCATCATAACACTATGTCAAGTTTACAACTCTCCACACGAGACGAACTAGTTTAATTAATTATTTCTAGTCCTTGAGGTTTAGCAACCGGTGATAATGATCTTCATGCATTGCCCTTGTCTTTGACAATAAGATTTGCAATGTTCACGTACAGGACAGTATTGACAGATCCTATCTAGTTGAAACAGCTGATGTTAATTCCTACTTAGAGGAGTGACATGAGAAAAAGTTACAGAAAACCTATTATTTTTCGTGGCAGATTGAAAAACACATCCGAGAAGTAAGTAAGTATACCTAGGTAAATCCTCATCATTTGTTTAGAACTCTACAGCAGTCCTCAGCTGGATATTGGCGCCACCTATTGCAAGTAACCGAGCTTGATCTGTTGGAATCCCAACACTAAGGCCGCATTCCGAATTACAAAATAATCACTCACAGCGCTCACATCTATATTTTGCGTTCCGTTTTAGATATCACGATTATGACAGCTGAGAGCTGTCATCAATTCGGAACTCTATTGAACGCGTTCACAGTGAACATAACCCCAAACCGAAACGTTTCCTAAGACCTATTTTTGAAAATGGACGATATGTTGGTTGACTCTGCTGCACATACAACCCTCCAAGATCAATTAACCCCATTCAATAACTATTTCATGAAAAAGTCACTCAATGGGGTTAAATGAACTTGGAGGGTTGTATTGATGATTTGAATGATTATAATTCTGTAACTTCATACGTGTTACTGGCGCGATTGTTATTTTCATCAACATACAACTTGACACTGATCTGCAAATCGTAAGAAAATTTAAATTTCGCGGGCTACCCTTGCGCTTCCACCATAACAATAACACAACCTGTAAACACAACTGTCATTATTGACAGCGCTCACGGTGATATTTATTTGGGGCATGGTCGGTGTAATCGCAGGATGGCGCATTTCATGACGTCATCTATGACCATTATAGGAACATCAATATCGCGCTCACGGTAATTCGGAACGGGTTTATGGACGCTCAAATCGATTACAGCGTAATTCGGAATGCGGCCTAAACTTACCTACTCATTCTTTACGAACATCACTATTAGCCATCTTTTATTTGATTTAGTGCAACGTGCCTGACTGATTTGATTATTGGTGAGAAATATACTTTTATTATCAAACACTAGCAGTTTTCCTAAAGTACACAACACTATTACAAATCCCTACTATCCTAAATGATCCTCTACAACTCCCACTCCATTCATTAGGTGCCCATCTTTCCAATCGTGTTATCTATTTTCTAATCTAGAATTTATTTTAACCTACCTACATTACCTACAGAAGATAGTTATCGCGATCAGTAAAGCTTTCCAAATTATAATGTAGGCGGAATCGTTAATCTGATGATCAAATTACATTTTGTTGATTAGTGAGCATAGTAACAAAATCCGGATACTGAAGTAAGGTACGAATACTTACATAACTTTCCACTGTATGGTATGCAACTAGGAAGTCATTAGCCCTTTGACAGGTACCATAGAGTATAATTAATGTCTGTGACCATAGACACAGAAAGTACGTCACGACATTCAAATACGTTTGCGCCATGACTAAACCATCCGCGTTAATAAGGTTCACTTCAACTCACTCGACTCTTAACCGGAATAATACAGTTTCTGCCTCAAAAACAACTGATGTAATATGCGTTGCTTATGTATCATTAATAAATTCAAAGCAAAGAGAATGTACGGAGTCCAAAGGTAGTTTTCGAGGTAAACTATTTTGTGTTTTGATCTGTTTTAAGTCACCATAACCATAAATATTAAATAATTTCATTCGTTGATCCTTAGCGGTGTGGAAACTGGTAAGGGTGATGATATTCTGATACCATCGATTTCATCTAAGTTCTTCGGTTAACCTTAGTAAAAATCAGCTGGACAGCGCTTTACCAGGCCAATACAGATCTATCCTTAAATCAATATTTTGTCTTACTTTTACTATTTAGGATTTTCTGGTTGTGCTGTTGCTTCAGCTTCGGCCTAGGTTAATTAGCTAGCTTAACAATTGATTTTGTAGATGTAGATGGTAAATCCATCATCCTTTAAAATTTCACAGTAGGTATTAAAACTCAGAACGTGTTTTTTGGCATGATACCTGCCAATCCTGCCATAGAAACGCATGTGAGTTTCTGTTTCTTAAGGTAACCCAGCCTGTCCACCCAATTCCAACTAATAGATATTTCCAAGTAACGACGGCCAAATCAGATAATTCAAATGAGATCAAACCATTACCTGATTATTTGCCTGCAAAATATCGTGTGCAATAATAAAGTGAGATCGGATAAGGCTCGCCGACACGTATGTATGTCGCAAATGTAGCGATCGTAGTGAGAGATAACGAGAGTCGTGGATTGTTCCCTAAGGCCGGACTCCATTGATTGATGGGCTGGCCGCATTCCGCAGTAACACCTTGCAGTCTATGCTAGTGGTGACAGGCATTACGGTTCGTTTCAAGGAATATTGACGAGTATTGCAACAGGATATAGTGAAAGAAAAGTAAGTGAAACTTGTGTGTATTCAAAGCTATTCTTAGTATAGGTAAGCTTAGATATTGATAAACTTTATAGAAATATCCTCAAGTTTTAGGTTTAAAACATCTTCATACCATATTTTCTCTCAACTAGCTTCCGGCGTAGTTCTACAGATACCTACTACTAAAACCCAACTTAGCTACTTCAGAGCTTCGATGCTTCAGAGTAGATACCAAACAAATAACAATATTTAAGGAAAATCAAGAAAAAGTAAGAGGCCATTAGAAGACTTCTTATTTAAGTTCTCTTTCTACATACTACTCTGTCATTGACATGTCAATCCAAAATTGCACAATAAGTAACAAGTTTTCTACCAGAGATAAACATGTTTATAAACTGATTGCGATTATCAAAGTTAAAGACACTGATTGGCCGCGGTTTGAAAACAGATAATCAATTAGATAATTATGCGTACAGGTATTAAACTCCATTAAAGCTTACGACATGTGAGACAGGTTGGCCGGATGTGTATGCTTGTGGTGAAATGCAAGTCAGACAGAAGGTCCAGTCCTATCCAAAAGTGAAAAGGACTACCTACGAGTACCTAGTGAATGAGCTACCCCCACTTCAAAATATTCTTAAAAAACATTACCTCTCATTGTGTCCATAGCTTGTTTTGCATCTATGGACAATAGTAATTTTCCATGGATGTAAAATGTGAGAATGTCCTATCTGTAAGTTCACTTTCTTTTAGTTATTTTATTTAAAAAGATATCGAAATTAGTTTTAGTTGTTATTGTGAAACGAGAACAACTGCCGACAAACAGTTTTGCAGTTTGGCAGACTTTTTATGTTATTAGTTTTGTTTTTTAGTATTACAGATTTTGAATACATAGATTTAAAAAAAGTACTGCAGTGTTAGTTACCAGCTGAATTTCGGAACAAGTTTACTCGAAAAGAGCACAACAACTGCCTAAGCTGAACTGAGCTGATAAGCTGTAGTAGTGAAAAACGTACGGGCCTCTTTGCTGTCTGGCGACGTTCATTGAATGCTTCAGGTTCTGAACAAGCGATTGAGTCGTTGAAATAATTTGAAAGCATGGCACAAAAGAAAAACAGACTGCAATCTCGTAAACTAGGGCCTTAGTGAAACAGCAGTAGGATGTGGATACGGAGCTGTGTCGCACACTATGCTCCACCTCCTATCCTGTCCTTTGAGCCCCGAAATTTGTATCAAAAGTGAAAGCTGCGCTATCACCGACAACGTTGTGGAGGTGGCGAAGTTTTGGGTCTACAGGGCTGGCGTGCCAGCGACCCGAAGAAAAAGAATGCTTCAATACCAACTGTCGTCATTCCACCCAGCAGTTAATCATTGGGAAGTGGGTAGAAGTCCTGCCCCCCTCAGATCTGTGTCGCTTTTGTTGGGACTTACCGTTATTTATTTAGAAAAAGCATTTGCTCAACAATGGACGGGCAATATATCCGGAACTTCTAAGTCGCTCTACGTAGATTTCGTGCGTAAACGCAAGCGCGCGCCTCGCCCACAGTCCTCGTATGTGCGTCTCGTAAATAGTGTCAACGCTAAATAACAGCGCCTGCCGCGCTTAATTTAACGTTCTCACTTAACTTATGGGGTTTATGTTTGTGGTAACCTGTTAACGTTGTGTTTTATCACTTTGTAGTAAAGTTTGGCTTTAGTTTCGTTCAGTTTTTAAATCGCTACCTACTTTGTAACTTTAAGAAAGTAGTTTAGGCTTCTAGGTAGCATAGCAATGGAATTTCAGGCCGCTACTGGCTAACATCCTCTACCATCGTCTACTACAAAACACATAAAACACAAACCTTCATAACTAAGTAACAAGAGCAAGGCAGTGTAAAGCTATGCTTCTTCATTAAATAATATAATCGATTACTGTAATATACAGTATGGAATCCCACATCAACGCGCAAACTGTAACATACGTGATGATGATACAATTTGTCGGATTGCTAAAAATAACACTGAAAAACTTCCACCAACTGACTTTTGTGAGTTGCTCAATGGCATCGTCAAAATCAACCTGACCCGGTGAACTACAAATAATGGTAAGTGGATTGAATCAATACCAACCAATACAATAGATAATAATGAATGAAACCTAATTTGGCAACGTCTATAAATCTTATCTCGACAGATTTACAAATAACTTTATACAAATAGATCTGTGAACAAGACGGATCAGATATTTCATCGCTTATACTACTAAGCAATGCAATATTATCTGATCTGTCTGACGAATGGATGTTTCAAGTTCAAATATAGGTGCAGCTGTTGAATAACAAAGAATTTCAAGGCTTGATCCTGTAGCGAACTACCAACCAATACCAATACCAACCTATAAATCAATTTGGGGCTTCTGGGGCAACTGGACCTATGTTATTCAATATATCTATATTGAATAACAGGTTAACAGGTCTAGTAGAATAAAACCAAGTATTTACCAAATTAAGTAGGTAATGTCCTGTCATCCTATGAGCGTGTAATCTAGACTGACTGGTACCTACCTACCTACCTAAGGCAGGATTTATACTCAAACGACGTACGGTGAAGGCGCGGCGCTTAAGGTGTATGGGAAGGTGTAGTGCAGGGCTCATTCAGCCATGAGTAAAAAAGCTTAGGTATTACCTAAGTGGGAAATCAATTGGACTACCGAATTTAATTGACCATAATCCCAATCACTGGGTATGACATGACTCGATATAAGACGTCAAATTGACGTAAGGAGTCAATTTACCAAACTATTCAGTTTGCTGACGGAACAATTTTTCAATCCTTGACCAGGCTGCACTCTACGACAGGTTACAAAGTATCACAATATTGCAATTAACCCAGCAGCATAAGCTGGGGGTCAACCGGACCACTCGCATCGATTCCGCAGCTCGAAGGTGCGTTTATGACGCAAGTCGGAACAGATTGATTGCTCCATCATAACAAGTAAACACGTCTTTAAAGATTACAGACCTTAGACTAATTTGTTGGGACATTTATTTTATTAAACTACACACAAAATAGGTAAGTAAAGTTTAATTACGGGAATTGGTTTGATTTGAAATAGGTACTTAAGTACCCTCTTCTCTTATAATACCTAACCGATTGGGTATAAGAATAATAAGACTTTAAAATATCATTAAGTTATTACATTAAGGTAAAGGCGGTGAGAGGTGATGAGAGGTGTCTGCATTAGGTTTAATTCCCATTTCAACAGCTGTATGTTTCAATTCAATGTAATACGGGTGAGTCTATAGCCGCTAACCGCGGAAAAATTCAAATTACTTTTAAAGGCTGCAATTTAGAAGCTAAGCGAAGGGAGACCGAGCAGAGTTCGGACGAACTTAGGAACTTCGCTCACACATCAGAATCATAAATCTTTATTTATCTCGACATCAAGAATTCTAGGCGCTGGTTCATATATGCACAACGGCGCAAAAATGGATGTAGGGTACTGAATACGTGGTAGACATTTTCGCGTCGGTGTCCCATTAATCACTCTTTATAGAGACATGTGTCTGAAGTAGGAAGGTCCTGAGAGATCACCTCCCCGGCTTAGATATAACATTTAACAAAAACTTAAGTCAAGATACAAACTTCCAAGGCAAGATACCATCAACCACGTGACCAATGACACAGTAACCACAGGAGGCAGTAACGTCAGAAACAAAAACAAGCTATTCATAACATGACGAGCAGTAATGATTTCACGCGAACTAAGGTCGCGGGCAACAGCTAGTGCATAAATAAACCCTCAGAATTTACACGCAAACAAAGAGACAACAAATTAACTAAGTTCAACAATCAACAACTGAGATGTCTCAAGCAATATTTAAGTAGTCCGAGACAATCTATGGGAATTACAATTCACAGTGAAGAAAGATCTTGAGTAACTGTCCTATTAATTATGGTGGGTCGGCCTACTTGGTCGAAACGAATGCGAATTTTCCGCGCAGATTAAACAGCGATAAGTAGATAGAGTAGACGAGATAAATTGTTGAATAATCATGTGATTTGGTAAGATTGATATCTAAATGATAAGCGGTTAGGTAAAGAGGGCTATCGTATTTGAGCTCACCAGATGGCGCACACTGGTCCCAAATTAAAAAAAAGTGGACATTGATAGTAGACCGCTGATATTTTTTTTTATTGTTGATATAATGATAACAGATAAGGCAAAAAAATATTATTGTCCTACTTCAAATACTTTTCTCTATAAAAAATATTTCTTTTTTTTTTGTATGGGAGTGATTACATTTTACTCAATTTCTCAAAAACCTTAAGCGATGTCGAGATGGCATTCACATATATTAGAAAACTCATAATTCTGAGTATTTGGCTCGAAGAAACTTATTGCTTATCTCTGCGTACTTTCGAGATAATAGTGACAGAAAATAACAATTTTTTTTAATGTTAATTGTTCGCTTTTTTTTAATCATAGCCTTACTCATATCGCAATAGGTCCGCTGGCCAGCAAAATGGAGCTTCGACGCGAGTTTGCCGGGATAACAAGATGGCCGCCTCTCATGACGTAACGTAATACGGTCACGAATCGCGCGCGTACACCTCACTCAGTGTACAACTAAATGTAGTTGCGATAAGACGTATCCTTATTTTTTCTGTGCGCTTGAAGAAATGCTTGTTGTTTGTTTGTTTTGTTATTGTTGTATTTTGAATCTTTGGATTTTAAAATCAAATAATTTTTGTTTGTCTTTCTTTCGTCGAATTTGTTTTCGTATTTTTTTTTGTTAAAATCAAAGTCACTTTGTCTTTGATATCTTTGATTCTAATTTGTTTTCAATTTTCCTTAAAATTATAATATGTACGCATTTGTCACCAACTTAGACTTATACGTTGTTCTTAAATCAGGAGGTGGTTTTAAAAATGTCGAATTTTTATTTAATGCCCTTATTGAACGTATTGGTGTTGAATTGTCTTCCGAAGATTTGAGTAATATTAAATTATTTTGTCGTAATTTTTCAAGTAATATCTCAAAAAGATGGTCTGCTTCCAGTAGAGCTCAAAAGACCTTTCTTAACAAAAATTCAGACTGGTTACAATCCCAAATAGTTTGGCCAAAATGTCAAAATATCGATTTAAGCAGCATTTTTAAAGTTGCCGAGGAAGTAATTCCAAATTTCGAAACGCAAGTGGATACTCATCAATTAAGTTATGGTACAAGTAAAAAACCATTTGTTGATATATCTGATAAACAGAAGAAAAGGCGTTCTCTAACACTTCTAGATCACACAGAGGAGGAATTAGTTTATGCTTTATGTGCCAAATTAAAAGAGTCTAAAAAAACAAAATTAGCAGCTATATTAAACGAACTCAGCCAAAACAAGGAAAAATTTGAGATGGTACATGATGTACTATTCGCTAAAAAGACTGACAAACCGTGTTTACCAGATGATAAAACGTTAGCGCTTTACACCTCAACAAATTTGTCAAAATGGCAATATCGAAATTTAAGAACTATTCTTGCTTCAGAGAAAATGTATGGTCTTCCATCCTATCAAAAGCTCCTGGAAGCTAAAAAAACTTGTTATCCTCCAGAGTCAGACATAACTGTAACTGAATCTGATGCTAAGATAAGACTTCAATCGCTTCTAGATTTGACAACTAATAGGATATTAAAAACAATTCAGCACAACTCTGCCGACAAAAAATCGCTAAAACTAATAAGCAAATGGGGTTTTGACGGGTCATCTTCTCAAAGTAATTATAAACAAAAGTCACACTCCGACACTAAAATTGACGATTCTTCAGTTTTCATGATTAGTTTGGTTCCGCTTCGTTTGGAAGAAGAGAGTGGTACTATCTTGTGGCAAAATCCTGCTCCCTCTTCAACAAACTATTGTCGTCCAATTGGCTTTATATTTGCAAAAGAAACAAATGAATTGATAAAGAAGGAAAGTGCATCCTTAGAGGAAGAAATTCGTAATCTTGTTCCCACAATTGTAGATAATTTTGATATTAAACATGATTTGTACATGACTATGATTGATGGGAAAATTTCTACTGTGATTTCCAATACTTCTTCTGCAGCTGTTTGTAATATTTGCAATACCCCACCTAGCAAAATGAATGACTTGGACTTTGTATCCAAAAGACTCATCAGAGAAGATATGTATAAATATGGTCTGTCTTCGCTTCATATGTGGATAAGATGTATGGAATGTATTTTACACATTTCGTACAACTTAGACTTCAAAAAGTGGGCTGCACGAAAAGAAGATAAATTGTTAAAAGAAATTAAAAAGAATTTGACACAAGAAGAGTTCCGTTGTTAATTGACATAGTAAAACAGGGATTTGGTACAACCAATGACGGTAACACGGCAAGAAGGTTTTTTGAAAATTATGAAGTATCTGCTGAAATAACGGGTATCCACCCTGATTTAATCAAGAGATTTGCAGTCATTTTACAAACAATTTCATCTGGTCAACTTATTAATACCAACTTGTTTAGGGAATATTGTAAAGAAACAGCAATGCTATATGTAAACTTATATCCATGGTATTACATGCCTTCAAGTGTCCATAAATTGTTGATACACGGTGCTGATATTTGTGAAAATTTCTCCTTTATTCCGATAGGCATGCTTTCCGAAGAAGCTTCCGAAGCGAGGAATAAAGATTTCCGGAATTTTAGAATGGCACATACAAGAAAAATCGGTAGAGTTCAGACTAATTTAGACATTATCCACAGTTTTCTAATTAGCTCAGATCCTTACATCAGCCATATCAAACCAAAGTTTGCTCGTTTACATAAACAGTTGTTTCCAGAGGCTAGTGCTTTGATCTTGAACAATGAATTGCTTTCGTTGGAAAACGAGGAAATAGAGATTTCTCAAGAGAATATAGACCCAAATATTAATCTTTCACCATAATATTTTTTCAGAATCGTTTGTGAACATATTCAACTTTATGTTTGCAGCTTTATTTGTCTTCATTTTGATTGTTTTTTAGAACTGATGAAAGTACTCCTTCAGAAAGGTCATAGCTTTTCAGTCATTAGTGAGCCCCCATAACCTCTTTTACAGAGAAGTCTCTTTTTACTTATTTGACATTACGCATACATTATAATTATGTGCTAAAGTAAGGCTATGATAAAAAAAGCAAAAAATTAACATTAAAAAAAAATGTTATTTTCTGTCACTATTATCTCGAAAGTACGCAGAGATAAGCAATAAGTTTCTTCGAGCCAAATACTCAGAATTATTAGTTTTCTAACATATGTGATTGCCATCTCGACATCGCTTAAAGTTTTTGAGAAATTGAGTAAAATGTAATCGCTCCCATACAAAAAAAAAGAAATATTTTTTTTACAGAAAAGTATTTGAAGTAGGACAATAATATTTTTTTGCCTTATCTGTTATCATTGTATCAACAATAAAAAAAAATATCAGCGGTCTACTATCAATGTCCACTTTTTTTTAATTTGGGACCAGTGTGTGGCGCCACTGCCGAGTACGGTATCATAATTTTATTTTGTACTTAAATCTTCATAAAAGTTTATAATATGTAGTTTGCTTATTAGCAGGCATGAAACATTTTAAAAATATTCTACCTCCAAGTAGATACTAAGAAAAAAGATCTAAAGATTAAAATCTTCAAGTCATAATTTATCAGGAATGGCTCAAACTAGACCACAATCGTGAATATTAGTAAAAATACGTGATAAAAAGCACACAACGAGCGAACTCTTGACATCTGACATTTCGGTGACCTAGCGCTACAGTAGCGCCTCTAGCGGCGAATTCATACGCGATAGCTCTTATTGTTGCCTGTTGAGGACATCACGTCTTTACAAATACTGTAGGGATGTGTGAAAAGACGTGGAAGTCCAAATTAAAGGCAAACAAAAAGCTACCTAATAAGGATTTTTTCAATGTTCACATCATATTTTGAGACTGCTGTCTAAGGCCGCGTCCTAACCTATGCAATCGTAGCGTTCACTTTTAACATTTTACACATTTTACTGCTACATTTTACTGCCATAGTCCACCCTATTTACAAGGGAGGAGATAAGGATCTTGTTTCGAATTACAGGCCTATATCCGTCCTTTCAACCATCTCAAAAATATTTGAAAAAGTCATCAACGCGAGGCTTGTAAAATTTTTAGCTAAATTTAATATCCTGGCCGAAAATCAATATGGCTTCAGAGCGGGAAAATCAACAGAGGACGCTACCTTGGAGCTCACAAATACAATAGTCGCACACCTTAACAATAACCAGAAGTGTCTTGGTGTCTTCCTAGACCTCTCGAAGGCGTTCGACACCGTTTCTGTCCCCAAATTGATTGACAAGTTGGAACAGATTGGCATACGTGGAATTGCCCTTGAAATCTTTCGTAGCTACTTATCGGGGCGTAAACAGGTTGTGAAGGTTGGACCATTTGTGAGTGATGAAGAAAATTTGTTTTATGGGGTACCCCAGGGCAGTGTTCTGGGACCAACGCTTTTCCTCATATATGTCAATGAGCTGTGTCAGTTATCTCTTCCGAACACAAAAATTATTACATATGCGGATGACACAGCTCTCATAACATATGGCAAGGGCTGGTCTGAGACGCGTGAAAAGGCAGAATTGGCACTGAGCACGGTTATGAGGTGGTTAACCTCGAACCTGCTCACGCTCAACATCTCCAAGACCAAGTTCATCCCCTTCACCCCGAGTATTCTTAGCCAACCGCCTCTGTCGTTTGAGATAAGGACCCATGTGTGTACTAACCCAGTCGCCAGCACCTGTACCTGTGCCCAAATAGAACGATCTGATAGCATTAAATACCTTGGAGTTATATTGGACAATCTTCTGACATGGAAAAAACAAATTAACTCAGTAGTAGTCCGAGTCAGAAGATTGATCTACTTATTTAAAAAACTTCGAGCGGCTGCTGATTTCCAATGCCTTAAAATGGTCTACTTTGCCCTCGCTCAATCAGTTCTCGGTTACTGCATAACCACGTGGGGGGGAACGCACAAGACGACTATGCTGCGGCTAGAGAGAGCTCAGAGAGCAGTTTTGAAAGTACTCGCTAAGAAACCTATTAGATTTCCCACTTCTGAGCTTTACTCACTTTGTGAGGTCCTCTCAGTGAGGCAGTTGTTCGTGCTGCAAACAGTCCTTAGAAAACACCTACTTCTCCCTTACGAACCTCAGTCGCTTACAAAGAAGCGTCGTGCCGACAGAGTCTGTAAAACCGAGCGCTGCAGGTTAGCGATGGTCAGTCGCCACTTCACTCACACCAGCACTAAACTGTATAATGCCATAAACAGTAGAATTAAAATATACCCTATGACTAGGAATGTACTGAAGAGAAATGTGACCAACTGGCTCAAATCCTTGTCCTATGATGAGACTGAGCAACTTATGGTGTCGTAAACGCGGTAGACACACACACATACACACACCCCCACATACACACACACATACACACACACACACATACACACACACACACATACACACACACACACAAATACACATCTTATCCCCACCTCCACTCTACACATAGTGTACTTGATATATTTTGCACAATTTTCATTTTATTTGTCAATCGTTATTTTAACTTCTTTTAGGTTAATCTGGAACAATGTCTATGATTGTACGTATTTTGAATTGGGCGTTGATAGCTGCGCCACAGTACTTTACTTTTGTAGCTATCTTCGTTTTTCCTGTGTATTCTGTAAACTTAAGTTGTTCCAAATAAACTTTATTTTATTTTTTTATTTTTATTTTATTTTTACGTCCCGTGTACCTACCCCAATTATTAGGCCGAGGTTCGTCTCTTTTGCTGACGAATCTGGTGGTAAAGGGAAGGCGTCTTCTTCATACGAATTTAACCTGGGCCATACAAAACATTCTGAGGTATCCAATAGTAAACATGGGTAACTATTTACATCCATTCAAATGTTTGTCCGTAGGCGTGTATAAATTCCACCTGCATTTATTTAGTGTCAGTCCAATGTTAGGTTACGGCCAGTTTTGTAACACTAAGGCACTTGTCCATTTGAGTAATGGGTTAGTACCTAACCTAGGTACGTCAAATTAGGTACAGCTCCTTTATGGACATAAACCCGAAGCAAATTCATATGGTTTTTCTTTATAGTGTGGTTAGTGCCTAACCGGGCCTGTTGCTACCTGCTGTGATTTTTTACACCAGAGATGTGCGAGGATGCGTTGTGAGGGAAGTGTGTGTTTGAAGCGGTTTGGGTTGTGGTTAATAAACCAACACAACAGCTTGCGTATAGAAGGTATATTTGACAAAAAGAAGTTCACAGAACACAGGTAACACAATACAATGTTGATAACAAAGTTCACGGAACACAGGTTGTACAATAGAACGGCGAGAAGTGCAGTTAACCGTTTAGCACACACAATAGTCCAATTACCAGTCTTTGGCAAACACTAGATACACACGATTTAAGTTTATCATAACACAATTGAATATTGATTGTCGGCTGTTTTTCACAGTACGAACGAGAGCGGCAAAACCTTGCGACCCGGTGACGTTTTCTCCACTCTTTCTCAGTGTTGCCGGTCCGCGTTCCACAGACTACATAAAATATATTATCTAATAACAAAAATAACTGTTTGTTTGTTTATACACCCAACCAGCAAAACCTTATTGTATAGCAGCCCATAGAACGTTTTTCAAGAACTAATTAGTGTTAGTGAACGGTTCTATAAAAGACCAAAGAACGTTTACACAACCCGGATTTGGCGCAGATATAGCGTTATTCGCTGATATACTAGTTCTATAGCAGCTTCGGCGTACCATTTTTGACCGGTAAAATTGATGTTACTCTGCGATATATCACCAAACAGTGATGTAGTTGTAACGCGTAACGCTGTTATTGTACTTTTATGTTATGTAATAGTGATTGTGGTGCTTTTACATTACTATATCACAATAATTCGTTCAATCGTTCATTCTCATTTAGTTCGTGTGTTGATATAGTGATTGTGTTACATTCCTTATTTCACCAAACAGTGGTAAGTAATTTTACAATATTAAGATTTTTATTATGGCGTCCATGCAGTAGTAAAATGCGCTAGTAGTAGCGACCCAGGCAGTGAAATAGAGTTGCGATCACAATTTTACTGACTAAGTAGGCACAGTTTAGTACGATATTTTTAATGCCCCTCTCAAATTAGTGAGTTTTGTTTAAATTAAATTAACTTAATCGAAGACTAGTTCCATAATTTTCCACTATAGAATAAAAAGTGTAATGTTAGCGACTACAGGCCTTCTATAGTACTATTGGGAAAGTAGTGACCGCCATTGTGATTAAATAAATTAGGGTTCCTTTGAAATCATAATATAAACAATTCTCGTAGATAAAATAACCCATCTTTTTTCTTTATCTTTTCCAGTGTCTTCACAATAAAAGAATTTGCGGCGGCTGTGTAGCGGTCGCGTTGTTCGGAACTGTACCTTTAAAATTGAGTGACGTTTAGAATCACGTACCGACCGAATTCATAGTACCTATAATTTTGTGATGTCTGATGTTCCTTCCACCCTGTATTGTTGATTATTTTAATAATTATTTTATGTAACTGACTAGGAACAGAAATTCAATTCACTTTTTGATTTCAATTCTGTTGAATTGAATTGTGAACAGTTTTTCTTTATTTTAAAATAAAGTACTTTTTTTAATTTGTAAATGTATCTTTTATTACAAACATCATCATTAAATATTAAATAAGAATATTACTTTGTACGGAACCACTTTCCGCACTTGCATTCTCGATTGGACTTTGATTGCTAGCAGTGGTTTCATTACAGTGTATTAAAGGTATTTAAAACCCTGTTACATAATAATTCTGCGCTAAATAAGTGTCTTCGTGACCGGTATAAGAATGTTAATAAACAGCGATTTAAAAACTCTTATAGCTAAATTTCACACATAAGGAGTAACACCGAACCCAGCTATATCACCAAATCGCTCTAATTTTGAGGAGGCATGACTATTATGACACTATGTACTATAGCAGATACATCAAAACACACAATATCACAAAAACGTCGTATTCTTGAGTTTCAATAACCATTAATGAGACAGGCCTATAGAGGTAAATTGTAAACTTATATAGATTAAATAAGATACAAAAGGGCAACGATCAGCAACTTTATAGAACTAAGTAGTTGTATACATGTTTTTATTAAGCCCTATTTAGTACTTTTCTATAACGGTTGTATAAAATGGTAATGTAATTGTTTACATCACTAACTTATAGAACATTTTTGCTGTATAAGCTAATAGAGCAAAAAAGTCTTGTGAAACACCTTTATACAACATGCTCTCACCATAAACACCGTTATATCACGTTTACAAAACTTTTTTGCGAAATAAGCTTTAGTTATAGTACAATTTTGCTGGTTGGGCAATACTGACTTACTTTACTAAATATCCTTTACAAAGTAAATGCGTAATTTATTAATAAAAAGAAGTGGCTACGCTACACTACCCCCCTCCAGAGACCGTCCTACGGGCGATAATAATCTGGCTGGGAATCTAACTCTGCGGCCCGAACGAGTTACTCTGACCGTGCTCTCTCCGGCGCCAGTTAAGACATCGGCATTTGTATTTTGAGTGGGAGTGTGAGTGGAATTTTGTGGTGAGTTAGTGATTGGGGTGTGCGTGTGAGTAGAAGTATGAGGTAGTGAGGGTTGTCTTGCGTGTGTTGTGGTGTCAGGATCACGCAGTATGTAGGCAGGTTTTATTCTGTCGATCGATACGGTGACCATCTTACCTTTCACCATTAGCTTGAATGCTTTGTCTCCTCGTTGTATGACCTCATGGGGACCAGTGTAGGCGGTCTTCAATGATCCGGCCACAATGTCATCTCGAACGAAGACGTGTGTTGATGTGGCCAAATCCTTATAAACGAAGGGTGAGCGACGTCCACTATGACGTGACGCTGGAGTAGGTTGCAAATTCTTTGCGAAGCTCCGTAAGCGCGCGATGTAACTGGTGACGTCCGGGTCTCCGTGGTCCTCTGGACTGAAGAGGTCTCCTGGTAGACGTAGTGATTCGCCATACACCAGTTCAGCTGGCGTTGACTTAATGTCCTCTTTGAAGGTACTACGTACACCTAATAGTACAAGGGGAAGGGACTCGACCCAGCTGCTATCTGCGTGGCAAGTTATAGCGGCTTTAAGTTGCCGGTGAAACCTCTCCACGAGCCCATTAGAGGCTGGATGATAAGCCGTCGTCCTTTTATGTTGAAATCCTGCCATTTGCGATAAGTGGCAAAACAAGGCCGATTCAAATTGCCCCCCACGGTCTGTAACGACGTTCGTGGGGCAGCCGAAACGGGATATCCACCCACTAAGGAGGGCTTTTGCTACAGTCTCGGCTGTAATATCCTGTAACGGTATTGCCTCAGGCCATCGAGTAAAACGGTCGATTGCTGTGAGGCAATACCGGTATCCCTGTGATAGTGGTAGGGGTCCGACGAGGTCAATATGTAGGTCCCTGAACCTAGCGCGCGGTAGCTTGTACGTGCCCAACGGTGCAGATACATGTCTATGAACCTTTGACCGTTGGCATGCTAGGCAAGTACGCGCCCATTCTCTACAATCCTTCCTGATACTAGGCCACACATATCGGTCAGTGATCAGTCGGATACTAGCGTTGGCACCGGGATGGCTGAGAGAGTGCAGGCTTTCAAAAACCTGTCGACGTAACTCCTTCGTCACATATGGTCGAGGCGTTGTACCACTTACATCGCAAAACAGCTCTAAATGTGAGCCAGGTAGTTTAACCTTCTCCAAGTGTAGGGAGTTATTGCCATTCAACAATTGTTTCAGTTCAGGGTCGGTGTTTTGTGCGGTAGCAAGCTTTTGCGGGTCGAGAGGTAAAACGATCTCATCGATACGCGACAAAGTATCAGCTACCACATTATCCTTCCCTGCAATGTGCCGAATGTCAGTACAAAACTGTGAAATGTAATCTAAGTGGCGAAATTGCCTGGGAGGGCAGTTCTCTTTCCTGGAATGAAATGCGAATGTAAGTGGCTTGTGATCGGTATATATCACAAAGTCACGTGCCTCGATCATATGACGGAAGTGCTTGACCGCCTCATAGATCGCCAATAGCTCGCGATCATATGGGGAATATTTGGTCTGCGAGGGGGACAGCTTTCGCGAGAAAAACGCTAGAGGTTGCCACGTATTTTCCTTTAACTGCTGGAGCACGCCACCCATAGCTACATCCGAGGCGTCTGTAACTAAAGCAAGTTTTGCGTCGCAGTCTGGGTGAGCAAGCATGGCAGCTTGAGACAGACTTCGTTTGCACGCCTGGAAGGCTTCCTGTTCTCGTGACGTGAGATGTACGGGATGGGAACCCTTCACGGAACCTGTCAAAAGAGCGTTCAATGGTGTTTGGTGTGTGGCAGCGTCGGGAATGAACCTACGGTAGAAATTAATCATTCCGAGGAACCTGCGCAACTCTTTTACCGTTTTTGGGACTGGGAAATTTTTGATAGCCAGTACTTTGTCTGGCAGGGGCTTGGTGCCAGTCACCGAAATGCTGTAACCCAAAAATGTTACCTCCGAGGCTCCAAACTCGCACTTTGCTGTATTAATGACCATGCCATATTCCGCCAACCTGGTGAAAATTTGGTGTAGGTGGTCTATGTGGGTCGCCTGGTCTTTTGAGAAGACCAAAATGTCATCAACGTAAGGGTAGGCAAAATCTAGGCCGCGCAGCATTTCATCAACGAAACGTTGAAAGGTCTGTCCGGCATTACGGAGTCCAAACGTCATGAATGGGAATTCGTATAATCCGAACGGCGTTGTTATGGCGGTCTTCTCGATGTCACTGGGATTGACAGGAATTTGGTTATACGCCTTTACCAGGTCTATTGTCGAGAAGACGGTGCATCCTGCAAGGTTGTGGGAAAAGTCCTGGATATGGCGTATGGGGTACCTATCCGGGACCGTCCTGGCGTTAAGCATTCGGTAATCACCACACGGGCGCCAGCTGTTGTCCCGCTTAAGAGCGAGGTGAAGCGGAGAGGCCCATGGTGATTCTGATGGCCGACACGTACCTATCTGTAGCATGGCTTCGAACTCTGTTTTAGCAACTTTTAACCTACCTGGTGCTAACCTGCGTGGTGTGCTAGATACTGGTGGTCCTGGTGTGGTTCGTATGTGGTGCATTGTGTTATGTTTAGGTGTACGGTGCATACCTGAGGGTCGAGTGATGTCAGGATACTTTGCTAGTATAGCATGGTACACAGAATCATTTTTGTCACCCGACGTTACCTTCACCGAAGATACATCGTCAGAATAACTCGCGACCGAAGCCGCGGTGGTGAGCCTAGTATTACCATCTATTAAACATTGGTTACGTACATCTACAATTAAATTATAATAAGATAAAAAATCTACGCCTATTATGGCCCGCGTTACATCTGCTACTATAAATCGCCAAGCGAAGTCGCGGCGCAAGTTTATATTAATAACTAAATGAGCATACCCATAAGTATTTATGACTGACCCGTTGGCGGCAAACAGTTGATAGTTTGTTTGGCTCTGTTTACCTTTCGCTAATGTTCGTGGGAAAACACAAATATCACTGCCTGTATCTATTAAAACTGGACTTTAGTCCGCTGGTCGGTGATAAACAAGCGACCGGGATTTGGGCAGGCGTCGGTCGCCATCACGGACTGCCCTATTCTTTTCCCTCAGGCTTATAGTCGCACGGTTTTGCACAGTTAGTTGCCTTCTCACCGAACTTTGCGTGGTATCAACACAATGGATATTTCCGGTAGTTGGACTGGGGGCGGCTCGAACTGGAATTGCTACGATCACGACTTTCAGATCTGAATCTCCGTGACTTCGACCGTGACATCCTGTCTAACTTGGTCGTCAGCTTCTGCACCTGGCGTGTGAGTTCCGCTACTTGACAGCTTAACTCTGGGGATGTTGATGCTGCCGCTACGTGTGGGCTGGGGGCTGCAATGTCGTGGATGCGGTCAGCGAGCTCTGCGACCTCGTCCAGAGTAGCCCTCGACTGCGAGGCTATAATGGTCTGGATATTGTTCGGCAGGCGGCTGGACCACATGGTGCGGAGAAAGTCCTCCGGGACATCTGGTCCTGCGAGATGCTGGATATGGCGCAAGAATTGGGAGGGCTTTCGGTCGCCGAGTTCCTCACGCGTGACCAGCTGTAGGATCTTCTTCTCCTTGGAAGCAGAGAGTCGCCTTATTAGTTCCGACTTCAGTCGCTCGTATTTATTGGGTGCTGGTGGGCCTGCTATGATGTCCTCCACCTCCGATGCGTAAATGGGATCCAACTGCCCCATAGCATGATGGAATTTGGTGGTGTCGGAGGTTATGTTTGCCAGAAAGAATTGGCTTTCCAGCTGGTAAAACCACAAGGCCGGTTTCTCGGGGTAAAAAGGAGGTACCCGAATGCCAACTCGCTGGATGTCCTGCGATGTGCTAGGTGGCGCGTTGACGCCGCCATCTTTTGTGTCTTTAGACTCGGTCGACATGTTTCGTGTTCGTCGGGGTCACCAATGAAGCGGTTTGGGTTGTGGTTAATAAACCAACACAACAGCTTGCGTATAGAAGGTATATTTGACAAAAAGAAGTTCACAGAACACAGGTAACACAATACAATGTTGATAACAAAGTTCACGGAACACAGGTTGTACAATAGAACGGCGAGAAGTGCAGTTAACCGTTTAGCACACACAATAGTCCAATTACCAGTCTTTGGCAAACACTAGATACACACGATTTAAGTTTATCATAACACAATTGAATATTGATTGTCGGCTGTTTTTCACAGTACGAACGAGAGCGGCAAAACCTTGCGACCCGGTGACGTTTTCTCCACTCTTTCTCAGTGTTGCCGGTCCGCGTTCCACAGACTACATAAAATATATTATCTAATAACAAAAATAACTGTTTGTTTGTTTATACAATACTGACTTACTTTACTAAATATCCTTTACAAAGTAAATGCGTAATTTATTAATAAAAAGAAGTGGCTACGCTACATGTTAAGCACCAATAGAATCACTTCATTTACCTATCCGTTTGCTCTGCCATTTGCTCAGCAGAGCTCAACTGCTTTTTGTACATACAAAACAAGGGAAAGATGTGTGCGAGGGATGTGTTGCGAGGAATATTTTGCGAGAGATTGCTGCTAGTGACGGATGCAAAAAACCGAACCCGAACCGAAAAAATACTAGACGCGCGGTATGGTTACCGTTCGCATCTGAAACGAGCCCGCTACACATCCTCGCACCGCTCATCTGCGCACTGTTTCACAGCGTCTCTACGCATCCTTGCACCGCTCAGCACCTAGCACATCTCTGGTGGAAACGCAGCCTTATTCTATGATTATAATAAAATAATCATAGTTGTCAGACTTTGCATAACAAGTAGATATACCTACCCATAAACCTAAAATAAATTAAATGTTGTTGAGCTAAGTGTGCATTGTTACAAAGAACAGTAAATTGATTTTCAGTCATCCATATCACCTCACCGCTCCAATGTCGTAACAAAATTTGCCATATAACACAAACAGCTCAGCAGATTTCAATCAGCCTGAGTCAATCTCCTTTCTATTCCCCGCTCCACCACACGGTTAATTAAATCATTTATCAGATACTTTATTATCAATTTATCAGCTATGCCATATACGTCTGCTATCCGTTAATCGCATTCCCTAACCATACAAGGGGCGATATAAGCGTTGTTGCAACATCCTTTATAATTAAATGCTCGGTAAAAAGTTATGGGCGCTACACATTTATTATTATTATATTCGTTTCGGCATGATTCGGCCGTTGCCTGGGAGCTTAATCTAACATACATACTTTGAAGTATGTATGTAGGTATATTAGATTAAGTTCCCGCCCCAGCTCACGCCTTTTTCCCATGGGGATAGGCAGAAACCACAGAACGCCACCTGCTACGATGCTTACATACTCCTTTTGCCTCGTCCATGCACGTAATCTAACATAATAAAGTAACAAGTAATTAACATTTAATTAAAAGTATCAAAAAACCCAACTAAAATTGCTTTATGCACCTATTTTTATATATTTGTAATCTCCTTTTAATTTTCTTTATTTTGATACCATACTCGATAGGTATGGTTGAAAAAAACATTAATGACTTACAATTTCGCGCCAAACATCAACCATTTTGTTTTTTTTTTAAACACCTCTCTAAGGACACTTTGGTTTTTAAGGCGAATTTAACGATACCTTAATTGTCGAAATCCAGCCAGCCGTTTGGAAGGTACAAGGTTATAAAGAAATTTACAAACATACAAGATACGCGCAAAAAACATAACCCTTCCTTGCCAGTCGGGTAAAAAAACCACTCAGCTTAGCGGTGCATTAAAAATAAACAGTATTATGCTAATTCAGTGAAGAAAAATGCCAAGCGGAGTTTTCCGATCAGCACGAAGTCAATGAAAGCCGAATATGTGTAGCATTTTTTTCAGGTCGGCTTTGTTGTTCAACAAAATACTGATAACCCGAAAATGTGTGTAGAACCCTAAGGGGTTCGGGGTTCGCCGGCATGTATAGGTAAGCCTATACATGCCGGCGTAGAAATGTTAGCATGACACTTGTTTCGGACGGGTATATCCGTCGAAGAAATTCCAGTCAAGCGATTAGAACTAGATCGAACGTTTTAATATAGCTACTTGCACGCTAACGGTGTCGATACATGCCTCTGTCGAAACGGCCGCATAGGTTTATAAGTACACTTCCATTTTGGAATTGAAGTCTTAGAAATGCACTCTTTATTTTTATAAGAAGGAACCGAGTATTTTCTTTGGTCATTTTAATCATAGCAGTTATTTTACATTGGTAGACAGTTAAAGGATCTTTGAAAATTCATCCCTTATAGGGGTTAAATACGGGATGTAAGCTTGTATTGCCGGGAGCTTGCCGGAAGACGTTGCGTTGGAAGGCCTCCCACTAGGTGGACCGATGACCTGGTGAAGGTTGCGGGGATCCGCTGGATGCGAGTTGCACGGGACCGGTCAGTGTGGCGACACTTGGGGGAGGCCTATGTCCAGCAGTGGACGTCTTTCGGCTGAAATGATGAATGATGATGATGATGAAGCTTGTATTTAGTTGGTTCGTATTTTTTCCAATGGGTAGGTAATTCCATAGGGCGTACTGCTTGTCGATAATAATTTGCAACGATTTATCAATAGGACAGTATTATCGTGCGTTGGGTAACGGTTGACAAAAGGTCGGTCACCGTGAAATGAGTTCACTATTTCAAGTATTTCATCGGGTTGCCAACTGTGGGTTAATTATCTACTCGAACAAGGCCCTGATTCAAAATCAATTGTTCTAATCGGTTGTTTACAATTTTTTTGGTGTCGAAATCGTAATTATTATTGGCTTATTTCAAGTTCTTGCCGGTTCGCCTGCAGTTAAGTAATGAGAAATTAAACTTACGGTAGTAACGTGTAGAAGTAGGTACTCAAGTACTTTAGAAGCTCGTGTAGGTATACACAAAAAAAATTGATAAAACATTTCAAGAATTTAGAGTTTTAAAAATATATTTGAAAATAATCATTATTTTATCGATAAAAAAGGCACTTGTCTAGTAGGAACATTCGCACGTCATTAAAAAAGTAACAAGCTGATTCAATGCATTAAATCCTACAAAAACTCTTTCATTATATTCTTCCTCTACATCATTTTGTAATAAAAGTCTATAAGCATATACATATAAATAAGTAAACAAAAACTGCTTTAAAAAAAAAAAAAAAAACAATTAATCAAAAAATTACAAAAACTTACTAAGGAACACTGTTTTAAGCTTTCACGGTTTGAAACTAGACGTATACTGTCACTTACGGGATATCATCAGGCGCGGATCCACCGGTGTGGGCACGATGGGCATGCCCACAACCCTAATTGAGGTCGATAGTCTCATGTTTTACACAAGATAATAAAATTAAAAAAAAAAACAAAACCGTAGTCAACCGTAGTATTCAAATTTTCTTACGTGACACGACCGGTCAATGTGGCCACCGCGGAGAGATTATATTCATGGAGTGGCAATATATATATTTCTTTAATGATTCGCTAATATCGGTTAAAAATGCACATCACACATTAAAAATTTAGAGTTTCAATGTGTGATATGCATTCAAACAAACACACTTTTGTAATTTTCGTGATGAAACAGGCTAACATTTCACAGATTCATTAGTGTTCGACCCACGGTTTAACCTGCGTGAACACACTGTAGATACAAGCAGTGGCGTATTTATTTACCCTTAGGCCAAGAAGGCTATGACCCGGGGCGGCGAGAACTGCCTTAACTAGTTGATAAAAGCACTATGTATTTTCTAGCCTGCCGCCTCATATTCAAGAGCTTCTCTAATTTGTATTGCTTAGTGGTCAAAAGAAAACCTAACCTATCCGAAGCGGGCTACTTATAGTTTTTCGAGCTCGCTACTCTCACATCGCATCCTACAGTCTCTTAATTGTTCAGAAACTTATATGCGTAAATATGTCGACAATATTATCTGTATAAATGGTAAAAATAAAATCTATACAAATCCGAGAAGGATTGCTAAGTTTTTCGAGCTCGTTTCGCTCGCTCTTGCGTTCAAACTACATAAGCATAAGTCGACGAAGTAAATTTTAAAACAAAATCTAACATATCCGAGACGGGGTGAAAAAAAATCCGATCTCGCTTCACTGCCTTTTTCTTAAAATATTCATGGTTCTGAGACTATTTTGCCAAAGTTGCCAAAATCATTTCAATAACGCCCACTGCACTTACTCTTGCATATTATGTTTCTTCTTGTGACATTCATCATTAAATTATTACCACTCCACGAAAACTTTTCCCTTTTTTTGTTTCGATGTCACTTTGCCCAGTTTAGTGCGGCCGCGCCCACAACCTTTTTTGAGGGCTGGATCCGCGCCTGGGATATCTTCCGTGATTGGAGATCATGGCGCTTGCAACAGCGTCGAAATATCGGGAGCTCAAAATAATGAACACTCATCACTTACTAAGGAACCTTACTGATTTTCCTTAGGTCGTTTTTTTTAGTCTACTTACTTTACAGCTCTCATTTACACGTGTTCAGTGTTTAGTTAGGCTTTTCTGATGTTAAAAGGCACAAGAAAATGCACTTGGTCAGAACAAACAGACAGTATTGCCACTAGGATTGCACTAAAAGAAGTACTTCCCGAGTTCTATAATGGCTATATACAAAAATCCACTAAAAGCACCTATTGACAGCTAACAAACTTTCACTAAACACTAGCAACGTGTAAACTAGTCTCAAAGATAAACTAAACTGCACTTAAACTATCATACATTGCAAATAGCCTGATAAACTTCAAGATGGTTCCCCTCAGAGGGAGTGAGTGTCAACTGTCTGCTTGCCTTCAGGAAGATGACGGTTCCTGGCTTGGCAGGAATGGGTTCTGTGTCACAAACCTCTCCCTCTCCTGATGTGACGATGATCAGGCTTGGACTGGGACGGTTCTGTGTGTTGTAGTAGTCTCCGCTTTCCACCTAAAGGGATGGGTTAATGTGGATTAGAATAGATCGGTTCCAATAGCATTAATTATTTCTTAAAACTTTTCTTGAATATTTATGATAGACCACCCCGGGTGAGAGAAAGACGTAACGAACGTTCTTTATGAAGCGATTATACTAAATCGTGCGGTATGCGTATCCCGTCTGAGACTTGGTCGTTGCTAGTCCAGGAGTCGAGGTCACGGCTTGAAACAGTCACGGTCTAGCAACAACCATTCCTACTGTCGTAAGGATTGTGTGTATGAACTTGATACAAAATACTTCAGGAAACTTGTACCAAAAAATAAACACTTCTCCACAATCCTAAAAATGACGTCGAACAACTCCTTGGATACGTGCACGTTTAGTATAAAGAAGACATAACAGGACTATCAAATTATCTTTTTTACCAACTAGATTCATTTTTGTCAGCCTACAACAGTCCACTGCTGGGCCTAGACCTCTTCAATCGCACGCCACTTAACTCGATTCTCGGCAACCCTCAGATAGTTGTTCCCAGCCACCCTGCGAAGATCGTCGCTCCATCGAGTCTGAAGGCGTCCGACCTTACGCTTGCCGACTCGCGATCTCCACTCAAGAACACGACTACCCTAAAGTCTACACCCAACTTAATGGATAAGCACTCATAATTTTCTCGTCATACCTTTATCCTAACCACAGCAAAGTCCGGTACAGGTGGTCTCCAGATGCAGGAGTTCGCGTCTTCAAGCTGAGGGTTGAAGAACAGCTGGTCGTGTGCGTAGCTGCTGTAATCCAGCATGTCAACTAAGGTTGGCACATCGATGTGCTTGGGCGTTAGTCCTGCGCGTACCACGTTGTCCGAACACGCCATGCATTCTACGCAATCTGGGTAAAAGATAGTAGATTTTGAGTAAGGTAGGCACTAGCACCATGAAATGTTCTCTTAAAAACTATGCTGAGATATGGGCCTTTTGGCCTCGTACAGGATAAATTTTAGTTTAATGTCTCATTTTTTTGTTTTTATCTTTTCTTATGTTTACTTTTTATATTTTTTGTTTTATTCTTAATTTTGTCCTGTGCGAGACAAATAAATACTTTCTTCTTTCTTTCGAAAAGAGGCTAAGAATTTACAAATGGATGAGCCAAAATTGTATTTTTTCAGTTTATCTCAATTAGGTTTAGAATACAACAATTTCCAACTGGATTATTATCCTGATATAAATAGCATGACATAAAATAATTACGCAAATACAATAACTGAAATAAGCTATGATAATAGTGCCACAAGTAAGTACACAATACATTGCAAATCTATGGATAAGTGATCTTAAACAAATTTATCATGATTACAATCTTTGCAGTGGTATTCATAGTAATAAGTGTGTTAGTTATCTAAATTACTTAGAGATTAGTTTCAAAGGATTACAATAATATGATGGTTTATGGTGCTATACAATAGTTTAAAAACTAAAATAGATGTTATCAAAGAGTACATATAGACCTCTCTCATGAATCAGATTTATTTATTAAAACAAGCACTTAATTAGAACGAATTCTTTAAAAAATGATTCCTGACAATCTACTATGTATCTCATACAGAAAACGCATGAGTATTGATCATCATGCTTCACTATACTCATGCGTCTCTACAGTGGGTAATAGGCTAGTCTATTATTATGTCCTAGACATACCTCCACTCAAATAAGCATGTGGTAAGTTAGGCTTAAGGAAGATGGCTTGTCCAGGTCTCAGCAGCATGTAGTTCATGAAGTACGGCGAGAAGCAGCCCACGTCACCGGGGAAGTCTGTGTGCAGCCGCTGTAGCAGTGGGTGGAGTAGGGATGCCCGTGTTGCCGCATCTGAATATATTTAAAAGTCTTTATTTAGTAGGATATTACTTTATTGTGCTAACTATAAATGATAGCTGTCCCTATATCACATGATTTAGTGTAGGCCTAAATAAATACAAATAACTTATAAGGCAACCAGTGAGATATGAGCGGTGTTCCAGATTCTTACATTAATACAAAACAATGATATGAGAGGTGTTTCAGATTTTCACATTCATATAAAACAATGATATGAGAGGTGTCCCAGATTCTTACATTAATATAAAACAATGTTATGAGAGGTTATCCAAATTCTTACATTAATATAAAACAACTAGTATTTGCGGGTTGCGCTATGTGCAAGCACCTCGCGTGCTTGTGGTTGTAGATTCAATGTCGTGGATATAGAAACACGTTTTCAAATAGTTGACTAAAGAAAAATTGGTTCGATACTATTTTTTTTAAATACAGTAATTAAAGACCAGGGGAGTTACTATGATGTCTTCAGACAGAGCTATACAGGCTTTCAATTTAAAAAAAGGTGGGTGAGGGGGGAGTTTTTGAAAATTATTTTGACCATCTCTGGGCCCCATTTCATGAATCTGAAAAAAAATGAGATCTGCCCTCAAAAGGTGGGAGAAGGGGGAGAGGAGGCAGTTTTGAAAAATGGTTTTTACTTTTCCGAGACTCCCCTATACGAACCCGTAAAAAAAACAGAACACGGGTCTCAGTTTCCGAGATACGATAGGGAGGGGGGAAGGGGGGCGAAAAAGGGGGGGGGGCATGGCACTTTTCCCATACTCGCGAGAGTTACTTGTTTACGAATCTGTTAAAATATACCCACCTCCCCATCCACCATCTGGGAGAACAATTATGTCAATCAGCGAGTCAGTGGTAATCGAGCTTTATACATATAGTATAAACATAATATAATTAATATAAAACAATGGTATGAGAGGTGTTCCAGATTCTTACAATATTAAATAAGAATCTGTAGCCATTACCTTCTTTCTCCAGTCTATCCAGCAAGTTCTTCAAGGCGCCAGCTACCACAGCCTTGTCGCTGGTCATCAGGGAGCAGAACACCGGTTTTAGAACCATATGGCTGTCACCTTGTTCCTGATGTGATAAGAGACTGTCTACAGTATCCTTAGACAAGAAGCTGGTTAATTCTGGCAATTCTGAAAATATTAAAAACAATATTTATTTACTGTGAGCTTATTTGTGCTATTTTTATATGATTAATATTACTAAGACCCATTTAGCTGTTCACAAGTATGACCTCATACATTTAAAATCAATTATGCTTCTTTTTTTGTTATGGTAAATATGATTCTGCATTCTTATTTTAAAAAGACACCATGTATTTGAAAGTGAAATAGCAAAACAAGAAATTGTATCATTGTCAACTGTTACTCAAATTATGCCAACTAACTAATCTATGTTATTATGTTACAAAATTGCATACTCGTAAGAAAGTTCTGGATCTCTTCAATTGGCCTGAAGCCACAGAGAGCCTCAAATGGTGTCAAAGCAATAGCAAGCTCTGGCTTATGGTTGGGGTCCTTGTACATATCTGGAAAATTCTTATGGAGTTCCTCTGCATGTTCCTGAAATGATACCAATTATATACTTGTGTTTTTTTTTTGTTGTAGAATTGAACTGTAGTATGCCGAACCCGCACTGCCATGAGGTCTTAAAGCAGGAGTCATTCCGGTGTAGAAAAGAGATGGCGCTAGCTGCCTGTATAGCTCTGTTTCTTTCCCACACTGGAATTACTCCTGCTTTAAGACGGCAGTCACCCCCCTGGTCCCACATGTTGGATTACTGCCTACTTCCTCTCACAGGGTGGAGCCGAGTAGCCTTGAGGCCCAGTAGTGGGAATATTAAAGCCTAATACTATGAAATTGTATTTGCTTCAGCACATTAAAACACTTTGGAATAGTCTATATTAATTATGTTATGGTTCTTCTTCTTTTCCTTTCAATGTTACATTGATATTGGTTAAAAATGAAGGTCACACATGTCTGACCGTAGATAATATGTTGGTTTATCATTGTTTAGACAAATGTTTTATAGTCTACAACAGAACTACAATGTACTGTATTTTTTATTGTCTGTGTTTTTTATTACTTTGCTAAGGCAAGTTGAACTAGTAAACCCATTTATATTATAATTCTCCCTTAGTAATAAATAAAAATTACCTTTTTAGGATGAGCTTGTATAGACAAGGCCTTCCTTATGGACAGTATCTTGAACAGAAAAGGTACCCCCACACCAAACTTCTTCTTCACTTCAGGACCAATAGCATCATGGTTATCTTTGATATAATCAGACAGTAGTACATCCCTATCAATGATGATTGAAGGTCCATTGGGGTGAGTCCCCATCCACAGCTCTGCATACGGCTTTGAATGGTCAATGGCTATGTCTGGATGAGCACTTGACACTAGTTTTGCCACTGTACTCTCCAGGCCCAATTTGCCCCAATCATAATTTTGAACTTTGCACTGTAACTCCATTGCTCTGAAAGGAATACGCCACATAGTTTTTGTTAAAAACTTTTTGGAGATCACACAAATCATTGCTTCAGTATTAAACTATTTTAAATTACTTTTTTTAATTGCAAATATATAAATAAATTAAAAATAAACACAATAAGAAACAAAATGTTATTAGCTATTTATATAAATATTTTACTGTTTATTGCAGAGTTTAAGATAGGTACTTACCATGTATCTGCAGGCGACAAACTAGAAATTAAAAATAGAACTAAACACTTGATTATCAGTCTCAAAAGAAACGATGAGTAGATAGTGTTGATCGAATAAGAAAGTAAGAGACACAACAATCTAATTGTCCACGTTATCGCTGTTTATTCGTCGAGGCGATCCCATTAAACGCCATTATTGTTCTGTGACGACATGGAATTGAAAATAAATATTGGTTGAAGAAATTAAAATTGAACTTTTGAAAGAAAAGTAATCAACAAAACGTCAGACAAACGACAAAACACTGACATCTAGAGGTGGGCGTTGAATCAATAAACGGCTTTTTTTAACGGCTTTTTATTCGTCAACGGGTTAACTGTTAATCATTAAGGTGGAAGCGCAAGGGTAGCCCGCGAAATTTAAATTTTGTCATGTTAATTGCAATTCGCAGGTCAGTGTCAAGTTGTATGTTGATGAAAATATAAATCGCGCCAGTAACAGGTATGGAGTTACAGAATTATAATCATTCAAATCATCAATACAGCTCTCCAAGTTCATATAATCACATTTAATAGCTATTTCATGAAAAAGTCACTTTTTGAGATTATATGAACTTGAAGAGCTGTATTGATGATTTTAATGATTATAATTCTGTAACTCCATACGTGTTACTGGCGCGATTCATATTTTCATCAACATACAACCTGACACTGACCTGCAAATTGCAATAAACCTAAGAAAATTTAAATTTCGCGGGCTACCCTTGCGCATCCACCTTAACGAAAAAACAGGTTGAAAAATATTAGCTGTCAATTTACGTCAACGCACTCAACGCATTAGTTCAATATTATTTCAATGAAAAACAGGTTGAAAATGTTAACTGTTAATTTATGTCAACGCGCTCAACGCAATATTTCAATATTATTTTATTAGTTTCTGTGAATTTATTCTCCTTCGGAAATATCGCACACATCGTCTCGCGTTGACGAACCTGACGCAGGTGCGGAGTTGTACGTGTGTGTGTGAGAGTCTGTGGTGTGTGTGAGCAACCAAAGAAAGTGCATTAAAATTTATTATTTTTTATGATTTAAGATTTTGTATTTACTTATTTTTAGTGTGTGCAAACAATTCGTATCGGTCAAGGTCGAAATTTAAATATTAAGTATAATTATAAAATATAAGTATAAATAAAAGTATAAAATATAAGTATAATTTAAAAAGTTAAAGTACGCCTGGATACTATTTTTACCCAGCCAGTCCTAAGCTTGGAAAAAGTACGAAGGAAAGGTCATTCCAAATCCAGTTAAAAAAAAAAGTAAATTCTTATTTCATATCAAATCTCAACCTAAACTGCAACTAAATTGTTATTTTTTATTCGTATTCGTTCGATCGTAAACGTTGACATAATAAATTGACGATTAACGCTTTCACACTAACGTTGAAAATTTAAAACCTGTTATTTATTAACAGCTTTTTTAACCCGTTGACGATTAATGATTAACAGTTAAATTACGTTAACTTAAAAACCGTCAATGACCATCTCTACCGACATCCATTTGACATTTTGTCTAATTTGACACTGACAGTGACAGAGGCACTGCATATTATATTGTTTCGTTCAGAAATCGTGAATTATTTGTTTTATTTAGTAAGATTCATTTCTATTAATATCTCTTTTTTAATTATTATTTCATTAGCTTATTTCATACATTTTTAAATATTTCTTAGAAAACCTATTAAAAAAATATTAAAAATACCTGGTCTGCCGGTGTCGGGAGCAGGGTCCAAGCTACCGGTGGTTAGGGCTCCAGAGACGGGAACCTCCTCACAATGCGGGCCGTATCGAGGCGGAGAAGCGAGGAGGTTTTTTCTGCCTTCTGAATTAGGCCCTTGATCCAACCGCCTAAGGAGAGCCTCGACATATGTTCGTCGAGTAGTTAATCTGTGGTCGAGGCTCTTGGCCATCAGGCCATTAGCTGTTACGACAATCGTAACAATGATAGCCGGGATCACATTCCACATGTCAATAACCTCGTGTGCCAAGTCGAGATATATGATTTTATGTTTTATGATGATATATGTTTTTCTTTCTCAGCTTTCACGAGGTTCTCGTCATGCATGCGGGATGGTAACATCGATTATCACTACGCGGCGCGCTAATAGGTCTATCACCACTATGTCAGGCTTATTCGTCCTGGCAGTGATTAATTGATGACAGACTGGGGTACGTTTAAGTAAGCCGGCGTCGCCAGATAAAAATTAAACTAGCGAGGGCTCGCTGGACGGAGTCATCGGTCTAGATCAATGTTGACTATCAAATTCAATTGACAGCTCAGCTTGTATATCATTCTGCCCCTTTCGTCTACAACAATTTGCATCATAAGTAATCATAACTTCATCCATAATCCACAAATAAAATTCACGAAGACGATGATTAAGTACTCGTTAGAAATATTCGTTTCTAGGTCACTGTGAACTTAGCATCTCAAGTATTAGCATCTCAACAAATAACTTGAGTTCTGCTTGCATCCAGCATAGTTCCACAGTTCCTGATAGTTTATAACGATTGTTCAATTCATTTGCCCTGAAAAATCCAATTTTGAAAATGAGATGCCAACTTCACATATGACATCGCAGCATCTCATCATATTAAAGGTTTTTCACAGTCGAGGAGTTGTTTTAAACATAGTTCTATACCTCCTGATTGATTGTAACAATAGTTCTGTTGCTTTACCGTCAAAATAGCAATTTTGAAAATGAGATGCCAACTCCACATAATGACATCGCAGCATCTCATCATATTAAAGGTTTTTCAGTTTCAGAATCGAGATGTTGTTTTAAACATAGTTCTATACCTCCTGATTGATTGTAACAATAGTTCTGTTGCTTTATCGTCAATATAGCAATTTTGAAAATGAGATGCTAACTTCACATAAGACGTCATAGCATCTCACAGTATTTTCAATGTTTTAACACCGAGGAGTTTTATTAAGCATAGTTCTATACACCCTGATTGATTTTAAGCATAGTTCCATCAATTTGCCGCCAACGCCACGACCCCACCGCGATTTCGAACGTGAGATATTAACTTCCTATATGACGTCATAGCATCTCACAGTATTTTCAGTGTTTTAAAACCGCGGAATTGTATTAAGCATAGTTCTAAAAACCCTGATTGATTTTAAGTATAGTTCCGTTAATTTTCCGCCAAAATCACGACCCCACCGCGGGTTCGAACGTATAAAAATATGGTTACCATTAACTGACAGTTCTACCCAGCATCTCAGCTGTTTTAGTTACCTACGCTATAAATACATCTACTACTGCAATAGGACAGACCACAATACAAGTTTTAGAGAGAAAAATCAAAAACAATGTCAGGTTAGCTTTGGTTCCCATTAACTGACAGTTCTGCCCAGCATCTCAGCTTTTTTCATTACCCATGCTATAAATACGCCTACTACTGCTGTAGGACACACCACACTACAAGTTTAAGCGAAAAACAAAAAACTAAAAAAAAATGGTGACCGTTTACTGACAGTTCTGTCCAGCATCTCAGGCGTTTTCATTACCTACGCTATAAATACGTCCAATACTGCAGTATTCCGCTTTCAAATCACACCACACTACAAGTTTTAGCGAAAAACAAAAAACAAAAAAAATATGGTGACCGTTTACCGACAGTTCTGTCCAGCATCTCAGGCGTTTTCATTACCTACGCTATAAATACGTCCAATACTGCAGTATTCCGCTTTCAAAACACACCACACTACAAATTGTAACGAGAAAAACCAAAAACAATGTCAGGTTAGCTTTAGTTACCATTAACTGACAGTTCTGCCCAGCATCTCAGCTTTTTTCATTACCCATGCTATAAATACGCCTACTACTGCTGTAGGACACACCACACTACAAGTTTAAGCGAAAAACAAAAAACCAAAAAAAAATGGTGACCGTTTACTGACAGTTCTGTCCAGCATCTCAGGCGTTTTCATTACCTTCGCTATAAATACGTCCAATACTGCAGTATTCCGCTTTCAAATCACACCACACTACAAGTTTTAGCGAAAAACAAAAAACAAAAAAAAATATGGTGACCGTTTACTGACAGTTCTGTCCAGCATCTCAGGCGTTTTCATTACCTTCGCTATAAATACGTCCAATACTGCAGTATTCCGCTTTCAAGACACACCACACTACAAGTTATTACGAGATTAATCAAAAACCATGTCACGTTAGCTTTGGTTACCATTTACTGAAAGTTCTGCCCAGCATCTCAGCGGTTTTCATTACCCATGCTATAAGTACGTCCAAGACTGCAGTATTCCGCTTTCAAAACACACCACACTTTAAGTTTTAACGAAAAGCAAAAACCCAAAAAAAAATATGGTGACCATTTACTGACAGTTCTGACCGGCATCTCAGCCGTTTTCGTTACCTACGCTATAGATACGTCCAATACCGCAGTATTCCGCTTTCAAAACACACCACACTTTAAGTTTTAGCGAAAAACAAAAACCCAAAAAAAATATTGTGACCATTTACTGACAGTTCTGACCAGCATCTCAGCCGTTTTCATTACCTAGTCTATAAATACGTCCAATAACGCAGTATTCCACTTTCAAAACACACCACAATACAAGTTATTAAGAGAAAAAGCAAAAACCATGTCACGTTAACTTTGGTTACCGTTAACTGACAGTTTTGCCCAGCAACTCAGCGGTTTTCATTACCCATGCTATAAGTACGTCCAAGACTGCAGTATTCCGCTTTCAAAACACACCACACTTTAAGTTTTAACGAAAAGCAAAAACACAAAAAAAAATATGGTGACCATTTACTGACAGTTCTGACCGGCATCTCAGCCGTTTTCGTTACCTACGCTATAGATACGTCCAATACCGCAGTATTCCGCTTTCAAAACACACCACACTTTAAGTTTTAGCGAAAAACAAAAACCCAAAAAAAATATTGTGACCATTTACTGACAGTTCTGACCAGCATCTCAGCCGTTTTCATTACCTAGGCTATAAATACGTCCAAAAACGCAGTATTCCACTTTCAAAACACACCACAATACAAGTTATTAAGAGAAAAAGCAAAACCCATGTCACGTTAACTTTGGTTACCGTTAACTGACAGTTCTGCCCAGCAACTCAGCGGTTTTCATTACCCATGCTATAAGTACGTCCAAGACTGCAGTATTCCGCTTTCAAAACACACCACACTAAAAGTTTTAGCGAAAAACAAAAAACCAAAAAAATATGGTGACCGTTTACTGACAGTTCTGTCCAGCATCTCAGCCGTTTTCGTTACCTACGCTATAGAGACGTCCAATACCGCAGTATGCCGCTTTCAAAACACACCACACTACAAGTTATTACGAGATTAATCAAAAACTATGTCACGTTAGCTTTGGTTACCATTAACTGACAGTTCTTTCCAGCATCTCAGCGGTTTTCATTACCCATGCAATAAGTACGTCCAAGACTGCAGTATTCCGCTTTCAAAACACACCACACTTTAAGTTTTAACGAAAAGCAAAAACCCAAAAAAAAATATGGTGACCAATTACTGACAGTTCTGACCGGCATCTCAGCCGTTTTCGTTACCTACGCTATAGATACGTCCAATACCGCAGTATTCCGCTTTCAAAACACACCACACTTTAAGTTTTAGCGAAAAACAAAAACCCAAAAAAAATATTGTGACCATTTACTGACAGTTCTGACTCTCTCAGCCGTTTTCGTTACCTACGCTATATATATATATATATACGTCCAATACTGCAAATGGCAGAACTGTCAGTAAATGGTCACCATATTTTTTAAAACTTAAAGTGTGGTGTGTTTTGTAAGCGGAATACTGCAGTCTTGGACGTACTTATAGCAATGTCGCTGAACTTAGCAAATCATTTCCCAGCAGAGCATAAAAAAATGTGAGTTCTATTTGCATGCAGCATAGTTTTATAGTTCCTGATACTTTTCAGAAATAGTTCTGCCCTTTTTCAGGAAAAAAAGTCAAATGAAAATATGATCTGCTAACTTCCGGTAGCAGATCATTTTTTCCAAAACTAAAATTTTAAAAGTGTTTTAGGCGCACAAAGATGAGTTCTATAGTTCCTAATACATTTTTGACATGGTTCTGTGACTATAAAATAAAAAATAAATAAAAAGAAACAAAGTAGTTTAAAACCAGGAAAAGTCGATATTATAAATACAAAAGGATATAATTACATAAAACGTTATCGTCATAGATTTTTCTAGGCAATATCTGTAGTCTAGACGTCGAAGTAACAATTAAAATCTTAAATTAAAAAAAAACTCGATCTGAAGTGTAACCAGAGCATGGCTGAAACCATACATTAGCGAAAATAATGATAAAATTCTGTTTGAATCATAAAGTCCAAAACAAATTATGAGTAGTAGTAGTGTAGAACTCCTCTGTTTTCGATACTTCTATATGAGTGCTATAAAACAACATGAAAACGAAACCTAGAACTCACACCCAGATATCAGCAGAGCATGGTTGAAGATTGAGATTAGCAAAAATCATGAACAGATTTCATGTTACATATAAAAATAAATTATAAAAAGTACTGAGGACCTAGAACTCCTCTGTTTAAGATACCTCTATATTAGTGCTATAAAACAACATGAAAACGAAACCTAGAACTCACACCCAGATATCAGCAGAGCATGGTTGAAGATTGAGATTAGCAAAAATCATGAACAGATTTCATGTTACATATAAAAATAAATTATAAAAAGTACTGAGGACCTAGAACTCCTCTGTTTTAGATACATCTATAAACGCGCTATAAAACAACATGAAAACGAAACCTAGAACTCACACCCAGATATCAGCAGAGCATGGTTGAAGATTGAGATTAGCAAAAATCATGAACAGATTTCATGTTACATATAAAAATAAATAATAAATTATAAAAAGTACTGAGGACCTAGAACTCCTCTGTTTTAGATACATCTATAAACGCGCTATAAAACAGCATGAAAAGAAAACCTAGAACTCACACCCAGATATCAGCAGAGCATGGTTCAATATTGAGATTAGCAAAAATCATGAACAGATTTCATGTTCGCATATAAAAATCTTGTAGTGTGGTGTGTTTTGAGAGCGGAATACTGCGGTATTGGACGTATCTATAGCGTAGGTAACAAAAACGGCTGAGATGGCGGTCAGAACTGTCAGTAAATGGTCACCATTTTTTTTTTGGGTTTTTGTTTTTCGCTAAAACTTAAAGTGTGGTGTGTTTTGAGAGCGGAATACTGCAGTCTTGGACGTACTTATAGCATGGGTAATGAAAACCGCTGAGTTGCTGGGCAAAACTGTCAGTTAACGGTAACCAAAGTTAACGTGACATGGTTTTTGCTTTTTCTCTTAATAACTTGTATTGTGGTGTGTTTTGAAAGTGGAATACTGCGTTATTGGACGTATTTATAGCCTAGGTAATGAAAACGGCTGAGATGCTGGTCAGAACTGTCAGTAAATGGTAACCAAAGCTAACGTGACATGGTTTTTGATTAATCTCGTAATAACTTATAGTGTGGTGTGTTTTGAAAGCGGCATACTGCGGTATTGGACGTCTCTATAGCGTAGGTAACGAAAACGGCTGAGATGCCGGTCAGAACTGTCAGTAAATGGTCACCATATTTTTTTTTTGGGTTTTTGTTTTTCGCTAAAACTTAAAGTGTGGTGTGTTTTGAAAGCGGAACACTACAGTGTTGGACGTATTTATAGCGTAGGTAACCGAAACGCCTGAGATGCTGGACAGAACTGTCAGTAAACGGTCACCATATTTTTTTTGTTTTTTGTTTTTCGCTAAAACTTGTAGTTTGGTGTGTTTTGAAAGCGGAATACTGCAGTATTGGACGTATTTATAGCGTAGGTAATGAAAACGCCTGAGATGCTGGACAGAACTGTCAGTAAACGGTCACCATATTTTTTTTGTTTTTTGTTTTTCGCTAAAGCTTTTAGTGTGGTGTGTTTTGAAAGCGGAATACTGCAGTATTGGACGTATTTATAGCGTAGGTAATGAAAACGCTTGAGATGCTGGACAGAACTGTCAGTAAACGGTCACCATTTTTTTTTTGGTTTTTTGTTTTTCGCTTAAACTTGTAGTTTGGTGTGTCCTACAGCAGTAGTAGGCGTATTTATAGCATGGGTAATGAAAAAAGCTGAGATGCTGGGCAGAACTGTCAGTTAATGGTAACTAAAGCTAACCTGACATTGTTTTTGGTTTTTCTCGTTACAATTTGTAGTGTGGTGTGTTTTGAAAGTGGAATACTGCAGTATTGGACGTATTCATAGCGTAGGTAGCGAAAACGCCTGAGATGCTGAACAGAACTGTCAGTAAACGGTCACCATTTTTTTTTTGGTTTTTCGTTTTTCGCTAAAAGTTGTAGTGTGGTGTGTTTTGAAAGCGGAACACTGCAGTGTTGGACGTATTTATAGCGTAGGTAACCGAAACGCCTGAGATGCTGGACAGAACTGTCAGTAAACGGTCACCATATTTTTTTTGTTTTTTGTTTTTCTCTAAAACTTGTAGTGTGGTGTGATTTGAAAGCGGAATACTGCAGTATTGGACGTATTTATAGCGTAGGTAATGAAAACGCCTGAGATGCTGGACAGAACTGTCGGTAAACGGTCACCATATTTTTTTTGTTTTTTGTTTTTCGCTAAAACTTGTAGTGTGGTGTGATTTGAAAGCGGAATACTGCAGTATTGGACGTATTTATAGCGTAGGTAATGAAAACGCCTGAGATGCTGGACAGAACTGTCAGTAAACGGTCACCATTTTTTTTTTGGTTTTTTGTTTTTCGCTTAAACTTGTAGTGTGGTGTGTCCTACAGCAGTAGTAGGCGTATTTATAGCATGGGTAATGAAAAAAGCTGAGATGCTGGGCAGAACTGTCAGTTAATGGGAACCAAAGCTAACCTGACATTGTTTTTGATTTTTCTCTCTAAAACTTGTATTGTGGTCTGTCCTATTGCAGTAGTAGATGTATTTATAGCGTAGGTAACGAAAACAGCTGAGATGCTGAGTAGAACTGTCAGTTAATGGTAACCATATTTTTATACGTTCGAACCCGCGGTGGGGTCGTGATTTTGGCGGAAAATTAACGGAACTATACTTAAAATCAATCAGGGTTTATAGAACTATGCTTAATACAATTCCGCGGTTTTAAAACACTGAAAATACTGTGAGATGCTATGACGTCATATAGGAAGTTAATATCTCACGTTCGAAATCGCGGTGGAGTCGTGGCGTTGGCGGCAAATTGATGGAACTATGCTTAAAATCAATCAGGGTGTATAGAACTATGCTTAATAAAACTCCTCGGTGTTAAAACATTGAAAATACTGTGAGATGCTATGACGTCTTATATGAAGTTAGCATCTCATTTTCAAAATTGCTATTTTGACGATAAAGCAACAGAACTATTGTTACAATCAATCAGGACTTCAGGAGGTATAGAACTATGTTTAAACCAACATCTCGATTCTGAAAAACCTTTAATATGATGAGATGCTGCGATGTCATTATGTGGAGTTGGCATCTCATTTTCAAAATTGCTATTTTGACGGTAAAGCAACAGAACTATTGTTACAATCAATCAGGAGGTATAGAACTATGTTTAAAACAACTCCTCGACCGTGAAAAACCTTTAATATGATGAGATGCTGCGATGTCATATGTGAAGTTGGCATCTCATTTTCAAAATTGGATTTTTCAGGGCAAATGAATTGAACAATCGTTATAAACTATCAGGAACTGTGGAACTATGCTGGATGCAAGCAGAACTCAAGTTATTTGTTGAGATGCTAATACTTGAGATGCTAAGTTCACAGTGACCGTTTCTAGGGCGCGAATCTAGCAAATAAAACAACAGAGAGCTCAATGTCAAAGTCAATCTGACAGCAGAATAAAATTTAGCGAGGTAAAAAGGTCGCTACAATTTATCCCACAGAGCATCTTATATATTTATCCTAGTCAGGCGCAACAAACAGACGACCGTGAACGGAGCAGATTAAATTTTAGTCAGTTTAAATTTTAAACTGGATAATTCACTTAAACGCACCCCAGATCGCAGTACAGCATGACATGGTCTTTCTCGATAACTGGGTCGGGCACATACTTTTATTACCGATACCTCAGTTCATCTGTATTAATTATTAGAGAATTCTATTATGTAAAGCCCGACATATTGTCTCACTACTGGCATCGCAAATGAGACCTGCATGTAGAGGAGCTTTAATCAAAAATAGTTCATCCGCATCGTATTTGCCGGTCCGTCATGTACATACACTCACTCAAGGGCTAGTGCGTGCACAGGGGGATAACTGTTCCAAAACGTACCGACGTTCCTAACTTATGAGGAACAACGGGTACCTAGTCAGAACAAAAACCTGAATAGACACTCTTCTTGGAAGTACCTACATTAGTTTTCTGTCAGCTTTGAGTACCGAGTAATAAAATTGAATTTCTTTTGTTTCGATTCATCCCGTTTTACGGTATCAATCATATTAAAGGGCTAATTTCCAGTTCACGATAGCTACTCCTGCAGATTTCTTGAACTTCTAAAACCTAGTGAGTGTGATAACATGATTCTTTACGGGCAGATCAACGGTGAAATTGGCTGTTATAATTATTGATTTTTTATATATTGACATTCGACATCACACCTGTGGTCAGCAACGAAGGAAAGTGGAGAGAAAAGAAAACTACATGTGGGTTTATATTTAGATAGCAACAGTTTGACATGGATCTAAATTAAACCTGGCGAATGACAAAGTAGAAAACGAATGAAATAGAGGACCACGTTCTTTTTTACCTAGATCCACGTGAGACTGTGTTTTCCGTTTATTCTATTTTTTATCTTCATAATCAACAATGTCATTACGAAGGCTTTCACGAGGAGGTGAAATCACAGCCAGTTTTATTTTGTGGTGCTTAGATCCACTGTCAACAAGACCTTTCATATTGTTCAGTTTTAACTTGGTCTCCAACAATTTTGAATTTTTAATTATTTTAGCTGGTATTGCAAATCCAGTGAGACCTCTGTTGATAATTTCAACATTTGGGGCATCTTCAAATGGTTCGCAAAAACTAGGATCACCGACGTAGTTACTACCAGCATCATACTTACCACTTTGTCGGATATTTTTGTCAGGGGGACTATTATACTTTAATTCAATCTCCTTAAGGTCTAAATAGGGATATTTTTTCATTATCACGAGCTGTTCATACTGACGGAGGTCTTCTTCACTTAGATAATTCTTATCGTTGGATTGTGCCTGAGCATTTCTAGCCACGTTTTGTTTAGAGTCCAATCTTTTCATTGCGTTATTGGCCATCTTCTTGTGATCATGGTGATCAATTCTACCACAAATCTGTGAGCCTATAAAAATATAAGTATGTGTAAGTAGATAGTTGCCTAGGCAACTAATACATAAAACTATAATATTAAACGCACCAGTTATAGCAATAGGGTTATGTACGTATCCTTTATCAACATAACCATCCAAGGAATTGCAATTGGAACCTTGAGCCGAGTTTCCGTTGTTTTTATTTTAATGCATGCTCATAAAATCGAATGTAACTGACCTACATAGGTATACTACTTACGGTTGCTGTAAACATCTATGAACAAGTTTGAGCCCTCCCTGTGCAGCGGAAAAGTGTAGTTGAAAGCAAGGCACAATAATAGGCACAGGATGGTTAAAATCGCAGCATTTCGTTGCATTATGCTGTAGTTCAATACATATTTATACATTGAATTCAATGAGAATCATTGAGAACGCCAAACCGCCTTACCTTTGACAAGAAATTTCATTTTTAACGTCATTCAATAAAAAGTTTGGTATCACTATCATGGTGGTTGTACCTATGACGTAGTTAGTACAACACAAAACAGAACAGTGAAACAGCCCAAATATACAGCGTGTAACAGATAGGGTATAAAGTATAGTCATATGGAAGACTGTGGTACGGACCATCAAACTGAACAACTTTCTTTATGGGACCACCATCGTAATTACAAAAAAATAATCAACTGCCCCATACAAAATGTCAATACCTACTCGACCCAAATGTATGGGACAACTGATTATTTTTAGATTTTTTTTGGTGTGTTATGATAGAAATAAATAAAAAATATTTACCTAAGTACCTATTTGTCGTAAGGACCTACACGTGCATACGAAATAACAAAATTGTAAAAAAAAATCTGCGAAAAAAAAACGACTTCCAAAGAACTCTAAAAAAGGCTAAAATAATTTTACTTTCGGAAGTCAGTGACTTTGTTTATTTCATTGACTTTTTTGATTGGCCACCGACTTCCGAAAGTAAAGTTATTTTAGACTTTTTTTTATTCTTTGTTAACAAAAAGGGGGTTTTCATCCATACGGATACGCCAACCCCATCGTACCTTATTAACTATAATTTACATATTTGGAATATTTACTTACTTTAGATATATGTATTAGAAGGAGAATCATTGACTAGATGTCTTCACCAAGCCACACAACCTCTTTACAATCGTTGATGTAGGCCGTAGGGTTTGCTAAAATTATTTGGATTAGACCAACGTCCAAAATGTTTAATTTAAACTCTCTAATCATTGATTCCCTTTCATTCTTACTCTTAACACACTCCATCAGCAAATGTTGCAAATCTTCAATTTTGTTGCACATTTCACAATTAGGGTATGGCACCTTTCGCATTAGGAAAGCAAACTTTGCTGATGGATAGTGTCCACAACGTAGCCTTAGTGCTAACTTAATATAATTTCTACCCAAACTTATATCCTGGAAGCAGAGCACGCGAGGAGGCTCGTTCTGAATTACTTTATACCAAATTCCTTTCGCTTTAGATATTTCATCAAAGTTGTTCCTCCATCTGTCAAAGCAAGTCATCTTAAACTTGGAGCAATATTCCCAGTAATCTGGAATGTATGTATTTTCGCTACCCATCTCTACTGCAAGCTTTGCCAGACAGTCAGCTTCCTCGTTGCCCCGTAAGCCTATGGTGCTGGGACCCATTGCAATATTATAATAATAATAAATAATAAATATTTATTACCAAAAAGCCAAATACAATTGTCCATCTCAATCAAAACATTATATATGAAGTACAACGCTATGCATTATTTGAGATAGAGTGAACGTCTGTGTCTGTGCTAGTATAAACTGTGTTACAGACACAGGCGCCTTCCTCTTACAGTTCTTTGACAATTTGCTGCACTTTGTACGAGTTTTGTAAGCATAAAACTTAGATATAAGTACTTAACACTTATTATAATTTATGTATGCAAGGAATGGGTGTGTGTGGTGTGGGTGTATGTATGGGTATGTGTGGTGTGGGTGTATGAGCGTGTATGTGTGTTTCGTTTGTGTCACAGTATAGAATAGATAATGAAGTAGTAATTTAAATCTGTCTTTAGTTGTGTCAGTAAGTTTTTTTTGCAAAGAGTTGTTCAGTCTCATCGTACGTTAACTTTTGAAGAAAACTACTAACTACAGTTTTACATTTAAATTTAGGTAAAGAATATACGTTGCAGGTTTCGTTTACTTTGTTATAAAGGTGCCTGCTAAGACACGGGTAGCTTCGTCTCGCCAGAGCAGTTTTGGTAGTCACAGGTGGGCACACAGGATCCTTACGTCGTTTATTTTGTTCTAGTAATCTTGGGTCATAGGTCAATGATGAGTGCACACGTAAAGTGATGTTGAGTGCACAGAGCTGTCGGACAGTAAGTACAGATATGTCTTTATAAAGCTGGGTTGTCGGGTACCGGTAAGGTTTGTGAAGCATGACTTTCAAGACAGCTCTTTGTGCCCTCTCAAGGCGAAGTAAATACGTTTTATGTGTACCACCCCAGACAGCAATACAATAGGTTAGAAGTGACTGAGCCAAGGCGAAATAGATAGTTTTTAACAAACGGTCGGCAACTACTCTTCTCAGTTTTTTCATAGGGAACATTAGCTTACGAACACGCGTAACCGTCAGACTGATATGTTTTTGCCAACTCAGTGTGTTATCAATATGCACGCCCAAGTATTTTACACAAGAGCTTCTAAGTATACTAGGGCAACTGCAAGGGGTCAGTGTAGGGTGACAACTATGGGCTTTAACGTCTGGCATACTAGGCTGCGTAGAAGTGTTTGCTGAGAAAGGGACATAGTGGGTTTTAGAGACATTTAGCGTAAGTAAATTTAATGAAAGCCAATCCATGACTATGCCAAGAGCATTTTCAGCTGCATGATGAGCAGATTCCCATGTTTCTCCACTTATGATAAGCGCAGTGTCGTCTGCATATACGAGTATTTTGCAGTGTGGGATTGATAGCTGACACAATCTGTTTACAAATAGGAGAAAAAGTGTGGGCCCTAGCACGCTGCCCTGTGGTACGCCAAAGGTTAGATTCACATCGTCACTGATGTAGTTGCCTTACTCGTTGGTTACGGTTTGTGAGATAGTCACGGAAGAGGTTTAGAGTGATATCTCTTATTCCTATGCTTTCTAAACCATGTAGAAGGATAGGAGTAGAAACCGTGTCGAAAGCTTTGGCTAAATCAAGAAATATACCTATAGTTTTAGTCCTAGAATCAAGATTCTTAACAATTTGGCTTGTCAGTTCAAGAACAGCATCCTCTGTTGATACGCCTCTCCTAAAACCGTATTGGTTTGGCGAAATTATGTTGTTGATATTACCCTAGTCCTTTGTTGACATTATTATTCAATTTAAGGATATCATAAGCTATCGATGCACCTCTGCAGCCACACACAAATGTTGTATGGCACTCCTGCTATCAGTAAAAATAATTACTTTATTAAGTTTTTCACTAATTGCATAAGCCACTGCTTGATAAAATTATTGCAATGAGCTCCATGCAGAGACATTATACAGACAGTTGCATAAATTTTAAAACTAGCTTTATAACCTGTATTTTGCCAGAAAAAGGCGGCTCCACACCCGTTTACACTTTTTGAACCATCTGTGAAAATTTTACACCAATCACTGTACTTAGAAACTTACTCTGATATCACTTCATGAACCAATACATTGGGATTATAATATTTATTTGCTTGCTTGATACATTCCAAATCAGTTTTGATGACCATTTTAATTTGGATAGCGGATACCCAAGTATCTAAAGTAAACATTCTGAGAATTTCCGCAGGATTAATTTGTAGTGTAGTAATTTGTAGTACTTCATTAAAAGCAGTAGCAATTAATGGTTTCTTTTTATTTGACCAGTAACTATAATGACTAAGAGAGCTCAACTCTGAAATTGTGTAAAAAAACATGTATTGACCATGAACGTGATTTTAATATAAACTTGAATGCAAGATATTGACGTCTTACAAATGTGGTGGTATGTGTAACTCTCTTTCCATCACGTGGATTGGAGTACAAGAAGTACTCCATAAAACCCTATTTCCTTATGGGCTTGATTTTGTAGCTTCCAATTTGGATACATGTGTCTTTGCACTGGAATCACATAAGTAACAGGCATAATCAATACTTCTTACCAACGAGATATATATTCTACGCATGTGTTTAGTATGAACACCCCAGGAGAATCCTGCTTGGACTTTTAATAATTTTAAAAATGTTGTAAATTTACTGACTATTTTATTAATATGTTTGCGCCAGTGTAAACTTCTGTCTAACCATATACCTAAGTATTTAACACATAACTCTACTATTGATAAAGGTTGATCATACACTTTTAAGGACGGCAATATCCTTCTTCGTCCCCTACTAAAAAAACAATAGGTAATTGGATTTGGTTGGTGATAACGCCAATCCAATCTCACCCAGTAAAGTTACTAAACAGTTTAACTCGTCTTGTATATTACGTTCAGATGTTATTATTTGTTTGTCGCTTGTATAGAAAACAAAATCGTCGGCATAGTGCGATATCATGAATTCATGACATTTTGAATTTTACGACAGATTTGATACGTAACTAAGTTAAACAATAAAAGGGATAGGGGGTCCCCTTGTGCTAATCCTCTATTAGTCCATCTAACATGTCTTTTTGGAAGTCGGTTTTTTTTCCGCAGAAAGTTTTTTATTTTACTCGTAGTACCTTTTTAGTTGTAGTAAGTATACCACACAAATTCTTGTCACGCGAAACAATTTTTTTCATTGTATTGTAACTAGAAGTTATTAAGGAACCATCATGTCGTGTACATAGCCCAAGAAGAAAAAAATACATATTCAAGGAAAAATGACCAAATTACTGAACCATTCAACTAAAAAAGATTTTTTCCAATCGGTTCATTAAAAGACGGAGTTACAAGGTAACAAAAAAAAAAACCGAATTGAGAACCTTTTTGAAGAAAGTTGGTTAAAAATTATCATTATTAACACTACAGAACGGAACAAAAAGTTGACAGCTTGCACTTCGTGACTGCGACAAGAAGGTTACCACTCAGCATAATGCTGTGCTATGCTGCTATGGGGGCTCACAGCACACTGCTGATTTTCAGTTTTTACCAGAGAAAAAACACAACATATGGATGACTTTTAATTAAATTGGCTACCCATATGCTAAGATCTCGTTAAATCATTGAGAGGGCAAAGAGAATAAAATAAGTAAGTACCTATAGCTTTGGAATAAAATTAGTGTATTTTTTTATGGTAAATTTTTTGTTCTACCAGTCGAACTGGGTAAAAAAATTGGGTAAACTTAAAATATGTCGGTAACTTTCTTTAATTTACAGGTTTAATTTAAGGGGTTTAATTTACGGGTTTTAAATAAATAAATAAAAATACTTACATAAGTACCAATTCAATAACTTACAATAATACTTAAAAGATTGTCTAACTAATTTGTTTATCCCAAGTTGGGCCAAAGAATAACTTTGTTTCACTTGCAATCCCGCCTAGAGGGTCGGGTTTATAAAAATGAAGCGTCCCCATTGGTCGTCACTCACCCTTTCCCCTGTATTCCCGTACGGGATGAAGAGGGAGCGAGCAGGGGGCGGGGCGGTGTTCCTCGGGGATGTCAGTATGCACCTGACGCTGCCAATTGACCTATCTTCCGTAATCGGGTAACACGTGTGTTGTACGGTAATCAACACGATCACGATGAGTGAGGAGGTCGAGGAGAATGGTCAGACGGACGCGAAAACTGTACAAACGCTGCAAACACCACGGCCGTCGTCTCCGCGGAAATTCTTTGCCCGGATTTACGGTCACTTAGAGGAGCCTAAGAGACCGAGTGTGGTGGAGAACGTGGCAGGCTTCGAGAGCGACTCGTCTTCTGACGTGGAGATAGGCGAGAGTGAGGGTTCTCCAGAGGTCCAGGCCAGGGAGCTCCCGCTGTGGCCACCGCCGCCGCCACTGCCGCTGTGTCCTCGTCCGATGCTGCTGCCGCACCAACAGTTAGCTTTCGGAGCTGGTCTTGCTGCTTTCTGTGAGTTAATATTACTTTTTAAATATTTGTTCTATTTGGAATGAAATTCAAACTGATTTTGTTCCCCTTTTCCAAAGTACGAAATAAACGCAAAAAACAACGTATTTAATGTTGCAACGAAAAATTCATATACTAGATACTTACTAGGCCGCATCTCCACATCCCCTGTATCTACATGGAATGTGGAGATCAGGGATCTCTCCCTGCCTCCCTGCACATCTTTTGAGGAATACAAGTTCTTTTTTTAGTTATCAGGCCTTGCTTTCTACTATTTAAATTACCGATTATGGTATTTACGAATTACGATTACTGCCAGAAGCTTTGTGAGGAATAGGGCATGGAATAGGGGTTCATGAATAAATATAATAACAGCTACACGGGTCGATACAAGGCAAAACTACGTTTACCGACGTAGTCTCGTGGATGGTTGACCAACCACTTCATAATGGTGATCTGCTCCGTACCTCGGAAAGCTATATGGGTAAACTACTGGTCCCGGCAGTAATTTTTAAATAATTGATATTCGTTACGGATGGTCAGAAGCCCGAATGCCTGACCTATCCAAGAGTATTGCCCAGTTACTGGGTTGTGGAAGTCAGACGACAGATAGACAGTCGCTCCGTGTAAAATACTGGTATTTAGCTGCATCCAGTTAGACTGGAATTCCTCAAATCTCAACATACATAGATAGTTGTAAAAATTCTAGGCAGATGACGGTGTGAATGTACACTTAGATCAGAAATGCGAAACCGTAGTTGCCAAAATTCTCATCTACATTTCATTATATATTCAATTCTAATCTAGGAAATCTTCAAGTCTAGAGAGTTTATGTAGGGACCTACAATAATGTCAGTATGAAATTAATGTTATTAGAGAAACGTGCTCCAGCAAGGACTGCATAATCTTTTAGTAGCTATCAGGTGGGTAGTCAATACGCGACGCGATCTAAAATTCATGTAAAGTTAACAATCAAAAAACATTTTCTCTCCAAAGCTCCTATTTTTATTTTTTATTTTTTTTGAAGATAAATTAATTTGCAAGAATGGATTTTGGAAAACTCATCTCACAATGGGTCCAAATATTGGGCGAAAGTCTGTATGGAAGTTCGTCATTTTACCAAATGGGAAATCCTTCACGACTTGTGTCACAAACGAATGACCCGACCAGGGAGCACAAATTTGGTCTTAAAATACTTAGCATAATCAGGATATCATGTTCCCACTGCTAACACACGGCCTCCTCTCTATGAGAGGTAATGGGCTATAATCCACCACGCGGGCCCAGTGCGGGTTGGTAGATGTCACATATCTTCGAATTTTTGGTTCTAGGACATGCCGGTTTCCTCACGATGTTTTCCTTCACCGTCTTTGAGAGCATTGGTGATGAAATAAATTACACAATGTAATGCGCCTGCCTGGGTTCGAACCCACGACTTATTATTCGTAAGTCGGGGGCGTCACCACTGGGCCACCGCTGCTCTCGCTGCCACCGCTGCTAAAAGACTTGTTTACAGTAATGTTTATTTACTTAGAAAGGTTAAAGCCATGTTTTAGTTCTAAGCTTTGCGTTACATTGTGTGCTAGGTGACATATTCCCTGATGAAAATCCAACAGTGCGGTTTTATTTAGTCACTAGCGGCCCGTCCCGGTGCCTATGTTACTCAGGGTGAATATAGCTTTCTAATGGTGTATGAATGAGTTTTTGAGTTTATTCATTACAAACATACACACAAAAATAAACTATTTTGAAAAAAGTAAAAAAGCAAAAAAGTAAAAAATAACTTTAGCTTCAGAAGTCGGAGACTTTTGCTAGTTTGATTTTGTTTTTTTGTCACTGACTTCTGAAGCTAAAGTTATTTTTTACTTTTTTGTGTTTTTGAAGTCGGTTTATTTTTATGCAAAAAAGTTTTTTATTTTTCACTTTTTAGTGGTTCACATGTGCTTACCCCTTCACAGCGGACCTGCGTGATGTTATGGTTTGAGCTGGTCTGGTGTAAACAATAAACAAACATAAGATTTCAGGAATCCCAGTCCATTTGCTATCATTTATTGAGGAGTTCCGTTGCCTATCTCCGAAGTTCTTCATCAGATGTTCACCAAATTGAAATGGGACCACTCCGAGAAAGTACTCTTCCATAAACTACCCAAATCGCTTCAAGTGTGCCTATAAAATTTGAAGAGCCGTCTCTATTTCTCCAAGATCCATCATCAGATCCTGAATTGATGATCATGGGACCACCTGGGAAGTATACCCTTTCAAACCAAAAAAAAAAAAAATCCAAATCGGTCCAGCCATCTTCGAGTAATCGGGGAACATACATAAAAAATAAAAATAAAGGTTCTGACGAATTGAGAACCTCCTCCTTTTTGAAGTCGGTTAAAAATACAAATCTTTCCTCTTTATAATATTAGTGCAGATATACATAATTAGGTGTTGCCTAATGTTAGTTAACGGTAAAACGAACCAAATGCATGGTTTTACAGCAGTTTATTACAGCTGCTGCACAGGTGCTAGCCGCTCGGGTCGATCTTTAGGTTAAGCCGTGCTTGCCTAGGTTGGTCTGTGGATGGGTGACCACCCATTACTTACCGAGTTTCCTCCATGCCTTGGAAAGCACGTTAAGCCGTTGGTCCCGGCTGTCATCTGTAGGTCTTTGACAGTCGTAACTGGTAGTCAGTGGCCCAAAAAGTCTGACAACCTGTCTTACCAAGGGGTATCGTATTACCCAGTACTTTATATGGAGCGACTGCCTATCTGACTTCCACAACCAAAATACGATATGCTTTGGTAAGATTGGTTGTCAGACTGTCGAGCCAGTTGACTACCACGGGCCACGGACCAATCACTCAAAATCTGCATCAGGATTTTCCGCAGCGACGATTGTCATGATTGGCCATATATGCCACTTCTTTTTAACATAAAATATAAAAGTAAACTTTTAAATAGCTAGTAATTCCGGAATCCACTGGATGCGAGAAGCACAGGTAGGACCGCCAGGAGGAGGAGTATGTGCAGTAGCGGACGTCTTTCGGCTGCTATGATGATGAAGTTGATGATGGTGTGAAGTCCTCCTCGCTACCACCATCATCATCTGCCAAGCCTTTTCCCAAATATTTTGGGGTCGGCTTCCAGTCTAACCGGATGCAGCTTCATACCAGCACATTCACTCATCGCTACCTCCACATTCACTTAAACTTGAATGTACACTGGACGTACATTTGAGTAGTGTCGTTATAAGAGTAGGTAGACTACTATAGGAGATACATATTTTGGTGCACTCGATGACTGAAAGTTGATGTAGTTGCAACTTGAAACACTTAATTTAACAGGTATTTATTTATTTATTTTTTTTACCGTCGTCGAACACAGGTACGTTGCTCGACGACACTACTTTCCGCCTCGCTGCTTCTCTACGCCTAGGTGCCGCATTATGTTCTCCTCATCGCTGTCACTGTGGTGAAGTTGTCAACAGCCTCGGACATCACGGCCTGTCATGCAGCCGAAGTGCGGGCCGTTTTGCACGGCACGCGAATTTAAATGACATCATCCGACGAGCTCTTGTCACCGTCGGCGTTCCAGCTATATTAGAACCCAATGGCTTGGCACGCGACGATGGCAAGAGACCGGACGGGATGTCTTTGTTTCCATGGAAGATGGGTAGGCCTTTAGTGTGGGACGCAACATGTGTCGATACTCTTGCGCCATCCCATCTTCCTAGCTCATCGTGCTGTGCTGGGGCTGCCGCTGCGGCTGCAGAGAACCTCAAGCGGCGTAAATATAGTAACCTCATTGGTAACTATATTTTCGAGCCGTTTGGGGTTGTAACTCTAGGACCGTGGGGTCCGAGCGCTCACAGCCTTTTCAAGGATATTTCTAAACGTTTAGTTGACACTTCCCGTGACCCAAGGGCTGGCTTTTACCTTGGCCAAAGGCTTAGCGTTGCCATACAACGTGGCAACGCCGCCAGTCTCTTGGGTACATTACCAGTTGACAGCGTTGAGGAGGAGTTTTTTGACGCCATTTTTTAAGTTTGTTGCTAGGTTATTTACTTTAGGTTATTTTAATTAATAAGTCTGTATATTATGTATATTAATATTCTTAGCAAGTACTTAAAATGTTATTCTTCTAAATAAAAATAAATTATAATTAACAGGTATTTCTGATGTGAAAATATTAAATCTATTAAAATATTTTATACAATGAAGCTGAAGAGTTTGTTTGTTTCAATATGCTTATCTCTGGAACTTTCCAGTAGGATTTGAAAAAATCGTTTTGCATTTGATATCCCAATTCTTGAGGAACGTACATTAGTGTCCCGACCCGATTCTTGTGTGAAACGTCGGAGCTCAGCTAATGTTACACAATATCTATAGAAACCTAGGAAATAACACCAATAAAAACCACCAACCAACCAATAATAATTGTTCAAATCGTAGGACATAAGATGCTAAATATTATGTTCCAAATGTATCAAAAATTCGCAAAAAACGCAATGAATATTGATCCAAGATGAAACCTGAATTCAAAATGCATTTTCGTTGTAATTGTGTTACGCAAATACCTCAATTTTTTTTTTTTTATATTGGTGATAGATAGTCAGTAGTTAAATAACAAATAAATACTAACATTTCGAGTATGAAAGATGAACTGAAGAAAGGCTCGAACTATTGTCAGCCATTATGACCCATATTCTAACCAACAAGCTAGATGGTTATGTCCAATTCATTTTTTTTACCGCTCGACTCACCTCCTTCCATATAAAGAGTTACGTTCGTAGCAACATTGCAGTCGTCATTGCAGGTCCGCGGAAGTCGGCCACGGCCACAGGATGAGCGACAGAAATAACCCTAAACAAAGTACAAAAACAAACTTTTTAAACTTAAGCTGTGGAACGTGTTCCGACTCCATTCCGAAATTCCAAGCATGGATGGGTTACTAACATGTTAAAAGTGTGGCAATTTAATATTGTTCTAAAATCAAATTAATTGTAGCCGTCACAAAGCACTCGGGTGAAATAAAATCTGTTTCTAGGAATATCCTAATTCGTAGCACAGGTCTACGACGGGGTCTACGGCGTGCTACGAAGCTACGAATTATTTGGAAAGCCATTTTGTACAATTACTTTCTATATTGGCATGGCACTTAAATGTAAGAATATAGATTGGGTGTACTTTTATCAAACATAAACGGCAAACAAGACCCAAGAACGATGTTATTTTTCCAATTCATAAAAATACAGGTATATTTTAACATTAATTCGTTGATTATTTACGTAGATACCATTTTCTTCGTTAATTTAGGAAAACATCATAAGATTAAATAAAAATAAACTGCGCAAAATGTTTTATTCAATACCGCCTCTTCAGAAGAACTGAGATCAAAGATATCTTTTTTACGTCCAGAGCTTACTCGTATAAATAAAATATCACTAGAAAAATATTTGAATATAATGGAGGGTGTCCATAGATAAGCCTTTTGCGCCGTAGAACCTTGTTCACTAATCCTTTCACACAACTCTTTGCCGGACATCTCTTTAAGGATTCAATGGAAATCATATTTTTTTTCAAAGTTTTCAGCAAGATTCTCAAAGAGTTCTTATATTTTCTTTCTTATCGTGTAAGTTGATCAGCTGTAGTTAAATATTTTTCAGTTCTATTATTTTACTATGTGCGTTCCCATTGAGGGACCGCTTTACTTATTCTATGAAAGTATTTTCAATAAGATAAGACAAACAAAAAGATCCTGCCTACATAAACTACAAACAGTAACGTAATTGAATTAGGTAGTGATCATCGAAGTTGAGAGCAGCGGTGGCCCAGGTGGTGGCGGCCCCTACTTACGAACAGTACCTAAGTCGTGAGTTGGTACCCAGGCAGGCGCATTATTTTGTACATCACTACTGCTCTTAAAACGGTGAAGGAAAACATGGTAAGGAAACCGGCATGCCGTACAACCAAAAATTCGAAGACATGTTGCATGATGACGCTGCCTCCGTGTGGTGGATTATAGCCCATTCCCTCTCATATAGAGGAGGCCATGTGTCCCAGCAGTGAAGTTATATTGCAGCTATAAGTACATGTTGAAGCCTGTAAGTGTACCCCATACATCCTATCTAATCTAGTTGGCCTTTCTCTATCAGAGTTGGGGAAAGAAATGTGGTATTCAACCGCAAAGTACCCAATCAAAAAGCAAACTGAAGATGAAATCATCATGCCTGGTTTCGTTCTCAGTGTCAGTACCTACCTACGCTGACTGAGGCTCAGAGTAGGTACTTATTCGTTACTGAGGTATAATAACTTGTTTCCATTGCGAGCTCATAAATAAAAATAAAAACACTGAAAACATTTCACCAGAATTACAATGACGTCACAGTTACAATAAAATCTCCATTTACCTCCACAACAATGGCTGTTATAATTTTCATTTAAGCTTATTAGTATGAAAATCTTTTTCGTGAGGAGCCTTATTGCCATGAAAATAGAATCATAATGGTTTGTCGCGTCGCTGAAAAAGCTTTGGTGAAGAGTCTGTAAGGAGGGGTGAGGGGGGGTGTAGTGACGGCCCGCTTGTCGGCATGCCATGATGCGATTACCACACCACGTCTCACTGGCTTCAAATAGAGGCGTGCCGGCACCCATTCGAACTCGCTCTCTCGATAAAATTGTCGGCACTGTTCCGCTACGCTATAAAATCCATTGTTCAACTCTAATAACTATTGCGAAATAACAGTCCATGAAACTGATTATAGAAACGTTTATTTGTGTTTAGGTTTGTATTGTGTTTCAGTGTTAAATTAATGAAAATCTGGGTAATCAGTGCTAAGTATTATTCTAGGAATGGAATTTTGATATGAACTAATAAGCTTCCTTCACAATATGAACATGAATAAATTATAATTATCGGATAATATTATCACCATTAACAAGTTATGCTTTGTCCATCGGTTTTTGAGCCGAGCACTATTATAAACGTTGTTTGAGTAACCGAAAGACCAAAGAGACAATGATGTCGATGACAAAGAAACAATTGCTAGAATGTGAAAGACGATAATGTGGCTTGGAAGGGGTTGACTACTGAGATGATGAGTAACCAAAGATGAATGATGAAAAAGACGTTTGCTGCTGGTCTAATTTCACCAAGACTACCCAACCTACACATAAAAACATTAACTTGGGTGATGATGCGATTTGAGCAATAGCTGCCAAGCAATGCTGGATTTCGTAACACCACGAAAAAAAAACCCGGAAATGGACCACGGCATTTTCCAGTATTATAGGGACCAAAAAAAGCTCCATGGTCCCTTCCAGAGACTACGAGAAGGGACCACGGGCGAAAAAGGAATTCTTTTCCGTTCTTTGTGGATTCTGGCTGTAAGAAATTCTACAGATAAGAATTAAGTCCCGCCCATTTTAGAACGAGTGAAAATTGCTGTGTCTGAAATATTCTTGGAATCAGTTTGTCATTGCCCGAACCTAACTGTCCCAGATATGCCATGTGTAATGTACGGTATATGCGGTCCCTACACTCGATAGCAAAACGAACTCAATTTTTATCAACCATGGACACTCAAATCTTCATTGTGCAGTACTTAGCGTACATCGATGAGCTCGTGGGAGCTCGCACGTGCACGGACCATGGCTTGCGTTCCCCGACAACACAGCATTTCGATTTATATTAGTCGCAATTTATATCGCTCTCGTTTCACATCGCATTTGACCGAGGTACGGTTTCACCGAGGATTAATATGTGTTAAGTAAAGCTTAACAGCCTGTTACAAATTCCACAATCGATTGTTGAATAAAAACGACTGTTTAAATTTCAATTATAATGCTTCTTATAGTAATGTGAAATAGATATACGTACTAAGATTACCTAATACTTAGTGGTGTTGTAATGAGAGCTATAATTATACCCATGACGTTTGTAGTTACGTGTGCCACAATGCGTAGCAGTTTACCCTGAAAGTGCTACGTCGCGTAGCCACATAAATCTTGAGGATCTGAATCATTGATTATTTTCCTGAATAGATTGGTGTATTCTTTTTCCAATAATAATATCAAGAAAGTATCCCAATACCATTTACTAACCCTCTTATCCCTGGTAAGATAGTTAGCCGCTTTGCAAAAAGTAGGTAGTTAGCTGGCAATAATGTAAAGTATCAATATAATATCAAAAATCCAACCGACTGAGTATTTCTTTTCCACATCACTACTTTTACCAAGCGGGAAAGATCCAGTTGGTAATAATAAGAAGACGATTTCACTACGAGTTTTCTGTATCTACGAGTATTGTGTTCAATTGAAATGCAGTGAAGCGTAGATTTCGTAATATCAATATCTGGCGAGAGGCTCGGAAAACAAAACATGAATAAGTCAGGTGTGGAACTTCCATCTCTAAATGCGCTCTAGGGAATGGTCGAATGAAGCTGTAATTAGGGGATCTCTTCTAATGAATATTAAGGGGCGCAACCCTAACACGGCCAGCTCTTATTGTTAGCATTGTTGATTAAACACAATCTTTTTTTTAATCGCTAACAGCAATGGTATTTTTGTAGTTAAGATTAATGTTTGATCAATATCATGGTTTGTTGTCTTTTACTGGAATAAAGTTGATTAAAAATGGTTTTTCGTTTAATAACCTGTCTGTCTTTGCGAGGATTGATTTATTTAGGTACTCACTGTAGCTAATCAGCAATTTAAGTTGATAATCATCACGAGAGGTTTGAACTACAAAAAATTACAGTCAAGTTTAATTTAGTTCATTTTCATGAGCTGTATTGACCCTATAATTAATTACTTATTACAAACCTCAATTTCTAGGTGTTATTATTAGTTATATTAAAGTTCATGTAACTAAATAAAAAATAATCTTCACACAAATCAAACTAAGCTCCCACATAAACCACTAACAACACTCACTTTCGACTCGATTAAGCGCATGACGATTTAATGTGACAACGCTCAGTCAGATAATACCTCCATTGTGGTCCAATTACATACATACGGTGCTCACGGCAAGGGACCACAGCTGACGAGTCCCAGGGACATCCACCCTTTTCTCTCCCACTATCTAATTGAACCAATCTTGTTATTAGTAGATTGCGTGCACTTGATTTTGATGCGGATTTATAGGCTTTTGTTGTTACCAGGTCTTGGGTAAACTTCTGCAGCGGGAAGGCCTGACCTAATGACCTCTTCTATTGCCTATGGAAGGGATGACTTGCTTCATGCTTGAACACTACCTAGGTACGTTTAGCTGACTGACATAGAGCATCAGATTAAATAAGTTGACTACCTACCAATTGAGGTACCGATTACTCTACTGAGTTATTGCTGATTGCTCATCCTTTTTGATGCTAGTATCGTAGATGTGCAGTCACGTCCGAAATCATAACTGCAGCTGCACTGTCGCCTGTGGCTATTGCCAACCGAAACATCGCTGTAGCCTGCCTTCGCTTTTAGGATGTAGATACTTTGCTTTTAATCACCAGTAGCGACGCCTCAGTGTAAGAAATGGAATTGTTTTGCCTATGTTGAGGGTCAAGTTGCTTTTTCAGTTCTGTCAGGATATTTGCACCGCCGTCGCCATTATTCTTTGCTACATAATTCAACTTATACGTACCAAAACAAAGTTCTTTGTCTAATAGGTACTAATTAATGTGGCCCAAGGTAGTATCTACCTAAACATATCCGCAGTAAACTGAATTTGATATCCCTCATTAGGTCCTTACCTACCCACCTACGTATCTACTACAATAATGATTCAATTCAAACAATGGTGGGTGCCTTCAATAGAAACAAGCGAAATGAGAACAATCTGGCACGCATCCGGACCGCGCCTAACGAGACGGATCATGCGAACTTTTATTTTTCTCCTTTGTAGAAATAATAAGTATTTTCGCTAACAAAAATTATACGTGGTTTTAAGAATAAAGACTGAGTGCGAAATGCACACACACGAGAATATACAAAAGAATAGTAGGTATATACATTTTGATTTAAGTGGGGAAACTTTGTTATTGCATTCGAGGTGCAATTAACACCCGAGTTGCAGGTGAAGGTGCTATGGAGCCGAGAACTACAGTAACAAATCCCCACGCGTATCAAACGACGTTTTCAATACACTTTCGAAGAACTAAAATATTAAAACGGAAAGTAATTTTGTCAGGAATTAGAAACTATGATGATAACTATGATTTAATTTGCTTTTTTCCGCGCTTTGCTTTTGCCAGGTTGAAGAAGAAGCAAAGGCCTAATGTGAAAACTAGAAAATTCAAATATTTTTGAATTTAGAACACAAATAAATGTTAATTTGTTCATAAAAGTAATTATATGTTTTAAATAATCATGTTTATCTATGATATTCTATTTATAAACACAATTTAAATACTCAAAAATATTTACGCCGTAAAGACGCACACTTTGCAGAGATTTAAAAAAATATATCACCGGTGACTATAGTCATTGAACCCATTTGGACTGCAGTATAAGTTTAGTTCTTCTAATAGTTATTTGAGCAAAATTTTATTTCCGCACGTGTGCGGAAAAATATTAAAAAGCCACGGGTGTTAAATACATTCCATGTTGAACCTAATCGTAGTGCGATAATAACCAGTTTTCGAGAAAGTGTATATTGAAAAATCATTTGGCTCACACCATCATCATTCTCCTGCACTAATCTCAATTTATTTGGGATCGGCGTAGCATGTCTTCTTTTTACCCGACTCAACGAAGCCAAAAGGGAGGGTTATGATTTTAGCAGTCTATGTATGTATGTATGTTTGTTTGTATTTACGTATGTTCCTCCGTAGCGCCTAAACTATTCATCCGATTTTGATGAATAAGGTGTCAATCGATTCGATAATATGGCCCGGGTAACATAGGCTACAAACCGAAAAAAGCACCGATTTTAATTAGATCGTGAGTCTTCAGTTGGCGGGTTTTAGCGGTAGTAAAGGTACCACGCAAATTCTTGTTTCGTACATACTTCTATGTTACCTTACTCGTCATCTTAGCAGCCTCTTTCCTAGCCAATTCCATCCTTCACACCGTCACACATAACGTAGGTCAATGATGTTATACATATAATAGGTAATAAATATCATAATCCTTGGTTCGTGCGTAGGTAGGTAGGTAATCCCAAAGGTTGACTGTACCTTTTGTGTCTTATCATTATAGGTAAGTCTAAGTTGTATAAAACGCAATTCACGCATGTGCAAAGATATATGAAATTGCAACTGAGGACATCTTATCAGCTAATTCAATTGATTTCCTTATCTTTCCTTAGCAATCCGACACGATAAGCTGACAAATAACTTTGGCTTCTTTTGCAAAGACAAATCATGTGATTACAAATCACAGGATACGGAAGGCAATGTGCATCGGCTCGTGAACTAGCCACTAATTGACCGGACATTATTGTAACGGATACTAATCCGCCGCCATATGTCGCGTAGCTTCTCGCCTGCGAAGCGCTTCAATCCCGACTGTGCATCGATGTCGCACGCTCTATTTGAACAAGGGTTCTGTCTTAATGTGGGTGAACCCTTTGTAACTGAACTGATTCGTATAAACTAGAGCTGTACAATTTTGAAGACATCGTAATTGATAATCTACATGGATATGTTACCGGAAAAGTATGTAATCCGTCATTGTATACAATTCCTAGGAAATGTGTACAATTCCTAAAATGGATAGGAAATCTATGAAATATTTTGTAATAAGCACTTTTCCCAGGAAATCTATACATTTATTCTTGATGTTCTTAGGAGGGGAAAATATAATGACCACCAAAAATAACTTTGTGACCACTAACATCTATCACCCAAAATAGTAAATGAGCACCAAATTTTAATGACGTGATTGAAGACAAACTAGTTTTGCCTAGGCCGACTTGGGTGTCCCCAAGTCGGCCTAGGCCCCGACACGGATAGATTAGGTTAGAAGGGTATTTTTTTATAAACCATTCAGATGTAGGAGCCCCGCGAAGCGGTGCTCCGTCGACCGGGTCTCCCTCGACTCGGACTCGTTTTAATATATTTCCTAGTATCATCTCGGAATTGCATACAATTCCTAGGAAATATATACATTTCACAAGAAATGTGTGTCAGTGTGTCTTAAAGAATCGTTGAAACATTATTTTACACATTTCTTAAGTAGGCTCGGAATTGTATAGATTTCCTAAGAATTTTGTACAATTCCTAGGTTTCATACATTTCCGGTAACGGATACACTAATGAAGACGGTAGTACAGCTGTTGTAGGTACAGTGCTGAATGGTTGTTAATAAAAAGAACGCCGCCGCCGCGCCGCCGGCCGAGTGCGAGTCGGACTCGCGCATGAAGGGCTATAAAGTGCGCCTAAATCGACACTTACAGTTGTTTGTAAGTACCTATGCAAAAAGACTAAAAAATATAGGTCTTGGGACACTTGTTGCTAGTTGGGTTAGTAATGGGGTCCCGTTTTTACCCCTTGGCTAAGGAACCCTAAAAACAATATGGCGGCGTAAGTTCCGATTATGGCCACGCGCCGAAAGAATCATGCAGCAGTCTAACAAGACGTGCGTGCCCAAGAATGGATTTATTTTTAACGTATCTAGCAATCAGGTTTCACTTTGTTTAATTAAAAATATGGAACCCCTACTATATCAGTGTCGGGACAATTTGTTAACAATATCGAATAGCAAAATTATGAACGATTAAATAATCGTGATTCACCCTTGTGGCGCGGGCAGGGTTTCACTCGAAGACACTTCCGGGACAATATGGTGCGGAATCGGAGCTCTTACAAGCGTATTTTTCTCATGCCTCAAACACTCACAGGTACACAGGAATTGCAAGGAATCCTTACTTTACTGACGAGTTTTTTGTTAGGTCTTAGTATTCGCGTGGGAAACTTGAGTTTTTGCAAAACGGCTTGGTGGTTTTAAGTCCTACTTAAGTACGTAGTACAGACGCCAGAACAACAACAAGCTAACCGAAACTGTTAAATTTCAATCAACCTTGAACCTAATGCTAAAATTTGACAGATTGTAGTAGCTTGATGTACTGGCGTCGTCTGTACATCCCATTTTGGTAATTAAGAGCGGCCAACCCATCATACTTTTCATACAAACGCTCGTACGTGATTATGCCGTTGCTACACATCTATCTTTGATTTTTTTGAACTAATAGGTGTTTTGTGCACTATTTCTAGGTTTCTATGCTTGTAAAAAATAAAAAAAGTAGAAACAAATTCAGTATAAGCCTCCAAAAACTGCTGTTTTGCACAAATTTTACCTGAAGTTTGGCCGTTCATAATGTACTCATAAACTGTAAAAATAAAGAAAACATCTCGATAGAAACCTTGCACATGTAATGGAGATTCTTGATGATAAATATTTATTTCACACACTTGTAAGACTTATTCAAAAACAAAAGAAGGGAAAGGAAGGGAAGGGCCATCTTAAAAGACCAACATGAGTAGGTATACGATTATGAAAAATGATACAATTAAAGTAATTATGCCTAACAACACAGGGACAGGCCAACTTGTTTGCAACTCAAAAGTATTGCTGCAAATTAAATTCTGGAGTCAGACAGTCACATATTTTGACATACTTGTGACTCAACAATACGATTCGAAATTCTCGATTGATGACGATTAGGTCAAGAGCAGTCACCCAATCTTATTTTCAACCAATTTCCTGTTTCTGTATTTATAAAAACAAACCCGTTTTGTTTTTCAGTGGCTCGCAGACGACGCAAGGAGAGCCGGCCACGGCGACAGCGTACCACCTTCTCTGCACACCAGACTCTTAGACTGGAGCTCGAGTACGCGAGGGGCGAATACGTGGCTAGGGCGAGAAGGTACGTTGGGTACCTATACGATAGTTACAGGTTGGGTGAAGCATAGACTCTCTCTCTAATTAGAGTCATTGAAGAGAGATTTTGTACAGTCAGGCTAATTAATATGCAAACTTTCAATTTGTCGAGTTAGGTATGTCTATTCAGTTGTGATTTAAATACATTGGCGATTTATGTTGATGGTCATATTGCTTAACATTTTCGTTTCCTTTAATTGACATTTGTATTGAACCCATTGTTACTGTTTATCTTTTGCCGCACAGAACCGAGAAGTAGATATGGCAGAAGGGGCGGCCATATACCCAATAATGGGTGATAACGGGCTGAAATGATATGATGGTGAAGCCGCGAAGACTGACGTATAACATAATTTTGCCAAAACACAATAAGCCTTGGATTTGTGATTACTGTGATTAGACACAGCTTTTTTATGCTAATAACTTAGAAATAATTTTGACAAAAGATATTCTATTTCAGGTGTGAATTAGCATCAGCTCTTTCGCTCAGCGAAACACAAGTCAAGATTTGGTTTCAAAATCGAAGAGCTAAAGACAAAAGGATCGAAAAAGCCCAACTTGATCAACAATACAGGTTAGTAGATATTTCTTAACTAATTATTTTATGATTATAATAAAATCAAAATAGGTATCTATCTTTACATAAGAACTTAAGCTTGTTTCACTATGGCCTTGAAATGTATTTTTACCCGACTACGGCGAAGCCAAAAGGAAGGGTTATGACTTTAGCAGTCTATGTATGTACCTACGTACTTATGTTTGTTTTTACGTATGTTCCCCCGTAGCGCCTAATCTACCCGATTTTGATGAATAAGGTGTCAATCGATTCGTTATTATGGCCGGGGTAACAAAGGTTACAAACCGAAAAAAAAAAACGGTTTTTTAGAGCGTGCATTATCAGTAGTCGGGTTTGTAGTGGTAATACACCACACAAATTCTTGTTGTCAACTGTTTTTGTAGTCAGTTCAGGCTGTTAATAAGATGGCCGATTCTAATCTTTTAACTCATTCATATCAAGTCGATGCTAAATGTACTGATTGATTAAAAGTATAACCTGCTTGTGCCCTTTCTCACGCTATTATTTCTGACTTGCTTATTGGAACGTGAGAAATCCCTCAGGCCTCTTGTCCGCACACGTTTATTTTACCATGAAATTCAACGGTTGATTCACCGCATCTAGGGCAGTCAGTTTTTATGGATCACCTAAAGGAAGCTTGTAGATTTTCACGGTTAGAACATTTATGGACAGGCGGCTTCAGGCTGAACATTTACGGCACTCACGCTTAGCAATGATAGCAGAATATTATTATAATTCTTTTACAAACTTATGCTTGTCTCTGAAAATGCCAGAATGCAGTTTGCATTGTACTACAGACCCCACCACGACAAAACTGTTATTCACGACCTTCCATAAGATACCTAATTAAGCAGTTCTAATGACCAAAATACTAAGAAAATCAGACTAACGACTGAACTCAAAAACTCAAAGCATTTATTTCAATTAAACAATGTCAGAAAAACAAAGAAAGCTGAGGTACAGTCCCAGTCACAAGGCATAATAACTTGTGCTAACAGTACTGCTGATCCAGTATCGAGGTCGTTAATTATCATACTTAAATGCACACAAAACCCGGTGCCTAACAGTACCTGTCTTATGACTAAGCAACGATTAACGAGTAAATCTAGTCGTAGACGGTAATCGACGAAGAACCGTAAATTCGTCTTTTCCTCATAGGCACACAAAAAAATTTGAACCCCACGCTATACTAGGCACCATTCCTTACTTACATACCTAACTCCTTTTGTTTTGTCCACCATCATCAACGATTTCATCTGGCTTGGTACCTAATGATAGCTTCTTCCTTTTTTTTTGGTAATTGGCATCTCGCAGTTCAGCCTATGAGGCTGGCTACTGCTTAACCGGTGAGCTTCTTCCTGAGGAGCTCGTGGCTAAATAATACAGCCACTCGGGTCTACCTTCAGGGAAGTATTATAATATCTGTGCTTCAGGTTAAGCCGCGCTTGCCTGGGTGGCCACCCATCCACGGACCACCGTGGATGGGAGGCCACCCATTAAATAGGTAGTTTCCTCCGTGCCTCGGAAACCACGTTGGTCCCCGCCATAGAGAATGTGGTTAAATAGTCTTTGGTCCCGGCTGTCAATTGTAGATCTTTGATAGTCGTTACCAAGTCAGTGGCGCGAAAATCTGACATCCAGTATTTCCAAGGGGCACCGCATTGCATTTCTACCAAATACTAACTGGGATAGGCAGTCGCTACAGACATGTAAAATACTGGTATTCAGCTGCATCCAGTTACATTGGAAGCCGACCCAAACATAGTTGGGAAAAGGCTAGGCAGCTAACGAGTATAATAGTTTCTTAGAAAAGAAGTAGGTAGGTACCTACCTAAGTGACATGGCATAATATTCAAGAATCCGAAATGTAACATCCTATTCCGGTTTTCTTCAGTTTTGAGTAAGAGTTTAACATCACGTCTGCAATCCCTGGACGAACAGAGGAGTAGGTAGGTACTTTCTTTAGTCTACCACACTTCTCCAATGATGTTTTATCCTCATGCCGGCGAGCCACTCCGGAAAAGCTATTGAAAAATTTCAGTTGGAAAAGCCCAATAACACCTTGTAGGACCTGAGAATCGAACCCAGGCTCTCAAGCTCGCTTGAGACAAGATATATTAATCTATGGACTACTACACTTACGAGCTAAGCGTAGCCTACATTGATATTTCTTTTTTTTCATAGACACTTGGCGGCTGCATCAGGCCTGTTCCCCACCGTGTTGACTCCTGGATACTGCGCGCCACCCCCGTGTCCCTGCCTGCCAGTGCAGCACCCACCGACCATAAACGACAAATAAATACCTTTACTTAGTTGTAATTAGACTATGAATGCCAGTTTTCACCAACACCTAATTGAATCCGCAAATAAATGCGCGTTGGTGAAATGTCAACTCTTGACCCTAAGCCGAGCGTTATTATATGTTGTAAGTCAAAACGGGAATAAGTAGTGAGTGTATAATTAGGGCCTTTAGATATGGTTCGCAGGTATCAGACCGAGTCTGGGTTTTACAATGAACTTTTAGAGGTTATTGAACTTGCCCAATGATGCAAAACGTTGTATTGTTTCACAAGCTAAAAAGTTCTCTTGTTAACACAGAACTGCGCGGAATTATCTCTACTAGTGTGAGTGACCTACAAGCCTACCAAAAAGTATAATTTTTACAAACAACAGTTAGGTACAGTCAGCATCAGAAGTAGATTAACACTACTCAAAGTTTCAAAGCAGGTTTTTTAATAACAACTTATTATATATTACTTGTTACTAACAAGGTATTGAAGAGTTAGGAATACTTTAAAGAATAATCTTCCGAAACATTAAAAATAATAGTTGGAGTCCTGTACATTAAACAATAAAAATTTCGAAATGTTAAGCTACTTCTGTTGCTGACCGTACCAGTATAACAGTACGCCATATCTGGCCGCGGCCCAATAGATTTTATAAACAATTTATGTGAACGACCTACTTGCAGGTCATTTCTTGTGTTGTGTGTCATTTGTTATTTTAGTTTGATTGCTTTTGATAGCATCCACAAACATACCAAAAGATATTTAAATTATTTTGCGCTGAAATGATTTTATATATTTTTGAGATGTTTTCTGATTGACGTAGACTAACAAATGTAATATGTGATGGGATAAAATTAATTTTCAAAATAAAGTCGTAAAACGTTCCTAATTATTTGAAAAAATATAATAATCTTAACCAATATTTAATTAGTTGTGTAAATAAACATGTTGAGAATACATTATAGGGTAAGAGGATGTTGAAATAAAAACAATGTGTTAGAGTTTCAGTAGTTTTATTTGTATAGTCGACTTACCATGGCCTATTCCACGGTGGAAGGCTCGCTCACGTGTAGAACAATCCATGGAAAATAGTGTTTATTTAATTGTATGCACACAAATAAAAACAATCATAACTCTACATTAAAACAACTTAACATTAGTAAGATAACACATATCTTTATGACATTCAAATGATTATAATTATTACTTATAATGCTTATACAATTCATATTGCTGAATTAGATAGAATACCTATAATTAGATTTTGTAGTGTCAAATGTTAAATTTTATTGTTCACGCTACAATGTAAACTGACAAACATTTTAGAAATGCTTTTTAACAAATTCATAAGTTAGTTCATTTCCTATTTCTAACACCAAGATTTATTTTTTCAATATATTTCTTTGAACTCAAATGGATCTCTCAAATACACAGTCATAAATAAACTGTAACACAAAACTGCCATTCATTAAAGTAATTCATTTTGGAATGTTATAGCTATCTCTATCTAATCATGGACGATATCATTGAAAAATAAAATTATAATCTACAATAAAACATTAAATTATTAACAGAAATAATCAATCTCCTCACTTAATGACTAAAAACGCAAATATTAATCTTATGCCACAGCTTTTACAGTATCATCCGATTGAACATGGACAGATTTTAATTTAAAATTGCATTACCTGACTAACACATAGCCGTGCGGAAAGTAATTAAAAAGTGTTAATTGAATTGTAAAAACTGTGATTACGTGCTAAACGACTAACAATAATAGAAAAAATGAATCTAGTGCCTACACAGTACCTTATTGTGAACAAACCTTAATTGAAGGGGCAAAAATAAAAATGTAAAATGACTATGTAATGCAGTCGCTTCACTAAGTCCGCTTGTCCCTCACTAGCTAGCTGACCTCCTGGCCTACCTCCCGTCACTACTCTACCTTCTCCCTGCCTAGCTTCAACTAAGCGCAACTTGAGACCTACGTGTTAAAAAATACCTTCGTAAGTATACACCATACACATTCAAAATGTCAAATCCAAGAAATTGGCACAGACATTATTCAAAAAGAAAATGTATGACACTGTTGCAATGTTAATAATTAATGTTGAATTAAATTAGTTAGTGTAACTAATGGGAATTGAAATGTTTAAATTTTGAATAAAGGTGTCCCTCGAACTAATCGCCGCATCTTTACGATTCGACCGATAAATAAATCGTTGGTATTCTTATTAAAGCCTATGAACATAATGAAAGTCGTACCAGATGAGTGATACCGCGTCGATTAATATCGGGACACCTGAAGGGTCTTATCAAGTCACGCATGTTTTGCACTTTCGATGAGATAAAATTTCGTGCATGCAATTAAAGAAGTACGAAGCGATCAGAAGCCCGTAGGCGGTATGCAAAACACGTATGACTTAAAGGAGGCCCTAAATCATTACTGCCAATATGCTGTTTCTCTAAATTTCAAAAATAAGAGTTGGAATCATGTAAATTAAATGAAAGAGTTATGTAAATGTAACAGTGAAGTAGTAAAAACAAAGAAATGTACTCACAAGAGGACTGTCGTGGCCTAGAATCGGCGTTGGTTGGTGGCTTGCGCCTGGCCTCCCAAGTTGTAGCTGGCACCCGCGCTGGCGCCACCGTTACCGCCGCCCGCGGTGCCATAGCCGCCGCCACCGCCACCTTCGAACCCATCGGCTTCTCAATACTTTAATATCTTTGAACTTTCCAACAATTTACACACAGCCAAAAAGCATCAATTTTGAACTTTCGTTTAATCTTACAGTCACAATTTTGTAAACGTAAGTATTCAGTGGCAAATGTAAATTGTATTATTTGATTTGAAGACAAGCAAAGCCAAAAAAAAACTGATTGATATGATAAGATGACTAACCTGAGTTATTATAAGGCTGAGGTCTGGGCGTATTGTAGTTCGGCCTCATTGGGCCACCTCCATATCCCTGCTGGTATCCGCCTCCAAAGTTGCTATTAGACTGGCTCCAGCCTCCTTGGTCCCCATAACCCTGGTTGCTCCAATTTCCTCCAGTATTGCCAGAGTCCCATGGATTTTGGTTACTCCATCCACCTTGACCATATCCTGAATTATAGCCACCGCCATCTGGTTTTCACAACAAATTATTTATTTCAAAGACATCCATATCAAATTAATGTGATCTTTATCGAAAGTAGGCTGTATCAGACAAGAGAATTGAAATACAGCTAAGTGTATTTTACAATCAAAGCAAGGTTCATAAGTTGATTCAGAAAACAATAAAATCAAATGTATCTGTGTAAAAAAATGCATACTATTATTCAAGCTCTTCTTGTATGCTACTAACTATGTGGACTTGAGGGTTATGAAGTGGAGTTCATAACCCTCAAGTCCAAATAGTTTGCGGTGTCATGACCTAATTTTTAAGCGTAGTGCATCTGCAAGTAAATTATAAGTACCTGAGTTGCCCCAATCCTGGTTCTGACGGTTGCCCCAGCCGCCGCCACCGCCGCCTCGCCCCCCTCCCCGCCGGCCTCCACCACCGCCGCCGCCACCGCCGCTGCCGCCTCCGGGCCCACCGGCCGCCATCTCAGACTTAGACAGGGCTTTCTTGACGTCCAAGCGATGGCCTTTGACTTTGTGGTTAGGATGCACTAGGAACAAACATTTATAAAATAAGTTCTAGTATCCACATACAATGGTCCACTGTGGAAACCGAAAATCCTAACAAAGAACATAGAAGTTCTAGTACTTAGTGTTAACGAATCTGAAGTGTGAAATTGCATGAGATAGTTATAAAGCTGGTGTTATTATAAAAACAAAGTATAAACTTACAGCATATCCTGTCAACCGGGTCATAGTCATCAAACTCTACAAATCCAAAGCCCCTCTTCTTCCCTGTATCCTTTTCAGTCACTAAGCTCACAGATACAATACTCCCATATGAGCTAAAATACTCCCTTAAATCTTCTTCCTCTATATCTTGTTTCAGGCCTCCAACAAAGAGTTTCTTAACTGTAGCCGCAGCATCTGGTCTCTTTATTTCTTCTCTAGGCACAGCTCTTTTTGGTTCAACCACTCTGTAAGAATTGTTTAGACCTTCATACTTGACAAATACGAATTTGGGAAAAGATACTTAGAAAAAAAGCTACAACAAAATTTTGAAACAGCTTAAATGTAATCGAAACTTGTAATATTACCTTCCATCTATTTTATGTGGTCTATTCTTCTGTGCGTCATCCACCATGTGTGCCCGGGAATAAGTGATAAATCCAAAGCCCCTTGACCGTTTGGTCTGAGGATCTTTCATAACTACAACATCTACAATCTCGCCCCATTGTTCATAAAACTCCTTCAGTGAGGAATCATTAGTTCTGAAGTCAAGGCCACCAATGAATAACTTCCGCAAATGCTCTGGCTCTTCCTATAATCAAAAATGTCAAGTACATTAATTTCCATATTGCCTTGTTGGTTTAGTGGTCACAACAACTCCTGGTTTGCCAATACAATTTGTCAATCATTCCGAGCAGTGTTTTTGGGGTTTTTTCATTGAAATAGTACCTACATTATTTTGTCCTACAGATGTTTGTTTGCAGCTGAATGTTTAATGATTGTAGGTTTTTTTTTTTTTCAAGAAATTAGTTTGCTGGCCCCCTGCTTAACCCTTGTTAAGCACGGGTGGATGCCAGCCAGCTAGTTTAAATACTTTGATGAATCAACAAACCAAAACATTGAGATTTCTGTACTATTTTGAATAGACAGACAGGGGGCCTAAAATGGCTGCATTATCGGAATCATAATACGAATCATGTTAAAAGTTTAAAACTCTTAAAATGGACTTTGTGGTCATATCCATAGAAACTTTTTTAATAACTTTAAATTTTTAACGTGATTCATATTATGATTCTGATAAAGCGGCCATTTTAGGCCCCCTGATCTATTTTCTAGACTTTAAAGATTTTCGACATTATTTAAAGATGCATTTCTGGGAATTGTAGATGGCCATCTGCTTTCTTTTCTTTTTTATATTATTTGCTATGAGTTTCATGACAAAAAGTTTCTAATCCAGCATATTTTCATGTTACCTAGTTTTTTTAGGAATATGTAGTTGAACTTTCACAAATGCAGGGCCCATTAGATTAGGAAAATAATGTTTGATAGTTTTACTACGATCGACTGCACGAAGAAAGAAACAGATAAAAAAGTGAAGCCTTGCCACGGTGTTCACTTTGAATTGAAAATGCTAATGTGCGTCCTAAAGTTATAAATTGTACAAGAACTTACTCAAATGTTTTAAACTTTTCCTAATAGTACTTCAGCATTTCCTTACATAAATAAATTAAAGATAAAAGATTACAAATTAATCAAACAAATAAATTCCTTGTTTAAAAATTACTTACGTAGTCATCACCACCTCCGCTGCTCGGTTTCATTGCTTCTGCCACAATTGAAAACTGACGATTTTATTTTTAACAAAAAAGAATAATTATTCTTTGCGAATGCGTTTCGATGTATTTATATGTTAATAACATGTAAATACAGAAATTTATGATACCGCAAAATCAAAATGCACTAACAAAGTTGAAATTCTGAATGAATGAAAGAAAAAAGAACTGTCAAACTCAAATGTCAAATCGTAAAACGTCACGTCATTGAACATAGACAATGATTAGACAAGCAAGAGTGCAGTCTAGCCGTAGACTGCCTTACACAGAGAAATTATTAAAACTGGTACATGACTTAGATAGTTTTCATTAATATTTAAGATCAGCATAGCTATTCACAAACGTATGGTAAACGTAGAAACTGGGATCTACCAAACGATGTTCCGAATGTTTACTGAAGTTAGCCTGGTGATACATAGTATTTATGGCGTTTCATAAGCATGATCAAGTAAACCTGTCTTAATTCATTCCAGACTAGGTAGGGCAGGCAAGCATGGGGTGGGTACGTCCATCGGCACCACACACTCGTAGGCGGACATGACATCTTGGTGAGCAATTCCTTCAAAGCATACTTTATTTTAAAAAAAATGGACAGTGAAAAAAAAGTACATACAAAATTAAGAAAATTTAAAAAATGCAATATTTTCTAATAAAACCCGCTCCTAGGATATATCTAACGACTTTATATCCTGATCCTGCTCCATTCTTTTTTTCGTAAAAATGTCCTCAGTTTTCAAACCTAATGAGTACGTGTAATGTTTTTAACTAAACAGAAGCTATTTCAAGCCCAAAAAAGATACTTAGAACCAGGGATGTTATGAAGTTCTGTTACCGTAACCAAAACTATCGGATATCCAAAATAAAAATATATCCGTAACCGTATCCGTTTCACAAGTTTCGGATAGTTTCGTATATGGGCGGAGTATAAATAAAACGAAATGTTTCTCATCATCAAAGCTTGTTGTTAAAAAGTTTTTTTACTTTAAATTTTTTGTTTCGGATGGGAAATCATTGAATGACCCCTCTCGTTCTGAGTGGAAGTGGTGTCAAACTTGTACTGACCAAAACCCACCCATGTTGTTGTGTATTGTCCTTTGTGTTCCAGGGCCGCGGTATCTCTTTCGAACATTCCCGCAGCCCCCGCACGCATCGGCCTCTGGACCCCTTCCGGTTAGCTGACATCTCTTTAGATTGTAGTAGCTTGATGTGCTGGCTTATATACATATATGTACAGACGCCAGCACACCAAGCTACTACAATATGACAAACTTGAATAGATTTTCAACTTTATCGCTACAGCATTAGGTTCAAGGTTGATTGGGAATTGTGACAGTTTCGGGTAGCTTGATGTGCTGGCATCTGTACATAATACAATTAATTGTATTTCTGTGTGTTGTGCTATGTCTTTTGTGTGCACTAAATAAATAGTTTATTTATCTATCTATACAATCTTTAGATGTATACAAAACTAAAACCTAATTGTCACTGACAATCAAAAAGATATATGTATGTCTCGCTGAAACGAGTACCACTTTGTGTCGTATGACCTACTCGTTATTAAAGTTCTAAATTGAGCCTCTATCCTAAATATTACGCGTATCGATCTACATTGACTCGACACGTCTCGGTGTGACCATAGAGGTAGTCCTCCCTTGTAGGGGTTGGAGTGCAAGTGTTATCAAATCCGAATTCTTACTTATGCTACATATATAAACAAACTATTATTTTTCGAGGTGCGGTCAAACCTTGGTTCAAACCGAGTGAACCGGACTGCAGACACTGGACTGTGAGAGATAATGTGCTGGATTTTCTGTCTAATTTCTCTAATTTTTTTAATACTTAAGAACTTTTAGATACTTGGTCTTGCTGGCATCAGCATATAGTAATCGCACCGATTAGTATTAAACTCTACAAATGCATGCTTTTACATCCGCTTCATCATCATCATCATCATTTCAGCCGAAAGACGTCCACTGCTGGACATATGCCTCCCCCAAGTGTCGCCACACTGACCGGTCCCGTGCAACTCGCATCCAGCGGATCCCCGCAACCTTCACCAGGTCATCGGTCCACCTAGTGGGAGGCCTTCCAACGCAACGCACACACATCCGCTTATATGAAATTTATTCGTAAAATGCCTAGTTGACGGTATGCGTATTATACAGTCAAGACGATGCGTCTTTTACGCCCTGCTGGTACCTAACATTATGTTCTGCGCACGTTTACGTTAGATGTTCCGAGCCGCCATAAAGTTTGAACAGAAATAAATATGGTTAGTTTATTCGTTGGTTTGGACGCACCTTTATATTACTTGACTTGACCATCTTCCGAGAAAGTCTCAAAAGACTGAGATTCACATTGACACTGGTGTGACGAAGCTGCGCGCCGTTGCCAACTTCTATTGCTTGTCGTTGTTTCCCTATCCTTCTTTTTGGCGTGGCTTCGGTAGCGAACGGTTGTGCTAGTGTCGCATTGCCGGTCTGATTTCGCGTTCAAAAATAAGTTATTGTCGAGATAATTAATTGACCTTTATATTGTGTGTAAAGAAGAATAAGTAAGCCATCATGAGGCCGCAGCAAAACGGTGGTGATGACGGTTTTGTAAGTATTTTTATCTATTCTTTATTCCTGAGGCGGGGCTTGTGTGCCGTTTTGTCATTTTGTCATCAATTTAATTTGCCGTTTTGATCTTGGAAAGTATTCGCTATTTTGCTTTCAAGACCTAATGGTTAATTTCCTCTAGAATTGCCATCGATTATTTCCATGTTGTCCCCCTAATTCACGATGTCCGCCATTTTGTTGACGCCGCGTCCTACTTTTTCAGGATGAGCCCGAGGTACACCGGAAAATCTTTATCGGTGGTCTCAACTATAGAACCACTGATGAATCACTGAAGTCACATTTTGAAAAATGGGGTGAAATTGTGGATGTCGTCGTCATGAAAGATCCCAAGACCAAGAGGTCGCGTGGTTTCGGATTCATCACTTACTCTAAAGCGCACATGGTTGATGATGCGCAAAACAACAGGCCGCATCGCATTGATGGCCGGTAAGTTATTATCATCTTTCCATTACTATAAAATTGCAGCCCAGCTATATGAAAGCTTGAAACTTCTCTTTCATATCGTTTTATGCTGCAGATAACATAAGACACTGCTTGGTGAATGTCACGTGCAATTTTGTACACATGGCATTTTCTGTGGAGTCGACATTTCATTAAACTTTCTTAAATTAAGTTTTCCTGTGTTAATAGTAGAACTGGCTTCTATAAGATATCTTTTCCGACAGTGTGGTGGAAACTAAGCGTGCTGTAGCAAGGCAAGACATTAAAAACCCTGAAGCTGGTGCTACAGTGAAGAAACTGTTCATTGGTGGCATTAAAGATGACCATGACGATGAACAACTTCGAGAGTACTTCTCAAGCTATGGAAATGTCCAGAATGTCAGCATTGTCACAGATAAGAGCACAGGAAAGAAACGTGGCTTCGGTTTTGTGGAATTTGATGACTATGACCCTGTTGACAAAGTATGCTGTAAGTATAATCTTACCATGCAAAATTTATTTGTACATTCATTCCCACAATTTTGCCCCAGATCTGAACTTGTTAGTGGCAGAATCTGGCTTCTCTTGATTGTGGATATTAACTATTGATTTTAGCTATACCTGGCTATCATTTAAATGGCAGATCATGGTACGCAAGTCAATATACATTTTCTCTATATAAATCATGAATATTTTTTTAAATTTCATTTTATTTTTCCTACTAACAATTTAATTTGTTGACAGTAAATGGCCCACACAAAATCAACGGCAAACAGCTTGATGTCAAGAAAGCCCTTCCCAAAGATGGTGCTGAACAAAGAGGAGGAGGTAGACAGGGTCCCGGTGGCAGAAATGACAACTGGGGTAATGGTGGTATGTAGATTCAATTTCATTTTGTCTATCGTTCATTGATGATTTCTTTGAGCAACTAACTTAGTATGGTTTTTAATTTTCATTTACAGGTGGCTATGGTGGTGGTAACCAAGGTGGATGGAACAATTCCAATCCTTGGGATAACAACCAAGGAGGAGGTTGGGGGGGCAACCAGGGTGGCGGCGGCGGCGGAGGTTACGGGGGCGGCGGCAATGGCCGCGGGGGCTGGGGTAACCAAGACTTCGGCAATTATAGCCAGCAGGCTTACAGTGGTGGCCCCACCAGGAACCAACAGTACGGCGGCAATAACCGCGCCACACCCTACAACATGAACCAGGGTGGCGGCAGCGGTGGCGGCGGCGGCGGATACGGCAGCAGTGGTGGTGGCGGCGGCGGCGGCGGTGGCAACTACGGCGGGGGCCAGGGCAGAGGAGGGCGTTTCTAAACTACGTAAGTATAGATTTCTCACAGTAACATTCACTATTGTCTCACACAACAAGAATTCATATACTATTTTTAGTAACTATTCCCATTAACACCTATAGGAAGTTGTGTGGATGTGTTGTTGAATTAATTGACTTTAGGTTTATGATTGAGCACTACATAGCATTAATTAAGCTTAGGAAATGATAGCTACAGATATTTAGTAATGAATAGTACTGTTAGTTCCAATGATTAATGCTATGAAGGTAGCCTGTAATGTTAGTTTGTAACTGTTCCGTGTCTGATTAAAGGTTTTTTCAATCTCTAGGTTTCGTGCTAAGTACACTAGTAAAGCAGTGTTAACCGCTAGTGTAGGCAGTACGCTCCGGAGCACTAGATACACACCTCATGGTCCGCACGCGAGACCACCTAGGAGAAGGCGTCAGGAAAACCAATAGAATTGTAGCTGGAGCTCTTGACTCTTTATCTTTTAGAAGAATATGATTAGAATACTTTTATGTGTACTGAATTGTAAGATGGTCTTCTATTTATTGTAGTACCTAGGTACTTATCGTGACATACTTTTAAGGATATAGAAATGTAAAAATGAGAATTATTTACGTTTTTTACGAATTAAGTACAATTTAGGATAATTCTGTAAGAATCCCTCATATAGACGCTAGGTGAACAAGATCAGAGTTTAGTTGACATAGATTATGAAGAATCATGATTATTTTAATTTCCTGACCTTACTCAGTATTAAGTTCTCAAATAGCTGTTATATGATTATTAGGCTTAGAATTTATGGACTTTTAGGCTAATGTAATGTAAAATAAACTTTAATACAAAAATAGTAGGGTTGTTTCTTTAGATCTGTACATATTCCTCTTTTTATTTTAATTTTTTTTCGTCAGCACTACACAATTTGTGCAGATACTATGTAGTAAGTAACCTTACTAAAATAGTTATGCTGACTTACTTAATTAATCATAAATATGGTGTAGATGAATAAATAAACAATTTTATGTCTTATAGTTATTGTTGTACATTGTACCTACTTATTTCGACCCTCGAACTTGCAATTAGTAGTTTGCTGTCTCAAAGGGAAGTTGTTATTATTGAAACTGTTCTGCTTCTTCAAACAGTTACGAATATTTTGTATGGTGTTATGTATGTAACGGTAATACCGTTATCTAACCGACATGTAGAAGTCGTAGACCTCGTACCGTACACCAGTGTACAGACAGAACGCGATAGATGTTTACGAGCAACATCAAACTAAGCACGAGTAGGTAATGTATTTAGAAAGGTATGTAGTTTTATTTAGGTACCCGTTTTCGTATTGTTTTTTTATGAATAGGGAGGCATTTATTTGTTGAGTATTTATCTATCTATTCGTGATTATATACATTGCAGTACTTGCTAGCATAAAATCCGTTGTCAATTGGGTCAGATTAAAGCACAAGGCATTGAGCATAGGAGCTGCCAACAAATTGTATTCTGTTAAATTGCTTTCTTCACTAGCTTAGATTTCTAATGAGTACTGCCAGAAACTTCGTCTTCATTAAAATATTTATTTTGGTTTCATAAACCGAGTACCTACTACATGAACCCATTCCAATTGTCTCTCACATAGTACAATGATTTCAAAGTCAATAGCAGTTTTATTCAACACATTGAGGTAACTGAAATCAATGATGTGTGGCTATTTAGTACAAAACTTCAGAGAACAGAACATATTGTGTGCTCTTTTTAGACGTGTCCTGTAATTGTATTCAACCACACGCATCGAAGCTCGACAACATCTGCTCGCCTCCCACAACTTAGCTTAGAACAAAAGAATTGCAAAGTATATTTTCAACAGTCTTCAAAATACAGTAGCTCTTGTCTTATTTCTGTTTCCTGTGATCAATCTTTTTATTTCAGTTTCCTGTGATCAATTTAGTTAAATTTTATTTTTCAAGTTTTATTTCATCTTGAGATAGATGTAGGCATCCCATGTTTACTTTTCATTTCTAATCTGTTAATTTTATTTCCATGATGAACTTCGGGGGCATCGGGGTCTAAAAGATCTGCGAAGTTCCTTTCCTCGCAGGTAAGTTTGATAAGTTTGCGCACATTTTAATTATTTACCGACATCAATTTCTTGCAATATCATGTTTAAAATAATAAAGGATTTACCTATCTAAATGTTTTTTATTTTCGATATTATGCAATAGCCCTTCATCCGAGATGGCCATTTTTCCGAACATGACAGCTGAGTGTCATCCATCTTCTTTTGTTTATGTTAATTCGGCGCGTCTGACGTAAACGACGATATACCCGAAATTACGTTAGTTAGCTCGCTACCAGTTCTATATTTGGAATTGTTATTAAATTAGCCAACAGATTATATATGGGTAAATGTAGTTTTGTCTTATAATGTATTAGTAATTTAATGTGTGTTCAGCGTGAGGTAACTTTTCCCAGTTTCTTGTGTAAAGGTCATTATAATTCAAAAACTAAACCATTATATCAAAAAGTTATTGTTTTACTTCCACAAATACACACTATTGTACATAAATCAAACAAAAGAACAGACCTCGCCATACAATCTTTTCAACTCACAAGCTGAACAATAACATGACGTAATTTACGACCAGGTAATTGTAATAAAATAAACGGTTTGTTTACGCTTCTATTCTGAGAAACCTTATCTGCAAGCGGCGCGGGTTACAATTTAATTTTAATGTTCGGTTCACATACTTAACTCACTAAGAGTCTCAGCTGCGCGAAGTGTTTAGTTAAATGGTATCGGATAACACTAAAAGAATTTGTCTCGAAATAGTCTGTAGTGACTTGTCAATGTTATCAGCAGAGATCGTAATAGGCCAGCCCGCGTAGCATAGCAACACTATTCTACCAAGAATCAACAAAGCTCTTTCTATACAACTTGTCTTGTCATTCATTTCTAACATCGCCATGCTTGCGACGATAGAAATCTTTCCACAATCTGATTTTTTTTTCGATTCTTCGTCGACAAAACTCGTTTCCACGGTGGTCACATGCTACGCGGTGTGCGTTCGCGCAGCGGAATGTTGTTGAATTTAAAGATATTAATTATGCAGATATTTAGTGTATGACGTCGTATAATTGTGTATGGTAAAAAAAAAATTGTGTACGCAGCCATTGTGGAGAAATTCACCAAAAACTGATTCCGCTGGGCGAACGTTGTCCTGGCGGAACTTATTTTAATCCATAGACTTTAGAAGAAAAGAGGTGTGTCCAAAAATTAGTGTGTATTTGTGTGTAATTGTGTATGTATGAATAAAATGAGTGCATGCATAAACTTCGGAGAAATTCAAGTTTCCGCTACGCGAACGTTTGGCCATTAGCTAGTTTTCATATAAAGCGCTTACATAGAGAGCTGTAGATTTTTACATACGTTGTTTTGAATTTGTTTATATTTGTTTAAAAAACAGATTTAGAAAAAATCGTAGGGCTTAAAAGATAAAAATATAAACGTAAAATACACTTAATAGGTCTTAGTTCTTAAAGTATGCACTTTGGGGTCTAGATTTTCACGTTTATACAAACCTTGTAAGTATCTGAAACATGTTGCCAAGTATCAATGATGTTCCGTTAGTAATTAAAGAGTTAAAGGACAATTTTACCATGAATAGATCACTGTTTACAAAACAGTCAAATATCACGACGTTCTAAAGGAATTGCATGGTAAAATGTATGCCAAAAATTAGTTTATTCATTCAACTATTCACATGCAAAATTTCATGTCATTAAATTTAGTAATTAAAGAAATCAATTAAAATACTGACGAAGCATCGAAAACCTACATAACCCGACCAAGTTCGGATAGCTACAAAAAAGCGTCCATGCAATATATTTAGGTAACATCCCAAAATTTACCGTATAATACCGGTATTGAATTGGTATAGGTGATAACACAATTGTTGTTTCGATATAATTTAAAGGTCATTTATTTTTGTACACCAAATTTTTGTTCAATTGTTCTGATTTTTCAGCTCCAGAATTGACTGGAATAATTCCGGAGTTCCGATAGGTATTCACATTTTTTAAAAGTTAATATTTTGATTTAATTATATTCTTGTGAACGCACGTAATTTAACGTCTGTGGAATATTCCACAAACTGCTAGTCGAACAGGACGCGCGCGGCTTCCCGCTTGAAACGGTACTTCCATCCTTGAAGAAAAGAGAGGGCAATAATATGTTTTCATTGGCCGCGGCCCGCGCGTATTCGTTTTTGCTGTTGAACTTGAACCTGATTTTGTTTTTTATCCCCAGTCACAAACAAATGTGACAGTTTTACGAAATGAGGTTATCAATCAATCATTCATTTTATGATGTAGTAGAAAATAAAGTTTACATAAGATTGGATTTATAAGATTAGTAGGTACCTACATGGTATATTAGTTTATTTGGGCGGGCCATGTCTGCAGAATATATCGGGAATTCAGTACCGATGGGCCAGAGTCGTCACGCAGTAGGTGCCAGATGATGGGCATCGTCGCCGAGGGAGGCCTAGAAAACCGCTGGAGAGAAGATTGGAAGGTTATGGGGGTGGCTTAAGTCCAGCAGTGGGACAGTACCTACAGGATAAGAAAAAAAAATTGGTAGGTAGGTACGATTTTTGTTGTTGACGTAGGTACCTATTTTTATTTCTTGATTTGGTTTTCCTGAAATGTTTTCCTTCCTCTTTGGTGAGTGTTCCGAGTAGACACACGTAGGTAGTCAGACTCTCAAACCTAAACAACTGAATAGTCTAGTTATGTGATCTGAGATTGTTAATCTGTGATTTTATTATTGAAGCTCTAAATATTTTACTTACCCTTATATTCATAATCGTTTATTAAACCTATGTTAGTTAAAACACATTTAAGTTTATTGCTGTCGTTGCAAGCGTTTGTTAACGTTATTATAATTACTTATTTAAGTGTGTAATGAAACATAATTAAGTATGTACTTAATAAAAAAAAATTTTGTACACGGATATTTAAATAGAAAAGTACTTGTTAATTGAAGATTTGTTTTTATCGTAGATAGTTGGGTTATTATTAAAAAAATATTTTTAATTCAAGAAATGCAATTGTTTTATTTTTTCCTAACGCTTGTGTACGGAACTGTACCATATTAGTAAATACTATATTGGAAGGTTAAGAACGTCTCTTAGATATATGGCTGGGCCGCTTTTTTGTAGCTATCCGAACTTGGTCGGGTTATGTAGGTTTTCGATGCTTCGTCAGTATTTTAATTGATTTCTTTAATTACTAAATTTAATGACATGAAATTTTGCATGTGAATAGTTGAATGAATAAACTAATTTTTGGCATACATTTTACCATGCAATTCCTTTAGAACGTCGTGATATTTGACTGTTTTGTAAACAGTGATCTATTCATGGTAAAATTGTCCTTTAACTCTTTAATTACTAACGGAACATCATTGATACTTGGCAACATGTTTCAGATACTTACAAGGTTTGTATAAACGTGAAAATCTAGACCCCAAAGTGCATACTTTAAGAACTAAGACCTATTAAGTGTATTTTACGTTTATATTTTTATCTTTTAAGCCCTACGATTTTTTCTAAATCTGTTTTTTAAACAAATATAAACAAATTCAAAACAACGTATGTAAAAATCTACAGCTCTCTATGTAAGCGCTTTATATGAAAACTAGCTAATGGCCAAACGTTCGCGTAGCGGAAACTTGAATTTCTCCGAAGTTTATGCATGCACTCATTTTATTCATACATACACAATTACACACAAATACACACTAATTTTTGGACACACCTCTTTTCTTCTAAAGTCTATGGATTAAAATAAGTTCCGCCAGGACAACGTTCGCCCAGCGGAATCAGTTTTTGGTGAATTTCTCCACAATGGCTGCGTACACAATTTTTTTTTTACCATACACAATTATACGACGTCATACACTAAATATCTGCATAATTAATATCTTTAAATTCAACAACATTCCGCTGCGCGAACGCACACTGCTACGCGGGCTGAACTACAAGGAATTAAGGTGTGAAAATTGAAATACCTTGCTCTAAAACAACTTTATTTCGGAACTTGAAAATCGTTAGGTACGGGATTACATTGAAGAGGAGTTATTCAAACCCTAAAAGGTAACACTTAGGGTTCCGTATCCAAAGGGTAACCAACGGGTCCCTAAGGGTTACTAAGCTTCCGCTATCCGTCCATCTATCCGGATGGAACTAAACCCTTCATGCGTGTGCCACCATCCGGACGGATGTAGGCATAAAGTAGGAAACTACCTATTCTGATCTCTGCTTATCGTCAACCTAGGTACCCGCTACTAAACTACTGAAGTTTCCAATCCCTAAGGGCGCGTTCCCACTATGTCGTGACGATTTATTTATCGTTGGATATTATTATGGAAAAGTCATGGGCGACAGTTAGTCGTGTCGTCCTTTAAGTGAACACCTCCATTTAAATACACAAGCCACGACGCTTAAAACGACACGACAATCTGTCGTCACGACATAATGGGAACGCGCCCTAAATCTTTCCATGTCATAATTAGGTATTTGGTTATTCATCCGGCTGCCACCCCTCAAAGATCAGTCTCTTCTAGTGACAGTAAGCCGAAGAAAGTATAGTTAAATATGGCTTATGAGCACGTAGCCATATTCGATGCCAACACCGCCATCTTGTTTCAAACCTTCACATGAGACGTGGTGGGAAGAAGGTAGGTAGTGACTAGTTACGTAGGCGGTGGATTCTGGTATCCGGCCAAACTAATTACTGGATAGGTAGGTACCATAATAATTGGTAAACGAGAGCGTAGGTACCTACTAGCCCCTAATCTGAGGTGTACTACGTTACCCCAGCAGGTGTCTCGTAGTGATATGAGTGGAAATGTCCATAAGAGAGGAGAGGCATAAGTGGACAATAGGGTATATGCAATAAATACAAAACTTTTTTTATTTCTTTAAAATGCCTTGTATTGGACCATAAAAACATTGTGGTACACTTGTTTAATTCTCTAATATAACACTTATTTTACAATTTAATATTTTATTTAGCGTGTTTTTGGTGAAACGGAACGCAAACACAAAACGCATCGATTCCAGTAGTGACGTCAAAATCCATGTGTCAAAGAAACACTTTTAATTGAAAAGTACTTATAGCTTCACTAAGATTTTACTATAATATTGTTATTGCAATTTCTGCTTAAATAAAGCACTTACATTTTAGTAAAACTAATATACTAAGAGCAAAAAATTTGATTTAAACAAGGCAGATTGAGGTAAGTGACATCAAAGTCCTGACATGAATGGCCGCGATAGTCATGGACGTTTGAACTGTCGTAGAAAATTGCAGGAGTTTAATATTTTTTTTGTGCGACAAGTAGTAGTTGAAATTAACTTTTAATTATTTTCTTGGGTTGATAGTACTGCATATTAATGATTTAAGGTGGATGCGCAAGGGTAGCCCGCGAAATTTAAATTTTCTTACGTTTATTGCAATTTGCAGGTCAGTGTCAGGTTGTATGTTGATGAAAATATGAATCGCGCCAGTAACACGTATGGAGTTACAGAATTATAATCATTCAAATCATCAATATAGCTCTCCAAGTTCATATAATCACATTCAATAGCTATTTCATGAAAAAGTCACTCTTTGAGATTATATGAACTTGGAGGGTTGTATTGATGATTTGAATGATTATAATTCTGTAACTCCATAAGTGTTACTGGCGCGATTCATATTTTCATCAACATACAACCTGACACTGACCTGCAAATTGCAATAAACGTAAGAAAATTTAAATTTCGCGGGCTACCCTTGCGCATCCACCTTAAGTGAAAAAAATATTACATGCATATTCCCTATTATTGCTAATTTGTTGCAGCAATTAAACAAGAAAAATGCTATAAAATAGGTTCAATAATTTGTTGAGTAGAGTTTACCCATAACCTGGAAAGTATCCAGTAGACTGTCCGATTCGAAATATCGGCCTTCTATTTTAACCGACTTCCAAAAGGAGGAGGTTATCAAGTGGTCTGTTTTTTTTTTTTGTGTTTTCAGCGATATCTTCGCCAAATGTGAACCGATTTCGATGATTCTTTTTTTGTTTGGTAGAATAATGTTTCGCGGTGGTCCCATTTTAAATTTGGTGAAGATCTGATGCTGATCTTCGGAGATATACTATGGAACTCTTCAAAAATAGACGGCAAATCTGTCGTGATTGCTGCAATCGCTTGGATGTTTATTGTTTATACAACATCATAACATAATATCACGCTTGTATGCTCTAGGGGTCCGCAGATGTGTACTGTACAACTTTTCGACAGTTAGGTATGTTAAGTTCTATTTTAGCGGGGGGATAAGCTTATTACCATGAAATGTATTGTTAGCGGTTCACTAATATTTCACCAAAACTCTTTTGACAATATTTTAACCGACTTGAAACAAAATGAGGAGGTACTACGTTTGACTGTGTGTCCCGTATGTTCACCGATTTCTCCGCTAATTGTGGACCGATTGTCAAAATTCTTTTTGTATTTGAAAGCCTATACTACTGAGGTGGTCCCGTTGTCACAACGTTAGAATCTGATGATGGGATCCCAGGGAAGTTTTTCATATAGGTACTTTCTAACGATATATGTACCTGATAATCATTATCATGTTGCTGAGCTGATGATGGAAGGTATAAGTCAGGATCTGATGCTGATCTTCGGATATACAATGGACCGCTTCATTAATAGACAGAAAATCTGTCGTGATTGCTGCAATCGCTTGGATTTTTATTTTTTACACAATATTAGAACATAACGCCTGAATGCTCTGAGGGAGTACGCAGATGTGTACAGTAGGTACACCCAGATTTCGACAGGTATGATAACGATATAAGTTACATTTTATTTTGGATAAGCCTATTACCATGAAAGGAGTTGTTAACAATGTAAAATAAATGTATAGCAAGTATTTGTGTAGAATATTGCAACTAAAAAAGGAAAAATAAAAAAATAAACATTTTTGCAAAAAATAAAACCGACTTCAAAAACCAAAAAACGTGGAAAAATATTTTTACCTCCGAGGTCGGTGACTTTTGTTTGTTCGATAGAATTTTTTTGCCACCGACTTCTGAAGCTAAAATTATTTTTCCACGTTTTGTTGTTTTTGAATTCGGTTTTATTTTTTGCAAAAATGTTTATTTTTTTATTTTTCCTTTTTTAGTTGCAATATTCTACACAAATACTTGCTATACATTTATTTTACATTGTTAACAACTCCTTTCATGGTAATAGGCTTATCCAAAATAAAATGTAACTTATATCGTTATCATACCTGTCGAAATCTGGGTGTACCTACTGTACACATCTGCGTACTCCCTCAGAGCATTCAGGCGTTATGTTCTAATATTGTGTAAAAAATAAAAATCCAAGCGATTGCAGCAATCACGACAGATTTTCTGTCTATTAATGAAGCGGTCCATTGTATATCCGAAGATCAGCATCAGATCCTGACTTATACCTTCCATCATCAGCTCAGCAACATGATAATGATTATCAGGTACATATATCGTTAGAAAGTACCTATATGAAAAACTTCCCTGGGATCCCATCATCAGATTCTAACGTTGTGACAACGGGACCACCTCAGTAGTATAGGCTTTCAAATACAAAAAGAATTTTGACAATCGGTCCACAATTAGCGGAGAAATCGGTGAACATACGGGACACACAGTCAAACGTAGTACCTCCTCATTTTGTTTCAAGTCGGTTAAAATATTGTCAAAAGAGTTTTGGTGAAATATTAGTGAACCGCTAACAATACATTTCATGGTAATAAGCTTATCCCCCCGCTAAAATAGAACTTAACATACCTAACTGTCGAAAAGTTGTACAGTACACATCTGCGGACCCCTAGAGCATACAAGCGTGATATTATGTTATGATGTTGTATAAACAATAAACATCCAAGCGATTGCAGCAATCACGACAGATTTGCCGTCTATTTTTGAAGAGTTCCATAGTATATCTCCGAAGATCAGCATCAGATCTTCACCAAATTTAAAATGGGACCACCGCGAAACATTATTCTACCAAACAAAAAAAGAATCATCGAAATCGGTTCACATTTGGCGAAGATATCGCTGAAAACACAAAAAAAAAAAACAGACCACTTGATAACCTCCTCCTTTTGGAAGTCGGTTAAAATAGAAGGCCGATATTTCGAATCGGACAGTCTACTGGATACTTTCCAGGTTATGGGTAAACTCTACTCAACAAATTATTGAACCTATTTTATAGCATTTTTCTTGTTTAATTGCTGCAACAAATTAGCAATAATAGGGAATTTATGCATGTAATATTTTTTTCACTTAAGGTGGATGCGCAAGGGTAGCCCGCGAAATTTAAATTTTCTTACGTTTATTGCAATTTGCAGGTCAGTGTCAGGTTGTATGTTGATGAAAATATGAATCGCGCCAGTAACACTTATGGAGTTACAGAATTATAATCATTCAAATCATCAATACAACCCTCCAAGTTCATATAATCTCAAAGAGTGACTTTTTCATGAAATAGCTATTGAATGTGATTATATGAACTTGGAGAGCTATATTGATGATTGATGAAAAAAGTTTTTTTTCTACATGTACCTAGACAAACATTAAGCCATTCTTCTATCGTTACTGTTCTGAATGCCGCCTCAGTAATTGAGGTTATTTCGCTGGGATCTTGATTTACATTTTTCTCTGCAATACGCCTTAACAATTGCCCAAATCTTTTCGATGGGATTTAAATCGCAGTGGTACGGCGGTAATCGCAAAACTTCATGTCCATGTTCATTTAATTGTGCCTTTTGATTTTGGTCCAACAATCATCGACTTCAATATTATTTTTCGTAAGCCACTCTTGGAGCTCTGCTTTTCTGTTGCCCATTGTAGGGGCCTTGTTTATTTGTGTGCAGTGGTATGACGCATTATCCAATGATATTCGGTTGTAGATTCGGCACAATTTATCTTTCATCCATCGTTTGAAGTTTGCAGAATTCATGTCGTCATGATAGTCACTCGATTTTGATTTCGATTTGGACATTAGCAGTCCGTTTTCAACAAGTACCCAGTTTTACCTCTAGCATGAGCTATAACTATAATCCATCTTACGCCCACGCTATCAGAAGCAAGAATACCATATGGTAACTGATGCTTTTTCACGGCTAACTGGACTTAGCCGTGAAAAAGCATCAGTTACCAATTTCTAAAGAAATCGAGTCATAAAAGTCAAAATTTTAGAAATTATAGAAGAAAATAGGAAATCAATAACTACCTACTTGAAATGTGCATTACATCGACATTATTGAACAAAGAAACAAACAAAAAATTGGCGTTCGCAGGTCTGTCACACTATTACGCCACAATATGAATTCGTCGAATTTGAAGTTATTCATACGAAAAAAATAAGTTACTACTTAATCCAAAGGAAATTAAAAATAAAAATAAGTCGCGAGCTGGGATTTTTTTTTAAACTTCTCTCGGCTATACCTACTTAAAGGCTGACTGGATGCGTGATTTCGAGCGAGTGTGTGAACCTATACCAGAAATGGAACCAATTTTAATAACACATATGAAGCCAGAACAGTTCGTCCGTTACCGAGTTGGAAATCACCGGGACCGGACGGACAGCACAATTTCTGGCTTAAATGGTTTAGTAGTTCAGAATGAGAATTAATACACTCATTGACAATAACTCCATTATGTCTGCCTCTCAGAATGGATGTAGGAACGGGTCCCGCGGTACTAAGGAGTTACGGTAGGTATTAAATAGTCTTCTTTCAAGCGGGAACAAGGTGCCTTCAACGTTTGGGTCATGCCGGTTTTAATGTAAGGTACCTGAGGGTAATAAGGCCTACCTAATTTCGATTCGCTTTATTTAGTTATTACTTTAAAATAGGTATTTTTTAAGGTCGGCCAGTATTGCTTCTTATAAATCTAAACAGACGTGGAAATGAAATACATGTGTATATGCGTCATATTTTATATTACAATTTAAACAAAAATCACGTACAAGGTAGCCTAATAAGGCCCGGGTAGTTTAACGCCCTACCCGTTTTCATGTTTTCGGAAAAATGTAAAACCATTAGAAATGATTCACTATTATTATTTAAACTGTAAGTACTCAACGTTGTTTAGTTGTATTAGGTATTATTATTTCTGTGAGAACAAAATTTTAAGCAAAATCGGTTCCCTATAATTGAATAGGCTTAATTGCGCGATGCACATAGGCCTTATTAGCCGCAATTTTAATAAGTCTAATTATTAAGAAATTGTTGAGATATAACTTATATATTGAATTGGTGTTAGCTTTTAATTATTATTTTGTACGTTCCCTTTAATAACCAAAACGTTTACACTGTTGTAAGTCCATTATTTTGCAGATGGGCGTTATTATACTCCAGGCGTTATTTGCCTCCGGTACCTTACTCTTTCGGCATACTTAAATAAACTCAGACCGAACGCGATGCCCTGGACAGGATAGTAATGAAAATACGATGTTTGAAATGCTAATACGATGCTACAAAATTGCGATGCACGTTACTGCGAAAGACCGTCTCTGCGAAGCCACTACACTTCGATGTACACACGGCTACACATCAAGCTATACATTTCCAGTTTACGCTGATCTCGCATTGTATATGATTTCCGTACAATGCGAGGTCAACTTATACTGGAAATGTATAGCTTGATGTGTAACCGTGTGTACCTACGTTACCGCGAAAGATTAAAGAAAGCAATTCGTTTTAGTTCTTCCATCTACAATCCATCCATCATTCGACCATCTAAATACGTTATCATATCCAATATGTTATATATCTTATTAATATGCTCTTGGAGTTTTTTGTAGTAGGTACTGCGTTTTTGCTCTTCCTTTTTTCCATCAGTACAGTAATCTCTCTATGTCAAACTCTGTATTTTGCTCACAAAAAATCTGTAGGCGTCATAAATAGCTACTCGTATACAAAAATTGATTACATTTTACTAAAATTGATTGTAATACAATGTAAGGTAGATTTTATTTATTGCACACAAATCAAATAAATACCGACAAATCAAACTTTAAAACCATCTCAATATAAAAGATGGCATGGATGGCCTTTTTTATTTTGGGTGGGAAATCATCCCCTCCCACTCTGAGCGGAGTGGAAGGGAGTGTCAGACTTGTACTGACTAAAATCCATCCATGTTCCTTCTTTTGCCCTTTGTATTCTAGGGCCGCGGTATCTCTTTTGTACAGTCCCGCAGCCTTGGCAGGCATCGGTCCTTTCGGAAAAGAAGAATAAGTAATATTTTTATATTATTTACGCCAAATGGCAAAACATAGAGCACATAATGAAAATGTAACATCTCACACACTGTAACTACCTATGTTAACAAATAAACATTCTTATTCTAATTCTGAAATAAAACTAATTGATTATTAATTATTTGAGGGGCATTGGCGCTGATAGCCGAAATACAGGCTTTTGCCTAGTTCGGCTACAGATTTTAATTCTTTTGCATAATGAAAAATATAGCCGAAAAGATATTTGTATAATTCTGTGAAATTTGTTGAATAAAACTATTATTATTATTATATTGTTATTATTAATTTTCCTCTAATAATTCCTTAATTTATTAATAATTTTCCAGCGTCTATTATGTACTAGCTTTTGCCCGCGGCTCCATAGAAATGATATTTCGCGGTAACGTGCATCGAAGTGTAGTGGCTTCGCAGATACGGTCTTTCGCAGAAACGTGCATCGCATTTTTGTAGCATAGTATTAGCATTTATCGACATTTTGTGCGTCGAAATTCCGTATTCTACTCACCATAAACAGGTGTTTTCCTTGATGCAGAGTAATGGACAGAATGCTTGAGACAGGATCGCTATTTCAGTCGACAAATGTGGCCTAAACCCAAATTGGGCGCCATGTAAGGTGATACATTTATCCAACGCCGGTCAATCAGACCGTCCAACACCTTCGCAACAATGGCCGCCAAGGAGATAGGCCTGTAGTTTGTTCTTGTCACTCGCATCTCCAGTCTTGTTCTTTATAGGAACGACAGTAATTTTCATAAGGTCCTCTGGCAGATACGAGTGACTCATACATAAATAAAACAAGAGAGCTATTATAAGACACTTGGTAAATGCTTACCTGCATATCGTAGGTGTTGTCATGACCAGGACACATAGGTACCCCGCTTCAGGTCCTTTACGACAGACCCAACCTCCCCCGCGGTGAACATGACAGGCGTGGGTACATCTGTCGCCTGTCGCACCCCTCCCTAGCATACGACCCACCCATCGATGGACCCAATGGTGACTCTGTCCTAAACGAAGCCCTAAATAAACCGACGCACACTGGCAGGCCCGACTTGGCATTCAAGCTGTTTGTGGCTTTCCAGAAACTAAAAGTTTTAGCTTCGTAATGACTCGCAATTTTTAATCGACTTTCTTCAAAAAGGAGGAGGTTCTCAATTCGGTTGTAATATTTTTATTTTTTTTTGTTTGTCACCTCTTTACTCCGTCATTTGTTAATCGATTTGAAAATATCTTTTTTCATCTGAGAGGATATGCTTCCCGATTGGTCCCATAGAAATTTTATCAAAATCGGTTTAGGAATTTGGTTGTTTTCCTCACGTTAATTGTCACATCCTTAAAATTCTTGACATGAATTAGTTTTACATTGTAACTAGAAGTTAGTTAAAGTACTCGTCAAGACGAATCATACGAGCCCAAATTCGATGAGGTTTTGTCGTTTTATAACGGTGTTTCTATGGCCAACGTCCAGCTCCATCATCAGACACTGGATACCATTTAGGACCAAAGTACTCGTCAAGACGAATCATACGAGCCTAAACTCGATGGGATTGTGACATTTTATTACGGACTACCTGTGACCACCTTCCAGCTCCATCACCAGACCCTGGGTACCATCTAGACACAAAGTACTCGACAAGATGAATTATACGAACCCAAACTCGATGGGGTTATGTGGTTTGAATGGAGTTCCTATGGCCACCTTCCAGCTCCATCATCAGACCCTGGTTACCATTTAGGACTACAGTACTTGTCAAGACAAATCAAACGAGTCCAAACTCGACGGCCGCGGGGCGTTGCGTCGTTTTATTACAGAGTTCGTATGGCCACCTTCCAGCTCCATAATCAGATCAGCTCCATGTCATCATAATATTGCATTGTCTCGCGATTTACACATGCGTGCAAAATTTGAGCTCAATCAGAAATCGGGAAGTGTGTCAAATTTAACTAGCAAGTATCACGCGACGTCGCGTGATGTACATCAGAGCGCCAGTACGCGACGTCGCGTGATGTGACAACTAACGTGAAGAAAACAACCAAATTCCTAAACCGATTTTAATGAAATTTCTATGGGACCAATCGGGAAGCATATCCTTTCAGATGAAAAAATATTTTTTCAAATCGGTTTACAAATGACGGAGTTCTGAGGTAACAAACATAAAAAAAAACAAAGAAAAAATACAACCGAATTGAGAACCTCCTCCTTTTTTAAGAAAGTCGGTTACAAAAAAAAACAAACACACCGACTTCCGAAAGTCAAGTTATTTTAGACTTTTTTTAGTGTTTTTTTGGAAGTCGGTTTTTTTTCGCAGAAGGTTTTTTATTTTTTTTACCAACTTTTTTCAAAAAGGAGGAGGTTCTCGATTCGGAGGTATTTTTTTATGTTTGTTACCTCATAACTCCGTCATTTGTAAACCGATCTGAAAAAATCTGTTTTCATCTGAAAGGATATGAATGAATGAATTTATTTTATTTCGGACACAAAAAGATCCATAGAGTGTTAGTAACCTAATATTAAATAACCTTTTATCTAGTGTTAGTACCAATTACTTTCTGCACAAGAAAAATTACAATTGGAGAGCTATAGCTCTCCGTTAGAGTTCTCAGGATGCTGTTGCAACTATCTCTCAGAGTCCTGAGTAGCGAGGCACTCTGTTTACGAATAATTGCGTGAAACCCATCGGTACGAGCTTGCGCAAACATCCCTGACGCACTGCAGTAGCGAGAAAATCTCAACAACATCCTGAAGGCATTATTATACTGGACACGCAGGACATCTAACGACCTTTTGGTGTAATTGACCCATAGACTACTCGTGTACAAATTCTGGCAGTAGGCCTTGAAAAGAGTGATTTTAACTAGGTCTGTACACCGAGCAAATCTACGGACCAACATGTTGCACCGGACGGCTAGTGCTCTGCGCTCCCTTTCAATATCTACATCGTCTTTAAGGTCGTCGGACAGAAAATGACTCGATAGTATTTAAAACTAGATACTTTTCGGATCACTGACACGTTTATAAGCAGCTCGGGTCCTTGTTCTCGGCATTTGGTGCCGACCTTAAGGACCATGTATTGGCACTTTTTAACATTATAAATTAAACCATGTGTGGCAGCGTAGGCTTCACAAGTTCCAAGCAGTTTCCCTACTGCCCCCGCAGACGGACCCAGCAGCACCATATTGTCCGCATAGCTGATGCTGTTAATGCTAACACCACCAACACTGCATCCGACACGCATGCTGCTGAGTCCCTCTATGAGGTCATCCACGTAGAGGTTGAAGAGCCTGGGAGACGTCAGACCTCCTTGTCTCACCCCACTCTCCAACCTATACGGCTCAGAGAGCGTACCATCCCATTTCAGATGATTGGTCTGATTGCCATACCAATACTGGAACAGCCCACACATTTCCGCAGGTATACCCCTGCTTGCCATTTTTCCCAGAGCACATCATACGAGACAAGATCAAAGGCTCTGGAGAGATCAAGGAAGCAGGCGTACACCGGCGTCCCGCGATCTACATAGTAGTGAACAGTATGCTTGAGACTTAAAATAGCGCTTTCAGTTGAAAGTCCGTGACGAAACCTGAACTGCGCATCATGAAGATGTATATAAGGTATATCTATTCATACACGAAATCTTTTAGGGGTCATTGTACTCATTATTATGAACAACTTTCACTATGGGACCAACCACGAAATCGCGAAAAAAAAATCAGCTGTTCAGTACATTTTCACGAGTTAATGCGATCATATTGTAGGGAACAGCTGATTTTTTTTTTCGTGATTTCGATGTTGGTCCCATAGTAAAAGTTGTTCATAATGATGAGTACAATGACCCCTTAAGAGATTTTGTGTATGAATAGATAGACCCTATATATCACACCGTCCAACACCTTTGCTATTATAGTCGCAGTCGGATATGCTTCCCGATTGGTCCCATAGAAATTTCATCAAAATCGGTTTAGGAATTTGGTTATTTTCCTCACGTTAATTGTCACATCACGCGACGTCGCGTGCAGGCGCTTTGATATAAGTACATCACGCGACGTCGCTGATACTTGCTAAGTAGTTAAATTTGACACACTTCGCGATTTCTGATTGAGCTGAAATTTTGCACGCATGTGTTTATCGCGAGACAATGCAATATTATGATGACATGGAGCTGATTTGATGATGGAGCTGGAAGGTGGCCATACGAACTCAGTAATAAAATGACGCAACGCCATCGGGTTTGGACTCGTTTGGTTTGTTTTGACAAGTACTGTAGTCCTAAATGGGAACCAGGGTCTGATGATGGAGCTGGAAGGTGGCCATAGGAACTCTGTTATAAAACGACATAACGCCATCGAGTTTGGGTTCGTATAATTCATCTTGTCGAGTACTTTGTCTCTAGATGGTACCCAGGGTCCGGTACCATCATTGGTTGTGATGGAGCTGGAAGGTGGTCACAAGTAGTCCGTAATAAAATGACACAATCCCATCGAGTTTGGGCTCGTATGATTCGTCTTGACGAGTACTTTGGTCCTAAATGGTATCCAGTGTCTGATGATGGAGCTGGTCGGTGGCCATAGGAACTCCGTTATAAAACGGCAAAACCTCATCGAGTTTGGGCTCGTATGATTCGTCTTGACGAGTACTTTAACTAACTTCTAGTTACAATGTAAAATTAATTCATGACAAGAATTTGAGTGGTATACTACAACTGAAAAGAAGAAGTTATTATGAGATCAACATAGCCAATCACGTCTAAAAATTTTACTTTTGCGGTGGGATTGTAACCATCTCTTTTGAACTGCCCGTGTGTACCTTCGACAAAATTCCTTCAGTTCATCAGAAAGGCTAGAACCCCGTCCAATAACTGAATTGAACAATATTTCATGATCGAAGGAACTTCCTGTCCCTCAGAATAACAAACATATCCAAGTTTATAATTATGCTTTCCATTATTCAGAATCATTGAGAAGCACGGTGCTATCAGATATTAGCAGTAGAAATGCTCAAAACAAAACCGACTTATAAAAAAAAAACACTAAAAAAGTCTAAATAAACTTTACTTTCGGAAGTCGGTGTCTTTTTTTGTATCTTTTTTGCCACCGACTTCCGAAAGTAAAGTTATTTTAGACTTTTTTAGTGTTTTTTTAGAAGTCGGTTTTGTTTTCGCAGATTTTTTTTTTATTTTACCCTTTTTAGTTGTAGTATACCACACAAATTCTTGTCATGAATTAGTTTTTACATTGTAACTAGAAGATAGTTAAAGTACTCATCAAGACGAATCATACGAGCCCAAACTCGATGAGGTTTTGTCGTTTTATAACGGTGTTTCTATGGCCTCCGTCCAGCTCCATCATCAGACACTGGATACCATTTAGGACCAAAGTACTCGTCAAGACGAATCTTACGAGCCCAAACTCGGTTGGATTGTGTCATTTTATTACGGACTACCTGTGACCACCTTCCAGCTCCATCACCAGACCCTGGGTACCATCTAGAGACAAAGTATCCGACAAGATGAATTATACGAACCCAAACTCGATGGGGTTATGTCGTTTTAATGGAGTTCCTATGGCCACCTTCCATCAATCGGACACAAACAACCGAATTGAGAACCTTCTCCTTTTTGAAGAAAGTCGGTTATAAATGACATGAATACTTTTAGTATTTTTTTTTTATTATTTTGTTTTATATTTTTCTTATTGTTATATTTAATGATTTGAAATGAATACTTACTTTGTTAAGTATTTTATTTTTATTGTTTATTGTTAATGTTCACATTTAATGACATTTATTTTGTAGAGTATTGTGTATTAATTTTATTTGATTATTGTGAATGTGAGGACCATGTGGGTAATTTTTTTGTTTGTTCGTTTTTTATTTTTTCCACGATTGTCTGGCAGTTTGAGTACTATAAGCGACCTACCCAAATGTCCTTTCTTTGGTATTGTTAGTCGTGTCGTTGAGCTCCTTGAGTTATAAGTCGAGCTACACGATAACTGCCAAATGCTTGCACTGACTGGACAGGTCAACTCAAATCTGTGTGGTTCTTTCTTCAAGAGACCATCTCAGACAGTAATCTGCATAGTCCTCATGTGAGTTAACCAAGATTATGTCTGGACTTTAAAAGAGACTATGACCTCTGAGTTTGTTTCGGTTGTTTCTTCTCAGAGTAGTCAGGTACGAAACACCGGCCCCATCTAGTTAAAAAAAAAGAGACGAGTAAAAGTGTTTTCAAAAACCTATTTGCAACATAAACATCATTTATCATTTATCATAATGAACTAAAGACCTCTCATTAAGGTGATCCTGCACTAATTGCAAAATTAACGAATATGCCCTAAACCTAATTATTTGTTGTGTGTATCCTTTTATTTAATGAATTCATTAGGTACATAAGTATTTAGACATATGAGGTGAATAACTCAATGAGGTCGTTAGTTAATTATGATAATGATGAGGACTTGACCATTAGATGAGATTACATTCAAAAGGTAGGTAATTCATAATTACCATGCCAATTCAATTTAGTAAAACGAACTTTTGTGATTTCTTAAACTGTTTTCTGTAGTCTTAATAAAATATTTTAAACTAGACTTAGCATACTCAGATGTAAAGCATTTAAGAATTAAAATAAATCATCAACATTCCAAAAGTTTTTAGATGATAACGATTAAAAAAATATATCACAAATTGTGCGGCAATGCCTACTGTGGCGTTGCAAAATAAAAAAGCACAGCACCGCTTCAAATAAATATAATTAATGATTAGACAAAAAGAAAAAAAAATAGTAAGTGTAAAAATTGCCAGTGATTAAAAAACAATAATAATGATGATTAGTATTGGTAATGTAAAAATAGGCAATTTTGCCTGGAACATTCCGTGCAGAAGGACCTTTTTGACATTTACAGTATTCGAAGTTAGTATACCTAGATTTATATGATATGAATTTAGAATTATTGTTCAAAAGAAAGACATCCGAAAATAAAAGATCGAATGATACACCACGTACATCCAAGAGGATTCCAAAAAAAAGTAATCAAGTTATACCTACCTCAGTTCATAATAATATCTAAATAAAGTAACTAGATACGGGTCAGTGGGTCGTCTTAGGAGCGGAGACGTAGTTCAGGAGAGAAATGACGTCTCGTGACCCACAGCAGGTTGTTGCAAACGTCCACACCGTGAAGAAAGGAAACACGTGGCCAAAGGTCGCCACGGTCGATCCTGGTCAATCGCCTGAAGCTATGTTGTAGTAATCCAACGGGATTCGGTTAACGAAGTAGAGGGAAAGTTAATCCATAAAAAGAGCCCAAATATCGGACCCTTTTTAACTGGTTTGTTCAACCTAAAAAGATGAGAAATAATACGGTTTTACTAACACAGTTTTCAAAAGACCGAGGATCCAGATGAGAAAAAGACCAATTGTCAGAGATTTAAGATCAGGCAAAAAATATACGTACCAGGAAAAAATATGTAAATCACATATGAGTCTGCTATACCAGCGATAAAGCAGCGATGGAGAGCATTTGCTCTGATTTTGCTTTTTACTTTAATTAAAACATTAAACAATATTTTTTTTTTTTTTTTTTGATATTTGGATATATATATTTTTTTTAATGAAGGCTTCAGAAAAAAACGTGTCATAAAATTTTCTTGTTTTCTAAATTTAAAAATATTCGAGCAAAAAGGAAAAATGTGGCTTTGAGGTTTCATGCGGTAAAGTTCAAAGAGGCTTTAATGCAGAGGGAACGCTGCACAACGAAGTATGTCAAAAAAATTGTACTACGAGTATATCTGTGTGTAAGGATATAATGGCAAACCTTATGAGTCCAGAAATATCCTCATTTATCATGTCAGTGCTATACAATTTTTTCTTAACAAAATTAGAACTCCTTCATTTTTAGTTTTGTACGCGCAAAAGTCTCATACGAAATTTTCTAGAAAAACAAAAACGACCCTTGAAAATTCAAGTCTCTAAGTCTATGAAAGGAGATTTTCAGCCCACCGTGCGACGTCCCGTAGTCTTCAAGTGGTTGTATAAACATCACGATTACGTGTCGGTGGAAGGCACGCTTACGGTGCGGAAACGGCGCAACCGTTGATTTCACTTTCATTTTATCAGTGTGGAAAATCCAGCGTTATCCGCCGCTGATTCCCACACAGACGTAACTTTTATATTTTTATTGTCTCGTGCTTTTTGTTGTTTGGTAGGCAAAGCGAATAGTTGTTGAAAAGTAAAAGTACGTCTAAAGTTTTTTACCACTAAGGGACCACATGGTAGTAGGTACGATTTTTATGTAGATTTTTATGTACGGCTACACATTTCCAGCTATACTTTTCCAGTTTATGCTGACCTCTCATTGTGTAGGATTTTCGTACAATGCGAGGTCAGCTTATACTGAAAATGTATAGCTTGATGTGTAGCCGTGTGTACCTACAAACAGAATCCTAGCTGCTATTTCTGTCCAAGGGGGGTAAGGGTCTTTGCAGTCCCTCCCGTCCATACGTAAAATAATCCTACGTTACTTTAGCACAGAAGTTAAATAGGTAGGTAAGAGCTACTAATGTAGGTACTTAACACGCGTGTTAGTAGGAGTCTTGTGTAGACTGGAGCATAGGAACATACTTATGCAATTGGAACCTAACCTAAATCAATTTTATTCTAAGTAGGTATAAGAATAGCATAGATAGACCCTATGGTATAGACATGCTTACCAGATATAACTGACTTTATGACTTGGTTAGATCACTCAAGTGCCTATTATTTATTTAGCTATAGGTAGGTACGTAATATTATAAGAGCTTCAACAAAGATTGGTTGTACCATCAACACCGCTGTTAAGAAGACTGCAAAGTGCACGTGCGAAGTAGCATCGGTGCAGCTCGGCGGGGGCGCGAGTGGGGGCTGGATCTCGGCAATAGGTTTTTGGCGCGGAGAGAAAGTACGATTGGTGGTGGCCGAAGACCCCTGCTCGACGCACTCGGTGGACTCCGCGCGGCCGCGGCCGACACTCGGCCGGCATTTCATGGGCAGTCGGTTTGCGAAATAATGCCATTGAATCGCTGACGCCGAATTTGCCAGTGAACGCGCTGAGCGCGGAGATGACGCGCAAATAAATAGTGGTGCGCACCAATGACAACGAGCTCACGACCCCGGATACCCACTACAATGTGCCAATGGAGTATTGTGACTATAACGTACGTGGTCCTGGCATTGAACTCGTGCGATGCCAGGGAGATCAGTCCGCGGGATGCTGCTGCCCTCAACAACCATGTGAGTAGAGGCTGATTATCATAGTAACGACACTATCAGACCGTGGACGCGGTATCAGTCACAGCTGCATGTGCTTCGGTGCATTGACTTAGAATGCACTTTTACTTTCATGATTCGTGTGCTTCTTGCATTTCTTGTTTGCTGTTTATCAACAATCGACATGTCTCTGTATTGACATAAAATTAGGTTTCTGAATGTTAAAAATTAGAGTGAAATATGCGCACAAAATCTGTCCGTCAGGTCAGAAACAATGTCTCCAGTCCTACGTCAAGTACTTAGATACCGCAGTTTTATTTTTTTAGAATGTACTTTAGTCGGGCATTATTAAAATTCTACGAAGTTTCGCCCCTTTACGAGTATCGATTGAATATATTTTGATTATGATTTAATTGTTTGATTGAATAGCTAGGTATCTACTACTAGTGTCTAGTTGTTCAAGGATGCAATAATTATGTACGTGTGATGTGATGCACGTTTGTTATTTTCTGGCTTACCTAAATAACTAAACAAAAAAAAACAATGAAATGAAGCTAGGTATTTTTACCGTGTTTTCACGGTTTATTTAACATTTCCTTCCGGATATTTCAAGTATTTTCTAATTTGTGCATCCGCAACTACAAGCTTTGCATTCAGATTAACCGCGAAAAGCGATTCAAAACTACCTTCCTGTTTTACTGAGTTTTTAGGGTTGTTAAGTTTTTTAATTCTTGAGTTATAGAAAGATCTTATCAACACCATGAGAAAATAAAAAGTTATTATGTCAAGAAGTCTTTCATTGCATTCTCAATGTTGTTAGAATGAAGGCTATAAAATAGGTGTTATTTGCATGGTCAGCATGAGACCGCATAATCGCTGTCATTGCCGACCGATTGACACAGTTATGAGGTAGCAATGAATTACGTCTATTGATTGAAACAAAAGTTATGTAAGAAAACGAAGTCTGTAACAGCTCTAAAGAGATTTAAAAGTTTAAAAGACTTTTAAAGCGGACATTGGGAATATTTTCATACAAACATTTTGATGTCGTTTTAGATTTTGACACACAATTAAATGCTACTTGACAAGCGGGTGTATGAAACTCTTGTTTATTATATCTATGATGAATTGATGACACTTGACAGAACGATTTGTTATTAAGTAGGTAGTAAGAAATATTGGATTACGCTTTTCTTCGTCTTGTCTTTGAATAACTTGCATTTCCGCCGTTTGTTGATGAATTTTCCTTGTTTTCTACAACAATTTTCATAAGTAGGCAGCAGTCCTTGTCAATAGATATATTGAAAAAAAATGTCATAAAGCTGGTTCAACTTTCAGTTTTTACATTTAAAGGAGTAGGTATGTCATTATGAGCTAGGTACACTTTACCGATAGAATATTGTGCTTTTCCAAAACAAGTTCAGTTTCAGCAAGGTAGATATGAAAATCTAAGGGGCTCGTATAGTTTTGAAAATTGCAATTTAGCTATCTCCACGATACCTTCCAGTGGTTATTGATGTAAAAGACTTTTCTGCTGCATCATCAGTAATTATACTACTCATATAATTACTGATGAAGCGGACATGCACCACTTTCGCTGATTACGTATAAATCTGTCTATATTATATAACATTTAATTCGATAATTTGGGTGTTTCTAGCGATCTTCTAGAGAACAATGCCAATTAAAGCTAAGTTGAAAATAATTGCCAACTAAAATGGCTTTTGATAGTCTTTAGCTTTCAAAGCTATTACAGAAAATAATACATTTGAGCAGAGCAACATCTTTTTAAAAATATCGGCATTTTGGGAGATGCAGTTCCTAATAGGATTAGGTGGGTAGGTCTAGGTTATAAGGTCTGTACCTGAGTCGTAGTGTGGCGTCCTGTGGTTCCTGTCTACCCCCGGGACACCCATGAGAAAAATCGTGGGTTTGTGTTTTATTTATAACCACTAACTTCACTACACGTAAAATCCATTACGAAATGCAAACGTGACCTTTTGGGTTTTGTCTGTTTCAAAATCGATTGCCTTGATTTGCTATGAATGAGTGTGACTAATCCAGTGTTTGACGAAACGTTTTGGCTCCGAAGAGGCGGCATGATATGCAATCAACATACCATTTTAGAAATGCTAGGTTTTACATCATCAACTTTACACTTTTTTACACGACCTTCTAAGTTATTTATTGTACCTATTTGTATTTGTTCTATCAGCATAATCTACCTACTACTTTCATAATATTGAAGTTAATAGGTTTTTAAATAACTTATAGGGGTCAGTCTGATTTTGAAAAGATGTAAATTTTCTGCTATTATTACATAACGTTGTGTTTTGATAATGCTATTTATGGAACTTGTTTTGCATAATTCATGTATCAATATTTTAAAGAATTCAAACCTACCCTGATATAAAGAAATCATGTGAGTTTACTGCGTTTCATATCATTTTTTTTTCACCGGTTTCCCAGCTTAGGAGTCTTGGCAGATGGATGGCAGTTTCTTATTAATTATTCGCAGAGGGACTTAGGCTGTTTCATGATGTAATCTCAAAGACAATTTTTAGATTTTCTTGGGTAGAAATACGATGTAATGCCTTGCGATGTTTTCCTATCATTTTCCGGAATAGGTCCAATGAAAGTTAGATTCACCCACAAGACTTGCCCGATAGTGTCAAAAGATGGTCGCGTTTTAATTTTATTTTCACAATTAAAACACAATGGTGCAGTGACTTGACTTGATTGTAAGTAAAATCCATTTTTATTATGTGAGGCCCTTTTCTGTATGAGCGGCCCATTTTCGCTCAATTGAGGGCAAAATGAACGATTTCAATCTTTCGATATGTATATTTCCAATCGGTTTATTTTACACTTGACAATTGGGAATGTAGGCTACATATTTAATTAAACAAAGTAGGTAATATGGACGCAGAGTTTTCCTTGTTTCATTCCAATTTCTATAATTTGCTGTTACATCGCAGAAGTGCCTACCAAGGAATACAGAATTCGGGCTTTCAGATACTTTCCATTTATCATTGATGTTTTATGTGGTTAATACCGAAATACGGATGTAATACCAAGTTTTCTAGTTTGTCAATCTAAAGTAGGTAATTATTACAGCAGCGTTAGATGAATAATTGTGTGTATAAAAATAATAGCTACTTCATAATCTCACACTATTCTTACGTGTCGTAGATTATGCATCGCATTGACCGATCCTTGCCTCGGATCGAAACCGTTTTTTTTTTACGGATGGGAATTCAGACTTGTACTGACCTTAACCCATCCATGTTCCTTCTTTTGCCCTTTATGTTCCATAAAGAGTAAGGTATCTCTTTCGAACAGGCCCGCAACCCTGTGTACTCCTGCCTTAAACCACTTCTTAGCCATAATCACCATAAATCGGTACCCCTCATAATTTCAAACCACGCATTGTCGGTAATTCCGATACTGGCTGAAGGTATTTCTGTTTTCCTTATTATTTACCGCCAGCTTAGAAATCCAGCTTGCTCGAAATATATCGCCGTAGCTACTTACTTACTTTCTTACATTTGATAAACGGCTACGGATAACAAAAACGAGAGCACCACAACAATTACCTCGTGAAAGGCACCTCGCAATCATACTTTGGAAAGTAGTTTACTTGCTGACCTTACAAATTCACGGGTATAACACAATAAAAGCGAATGCGGTGAAAATGACTCCAATCAGCCGTAACCACCTACTTCGTTGACGTTGTGTCAAGAGTCCGTTCTTTTGGTTTGGTTACATTCTATGCACTAAGTATTTTATTTTAAATGGCATGTAATAAATTAAATTCGAAAAAAAAAGCGCTTCATTTAGTTGCATTGTTATTTTAACATTGGTTTTAAAATAACAGAGCAGCAGTCGTTTAGCAAAGTGCCAGTTCACAGAGAAACCCGATTATTAAAGCGCTCTTTGATATTATCACTATTCATGACGTTGAGACCTTTGAAATCAAATTGTCGTGCCTTCAAGATGCACAACGACCTTACGCTAGTGCAGCCTCTCTAAGCATAATAGCTGTGAGGGCTTTGAACGGCAATTGTTATGCAAAAAGGAAAGGCATTTCAGTAGATATACTTAGTAAATGAACATGATGTTGGATTCGCTTAACTGCAGCTGCAGAATAGTTTCGTAGACGACAGAAATGGAAATTGTGCTTCCCATAAATAAATTGATTGTAATTAGCATACTTACCCAAACAAACACAAAGGAACATAAATGCGGGGGTTAGAACATAAATAGTGAAAGACATATAATCCTCAAAAACTAAAAGTACTAAGGTACAGCTTAGAAATACATTAACTATGGCCGTAAGTTTCGGTGCGAAACATTCCTGTCGATCCCAAAATTTATCTACTGCATGTGATTCTTATCAAAAAGGTTTTGTTGTTCTGTATTAGTTAACAGGCACCTGCATACTGGTTTCTTGTTGACTGCTATCAGCTTCTTGTCTAATTTAGCGTGCAGCGTTAGGCAAGGTGTCATTGTCTCAGTTCCATTGTCCGCGGTCCTCGCCACCCGACATTGAACTTCAGACTCCAAGTGGACCAGTAATCGCTGCCATGGCCAATTACGACACCTATTCATCACTAATAGGGTCACGGAACAGTGTTTCAGGCGAATGTGTAGTGATTTCTAGATTTTGTTCTTTTTCAATTGGGACCTTGACATTATTCGGTTATTTAATAGATATTATTGCTGTTTTATCTACTACCTACGTTATTTGAGTATGTCTATAAATGCTTTCGTCAATTGAAACTTGATTTTGATCACACTGCAGTCTGAATTCAGATTGCTATTACTTATGTTATTTTCAACGTTCAATATCAAAGTCTGGTGTCTCGATATTGTCCATAATAATAATTGTACCTATTTGTAAGTTATCTGAGAACTGCATTAAAGTATCTGACCTCATATACCCGCTTCATATGGTTGTCTCACATTTAAATTCTTGTAGCGAATTTGCTCTATTTAAAATCAATCGCAGCACTCAATATTCAATACAAACGTTATCTAACTTCCTACCCAGTGGCACAGATGACCGTATAAGTGACAGTGTCCACATGGCGCATGGACATTATGGACAACCTTAGCCTCATAAGTGGTTATTATGTCACGATATATTGTTAGCTAACTGGCGACAATCAACACGCGGTATCAGTTTCGTCACAAGCTTACATGAGTGGGTCTCCAGAGGGAAAGTAAGTAGAATCATTGCGGCTGCTATTTGTAGGTATTTTCACAGACATCGCTGTTTGGCAAATGACACAGTTCTGCTGAATAAGTCGGATGCTGTACCAAATTCATGCCCATTTTCGTGGCCTTACGAAATCCGCAGACGGATTTGGTTTTAAGTCATAAGAATCATCTCTAGTTGGTATCTTAGAATAAAACGACTAGGCCTTGATTTCTTTTTCAAATCAAAATGTAAGGCATTATTCATTCGGCGAGGCATTCAAATACATTCGAACTAACGATTTCCTAATGTACTTCAAATTACCAGTCATCGTCAGTCGTGAGATCAGCGAAAGTTGAAGTGCGTCTGAAATTAAAATGGAATAAAAAAGGACAATAACTTGCCGGAACACGGCTGTTAAGATTGTGAAAGCAACATTGACATTAGTCGCCAATTAACAGCGGCCATTGCGCAACCATGGCGTGCGCGATACCCGCGAAAGTAAACCGCGCTGCCAACATTAAAATGGTAAACAAAACTTATGTAAGTGCATTTCCGACGGAACCATCAGATACCAGTTTTGTTATTACATAATATGCATAAAAGTCAACACAGAATTTTACATGAACCTTTACGAAATTTAGCACGATTACCTACTTCCGACTGCAGCGAACATGCAATGATGACTGACGAGTCACGTGTTATGTAACAACATGCTAGCTAGGAACGTGATTGGTTCAAAAGAATAACATACTCTCGTCAATCTTCGTCAGCACTAAACGAGTTCATCCGTATCCCAGTCTAAGGTTCGCTTGCACTACTAGTTTGATAGATAAGTTAGGTATTTGGAAAGTCTGACAATCTGTAGATCATTTGGAACATTCAGAGTCTTGAATAAGCCTTTTAAAGATAATAGTTCTTTGAAAAACTGAAACTTGAGAAGTAACGAACTTGTCTTCAATAATTTCAGGTGTCATCAGGTAACAGAACCCAACGGTTCCTGTTTGATGCCATATTCGGGCTGGAGGTGCCGATCCTAGAGGAGCAGAGCGTCGAAGATGATGAAGAAGACAACCAGATCAAGGAGTGCTCCTGTGGTGTGTAGAAATTTGTATTAATTTGTAAATATAATGCTAATCCTATCACCTATTAGATCGATTAGATTAGAAAATCTCGTCCGTCTCTGTTTTTGAGACTTTGAGTTTCTTTTTATATAACTTCATCACCATTATTATCTTGATTGTCTAACAAATAGAATATTCTAAACCTTACATCATATACGAATATTCTATCATAACTAACCAAGTAATCAGATATCGAATCCATTTTGGGATTAAGAGCGCTTAAAATCTCAGCAAGTGTTACCAAAACAAACTTGTAACTTTTAAGGGAGAAAATTTCATTAAATGTAGTCTCAGATTAACTGTTAATTTCTTTTGTTTATGCGTGTGCATCCGATGTAAAGCAGCCATTATTAATTAGAATAAATCAGCACACTAGTTAGCTGTTGCAGTTTCTAGTTTTCCAATCTTAGTCTTCTAGTTAGCACTACAATTCCTATTAGCCATTATAAGGGCTCGAGCTGACGATCGAACAAAATTTGTCGGTGAATGTTGGAATGATCCAACAAACCTTTGAAGTCATTTAAAAGTTGAGATTGTATAATTTCGATCATCAACAAATCAGGTGTTTGTCCATCGTTCGATCGTGAGCCTATGCCCTTACAATTTCAAGCAATTCTAATGATCTTCATCCACGTTATCATTCACGTTTTAGAGTGCGGCAGGGCAAACCCACTCCCTAGAAAGATGGGTAAGTCGTATCTGTGCACATCACTTGAATTGTATGTACCTACTTATGTTCACCTGTAGAAGTAAACAGCACCTGAGTACCTATTCACCTGGTAGTTTCCACGTTGGCGATCATAGTCCTGTCATCATCATCGATTATTTTATGATCGTTTAGTCTTTACAGCGTAATGGTTTTGTGGCTTTCAGCCTCTAACTGGCTGTACGTTAGATTTAAATGATGCTGTTTCTTAAGATCGCCGATGTGTACTTATTCCCTTTAATTCAATTTAGTGTTGTATTTAATTACTTAGGTGGATTAGTTTCGTATTAACTCCAAATAATAATTATGAAATCCTGTGATGTTAATTGTAGAAACTGGATTCAATGTTGTAATAAACGTCTATGCATGCAATAACTACTTACTTTTTGGTTTAGGTCCCTTACTTTACACTAAATGGTTTCTTATTACCTTAAATTAATTATTTATGTATGTTAGTTAACAACTCAATAGTTGTAGAGTTAGTTCTCTACTCAATTATTCTTCTTTCTCTGCTTTCTTTATCGTGTGATTAGTGCCTAACCTGGTGTCAGAGTTTTTAGGCCGCCCATAGGCCTGTGACTTGGCTTTACACGCCGTCAAGAAATATCTCTCAGGCATGCTGGTTTTTTCACGATGTTTCCCTTCACCGGAGCAAGTGATAATTATACAATACGCACACGAATCCGAAAAATCAGAGGTGCTTGTTTGCCTTGGGTTCGAACTCGAGGTCGAGACCTATGACTTGGCATACCGACGGTCACACCACTAGGCTATCGTTGCTATAATAATCTAATAAGATTTAAGTATTGTTAATGTATCTTTTAACATTTGCATTCGATGTTACAAGTACTTTATTTACGTTGTCATTGTTGGTATAACATCCAATGCTTAGATACTTCTTACCTTTATTTTACCCTCAAGTGAGAGCAATACCTAAATCATTAAGAGGCCATCGCACATTTTGAAGCGTAAAAGTGTTAAGTCAAAATAAATGTGCTTCATTAACGTCGACTAATGTTACATACTTAATTTTAACGTTATAACATTTATCTATCTATTCAACGGCGAAGAAATCTGGTTCGATAAGATAATCTATTAAAATAAATCAATGTTTGCAAACAATTGCACTAACGAGATAGGTACTTGGCTCTTAAGTCCTCTGTCCTACTATTCTGCTATTTAATGATAATGAATTGGTGAAACAGAGATTGGCCCTACTAGGTACCTACTATTCCATTTTGTAATTAGAAAATATAATTCTTGAGTTTCCTTTACGATCTACATTGCATCAATTAAAAAAAAAACTTGTATTGCCTATAACTAGGGATCAGATATTCGGATGCATATTTACCTAAAGTTGTAGTGTTGACAAGTATGGAGCACGTCTCAGTACAGACAACGTCCCGGTTTATTTAAATAGATTTTTTCATTTTATGGTTTTATTTCAAATGAAGTCCTCTTCGAATATTTAACAGCAACCTTAACATCAAATAGTTTTATTTATTAAAATAATAGTTTTTTTTTTTACCTGATAATTATTTTCAACTTTCTTGCTTGGTTTTAAATAGATTTTAAATATTCTTTAAGCTTACAAGTACTACATTGTAAAAAAACGCACTCTAGGTAAATATGTATCCCAATATCCGATCTCTAATTAAAACTGTAAAACAACATTGAATGGAAAAGTTTAAGATTTAATGTTAAACAATGCATTAAGGTTAAAGTAAAGTAGGTAAGGTTGTATGGTAACCACTGCAGCATCACGGCTATGAGCTCAAATACCTTACTTCCTGAAGATACAAGTGCAAAGATAAATAGAGATCATTAAGAGGCATTAGTGTTAGTGTTTACACGTAAACAGCTGTTCTGTACGAGTAGTGGTAAGCCTGAGCGTTGAACCGCCGTTCATCACAGTGAAAGTGTAATGGACTCGATCTGCGCCCGCGCAGCGCCGGATCGCGACCAACTCGATATTAACTGCTATGATTCGTTATTTATACACTATTATTTCCCGTTCCTGTCAACGTACAGACGGGAGCAGAATTGCTTTTAAAGACAAATTGCTGAATGTTTAAATTGGAATACAGCAATTCGCAGACCTTCGTGGCTTCCAGTTCTCAATCTAGAAGGGTGATTTCAACGCTGTGGGATGTACATATTTGTTATATGATTTTCATATTTATGTAACCAAATATTTACACTTTTCCGAAGACATCTCAGGTTTTCACACCAAAACCCATCCAAGTTCCCTATAACTAAATTTCTATTAAGTTCTTTCGTCAGAACACATGTTGTAATTAATTTAATTGCATCACATAGCATTAACTTCACGCTTGTCTCAATTCACACTTGGTTATACTGACCAACAATAATATGGCACTAATAATTTGTGAATTTCGATGGATTGGTTGATAACTAGATATATTTTCTGTATATATTTGTAAATGGTTTTAGATCATCCTCGGAGAATGTCCCTTGTAAAGTAGTATTATGGTTGTAAGTATAATAGAAATTAAGATAGTGCTCCAAATAAAAGAGTCAAAAAGAAGATTCATGACTTAGTTATTGGATAAGCCATTTTACTTCAAACACAAAATGATGCAAAATGGGTCATCCAATAACTGAGTCATGAATCTTCTTTTGATGAGTCTGTAACTGACAATTTTAATGAAGTAGACAAGAAAAATAAAACATTCTTCCTGAATTTAAGAAAATAAAAACAAAACATTCACAAACTGAATCTAAAAAGAAAAACAAACCATCAGTCGGCAATGATACGGCCACAGAGTTGACAGGAAATCTGTAGCAAGTACTAGCAATGACGTCGGTTCAACAAACTGCGTTCACTTTCTAGAGTGTGGCGGGTCGAATCAGGAGAACCGCATCGTTGGCGGGAGGCCGGCAGGCGCCAACCGGTACCCTTGGATGGCGAGGATCGTGTACGATGGACAGTTCCACTGTGGAGCCTCTCTTCTTACCAAGGAGTATGTGCTCACAGCTGCTCATTGTGTCAGGAAGTAAGTGCATTTACGTTTACTTTTCTAACCATGTCTGTTTCAATCTTGTCTAGCATTTCTGCATGACCGAATTTGTCTACGTTAATTTTTTAACAGGCCCCATAAGATGAAATTACATATTTTGACGTTGTGGAATTTGCAGGATAAGACTTGCCGCCTCATATCTTAGAACTTTGGAAAATGAAAGGCATCATAAAATAGGTACACATTATTTGCAACAATCTTCCATGACAAAAAGACTTTTAAAGCTCTCAGGAAGGCGCCTTGCGAGATCCCCTTCGTAATTGTCTGTATTGACATAGCCATTTCCTTTCGCAATGAAGTATGCGGTATGCTCTATGTTTATAACAGACTCGTTGAGGTCGGCTTCCAGTTCTACCAGGAAGTTAGCAGATATGCAATCGAAATTATAGGTATGTTGGAGCCAATTACTGTTTAGAAATCGAAACGTTGAAGTTATGTGTTTCTTGAAGGGAGAAAATTTCTAGTTTTGTCGTTCCATGTTTAATGTTTCTGGTAACCGATGATCTTTGAGATTGGGGTTTTCATTTAGAGTAACTTTAGCAGAAGAATAGATATAATCAATTTCTGTCTTTAGGCAATGTAGATTAGTCTCTGTAGTCTTAATGACTTCTCTGTTAATCTCTTTCGGATTAACATCGCGTCTGTCCATTTATTTATATTCCCATTTATTTGTTAATATGTATTTATTATATAAAGCATTGCATAGCTGTACCTACTCAATATTCATGAGGTATGTACGCATAACTGTACGCTAAGTGCTCTTGCTATGAATTGCTCATTAGGGATTGGCTTTGGTATAACAATTGCATGTGGGAATAATTTAAACATTTTGGATTTAATAAGTATCTGTAATCTCATTTAGTTAATTTTCATCGAGAATAATAATTTGTTCCACATAAAAAATCATTTGCGATGTAACTTTAACCTTCTTCTTCTGTAGGTAGGCCTTGTCTGATGTTACTTGGAATCCGCAAAATATTTTTTTCTAGGATACTCCCTCATGTCCCTCCTTCATTCCCATCATCCGCCATGGGAGACAGGCCAAAGAAAAAGTGAAAAGATGGTCCATAGTACATTCATTTTGTTTACTCCTCTATTGTGGTCCCGCTCTCTTCTTTCTTTCTTCCCTTTCTTTTTACCATAATTATTAGTTTAATTACAACATCTGCATTTACGCACGTTGTTTCATAGGAAGCAATAGATGAGAGATGTAACTAATAAAAACAGTTATTCAATCTTGTTATATCGTTGCTTCGTGGAACAGCGCGTGCGCTCATGCAGTAACACGCAATGTTGCATTGCGTTAATTCGTATTATGCCTATTTACTATTCAAATACGGGGCTCATGTCTTTCCGGCTGATACTTCGCTTATTCCTGTAACAATACTGAGTCATTCTTCTATTACTTTGTGTACGTGATGTGTAAAGTGAATTTGTTAGAAGTTTGTGCAAATACTGCTCCTGGAAAATGAATAGCTAATTGATTTCATGTTCATAAATCTTTCTTGTACCACATGAAGTGCCTTAATTTACGAGACATTTCCATACGATGTTATCTGCTTGTATGTAAAATAACGCAGTCGTTCATGAAAGCGGTATTAATTCATGATTTAATTTCATCGTGGTATGATTTACACACTTTATTTAAATGTCGTAATTGTGCGAGAAAAGGTGCAAAATTAAAATTTACAAATTCATAAATCGATTTTGTTTTATGTGTGTTTTGTGTTTTTAAAAACACAAACGATTGGCTATTACCATTTAACGGCTTTGCTCTTGCAAAGCCGTTAAATGGTAATAGGCAATGTCATAACCACTCAGAAAATAATAATAAAAATGTTGATATAACTATGATGTAACAGCAGAAGCTCCTATTAATAACTAGCTATTTGGCTTTACATCTAAGTATTTATCTTTATGGCTTGTTATACCATCTCCGGATGGATATCTAACTTATGTTGCCTTTTTAAATGTTATTAATCTTGTATATCTGTCTGTATAACACAAAACAGATACATAAGTTTCACCTTAGAGACACTATAAAAATGGTTATATTGTATTAGAGCTGGGTTTTGATGTGCAAAAATGTATGCTCCGTCTATCTGGTTTTTAAACTATTGAAACGCATTTATCTCTTCTTCAACCCCTTGATTTTCTCAATCATGTTTCCGATTGGAGCTATTTACCATCCTTCTTCTCCCATGTTCCAGACTGAAGCGGTCAAAAATCCGCGTGATCCTTGGCGACCACGACCAGACCATCACAACGGAGAGCGCGGCTATCATGCGCGCCGTCACCTCCATCGTACGACATCGCAGCTTCGATCCTGACTCCTATAACAATGACATCGCACTCCTCAAACTGCGGAAGCCTGTCACCTTCTCCAGAATCATCAAGCCTGTATGTTTGCCACCTTCCGGTAAGTTTAACTAAGATACTTGAATATTTACAACCCTACGATTAGTCTTTAGTTCTTTCTTTTGGCAGCACATTAAATTGTGTCTGATGTCTGTATCTAATAGAAGGCTATCCACCTGCTATCGTTCTTGTCTCCCTTTCTAACCGACTTCAAAAAAGGAGGAGGTTATATGTTCGTGTGTATGTTTTTTTTAATGTATGTTACCTGATTTCTCCCCCATTTATGGACCGATCCTCAAAATTCTTTTTATTTGAAAGATTATACTTCTGAGGTGGTCCCATTTAAATTTGGTGAAGATCTGATGCTGATCTTCGCAGATATACTATGGAAGTCTTCAAAAATAGACGGCAAATCTGTCGTGATTGCTGCAATCGCTTGGATGTTTACTGTTTATACAACATCATGACGTAACATCACGCCTGTATGCTCTGAGGGGTACGCAGATGTGTACAATACACCCAGAATTCCATTTATTGGGGATAAGCCCACTACCATGACATGTATTGTTCATCATCTGCATTATTTTCCCAACTATTTTGTGGTCTGGAAGCCGACCGTCTTACCGGATGCAGCTGAATACCAGTATTTTATACACAACACAATAGCCACGACATAAATGTTAGTAAAAAATAATTTCTAAAGCTATTGAGACATTTGCGTATGGTCATCATCATCTCATGACGCTGAAATGATGAAGGAAGGTACAACTCTTTAACGGTTAGAAGTTAGGTGATTTCTTGTTCTAGAATAATGTATAGATAATGCGACTTGTCGATATCGATAGTTGATTTCTCTAGAGACAACAGAGTGAGTGCTAAAAACTAGAGTATTAATAATTTTAACCGACTTTATGAAAAGAACTGTTGTTGTCATTTAGACGCGTATTTAATCATTTAAAATAAATTCATGGCGACATGGGAACAACTAAAAATGGAAAAATAAATAAAAACTATTTTTGCTAAAAATAAAACCGACTTCAAAAAAAAAAAACAATGTAACAAACCAAAACACAAAAAAGGGAAAAATAATAATAATAAAACGGGGCTGCGGGACTGTTCGAAAGAGATACCGTGGCCCCGGAACATAAAGGGCAAAAGAAGGAACATGGATGTGGTTTAGTCAGTAAAAGTCTGACACTCCTTCCTGCTTCGCCCAGAGCGGGAGGATTAGGAGTTATTTGAAGATTACCCATCCGAAAAAAAAAATGATAACAGAGTAGATAGTAGATTATAACAGTTTCCAAAATGTCGATGTCTGACAGTTAACTGTTAACACTTCGAGACTACATTTTGGGAATTTACCCAATGCCGTTCTTCCTTTGGTGGCTTTGTTTCAAATTCGAATTCACACAGTTTCTTTAACCATAATATTTAAATTGTTGTGTTCCAGGCGTAGATCCATCTGGCAAAGAGGGTGTCGTGGTGGGTTGGGGACGAACATCAGAGGGAGGACAGCTGCCTGCCATCGTGCAAGAGGTGCGAGTGCCCATCCTCTCGCTGAATCAGTGCCGGGGTATGAAGTACAGGTCCTCGCGAATTACCAACAACATGGTGAGTTATGAGTGATATTTTCGGTGGTGTGAATATACTGGTGAAAAATTAGCACATTTTAAAATTATTAAAATATGTTCAAAAATTTACGAAAATTGCTGTGATGCAATATCTGCTGAAAATCACATCATCAACTTAGCTTTTCAAAAGTATGTTGAGACGCAGTAGAGAGAAAAAAAAAGGAAAAACAAAAGTTAAGCGACCACTGTTTGTAGATTCTCAACCGTTTCATAATCCAGGGACTTCATCCAACTTAAAATAACTTCCTTAAATTTATTGTTACTTAATTTACGGACAGAATGAATTTTGTTGCATTTATTGTAAATGTATGGGGCGATAAAGTTAAATTGCTTTTGGCTAAATGTAGTTCTTTGACGAGGAACGTTGGAATCAGCTTCCAGTCTAATCAGCTGCATATGAATACAAGTATTTTACACGGAGCGCCGCCTTTCGGACCTCCATTAACACGATAAACTTTAGTAAGACTGGTTGTCGGACATTCGGGCTTCTCAATATCGAAACGACTGCCGAAGATCTACCATAACAGCTGAAACCAACGCTGCAACGGCTGAACGTGCTTTTCGAGGCGCGGAGGGGTTCAACTGCTCAAAATCTTATAATATCAGGATATAACGTCGTTTTCTACGTAAATACTTAAATTGCATTGTCTAATCAATTATTAATATATTTTTTCTACAGTTATGTGCTGGCAGAGCATCAACAGATTCATGTCAGGGCGACAGCGGTGGTCCTCTTCTCTTACAACAGGGAGATAAATTCCAAATCGTGGGTGAGTATCCAAACTGTTTGCGCAAATATTAATCATGTAAATAAAGTTTACACAATATGAATTTAATTGGTGAGGTGGAAGTTAAGGGCTACACTCCTTACAAAATTGTCACAACAAAATATTGCACCAGGAAATTCGAAAGATTTTAGGTACTTTTTGGTTTCGACTTGTTCGGCTACGATTTTGCTGTAGCGGTGCCATCTTTTGTTTAATTAGTTACTGCATACCTACACTGGTGAAGTGATGAATTGTCGAAAGACACATAGATGGCGTTAGTGAGCCAACAGTGTCTATAGCAGAGTTTGATACTAAAATATAATCTAACTGTGTTTGTTTTCAGGTATCGTTTCATGGGGTGTGGGTTGCGGACGGCCAGGCTACCCAGGTGTCTATACAAGGATCACAAGATATCTGCCATGGCTTAAAGCTAACTTGAGGGATACCTGCCTTTGTGGCAACTAAGTTATGTCACAAAGACAGCATTTTGGTAACTAAAAATTGTTAGGCTATTTTCCTGAAAGTTTTAAGTTATTTAAATTGGTTTTGATTGACTTTAGATTCTTGGAAGATATGTACCTATATTTGTAATTTTGTACATAAACATCGAGAGAGTGAACAAACAATTAACGAGATCTTATAATCGACAATACAGTCTAAGTGTCAGTAGTTACATTAGCTTAATTAACTAGGTAGATATATGTAAATATATATTTCAATGTAATAATTGTAGTGCCAAGTTAAAAATATGTTCAAATGTAATGAGTACCTAAAATTTGATGTTTTAGTGTCAAGAGCCAAATCTGAAATAATACTCATAGTTTAGATATTCCAGATTTTAGTTGTTGGGAAACACGATAGAATTTAGCTGATGTATATTTCAAAATCGTTAAATGCTACTGCGATCCGAATCAATAGATATTGGACCTAGAAACTACTGATAAGAAGTGAGAATTTTTCAAACTAAAAAAATGGAAGCAGTTGTCCATGGTCAGTTAAAAAATCAATGTCACTTGGTTGGGTCCTTGTACTCAGTCGTTTAATCGATTCAAAAACTAGTGCTGTACATAGGACGTATGCTTATCTTTTTTTTGCTTTGGTAATTTAGCGACAGTTCTTAAAACTTATAGTTATCAGTAATTGGTGGTTAGAACTAAATCTAATTGTAAAATTCTCTTCGTTTTTCGCCTTTCTGTAGATTATTTACTAATGGTTATTTTTAAATTATATAAATAAATAAAATAATAAATTATATTTAATTAATTGCGTGCCACTCGATGGATTAATAGAATATCGCCTTGTGTGACAAAGTCATGACAATTTAATTTTATAACTTATTTTTTAATTAATTATAATCCTCGTTTAACTTGTCGTAAGTTTAATTACTTCGGACAGGCCGGTGGTGCAGATTACCATTAGAATTTAAGACGTTGTTAACTGCCTAAGTGTTCATTACGTTTTTTTTGTACATAATATTAATTTATTCGCTATAGAAATTAATATTCATCTTTTACGAAGAAATATTTCGTATCTTTTTGTGCACTTATCAATTTTGCATCGAAACTTTCGCGAGCCCGTTTAAACGTCGTTTAAATGGCAGGTCGTGGTTTTGTGACGTAACTTGGAATGTGCCAAGTTGACTGTGAAAGGATAAAATCTAAGGAGATGAATGTATTTTGTTCGTAAAAGAATTTATTTAGTTGTGTATTGACGTGTTACCGCTTCATTCGCTTTTGGCGTGGCGCCAAATCCCGTTTAGTTCTTATATTATTTTGGATTAAGTGTTAAAAGTTTTCCTGAAATGCCTGATCAAAACAGTTATGAGAATAATAGTTTATGAAAAAAATAACTTCCTTATAACTCATACGCATGATTTTAGCAACGCCATCTATTTTTACTACGCAGAACCATCCGTTAACTTAATCCTAGCTTAGCCGTTAAAAATTGCGATTAGAGGTGTAGACGTAGCAGGTTTTAGATTTAATACTAGCTTATAAATCAATGCTCTTTAGGCTACATCTGTGATCCCTATCACGATAAAATTGTTATCATAATAACGATAGTTATTTATTTTTAGATTTATTTAATAAATCCTTAATGTAAGACAATGTTGAAGATAAATTATTACGTTTTAAATACAAATTATCTCTAATTGTATTAACTTTGTTATAATGTAATTTTTGATTTTTTCAAAGATTTTTACTACCCTTAAATTGTAATAGAGGTGCTCTTATACATTAAACAGATTAAAAAACATTATTTATGACTTTATATTTTTATCATCAAACTTAAGTGTGCGGTTCGAGATTTTATTACTAAGTCGTGATATTTATGTGATTGGATCGAGTTGTAAAAGGTGTATTAAGGAAAACCACAAGTTTTTTTGGGGATTCGTACCTACCTTAGAATATGGAAGCAGTTGAGACGCAAAAAATAACAAGTGCGCCTGCAGTGTTTCCAATTTCACAGCGACATAATTTTGATAATTTGGTTTGAAGTTTTGAATCCAAAGCGTCATCATCGTCAGGTACTTAAATTAGAATAACTACAGGATAAAGGGATGAATCGAAGGTATATTTGGGTTTTTGGTTTGGCAGCGATTTCTGGGAGATTGGCCTTATCTGGTGGGTAGATCTTTCTGCTCATGATCAGGACGGTCGTATTCTACATAGGTGTGTGGACACCTATGTAGACGCCAAGTAATTAGGTACCATTGTAGTGGTACAATGGTACCTAATTACTTGGCGTCCATGACACAGAGAAATCTTACTTACTTATTTGCACCTACTTAACAACTTCAAAAATAACTAAACTAACTTTTCGAGCTAGTGTTTGCTAAAATAGACAGTCTTTTAGAAGGTAAACCGCACTCATTGACATAATTAAGGCTCTTTAGATGTACGAAGTGCTAGTGAATGTGCAAAAAGACAGCGAGCCTTTGTGACGCGGTTGGAAAGTGACACTTTCGCCGCGACGCCAACCGGTCGCCGCCGAAACGAACACATCACTCCCATCTCCTTTATCACTTGCAATGACCTTCTCGATAGCGGATTTTATGGCCTTATAAAGGAGGTACGTCATAATACTTTTGTCTTACGATTGCCAGACTATAGAGAATAGGTACTGATTGCTTTAGAAGAAACATTTGATAGAGTATCGTATCATAAGTACGATTCCAGAGAGCAGTTCTACGCTCATCATTTTTGGGGTATAATGTACCGTTTTACTGCTTCTTGGCTAAAGGCAAAGCTCAGGACTTATTCCAGTATTTCAATCCAAGAAGCATATGTTTTGAATGACAATATCATATTTTCCGCAAAAAAAGTATCTAATCCTCTGTTCTCAGGCATCCTGGATTTCAATTTTTAATGACATTATCATATTTTCCGCAAACAAAGTATTTAATCCTCTGCTCTCAAGGCATCCCGGATTTCAATTTTGAATGACAATATCATATTTTCCGCAAACAAAGTATTTAATCCTCTGCTCTCAAACATCCCGGATTTCAATTTCACTCCAATTTTTTTTGTTATCGGATTTGTTTTTATACCGTGGCGCACGCTAGTCCGCAGATAATTAAATTCTCTTTCTTGCCCAATTCCTTCATGCAAAAAGTTGCTTCAGTAATAAATATAAATACCGTTAGGCTTTGAATTAGTAAATGGTCAGCTATCTACTCGATTTCAAGTGTAGAATATTTAAATGCGCATTAGTCGAACACACCTTTTTTTGGGAGACAAATGTTTTGTTGATCCTGTTTCGCAGCAATTTTGAATCGGATGAGATTTTTTTTTTAAATTCTCAGGTTTATTTATAGCGCTCTAAATATAACTTTTACATGTATTTGCAGATTTCTTTTTTGCGTTTTCGCGCAAACAGACAATCTCAAGAGTTCTCAAGTATCTCGAGTATCTCAAGAGTCTACCAGGACAAAACTTAAGGAGCTTTTTTTCTACATGGAATGAATCCAGACAATTATCACGGTACAAAGAAAAGTTTGTCAGTTTTTCATATAACTCCATGGTAAGTGGTAACCTGCGCTCTGTGGTCTAATTCAAAAGCTGTGCGCGTGTAATATTTGTAGCATTAGTCAGCTCTAAGGTATCGTGACAAGAGCTTTGGTAAATTATACTGTATCGTCATATAGCCCGTAGGTATATTGCGTGCGTCATACATCCTTGTAATTGAATAGGCGTAAGCATTTTTTTTTTGGAGTAGGTATAACAAATTCAATTTACACTTAAAATAAGATCTATCGTACCTCATGATCAAACTATCAAAAAGTGACTGACCCAGCTATGAACTATTCAGGATATTATGCTACCTACAATACTTTTACAGTGGTAGTTCTAAACTACAGCGCTTTTTAAAAATAACTTAAGTAAATGCATGGCATACTTAAGTTGGACCCGTAAGCTGTGTAACATAAGCTGTTCAAGATGCTGTACCATAATTTTGTATTATCGTTCTGACATTGCACCTGATTTGTTTCCTATCGTGTAAAATGAACATAAAGATGCTATTGGACTAGTGGGGTACGAATTGACGTATCCAAAACACGTCCGTTGTTTGACCGCGGCCGTGGTCGCAACGCATCTCAGTGTGTGTCCGTAGTGAGCGCGCGCGACAAGTTCACCCACAATACCATGCGCCAGCCGAGCGCCAAAATCGAAAACTGAATTCGAATATAGATTTTTCTTTTCTTTTTGTTTATTTTTTAAAACCAGAATCAGAATGTGGAAGTGTTTATTTATTTTAGTGGTTGTGACTTTGACTTTCACTTGCTCTGAGGTTGGTAGCATTTTTTACTTTCGTTTGGATCTTGTTCATAAAATGTCTTGTGCCGTGCTTAATCCTTTGGTATCATCAGACGCTGACCAATTAGCGGCCAAAATAATGTTCCATAAAACCGCCTTGTTCGACAAGCTCGTGGCGAAATTGAATTAATTGGCATTCACGTGCTTTCTCGACTTTTATTCATAACTACATGATTAGCAAGATTTTGGCAATTCTAGACGCGACACCAATAATATTTATAAAACACCTACTTAATTTACAAAACCAGTTGCGAGATTGTTTGTTTACAACTGTAAAACTCATGGTTGAAGTCATATGTTAGGCTGGTTTAAAATTTTCGATATTGGTCGATTACTGTCTTAAATTTATAATAATAGAGCAGTAGGTGAATTAAAAAATATACGTTTAAAAATAAACCATTAGCTAATAAACTAAAATTCTGAAGTAAAACGAACGAAAGATTTTTCATGAACGGAATTCATGAAACGGTTATGGTCCTGAAAGCCACCGACACTGCATACGTACGACAAAAATGGACAAAACTAGAATATTTTACGAAAAATCACATTAACATAAGAAGGGTAGGTATTACTTACTAAGAGGCACATTACACACGCAACTGCAAGTTTTGTGCAAGTTGGTGTCAAGTCATACGACCTTCGACCTTTCATTTGTTTTGCTTTAACACTGGAAATTAACTTATTACCCTAGATTCTATGTCTCTCTCTTGAAATAAGGCTAGGTTTACTCACTAACTGCCAACCAGCGCTGGGCCCGCGTGGTGGTCTACAACCCATTCCTTCTCATAGAAAAGAAGTCTGAGTTCCAGCGATGGGAATATTGCAGCCATTAGGCATAATTTGTTTCCCAAATTGTTTTTTTTTTAATATGTCAGAGGCCAACTGCATGCTTGTAGGTGACTGCTGATGATGATTGCATACTGTAAGACCAAATTGTGCTTTTCAATTTAAATCTTGCTCTAAGTCTTACCCAGAAAGAAACCTCATCGGTCCATATAAAACGCTAACGACTAGGTATGTTCAGAGAGATGGTTGCAAATACTAACCCTAAGTATCACATCTTACTGACGTCAATTTACAGTATTTAATCAACATCGGTAGATAAATTATCTATCAACGAAATCGTTTGTGTAGCACCTAACTCAATTTATCTCTCACGAGTAATTTAAATATGCTAGCTGATTTATGAAGAATACAGTAGGTACCAGTCGCAATAATAACCATACGAGTATTTAGGACCCCTGCCACAGCCAGTGAAAATATATGATGCTCCTAACGTTGGAGTGCTCAAAGTGTAAGTGTACCTGCACTTCTTTAAGGACTTAAAAAAGGCCACTGATAGGCCATTGGTATGTCCACCCACTGGGCCGAACTCGCTACACATAACAATAAACAAGGTGTAAAAGACGACACGAAGCCGTCAACCAAGCAATCTGTACATCAAACTAAGGAACATTGCGCAAAAATGACTGCTGGGCAACAACTTTTTTTTTGGTGTGGTATATCACGGTTCACGGGAGCGCACAAGTGAAAATTTACCATCGTCACGAAAACAAGAAGAGAATATAATAACCATTGACGAATGGTAAGAATTAACCAGACAATGATCATCCTGGAAGCACGCGGTCGAAATTACGATACTGGAAACTCATTTGTACAATACTTACTTACTTCTTAGATATTCCCTCGTTTTGAGTCTTTAATGCTGACCTTTTATGTATATTGTATATTTATTATTGTATATTTCTCACAGGGCGATGTGGTTCGAGATGCAAGGGATATGTACACGAAGAATATCTTCGGCGGCATGTGGGGCAACCGGCCGCCCCTGATGGAAGCCAACATGCCGAGAACCACATGCTCTTGCAGTTAGTATTGTCCTTTTTAAAGACCTACATCTAATAATTTTACTATTTTTATTTTTTGAAGAAATCTGTTCAGCGATGCACCATATCCTTTAGAATCCTGATTGTTGTCGGTCTCAAGAAGTCCGATTTCGTATATCTATGAATTTTTGTAACTGTACTATTTTAGTGCGATAGCACTCCAAATGCGTTGTTATCAGGACAATTGATTCATGCCTTCGTCTTGGATTTGGTCACATAAATTCAAGTAATTTGTTCATTAACTTGAACATTTTGCTCATTTTTTAATTTTTTCGTTATTTTTAGTTACTTAAATAGTCGCAAAAAGTTCAAAATTAATCTTTAACTGCAATAGATATAAGAAGTCTTTCATCGACTCTTAGCTAGCAATCCATTTTTATTAGATTTATCACTTTGTCTTATGTTTTAGTTAAAATATTAAGTTGTCAATCTGCGAATAGAAAACAAAGAAAATCGGCCAAGTGCGTGTCGTACTCACACGCACATTGGGTTCCGTAGCAGCAAATATTTTGAAGGTTCATTCATATGTTGAGAGCAGCGGTGGCCCAGTGGTGGCGGCCCCGACTTATGAACAATAAGTCGGGGGTTCGAACCCAGGCAGGCGCAGCACTGTGTGTAATTTATTTCATCACCACTGCTCTCAAAACGGTGAAGGAAAACATCGTGAGGAAACCGGCATGTCCTAGAACCAAAAATTCGAAGACATGTGACATCTACCAACCCGCATTGGGCCCGCGTGGTGGATTAAGGCCCATTCCCTCTCATAGAGAGGAGGCCGAGTAGTGGTAACATTAAAGGCTGATTATGCTATTCATATGTTGTAGGAATTGTATTACATTCAACAGCAAAACTATTTTTTTTTCAACGTATGTTAATGAAAAACAAAGTTACTGCTGCAGTTTGAAAAATGAAAAGGTCCCATATCTCAAAAACTAGTCATCAAATTATAGTTGGTCGTTTTTTACGTTTTACAACCCTACATTTTTTCAGAATTTCCCCCCGCTTACTTTAGAAATTAGAGGGGGGCGGGACACACATTTTACCACTTTGGAAGTGTGTATCTTTTAAACGATTGACTTTGAGAAAATATGGTTTTAGGAAGCTCAATGTCATTTTTAAAGACCTATCTATAGATATGCACCCCGCACGTATAGGCTTTATGTTTTTTTTGTACAAAAACCTAAAGGGGTTTACAGAATACATCTACCTACAAAGTTTCAACTGTGTACTCCTATTAGTTTCGGAATAAAGTGGCTGTGACATATACGGACAGACAGACAGCTGACATGACGAATCTATACGGGTTCCGTTTTCTGCCAGTCGGCTACGGAACCCAAAAAACCCTAATCACGCATAGGAAATATGCATATGAAATTGGAAAAAGTCTGAAAATAAAAGGAAAACAGTTTTCTTATTTATTTTAATGCATGCAAAACTTCAAGTTCTTCTTCTCAAGTTTCTAGACATCGAATTAGGTAGCTGTTGTAAATAAACCTAGTGTAACAAACAAAGGTTAATATAATTAGCGGTTACTCGCGATCTCCGTCGGATTTATAATATGACCATAAACGAGAGAGTGGTCACTAATATGAGAAAGGATTCGTACCAAAAATATAGCTTTTAGGTATTCAAAGCTAGTAGGCTATTTCAGAAAATTCTGAAGGAAATCCTATTTTTGTTTGCTGTGAGACCTCCCTTTTAAGGAAGGGGACCGATGATCCAAATCCCATTTAATATTCTAGGCTTTTCCATTAGGAATTACTCAATAGCAGCCCGAAGTCTTGATTTGTCTAGGTTGGTGACCATTGGCTCGCCTCCTAGCCTAATACATGAGAGTTCAATTTACTAACCTAACAGGCGAGATGTTATGTTACGTTACTCGGTATCTACATGGCATCAAAGGAGGATAGATCATCTGATAGAAGTATTCCCTTGACCGTGATTCCAGAATGCGGCGAAAGGAACGAGGTATCCCGTATCGTGGGGGGCGAGGAGGCTGGCGTCAACGAGTTCCCCTGGATGGCGCGTCTGTCCTACTTCAAGCGGTTCTACTGCGGAGGCATGCTCATCAATGACAAATATGTGCTGACTGCTGCGCATTGTGTTAAAGGGTGAGCAGATTTTCTTTTTTGAGCAAAAGTTTTAATAACTGGCGAGAAGTGGATGTAGCTTCGTCGTTGGTTTCGTTTTCTTTTCACGAAGATTTTGGTTTTATAAACATGAAATATTCAATCCATCTTTCTGTACTGGGTCTACTGGATTGAGAGGGAGAGAGTTTTTATCATTCAGTACATAGACTAAACCGCACAAAAATGGGACCATCCTGGCCACATTCCTTTGCATGCACACCAAAACAAACTTTTCTAATTTTATTTTATTTTTGCAAAGTTATTATCAACTATCAAAACGAAATAAATCGTGTCCTAATAAGGAATTTTAAATGGAATTATTATTCAGATCTTTAGTGTCATTATTTTAGAAATAATGGGTATTTTTCCATAATTCTACTTTTCTATGAGCCTAGCTGTTTATAGAAATTAATCATTTTTATGTGCGATGTGTCTTAAGATGGCACAGAAGCGAGAACATGTTTGTTTAACCAAGCACTTGACAGGATGTTGACTCTTAACACACCTACCTCATATTTTGAGGTACCTATGTATTATTTAAATATCCAAATTTCATCTGCTAACCATTGTAAAGGTTTTCTACAATTAAGGCTAATCGAAGCAGGGTGACGTAAATATTAGTTAAAAAGAATTATTTAAAAGGCTATTGACATTATTTAGATGTAGGTTAATGACAATATAACGATGATGAATGATACTAGGAAAAATCATCATTAAAACCGGTGTCATTTCAATTTGATTTCTGCGTTTGTGTACGGACAGCAATAAAATCAGTTTAAAACTAATAAAAATGCAAATTCACTCATGTATTTCAGAAATTCTGTTTGCTCTCAATGTGTTTTATGACTAATACAAGCGAATCAAACTGCAGATGACATCGTTAATCATCGTGTATACGAGTCCGATAACCTAAGAATTAGCAAACATGTCCAAAATAAATTCGCGGTACAAAATTGTGAATACCAATCAGTATCGATAAGTACGTTCACCTTGAAACCGGCCCAGGAGCAGGCTCCAAACTTAAAGTTCATTATCCTCGACAAATGACCATTTTAGGTGCTTTGTGATCGCTTTTTGTTTTGGTCGACAGCTTAATCTCAGGTACAGAGCTTTTCGGACAGACGGTCGTAAATGTGCGATATCGTAGGGTGCAAAAGGTGTCCAGTTCCTGCGTCTCGACATATGATTGCATTGTTTGACAGTAGCGGGGACTAATGTACGCCAGTGAAAGCGTAAATGAGGGACTTTAATAGTATTCATGACTGTGGCCCGCCAAAACACAGAGTGTCACTTTCGCTGAATGCGACACAAACTTGACTTGGTTAGTGTCGCGAGGAACAATTGACGTCTAAAATAAAACGATCGATTACACAATAGATGCTCACCGAATGAATTTATTTTCTGTCACGGTAACAGAAACCACTGTTTTATTGTGGATTTTCTAATCCGTTGGGAAAGTTAACTAAAACACTTTTTTTGTGGTGTTAGAAAAGGTAATCATGATGGACAAGACTGAGTCAGAATAAAGTCGACCGTCCACTGGTACGCATAATGTGCAGGGAGGGGTTCGCTACATTAACTCGGTTCATTAATTTGTTAGCAAGCCCCGCATTCGTGCGCCGCATATCCGCGGGTTGTAGTAGACCATCTTGCCTAAACTTTCATACAAAAGCGGAGCTACACGTGCGTAGCTTAATGTGAAGAATATTGAAAATTGCACAATATTAAATATCAACAATATCAACGCAAAAATCAACTCTCTCGAATCGAAAGGTGCGATGGATGAGATGCATTCGATATACCCCATCGCAAATATTTGCATGAGTGAGGTTTTTAATGTTGGGTTTAGTGAGTCATCCTTGTTTTTAAATTAAAAGTTTTGGATCGTAATTTGCCACTAATTTACGAGTTTGTTTTTGTGAGCTGCGGTTGCGATTATCTAGATTTGATCCACTCTTTTTTCGTTTGAGAATTTCGACCACACGATTTTTGAAGTTCGACGTAGTAAGACTTGTTTATCATGACATGTTAATCTACAGTTATAACATGACTAAACTATAGTAGTCAGACCAAGGAAAAACGTCGCAACTCTACCAATGATGAGGTGACTTTTCAATAAAGCATCATTGTCTAACATCATGGGCCAAATGACAATAACACTGCGTACTTCTCTAATCCTAGCCTGCAAATTCATAGCAGATGGCGAAGCATGAATGTGGCGTTATTCGAGTACCGAGTTCAACTAAACTCTTCGGTACGACCCCGCTACTCCTGGATTGCGGTCTACATTCCTTTTGCATACTAATAGTATCTATACTTATCTAACACCATACGATATGTTCCAGGTTCATGTGGTTCATGATCAAGGTTACCTTCGGGGAGCACAATCGCTGCAACGCCACCACGCGACCAGAGACCCGCTTCGTGCTGCGCGCCATTGCCAACAAGTTCACTCTCACCAACTTTGATAACGACATAGCTCTACTCAGACTGAACGAGAGAGTGCCCATCTCGGAGACCATCAAGCCTATCTGTTTGCCTACTAATAGTAGTAAGTATCCTAACTAGATACTCGTTATCATTAGTGTCCAGATGAAAGTTCCAGTAGTTGACACCCATGTTCGGGACTCCCTACAGTTAAATTGACACTTCAGCAATAAAGCCTTATCCAAGTCTTTGTTTTGTTGTACATTAAAGCCATCGACCTATTATGTCAAACCTAGAATATTAATATTAAAAACACCCATCTGTGAAATATTGGCTTTGAAAGAAAACCGTGAGCATAGCTGTTCCAAGTCTATTAATATTCATCTCCTGAATATTCAATCTTTTTGTCACCTCGTCTCATACCTCACCACAAATTATTTGTTCTTATATGGAGTCTTATGAATGAGTGCTACCACGTGTCAACAGAGGACTTGTACGTGGGCGTGAAGGCTGTCGCGTCAGGCTGGGGTACCCTCACTGAAGAAGGCAAGGTGTCGTGCACGCTGCAGGAGGTGGAGGTACCAGTCATCAGCAACCAGGATTGCCGCAACACCAAGTACACCTCTTCGATGATCACCGATCACATGCTTTGCGCTGGATATCCGAAGATTGGACAGAAAGACTCTTGTCAGGTGCGGTGGCTGTTATAAATACCTCACTAATTCCTACTACTTTCAAAACCACCAATCCAAATGCATTATGTTTATTGTTACAAAATGCAGAATAAATAGTGAGTACAGCAGTATGGATCCAGTTGTCGTTAGGTGATTCAATAATGGAGAAACCTACATCTTGGACTTCTTGTTGTTATATGATAGAGAATAGATAATCGACATTTATTTATAAGAAGTTCATATATGGTAGTGTTCAATGAACTTAATGCACCAAGGCACCACTGTCAGTCAACGTTTGATTGGTTTGACCGTTTGCTAATTAGAATATTTCTACCTTTTGGAACACACTTTGTCCCCACTGTGTTCCCACTTTTGGTGGGTTTAAAAATTTTGGGAAAGAATTGAGTTCACCAACGTTTCGTGTTTCATTAGACATTACTTACACCGCTATTATATAATGTAATAATACCAGTCTATTACTGTCCTACTGCTGGGCAAATGTCTCTTGTCAAACACCGTTATAAGCTTCCAAAAAATAAAAGTCAGTCATGAGAGAGCTTATAGGCATTCTTGAGAGATTTTTTTGCCAACTTCTTGGATGCCTTAATTTGTTTTGCTAATGGTTCCAACTATTTGTCATAGTCATCACTTTCCATTTGAAGCTTTCTACTAGTAAAACGAACAAAAAAAAATTACTAGTACTGTGATGCGCAAATGCGCTGCGTAATGGTGATTGATATTTGAAATTCGCCTTAGCAAAAAAACTTTGTTGTACGAAGGCAGGGTCTCCTTCGCACTCGTTGACTTCCCGATCGCTACCAGTGAGGTCAAGTATAAAGGGCGGGTGATGCGTCACTATTAGATCTTTCTGCACTAGCTGCTAACGCTTTCTGCACACCTAGTGCATCGCTACAGAATTGTTCCTATAGAAATTTACCTCAGTAACGTTAGATTGAACCAAAATTGCGACGATGTAGAGCCGCAGTAGCGCAGTTTCGCACTTGAATAGGACATCCGAATGGACAACGAGTGACTTTGTCTGGATTTATGTGGTAGAAAAAACAAATGCTTAGACTTAATTAAGTGCTTTTGAACGCAAAATACTTGCCAGCATCTAAAGGAAAACGTTTGACCAAGAAATTAACTTTTTATTTCAGGGCGACAGCGGTGGTCCACTAATAGCTGAGAGAAAGTACGACAAACGCTACGAACTGATCGGTAATGAACACAGATATATTCTAATGTATGCCTAATGTGCTGTACCGTTGGGCCAGCCTAGTTGTAAAGACAATGCTCTGATGTAACAATTTTGTGGCACTTATGCTGCGCAGACATAGAAATGGCAGTTAATAAGCGTTAAAAAAGCGTACGTACGGTTATCCTCTAAACTTTGCTATTAAATAGGTATATAGTCATTGGCACCCCAAATTTCTAGCCTATTCTAATTAATAGTAGTTTCACCAAAAATACTGAAAGTAGTGGTACTCATTAATTCGGCGTATGCCCGACTCGTCACTGTACTCGACATCGAAAAATAAAAGATTACGACTCACAACTGTTTCAAAAAAAAATTGTTTTCATAGTACCGATTAGTCATCGATGCTAAAGTATCGTCAAGTGAACAAACTATACAATTCCAGTGTAAAGGCGTTTAAAAATGCTACATTCTAGACTATGTATCAATGTATCATAGTACCCACCAAATATCTATGGAAACACCATAGACGGACTAAGGGACTAACCACACTTATTTAGCTCTGTTCAGTTTTTGTTTATAGAAAACAACGATTTTGTATGGAGATGCGTACGCATAATCATACCAATCATACCTGCCACTGTGTCTTGTTTTCTGGCGAAAACATATTCAAACAAAGCTGTTATTATTTTAGCTGCCTAATGTTGTATGCATTTTAATTTTAGCATAGTTCAAAATACGCTTTCTAATGGCAATTTTTTTTTACAGGTGTTGTGTCATGGGGCAATGGTTGCGCAAGAGCAGGTTACCCAGGTGTTTACACACGTGTCAATCACTACCTTGACTGGATTCGTGAGAACACGCGAGATGGTTGCTACTGCACCGATTAGGCGTAAAACACTCATCAGTGTCCCTATTATCACTGATGATGTTATAATAATATGCATTTATTTCCTGCGATTTTAGGGTTAACTAGCGCCATCTATGTTGGATTTGAAAAGTAATGAAATATCGTAACTGTATCACGGTAGATGGCGTTGTAATTAAGTTAAGTAACATTATCGTGCAGCTTATGCTAGTTAGTGTATTGTAAGTAATTTATAACCAAATATTTGGAAAAAATATTTAGACTCGTATTTATTAAAAAAATTAGTTTACGAAAAGATAATATTTATTTTAACATAATGTGTCGATAACTTTTTTTGAAATAAATGTAAAAATCGATTAGTAGATTATAGGGTTTTAATAGTCTTGTCTAGGAAACTATCATGGTCACGACTATGTCATAAAGTATTGCCATATATTTAATTATAGGCTACAGGTGAAACTACTAATAAGCTGTCTTATATTATAACTTTGTACGAATTTTGAGCCAATAAAGTACCTCGAATCAATATTTTGTCCTGTTTTATTCTTCCAATCGTCAGTTAATTATAAATGTAGCTTAGCAAAGACGGCGCCTATTCTTAAAACGGCATAGATTTATATTGGCGCACAAAGTATGAATATTATTATTATGACGAACCGAATGGCGCAGCGGTAGTGGGGCTGCCTTACGTTCTTAGGGTCCCAGGTTCGAATCCCGGTAGGAGCAAATGTTTGTGTGATGAGCATGGACATTTGTTTCCGAGTCATGGATGTTTATATGTATAATAAGTATGTATTTACAAACAAAAAGTATCTATGTAGTATTATCAACTATCTGGTCTCCACGACACAAGCCTCGTTGCTTAGTCTGGGACCTAGATGGCGCTGTGTTTAATGTCAAGCGATATTTATTTATTTATTATTAATTACTTGAGCAAATGCGTAGGCATAAGTTTAAAGCGTCCTGCGTCTGAGCAACATCTTCTTCTTCACTACATAGTATAAAACAAAGTCGCTTTCTCTGTCCCTATGTCCCTTTGTGTGCTTAAATCTTTGAAACTACGCAACGGATTTTGATGCGGTTTTTTTTTAATAGATAGAGTGATTCAAGAGGAAGGTTTATATGTATAAAATTGACCCGTGCGAAGCCGGGGCGGGTCGCTAGTAATATATAAAACCAAGTGTGACAAATCACATGTTCGTACACGCTAATCTCCGAAACCACCCAACCGATTTCAATGAAAGTGTATGAATATGGAAGGTTCCAGCTTAAAAGGTTTTGACTCGATGTGGTGCCATGTGAAGCAGGGGCACTTGTAATATATAAGGTCCCATTCTAATAGATGGACAAAATTTAACACACCTAAAATAATAAATTACCGGCGGCACTCTGGAATAAACACATCCATTAGGTCAAAATAAAATCACTTTAATCACTGTTTTTGTTGCTTGGATATCTTTGGTTAGACGTACTGAACGCTGTGTTAAATTTTTTCCATCTATTTTAATGGGACCTTATACAGCGTGTAACAGAAAGGGTATAATCATATGGAATACTGTGGTACGGACCATCAAACTAAACAACTTTCTCTATGGGACCACCATCGAAATCGTAAAAAAATAATCAGCTGTCCCATACATTTGGGTCGAGTAGGTATTGAAATTTTGTATAGGACAGCTGATCATTTTTTTACGATTTCCATGGTGGTCCCATAGAGAAAGTTGTTCAGTTTGATGGTCCGTACCACAGTATTCCATATGATTATACCCTTTTTGTTACAAGCTGTATAAAACAATAATTGAAACTACTAGATTATAGTATACTTTTATATTTATTGACCGGAGAGTATAATCTGCCCTGGTTATCGTTTGTGGAATACGAGAATACCTTTGTGTCGATCGGTACTTGTCTGTACTGCAGGCTCTTCGGCGGTGTCAGATTGACTATCGGTACAACGAGATATTCTATGAAAAAGCCCCTGAAACTCCCTGCTTGGACAGTCCCACTCTGAGACTACCTCGAAACCCATTCTCTGCAGAGAGGTGTGAGGCAGGGAGGCGTTATCTCTCTGAAATTGTTCACCACTGTTCTGGAGGATGTTTTCGGTTTAAAGACATTTATTTCTCAAAAGAACAAATAACAGTTCACTTAGAGAGAAACTTAACTAAACTAACACTAGGTTGTAGTTTTCATTACGACGTTCAGGCCATCCAAAAAAACTGAACATCTTAATTACATTTATAAAACAGCAATAAGTAGATAAAGAATGATTAAAATACAAAACAGTTCAAGCGAAACTTATCTATACTTCTAAAGGTACTAATATTATAAAGAGGTAAAATTTGTTTGTAAGTTTGTATGTAATCTCTGGATCTACAGAACCGATTTTAAAACTCTTTCACTAATAGGAAGCTACATTATCCCCGAGTAAGCCTAAGGGCTATATTTACAACGTGCCCTTGGGATAATTTCCGACAAATTCCGTTTTCAAATACTGGAGAGGGCTATGTGAGGATATTTTTATTAACAATGTATTTAAAAAAAGATACGAAACATGTCTATGGTAGGGTTGAGGATATAGATTATTAATAATAATAGATTTGCGCTACTTTTATTTTCCAGGGAGAAAACAGGGAGCATGTTTGTAAGGGCTAAACGCCCCTAGCCTTTTTCTTATGTAAGATATAAGAATTAGAGGAGAGAGCATTCTATTTTATTTCTTTCAGAGAGCATTGAAACGGTCGCTCACAATAAAAGGCTCAAAGTTACCCAAACATCTTTCATTGATCCCCAACACACCAATTCAATATGCATGACAGAAGATCGAAGTAAAATACAAGCACGATCTAGGTTTTAACAGGCTCCCAGGCATTTTTATCCTAGGCTTACAAAAGCCTACGATAAAAATGACTATGAGCAAAGAATGGTACGCAATTCAGTTTGTTTTATTATTTAGTAGCTAACCAGTAGACTTTAAAGCTAAGTCAGGATTTTTGTTTTTAATTTTTTCAATACAAGCTCGTTCTAGAATTTCATTCAAACTTACTTAGTCAAACTCAAATATGTCATTGTACCGACTTCAGTCATGAAGTTTCAGCCGTCAGCATAGATTACTTTCACTCTGAATGTACATAATTAGGTCAAGAACCGACCACACCAGGTCAGAAGAACGTTGTGCTATCCTAGCGTAGCTAAATCAATATTAAGACTACGGTTATACTTAAAGATGAAATGTTTGCTGAGATGTCTGTCAAGTAGTAATTCAACAAAAATTTCGCTAGAGGAGGTACTCATAAAATATATTAAAACATCATTTGCCTAGCCTTTTGCACCTTTGTGGGTCGACTTCCAGTCTAACAGATGCAGCTGATTACCAGTATTTTACATGGAGCGACTGCCTATCTGACCTCCACAACCCAGTTACGAATAGGACTGCGTATTTGGGTAATACGATACCTCTTGGTAAGACTGGTTGTCAGACTTTCGGGCCACTGTAACGACAGTCAAAGTTTAACAAATGAAAGCCGGGACCATGATCTGTACCTCGGTATTTATGGGTGGTCACCCATCCACGGACCAACCTATGCAAGTGCGGCTTAACCTGAAGATTGACCCAGCGGCTCTTTTAAATTAGCCACGAGCTCCTCAAAATACAAAAAACAATCCACCTAAACGAAAAGGCTAAAATGCTACTCCGCCAAGAAAACAAGGCTGTGAGTCGTGAACATTTATGGGATTTGAGCGTTGATGCCTTTTATAAGAAAAAAGTTTGTGGTGGTATATCTAATTATGACGGACTCACGAGTCAAACTTTTGAAACAATCATGACTTCATGAGGAATGTTTTGTTCATTACAATCGTCAGTCCCGGATCTACGATTTTTTCGAACCGGGGCAAAAATTTGATAGCGGCGCCCCTCTCTCCAGCATTTGAAATAAATTATTTAAAAATCTCACAAATAAACAATATGTTAAAAAACCCTGTCCGATCCGAAAGGGGCATAATAATGTATACCAATAACATTGCCAAGTATATTAAGAAACATAAAATATGCGTGAAAGAAAAAATATTAATGGATTTTAAATTCATGATTTTTGTCCCAAATTATCATTGTTTCTCTAAAATCTAACAAACTTTTAAAACATGACAACACCATCTTCGGCTTATATGTTCGATCGTCACTTATTGTTTTTGTATGACGTCAATATCCAAGAAACGACCACTCAACGACCGCTCGCGCCCGTGTGCTGCAGTATAAGTTTCCTCATTTTAGTACATTTTATTTAAATCATCGGGATATTTATTTTTAATTGTTCTCCAAAAAGAATCGGACACGGTTTTTTAACATACCTATTGTTTAATGGATGGCATTTTTCGTGAATGGGACAATAAGAACCCATTAATAAAGTACCTATATTATCTACTAGCGACCCACATATCGAGTCCACAAGTTCACTTGTGGTGTGGGCCTGTGTGGCGCCATTTTCTTACAAGTTGTCGGTGAGCCAACCAGGCTTCCCTATACTAGGCGCTTTTTGGAGGAAGTTTTTATTTATTTTTCATCATACTATGTTATGATTTTGGCGCCCACTGAAACTGCCGCCCGGGGCGGGTACTCCGGGTTGCCCCCCCCTAGATCCGGGGCTGACAATCGTACAACAAAATTCTCTGTGTAATTAAATTGTATCCATTTACTTATCTCCTTTTTGACAAAGTTTGTGTGTGCATGTCATGTTCTCGTTTCTCTGAAAAAGCACATAAAATGTTCTAATCAGTGATGGTGTAAGATGCAAGACCTTATTGCCTTGTGTCAACGACACAGCAGCTTGCAACATTTACCTTTTAAATAAATAATTAGCAACGTAATTTATTCGGGGGTCATTTAATTTCGTCGCCGTAATTAAGATTCGGCATTTTTTAAAGGTTCACATAATCGTATGCAATAATATCGAAAAGGGAATCCGATATTGATTGGTCTGTGTTGCGACCCTTGTCGTGCAGTATATAAGACTCAAAATGACCATACGTTTAACGTCTACCGCTCCGCGGTGTGAATGACCGCGGAGGTCATTGCCAAATAAAGCGCTCATTCGCACAGCCCTCGGAACGCTAAAATGACGCATCTCATATTTACAATATTAACCAGAAAGTCAAATGTGATACAACAATTTTACGGAAGACTCGCTACTCCAACATGGCTAGCGGGGAGTAACGGACAACTGTCCAAAACATTTGCACGAGCTTTAAAAATTGAATTGTTGATTTAATTTCGGATGCGTCATTGCAACATTTTAAAGTCTTTGGACCCATAAAGTGCGTCGAGATCGAAGACATGACTTAGTGTATCAAAAACATTGAACCCTAAGCACAAGCTACTTTCTAAAGAGAGTTTAATATTTAAGTCACGGGATTAAGACGTGTGTTTTGTTAAAATTAATAAAATAAGTGTAACAATGTGGTGGTGTTACATGTTCTGTTTTCTATGTGCGTTGTCCAGCAGTTCTCCGCTCAATCTAAACAAGGTGGGTTGTATAACAGTAGTTGACAATATTCAATTTATCTTCGAATTCCAAACGGTGTTACCCCCCACGCTATAGTGAGCGACTTTTTTTTGTAAATAGGTAGCAAACTGATGGCTTGAATGTCGTGATTTACATAATGTACCTGTTGACATGCGCGGTTACGCATGCTAAGTAGTAATAAAGTGATTCATTCTAAATAAATCTGCGTATAAATATATGTATTATTTATTGCGGAAGGTTCAGAACTTGCTACAAACAGAATCGGCTGTTTGTGCTTATTCAGTCTATCTAAGGTGTTTCTTAATACGGGTTGTGGCAGAAAATAATCAGCAACAACTTATATTCAATAAGTGATCTAAGAAACTTGTAAATTCCGTTCATCTTTTTGGAACCTGATTATACTCAATTACAGCTTCTCTATCGTAATGCTGAATTCCATTCAGTAGGTACGTACTTGGGTGCGAAAGCCATACTTACATAATAATACTACCCTTGTCATAGAAAATACAGAAACTTCAGTTATACGTACGGTAATTTCAGTAACAATAACCGTCTTTTTAGTTGCGTAATTTAATGTTTGTTTTATTGTGATAATAGGATGACATCAAGATTTCTGAAGATTCTTTCCGCGGACCAGGACACATTGTTAAAAGAGAACTACTGCCATGTGAAGATTGTGGTAAGTTTTTACTTCATTTATATTTTCGGGAACTAAATTCATTCGCATGGGAGAATTTACTTTATATTGGTTCAGAAATAGGTTGTATCTTTTCAAACTTTTGAACCGAAAGCGACCATATAAAAATCGCAGGTAATTTCGATTATAGATATTCGAGTTTTTTTTTACCAGTCGAACAAAAAAACACGAATATCTTGCCTTCCTAGTTTTTATTTAAAAGTGCTTTTGTCTTTAAAAGTCCTATTAATTAAAAATATATCAGAAAGCATAGGTCTTCTAGAAATGTTTGTAAATATCACAAGTAGGTACCTACAGGCTTTTTGCTAATACTCGATCGAATTGGCATTCACGCGCTATTGTTACATTATTTAATTTTGGATACATACAAAGGCCGTTCATATGCAAACATAAAAGAAAATGTCTAATTTCACGGTGTTTTTGTACGTAGAGTACCTAAACTTCCCTGTGTATTCTGTTTTTTACTGATGAATTGATGATAATAGATTTTTAATCATAACAGCGATTACGAAACCTTTTCGCAAAAGAACCCTACTTGGGGCTCAAATGGTAAAATTCTTTTATGGTATTTTACCAAAGAAGTTTGGCTAAGAAATATCTAAAGACATCCATCTGATGCGGGGAAAATCCAGTCATAAAGTAGTCCACAATATCAAACTATTTTCCAATTTTTTTAGCCAGAAGCCTAAATCGTAGAATGTATAATCTAGATACTTTGCTGTGACCATTTTTTATGAAAATCAAAAGTAAAAATAAAACACCATGAATTGTCACAAGCACCATTTTTGTAAAAAAATAGCACACTGAAGCATCTCGCTAAATGTCACGAATGTCTTCGAAAATCATCCAAGTATTTGTTTAAAACCAGGATAGGTTTTTGTTATTTTATATCAATATTGACAACATAAATACTTCAGGGTCCTTTCAAGCATCAAGTACAATTTTTGTATCTGAGAAAAAAATAAAGTAAATATTCCGAAGTGACCGTTTCGTATATTATTGTCTCAAGAGAGTACTTCACACTGAAAATTACTTGCAAATGAGGTGTATACCTTTTAACCGCAAGCCCAAGTAACACATCAAAGCAGTATAACGGCCGACTTACAGCATTTCTGTATCGTTTTCGCATTTTGAGTTAGTTCTATAGTAGCATTACAAACGTTTATACGGCTACTGTAATGCTTATTTGGGCACAAATTATACGGCTTTAGATCCTAAATATGTTCACAATCGTTGTTTAGTTGCATTACAGGCGCATTATATTAGCATTATTGTGGTCAAAGAACGTACCAATCGCATTACAGAAGCATTATACTAGCAATATTATTGATAATGAAGATGTTGTTTGCATTACAAAAGCATTAGACTAGCATTTGAATGTAGTAAAAGAATGATTGGAGCTTTTTAAGTGTTCACAATTAGAACTTAAATAAACCCTACATCATTGCAAAAACATCTCTAATACCACGGCACAAATGTCATAATACAATTAACGTGGAATATAATATGGACGAAGACTCAAAACTGAGTGAGTGCCACCATATTTGTTTGCATCAAAACAAATTTACTGGGTAAGTTTTTGACTCTTTTGTTACTTCATGCCTTCAAATATTATTCGCAATGTAGTTTACTGTAAATGTCTATATAAGTTTCATTGAAAATTTTCACGCGCCTTGATATTTTGTGGTTTTGATAGAAAATGTCATATTAAAATATGTGTGAAATCATCAAAACAATTGTGTATTCCTAGTATAGAACGAATTTTGCTTAATTAAAATAATAGTATTGGTTGGGCAGTATTAAATCAAGTTATATCATTATGTTAAAGATCTTTTGCTTTCATAAATAGGTCCGAATGATAATTTTTTTGGTTATAAAATATTTACAAAATGGTGTCGGGGTATAGCAGCCCGGTGAGCCTTAAACAAGGCTAATTAATGCTGCCAGCTGTATAAATACTCACACGTGAACCATTATTAAGCCAGAGGCAAGAGAGAAGGCTTTTGATGAACCACTGTAGTGGCATTGTCTATAAAGTAGGTCTATATGGGTTCACCGGTATACCAGTAGTTTTGATGTAGACTGAAATAGTGCCATTACTTGAACTCAATTTTGGGGATCCTTGAGCAAAACAATAAAACCCATTTCAGAATTTATACAATTTGATTCGTTTGCCAAGTTGATAAAAAGGCGTCATTAAGATATTTTTCCGTAACTATTTTATAGAAAGGACCGTTATTTATTTCATACCCGGTGTAGTGTAGTACGTAGTCAGGTACAGTAGCCATCAAATATACCTGTACACTTTAAAATGTCCAAACTTTTCAGAAAACGCAATAATATATTTTTTATGGTTGATGCTTTAAAAAAATATTGTTTTCTTATTTTCAGTGATTTTTATACCAACCATACAATGCCGTACAAAATAGAACAGACGATAGAGAGAAAGGAAAAACAATACGAGGTAGTCTTTGTGGGAAGAAAATGGTAAATTGTGGTGGCCGCTTAAAAAGACACAGTACAAATTACTGAAAGATGAGCAACCCAAGCCCGATAAAAAGAATGGACATTATAGGAGTGCTATTTTAAAATGAACAATATTTGAACATATAAGCTTGCCGAAGCTGAATTATCAATCATGGAAGAACATTCAGACACAGACGTGAATGACACAGGCACGTTTGCACCCTGGACGACAATAGTTCAAAATCAAGAAGTAATGAAAATAAAAATCAACCATAAAAATTGCTGTTGTTTTATTGATCATTTAATATGTGCTTTTCCCCAATATGTCCGACAAAAGGTTCTACGATTACAGTAAAATGAATGTATAAACAGTTTTACGCATTACAATAACTCACGTATATTTGATTAAAGAGCTGCTAGCTGTACCACAAAGCTAAGTTGATCTTAAAAAACGCAAGCATTACATTGATTCACGTTTATGCTGTTCAACAATACTAGGCTTTTACTTACCACTCAAAAGTGCTATTACACAACAAAGGGCACTTAAGACAGCTCAAAGCTGTATAACGGTTTTACGGAGCATTATAACGGTAAAAGTTTAAGCTTTTAAACAGCATTAGGCATTATCTTACTACTTAAAAATGCTATTGTAGAACCTAAGGCACTAAAAACAGCTGAAAGTTGTATAGCGGATTTACGTGGCATTATAATGGTTCATATTTGTGCTGTTAAACGACATTAAGCATTTATTTACTACTTAAAATGCTATTGTAATTCCAAATGCACTAAAAAATGCTGAAAGCCGTTCAGCTGCGTTGTGGTTTGCTGCACTAAAACTAAAGGGTTTACAAAAGCATTTTGATATGCTATTATCCAACCGTTATACAGTGTAAAGCATCCTAATGGTTTTGAAATACCAATATAAAGCGTCAAGATGCTCGGTGAACTTATTTATGAGTTTATAAGGACCTTAAGTTCTACACAAGTCTGCTATTCGTTTGTTAGAATGCTTTCTGTGTTACTTGGGAGTTCAATGGACGGTGAACCGATGTGTAGGTGTGTTCCGAGAGCACCTCACCACTTACAGCCAGATGGTACTGTGGTCAAACCAGAAGATTTTTTTGCCACTGCGTGTTAGGAGTGATTTTCCATCAATTAGAATTGGATCATATTCAATTTAAACAAACGGAATTTGCGGAAGAAACAATGGGATCGATTTGTTTTTCGTCGTCAGTTGTTGTGCCAGTTTTAAACGTACCCAAATGAAAGTCTTACAAGATTGACAAACCGCACAGCAATAGCAACCACGTAGAAATATGTCACCGTCATGACGTCGCAAAACTTGCAAAATGTAGCAGAGTAACTATAGTAACCACATCATGTAAGGGGAGAGCCTGGTAGCACTATCATCTTATCAGAAGACATTAATGATGTTAACTTTTGTCTGCGAGGTTGTGGCGAACGCAATGAGGAGCCGCGGGTGGTTGGAGGTATTGGGTCCAACGTGAACGCGTTTCCCTGGCTGGGTCGTCTGATCTATGAGAAGGCCTTCGGGTGTGCTGCCTCCCTCATCAATGACAGATATGTCGTCTCTGCTGCGCATTGTGTGAAAGGGTAAGGCTTTAAAGTTGTAAACATCAAAATAGTCTGCGTAGCCTTTGCCCAACTACGTTGGTGTTTACATCAGGAGCAACTGGAGCAACTGCCTATCTGATTTCCACAACCCAGGTGCTGGATTACATGATTCCTTTTAGTAAGACTGCCTTCTGTCGTCATATGACTTTGTCTGAATTCCGGGCATCTCTCTACTCGTTACGACTATCGATTGTCTACCTCCTATACCTCGCTTTCACAGAGAAAAGAACATGGTAGGCCGATTATGCTTATCCATCACAGGCAAAGCTTAGCTACCATTTTTTCTGACCGGCTAATCTATGTGTAACTTTCATTCGTATTTGATAGACGAAGAACTCAACAGGATGTATCGTGCTGTAAAGTTTTGTAATTCAAGTTTAAGAAAATGAGATATCATCTAAATTTTTGTGGGTGTATTGAAATTATTGACTGACTGAATTTATTTTGGTCTATTTCTGATTCAACTTTTACAAGGTTTGTAAGTTTTTCGTCTTCACCAACTGCATGTTTTCTTTCAGTTTCATGTGGTATTTATTCCGAGTTAAATTCGGTGAACACGACCGATGTGACAAGACACAATCTGCGGAGACGCGCTGGGTGGTGAAGATGATCGTTAACACCTTCTCATTGAGTGACCTTAGCAACGACATCTCGCTTTTGATGCTCAACAAGAAGGTCGAGTACAATCATGCCATCAGGCCCGTGTGTCTGCCGAAGAATGATGGTAAGTGCTAACAGTTGAAAGAGTAATGATAATGATGTAAAGAATAATGGTCAGAATTCAGCAGCTAAAAACAAATTACATAAATCATGCTACTGTTTTTGAAACAGATACCTAAACAGAAAGAACGCAAATTGCTTGCCTTCATTAAGGCCCCCATTACCTGTATTAAATATCATAAAGTAAATACCGACTAATCGGAAGGGACGAATCGCTATGGGCTTCAAGTCTTTGTCAGATTCTAATAAATCTGAAGAAACCGGTGTATTTTACGAGCCCTGTTTTATTGCAAATAATTTAAAGGTCTAAAATCTGAACATTTATAGCTTAATATAGCACGTTACATTTTTAAGGCACATTAATGCCATGAAGTTTTTCCTCTTTTACAACTTCTTTTTCGAAGACTTTTACGATTTTACGTCATTGTGGAGTCCACTTTTATAACGTGTACTAATTGAATGACGAGTAAGCATATATAAATTAGTCATGACTTAATGACTGTAAGGGCCGGGATTTTTCGACGTTATTTTTTTACGTAAACATGCTAAGTATTAAACAAAATTTGGTTGTTCTTGCGGGTAAAACGCCTACAGCGCAGGTCGTGGTAACAAATGATTATAATACATGTTGCTGATTCTGTCTTCACTCTAGAAGACTTTCTTTCAACTACGTAGTAATGTTATCATTATTCACTACAAAACCGATCACAAAGGATTTTTTTTTTGCTTAGAACCAAAACAGTGCGATTGCAGTGTTGCAGTTTTTCATTAAAGCACTGTTTTTTTTTTTAGATGTTAATTTACCACAGATATTTACTGTCTCCCATTAAGTTTACTAAAACATGTATGCATTTGATCAAAAAGATACTGGCTGAAAATAAAAATCGGCTGAATAAAGTCGATTTGGTGAAAAAAAAAAATACAAATGGCGCGCATTTTGTACCATAAATTGTAAAACTTTGATACTTCGTATTTAGCAAGAAAAGTTTAAAAAAAATGGAAATAGACAGCGATATCGATATGAATTCAACTCGAGAAAGTTAAAAACAGCCGCAAATGAAATTGTTAATAACTTTTCGCCACAAAAGTCGCGAGATACTTTGTTTTCATTTACTTGAGTTTTCATTTTGAGTAGATATAATTTATCAGGTGAGGTAGATTGGTAGTTGAAAGAATAGTAGATTACGCACCTTGCTAAAGTGAGTAATTAATGCACTCGTATATTAATAACTCACTTTACGCTCGATGCAACAATCTACGATTAAAACCCTAGTTGTTCTTCTCACAATCATCTCTATGCTTCTTTTCTTTCAGATAGCCTCTACACGGGTAAAACAGCAATAGTAGCTGGCTGGGGAGCAATGAGCGAGACAGGCAAGTGGTCGTGCACGGTGTTGGAGGCCGAGCTGCCCGTGTTGAGCAACGAGGCCTGTCGCAACACCAACTACAATGCGTCGAAGATCAAGGAGGTCATGATGTGCGCAGGGTTCCCTGCGACAGCGCATAAGGATGCTTGTACTGTAAGTGTTAGTGGTGGTTTCAAGAACTGATCGTTCGATGACCTTTCCAGTTCTTGTTTCCTTAGTAAGCTGGTGCTGTTGTTATACCTTAAAAGATTTGTCTCACACATTGTGATTTCATACGTGACTATGCCTATCTATTGTGATTGTCCTACGGGTTCCATGACATACACAAATCTACACATTTATCTTAAATCTTAATCGTCATTTTTTCAGGGAGACAGTGGAGGTCCATTGATTGCAGAAAACGAAGAGCACATGTATGATCTCATAGGTGGGTCTTATTTCAGTTGCATGACTAATATTCGGATATAAAAGAAAAAGCAATATATATCAATGACTTTCAACAGTTCTGGAGCAGATCACTGCTGTTGAAAGTCATTGATAAAATATAACAATATTCGGTCGAAAATCTATTTTATAGAATACTAATTAGTAAATATTGTTTTTTTTTAGGAGTAGTGTCATGGGGATACGGATGCGCTAGGAAAGGTTATCCAGGAGTATACACAAGAGTTACAAAGTACCTAGACTGGATAAGAGACAATACCCAAGAAGGCTGTTACTGCAAATACTGAAATAATTTTACTTACTACACTAGTGTTGCTAAAATACATTTCATCAAAATGTTAGATTATGAATCGACATCTGGAACATGTAAAATTTATATTGATGGTAGGCTCAAATCCTGATATAGCACAGACCTTTAAGGTGCTTTGCCACTGTGCCATGTGAGTCGTCTTACTTTGTATGGTTATACTCCAGAGTAGCTCATAATAAGGTCATAACAATAAATGGTGTAACAAGACTTTACAAGACCCTTAACGAAGCCGTAAGGCACTTGTTCTCCCCGTCATTGTGAGATCATATTTTTCGTCTAGACCATACCTGGGAACCTTCTAGTTACGGAGATATTCGGGGTCAAAGTTCCAATTTTTTCATTTTTTTTTTAAATACCAGTTTTGATTTTTATTTTACACATCTCTACGACCCCCGTACTATTTAATCCATCCATCTGCACAATGTCCTGAGTGCGTTACGTTGAGTCCAATCGTAAAACGTGATTATACACCCCAAAAAAAAAAGTCCTTTCCCAGCAATCATTTTTGCATAAAGTTACTTAGTTTGATGTACATAATGCTTGGTTGACGGCTTTGTGAAGGGTCCTGTTACACCCTGTATATATCACGAAAGACCAAATGAAGAACACTTAATAATATCAATAATTTTGTTGCAATACATTTTCAATTAGCAAAAGGGACCGTAAACCTTGTACGAAGAGAAAATGCTAAAACTAATCTAACTAATCGTGTAACGTAGAACTACTACTAAAGAACTTGTGTAATTCTGGGTATCACTGTTTATAGTAATGACTTCTTCTTAAACCTCGCTATAAGTAAGATACTGTCAACGATTGTGACAGAGAAACGCAATAAACCTTATTTTTTAGTATCATGCAGTTTCCTTTGGTTTTTTTCCTTCTAAAATATTCTTAATTAGGACAACCGTTACGGTTGTAAATTAACTTCGTCCACTTCATCAAACATTCGATTAAGATTATTACTATTAAAATAGTTGTTTGAATATTTAATTATTACTTTGTTGTCATAGCAACGGTTCTCCTTTGACTAAGATACTTTTTTGTTTCTTTTTGTGAGTGTCGTCGTGACATCATCTTTAGTACTACGTGTGTGCGAAAGTAACGGTTTATTCATATTTTTACTTAGCGGTATTGATACAATGATTATATGGAAGTATCATACCAATATTTGTATGAAGAAATCGATAGTTGTCTCTTTGAAAATGTTTATAGTTTCCGAATCCGTTGCTCCTTTACAAAGACTTTTTGGTTGGTGTTTTTGACGCGAACGTGCAATGTATCTGTTTTTAGAACAGTCTACTTAGATCAAATCTCTATACAGGTGTATGTAGATGTCGTGGTGTACTATAGGCACACTGAATGGTACAAGTTCAAGTTTATGGCGCTGGTTCGATGGAGTGCAACGTCCCCATTCCTGTCTACAGCATCCCGTTGTGGGATCTGCACGTCTAGCCTGGTTTAAGAAATACCTGTGCGGAATACAAATTAGAAGTATTTCGTGAATCAATGTATTTTTATTCTCCGAAATGTGGAAATTAATATCAGTGTTAGTAGTTTGTGTGTGCACGACGTATGTGGTAAGTCTGGAACGATCATTATTGTGATAGTAGGACATCATTCAACTCTCTCATGCAAATCTTGATTTAATGTTAACGGTTCTGATACACTCTTAACTCATAAATTATAATTAATTCAGTACAATAAGTAAGTATAATTATTAAATTAAAGTTACAACGTTGAAACATTGAAATGAGGATTAGAAATAGTTGAAGTAAACCTTCAATTATTCAAGGTGGGAGAAGAAAATGACACTGAAACTACAACGGAACCCTTGCTTGATGCCGAGGAATTTGGACGAAAGTGTCAATGTCGTAAGTACTGAACTTATAATAATAATAAAGACTAGCTTAAACCCGTGTCTTTTTTACTTAGCAGCATTAATCGTGGATGTGTAAGGTAAAAGTTTGATCCAAATTGCTGCAAAGCCTTTCCCAACTGCGACGGTTTTACCAAAAAGTTTCCTGTTGCAGTTTCGAGTTTTGAAATCTTAACATGTTTTCGAGTCACGAGACTGAGGCATGCAATGTTAATTTAGATAACTGGTTTTAAGAATTATGATCCGAATGTGGGTTATAAACTTGAATTAAGTAACATAATTAATTCACGGTCTTTATATCCCAAAATACAATTAAAGGAGAAACGCCAGGGTAGCCCATTAAATCCCATTTAATAACCTTTTCATGAAAACGTCATTCAATGAGGTTAAATGAACTTAGAGGGTTGTATTGATAGCTTTAATAATTATAACTCTGTAAAGCCATATTTGTTACGGTCGTGAACCATATTTTAATCAACAAACAACCTGCCATTGATTTGCAAATTACAAAAAAACGTTATTAAATTTGAATTTCGCGGGCTATCCGGGTGGAAATAAAATACTATTGACCAAGACGACTCCCACATAGTTGGTAAGCACATAATGGTAAGTCTATGTTTCACCTAAGACTTATAATGGAAGGATCAGGTCCAGTCCAGCTAGATCTATACCTCTTAAATAAACAAACGTTTCTTCTATGATTTAACAACTAAATTTTTCATTCTCTGTCATTTACTTCCCGCCATATATTTGCTGTATTTACTCACGCAGGTTGTGGCGAACGCAATGAAGCCTCCCGAATAGTAGGTGGTGTGGAGACGGCCGTCAACGAGTTCCCCTGGGTAGCTCGACTGTCCTACCACCACAAGTTCTACTGCGGGGGATCACTCATCAACGACAGATATGTTCTCACTGCTGCACATTGTGTTAAGTCGTAAGTATGAGGAATTTTAGCTGCTTATTTTGTAGTTTTTCCGTGATAATTAGTTTATCGGTGTCAAACTTCATGTTGTTTTCGTATCGACGGTTTGAGCGTAATGTGAAACGGAATTCGTATCGACATGATGATTTAATACTGGATGGCCGTAATGTTTGATAATTTGATCTTGGGTATCATCGATCCTGTTTGCTTCTCCTGTGCCAAACTGTATTTTGGATATGTGAAGGAAGCGGGGAGAAATACTTCTTCCTTATCGTGTGGTTAGTGCCTAACCTGGTTTCAGAGTTTTTATGCCACCCACGGGCCTCTGACTTGGCTTTACATGGCCGTCGAGAAATATCTCTCAGGTATGCTGGTTTCTGACGATGTTTTCCTTCACCGAAGAAAGTGAGAAGAGGTGGGGAGAAATTGAAAGGGTTTGGTTCAAACGTTAACATAGAATAAAATCGTGCCTATGGTACACAGCAGCTAAAATGGTAAAACCTAAAATTGACGACCCGAATGGCGCAACGGTAGTGAGGCTGCCTTACGTTCTTAGGGTCCCGGGTTCGAATCCCGGTTGGAGCAAATGTTTGTGTGATGAGCATGGACATTTGTTTCCGAGTCATGGAAGTTTATATGTATAATAAGTATGTATTTACAATCAAAAAGTATCTATGTAGTATTATCAACTTTCTGGTGTCCACGACACAAGCCTCGTTGCTTAGTGTGGCACCTAGATGGCGCTGTGTGTAAAGTCCAGCGATATTTATTTATTTTATTTCTGTTAATTTTATTATCAGTGCCAATAAACTTTTGACATCTACACACAGAAGTAACATTTTGAAATAATAGTTTCCTCCTTGATCGTTTAGTATTCATCTTCTAACCAGCTTCCAATGTTTTGCCAGGTTCATGTGGTTCATGATAAAAGTAACCCTAGGCGAACACAACCGCTGCAACACCACGCACCGGCCGGTGACGCGCTTCGTAGTCCAGTTGGTCGCCCATAACTTCACCTTCACCAACTTCAGAGACGACATCGCGGTGCTGAAGCTGAATAAGCCAGTGCGGGTGACAGACAGCGTGAAACCCGTATGCTTGCCGACAAATGACGGTAGTACATACTTATACCTAATGTCACGGCTCACTTTTGTTGGCGTTCTTTGTACTCTACCATTGAATTGATCAGCGGTGATGGTCCACATGCAATGCTTCGAGGAGGCATATCTGCAGCAATGTACGCTAAATGATGAGTGTGTTAATAATTGGTACTCTTCTCGTTCAAAAAAAAACTCACAAAAAGCTTTTGTAAGCAACAAGCTACAGTCATTTAGACAATATACTCAATCAGTGTGCATTTACAGGGTTATGTTATGAATTCCCACAAGTCATTTATTTGATCATGGTCATTGATCCTTTGTTTGTTAGTTTCTCACTGTAATTCACTGCCACCCACATATTTAACGTCTTTATAACATTTTTGAGAATTTCTTTGACCAGCCACCATAAACAATATTTATTATTTGAATGAATTATGCTAAGTTGACCTCTATGCTTTATAACGGTTTGTTCTATAGTTAGCATTGAATGCTTAGCACGTCAGTCGGAACACTAGCACTGGATTAAGAATGATGAGTCTATTCAAATTAAAGTTTATCGAACACTGTTTTAAACTTTCACGGTTTACACTTACACATAAACTGTCACTTACGGGATATCTTCCGTGATTGTCTGTAATTTTGAGATCCCGATATTGCGACGCTGTTGCAAGCCATGATCGTTCTTATTAAATTCGATCTTAATAAATTGTTAAGAGCAGACAAATCTGTCTACCCTCTTTCTTTGTCTTTTGCTACGCGCACTGCTGGAACTCATCACTAAGTCTAGGCAAAACACACTCACAGTTTGTCTGCTCTTAACAATTTATTTTCCATCCACCCGCATTCTCCAGTCAACCCGCGATCATGGCGCTTGCAACAACGTCGAAATATCGGGAGCTCAAAATTACAGACAATTACGGAAGATATCCCGTAAGTGACAGAGTTTATCGATTAAGACATCAGGTACAACTAGTTGCATTCACTTATTTAAGGCGGAAGTGCCAGGGAAGCTCGCGAAATTCAAATGTTTATAAGTTTTTGCAATTTGCAGGTCAATGTGAGGCTGTATGTTGAAGAAAATATGATTCGGGACCGTACCAAATACGGCTTTACAGAGTTATAATCATTAAAATCACCAATATCACCCTCTAAGTTCATTTAAATCCATTGAATTACTTTATAATGAAATAGTCATTCAATGGGATTCAATGAAATGTAAGAAAATTAGAATTTCAAGGGCTACCTTTGCGAAACCTCCTGTAAAATTATTTCGCGATAACAATCAATGGACCCCAAGCAAGCACAGATGTTATTAAAAGAGAAGGTTGGTCTGGGGGGCTCATTCTTAGATATATCATTATATCTGTAGAATGTGGGTTACGTAGCAGTGGCCTTTTATAAAAATCTCTCTAATTATCAGATAAGGAATACACCGGCGTCAAGGCAATAGCTGCTGGTTGGGGCACGGTAGCCGAGGGTAAGAACCACTCCTGCTATCTCCAAGAGGTGGAGCTGCCAGTCTTAAGCAACGAGGCTTGCAAGAAGGCCAAGTACACACCGAATATGATCGGTGACGGTATGCTCTGCGCTGGATTTCCTGATAAAGGGAATAAGGATACTTGTCAGGTATCAATATTCAATTAACAATATATAATAATAATTTGTCAAGAAAGAAAAACATTTCAAACTGACTTAGACGACTTAATGACGCCCGCCGTGCTAATACAAACTCACTGCTGAATTTTAGAATCTCGGCCTGCACCGAGAGTTGAATTTCCAACGGGCATTCGTCATTTTCTATGTGTTCCACAGGGTGACAGCGGTGGTCCTCTGTCAGCTGAGAGGAGTGACAAACGACATGAGCAATTAGGTTAGTATCTTTGCTATGCATTCCGAGAAAAGCTATGAATATAGCCGAGAAGTCAGTCACAATCCTAATATAGTTAGACTTTGCATCATTGTCAAAATCACACTGATCTGGTTGCGTTGAGTTACTAGCTTCCACTGACAAGTATGTCAAAATTAGACTTAAACTGATCATCATTTACGTTTCTATAAGTTTGTTGTTGGGTCGATTTTGTCAGAAACAAATTAAGAGTAAAAGGATTTGTCTGGGCAATTTGCAAATAAATGTTTTTCATTTGTTTCTTTGAATTGAATTATTCTGAATTCAAACTAGGAATAGTGATGAGAAGAACTCACTCAATGATTCTTGTTTGTTTTTTTTTTATCATCGTCATTTGTTTTGTTATTAGAAGATCTTGTCCACTTCATCCATTTGAGTTGTTGATGTACCTTATTGTTTGAGAAATGTGTTTGTATTTTGCAGGAGTAGTCTCCTGGGGCATTGGTTGTGGTCGTCCGGGTTACCCAGGTGTTTACACCCGGGTAACCAAGTACCTGGACTGGATACGGAACATCGCCAACACTGGATGTTTTTGTACAGCCTGAATAAGAATGTTGTTTACAGTTTATAATAGTTTTAGGAAAGTGTTTTGTCTCAAATATTTATTGAAAACTAATTAAATTGTTTTGACGCTTATTATAGTTTGTCTATTTATATGAAAAAAAATACTAAAAACTAAACTAATAAATATATATATATATTTTTTTTTTTGTAAGGGTCTGGAAACATATAATTTTGCAGTAGAGTCCTCATGTAACAAAGGATAACCTATTTTTGATTAGTTCGTCATTTTTGTCGATGGGCAATCCCACCAGGCACACGGTTTATGTACCAACTAACGACTCACCCCTGCTTCGCACACAAGTGGCACTTTATTTTATTTAATACTTCAAGCACAAAGTGCAGAAACGGACTTAATGTCATAGGCATTTTCTACCAGTTAACCTTTGGGTGATGCTAAGACAAACCAATGTAGGTGTATATCTGAAAATAATTTTAATTTAATAAGATACACAAGTGTATATAAAATACTATAAATATATATCAAAATACTAAAATCATTTATCACTAAACAATATATTTTAAATGTAAATAAACTTAAACACGGATATACTAAAATACCTATCTCGTCCTATCAACTGTTATCCTATCTTTTAATCTGGAACCTAACATGTATTCAAAAAATTTCGTTTAAATTCGTTGGGTGGTTTCTAAGATGTGTAAGAACATAGTGACACGTGATTTTAATATACATAATTATAACGAACATCAAAATCTTTAATTTGTAATTACTTTATTATAATGACATATGCTAATCCTCTTTTATGTTCATTGACATAATAATCCAGCGTCGTTTTATGTCATTGAACTTCCCTGCAATTTGATCGCATCCATTACGTAGTAAACTCTGTGCATCGTTATTTATATTACTCAAGAATCCCACAATTGATCTTTTTATCTTGTCTTTAGGTCAGGTTAAACAGGTCATTATTAAAGTTAGAAATTGAGTTATTGTCAGAAACAAATAACTTGTATCGTGAGACTCTTTGGAAGAACAAAACGAAAAACATTACTTTTTTACGATTTAATTATTTTAACAATCTTTTTTACAATTACATTTTGCTATACTTAGTTTAAATAAATGTTATGACATATAGAAAAAAAATAATACTTCTATTACTACTATAAAATCATCATTTTAAATTGACTGTACAAAATTCAATTGGCATAAAATTAAAAAAAACGATTTAGCCGCGTCTCGAGTTTTTCTGCATGTCGTTGAAGTTAAGTAAATCTTTTTCATGATTCAGTGGTAGGCCTTCAGGTTTGAGTATAGCATCAGGTGCCTTCAGCGTGGTGTTGTAGGTAGGGTTGAGCGGATGTACCGGTCCCCACGCGGTCACCGCCGCACGCGCCTCTTCGGTGCCCAGCTTGTAGTGACTGCCGTCACCTGCCCTAATTATCCGACCCTGTACCTGTGTATTACAAAAATCATTAAAGAATGAGTTACTATTGCAACTGTCGCGAAACCATAAGAAACCGTTTACTGTAACTTACCACTTCAGGTGAAGCAGTTTTCAAGTCATAAGCCAGACCGATCCTCTCGAAAAATCGAATGATACTCGCAGACTGATTGAAATGCATGGTCAGCTCAGCTGCCTTGTAGTCCCAGGGGAAAGCGTGGTGGTAGTTGTGCCAGCCTTCGCCCAAACTTATCATAGACACGAACCATGATTCCACTGGCTGCAATTTTCTGTAAAGTTTTCGAAAACATTATTTACGTAATTGTTATTGGTAGTGTTTATATCGGATAAAAGTTCTAAGGAGGTAACTGACATCCACCTGACCGCACAGGGCCCGCGTTTAGGTCCAGTCTCTCTCACGGAGAGCGGGCCTGTATCCCAGCAGCAGAAACGTTCAAGGCTGGTGATAGTGTTTGATCTACAGACGAAGATATACTTACTGGTCGTAAGGCCGAGTCCCATACAGATGAGCAGCGCTATTGACGAGCCAAGTCCCGTTTAGTTGTATCATGTAGCGAGCGAAGTAACAGGTTAAGATTGTTTGGAATAGAGGTTCACCGAAGAAATGCACTGGCACCCACACAGGTAGGACAAATGCAAGTATAAAGTATAATTGATAATAATATCTGAAAAGGAAATAGTAAAGATATTATTGGACTGAACTAAAGAAATATTGAGGAAGAAATAATCAATGAAAAATATAGTTTACTTCTTTTGGAACATGACCATCCAGTCGGCCTGCATGTCACTCATGTCAATCTTCCTGCCGAGCTCGATGACGTAGGGATGCTTCTTGTGCATGAGCCACCCGATGTGGCAGAAGAAGAAGCCACGCTTAGAGTTGTGGGGATCAGCGTCCGTATCCGAGTAGCGATGGTGCAGCCGGTGGTCGCGGCACCAGATGAACATAGAATTCTGTAAATTAATTATGATTTAGAAACTGAATTACGGGCGATGTTATATGTTTCAAATAATTATATTGCATTTAATGTGATTACCTGTCCTGCGATGGTCTGGAAAACTAAAAACACAGCCTTGAGAAACGTAGTTGCTTTAAATGATTTATGAGTGTAAAAACGATGAGCCCCGATTGTGACTCCTTCTGTAGCCAAGAGACCGACGAAGAAAACTGTAATAAAAAAGTTGTATTAGAAGCGTAACATAATGGAGAAGACATCAAAAATAATATATTTAAAGCATTTTACAACTTACTCCATAAAATTGTCTGCCATTTAACATATCCCGTTACAATAAGACCGACTCCCCATGCAGCAAGAAGATGCATTATCAAGAAACCTATGGCATTGACCCAAACAATTTTATGCTTGTATGAATAATCTGTCCCAATCACTTTAGGTATAGAAATTGATTCTGCTTTAGTTGTGTTAACATTTTCAATTTTTGAGCTGGTTGACTCGTTTGTATTTGAAGCAGGAGTTTTGCTTTCCATGTTTGCAGCAGTCATTGTTGCGTTTTTTACTACACACTCGCTTCTTGCTCATCAACTCACAACTGGTCTATTTAGAGTATGAGTCCCCTTATAAAAGGGATAATTGTTAGCTTTCAACGAATAGCGTAATGATTATTTCAACAATTGAACGAACTTGAACTCGCCTTTGTATGTAAAATGGGGTTTTTACAATATTGTGTATATTGTTGTCTCGTTTGTACATCGTAGTAACAAGTCGTTTTAGGTTTCATTGATTGATGTTGCCTATCAGTGGTTAGATGTTGGTTCTCGTTTGTAAAGTTAAAGCATTTGAAAACGCAACAAAAAAAATATACCCAATATTTTTTTTCAAGATGGATTACCTATAGTGAAAAGTGTTGTATTAAAATACCACACAATATACGCAGGGAATTGCTTTAAGAGAAGAGTTTCTATCTCTCGAGAAAAACAGGTAAGACCACGCCATATGATCTTGAGACTATTATTTTGTGTGTACAGTTTCTTTGGCAATGGATACGATTAAGTAGCTCTATTGGGTGTAATTAGGTATACCGAGCCTCGGAGAATCTCCTAGAGTCTAAACTCACAATATTTTTTTACACATGACTTCTATTCTTTTTTTGCTACTACTGTTTGGTTTTTTATTTTATTGGTTTTACTAGATAGGTACACACGGCTACACATCAAGCTATACATTTCCAGTTTATGCTGATGCATTGTTTAGGATTTCCGCACAATACGATGTCAGCTTATACTGGGAATTTATAGCTTGATGTGTAGCCGTGTGTACGTTCTTGAGAACGTAAGTCAGGACTATAAACTTTCCTGAAACTTCATTGTTGCAAAAGTGTTGACAGAAAAACAAAAGATAAGGTACGAAGTGAGGTAAGGAAGGTTCAATTAATCGAATCTTAAAAAAACTAAGTTGAAATTATACCCAAGTAGGTCAGTCATCGTAGACACAAAAATCTTAGAGGTCGCAAATAATTGCACTGCACTCATGTTGTTGTTTGGACGGATATAAATAGTGTTTGCAGCTTCAATAGACCTGTGCTAACAGCATGGTGCTCCTAAGACTGTTTTTTTTTCAGACTTCTTTCAGGTTTTGGTTTATAAATTCTAAAACATTAATGTTTTAGAAGACTGTGGGAATGTGCGAAAATTTCAGCGTAATCATAACTTTGTAGTTACAATAGAACCCGAGATACAGCACTTTAAACCTTAGCTATTTACATTGGCTCAGCCATGGCTGGATCGGATGACCTCCCTTAGTCAGTTCGGGGAATCTCCGATAAATGAACCCTTATGTTGTCTGTATTGTGGTTTCCCGTTTTGTTTCTGTTCATACACTGTGTGCATTATATTGTCTGGTAAGCCTTCTCAACTATGTTAGATTCGACATAGAACGACTGATTTTTGATCCCCAAAACCCTTCATTGAGTAACGCGATACACCACGGTAGGACTGGTTGTCTGAATTTCGAGCTTTCAATCCCTAAAGATAAGGATTTTATGTGTTTATTTACTTTTTGGTGTGCATTAATATTAGAATAAGTGAGTTTATGGTGGTATCTTTTAATTTGGTGCTCCATTTGATGTAGGGTGTTGTTTATGTTGATGTGGTGGGTGGGTGAACTGATAATACAGAGAGATTGAGTCTCCTTTTGAATCTTGTTCAATCAAAAAAAGCAACATAGTACACGTCATCGCAGATCCATCGTATCTTAGGTGCGTACAAGACCAAGTAGCCTATAACCATTGTTATAACCTGAGAATAGGTAACACCCTCTAAATTGAAGTTAAAATTATGTTTTTCCTACACCACCGCTGTTCTTTTCTGATTATTTTGGTTGCGGGATCCAAGACAGTTAACTTTTTTGTACTTCGTCGAACTTCATTGTCTCTGCGCTTTATTGGTGGACGACACTGTTAATTCTGGTTTTCAGGAGTTGCAGGGGTTTTGGGAATAGTATGCAGGCTTGTCAGTCTTGTCACCCTCTGAATTCTAAAACCATTAATTGTAAACAATGTAATGCAACGATTACAATGTTTGACGACAGTGATAAGGACCTAAATATTTCTTTTTTCTTCTTCTTTATCGTGTGGTTAGTGCCTAACCTGATGTCAGAGTTTTTATACCGCCCATGGGCCTCTGACTTGGCTTAACATGCTGTCGAGAAATATCTCTCAGGCATGCTGGTTTCCTTACGATGTTTTCCTTCACCGAAAGCAAGTGATAATTATTCAATACGCACTTGAATCCGAAAAATCAGAGGTGCATGTCTTGGGATCGAACTCAAGAACTATGACTTGGCAGTCCCAAGGTCACGCCACTAGACACTAGACTATCAATGCTGCACTAATTGTATGCTAATAATTACGCTACTAATTGCGCTGCTTAATTATTCTGCTATTGTTTTTCTATTGTCAAATAAATAGTCAGTTCAAGTTTGAATGTGCACCTACTTTATTTCATTTCGTAACTTACGATTTCTGGAGGCTGATATTGGTAGTCATCTCTGATGAGGCATGGCGTGAGTTGTACAATATGAATATCTACTGCTGTTGGTAAAGTGGTGCGGCTCAGTCCTGGTGGAATTTAGGTAAGGCTGCTCAACCCCAGGCCTGCGGGTTACATTGTGGCCCGCCAACAGTGGTCAGCTGACTATAATATGGTTTAGGCGCAGAAGGCCTAATTCTCAAAATGGCAACAGAGTTGCAAAAGGACTAGTTCTCAAAATGGCAAATGCTCTTAAAGCCTGATTCTCGGAATGACCAATTCTCTAAAAGCCTAATTCTCTGATGGTCCAATTTTCCAAAAAGGCTAATTGTCTGAATGGCTAATTCTATAAATGGCTAATTATCAAAACAGATTTCGGGATTTAAAAACAGATAAAAATAAATGGTTGCTCTTTAAGAACCTATTCTCAGTAAAGTAATACCCAGCTAGAAATTACAGAAATCACTGTTCAAAAAGAAGATTGTCTTGCCAAGGTCTTGCAAGACAGTATTCTTTTTGAACAGTGATTTCTTAACTTGTGAGCGAGTGTTAACTTGTTTTGCATATTTGTATAAATAACATAAGTTTTCAATTCAGCTTTTTGAAAAACTGCGTCGGTTTCCAGTCTAAAAGGATGCAGCTGAATACTGATAGTAATACTTTAGTAGAATATTACGTCGAGTGACTGCCTGTCTGGGGGCCTAAAACGGCCGGTTTAGCAGAATCACAATAGGATCATAATATTAATAACGTTACAATTCGTAAAATGGTCACTTAAAGACAATTCGTAATATTGACAAATTGATAATATTAACTGTGTCTGTGTGATTTCAGAGTTTCTAACGTGATTCATGATATTATCCTATTATGATTCTGATAAAGCGGCCATTTTAGACCCCCCAACCTCCACATCCCGGTTGGCATAATATCTACAATACTCCATGGTAAGAGTGTCAGACGTTCGGGCCACTGACTACCTGTAACGGCTGTCAAAGGTCTACATATTATGACACTCAGCTTGTAATGGATGGTCACCCATCCCCAGACTGACCTTGGAAAACGCTGCTTAACCTGGAAGATCGACCCCTGTGGCTGTTATTATTTAGCCACAGCTCCTAGACTTGAGTTTACTATCGAATATTCGTCAATCTCGATTCAGAAATATTTGTTGAAGAACAAAGACGAACCGACACAATTAAATTTACGACTTTCAATATGCTTGTCGATGGCTAACTTCTTTCGGCATCTAACCTCACTGGATCATGTTGGGATGGGCTCGGCTCAATTCGAGCTAAACGAAATGGAGTTTCCCGAACGCACCTATGTGATAATAATTATATGGTAAATGGTAAGGTTAATCGTAATAACATCCTTCTCGATTAACATTTTGGTTTACTACTGACGCTGGTGTCACCTTATTAAAACACATCTTTAATGCTTGGAAAGACTTATTTAAATGCTTTTGACATCGACCGGACAAAAGCATTTGTATTCGTGTCATGAAACTTATGAATCACGCTTTTAAAATTTGAAAGAAAGAAAACATGTTTATTTGGCACATACCTTATGTGCACGAAACAAAAATACAAAAAACTTAAATCTAAACTTGAGCATTACGGATGGGCAAACTAGCAATTAGTTTAGTAGAACCAAAGTGTAATTGTATTAGGTTTTTTTTTGAAGTGAGAATAGGGTTACCGCAAGGATCAATATTGGGCTCTTTTTTATCATCTCCTCATTTCATTCATCAAAGTTGTACTGATGGCGAGGGTTGTACCTTGGATGGCTTATATCTCGGAAACGTGACGCTTAATTTATTTGCCTCATTCAAATCTTATTTGTAATGACACCAGCTGTTGATTAATACAGGTTTTATGCGTGGCCGCTATTTTGAGAATAAAATAAAACGGAGGGAGTTAGGCAGGCCACGCTTCATACAAAAATCAGGGGTTAATTATTACAAGTTGGAAAATTATGTTGTTACTAAAAATACCCACTTGGGCGGACTCACTAAGATTTTAATATTTGGAGGAAATGTTTGCTCTTCTTCTTGTTCTTTGTTGTTGACATATTTTATGAAGACAATTTAATTCAAATAGACACACTGGCTTTACCGGAACATAAAAAACGTCGAAAAACTGGTTCATCATCATCATTTCAGCCGAAAGACGTCCACTGCTGGACATAGACCTCTCCCAAGTGTCGCCACACTGACCGGTTCAGTGCGACTCGCATCCATCCGATCCCCGCAACCTTTACCAGATTATCGGTGCACCTAGTGGGAGGCCTTCTAACGCAACGTCTTCCGGTTCGCGGTCACCACTCCAGAACTTTTCGGCCCCATCGGCCTTCCGTTCCGCGAGCAAAGTGCTCTGCCCACAAGGAGAGGGCTATGCCCGGAGTTTCCTTGCTTGATCGAATCAGAAATGAAGACATCCGCAAGAGAACCAAGATTACCGAAAAACTTGTTTCTTTTTATTTAATTTTTAACCGACTTCCAAAAGGAGGAGGTTATCTAGTCGTCCGAATATATATATATTTTTTAATTGTTTATGTTCAGCGATATCTTCGCCAATTATGAACCGATTTCGATGATTCTTTTTTTGTTTAGTAGGATATTGTTTCGCGGTGGTCCCATTTTTGTGGTCAAATTTGGTGAAGATCTGATGTTGGTCTTCGGAGATATACTATGGAACTCTTCAAAAATAGACGGCAAATCTGTCGTGATTGCTGCAATCGCTTGGATGTTTATTGTTTATACAACTTCATTACATAATATCACGCTTGTATGCTCTAGAGGATACGCAGATGTGTACTGTACAACTTTTCGACAGTTACGTATGTTAAGTTCTATTTTATTGGGGATAAGCCTATTATCATGAAATGTATTGTTAGCGGTTCACTAATGTTTCACCAAAACTCTTTTGACAATATTTTAAGGGACTTCAAACAAAATGAGGAGGTTCTACGTTTGACTGTGTGTCCCGTATGTTCACCGATTTCTCCGCTAATTGTGGACCAATTGTCAAAATTCTTTTTTATTTGAAAGCCTATATTACTGAGGTAGTCCCGTTGTCACAAAGTTAGAATCTGATGAAATTTAAGTTGCCCTCGAAATCGAGGGCAACCCTGAAATTTTACAATGTTTTTCATATAGGTACTTTCTAACGATATTTGTACCTTATAATCATTATCTCATGTTGCTGAGCTGATGATGGAAGGTATAAGTCAGGATCTGATGCTGATCTTCGGAGACATACAATGGAACTCTTCATTAGTAGACAGAAAATCTGTCGTGATTGCTGCAATCGCTTGGAAGTTTATTTTTTACACAATATCAGAACATAACATAACGCCTGTATGCTCTGACGGAGTACGCAGATGTGTACACTACTCCCAGATTTCGACAGTTAGGTATGATAACGATAAGTTACATTTATTGGGGATGAGCCTATTACCATGAAATGTGCTGTTAACAATGTAAAATAAATGTATAGCAAATATTTGTGTAAAATATTACAACTAAAAAAGGATAAATAAAAAAAACTTTATTGCAAAAAAATAAAACCGACTTCAAAAACAAAAAAAACGTGGAAAAATAACTTTAGTTTCAGAAGTCGGTGGCAAGAAAACTCAATGGAACTAACAAAAGTCACCGACTTCTGAAGCTAAAGTAATTTTTCCGCTTTTTTTTTGTTTTTGAAGTGGGTTTTATTTTTTGCAAAAAAGTTTTTTTGTGATTTAGAACTTCAAATTTAGAAATCAATTAAATGTTACCTTTTGTTTTTTTTTGTAATTTTATTCGAACTTACATAATTTCTGGCGAATCAAAATTACTGGCGAAATGTGGGTGTACTATTAGGTTGACCTCTGCCTAATCCCCAAGGAATTACAGGCGTGATGTTATGTATGGTTTTGATTCGTTTGTGCCCGCCAAGGCTCCAAAACTTGAGGTACATCATCGTAGAAACATACTAACTTTTGCTCGAGAACATCGACTTTGAAACACGGACCAGTCTATGAAGTAAAGTATTGTTTAAAGACGAGAGCAGAATTATTTTATAGCAAGTCGACGTGGCGGCCCTGACTTATGAACAGTAAGTCGTGGGTTCGAACCTAGCCAGGTGCATTACTTTGTGTAATTTATTTCATCACCACTGCTCTCAAAAACGGTGAAGGAAAACATCGTGAGGAAACCGGCATGTCTTAGAAACAAAACATCGAAGACATGTGACATCTACCAACCAAACTGGGCCCGCGTGGTGGATTATAGTCCATGCCCTCTCATACAGAGGAGGTCGCGTGTCCCAGCAGTGGGAACATTATAAACTGATTATGCTAAGTTGACGGAAGGCAAAGAATAAATAGACGCGATGGAGAACGATATAATGAAACAAGTTTTGAAACTACAGTGGTAATAATGTTTGTTGCTTGTTTAACTCTTTGACAGCCCCAGTTTAATTAATATTTCACACATTCACCAACACATCATTGTTTTACACTATCTCTGCACACTAACTGTTATGATATGAATATGCTAACAGTATTGATTGTTGTTTTGATTCTCCTTCGCTGACATAATGATAAAAAGAAACAAATATGTCTGCGCCCGCGTCCTCTTCGTCAGTGTTGCCAGTGATACTCATGGCACAGACTGACAAACAGTGTGGTTACGTGGGGTGTAGATGTATGTATTATTTTCATAAATTCGCATTTATTATACTTCACATATTTATGTTTGTTTATTCGTTGTACACATTATATATATCTATATATTTTAAATTCCTCTACTCACCTGGTGGAGTTACACATAATCGCAAAACATACCCCTAACCCATCACCCACCCATTCCGAGAAACGACATGTCAATCAGTGAGTGGCTTTGTAGTTTTATATAAATATAATTCGTATCTGACCGTGGCATCACTTTGGGCCCTATCAGAATACCAGCGCTGTGACGTTTTCTAAATGTTACAGCACCATGCTGAGATAGGGGGGGGCCTTTTGGCTTCGTACAGGACTAATTTCGTTGTTTTTTTTTTAATTATAGTTTTATTTTCTTTTATAATTTTGTTGTACTTCATGTAAATGTAACCATATTTTTGTTTTATTTCGTCTTGTGCGGGCTAATAAATACATTTTCTTTCTTTCTTTCTTTATATGATATTGGGTCAATTATGGTTTGCGGGGATATGTTAGGGAGCTCGTACAGGCATGGTGGTGATCGATGGAGGGAGTAAGACTGCAGATCGTCAATTATGGAATGAAATATATAAATATAAGAGAAATTTTAGAAGAAAATATAGCACTGTTTGCCCCCTTTAGCGCTGACGACTTCGTTTTGATGCAGGATAATGCTCGGCCGCATACTGTTCGTTCAAACCAAATACAGGGTGTATTTTCCAAGTCCACTGTGAGATACTTTGCATTCAAGAAATCCATCGAGATGAAACTCAAGCCAGCCACATATTGATGGACTTATACGCTTATCGCCGGGATCCCACATCGAAGCACGGTTGCGCAGCTACAACACTGTTTGCTGCTCCCGGGCGCCGGCGCCGGCGGCGCCGGCATTAACATACTATCCATCAAGTGCTCAAACGAGAATAGCATATAAGCCTTGAATTAACTAATTGATGTAAAACAATGCTGGATTTTTGTTACCTTTAATACAATAGACGTGATAGTGACCTATATTTAGCTACTAATTAAGTACCATTCGGGTTCTGATGTTAATTAAATATTCCACTGTTTAGATTTGAATATTTATTTCAAAATGTTATGTGGGTATCTTAAAAAGTAGTAATGTCTAAAAATCACAACGATTAAACTTAAAACTATTCTAATTAATTCTACTTGGACTTTCGTCCCCAAGGTTCAGGTCAACACACAAAATCAGTACACGTTAAAGGTATTGGAGCTTGTGACGGTGGCATTACACAATAGTTCCAGGAACAAAAAAATCATTCCGATCCTATGCATTACAAATCAAGCAGCACTCGAGTTCCTCTGCGATACGTTAAGGTTTAGAAGATCCTTTTCATGGAACAACGGTAGTCCTTCAGGTTTGAGTATAGCATCAGGTGTCTTGAGCGTGGTGTTGTAGGTAGGGTTGAGCGGATGCAGCGGTCCCCATGCGGTCACCGCCGCACGCGCCTCTTCGGTGCCCAGCTTGTAGTGACTGCCGTCACCTGTCCTCATGATCCTATTCGCTACCTGAAAATTGTACAAAAAATATGTTCAATGACGGGATTTTGTACTGGGCCATGTCTAGTAACCTTCTGGTTACGAAGATTTCGAATGTGAAACTTTAAATGTTATTACTGAACTTTAAGAACCCTGAAGAAAAAATACTGTTTCCAGTGCAGTGCATGCTACCGTACTGCCTGCCTGCGTCATCCCACTGCTGGGCAAAGGCCACTCCCCAAGACTTCTAGTTGTTATGCTCGATCCAGTTTATCCGATGCTACCGCAAGCACTATTTTTTGACACCAATCAGCTATAAGTTTTGTTCAATATGACTTGGATTGATGTTCAGAATGCGTGGATGCGTTACCCCAGTTTGCTTTTAGAACATACCATTTCTGGTGAAGCAGTTTTCAAATCATATGCTAGTCCGATCTTCTCGAGGAATTGAATGAAAGTGGCTGAATGGTTTATGAGGTCACTTAATTCAGCGGCCTTGTAGTCCCAGGGGAACGCGTGGTGGTAGTTGTGCCAGCCCTCACCGAGGGTCATGAAAGACACGAACCACGATTCTACTGGCTGAAGGTTTCTGCAAAAATAAAATACGAAACATAACATCGCACCGGTAATTTGATAATACAACACCATTTCGCCAGTTATATTCTAGTCCGATTTATTTTGGAATTAGCCAAATTCCGACGACAAGCTACTGTTGAGTCGCCATCTCATGGCGACATGGAGAGAGCGACTGTCACAACCCCGTGCAGGGCACGCCTCAATTGTGGCGATAAGTCCCCTCTATGAGGAGTGGCTAGAGAGGCGCCACGGCGGGCGCCCTCACCTTCCGCCTGACGCAGGTCCTCACCGGACACGGAGGACAGGAACCTCCCGAAACCAAGGAGGTTCCTGCACCGAATCAGGCGGGAGGAAACGCCTGGGTGCTACCATTGTGAGGATTGACCGGAGGACACGGTGGAGCACACAGTGGAGATGTGCCCCGCGTGGGCAGAGCACCGCCGTGTCCTCGTAGCGGCGATCGGCGGCGGCGACCTCTCGCGTCCGGCCTTGGTTCAATCCATGGTCCGGAGCGAGACGGAATGGGACGCCGTCACCTCCTTCTGCGAAGCAGTTATGCTAGCGAAGGAGGTGGCGGAACGTGAGAGGGAGAGAACCTCACGTCCCAGCCGCCGCGGAAGACCCAGCGGGCGTCGGGGGCCACATGGTGGCCCCCGGCCACCGTAGGGGCGGGCCTGTGGACGGTGAGCTATGGGCTAGCTCGCCGTCCGTCCGTCTTATGACGACAGGCCGTGTCGACGGCGCGTTGGTGTTCCACGCGCGCCTCAGAGATATGTCAGCAAACGGGAAGGGGTCCAATATTGAGAACCCTGTGTGGAGCGACTGAAGCACTAAAATATCAATACTTACTGGTCATAAGGTCTAGTGCCATAAAGATGTGCCGCGCTGTTCACAAGCCATGTCGCGTTCAATGAAATGACGTAGCGGAAGAAGTAGCAAAACAGCAAAGAGTCCAACCAATGCTCACCGAAGAAATGGACTGGTACCCACGCAGGTATGAAGATAGCAAGTAAGAGATATAAAGGATAGTAGTATCTGAAAGAAACAGAATTAGTAGTACGAAGTATTAAAATAGATTATTAAACAGACGATCGAAAAACCTAGATTTTGAGGCAAGAATCTTAAAGAGAGCCTATCAGAAGAAATGTGTCTTAAAGAATGAGATCCCCTGGCTGTGACGCGTGACGGTTTAAAGCAAAAGGACATACTTGCCAAGTTTGACATGTTGTAACCGACACAACCACTAGGTTCTTGCAAGCAGCTAAAGAACTTGTTCGCGTTTTCCCCTCCATGGAATTTACAGGACTTTACTTTAAGGCCTAATCAATTAGTTGATATAATTATAGAGATATCTAAATTGAATACTCAAACAGGTGATCACTTACTTCTTTTGGAACATGACCATCCAGTCGGCCAGCATGTCACTCATGTCAATCTTCCTGCCGAGCTCGATGACGTAGGGGTGCTTCTTGTGCATGAGCCACCCGATGTGGCAGAAGAAGAAGCCACGCTTAGAGTTGTGGGGATCAGCGTCCGTATCCGAGTAGCGATGGTGCAGCCGGTGGTCGCGACACCAGATGAACATACAGTTCTGAAAGATTACAAGGTATTTTAGAATGCAAAGAAGCCATCTAAGAGATCATCATCATCATTTCAGCCGAAAGACGTCCACTGCTAGACATAGGCCTCCCCCAAGTGTCGCCACATTGACCGGTCCCGTGCGTCTCGCATCCAGCGGATCCCCGCAATCTTCACCAGGTCATTGGTCCATCTAGTGGGACGCCTTCTAACGCAACAATAATATATTAATAAATAAGATTTTATCTTCGTGAATCTTGGCAATCAATCTTTCAAAGATTTCAAGTTTTCTGGTTACACACACTCTAGACAACACTCTGGGCCTTTAAAGTAAAGTGAAGGATTCAGTAAGAATTACCTGTCCAGCTAACGTCTGCAGAGTTAGTAAAATAGCTCTACACAGTGTTGTACCTTTAAATGTTCTATGTGTGTAATATCTGTGGGCTCCCGTGGTTATGCCTTCTGCCGCAAAGTAAGTTACGAACATAGCTGAAAAGATTACAATGTATATTAAAGTAATACAATATATCTTTTTTTAAATGGAAGAAAGCAATGCTTTTACTTACTCCATATAATGGTTTTTAGTCCAATCCCTCCGGTCAGCACAACTTTCAACCCCCATAGCCCAAGCAAATGAAGGATCAAAAATCCTATTGCATTGGGCCAAACGACTTGATGCTTGTATGAGTAATCTGTTCCTATATTTTTAGCGATCAGTGGTACGTGGTGTCTATTTTTTTCTTGTATGTTTTCCATATTTATTATAGTTGTATACTTTTAATTTTTTCGAGAGCTCGCTGTACTTATTACTATCCTGATACTCTATCGCTATTGATAGTTCTCTCAAAGTACAAACCTTTTTAAATAAAATCTATCAAAACGTAGGCATTGTTTTATCATTGTATTCAGTGTTGCGATATACAGAACTTGAACTCTTGTTCTTGTATGCTAATTAGTTACGACTCGACTATGTTTGACATTGGTTCGTTTAGTTAGATTGATTTATTCGTAATTGACTCATTTTAAATTATTATTGCAGATGACCTTGTGATTCACTTTTTAAACCTACCTAACCTTTTTTTTAATTTAAATAAATAACATGGTCTAAGGGTATACAGAACAGGAGACATAGTAAAATTCCTGACTCGAATTCGTGTGATAAACATGGACGATTGACTTCATGATATAAGTGAGCGAGCTGCATTAGTTAAATAAAGTCAGATGAAATGAATCAGTTTCAATTGTCCATTTTTTATTAAAATAATCCAATAAATATCATGACTAAAATTCACGTCTACAGACACATGTTTTTATAACTTATCCTAGATTGTTAGTTCTATTTTTAATATCGCTAATAAAGACGTCATTTTCATGATTGAGTGGTAACCCTCCAGGTTTGAGTATAGCATCAGGTGCCTTCAGCGTGGTGTTGTAGGTAGGGTTGAGCGGATGTACCGGTCCCCATGCGGTCACCGCCGCACGCGCCTCCTCGGTGCCCAGCTTGTGGTGACTGCCGTCACCTGTCCTTTTTATTCTATTTCGTACCTATATGGAGAAAAATATGATTAGTACGTATCTAACTTTTGAATTTTCTCATAAATTTTGTTTCCTAGCGTCATAAATCTTACCATATCTGGAGATACAGATTTTAAATCATAAGCTAATCCTATGCTTTCGAACCACCTAATGATGCTCGCTGAAAGATTAAAATGCATGCTCAGTTCTGCTGCCTTGTAGTCCCAGGGGAATGCGTGGTGGTAGTTGTGCCAGCCTTCTCCCAGGCTCAATAAAGACACAAACCAGGACTCAACAGGCTGCAGGTTTCTGTGGGAAATAAGTAAGAATACTGAATGTCTAATAGATCAGAGGTATGTAGAATGTAAAGGGTGTAACAAAACTCTTAACGAAGTCGAAAGGTACTGGTTCTGGTTTTTTTTGTTGTTCTAGGCCATACCTGGGAACCTTCTAGTTACGGAGATATTGGGGGTCAAAGTTCCAACGTTTTCACAACTTTTTTTTAAGTACATGTTTTTAATGTAAGATTTCTACAGTAAACACCTACACGACCCCCGTAATAATCAATCCATCCATCAGCACAATGTTTTGAGAGCGTTAAATTTAGTCCTACCGTAAAACACGATGTTTCACCCAAAAAAAAGTCGTTTCCCAGCAATATTTTTTGTGTAAAGTACCTTATTTTGATGTATAATTATAATGCTTGGTTGACGGCTTCGTTAAGGGTCTTGTTACACTCTGTATAACTAGTTAGGAAGCCTGAAGAGATCTCGATTGGCAACCGTGTTTCAAAAGACTGCATTGATAGGCCCTTTTAAAGATGAACCGAAGGCGTGTTATACGTATATTCTACGGCACTTACTGATCATAAGGCCTTGTTCCATACAGATGTGCAATGCTGTTGACGAGCCACGTGCCGTGCAGTTCACAGACGTAGCGAGCGAAATAACTCACTAGCAGTGAGTTCCACCAAGTCTCCCCGAAGTAATGAACTGGCACCCACACTGGGAGGAGTATGGCCAGCATAAGGTATAAAACATAGTAGTATCTGAAACAGGAAAAAACCCTTTAGATTGGTATTAAAACGACCAAATATAAGAGTCCCAGTCCAGATATGAATTAGGATTTCATTGGAGGCAGGTTGCAATGAATTCAAATAACAGTATTATCAGACTCAGGTGTATATTTGTGGTACAGAAATGGTATCTATATTAATATAAATAGACAGACATATGTAACACAAAAAGGCAGGACATGAGTTTACCCATCAGAAATGAATATCAGAATTGAGTTTATGATTGAATTTGAACTAGTGCATGGTAACATAAAGGGTGTAACAATACCCTTAACGAAGCCGAAAGGCACTTGTTCTCCCCGTCATTGCGATATTTTTTTTGTTCTAGACCATACCTGGGAACCTTCTAGTTGGAACTTCCACATTTCCACATTATTATTTTTTTAAATACAAGTATTTCATGTTTTTTGTTTTACTTTAAACACCTCCACAACCCCCTTCTATTCAATCCATCCATCGGCACAATGTTTTGAGTCCGTTACATTGAGTCCCACCGTAAAACGTGATTTTTCACCCCAAAAAAAAGTCGTTTCCTAGCAATAATTTTTGCGTAAAGTTGCTTAGTTTGATATACATAATGCTTGGTTGACATCTTCCTGAAGGGTTCTGTTACACGCTGTATACACTAGTTATGCTAATGCTTGCAGCTCTGAAACTAAAGAAAATATACTACAAAAATACTTTTTCTGAAACATGACCATCCAGTCTGCTTGCAAATCACTCAAGTCGATTCTTTTCCCGAGTTCGATGACGAAGGGGTGCTTCTTATGAATGAGCCATCCCATATGGCAGAAGAAGAAGCCACGCTTGGAGTTGTGAGGATCAGCGTCCGTATCCGAGTAGCGATGGTGCAGCCGGTGGTCGCGACACCAGATGAACATAGAATTCTGTGAAATTGTTACAAGCAAGTGTAAGATCTGGGGGCCTAAAATGGAAGCTTTATCAGAATCTTATGAATCACGTTAAAAATTTAAAATTCTTAAAATGGTCTTTATGGTTATGACCACAAAGTCCATAATATTTTAAGAGTTTTAAATTTTTAACGTGATTCGTATTATGATTCAGATAATGCAGCCATTTTAGGCCTCCGGGACTAAATACATAACAGCTACGAAGATAATAATTAAAATAATATGTAAATAGCCCGAAGTCTGCATTTGTGTGTGGTAAATGGGAATAGGTTCGCTCCTATCACTTCAGGCTTACTAAATTGTTAATCAAGAGATTCGGAATCATTTTCAACAGGATAATGTACGAAATTTATTCCGGCCATACTGAAACAATGATGGATCTTAATCGCACCTGACGGGTTTACATTTGGAATTACCCAATGGGGGCTGTCGCGTATGAATTCGCCGCTATAGGTGCTAGTGTAGCGCGAGGTCACCGAAATGTCAGATTTCTTATAGTGTTCGCGCGTTGCGTGCTTTTTTATCACGTATTTTTACTAATATTCACTATTGTGGTCTAGATTGAGCCATTACTGATTAATTATGACTTGAAGATTTTAAGTAGCAACTTAGGATTTTTTTTTTGTACTTTGAGATAAAAATGATTTTTAAATATTTCGTACTTGCTAATTTAGGAAGAATATTGTAAATAGGTATGTATCTGAAGTTTACACTATGGTGTTATCACTACATAGAATATAAAACAAAGTCGCTTCCCGCTGTCTGTCCCTATGTACTCGTATACGGATTTTGATGCGTTTTTTTTAATAGATAGAGCGATTCAAGAAGAGGAATAACATTGCACCCGTGCGAGGCCGGGGCGGGTCGCTAGTATGTAATAAAATAAACTCCTTATGAAGTTATTGGTACTTTAGAGTATAAAATAGAATTATTAACACGACCTTACTCTACAGTGGCGCCATCTGGTGAGCTCAAAAACGATAGAGCCCTCATTGCTATAAATTACAGATTAGGAAACATCGCTGCTGTAGAAGATTAACCGCAAACATCGAGTTTCATCATTTGTGTGGTTTTATAAAAGTAGATCCATTCTAGGCTAGGATTTCTTATGTTAAATCCAGCTTGGCTTTTGTTGATTTACATAGCTTCACAAAGATTTTATTGCTATTAATAACTTATTTCTGGCGGTCTCGTTTTTTTGATTTTTTTTCTTCTTATTTACCCAAGACTTCAGGATTCTTCTTTGTTTCCTGGTGGCCTACTATGACGTCTTAAAGCAGGAGTAATTCCAGTGTGGGAAAGAGACAGAGCTATATAGGTCGTCTAGCGCCATCTGATCAGATGTTGTATACACCACATTCTGCGCCCAAGTAATTTGACTGGACTTACCACAGATAAGAAAGAAGAAGATTGGAAAGTTCAAATGAGTACTAGTTGACGTACCTGTCCAGCAAGAGTCTGTGTAGCTACCATTATCGCTCTCAAAAAGGGCCTGGCTTTAAATGATCTGTGCGTGTAAAATCTGTGAGCCCCAATAGTCACTCCTTCTGATCCAATGTAAAGCACACACAGCGCTGAAATTTTCAATAAGAAAATGAAGCTACAGAAGATTAAACAAAAAAACCTACCAAGTACGGTCGGATGGGTTCCGTACCATTATCTAAAAAAAACCCGTTTGTTTTAAGGTGGATGCGCAAGGGTAGCCTGCGAAATTTAAATTTTCTTACGTTTATTGCAATTTGCAGGTCAGTGTCAGGTTGTATGTTGATGAAAATATGAATCGCGCCAGCAACACTTATGGAGTTACAGAATTGTAATCATTCAAATCATCAATACAACCCTCCAAGTTCATATATTCTCAAAGAGTGACTTTTTCATGAAATAGCTATTGAATGTGATTATATGAACTTGGAGAGCTGTATTGATGATTTGAATTATTATAATTCAAGACACTGACCTGCAAATTGCAATAAACGTAAGAAAATTTAAAAAAAAATTTACAACCCTCCGAGTTCATTTAACCCCATTGAGTGACTTTTTCATGAAATAGCTATTGAATGGGGTTATATGAACTTGGAGGGTTGTATTGATGATTTAAATGATTATGATTCTGTAACTCCATACGTGTTACTGGCGCGATTCATAAACATACAACGTGACACTGACCTGCAAATTGCAATAAACGTAAGAAAATTTAAATTTCGCGGGCTACCCTTGCGCATCCACCTTAAGGTGGTTTGTTTTATATTTATTTTTTTCTATTTTTAATATTGGTTATTATAGCGGTAACAGAAATACATCATCTGTGAACATTTTCAACTGTCTAGCTATCACTGTTCATGAGATACAGCCTGGTGACAGACAGCCAGACTGACAGTGGGGTCTTAGTAATAGGGTTGTTTTTACCCCTTGGGTAGGGAACCCTAAAAAAACGTATTTATATTTACTTACCCCATAAACTGGTCCTCCATGAAACTGCTCCCGTAAAAATAAAAGCTAGCCCCCATAATGCAAACACATGTAGTACAAGAAATCCTATCGCATTTTTCCAAACTATTTCATGTTTATATGAGTAATCTGTCCCTATATATTTTGTAACTAAAGTGCTATCTGCTTTATTTACATTTTCGAGAACACTTTTTGTTTGGTCACAATCCATTGTTTTATTTCTTTCTAACTTCTCACTGGCAGTCATTTTTAATTTACTTGACTCTACTCGGTTAGTATTTTTACTAATGGAATATTATGAAGAGCCTCCATTTATAAGCGGTTTGCTCAAGGGCTTTTTGTATTTTAATAAGTGTATTGTTTTCAAGAGAAGTGCACTTTTATTATTTCGTGATTTTATTGACTTCTTGACACATGCACTGTGGCTAGATTTTTGAAATTATTCCGGACTGTCCGTTCCTTATTTTGTGAACTACCAAGGTTGTATCAAGATCAACAACAATCATTTTATTTAATACATAACTAGCTGTTGCTCGCGACCTTAGTTCGCGTGAAATTATTAAAAAAAAATACTTTCCTTTTTAATCGAATTTTGTTACCAATTTCATTTTTTTTTTGCACGGAGCCCTAATTCTTATTCTTGAAGAAAAGCAGCTTTAGTTAGTAATCAGCTATCTGCAAGTAAATGTCCCGTCAAAATCGGTTAAGCCGTTTCGGGGATTAGCCGGAACAAACAGACAAAAATTTGTAAAAATGTGTTTCTGCTAAGTAGGTACTGTATATACTTTCATATGCATTCAGTAAAAAGTTGTTATTTTGGTATGTATTATAAACAGACACTTCAATCTTATATAAATAATTTCTCAAGAGATAAGCAGAGTTTTCCTAGTAAATTCAATAATCGAAAACATCCGTCTTGAAATTCGCCTAGAAAATTTTACGAGTCAAGTTGGCAAGGCGGTTTCCTAGCCACATGGGGTCTGGTTGGCTTGCTAAAAAGGAGGAATATTGTGTGTGCCTTACGCCTACTCTTAATGGATCAGCGTTCCAAAGATACTATTTGGAAAAAGGACAGCAAGCACGCCAGAGCAACAAATCCTTCTAGCACTTATTTAGTTTTTAATCTACATGATATCAATTAAGATCTAATGGATATGATATGAATTAGAGTGCTGCTAGCAGTAGTCTATGGCTGCTAGCGACATTACAGAAGCATCCTAACAAACAGCGTTCCACGAGCACATAGTTTAATGTGGATAAGTAGGAATGACTTCGAAAACACGAACTTAACGGATTTTCATGAGTAAATCATGGTCATGCTAAAGAAAAAGCCAAAGGTCAACTATGGAATAAAAATACATCTTGATAATTTCCTTTGTGCCCTTTGATAAACTTAATTAATTATTGTTTAAATGAGACCGGAATAAAATTATTCAAATTGTAATATCGTGTCATTGACTGCATTTGAATGTTTTATTCTGCATCGCCGTGCTCTCATCTATATAATGAAAAAAGGAAAACCCAATCAAGACCCGACCGTAATCTACGCACGATTAAGCTTCCAAATCCAAACAGAAATTTAATTAAATTCTTACGTACTCCTATTACAGTTTATTGGCAAAGAAATCATTCCAGCTATGCCGATGATGATGGAATTCTTGACGACTGATTACCTAGGATTAAGTACGCCCATAAAATGATACAAAGATGGTCCATACTCGCTGTTGTTATCAGCTGGGTGAGTACTTATCTTTTAATTTTTACCGAATATTAATACTACGTTACACTATTTTGTACACATTTTTTATTTATTTAAAAGTCTCTTTAGCGCTTGAAACACCATAATAAAATTAATTGTAACTTGCTCAACCAATTCATGTCTTGATTGTTTAATTATTTTCTGCTATTTTCTGTTTTTAGGCACACGCAAACAAAGTACTTGTAAATTCATCATGTGGTAAGTTTCCAAACATGTTGTCTTTGATTAGTCAGACGGTTTTCCTTAATGCTTACGTTTTTCTAGAGTGCGGTATCGCCGGCACCAACCGGCGCATCGTGGGCGGCACCACAGTCCAGCCGCATGCGTACCCCTGGCTGGTGTCCCTCATGCTGGGGCCCCGGCTGCACTGTGGGGGAGCCATCGTCACCGACCTACACATACTGACAGCGGGCCATTGCATTACTTTCGGGTTAGACTTTTAAAGTTCCATTCAGAGGAAATATTGGTTGTCCAAAAATTCATTTTAATCCTTCTTCCTCGGTTACTGTTGTTTTAACGAATTTTCAGGGTCCATTATCGTGACTTGACGGTTTATATTGGCATGCACGACCGCTTGGACACAACATACAAAACGGTGCGTGCCGTGAGTGGCGTCAAACACCCTCACTTCACCTCCAACGCCGTTCGGGACATCAATGACATCGCAATTCTAACTATAGATAAGAAAATCCAATTCACTCAGAATATTCGGCCAGTATGTTTACCAGATCCAAGTAAGTTGGTCCCCATAGCGGGAGCTAATTATAAAATAAAACATTAAATAAAAATAATTTATTTCACATTAGTAAAAAAAAACACTAATTTAAAAATATATATAAATTAAATAAAAATGATATAAAATTACATTATTATTATATATAAAATGATTATAAATAATAATTATAAATAAAATAAAGGGCGAAGTTTTCTATAGTTATGTCTACTGATTGAGGAATTTAGAAAGTGTACCAACCTATTACAATATTGCCACGTATTGGCAAATAATCGGCTTTTAAAGTTCAAACAAAATGTTATCCCTGGCTCTGTCTCTTTTTGGGTTCAGACCTTAAAAGGAAAATCGTAACCTTTATTAGATCACCTCCTTGTTCTCTCTCTCCTTTACGTAATGAGCTTGAAAACCAGGAACCACTTTTAAATTATTTGCATTTATTTACAGCAATGGATTTTAAACATATGCCTCTGACCGTGGCTGGCTGGGGAAAAACGAGACCAGGTGCTTTGACATCATCGAGATATTTGCTTGAAACCAAAGTACAAATTGTGGACGGCGACAGTTGTAAAAAATCAAAAATTTATAGGGAGAATCTGCGCATTGATACCATGATGTGCGCCTACAGCCTAGGAAAAGATGCTTGCCAGGTAATAATTTCATGTCCGACGCATGGCCTTTGCATTGTATTGGCATGCTAAGACCAGCACTTTACGAATCCTGGAGGCTTTAGCGTCCATTGACTTGTTTTACATTACTTATTTCCAGGGCGATAGCGGGGGACCATTATTTTCTACTCACAAGAAAACGGGAAATAAAAAATGGTATCAAGTCGGTAAGATTCGCGGATTTATTTAATAAATTGATTGTGTCGTATCGCCTTTGCATTCCCATTATCACGTGTAAGTGCACGAAAACCCATAAGATATGATTATAATATGAAACTGTCTTTCCTAGGTATTGTGTCTTGGGGCATAGACTGCGCCATGCCAGACTATCCAGGTAAAATCTTATATTCATCTTGTATTTTTAACTTTGATTTCTGTTCATCTAATTTTAATTATGCATTCAGGTGTCTACACGATCGTAGCAAAGTACATTGAATGGATTAAGGAGCAGACGAAGACGGGGACGTACTGCGTATAGTAATAAGAAGTCACCATTTTGTAAAATACGGACATTAAAAAAATAAAATTGGATAAAATATAGTACAATTTAACCAAGTAGTAATAATCCTTGCCTAATGTGTTGTTGAAACAATTTAACACGATTTAGATCATATTCGTTTTTGATGCAGAAAGTTTTTTATGAGAAATTTACTCATTGTTTCTGAGAGAACGTATCGGTTTGGCGATAAGAAGGTAAATTGGCTACAGAAACAAATTGAATCGTGAATACGATTTGACAAGTTTACGACCTAAGAAACATATTTACCGAAATACTAAGGAGGGAATAGAACGCTTCGTGGATATTATTTTAAATTCTTGTAGGCCAAACTAAAAGCTTCAAATGGGTAGCGGTTTGATTTAATTATGACATTTGGAAATTATAGCTCTAATGTTCACGATAAAATTTATAACCTTCAGCGTGTTAAATTTACAAGGATATTATCGCGTGGATAATTTCTGCGTTTTAAATCCGTGTAGAGCGTAAATAAGCAAGCATCGGTTGCAGAAAACAGTGCGGTGGTACGGGCTATGAGTGAGTGCAGTGTCCAACATACATACTGAAATGTTCACAATACTAAGCACTATTAACGTGTTAATCGGGCTCGGTCAGGTCTGTATAATTATTTAAAATTATAGACGTAATTACTGTACACGCGATATCACAAAGTGATCATGTTTTAGGTGGTGTTGGTGCGGGGTTCAAACTGTCGTAAGTGAATTGATGTACCTATTATACCGTTATGAGATCCAAACTACCCAAAACGTGTGAGCGAAATTATAATTAAATATTATCGTTCAACCATAATGAGTAGAAAAACGTTAACATCGATATCATCGGAACTAATATGAAAAACTGAGACGAAATCTGTAATTAGTCCAGCCTTAATGTACATTACATACAGGCCACAAATAGAACTAAAATAATGCTAAAAAGAAGACTAACAGTAAGTACGAACATACATATATACATCGATGACAATAGGACACTTAGGCGAAAAGTACTCCTCCCCATCGCTGTCATTAAATTAAATTAATTAATTGCCTTAATTAAATCGCCGGAATTGATTTTGGTTGTTCAAAAATGCTTGGTATTGGAGACACATTTTTGTTTGGTTTCTTGTTTGAAAGGTGATTCTTACCTTATTCTACTCATAGTATTTATGAACGTTATAGGCTGTGGCATATATGTACTTAGGTAGGGGATCGATATGTGTGTTGTGCACGTGTTGGTTCCGTCGGTTCACTTGCATGTGCAACACACGCGCTGCTCACCGTTGCAATTCGCAGGAGCGACGGCGACGACGCTCGAGAAACGTGTCACCCGAACCCGTTCCAATTGTGACAGAACAGTTAGCCGTCCGAATGATCTGATGCTAATTTTGTCATTAATTGACTTTCTCTGAGCCAAATTCTCAACGCAGTTGGCGCAGCACGCCAAAACGCAATATCACTCATCAAAAGGTTCTCATTCCAGACTGTATTTGGTAGTACGTTGGTACTAAATTCAGATATATACAAGTTGGTTGAAGTTGTACTAAACCTACAGATGTCTATTTTGGAGATTATTTTGTGGGTTTCGTGAAAACAACCATTCAAAGTACTTTTTCATATTTTGAGTCCTACCTATCAACTTATCAAAACAATAATATTTTCTTTCCTTGAAATTGCGTTCGATATTTTACTGATATTTTTTTATTTGTTCTACATTTCCTTTCATCATTCGATGTTTACGACTTGCCACGTACGATAAGGATTGGAGAAAATCCCATTAATGTTTAAATTTTACAGTACAGGAAATTGTAGGAGACTACTAATAAACACTACCATACTATTTACAAACATTCAAGTGTGATATAAGGTTAAGAGGGCATGGTGAACATTCAGTTCATCTGGATATTTTACTAAGAACAAGAAACATGCATAGAAATTGTGTCTCCAATTAAACAATTTCATAAAAATAACTTCCTGTGCTTCTTTATCACAAAGGACCATGAGCCTTTTGAACCAAACAAACTATACCGTATGGCAATATGCCCATGGTCCTTTTAATCTAAGAATAAAAATGTAAACAAAAAACCTTCACATTTCACGGGCAGTTAATTTCAATATCAAGATCCCAAATAGAGTTAAAGGAGTGGAATGAATAAAGATAGAAACAAGGACTGGACTAACATTTAGACTAGAAAATTGAATTTAACCCTATTTTTCGTAACTTTATTTTCATCTCCATTTAGAATTTTGTAGGCATACCTAAGTACCTTTCAAAGACAACACTTTATTCGTATTCTTTACATGAAAAAGTAGCATAAGAACCTTCAGGCATAATGTTTTTGTGATGGGACCAGAATGCGGCAGGCCTTCAGACAATGTGGTATCAATGAGGATAGTGGGGGGAAGGAGAGCAGAGCCTCATTCGTTCCCGTGGACCGTGGCCATCTTGAAGAATGATCGCATGCACTGTGGAGGCGCTATGATCACAGATAAGCACGTGCTAAGTGCGGGGCATTGCTTTAAATGGTAAGTTAGGAGAGAGCAGAGCATCATGTACGATGTCTTCTTTTTAGCGTTGCATAAGCATATAGTATTGCCACTGTTGGGGCAAAGACCTCTTCGCTATGAGAAGTTGAGTCGGCCTCGAACCTAGCTATGAGGTTGGCGTCCATCAATCCCCGTAGTGTGCAGGCATTAGGGCACGCATGATGCTACGGGGTGTTGGGTTAAACGTGGGCAATGATGTAGGGGAGTTAAGGACATAAATATGAGCAACATTTACTATGGAGCTACGAAATATGATAAACAATTGCCTACATTTTCATGTTTCCGTACCCGAAGGGTAACCACCAGGACCCTACAATTATTAAGCCTCCGCTGTCCGCCCGTCCGTCTGTCTGTCAGCGGGTTTCATCTCATGATCCGTAATAGTTAGACAGTTAAAATTTTCACAGAATGTGTATTTCTGTTGCCGCTACACAAATAATAAAAAACCAGCCAAGTGTGTGTCGGGCCACGCACATTGTAGGGTCCCGTAGTCTTACAACGTTAATCCACTTCCTACGGTTCGATTTGCCTCAGAACAACATACCTCACCTCAGAATTAAAAACATACTTACATTTGCAGTTGAAAAACCGTTGCTCCCCTACATTATGTTGTGGAAAATTTGTTATCCAAGTACTTTTTATAAGTTGTTTGACCATTACTCGTAAACTTGTAAAGCCTACTTAGCTGTGATAGTTTTTCTTTTAACTTCGTTATATATACTACCACTGTGATTTTTTTCACACACCCAAACACAACCGTTTAGCTGGTAGAGGGGGGGGGCACTTGAGTCTAACAAAAATTAGCACTTTAAAGTTTAATATTTCACAAACGAATACCGTAATCGAAAAATTATTTAAAATATTTTTGAAACACCTATCCAACGACATCCCACACTATGGGTTACGCGGAAAAAAAAAACACTTTCCGTGCACAGGAGATAAGAGTACTAAGAGTCTTTGAGCTAAGCTACGGACAGACAGACGGACGGACATGGCGAAACTATAAGGGTTCGTTGTTAACTGCGGAACCCTACAAAATTAAAAGGGGCTCCTCTTACGATCGTACGGAACCCATCATGCGCGAGTCCGACTCGCCCTTGGCCGGTATTTTCCAGTTATGCAACCAATAATGTACCTATGGAGAGCTGATATTTTTTTTTCATGGTCGATCCCACTGTAAAAGTTGTTAATTTTCATGAGTACTACACGCCCCTAGAGTATTGTCCACATTTAAAAAGTCACCCAGTATTTCAGGTGTCTCATTGTTTGATGTGCAATATGTGCATTCGATTGTTTTAATGACAAATAACGCTTTATATTTTTGTCGTTTGACCGGGAATAATTACATTGCATTAGAAACAATAGTAGGTAATCGTAGTCAGTGGGAATAAGATTACACGAAATTGCAATCGGGAATGCATTGGTGTAGGTGGCCGTAAGTCAAGATTACTGGCAAACAACTGGAAAGGCATATATGCAGCAGTGAGGCTCCAAACTTGTGTTTTATTTAAAACTAGCTGTTGCCGGCGGCTTCGCTCGTGTTTTGGTCGGAAATTACCACGGGCACGTTGCAAATATAGCACTCGGGGATAATGTAGTTTCCTATTAGTGGAAGAATTTTCAAAATCGGTTCAGTAGATACAGAGATTACCCCCTGTATACAAACTTACAAAGAAATTTTACCTCTTTATAATATTAGTGTAGATAGAAATCATGTCAATGGAGGGGAAACCACAAAGGATCATCTCGTACACACGAGATGATCCTTTGTGGTAAGATGATCCTTTTCGATTGTAGCAAAACGAATTAAACGGTGTTATTCTCGGTCCCAAGCCTCCCAAAATACTTCCGCACTTCTGTCAATTCGTAATTGCAGTATGAGTGAAGACAGGTAAATGTGTAATGTGTGTTTGTGTTGCGAGCCAGCAACTCCTGGATTATCCATTGATATTGTAGCATTTTAATAGCAAACAAGAAAGCAAAAGGAATAGACAGCTCATTACTAGAAGGGCAGTGCTGCATAGCTAATTTGACGCTTGATTGTCAGGAGTCGGCCGTTGTTGGTACTCGTAAACGTTTGTAATTGTGATGTTGGTAAATTGTCTGTAGAAAATTTTCTGCGAAGAAAAACCGACTTCCAAAAAACACTAAATAAGTCTAAAATCACTTGACTTTCGGAAGTCGGTGTCTTTGTTTGTATCATTTAATTTTTTGCCACCGACTTTTGTAGTTTTAGTATACCACACAAATTCTTGTCATGAATTAATTTTTACATTGTAGCTAGAAGTTATTAAGAGATCATCATGTCATCAACATAGCCCAAGAAGAATAAAAGCGTATCACGTTCATTGCCAAGTAAAAGTGCTGAACTTACCTAGATGGCCAAAATAAAAATTCGTTGAATGTCTACCCTAGTGGCATAAACCAAATACCAGAACCCAATACGCTGCGGCCGCTATTTTATGGCGCGTACATAATTGAGGCACCATCACGCGACGTCGCGTATTACTTAACCGATTTTGATGAAATTTCTATGGGACCAATCGGGAAGTATACCCTTTCCCGTGAAAACAGAATTCAAATCGGTTTACAAATGACAGAGTTATGAGGTAACAAACATTTAAAAAATACAACCGAATTGAGAACCTCCGCCTTTTGAAGAGAAAAAAGGTTAAAAAGGTAAAAATAAGACTATGGCCACACGCCAAAAGAATCGTGCAGTATTAGCCCGACAATGTGTGTATTCAACAAAGCCATACATCCTACTTTCTGTACCATTGCTGTGCAATTTCATTGGTGACTGAAGACAAGGGCAATACCTGCTGCCTGAAGAATTCTGGATGGAGCACTAAATACTTAGGTAATACTTACACATTATTTTTTATTTCAGGGATATGTTTCAAACAATGGAAGTGTTAGTAGGTTTGGACAATTTGGATGATTTGAAGAATGTTGAGAAACGAAATATTTCAAGCGTTGTGATTCACGAGTTATTTACTTCGACTGCGGTTAGAGATGAAAATGACATTGCCTTAGCTACGTTGAACCAGCCAGTTGAATTTAATGAATATATTGTGCCTATATGTTTGCCAAAACCAGGTTTGTTATAGAATTAAGAAATGCTTAATTAAGGATTTTTTCATAATAATAATACTGGTAATTAGTGACCGATAAAGAAAGGTTTTTTTTAATACTCATTCACTATCACAATAACACAACAGCCGTATGAAATTCGCGCGCGCGCGCCTCCGTCCTATCAGCTGTTACCCGCGTGACGCCGTTCTGTCTCATTACCATCGTATCGTGCAATAGTGGGTAGGTAGAGCACCCGCACGGCGAATTTCATACGTCTGTTATGTCATTCTGGAAAAAGTGAATGCGTGTAAAAAAAAAATTCTTTGGGAAAGTTGTTTGTTATTATGAGTACAATCACGTATTTAAGTATCGGTCACTAATTACCAGTCACCCTATATATATGGTGTTACAAGACCCTTAACGAAGCCGAAAGGATCATAATTTCCTCGTCATTGCGATCACTTTTTATTTCTAGACCATACCCAGGAACCTTCTAGTTAGAGATATTGGGGGTCAAAGTTCCAACTATTTGACAAGTTTTTTTTTTTTTTAAATACATATTTTTAATGTAAGACTTTTACTTTAAATACCTCTACGGCCCCCGTACTATTCAATCCATCCATCAGCATAATGTTTTGAGTGCGTTACATTGAGTTCGTATCGTAAAACGTGACTTTTCACCCCAAAAAAAAGTCGTTTCCCAGCAATATTTTTTCTTTCGTAACTTACTTAGTTTGATGTACAGAATGCTTGGTTGACGGCTTCGTTAAAGGTCTTGTTACACCCTGTATAACATAGTATGTTTGGAACTGTTCACTTTCTTTTGCCAAAGAAGCTTTCCAACTATCCGTAATGTATTTAATGCTAATCATCGTCGGGTTAGTCGGTAAAACAAGTACATAATGGTTTGTTTCTACTTTTATAGGCTTTCCTAACAGCTTGTTAATTTGTTTCACGCATTTAAATATTTTTGGAACTAAAACTACAGATACGAGAATTAAAGTCAAGGATTTCGTACGTAATAGATATAACAGGGTTATTTTAAGGAAATAATATCTTTTCATCCCTTCTATTCGAAAAATGTCGTTTCGTTCCTCTATAAGCGGGAGCAAAGTGGCTCTTTTCTCTACTAAACTTTTTAGCGGGCTTTAATAAGATTTGAATTTGGAACATGCTTCGCTCATTGAAATCGAACGCAAATTGTATAAATTACTGGCTGTAAGTGTTGGCTGTACGGTGCGGGGAGGCGCGGTAAGTTAAAAGAAACAAAAGCGCGGGAATTACTTCTCTGTTCTTGTAATCGGTACGGACATTATTGAATTTTGCAAAAACAAATGAGTTCTACGTCGAGTTCTGAAAGTGTGCCTCCTGAAACAATAAAAATAGAAGCTAATAACGTCGTACAAAACTTAATACCTACGAAATCCTGGAAGAAATATTCAAAAGCCTATGACAATTTCATACAATGGAAAAATAGAAAAGGAGGGAAGACATTTTCAGAAAGTGTATTTTTGGCCTATTTTCAAGAATTAGCCAAAACTAAACAACCTTCTACTCTTTGGAGTGTCTACTCAATACTTAAATCTACAGTTAATTTCAATAAAATATTAAAATTGACAGCTACTCAAAATTAGTAGCTTATCTGAAGAGACTGTCTGAACGACACAAACCAAAGAAATCGAAAGTATTTTCCGGACAAAATGTTGAAACTTTCTTGAATGACGCACCTAATAAGGAAAGAAATTCCTTATTAGGTGCGCCATAAAATTGAGTATCTTTTAGTTATTCCATTATAAACTATAAATAGTGTTTTAAAACGTGTACGTATACGTACTGTACTTACTCGTCTGATTCCCTTTCTTTTAAATTAAAATTTATTTTAAAAGTGTCTCATTCTCATAGACGAAGATGAAAAGTAGAGAATGTGACTCGAGAGCAAAAATATTTTTCCCTCAGGCGATGTAAATTGAATCCCTCGCTACGCTCAGGATTCAAAAGAGCACCTTCGCCGCAATACACTTTCTCGTGTACGTTTCTTTGTACGTTTAGGTACCATGCAATGTATTTCACACGCGTGGATTTTAACATTTTTCCGCACACGTGTGGAAATAAAATTTTCCACAGATAACTATACTACCATTGGGTTCAAGGAATATTATTGATTATAGCTGTCGGCGGTGATTGTTTTTTTTTTCTCGGTAAAGAGATATGCGTTTTACGGCGTAAATATTGAGTTGGTTTGAGTATTTAAATTGTGTTTATTAATAGAACATCATAGAAAAACATGATAATTTAAAACAAATATTTACTTTTAATAATAAATTAACATTTATTTGGGTTCTAAATAAAAAAAAAATGTACTTTTCATATAAGGCTGTTTAGCGGCATCATACCATTGCTTCTTCTTCAACCTGGCGAAAGCAAACCGCTGAAAAAAAGCAATGATAGTTTCCTAATAATTCCTGACAAAAATACTTTCCGTTCCAATATTTTATTTCTTCGAAAGTGTATTGAAAAACGTCGTTTGATACGCGTGGGGATTTGTTACAGCAGTTCTCGGCTCCATAACACCCTCGCCTGCAGCTCGGGTGTTATTTCCGCGCTCGAATGCAATAACAAACTTTCCCCACTTAGGTATATCAAAATGTACAATTTTAATCTCCATTGGCCAGCTCCACTGGTCAAATAAATTAGCTCACGAAATTTTGTAGAAAATCTGTCGATGGCCCTAATTATTTAACTAAAAACACGAAACAGTTTTTACTTTTGGCATTTGTCCAGTTTATAACACTCTTTTATTAGCTTCACCTGGGTGCCTACCATAACGTCTTAGAACAGGAGTAATTTCAGTGTGGGCTTATAGGACATAAGATCTTCCCTTGTAATTTGTACCTATGTATTTTCTTGCAAATAAACATTTTTGATTTGATTTGATTTGATTTGTGGAAAAGAGATAGCACTAAACGACCTGTACAGCTCTCTTTCTTTCCCACACTGGAATTACTCCTGCTTTAAGACGTCATAGTAAGCCTCTGTAACTCACTTAAGGTGGATGCGCAAGGGTAGCCCGCGAAATTCAAATTTTCTCAAGTTTATTGCAATTTGCAAGTCAGTGTCAAGTTGTATGTTGCTGAAAATATGAATCGCGCCAGTAACACGTATGGAGTTACAGAATTATAATCATTCAAATCACCAATACAGCTCTCCAAGTTCATATAATCACATTCAATAGCTATTTCATGAAAAAGTCACTATTTGAGATTATATGAACTTGGAGGGTTGTATTGATGATTTGAATGATTATAATTCTGTAACTTCATACGTGTTACTGGCGCGATTCATATTTTCATCAACATAGAACCTGACACTGACCTGCAAATTGCAATAAACGTAAGAAAATTTAAATTTCGCGGGCTACCCTTGCGCATCCACCTTAACTATGTAAAAAGATCTTAGAAGTTACATTTGACCAATTTCCCGGTTTCACACATGCATTTTGAAATATTGCATACATGTTTAGTTAGGATGACAATGCATGGTTAGCGAAGTGACGTCATTCTAAATCAAATATGGCGGACTCCCAAAGATGGCAGACTAGTTATTTTTTGTTCTTTCCTATGAAATGGCGCTGATCCATGCGTCATGTTCATGAACGGGCGCTGTCAGTTGGGACTGGTCATCTCTTAGCTGCCACGGTTCATTTCAATTAGGTACTTTTTTTTAAATTGTTGTTTTAATCTTTTACTCTGGACGCTCTTAATGTGCACGTCTTTCTACATCGTTCGCACTTAGTATATGTATAATCTCAACATGAATGATGTAACCAAGATTTTGTAACAATATTTTGATTTAAAAGAGTGTCCATGGAGTTTCTTGCCCGTTTTTCTCCATAGAGATCTCACGCTTTGGAATGTGCGACTACAGTACTTTCTCAAGTTATTATGCCTTGTGACTGTGACTGTAGCTTCACTTTTTTTGTTGTTTAGACACTCAAAAGTACCTGTGAAATAAATGGTTTGAGTTTGAGTTTATGGGTATCAAATGAAGGATATTTTTATTAATTTTTATTTTATCAATTTAATTTAACGTGGTTATTATCCTACAAAATTACAGCTCATTTTATTTCATAATTGTCGTCGTTTTTTTCCACCAGAAACAAAATCTATTAAAAACTCTTTGGTGCATTTTTTACATGGAAGATAATTGTTTTTGAAGTTAGCTAATTCATTTGTAAATGTGTATTAAATGCTTTTAGGTGAAGATTTCACAAATAGAATAGGAACTATTGTTGGATGGGGACGAATCGGCGTAGAAAAGTCGTCATCAAAAGTGTTACTAAAAGCCAGTCTTCGGATTCTTTCCGATGCAGACTGCATGAATTCGCAACTGGCCCAGCATCTCAAGCCGACTATGATGTGCGCTTTCTCAAAAGGAAAAGATGGTTGCCAGGTAACAAATGGAATTATCATTAACACTAGAAACGGGATATAAACCATGTTCCCACCCGCAATAACTTCAGTTTATCCGTGATCATGGTGCTTACAACAGCGCCGAAATATCGGGAACCCACCAACAGGGGCCTTAGTCTGCTATTGCAATAGTGTTAGAATGGTCTATCATTGATTTAATAAGGCCCCTAGCCCACGGCGTATTGAAGCGCGTTCGAAACTCCGTACAAAGGGTAATTCGTCTGCGCGGGACCTTATTAAATCAATGATAGACCATTCTGACACTATTGCAATAGCAGACTAAGGCCCCAGTATACATTAATACTGGTATGGTAAATATCTCGTTTCTAGTTTTAATGATAATGTTAGTGACTGAGACAGTTTAAAAACTTTAATGGAATTATCTTTGAATCAATTGTGTTTGGAATGTTAATTTTATTGTTAGATTTTGTGTAATTAGAAAGTATTTGGTTGTCATTTTCATTTTATTGCTTAGTGGTAAAAATGAGTCACACGACGGCTACAACCAAATATGTAGGTATACCTACCTAAAAATTACTTTAGTTAATGACGATTCAGTACATACCCAAAAAGCGCCAACCAATCACACATAATTTATGTTTTACATAATTATCTACTTCCAGTGCAATGTGTGTAGGTACTACTTAGGCAGTAGCGATAGAATACATACATACATATATACTGAACAACGATATACCTGTTACACTACGAAAACTCAAAAAAAAAAATGACCTGCTATATTTATTTTTGAAGAGCCCTTTTCCGACGACAGTAGACCAGATTTTGGTGCTAGATTTTCTTTTGGTACTTACCTATTAACTAAAATTTTGCATATTTTCAGGGTGACAGTGGGGGACCGTTCTTAGTCTTTCAGCCTGAAGGGAAATATGTCCAAGCAGGTAATATACTCCAAATAATGACTACTTAATTACTTCGGTACACACACCCAATTGTATTTAAACATTTTACATTCGAATTAGGTAGGCATCTATAAGACCACAATTCCAGGTTTTTTTTTCCAATCTAGTATGTTTACAACTGCTACAAAAAAAGAATAGTAGGTAGGTTGGTTCTATCAAAACCTAGAAAAAATCTTAACTGTTTACACTAAAAAGATGGAGAAAATCTTAAGAGAATCTTTTCACAAATCACCAAACCTCTAACCAAACGACTAAAGCCATATGCGGACGAATCTCTAGTAGTAGATGCCCAACAGGGAATTTTATTTCGTGGTGATCTTCAAATAATTATTATGACACGAGTAGTATTTCCCTTTCCGTGTTTATACACCGCATTTTAGAAAATAAAAATGAATATTTTTTTAAGAACTGCAACACCCTTTCTGACACATGACAGGAAACTTCACTTTTCTTTTCTTTTTCGCGCGTTAACGACACCGCAAGAAAAAAGTTTTATCGTCAAATTATTAATTTAAAACTAAGTTTAAATTACATTTTACCAAAAAACAAAATGTCGAGTGACACGAAGTGTCTTAAGTGCATCGTTAGTGAAAATCGTAAACCCGAGACGTAGAAATCTGAGCTAGTACAGGTTAAGCTCGTCGCCGACCACGATAGTGAATATGCACCAAACAGAGGCATTAGGCGAAGCAGGAGTATAAACGCGTGTTCCTGATCACAACTTGGATGGAATGTATGAGAATGGCTTTTAATTGATCTCCGGATACGAGATATCACGGTAGTCATTAACACTGTAAATTACATGTGTGCTGAAAGCTTGTTAAAGCTCTTTTCCTCCAGTGGGTGCGCGACACCCCAGTAACATCACATGTTACTAGCTGGATGGTAAACTATCAGTGCGTGACACGAGATGTCCTTAGCAAAGTCATTGAACAATGCTAACACTGAAAACCTAATTGGCATGGCAGGTGAGTCCTACATTCATGACCTCCTATCAGTGCGCGACACGAGATGTCCTTAGCAAAGTCATTGAACAATGCTAACACTGAAAATCTAATTGGCATGGCAGGTGAGTCCCATTTTTCATGACCTCGGTCAGGTAAATGTAATAATATGTTTTTTCATCCATGAGATGAAGGTCGCGAGACGACCTTGCGTTACCTTGCATACCCCATGTGGGTTATAATCTTGCTATTGTATTATACTCTCCCAGTAAGTGCGGGATCATACTTTGATACCTGGATTCCCATCAGCGAGTAAAGTTGCCAGTTGTCATACATTTGTCATGATTACACATGCCTAAGTACGAGATACTCGCAGCATGTTATCACATATGTGATTTAGCTTAGCATCAAATATGATATTGAGGCAACCTTGATTATAAACTAATGTTACACTTATGTATATCTAATGCAAACACCAGGCCAATAAAATGGTTTTAAGCTATTTTGATTGTGGTTATGCCACAACTTGCCATCCTAGTGTTACAACTTTACATGCATAAATACGAGATATTTACAGCATGGTATGTCCACACTGTGTGGTTTAGCTTCTGCATCAAGTATGATATTATCGCAGCATTCAATGCTATGGATAGCAACTAACCAATTATGAGTGTAATTGTATTACTATTGACATACATACACAAATTGTACACCCCATGGGTGTTACAGTGATACAATAATGCTAATTGTAAAATCTGTCTCATCACCTGTGGCTATGCCACAAACTTGTAATTTTAATCTTTCAGCTACCAATTACTTGTTATTCATAACACATTGAAACATTAAACTTGAATTCAAACAATAGAACAAGATTCTTTGTTAACATTATTCTATGGGAGAACAGCTGATAAGAAATGTTTCAGACACTCATGACAGTTTTAACAGATTTAACTGGAATAGATCAAACTGGTCATATAAATGACTGGGTGCTCCTGTTCGACTACTAAATCTAAGGTGAACCTGCCCAACCAAGGGATTGAGATGTTTTCATGAGAAAAGCAATGACCAGTCTCATACTGACAGAAAGAAGACGTGTATCAACTATTGAATGACACTGTATAGCAGTCTGCCAACGTTCACCACCACCGTGCCGAACCCAGGATTAAATTATTTATACAAGAATTTTCTGAAAAATTATATTTTCTTTATATTATAGTAGAGAAAACCACACCAGACCTGGATAAGATAATCTTATTCCTAGTGTGTTGAGTGTTGTATTTTTAAATAACTAATAGATGTAGCCAAAGAGGTTTTTGCCTCCAACAACACCAGAGAAGTGGCAGTTTTTGGGTCAAATATATTGTCATGTCAATGACAAGAAGAAGATCAATAAGGCTGTTTGCGCCTAGCAATTAAAACATCCAACAAGTAGCCATTAGGCATCTTTCAACACTGAACACAATAATAGATTCTAGATTGTTAAGTCAGTAGCTCCTAAAGAGCAACGCATCAAGAGTGATACTGGAATAAATCAACCAAATGCTAAAAATTTGGTTATATACTAATGATTTGAGTACAAGGGTTCAAGAAACCATTTGTCATCACATCTAATGCACTGCAATGTCCTAATACTAAAAAACTATTAGTATTGAGAGGGAAAAAGGTTCATGAGACTTACAAAGTTTGGAGGTCTTAACAGTCTGTCAGTGTCCAAATGACTTTAACATTAACAACTAAACCTGCTTTAGTTCCAAATCAAATTGCAAATTTAATTCCACTCTGAAACCCCTCTCCCTCGTCCCCCAAGTCTTAGAACAAAGATAATATTCTTATAATCACAATGTATAGGTCAAATCTAAAATAAGATCATTAATAGTAACTCATTGCTTTATATAGCAACCCGTGGGTACAATATTTAATTATGGGTATATTAATCATGTTATAAGTTTTTGGGAGGTATTCCAATTACCAGAAAATTTATTTTTTGCACTATATTGCATTTCAAAATCACTTAAATCTAATAAATAACCCCATAATAATAACTAACTAAAATTAACTCCATCATTATTAATTACCTTTCTTTATCATAGTATTGCCGACATAAACCTAAAAATTATTAGGGAGGGAAACTTATGGTAACAATGTTTCCTTTACTTGACTGTTTAAAATTATCAAGACTGTATTATAACATAACTTAAAGGCTACTTTAAGTGAAAGTATTTTAATTTTCGGACTTGAAAAATAACCATGATGAGAACAATTAACAGATAATTTGTTATGTCTGATTAATTCATCATTGACACTGAAAACATTTATGTGCATTGAATCATACCATAAAATCACAACTGTAATACCCGAGGAGATAGGCAGACACATTGTGTGATTTATACAAACTCTTAAAGAGAAAATTTCATTAATTTCCCCTACCAATCTGAGTATTAGTAGTTTTCTATGAAAGTAAGCACTAAAGTGAAACGATTTAAGAAACAAAACGGGGGGGGGGTGCATGGGAGTGCAGAGGTAAATGGATTGTAATTAGAACATTAATAGATCAAAGGCCATACATTTCATGTAGACTTAATATAAATAAGACCCCACTATGATTCATAGCAATTGGTAGTACATTACAACAATGTAGCCAATTCTATAATGTTGCCTGAATATGAACAACATAGATATCCGTTAATTGCATTATACATTTAGACAGATATACAGATTAGAACACCAGAAGCACTCAATTCAGTTAACTCTAAGCTTGTCAAGCAATGACTAGAGTTTTTTGACAGCAGAGGTCCTTGAAACGCATTGCCAGGTAGACACTGCTGTTTTTTGTAATACACATAATAATATATGAAAATAGTTTGAGGAAATTATACTGACAAGTCAAGATGATTGCGTCAGTTCTGCCTAAATCTACTGCATTAAAGCAAATATTTTATCATCGAGTAAAGATCTCGAAGTACTATATTTTTTCTTCTAAGAAAAGACAAAAGCTTGTTGCTGGTGACATGGTGCCTGGGAAAACATAATAATAAAGTACAAAGTGTACCAGATTAAAAGTATTAGTCGAAAAATTGGTTTCTAAAAACTGAAATAAATGAAATAGCCCAGTTGTCTTTTTCGAATTAATTGATTACAACTCAAATTCTGCTCGACCAGAAAGGAGTGAATACTTTAATATCCATAATATTTAGTCATAGGGGTCTACTAACTAGACACTTAGCAATTTTCCTTTTGAGCTTTATTGACAGTAGGTACTACCTACTAGGTACTAATGAATAAAGTCAGCTTAATCCCTACAACACGAGATTTCTATTTTTCTGATTAATTGAATCTAATACTAGGTAGAAACAAGGTTTCGAATAGACTCTAATATTGAACAATAATTATAATGATATCTACTATTGAACAATAGTTGGATGGCCAACTATCTATCATATATCTCAGATATCTTCAAGTATAAAAGTCCTACATTATACTCTCATAGCTATGCAATCACCTTTAGAGACGACAAATCTATGGAACTCTATAACATACCTTGGTTGCAAGAATTCTAACAAAAGGTCCCGTAAGTGAATAAACATAATACCAGCTGCAGTCTTTGAAAGTACTCTCAAACAATTCAACATTAATTAACTGAGTTGATGAGCTTTTTGCAAACTCATTCATTGAATACTTACACTGCAACTGGATTACAAATTATAAAATTACTCACTGAGAGATTTGAGGCTATTATACTATTAGGCCTCAACCATAGAACCTATCAAAAGTATTTAATCTCATTATAGTTTGATAAAAATAGAGCAATCTTCAGAAAACAAAGACATCTATTGTTGTCCTAGCTCTAATTTTAACCCATCGGAGTAATAAAACAGTTATTGGGAAAATCAAGCCCTAATTTATTTTTAGTTTGTTACTTACATTTCAAGTGAAAGTGATATTTAAACTTCATAATGAACCTCTCACAGTACCTACAACACAAACAGCAGCTCAAATCAGTGCTGGCTTCAACTAAGTCAGACACAATGCTGATTACAGAGTTATCAATTCAACATGCACAATATTCTTAAAGTTATAATATTAAAGCTATAATACCTATTCTTAAAGTAGGAAGTATTTGTATTTTTATCACATAATTAATTATTGCAGCCAACTCTAAACATCTACTCGTGTCATAATAATTATTTGAAGATCACCACGAAATAAAATTGGGAATCAAACGAGCTTACCTGTTAAGCGAAGTCTTGATTCTAATTTTATGAGTGGTGATCTGAAAAATAATTACCCACCCACCACTATATAGCTAACAGTCCCAAAGCTGCAATAATTAGCCTACCTAATTCAATGTTAACCTTTCAGGAAAACATAGTGAATGTAGGTATTTGGAACTACTCTATAGAGAGAACAGAGCTGTGGAACAGGTTGTTCCCAATGGTAAGATCTCTAAAATAAGTGAAGTTTCCTGTCATGTGTCAGAAAGGGTGTTGCAGTTCTTAAAAAAATATTCATTTTTATTTTCTAAAATGCGGTGTATAAACACGGAAAGGGAAATACTACTCGTGTCATAATAATTATTTTTCAGATCACCACTCATAAAATTAGAATCAAGACTTCGCTTAACAGGTAAGCTCGTTTGATTCCCAATTTTGGGATTTACTCGAGCGCGGCAGATGGACATAGTGGGGATACCTTGCATCCTGTTGAATATTTCCACCATAATTATGCCATCATAAATAAAGGATCATGCGTCTAGGGTAGCCCACAAGAATAGTAAAAAAAAATTGATCGTCAGAAATACTCAAGCGCGGTAGATTTAGGCAAGGTAAAAGGTTAAGGTAGGTAATGTTTAATTACTAGCTGAAAGTGTGCATTTCAATAATCTGGCGATTTGAACGTAACGTAAAGGAGTGGGAGGGTAACAAATAAGGAAAAAAAAACATAACCTTGACATTCTCGAGCGCGGTTGTTATTTAATGCAAGAATAACAGAAACATCTGCCGATTTCCATAAGCCGAAGTAACAAAAATCGTCCACTAAATTCGGTGCGGGCAGCTGGAGTAAAGCATAAATCTCCACTCTCTCTTTCTCTTTCACTATTTTCCTGTCTTTGACTCTCACGCACCGTCACCATTTGCTTTCTGTCGCCATTGCAGCTGATCACAACACAACGTGTTCTTGTATTGTTCTAATAATTATATGTTTAAACAATGCTCTGACTTGTTTGTGTTTTAATTGAGTTTTTAACCGATTTTCTTCAAAAAGGAGGTGGTTGAGAACCACCTCCTTTCGGTTGTATTTTTTTTAAATGTTTGTTACCTCATAACTCCGTCATTTGTAAACCGATTTGAAATTTTTTTTTTTCATCTCAAAGGATATGCTTCCCCATTGGTTCCAAATTTCATCAAAATCGGTTTAGGAATTTGGTTGTTTTCCTCACGTTAATTGTCACATCACGCGACGTCGCGTGAAGGCGCTTTGATATACATCACGCGACGTCGCGTGATACTTGCTAGTTAAATTTGACACACTTCCTGATTTCTGATTGAGCTGAAATTTTGCACGCATGTGTATATCGCGAGACAATGCAATATTATGATGACATGGAGCTGGTCTGATGATGGAGCTGGAAGGTGGCCATAGGAACTCTGTAATAAAACGACGCAACGCCGTCGAGTTTGGACTCGTTTGATTTGTTTTGACAAGTACTTTAGTCCTAAATGGTAACCAGGGTCTGATGATGGAGCTGGAAGGTGGCCATAGGAACTCCGTTATTAAACGACATAACCCCATCGAGTTTGGGTTCGGATAATTCGTCTTGTCGAGTACTTTGTCATTAGATGGTACCCAGGGTCTGGTGATGGAGCTGGAAGGAGGTCACAGGTAGTCCGTAATAAAATGACACAATCCCATCGACTTGGGCTCGTATGATTCGTCTTCACGAGTACTTTGGTCCTAAATGGTATCCAGTGTCTGACGATGGAGCTGGACGGTGGCCATAGGAACTACGTTATAAAACGGCAAAACCTTATCGAGTTTGGGCTCGTATGATTCGTCTTGACGAGTACCTACCTACTTTAACTAACTTCTAGTTACAATATAAAAATTATTTCATGACAAGAATTTGTGTGGTATACTACAACTAAAAACGGTAAAATAAACAAAATTTCTGCGAAAACAAAACTGACTTCCAAAAAAACACTAAAAAGTCTAAAACAACTTGACTTTCGGAAGTCAGTGGCAAAAAGTCAATGATACAAACAAAGATACCGACTTCCGAAAGTCAAGTTATTTTAGACTTTTTAGTGTTTTTTTGGAAGTCAGTTTTGTTTTCGCAGAAAGTTTTTTTGTGAATCAAGTTTTGGTTTCAAAATGAGTGATAATAATAAGATATGAAGTGTGTTTTCTGGTGGCCTACTATGACGTCTTAAAGAAGGAGTAATTAAAGGCGCTAGACGGTCTGAATAGCTCTGTCTCTTTCCCACACAGGCATTACTCCTGCTTTAAGACGGCATAGTAACCCCCCTGTAGACATGACACATTACACAAAATTGTTAAACAGAAACATCAAACAAATGGAAGATAATTCCTCAGATAAACTTGAAGATTAAAAAGAAATAGGTATATTTTTAAGTTATATTTTATTGTATAGTTTTTTCTAAATAAATTATTATTCTAAATATCTACATAATGTTTCGTGCTTTAATAATTAATCGTACACGCTCGAGTATTTCACTATGGTTTTTTTTTTTGCATTTTCAGTCATTCGCTACGAGCTTGCTTTACTTTCAAATCGCCAGTATTTTGATATTTTTTTTCAATTTCTACCCTTCTAGGCGATCTCCACCTTGCAAGCATAAAATAGATATTTAAGTACCTTTGTTATCAGAGACACCTTAGGGCATCTAAACTATTAATACCTATCTGACATGCTCAAGTATTTTCATGTGATAGATAGTTTTTTGACGCAGTTAGCCTGCTGGTCATCTATGTTTCAGGGTAATCAGATTTGAAAAGTCTTTTATGTTTATGCTTGACGATTGCAATGTCATGGGTCATGAGGTCATCTTGATTGTGCTTCACACAATTTTGACACGCCTCTAACAGAATCCGTTAAAAATTGGTTCATTTCTGAATTACAGTTATGACTTTGACGTTTAATTGATAAGCCACTGCATTCTGTTGATTAACTTACAACGTTCACGTCGAATACCTAATCGCAGCTGCATCCGTCTGCCATTCAAATAATTAAAAAGAAAGTAATTAAGACGACTTTCATGCACGTGACATGCAAATTGCAGTCAATCGAACCTTGACCCTTATAACCGAGACATTTTCTGTTTTCTATGCAGGAGTCGTGTCTTGGGGCATCGGATGTGCGGATCCTAGATATCCTGGTAAGTTTCTTTTCTTTATTTTAGCTCTCTGGTAGCAAGACTACAGGAGCGAAGCAGTGCCGGATTAAGACTACTTGATGCCCTAAGCAATCCACGCCTGTGCCTTCCCCCATCCTTAAGTAAGTAGTTTTTCAAAGACCTATACTAGGGTATAGGTCTTTGAAAAAATAAAATAACGGAATTTATATTATTTTAATAAAAATAAATTATTTTTATAATTTGAAATGGTAGTGTGTGAAAAATTAATAACGCGCGGATTTTCACACAGCCTTACCTTTCATGTGTTAGCAAATTATTATTTTTTGGTGCTCTTTATGGTGGCCCCAAGACGTGATGCCCTAAGCAATTACTTAATTTGCTTATGGGCTAATCGGCACTGGAGGAAAGGAAAAAATCTAAAATTATTGTAAGGAATCGGTCCATGTTAATGCCTATGTAGTTCTCCTTTCGTAAGGTTTTTTCGCTCATTAACATTATTACACTACGTCGTATTTTAGTGGTTACTTAACCATAGGTAGGTACTTACAAAGGTTGCATAATACTGAGTAGTAGTTATGATGTACGTATGTGTATACGAGAGTTTTACAAACAAAGGAAAGGTGTAAGGTGAACCTCCATACATACGTACTTGCTGGGACATCTAAGATAATAGGTGTACGTACAATGTCTCCAATCAAGTTAAAAATATGGCGAGAATAGTTTTCAAAGCAAGTCCTAACTCACTGAAATATTTCCTGCGCTCGCGTCGCGTAGCAGTATCAACACAGCACTTTTATTCGGACACATGCGTGCAGTGTGTCACGTCACGCATGTGCGGCCACCCTAACAATTTAAATTAAATTACGTCATGGTAACACATACTGCCGATTTGAATACCTTCCGTTCAAGATAAATCTGAAAAAAATCCACATAAATTATCTGCAATAATGGTATTTGATATGGAATTATATGTTCTTTGAATAAGAATAAGAAATTTTATTTGCTCAAGCATTGTGTATACGTACAGAATTAAAATAATACATGCATGCAAGATCTTAAATAATAGTGGCCCACGACATGTCTCTCATTTCTCATGGCGTGCAAATTTTTAAGTACAATTATTATTATTGATATCAGTTTCAGACAAACAAACTTATTTTCAATCATTTATATTACATTATCCAACATATTACAATTATCACAATGAAGATTTACATAATTCAAATTAGGCATTTAGATAAAGTAATTAATTAAATTAATAACGTTTAATATTATAGGCATATTTATGTTCTCCACTACTACATGACCATAATTACTAAAATGAGTCGTTTAAAAATTCCATAATACTATAATGTGCTTTTGGGGCCAAAAACAATTTCATTGTTTGTTTATGTTATAGTTTGCTCTTTCCAACTTTTGGGCAATTTGTTTTAGATAATTCAAAAAACACTCTTGCGCATAAGTGCAGTATTTCAGTAGTAGTTTGCTATCATCACGTCTATTTCTTGGAAATTTGACTGCCTGAAAATCAATAGGAAAGTCATTCTTGCTGTTATCAGAATACCTCATATCATGCTGCATCATAGCCAAGCTGAATTGTGCTATGACGACGCGACGTCGCCTTTTCAATTAACTTCCACGGTACTTTTTTCTTCATTTGGTATAGGAAGCCTGCGCCCTGATTCCATATAAATTTACAACACGGCTTGAGTATTTTATTATTTAGCTTCTTTAATCCTTTTTAACCGACTTTCTTCAAAAAGGAAGAGGTTCTCAATTCGGTTGTATTTTTTTTAAGTTTGTTACCTCAAGTCATAACTCCGTTATTTGTAAACCGATTTGAAAAAATCCTTTTTCATCTGAAAGGATATGCTTCCCGATTGGCTCCATAGAAATTTCATTAAAATCGGTTTAGGAATTTGGTCGAACAAGCTATTTGGTATACACGCAGAAATATTCACAATCCTAGTACACTGACAATATTGTAGGCATTTTAATTTATAAAGCGTAGGTCATTAAAAGTCAGTCTCTTAATGAAAAAAGCTTTATTAAATAAAATTTGGAAAAGTATACGCTTCGGCATTGAATTGTGAAAATTTCCGCGTGTAGGTATACCATATAGCTTGTCCGACCGTACATCACGCGACGTCGCGTGATGGTGCCTCAATTTATTATGTATACCTACCTACGAGCCATAAAATAGCGGCCACAGCGTATTGGGTTCTTGTATTTGGTTTATGTCACTAGGGAAGACATTCAACGAATTTTTATTTTGGCCACTTATGTTCAGCATTTGGAGTTGGCAATGAACGTTGTGTTATGACATGACGATCTCATAGTAACTTCTAGTTACAATGTAAAAATTAATTCATGACAAGAATTTGTGTGGTACAGGATAAAATAAAAAACTTTCTGCGAAAAAAAACCGACTTCCAAAGAAACACTAAAAAAGTCCAAAATAACTTGACTTTCGGAAGTCGATGGCAAAAAATTCAATGAAATAAACAAAGACACCGACTTCCGAAAGTCAACTTATTTTAGACGTTTTTAGTGTTTTTTTGGAAGTCGGTTTATTATTGCAGATTTTGTTTAATTTCGCATAAGTTGATGACATGGTCCCTTAATACAGTTACAATGTAAAATTAATTGAGGACAAAAATTTGTGTGGCTACAACTAAAAAGGGTAAACTTCCGAAAGTAAACTTATTAATTTTTGTCGCTTTTTTTGCAGAAAAACGTTTTTGTTTCTCCAATTTCGTCACTCAAATGAACCGAGAAAATGGGGGGTTACTATGACGTCTTAGAGCAGGAAGTAATTACAGTGTGGGAAAGATGCGATGACGATGGCGCTAGACTACCTGAATAGCTCTGTCTCTTTCCCACACCGGAATTACTCCTGCTATAAGACGTCATAGTAACCCCCAGGCCCTGGCCCTGCAGTGTCGACATAGATAGCGATCGCAAAATAACCGAATTCGGTCGCAAAGTCATAAGATGCGAATAAACGTGGAAGCCGACACCGGCGAGACGCGTCCGGCTCGCGTCCTCCTTAAATCCGCATCGCTGCCTTTGCGACCAAATTCGGTTGTTTTGCGATCGCTAACTAAGTCGACACTGCAGGGCCAGAGGGCTTATTAAATTGAAAAAGTAACCTACTACACGTGGAAATTCTGATGACGTTTTTGAATGGCTCAGTCTTTGAATGGCTAGACCGTATGCTGCAGTCATTCTGCTGATGTTCGTCCCTAACTTAGAGTATCATAGCGATATCTGGCATCTTTCATCCAGGTTTATTTCAATGATATATTGAGAAGCTTAACTTAACGGTCATTGAAATTCAAAAAATTGCCTAGACAAGGGAGGAAGCCTATTGTCAGCCAGCAGTGAGTACAATTACAAGGCTACGAATGATAATGACGAGTTACTAAATGATGCTGTCAAAATAATAATGGTTTCCCTAACTCGTTTCTCATAAAAGTGTCTTTTGCAGGTGTGTACACAAAGGTCAGTAACTACATCGACTGGATCGAACTACACACTTTAGATGGAATAAGATGTAATTCATCTTAAGCGTTTTAGATAGTTCAAATGTAATATGTATATACAATTAAATAACTATATTAATATGTAACTGTTGTTTATGTTAAAATAACCTATTTTCGAAACGGGCTATTATCAATTCCTACAACTCCAAGCAGTACGGTGCCTCTGATCAGACATTGTCCCATCCCACCTGCTGTAGTTTCCCAAGTGTCCGTTCATCTGAACCATGAATGTGCCCCACCTACTGGGCCCAAACAGTATTATATGGGTGTAGCGTCGATACGAGAAGGAGAACCTGTTGAATAGCCTAAACCTAAGGTGGTAGATGTGTTCTTGAGTGGAGACCGCGAATCGGCCAGCGCAAGGACGCATCGGGGAGCGACGATCTTCGCAGGGTGACTGGTAGCAACTGGATGAGAGTTGCCGAGAATCGAGTTGAGTGGCGTGTGATTGAAGAGGCCTTTTTCCAGCAGTGCTCTGCTGTAGGCCGTTATCGTAAACCTTTCAAAATTCTTCTTTCAACTTCAACTGAACATGACAACATTCAGACTATTCAAGTGGCCGTAATAAATGCTTTGAGTTCAGATCCAGTCTTTTTTCTGACTTTTTAATAGGGTAACCTATCTTTTACTCTGGACGCTCTTAATGTGCACGTCTTTCTACATCGTTCTCACATATATGTATAATCTAAACGTGAATGATGTAACCAAGATTTTGTAACAACATTTTGATTAAAAAGAGTGTGTACGGAGTTTCTTGCCCATTCTTCTCCATAGAGATCTACGCTTTGGAATGTGCAACTACAGTACTTTCTCAAGTTATTATGCCTTGTGACTGTGACTGTAGCTTAGCTTTTTTTTTGTTCGACATTCAAAAGTGCCTGTAATGGTCTAATTGCAATAAATTCTTTGAGTTTGAGTTTGGTACACAGATATTATTATTTACTTAGGTACCTACCTGAAGTTTCACTGTTTTTATGGACTACAGAAGCGCACGGGGAAGGTAACAAAAATATGTAGGTGTTCGCCGGAAAAAAACGTACACGTCCCTAATGATGATAATGAAATAATTCTGTTATAGATTTTATCCTTTTAGTGCCTACATACATTCGGCCACGGCTCTGTCACGTCCCGTGCACGGCCCTGATATATGTGGATAGATACCTAGCTTTACTACTAGCACCTACGTCCAGCCGTTTCAGCATGAACGAGGAACAAACATACTTAGTAGTTAGTCATACACACATAAAGAAGCTTTGGCATTTTTATACATCAGCAGGTAGGTACATAGTGTGATTAATTATAGGTATCTACAATAAACGATTCTGTAATTGTATGTGTGCAGAGGCACCTACATTGTAGGTTAACTCTGTTTAACCAGTGGAGGGAAAACATGCTTGAAGATGTTGTTTATGTCGTCGCCTCCTTCTGCGAAGCAGTCATGCTAGCGAAGGAGGCGGCGGAACGAGAGAGGGAGAGAACCTCACGTCCCAGCCGCCGCGGGAGACGCACCGGGCGTCGGGGGCCACGTGGTGGCCCCCGGCCACCGAAGGCGCGGGCCTGTGGACGGTGAGCTATGGGCTAGCTCGCCGTCCGTCCGTCTTATGACGACAGGTCGTGTCGACGGCGCGTTCGTGTTTCACGCCCGCCTCAAAGAGATGTCAGCAATAGGTAGGGGTCCGCATGGGCCGATGCCTGCCGGGGCTGCGGGACTGTTCGAAAGAGATACCGTGGCCCCAGAACACAAAGGGCGATGAAGGAACATGGATGGGTTTTAGTCAGTAAAAGTCTGACACTCCCTCCTGCTCCGCCCAGAGCGGGCGGAGGCGGAGTAATTTGATGATTCCCTTCCGAAAAAAAAAAGGATGTTGTTTATTGTTGTCTATAAAAGATGAATATAAATGAATTTTGATCAGAGTCAATATTTATCTCGGAACGCATGCATCGGCGGCGCGGCGGCGTGGCTGAGGGTTAAGGACTTCCAGGTTATTAAATATCAGACATTATAGAATAAACAAACCAAAATTTTGCTTATTAACAAGCATTTTGTCTCTTTGGTATATATTTACTTTGCTGTGCCCTTACAGGGTCCATATTTATGTACCTAGCTTTAAGCCCTCTGTAACATCTTTTATACAATATGGAATGCAAAATAAATGAATATGAATATGAATATTTTTTGAAATTTTTGATACTACAACCTAACATCCTGTAGGTACCTAAAAGGTGTACCCATAATGAAGCCGAAATACACTTGTTCTCCTCGTCCGCGTCATTGCAATATTTTTTTGTTCTAAGCTATCTGGTCTGTGTTTGTTCTAGACCATACCGGAACCTACTTGTTTATGGAGATATTGGGGGTCAAAGATGCAACTTTTTTAAACGTTTTTTTTTTTTATATACAAGTTTTTAATGTTAAAACTTTATTTTAAATACCTCCAAGACCCTCTGTATACGCCTACTATTCAATGCATCCATCAGCATTATGTTTTGAGAGCGTTACAATGAGTAATGAGTCCTAACATAAAGCGTGATTTTTCACCCCAAAAAAAGGCGTTTCCCAGCAATATTTTTGGAGTAGTCACAGAATAAATAGTACTAATGTAGAGACTGTAGAGTTCCTTAGTTTGATGTAGGACAGAATGGTTGGTTGACGGCTTCGAGAAGGGTCAATTTGTAACACTACTTTTCACCCTGTTTTTATCAAGACGCAAGTGACGGAGTGTTGGGGGACTTTTGGGTATTGATTTAGTACCACATAATTACAGATTTTATATATGTTTAAATATAATATTATGTATTATGTACCAAATTTCAGCTTGTTACGAGAGATTTCAGATCTTTTTCCTCAAAATCCTGGGCTACTGGGTCTCACACCAGTTCAGAAACCTAGAGTAGTTAGTGGCTTGGGGCCCAACACCCGCCCTTCTGTTACCTAATGTGCGCCAACCTAGTGAATGTTGGAAAATCGAGGCCTTACATGGCCCTGACTGTCATGATCTGAACCAAGAGTGATCTCCCGTAAGACAAATAAATATCATTATTATGATCTCATATATTATATTTTATCAACCATAAAACTGAATACTTAATACTGTATGTTTTGGGTTTGTGAAACCCTCCACTAATAATTTGATAGCATAAATTGTCGTTTCAGCGTGTATCGAAACGTCAATCGGTAATAAAATACGACTAAAACGGAAAGAACGATTTACCTTGTTCCTTTTCATCTTTTGTCTCTTTTTAACTTATGAATAGCATCATCACTTTGACGTTTCCACTGAGGTTCCACTGGATTTGTAGTTAAAATTTAATTTATCCTCGTAGTTCTTCCTTTCTTTTGTTTGACGGTCGTTCACTCCATTCGCACTCGTTCTCGTTGATTTGGCCGATGTTTGGCCTAGTTGCTAAGTTTATTAGATTTTAGTTCTAATTTTCTTAAATGTAGTGTTCAGTCCTACTTTTAATATTACAGTGACATGATTATGTGATACTTAAAATGCCTGGTATAAGGAAATATCGACGCGACACCAGCGAAGTCAGCTGTTGTTTGAAATATGTTATTTTTGGTGTAAATGTTTTGTTCTGGGTAAGTGGAGACCTTTTAGTAGTATCCAGTATTCAATTAACATATTAATTAGGGGATTGACATTCGCACGAATCTGGCTTATCAAGGTTTTTATTATTATGGTCATAAAATGTGTGGTATCTATCATAGATATGCAAAGTTAATGAATAAGATGCATTAAATTACTCTCGTATTACTTGTAATGTCTGAGTGGGTATTGATTTCATCTCACCTGTGCATATTGCGAGGCAATTGGGGTCACCTTTGTCTTGTTTAGAGGCACCTACATACATAAAATTGCTATAACTGTACTTACTATGACTGTCTGCATCCTGCCAGTATGCTGTAAAAAAAAAATTTTTAGAGACTTGATTATAGTAGCCTTGAATTTGCACACAAGTGTGAACAAAAAACTTGTTAGGTAGTTTATTTAAAAGAACACAAAAAGTCTGCTATCTTATCAATTGGCAAAGAATTGTATTTTGAACTTGTGATGAAAGTAAAAGTGTTTTAATGTCTTTAGCAGTCAATAGCCAGTACCATGATAAATTAAGGTACAATTAGCTTCAATAATTGGAAAGTTTCAGTACATTACACATACATTGGATCAAAATAATATTTTTATAAAAATGAAACAATAATTATAATTATCATGGGTGTCTTTCGTTAAGCTGAATCCAGGTTACCACAAAGATATTTATAACCAGTGCATACAGGAAAAATCATAATGTGATTTCAACAGGATATGATTATGAGTAATATTGGGTGGAATTTGAATTTTATATAAATAGGTTACAGGGAAGGAAGCAGGATATAAATGATTAGCTGAGATTACCAAACCAATTTTTTATTTGGGATTTTTATTAGTTTCTTTCATATCACTTATATTTTTGACTTGATAGACAATACCACCAGCCAAGTGTGGGTTAGACTATGCCACTAAGGGTTCCACACAGCCTTAGCAGAAGGGGCTTGAAACATCCTTTTAAAAAAAAACTCATGCAAGACTTTAAATACATACGGTGGTTACTACATACCTCATTCTGAACCCATACTTGAACAAAGAAATTTTTTAGCTACTTCCTACAAAAGTGCAATACCTGTTAGTAGTGCAACAGCTGTTTAAAAATAAAATAGTGGAAAATTTCTATAGGGAGTTCAGAATGATGTATGATGTGATGTGTGATGTGTGTGTGTGTGATGTGTTTTGATGAATGTTTTTGATGTACATAAGATGTAATTTTTTTTTAGATTTTTATTTTGTGTTCTACCACAATGTTTTCTTATTTAACCCAAAGGTTGACTGGTAGAGAATGACATGTACACACGGCTACACATCAAGCTATACATTTCCAGTTTATGCTGATCTCGCATTGTATAGGATTTCCGAACAATGCGAGGTCTGCTTATACTGGAAATGTATAGCTTGATGTGTAGCCGTGTACCAATAGTGTACATGAAGTTTAAATAAGTAAATGTACTTAAACGTGGTAACCGTTTGTGCGTGGATGTCCCTTCCACTTGTATAAACTCACACCTTCTTACCATGGGGGTTGACAAAAACTACAGAATGCCACCTGCTATGATGCTTACATACTCCTTTTACTTCATCCATAGTCAAACACGCATGCATTTACAACTTATTAGTCTGTTAATTCTTTTCAGTTTTCTCTTTGTTTATATGTATCTCTTTCCATTTCAGTTCCTTGGTCTCATTGTGTTAGCTGTTGGAGTGTGGGCATGGACGGAGAAAGACACTTTCAACAATTTATCAAGACTCACCAACATTGCGTTGGATCCAGCATTTATTTTAATATGTGTGGGTGAGTACACAACATTGAGTTTTGTGAATAAATCACTCTTATAATCTCCGATGGGCTAGGTAGCAGTGTACTTCTTTCTTACACCTATATTTTGCCAGCCATGTTTATGTATTAAATGCTGAAAAGCCAGAACAGCTTTCTGAAGTGTGTCACTCCACTCACTGGCAAGCACTCTACGGAAAGACTAAAGCAATGGCGAGGTATTGCATCCTTACTTTACCCATTCGTTCCAGCTGCTGAAAATCTCCCTCCTGGACATGAGTTGCCTTGGCTGACCTGGAAGTCTTTAAATAGACTCTGTACCCATGTTGGTTGCAGCAAGGTAAACCTGCTCAGGTGGAGGTTCATTAATGACTCTGCCCTGGAGTGTAAATGTGGTGCTGTTCCACAAACGATGGGACAAGAACTGATGGACACTACCGAAAGCGCCAAACTAGTAGCTCAGTTCTGGGCAGACACAATTTAGATTGCCATTGACACTCTTAGAAGAAGAATGTATTTAGTTTAGTTGTATGTGTAATCTTTATCATTGTAGCTGCATAGATGCAGTCAGTGAATCAGTCTTTCATTAAACAAAACAGTTTTGACTATCCAAAGACAAAAAATAAAATGAGAAAGTCATTACAATACTTTTTGAAGAATCATGAACCAATAGATAAACTATATTCCAAATTTTTTTTTAAAACATAGTTGAAAACTTTACACTTTTAATACTAATTTACTACACTGCAACATTATGATCCAATTTGGGTGGGCTGCCCAAAATAGCCAGCTGTTGGGTTTGAAACTGCACTAAATGTTGGCACATTAACTCCTTACTGTAAACATGACCCGGTGATTGATTGTTTAAAGTAGTTTTATTACCAGCAATCCCAGATGTCGGTATAGTTAGCAGTAAATTATTATCACCAATGGGTGGGCACAAAGAGGCCTTGTTCACAAAAGTCAGAAGGCTTGACTCTATAAAATCTTCACTAATAGTATAAAGAGAAGATAAAGTATTAAACTGACGTTAATTTTAGTTAGGATTTAGGAATATCCGAAATAATTACTCATTAAATTTCGAAAATTATTTCACTGATGCAAAGTTACATTGTTTATTACCAAGTGCCATATGATATGTTTCCTCGACGTGGAAGTCGCGGGCCGAACCTAGTATTAAAGATTGTACATGATATATGTACCTAGTTATTAGATGTGGTAAAAAAGAAAACTCACTTTCTAATCTTGGATGTTGCAAGAGACAACTGTTATATTATGGCAAAAGGTGAAGGTGAAGGTGGTAGCTATATTTATCAAAAGCCTATGATGTTACTGCTTGTGCAGTCAACCGCACATTAACGGTAATTCTACTATGAAAATCGCCCTTACTGCTACGACATAAAGGCGCTGTCAATGTCAAATGGTTAATATTTGAATGTAGGTCGTGCTTTTTGTTTGGTACGAATTCTGCATCATTGTCACTGTGCCTACTGCTTTATTTTGTGCACTAACATGGTATTTATTGTTGGATGATGTGATTGCAGGCACAATAACGTTTATAATCGGGTTCACGGGCTGCGTCGGTGCTCTTCGTGAGAACACGTGCCTGCTAGCATGCGTGAGTATTAGTGATGGTAATTAATGCGATTTCGCATAAATTTCATTAGCATGCGAATTCTTGAGTCTTAGCATGTTAATTGCTATTGCTATGCTATTTGCTAATATAACGATAATTGATAATAAATAATTATATGAATTTTGTTATTATACGAATTTAGAGCGCACGAGTCACACAAATTATTATTAAATAATCACACGCATTTATTCAATACACGACCTTAAATACGAGCAAATCATAGATAATAAGGTTATATTTTGCTTAATCCCATTCTTCGCATCACCCTGCTAATAATTTTAACGAATTAAACGATCACACGCATTCATACAATATACGACCTTAAGTACGAGCAAATCAAAGATAATAAGATAATAATTGCTTAACCTTATTTTTCGCATCAAATGCACCTGCTAAAAGTCAGGGTCACGTGAAACAGATAGATTTAGTATTCCCGACATTCCCGTGGGTGCGACGGAGAGCGCACGCTGCCGCTGTCTCGCTGAGCGCCGCGGCATTATCGTGCATCAATAGTATGAACGAAATACGAAGCGATGAATTCACTTCGCACTTCACAGGATTTCGCAACTACATTTCATTTGCTAAATGCTAAGTGAGCATTCGCATGCTAATAATGAATGCTAATGCTAATTAATCCATCACTAGTGAGTATTACTATTGTTATAGTTGTAGGTATAGTAAACACAGAGTAAATACAGAATGGAGGGCAAATACGTTAATAGATGGAGGGTATTATCAAGGTTCAAATTCAAATTAAAATCTTCCTGAGTGCCAATTTCTTTGTTCAAGTATCACGTTAAGAGATAAGAGGAAATGCGGGTGGGTGGTCTTATCTCCATACAAACGCTCTTGCCTGTTTTTCTGGTTTATGACTTTAAAGCTATGATTTGTTACAGTTTCATAAATATCAAACTCTTCTTTGTCCCTATGTTTTCCTTTTTGATGATACATAATCTGTATCAGCACTAAAACCTTTACAAAATGCAAAAAATTGCCTATTTGGACCGCGGTGAACAGAGGCCTAGTGTACAAATTTGACAACTATTAATGAAAAAATAAAAACATAGGGACACAGTATACCTATATCCTTCTTATTCAGTTTATGAAATATCTTTTAAATTGGTCGAATATTGGAGGAGGAAATAGTCGAGAGCCAAACCTCGATTTATGACTTGTTACTTGTCGGATCTGTAGTTGTCTTTATCGCACCAATGTCGAAATAGCGCTCGTTGAGCGACAGCGAGAGTTTCTTCAAATACCTACCGCATTTCTTCATAAGAGACATCTTGAGACACCTTATGTAGAATTTGTCATCGCCAATCAGTGCGAGCGAGCCGCGACTGATCGATTTTGGCATGGTCTGCACGATTGCAGCGAAGGCCATTGGATGATAGAAAACTTAGATAAGACATGGTCACGGTATACTGCTTGCACAGAAGCCCATGGCCTGTCACACACTTTCACCATAGCAAAATCTTCTTAATTGACATTGGCAAAGCATAAACCACTGGGGTCTAGAAGTATTAAATTTTGCACAGTAGCTCTATAATGTGAAGTAAAAGCCCCATTTTGAACTTATAGATATTCGGACTTTCATTTTCTTGCTACTCCAAGTCTGTCTTTAAGTAAATCGGAATTTTATTATCATCATTATGCTCGCATCGCATGTAAGGCTTGTTAAGATTTAATGAACCTTCACTTAAGTTGCACAACAAAGGCATTTGTTGCCATACTGCTATATTATTTTAGACAATACAAAATGTAATGTGCGTGGGATATTGTAATTGTGTGATATGGGATCTTGGACTTTATAGATTAGTATTAAGGCTGAATTTACATAATAGCTTGTTTTGTCTATGCGTTCATTGTGCAAATCGCTACATTTAAACTAATTTCTGTAGTCTAGGTCCCCTGATAGCTATAACCTAGTATAGTCTTCAAGATTCAAGTGAATATGCAATTTATACGCAAGCATACACCATTGTTCACCGCATGGTCGTTGAAAATTTGAGATAGTTTTTAGACGAAAGAGAATCAAATATATTTGCCAAAAATGATAGGTATTTAGTACTCGAGGATGTTGACCTGAAAAACCCAGTAGGTACAACGGGTTGACGCCCAGCAACGGAACTTTTGACTCATAACAGTGACTAACTTAATTATATCGAGCATTTTATGTTGAAAAACAAAGTGTGACTGTTAAAGAACCAAATTACATTTAAATTAGGTAAAATATTTATTTTTGATTTATTCCTAATTTTATCTAGCTTTATTATTACACTTCCCTGTTTATTTCAGTACGCTGTTTTCCTCGCTTTGTTACTGTTGGCGGAGATGACGACAGGAATCCTCTTCTTTGTCTTTAAAGATTGGGTAAGTCTCTTCTTTGTCTTTAAAGATTGGGTAAGTCTTGAATATAAATGAGTCAGGTGTAGTGTAATTAAGGGGAAACCAGGAACTTTTCTGTTTAAAGTTTTTTCCATGGTAAAAGAATATAAGTTGCTATTTATTTTCTTTCAAGAAACAGTGAACAGTTTCAGATACAAGTTTTTGATGTACGAGTTCACTGACGGTCTGCCAGTTTTCAGCGGAGAGCTGCGGTGGGCCAGTGGGGGCGGGGTTTGAACCCAGGCAGGCGCTTTACTTTGTGTAATTTATTTCATCACCACTGCTCCCAAAACGGTGAAGGAAAACATCGTGAGGAAACCAGCATGTCCTAGAACCAAATAAAAAATCGTAGACGTGACTTCTACCAACCTGCACTGGACTCGCGTGGATTATTGCCCATTCTCATAGAGAGGAGGCCGTGTGTCCCAGCAGTGGGAATATTATAGGCTGATTATGCTTATGCTGCCACTTTTCAACCGTATGCCCTAAGTAATAAGGTTTAAAAGTACCCTCGGTGAACTCTGTAGTAAGTAGGTACAAATGGCAAATAGAAAGTTTGATATAAAGTGATTCATTTCTAATGAATTGAATGAGTAACTACCTACTTAATATATATTTTTTTATGTATCTTGCAGATAAAACAACAAGCAACTACTGGCTTCCAAACGTTCATCACACATTACAGAGAAGACCCAGATCAACAGAACTTGATTGATTGGATACAAGAAGACTGGGTAAATACAATTACTTTATTACTACAAGTACAATACTATTATTATAAACACAAGTCCTGTGCCCGATGTACTTCCCACCGGTAATGATACCGTACCAACTTTCACCCCTTGTTCAACTTCTCAAGGGAACGAATATAATGAAATCTTGTACAAAACTGTATGCTTCTAGACCCCGTAGTTTTGACTGTGCGTTACATAATTATCATATCATAACATTACGCCCTTAATCTTGAAAGGGAGATGGGGGGGGGGCAGAGGTGTACCTAATAGTACACCCACATTTCGCAAGTTATGTTTTAAGTCCCATGTAATAGGGGCGAGCCTATTACCATCACCATACCGGGGACAAACCCAGAATCCGTGGCTGCTACTGAGAAATTCATGATGGAAAATCTCTATAACACTGCCCGAGCTGGGAATCGAACCCAGGACCTCATTCTCAACAGTCGCGCTTGCGAGCACTCGACCAACGAGGCAATCGCATCTCATAAAAGAGTGATTGTTCATCATCATCATCGGCAGCCTTGTTCTACCCACTGCTGAGTGAAGGCCTTGTCCCTTTTGTGCCATCCTTCTCTGGTCTGCGCGACTCTCAACCAGGTCTTAGCTTCGATCTTCTGAATATCATCTACTCATCTGGCTATTGGTCAGAACAGTTCTTCCATTTCTCGGTAATCATTCAGTGAGGGTTATATTCTACCTGCCATTTCCACATCTTTCCAAGTACCCACCTTAATGAGGGCTATAGTTTTTGAGCTCACCAGATGGCGCCACTGTCGCTTATGTTCATGTCAATAATTCTTTTTTATAATATAAAGTACCAATAACTTCATAAAAAGTTTATTATACAAATAACAACATAGTGTAAATTTCTGATAATTTATTTACAATTAACAAGCATGAAACATTTATACATAATTTTACCTCCAAGTACTAACAAATAAGATCCTAGTTGCTACTTAAAATCTTCAAGTCATAATTAATCAGGAATAGCTCAATCTAGACCACAATTGCGAATATTATACATGATAAAAAAGCACGCAACGCGTGAACTTTCTATGACATCTGACATTTCGGTGCCCTCGCGCTACACTAGCGCCTCTAGCGGCGAATTCACACACGATAGCCCCCATTTTAGAGCTGTTGTTCATAATGTAGTAATTCAAAGATTAAATTGGAACAGTTTGGTGTTACCCTTTAAAAAAAACCACACAATAGCAGGAAAATTGAAATGTTCCAACTAAATCGTATTTTATGATTGTCAAATCCATTTACCTATAATGAATACGAGAGATATCAACGTTTTGAGGAAATAATAGGCTATGGTTGTAACTACAATGTAATCTTGTCTTTGGGCCTACATATTCTTCCTCAAAATTTGCTTCCAAAAAGTCCCACTTTGCTGTTTTTTTTGATAATTTACCTCCGTATTTGTTTTTTACCTCATGTGTGTTCTGTAGTTTTAATTAGCTGTTGGAATGATTGTTTTATCAAGTTAACAATGTATTAATAGGAATTACAAGGATTTGTTGGAATTCCAGGGATAATTTATTTATAATTATAAACATTGAACATAAGTTCGAAATAGAGGGAAATAAAGAGGTTATTGAACGCAGAGATATAAATAAATCCTTGCACTCAATAACCTCTTTAGTTTGTACATTATACCAACACGTAGTATGTTTTAGTTTGTACCTGAAGTGGATACCTATTTTGTGCAACGGCGCATTTTAGGTTGAAAAATAAATATCAGGCCTGCCCATAATTAGCAAGCGGTATTCTGAAATTAAGTAGTTTACAATAGGTACTAGAGCACAGTCTTGTTCATCGTGTCACTGGCACGGCAGTGTTTATTATTTTGTTGGCCCAAAACTTCGTCATTTCCACGACGTCGTCGGTTGCAGCGCGGAGGTCACAACTGCGTTTTGTGAGGCTCATAAGGCAGGATAAAAAGTGAAATATAGTTTGTGATACTGCTCCACATCAACACCCTGTTGCCATTCCGTCGAGGGAGATCCACTTTGCGACGTTGGAGTCATCTTCCCACTTGTCAGGGCTTATGAAAATAACCTTTTCTCAAACATGCTTGGAAATTGGAGCATTATTTTGACAACCTTCTTCGAGATTAATCGAAATTGCTGTACTGGCCAGATACATGCGACCAGCGGCCGGCAAAAGTTGTATGAAAATCCATATCTGTCGTGTTTAGCGGCCAAATAAATTACTTATTAAACTCATATTTCTGTCGTGTTATTTAAAAATGAAACGATCTTTTACTCTGAAACATGGCAACCAAGGAGGTAACTTATCGAAGATTTTATTTAAATTTCGAATTGGCTTGCAACAAGAAAGCAGTTTATTGAAAAAAAAAAAAACCAAATTAACTCTTCAACGCGAGAAAAATTATTGTTGTTTGTGCGCATCATTGGTTTTGAAAAGTAATGGTATTTTCCTCGCATTAATTGAGAAAAGTACTTTAAAGCCTTGGCCACAACTAGGCATTGATGGACTTACGTATGTGTGCCTCGGCTTCGCCTCGGCCCACATTTACACGATCGTCCATCAATGCCTCTGTTGCTGGCCGCTGCAGTAATGTACTATTATTCTTCCATTTCCAGTTACAATGCTGCGGCGTGGAAGGCCCCCGGGACTGGGACCGCAACGCGTACTTCAACTGTTCGAGTGGTGCGGTAGGCTCGCGGGAGGCGTGCGGCGTTCCCTTCAGCTGCTGCAGGAACAAGCCGCAAGACATCATCAGGAACAAGCAGTGCGGATACGATGTTAGGAAACCTACTTATGTGAGTACACTACTCAAAACTGTTTTTATAAGTAGTCTGTACTAATATGTTAAACAGGTAACATTTGTTTGTATGTAGGGGGGTAATCTCTGGATCTACTGAATCGATTTTGAAAATTCTTTCGCTAATAGAAAGCTACGTTATCCCCGAGTGCCATAGGCTATATTTACAACGTGCCCGTGGGATAATTTCCGGCAAAAACGCGAACGAAGCCGCAGGCAACAGCTAGTGTGGGATAAATTGACAATAGATTTGTTTCTGAGCTCCCGCATTCTAGAGGCTAGTTTCCAGTCCGCTAGGCGTCTTTAGGTACAAGATAATTATTTCACGGGAAGGGCCTCCAGTATTAACGTAATTTACTGTGGGCCTATTGTAAGTTTTTTATAACTGTTTTGGTAAAGTAAACTTATTTCTATGTACTAAAAATATTGTATTGTTTATTTCATACAAATACAAATTTTGTATCATCAGAAGGTGATAGTTCAGTTTCAGTGACTGAACTTTTAGGCACTCGTCCAGACCTGACATCGGACGTATGTTTAAGGCGATGGTTTGAATCCATACCATTTTCTGATATGATACCAATTCCTTTCGATTGAAATTTGAAAATATCGGGAGTATTCTAGTTGATAAACTGACTTGCCATTTGCACTAGCAACTGAGCGAGCGAGTAATACACGAGCGCGGCTGTATGGCGGCGGGCGAGGACTGGCTGCAGAGACACTTCGTGCCCGTGGCCGCCTTGCTGCTCGGCCCCTTAGCGCTTAAGGTTCTAAACGAGTCCTTGGTTGACACCGGCGTTGTATTTGTTGAGTCGTATTTTGGTATTGTGGGAAAATGTAAATAAAGCTGATAAGTAGAAAAAGTAAAGAAATATGGCGTGAACCATGTTTTTTTTTTTCAATTTTGCTAAATCAAAATGCACAAAAAGAATATTTTGAAAAAAATAATTTACATTTTCTCAATAATTTGTAAGTCTGGTAGTCTAGCACATATAACTTTTACTGCGATTTACCAGCGTATTATTTGCAGGGAATGTACTAAGTTCAACAACTTAGTACATTCCCTGCAACAAGACAAGCTTTTATATAGGTTGTTTCACCAATTTAGATTATGGATTAGTACCCCACTGGTGTCGCAAAAGATGACCATTTAAAGTTGCTCCCCACCCTTCGTTTTTTTTTGTCATTTACTCAAAAACATAAAAATCTTTGTCTAGTTGCAAGGAATGTACTGTACGTAGCATGTAGTGGCCTCCCGTTGATGTTTTTCGTTTCTTTTTGTTCTAGAATTATGATAGAACAAAGATAATATATGACAAGGGCTGTTTAGAGGCCGCTGAGGAGTGGTTCGACCACAACCTGTTGATAGTAGCCACGTCCGCTGTTTGTACTGCTTTTGCACAAGTAAGTTTTTGTTTGTAGATGCACTTTTGGTATGTATTTGTTGATGTGTCTTGTGCTTTTTATGAAGCTTTTAATGTATCAGTTACTCTATTTCACGAATGATTAGATGTTAATTTCAAGAAATAAAAAAATTAAACTAGATTTTACATTTTATTATTGCAGAGTAGTACCAACGTTACATGTATTCCTTTTCATCGATCCAAACTAGGCATTCATTTTTCATGAAACAAAGTTTAGTAGAAAACCTGACTTTTTGCTCTTTTTGCAAATGTCATTCTAAGCTAGTGCGGCAATTGGCTAAATATTATTGAATTTTTGGAATTTCAAATCTCGGTGCTGAGTTGGAACGTTTATAATTCAATAGATAGATAAACTACACTTGATTGTACAACAAAAACTATTCTAATATTCAACCCTAGTGAAATGAAAAAGGACATTATCTCATAATATTACAAATTAAATACTAATCGTTTTCGTAATCCCCCACAGATCCTAGGCATCTGCTTCGCGCAGAACCTGCGCGCCGACATCTTCGCGCAGAAAGCGAAGTGGCACTGACAATCAGCGTCTCCTGCCGCCGTGTGACGCGCGCGCACGCGACCGCAGCCGCCCGCACGCCGCCGCACGCTCGCACACACGAACTGTACGGGACTCTACGCCAGTTGATGTGCTGAACTTACATGAACTGTGACTCTTCTTTGAACTAAGTTTTTTATACCTTCCATTTGTTTTTAAAATTTTCTTAGGATAATGGGGAAGTTAACGTACATCTTGTGCGAGCATGGAAATTAAGTAAATCATCATCGTGAACCCATAACTATGGCTGTCCTAGAAAATATGGCGGGTCGTTATGCAAAATATTATAACAGATATAGATGTCATCATTAGACTCAATTATTAAAAGCAAAAATCAAAGGCCTTTGAACGAACATCAATGCGATGCTCACAAGTTTAACTTTGCTTGATATTCAATCTCTTTTTTCGCTCACAGTTATAATGCCATCCATACTTCCCCATTGTTACTTCAAACTTAATATTGAGACCTCCGCACATCAACTAAAATGATACATGCATTTATGTGCATAATAGTTTAATGTTCATGTCGTGCAGATTATTTATATACACCACAAGTGCTCATCTTACTGTCCCTAGGCTTTCTGAGGATAACTTTCAAAACTATTAAAACACAGAGGAGTAACGAAATGGAGTGGTAATGTAAGACATTAAATTGTGTGAGGGTTGACATCACGTGGACGAATTAAAAAACAAATGTTCTTTTTCCACGCCCTTTATTAAGTCTCAAATATGCACTAAAATTTTTGTTTCCAGATGCAATACAGTGTGCTGTTTTATTTCAGTATGCATCTTAGGGCATTGGTTTCTGAGGACGTCTCAAACTAGTTCCTCATATTCCCGTGTTCGTTTCTGTGAGCTAGTTCCGTTCGAAAACTTAATAAGCTCCTGAACACTCCATCTACTTACCACTCTGTGTTTCCTCCCACTGGCACTCTATCATCTTTACTTCCGACCATTCTTGGATACTCTTGAACTCTGTCTTTGTAAATAACATTATAACATGTTGATACTTGTTGATAGAATTATCCAATGCGTATGTCCTTGTATAGTGGAATTAGCTTCAGAAAATGGCAGCTGTTTAAGTTAAATGTATAAAATGCAGTTAATTTTTTCAGCAAACATTGCGTAATCATAATTAATTTAAAGAAGTTACTAACATTGGAGTCAATTGTCTCAATGACGTAATAATTTGTCGTCCAATTTAAGGCGTATTTAAATAATGCTTTTGAAGCTAGCTCCACTCTAAAGTGATATGTGTTCAAATTGGCCAATTAGCCTTAACGGGAGCTGTGAGATGAATTTAGTATTGGAATATATATGTATAGGAAGGTTAACAAGTTTGTTCATGAAAGTGAAGCTATTTAATTGTTATATCCCTTACAGATATTAAGGGTTGTTACGAAAAATGTGACCAGAAAATACTAATCACTGCAAACTAAATATCCGCGTGGTTTTGATTCTGCGCAAAAAAAAACCGGAAATGTTGTTAACACTGGTCACTGTTAAAGTTTCATTTTTTAAATGTAATGGTGCTGGCGTTAGTGGCAACCCTGTAGAGTTGTGCAGCTCGTAACTGAATTAGGTGATGTGTGCTTGACATTTGTAGGCGCCGTGCTACGGTTGTGTGTTATGCAGCAGGAGAATAATGGCTAACAATATTCTTAGGACGCAGTTTGTGAACAGGCGATGGCAGAAGCGATCTAGATCTATAATTTCTCTCTATTTCGTCCAGTAATACTACCGATAGATATTTTTTTAGTTATTTAGTGCTATGTACTTGCATAATATTATCATGGCAACTTTTTGTCCTGTGTTTCGGTTAAGTTAATTTCCACCGACTTAAGTCCGCCGCCTGTTGGAGCTCTGCATAAACGTGTTAAGATAAAATATTTTTATTATAAACTCAAATTAGTGATAAGTAATACTCATTTAGAAAACAAAATTATTATTAAACATTACGAAATGATTTACTTAATCATTATCCAAAAGTATTGCATGTTTAAAAAAAAGTATAAATCGCTTTGGTATTTGTTAAAAACTTCTTTTGAGGTTTTATGCACAAATTATAATTAGACATTATGTATTACAAAAGTCTATGTTTATTATGGTTCTTGTTTTTTATTAGGTTAGGAATTAACGCTGGTTTTATAGATGTTTAAGTACGTGTTCCTCATTGCGCCGACATTAGGTTATTACCTATTACCTACTGTTTAATCTCACTCTGAATATTCATTCCTTAAGTTACTACAATTGACACGTTAAAGTGTTATGTGCCTATCATAGAAATATATCTCGAATTGTTTGATAAAATGTATATTTATTAGCCATTAAATATCACTGCCTTATTGACTGCGACAAAGTATTTGTTTGTATTTAAAAGAAATCAATTTAAATAGAGGTTTTCGGATGCATTTTACTAACCGCTTAAGAATGTAACTATATTGATTAAGACTTAATACGTTTATTTTTTGAATCTGTAATCAATTACTTTAATGATCTTATTTAAGTTATTTTATATTGCTTTTTAAGGGGTGAATTTTATATTCTTAAATACTTAATTTGCCACAATTCTAATAAGTTTGGTTATTTGCTAACAGTATAAAAAACTAGTCTTTGAGAAAAATATTATATACTCGACCTTTTTTGAATATTTTGTTCTAAATGACCTTTAAGAAAAGTATTTTTTTAGTAATCTCAAGTTCATGATAAAATTGTATTATTTTTATTTTTTAAATTGTATTTTCGTTTTATCGTATTGTCTTACAATGTAAAGTATTGATGAGTCTGGTATTCTTTTATGATGCCAGATGCAAAATGTCCTTGTATTTATAACGTAGGTGTAGTATTTAAGTAATTTTCAAATGACTTAAAATTAAAATTGATATTTTGTATGGAAATATAAGTATGTACAAAAGTTTGGGGTTTTTAATTTTATTTACCAACGTGTCCGTATTATTAAAAACGTCTTAAGACGTGATCCGAAGTACTTCTTCTTCTCTTTTTCGTGTGGTTAGTGCCTAACTTGGTGTCAGAGTTTTTATTTAAGTACTGTGGAAGTTAAACACCGAAAAATTACGTTCCACTTGCGGCATAGAACGTTCTGATTAGAGAAGAGTTCTATGAGGTCTTTTACCGTACGCAAAATACGCGCTTTGGACGTGGCGTTGCGTACACCAGCCCGGACTGAGTAGCTGAGGTCTTTTAGAAATAGGACGTATCACTATATTTAGGAACGGCCTGTTCAGCCGGAACTTTCCGCATAACCTTTAAGAAACAAAATCAAACCCTAATAAATCAATACGTAGCTCGTAGGTACGAACAAAGTACCCACGTTGCCACCATTAAAACGAGATTTACAATCACATTAAGGTTACCGTATACGTTACCCCCAGTTGCAATACACAACAGACTTAGTTGTTCGACACTGAGGTCACGTCTCGGGGCGTAAAGTTTAATAAGTTGGACAGATATGGTGCATTAGTTTCAGTTAGGACGGTCCAAATGGACTCGGACAAACCGGATCGTGACTTAGACGCTAGGTCACATACTGATTGTGTGAATGAGGACTATATTGAAACTATAAAGAAGGGGAGAGGTTAGACGGTAAGCGACGGTATTTTAACTAAGTTAGGTCCAGACACGTTGTATGTAACTTCATCTTATTGGTACTTAGATGTCCTAGCTACTTAGATGTTTTCTTCTGTAGGTAGTTTACCGAAATACGACACAGTGTACCTATGTCGCAAGCAGAACTCAACTACGATAAACGACGAAAATACGATCAATTCAACGGCAGTATTGGTGGAATCCAAAAACCTGGACGTAATTCAGATGTATAGATTCATACCTCATTACCTAACAATTAATTTGTTTCAATAAGAATCGAGCACCATGACATAAGATCAAGGTTGGGATCCCCGAAGTGTTAGGCAGAGATGTACCTAATAGTACACCTACATTTTTACCAGTTATGTTTAAGTTCCATGTAATAGGGGGCGAGCCTATTGCCATCAGCCGGGCACAAACACACTGACTCAGTGGCTGTTACTGAGGAATTCCTGATGGAAAAACCCCCTAACATTATGCCCGACCCGGGAATCGAACCCCGGAACCTCATGCTTAGCAGTCGAGCACCAATCCATAATTAAACAAAAATTTAACTAAGTACGTACCCGAGGTTCTACATATAATAGAGGGTTAGATTGGTTAGTTGACCTAAGTACCTACCTACGACACTACGAGTAATTTATTTAAAGATTTATAGATTATTTATTTAATTTATTTAGATTGCGTCGACAAAACTAGTATTCAACCTTAATTTTCACGTGCCATGGAATCAGGAATCTACAGCCTAATAATCTCTTTTGTCAACACAAACCATCGAAAAAACCGCATCAATTTGCACTCGTTCTTTCGTACCATCCAATTAGGGAACGTCAGCTAAATTCTAATCGGATCTCTTCAATTTATTTTTTATTAGATTTTTTTTATGTAATCCATCTTATGCTCGTTTGGACGAGACGTTCGGTATCTTTTTGGAGTTTGGAATAATGATTTAATCCCTTCTGCGGGTTCACTTTATTATGCGAACTAATACAAATTACTTGTCTTTAAGACTTATAGGATTATGAGCTAGGTAAACGTAGGCACTATCTATACGGGTTCTTAGATACAATAGAATAATGTAACCAAGATCTTGTAAAAATGTTTTGATTGAAAAGAGTGTCCATGGAGTTTCTTGCCCATTCTTCTCCATAGAGATCTACGCTTTGGAATGGGCAAATAAAGGACTTTCACAAGATAAGCCTTGTCTGTGACTGCAGCTTCGCCTTCTTTGTTTTTATGACATTCAAAAGTGCCTGATAAGGTCTAATTGAAATAAATGCTTTGAGTTTGTGTTTGAATCCGCACGGGTTAATCCTACACTGCTTTTCTTTCATTCCCTTGAGTACCCAGGTAGGTACGTCCACCTGGGTTCAGGTGCTTTTCAATATTTTTCATTAAAATTATAATCGAATTGCGACTATCTATCATGTATGCATGATTGATGCATGGACGGCACATCAAAAAAGTATTCCATTATGAATATTGCCACAGATATCTCTAGAAAAATTGTCATAGGTGGCAACTGTGGCACTGGCAATAAATAAGAGATTTCACTCAGCCGAAATTCGATTACGCGCGTGTCGTATCGGGTTCGCTTGACGCTGGCGTGACGCTGTCGTATCGGATCCGTTGGCGTCACGTCGCACGTCATTTGTCACGACAAGCGCGTTGCCCGATGCGAGATTACGTACGTGCCGATAAATGCATAGTTGGACGGTTCAGCGGGAAATGTGAACTGAAAAACAAGCGAATTTCAAACTTGTTAATGTGTCGATAACTAAAAAACTTTATTTGTCGCATTCAATGTCGTTGTGCCTTTTCCGGCAGGTAATTATAGCATGATTACATAAGTAGGTAGTTAATATAACTTCGCCGTAGTAAACGTAGGCGTGCCTGATTCTCATGAGAGTGGGTAGGCATGTAGTCACCCAGTAAAGCCTTACTACGTACCTCTTAATACCTAGGTACCTATCTATTTTAAGCGAAGAATTGCCTACAAAAAAAAATAAAAAATAGAAAAACAACCTCAAAAGACCCCTTATCTTAAATATCTAATCGATCATCAACTAATAATTTGTTGCGAGAAAGTTGGCGAACAAATGATGACACGACCTCGTCAAAGGGTTACAATGGGCGACAGATCACAAGCTGGCCGAGGGGACATAAATCACCGTTGTTACGCAATGAGTGACGTCACTAACGACCTATTAAGCTGACAGTATCTGGATACAAATTAATTTGTTTGTCTGTAAACGCGAGTCAAAGGTTCCATCGTACCTCTGTCACTACTTTTGGCAATAAATGTGACAACAAATTAGTGGGTGTGGGTGGTCTTTAATTCTTGGAACTATATGAGATCGAGTAGTGGTATTTCCCGCGTTAAACTATTTGGTGGTCTATTGCAATGTTAGGTAGTTGATTGTGGATTAGGGAGTTGTTGGTTTCTTGTGGCGTTTGTGAACAATGTCACATCTACATCACATATGTTTTCTATGAAAATAAGTGCGAGTAGTACAGTCATGCCATGCAAAAATAAAGCAATCAGAAAATATTGGTTTGGGCGGTATAATAAGTCACAATTTCTCTATCCAAGATGGCTCAGTTAACGTTCCATAAGTAGGTGGGCAATACATCTTTAGAAACTGAAGAAGAAACTCCAAAAGGAGTATTCTATAGATTTTCAGAAATCGGTTATATGATTGCGACAGCTTGCAACGCTTAAAGTTACAAAAACAAGATAGTAGCAAAAAACTGTTTACTTTGTATTTAATCTTCAGTTTTCGGAGTTTAGGGCGATGTTTGGGATTTCAAATTTATTGCTGGCTCCTAGAAGCCTTTGTGAACTGTCTAAAACTCACTAACTAGAATTAGTTTTCTAGCATCACGTCGTTGGTACGGTAACTAGAAATTCCAGGCCGTTTGATGATCGAGAAGTTTTCAACTTGTTCAAAAACTTCTTAGGTAGGTAATGTTCTTGGGCGTCTAGGGTACAATTTGTAACTGCAGACCATCGACTAAGTATAATTTCTAAAGTCGTTTTTACGATACCCACGGCAGTGGCCAATGCAGTAACTCCACGACAATTTTATACCAAATAGGCGAATAGCATGTCTGCTAAGAACATTCAATACAAGTAAACTTTCTTATCGCGCACACGGGAGCGTTTAACAGTATACAGCGACACAACGTCGCGTGTTACTGCTGGTAATACGCAAACGACTAAACCTAACAACAGCAATAAAAGAAAATGCGGTGAAAATTCGTGCAGTGAAAAAATAAACTGCAAATAGTTAGGTAGGTACAATTACAAGGTACAGTGCATCCAACTAAAATGTGCAACGGAACGCCAGAGATTTTGCCGTACCACTGACAAATTTAAATAGAGCCGTGGCCTTAGCTTGTGTGTTGTTGTTTGCGAGTTGTTCTTGCAGCTTGGCGGGTCAGGGTTGGCTGGTCGGTGGTGAAACCTGAGGACGCGAGAAGGGCTCCTTTGTCCGCGTCGCTCGGAGCGCTGGAGGCCGTCGCTCATTTGCTGAAAGCCCCTGCCTGAAGTGTCGTCAGAAATCCGGACATTTTGTTTCGTTTTGAATTTCAAAAGGCTGTTTTCAACTACTTTTTATAAAAAACGATGGCTGTTAACAAAAACCATTTCAATTTAGTGGCTTCTGCTAAGAGATATTAAAAAGCTATCCATTGTTTACAGAAAAATCTTTGTTAATATATGATTACTTCTACAGGTCAATGCTGCCCTTAAGCCATTAGCCAAAAGAGAAACGGTCGCAGACGTCTGCCGTACTTTCGATATCTAATACAAAATTCAATAATTCGATTACAGCGAAACAAAACCAAAAGAAAATAGGAAAAAAAATCTAGTTTATGGCTCGGGTTACAAAGTGGATCGAACAGATTGCTCAAGTCTGGTTCACCGGGAGATTAGTTTGCATTATCCAATTTAACCGAAATTGGGTCTAACACTGTGAGGAGACTAGTTTCAGGTCTTGAGACATAAAGGGTAGTCTTAGTTGTTGCACTTAGTAAACTGAAGAAGGTATGTTTTCATAGTGCTTTTCATAAGCTTAGATCAGTCCGTCTGGCTGAGACTGACCCAACTAGCAAAATACCCTTACAAACAAAAGCTTTAAGAGCGATGGTTTCATACAAGGTTTATACGTGTTCTGATTAAGTCAGAAACTCTTAATACCCTTACCACAGCCTTTACAAACTAAAGCTTGTAAGAGCTATGGTTTCATATAAGGTTTATATGTGTTCTGATTAAGGCAGGAACTCTAATAGTGGTATTTTATAAGTCTATTTAAGTTTTAAGAGCATTCATACTTGTAACATATTCTTAAAGACGTATTTGAGAAAACGTTATATAATATTCATAAGAGCAGTGGCATTATAAGCGCCTTTTACAAGTCTAATTGCCTTTGATTCTTACTCGTAATTCATACTTATAAATACATTTTATAAGTACAGTCAACCTTAGAAGTGACTATACTGAGAGTTTTATTAGACTTCCGTAAAACTAGTATTTTAAAAGTGTGGTTTATCCCACCTAAGATATATTAAAGAGTAGTAGCACTTTAAAAAGTCCTACAAGTGTCTTATAGAATTCCCTATTAAGGGTTGTTTATTTTCTTTGTTGTGTTGACTCCAGAAATTGCTATACAATCAGGTAAACCATTTTAATATTTAGTACATAATTATTATCATTTAGTTTCTCTAGATCTTAGATCCTTTTACTTATTAAGGAATCCTAAAATTATGAGCAACATGGCCGTGTAGATAGTGGTTTTAGGATTAATTTGACTTTTACGAGTGCGATATAAACCTCACACAAGAGTACTGGTCTTATATTGCTCTAACAAAGCACTTATGAGTCGTGGTTGGTCGTAATGGCGACATTTTTGTATTATTTTACAAATAATTAAAAAAAAATATATAGTAAAAGAAACATTTTTGAGAAGGCCCGTTATTATAATTTCAAAGTAATCAAGAAAATCAACTTCGCAACCAAATAATTGCATATAGTGCGTGACAATAAAGACACTAGCGTTTTGTAGGAAACGTCAATTTTAAATACGATACTTATGTTTTTATAATATAAAATAAAATAAATAAAATAAAATTTATTGTGTCAAATAATTGGTTTACAAATTATTCCACGGCGGTACACAAACGATATTAAACTTAAAATAGTATTTTATTTAATTTGTAAGAGGACTTTAAAGTTATTTACCCTTACAGCGCGCCATTGTAAGTGACTTGTAAGTTTATTTGTCATTATAAAGGTATCAGCAAGAGTTTTGTAAGTTTGAAAATACACTTCGCGAGACCTTTACAAGGCAATTGCAAGAGTGAATATGCTTATAAAGTGCGCCCAAATTCACACTTATAGGTGTCTATAGGTGTGATATAAAACTGAAAAAAATATGGTCTTGGGATTTTTGTAAGATTATTTTTTGCTAGCTGGGCAGGGTCAACGATTTTCAATCTTATTACTTAGGGTATAAAGGTGAAAAGTGGCAGAAAGGCAATGCAATCGGTAGTACTTTTACACGGTTGTCATAGCTTGCACAATTCAGACTGTCAGGTTCCCTTGGTCATTGGACTCGATGCCAAGAAAACGGTTCATCACTCCAGATACTACTTATTTTTTCCGGAAACACTGCAAATAATACACACATCAAAAGTGTCTAGGGATCAAGCATTTTTATGTCGATTTCTTGAGATTGAGATGTGGCTTTGTAATAAATTTATAATTTTATAAATTTATATGGATCCTTTTTGGTGCATTTCATAATTTGAATCAGGAACTGTGAATCAAATTCGAGTAAAAGATGAAAATCAGCTGTCAATATTTTCCCTATAAAAACATACAACGCATTGAAGACATTATTAGTGCTACTGTTTCCCTACTACTGATTAAAACCAACGTTATTATGGAGCGGCGACGTCATTTAAGCAGGGAAGAAATGCTCAGAGCCGTGGGAATGATAGAAGCTGGTTCCCGGCAACGTACTGTGGCTTTAGCTCTGAATACAAGTCAGAGTGTTATCAGTCGACTTTGGACACGTTACCGAAGCACTGGTACCGTGGCTGAGCGCCATGGAGGACGGTATCGCTGCACCACACGGAGACAAGACCGATACATTCAAATCTTAACTCGAAGAGCTCCAACAATAACCGCCATGATGTTAGCCGTGAGGCTTCATCACTCTTCAGGGAACTTAATTAGCGACCAAACAGTCAGAAACCGCTTGCATGAAGTGAACCTTCATTCCCGAAGACCGCTACGGGTACCACCTATAGCAATGCACAATCGTAGGATACGATATCAATGGGCTCTTGAACACAGAAATTGGGCAGAAGAACAATGGCGTTTCGTGTGCTTTTCTGATGAGTCTCGTTTTGGTATGAGACCGGATACAAGACGTATACGACACTGGAGAACCCCTGGACGCCAACAGCGATTAAAATCCTGCCAGGAAGTCCATCCTTATAGTGGTGGAACCATCATGGTATGGGCGGGTATTTGGATCGGCGGAAGAACTGAGTTGATTTGGATCAGAGGCAACCTCAACGCTCAAATTTATGCTGAGACGATTGTATCAGACGTCATCGTTCCTCTACAAGTGCAAATCGGTCCCTTATTTCAGTTAATGCATGATAATGCACGACCGCACACCGCAAGAGTTGTAAGACAGACTCTCGCCGCAGCTAACATCAATGTCCTGCCCTGGCCTGCTCAGTCGCCAGACTTGAATCCGATTGAGCATGCATGGGATATGCTACAGAGAAGAGCTCTGCCGAATATGGAGGGTATCCAGTCGCAAGAAGACCTTTTTTTGTTGTTGCAACGAACATGGGCGGCCATTCCACAGCGTGATTTGGATGAACTCATTTTGAGTATGCCAAACCGATGTTCTTGTGTTGTTAGTGTTCGCGGTAGAAACACGGATTATTAATTGTTTAAGTTACCCAATAAAATTTTAAAGAAAACTGTTATTTCAGTCTTTTTTTCGAACTTTTGTGTTAGTGGTTCAAATGTCAAAAATCCCTTTATTAGGAAAATGGCAAATTTCTTTATTAATGCAAAGGTGACTTGGTTTATCGTTACTGTGACAAACGAAAACACTTTATTTGATGAATCCTTAAAGAAAATTTTAATTAATATCAATCAGGAGAAAAGTTATTGCAAAAATATATGTTGATCCCTAGACACTTTTGATGTGTGTATCTAACACCCGTATCCATAAACCAGTCAAATTGACTTGAATAGAAGGAATGTCTTAGATACGATTTTTATTCTGTAGTAGAGTTAGAACTGTCAAAACGTAGAATTCATAAGGCCGAATAGCCACTACTCGGATCCGGTGTGTTTAATTCAGAAAGGGAACAGATTTGTATCAAATTACCTGCCAAGTAAATTAACGGGCACAATCGTAGGTGGTGAAACAGACGCTTAGCTTTGCTTTCTTTGACGGTTCTAACTTCGTTCAAGTTCTTGGCTGTTGCATAAAAATGGTTGCATAAGTAATTACTTAAACTCAATTAGTTAATTTAACTTGACTATTGATACAAATTCAGAGTAATCAATCCGATTAGCAACAAGCCCCTCCATCTGATGTTAAGAACGAACAACGATAATCCGCTTTCCATTTCTCGGTACAATCCTTACCTAATTCCTGATAATAAAACAAGTGGGTTGGATCCTGTTATTCGTTGTCCTCAGAAAAAACAGCTTTTTGCGGAAAACAGTTTTACGGTAATGACAATAAATGTAACTATGGCTTGAACAATTTCGGACTAGAACCACTAGGTACCTAGGTACATAGATGGTTTGGCGCAGCGTCTTTTTAACTGGAGAATGTGGCAATCTTGTTAAGATCGCGCATTTAATTCTGCAAGCTAGCGGAGAGTCAAGACAGTGCGAATTAGCAAGGACTGTGCTAGGTTACTAGATGGCAAAAATGCTGCAGTGGGTATATGGAATTGGTCTAGATAATTATACAACTGGAGATTCGCTGCAAATGATTACTCAGAGTGAGCACTGCTTTTTGACTGACGGTATTTTTTGGACCCGTTTACATCATCGATTGTAAGAGTTGAAAGGCATTAAAATTTGTTAGACTCCAGGAGATTCTCATGCAAAATAACCAGTACTTACAGCTATGGAGTTACACACAGACCTTGCGAAAACCAGACAGACTTCTTCCTTCGTGTCAATGGTACGACTTGTTTAAATTTCTTACAGTTTAAATAAGTCTGTGGCGTTTTTTAAGTCCTCTAAAGTGGTGGTGTTGGGACACTTCGGACACTCCAGCAATTGGGACATCGTCTTGTCGGTATCATCGCATTCACATTGTGTGTCAGAAGGCTTTTTAACAACAAATTTTGCCAAATTGTGTTTACAGCGGCCTACTTGGGTGCTTCTAATGGTAGTATAGGTACTATAGGTGCGTAGCGGAACAATTACGAAGATTGGGTAGGCCCAATCTTCGTAATTGTTCCGCTACGCAAACCGTTACTTCACTTATCGAAAACAATACAAAACAATCTAAATTGACATTTACAGAACAAACAGTTTATTTATATCCATAACCTTTTACGTAAATAAAGCCTTGATATCCATCAGTTGCAGAGGAAGCCATTAGAATCGCAACAATCACGTTTATATAAGAATATCCCGGTCTGGTACGTCATTTGCATAAGGTTGTGGCGGCCGCGGCGGGCGCCCCGTCGTGCGGGACTAGTGCTGTTAACTATAGTGGTCCGGGACCGGGACTGAAACGGTACGTGAATATTTTACGACATCAAAATTGTGGGTTTAAGTGGGTACTTATTTGTACTTTGCGGAGTATTCAGATAGTGTTTGAAACGAAGTTTGACCATGGGAGATCACTGCTGCATAACACTTTAAAGTTGGTAAAGAAAAAGTTTACAAGTTAGAAAATTGATCGAGAGCCACGCACTCTTTTTCAATGATCAGAAAACTCGAAAAATTGCAAAGAAATAGTTTGTTCTTTATTTTCTTGAGCCAAAACTAAAGATAAACAAAGATGCCACCTATCCTTATTGTAACAAATCACCTGTATCATTGGCTGGGTAAACTTAACCCGGGACATAGATCAGGTAAGTTCCGGAAAATCCCGGGAAACCGGGACATAGGGGCAGCAATATCTTGGCTGCATGATGTGGCAGCGACTTGCCCTTTTTACGACACTTCATTGCCAGTTTCATACAATCCCAACCTTTTTTCCAAGTAGCTTCACTCTTTCAGATTTTACTTTTTTTGCCGTTTCTGCGATTTTTATTCAGCGAAGAGTTATTTTCGGTTGAACTTTTTATTGTATTATTGGTTTGTATTGGATGCGGAAAGCGGAGGACAGGGTTTGTGGTGAAGCTTATGACAGGCCTATGTCCAGCTGTGCTCTGCTATAGGCCGAGTTGATTGATTGTTTTTTTTTTATAGGCTCTAATTTTTGTGCTGTCATGATAGTATTATAGGCTTACACAAGGTAAAAGGGGTACCGATGTAACGGTTACCACATATTCAATAGGTCCATCATTCTGAGCCCACATATAAATTTTTGCATTTTTGTAGGAACAGCTGTTTTTTCTTAATTACCGATTTATACCTATGTGGTAAATACGTCGGTGTTTCCACCCTGTAGGTATTTGGTTATCCAACCAATCATTTAGGCTGGATTTTGAAACGATTTCAAAAGAACTACCTTTTTTTTGCTTTTTTGTTAGGTACTGTTGGCTGGGCATGTGGAAATTTATTATTTAATTAATTATTGGTAGCTTAAGATTCAGGATTAGCTGCCAACAAAGTTGTTATATATGGAGACGCATTTTTAATTTAATTTTTGTTTGGCTATCGCAGAATCGAACCTCCTTTCTCCGTCAACCTACGCACAACCACCCCTTCCATATCAGATAGAAATTATAAAAAGGAGATGCGCGGGTTAACCCGGCAGTGACGGCCACACCGTCTATAAATCCCCACCGACTTTAGGGCCACGATCCTATGTCCTGCTAGCTCATTAGTCTTAATAAACGGCCACAAAAATGCGGGAAACATTTATATCAATTCTTGCTCTGCTCGCCGTGGCTCCTTGTGCGAAATGCTCAGACGTCGGCAAAGACGGGTTCAATTTCTATAAAGGTACGTTTTCGATCATCAGTCTTGTTCTTTTTGCGGGTTTTTCGCGGCTGCAATAAAATTTTGTTAGATCTTAGAGCTTTTTGTCGTATTTCATATGATTTGTGTGTACAGTGAGTAGGTTCTTAGGCACTTAAATAATTTAGATACCTACTTACTTTCATCAGATACGTTAAATTTAATTTGAAATTCTTTTTCATTTCATAAAGCCTTCATTTTATACACTTCTATTTTCAAAATCCAGCGTGACATCATGATTATTTATTTATATAACAGATCAAATTGTTTCCTATGTAGGTTAATTTAAATTACAACGTAGGATATCCTCTTTACGGGCCGCTTCATTCTTCGCTTTCATCGTTCGTTCGAAAATAAAAGATGGAAGGTTTATTATGATTCGAAGACAGCCTTTCAGCTTCGTAATGTGAAACGGATTCTGAAGAGAATTTGATATTAAAAAAAAAAAAGATTAATTTTTAATTTCAACATTCCTGGGTCGTGGAAACGGGAATAGGTTTTTTTTATTCCAACGTCATCTCATTATGAATGTGTTCTTTATTTGAATTTTTTGGAGTGTCTGACTGTAATTAAAGTGTGCTTTCGTAGTATGTGTCGTAGCGGGGAATACTGTATACAAGTACCTCGGTGGGTAAAGGGTTAACCACATTGTCCACAAGTTGGTGGGTTTTGGATGTCGAATTCAGAGCGTTCGCTGCTTTGTTGGACAAATTGTAAACCAACGATCCGGAACTTCTAGTCAACGTCTTGGCCATTTTCAGGCTTCGTGCTGCTCTACTTAGTAAGGATGGAGTTCCCTCCGAGACAATCATTACAAAGTACCGACATCAATTTAGTTATGTACTTTCCTCGATATTTACTTGTTCTTTGATGAGGTTCTTCAAGGTCTTGAAGAGGATTTTTAGATCTTTCAGTGACGTTTCTTTTTCCGTATAAAAAACATTAAAAAATTGCTTCTTACTTGCAGATTACTTGCGTGCACGAACTGATGACGTTATGTCTGAAGGACCTGCGGCTGGGGAACGCATGCTATGTAAGTACATCATTATCTTTTCGCGTGGTCTTTTACGGGTCATACGTTGAATTCCCTCTGACAGAAAATTGTTTTGTAACCCAGCTGTGGGAACATTGCAGCCAGATTATGCATAGATGAAGGGAAAATAACTTGTAATTCTATAAGACGATATAATATGGTTGGAAAAATTTTGAAATGAGGCTGCCGAGTCATTATTTTATTCGAATATAATTGAATGCTACAAAACGAGCTAATTATGGCTGCAGAGCTACATAAATGAAAACATAACAATATTTGTTATTTGTGTTAAAACTTACTGTTAAGAGCCTTTGTTAATTATTTGAGCTCACTGTGGTGAACTGTTCCCCTGAGTCGTCAATTTAAATAAAGGTATCGTGTAGGATATTATTTGGATATACCTAAGTATTTTAAATTATACAAATAGGTGTGTACATATGTGGTTCACCACGGACCACTAAGTCCTATTTAAGTACACACATGAGTGACATAATATCAAGTGTCTAATCCCCGAAGGGTTAGGTAGGCGCGTATCTAATACTAGTACTTCCACATTTCCCAGTTATGAGTGATCAGGGAATCATGAAATGTTGAGTAGGTATCAAAAAATTGCTCTAGAATTCGTTTTGGTAACAAATGAAATCATACACTGACCTTATTGGTGAGGTTTAGAAAGGTCAGGTGCGTAGTACTCAAAACCAGAGTGTTTGTATAATGAACGTGGACCAGGCGCAAGGAGTACGTAAGGATCGTAGCAGGTGGCGTCTTGTGGTTTCTGCCCATCCCCCATAGAATCCCGAGTTTATGTATGAGAAAATATATGTGTGTTTCTTTATATTCCAGACTTCTACCGCACTCCCCTGTCGCTGTACCCAGGTCTCCTACCTGCTGTCGAGCAAGAGTACAGGAAGAGAACAGGGAATGCCTTCAAAAGTAAGTTTTTTTTCTCTGTCATATACGGTTTTCCTCCTGAATTAGTTCTGCGGTTTTTCAGTCAACGTATAAGGATACAAAAGGTGATGAGGTGGTAATTGGGTATGTTTAGTTAATATTTATACAGCGTGTAACAGAAAGGGTATAATCATATGGAATGCTGTGGTACGGACCATCAAACTGAACAACTTTCTCTATGGGACCACCATCGAAATCGTAAAAAATAATCAGCTGTCCCATACATTTGGGTCGAGTAGGTATTTAAATTTTGTATAGGACAGCTGATTATTTTTTTACGATTTCGTTGGTGGTCCCATAGAGAAAGTTGTTCAGTTTGATGGTCCGTACCACAGTATTCCATATGATTATACCCTTTCTGTTACATGTTGTATAGTTACGGCCACGGTTAAAGTTATTTTAAATGGTGAGTATTTATGTACTTCGTTGTTGGAGTGGTCGCAAACGCGACTGCTGAGGTCCTGGGTTTTTTCATTAGCAATATCTCAGTAGCAGCCACGGAGTCTGGATTTGTGCCCGGTTGATGGCAATAGGCTCGCCCCCTATTACTTAAAACATAACTGGCGAAATGTAGGTGTACTATTATGTACACCACTGCCTAACCCTTCGGGGATTACAGGCGTAATGATATATCTTAGGTTTGTGTACTTTTCGTGGCGTAAACATATTTGTACATTATACAACCAATAGCAACCAGAAGTAAAGATGCTCCATTCAACTGTTGTTAGTATGGATGGACAGTAAATGTTATGTCAAAACAATATTTCATTATTTTGTTCCGAAATGATTAATAAAATACAGAATCTTTACTGCTAAAGTCCCAGTCGACCTCGAAATCTTTTTGATATAAAATAATGGCGTCTTGTAACAATTTTCCAATAAAATAATGAGATTGAAATGAAATTTTCTCTTCATAATATTTTATATATCCGTTGCTTTGCAAAATTGGAAATGAATTGAATATTTGACGTTAAAATTTTCATTACAGATTATTAGAAATTAAAAAATAAAGATTATCTTAGCTGTTTTAGCTATAATATTTCTTACAAATAATTACTGTGAATAATTGAAAGGACAAAGTGATATTTTATCTATGCTCAATAGATACAAATGTATAAGATTGAAGAGTCTGTTAGTAATTAAAAAAAAACCAACCGTTTACAGAATGATTATTAAAGTAACTAAGGTACTTAAAACTATTTTTTTTAATTTATTTTTGTCTGTCTGTTTATTTCTTCCTGCTAATCACCGAAACGGCTGGACCGATTTTGACGGGACTTTTACTGGCAGATAGCTGATGTTGTAAGGAGGAACTTAGACTTACTTTTATTTTAGAAAAAAACAAACATGATTTTTTTAACAAAATCCGATTTTAATAATAATATGTTTATAATAATTTCACGCGGACGAAGTTAGTGATAAAGATAATGCTCATGATGATGAAAGTCAAAAATGCATTAACATACCTAAGCTTACGGAAAGCTGATGTTAATACTGTCCAAAGTCGTTGCCGAAATATGGAACGATTTCATTGCTCTGTTTTAAACTTTCACGGTTTACACTTACACATAAACTGTCACTTACGGGATATCTTCCGTGATTGTCAATTATTTTGAGCGCGTTTTTTTGTCTATTATTGTTTATTTTTTTCTAGGCCCATAACCTATTGAAACTACAAGAGCTCGCCACAGACAAACACTTTATTTCTTGAACAAACACAACAGCATACTCTGTGTTGCTATTATATATTATTTTGTTACATATTTAACAGGCGCTTGCAACAGCGTCGAAATATCGGGAGCTCAAAATAATAGACAATCACGGAAGATATCCCGTAAGTGACAGTTTATGTGATTTCATTGCTATTTATCTAGGTTTTTCCGTGAATGATATTAGAGAAGAAAAACCTACCGTCCAATATATATTTTCACAGCATTACCAAATGCAGCTTACTTTTTGATTTCATGTCGAACTAATTACGATTTCAAGAACCGAATTTGAATCAAAGCGCGGCTATAGAGCGTTTGCATTTGTTTTCTCATTTTACGGAATTTTACCGTACCATGAATAATTCGAAAAATAAAAGAAGATTCAAAGCAAGGCGTATTTATAAAGTGCAGCATGGCTGTTTTAGCGCTAGTAGTATGGTTGTTTTACTGTCGAAACTGACGTCGTCATCTTGTTTATGTTCTCATTATCAACGAGCGCCAAAAGATCTGTGTTCACTTCACTGCAATTCACGAACTTGGGTTATGTGATCCTTATGCCTTTTATAAGAAAGTAATATTTCTAGTGCTTGATGCGCATCACGGAAATGTTGCAACTACAGCGCTAAAATCGAAATCGAACGATGTATTATTTTCCATCGCATGTATTTGAGAAATAATGTGCAACAGTCACACGGTAATAACAGTTCAACAGTATACAGCCGTATTATTTGAAATGTGTTAGAAAAGCGCTGCAGCACAAGCCAGCGTTTATTTGCTCCATTTATAAGTGTTGGCTTAAGGTCTCCACCGTTTTATTTATTTATATAACTGTTTCTTTTCCACCTTCGCTATTTTCAACATTTCCCACCTTAGTGGGAATTGTGAGTTGCATTTTTAGCGGTTAGTTTAAGTGGTGTCTTTAGAATACTAAAGAGAATAGGTATTTATTGAAATTTTCAGGCACAATTTTAAAAATATAAGAAGATTAGAGATATAAATGGATATAAAAGTCTGAAATCGTCAACCCATCTTGAGCAAGCGTGGTGATCAATGCTTGTGCTTTCTCTGTTGAGAAGTGGCCTATGCCCAGCAGTGGGACAGTAATAGGCTGGTATTATTATTATTTATTATTATTATTCTTTATTTCCTTTATTCATTAAACTACATATTATTTACATTTCTAAATATTCTAATATAAAACAATATAAAAAAAATATAAAAAATAGAAGCCCACCGGCATCGGGGACAGGGTCCGAGCTACCGATGGTCAGGGCTCTTGAGAGAGGAACCTCCTAACAATACGCGCCGTGTCCAGAAGTACTGCTTTATGAATCAAGCCCCGCCTCGAGAGCCGCTCAAGAGCCTCCGCAGATGTTGTTCGAGGCTATTGGCTATTATTCTTTATTATTATTATAAGAAGAGAGATTAGCATTCTGAAACTGTTGCAAATTAGCGTTATATATAGATAGAGCATACCTTAATTGCACTACGGAATAATGCCAATTTATTGCACCTGAAGGCCTAGGCGTGGCCTAGACGAAGTGAAATCTGTCAGTGAAAACGATGACGAAAAATCAATTTACGTGACTGACATAAGCAAAGCTTATGGCAATGCTGTTACAAGTGGTTGTAGAAATATGAAACACTTTGAAAGCGAGTTTCACTTTTTAGGGATCTCGAACACTACGCAGTTACAATCCCGACTTGTCGCATGACCGGCCGCTATCTTGAACAATACTGGTCGCACGCAATCAAACTTTCTTCCTGGTCGAAGCTTCTACCAAAAGCTGGCCAAATCGTGGTCGTCGCTGCGTAGTGCGCGAGGTTCCTTAGACCCTCTGCAGAGGAAGCAAATTTTGGAATAATGTGGGTGGGTACATTCACCACATTATTCCAAAATGTGCTTAGACTAACAATTTAACAAGCTACAATTTTTCGAACTTACGTGTTTAATAAGAGGTTTTGTTCTTCTAATTCCAGATCACATGTTAAGTAAGGAACTGTGGGCTGGCGACACACTGGGCAAGCGCGGCACCAAGACTGCTATCTCCCTCATAATGCAAGGCAAACACCCATACTATGCGTAAGAAACGTATTCAACCTTATTACCTATTTGATGTTAGCAAATGTGTTTTGGTAAAGGAAATCTAGTTTTAAATACCTATCTGTTTGAGTATTTTAGATCATGACATTATCATGTGATTCAATACCATAATGACCACACATAGAAAGCAGGCTAATGTTCAGTCATTTTCATTTTCTGCTATTACAGGCAGCTCCTAGAAAATAATATATTTTACTCAATGTAGGCTTATTAAATCTTACAGGAACACTTGTATTGTAACTAACTATTCTTTGTCACTTTTCGACTATCGAGGGGTTTATTTACCAAGCTCGTTCAATTCGGTGATCAATTGGTCATTTCGTCACGTCATGTAAAATGGTCATAAAGTGACAATTCATAACATTTATTACATCTGTGACCATTTTAAGAATTTTCCCGTGACGCCTTAGTTACCCCTTTTTTTTTTTTTTTTTCGGATTGGAAATCTTCAAATAACTCCTCCCACTCTGGGCTGTCCCGCAACCCTGGCAGCCCTTATGGACCCTAAAGGCGGTTAATTGGTGAATGCAATTCTCACAGATGTTCCCAAAATAAACTGTCAAAAACCTCCACGCTTATTTCCTTCCCTTGTTTAAATGTCAAAGACCGTCTATTTGATCGTTGAAACAGCCCACTGAAATGTAGTCTGTACATGTTCTAAACACATTTGAGACAGCACTGCCACTGCGTATGTCTACAACATTCTGGCATCGCTGCACGGTCGCGCGACTAACTTCCCCACGGAACATGACTCTGCATTGTTATCGCACTCAACAAGTAACTAGTAAGCCAGCTAGCTTCGTCTGCAGAATATCTTTGTCTTTATCAGGGTTTCGTGCTTAGCTAGGATATTTAATTTTACTGTAATGTTAGATATATACTCTTGTGCGATGTGTGTAATTCACTAAAGTTAGCTGTAGTGATTTCGTTATGACTTCTTACATCTGTATAGGCAGTAGCTAGTAATAGGTATAATTTAGTTGACAGTGATAGCCTAGTGATGTTACCGTCGGACTGCCAAGTGACTACTGATTTTGCGGATGCAAATTAATCCGCAAAATCAGAGAGTGCGTGTATGTATAATTATCACTTGCTTCGGTGAAGGAAAAGATCGTGAGGAAACCAAACCAGCATGCGTGAGAGATATTTCTCGACGGCATATAAAGTCAAGGCCGAGGTCCAGATGAGCGGCATGAAACTCTGACACCAAGTTATACCAACCAGACCACACGAAAAAGAAAGAAGTGGACGGTGGACCTAGGCCAAAGTGATTTATTGACATTTATCTGATACCTAATTACCTACTTACATAAAATAAGGGGCACAGATAATTTATTCATCGACACAGATTTGAGAAACAAAACTATTTTGACTGAGTTTTCTAACATATTTTATCCACTAACATTAACACTAGAAACGTGATATTCACCATGTTTACTGTTGGTTTTGAGTTCCTGATATTTCGACCATGACAGTTTAAAAACTTATATTTTATTCACATTATACTCATAAACATTTTCTAGTTTCCTTTAAAAGATTAACAGGCTTCATTTTAAACTTTTTAAAAGCAGTGCATTCAAACATCCAACCTTTTGTGTCCAACACTTACTGTCGCGGCAAAGGAAGTGAAGAATAGAGCCAAAGAAAGCTAAAGAAGCTTCTAAAAGGAAAATTGTAAAACTTCCTCACGTTGCCAAGATTTTTCCGAAGTTATTTATAATTCAGGAGTTTTACTCAATTCATGTTATCGTGTACATTGCAGGGAAGAGGGACACTATTGTCCGTACGGCAAAAGGGGATGGTGGTGATAGGTAATTCAGACTTTTTTCCTCAATTTCTGTTGTTGGTTGAGCGCTTTTGTGAGTCAGCTTATTTTCAATAATTTGGGGTACCACCTATTTTTACTTACATCATTTGCGGGTTATAGGCACAGTGCTTGTAGACATTTCGATTGTATAATTTACGATTTAGAATTGTGTCAATATTAAAAAAACAAGCTTTAAGTAATAAAAATAAAATCATTTTTTAAAACAAGCTTTTAAATTTATGTGAAGTATTTTTTTTTGTATTTTTCTCAGCGTACCCTTTTAATTGATACCTATATCATTGAGGTGCATAAAAAATAACTAGTCTGCTTTCTTTAAGAGTCCACCATATTGAATTTAGAATTACGTCACTTAGCTAACCACGCATTATCTTCCAAACTAAACGTGCAAAATCTCAGCTCAATCCGTTGCGGATAACTGTTTTAAAATTCAGCTGCAAGATTTGATGTAAACAAACATACATACAAACATTGCAAGTTAAATAGAAGCTTGTAAAAATCGCAAATTAATTGACAATAACTGAAAACTAAAACATGCAATGTAAATAATGATCTCTTCCAATCATTTAAAATACAGGTATTGTCTTGACTTATACCTTGTGTTGTTTTAAAATATACCTAAGACTAAGCAAGTGAAAGGGGCTGGGTAGAAATCCCCATAGCCTGTAGTTACCTATCAAATTAAAGTAGGAACTGAATCACATTCTCATTTAGCCGAAAGCTTTTTCGAGCACATTTTGTCGCATAAAAGGCTAGCAGCAATTTAGTTAAAAACAAAGAACTTTTATGAACAATTAATATTTGAAATTATACCCCACCTCATTGGTCGAGTGGTCGCAAGCGCGACTGCTGAGTATGAGGTTCTGGGTTCGATTCCCGGGTCGTACAAATTGTTATCGGGTTTTTCCGTCCGGAATTTCTCAGTAGCAGGCACGAGGTCTGGATTCGTACCCGGTTGATGGCAATAGGTTCGCCACCTATTACATGGGACTTCAATATAACTGACAAAATGTGGGTGTACTATTGGGTGCACCTCTGCCTAATCCTTCTAAGATTACAGGCGTGATTTTATTTGTAATTGAAATGATGAGCTAAAACAAAACATAATATACTTTTCTCAAACATGCTTGGAAATTGGAGCATTATTATGACAACCTTCTTCGAGATAAATCGAAATTGCTGTACTGGCCAGAAACACGTGACCAGCGGCCGAGAAAAGTTGTATGAAAATCTATATCTGTCGTGTTTAGCGGCCAAATAAATGACTAAACTCATATCTGTCGTGTTATTTAATAATGGAACCATCTTTTACTCTGAAATGTGGCAACCAAGGAGGTAACTTATCAAAGATTTTATTTAAATTTCGAATTGGCTTGCAAATAGAAAGCGGTTTACTTTGTTTTAATTTCCTCGCATTATTTGAGAAAAGTACTATACAAGCCTTGGCCACAACTAGGCATTGATGGACTTACGTATGTGTGCCTCGGCTTCGCCTCGGCCCATATTATACGTTCGTACAACAATGCCTCTGTTGCTGGCCGCTGCAGTAATGTACTAATACTTATTTATTTTGTACACAGCCGATATTAATTATTCATTTTATATTAAGCATTTTATTTCTAAGTACAATGTACCTTCTTATGTACATCAAACATGTCAACCTAAAACATTCATTTCTTTATACATCAACTTGAAAATGTATTCGTATTACATTTGTTTCAGTACTGAGAGTCCTCGGGGAGACAACAATATGGAGCCAGTAGAATAAAACAAAGTATATTATATACTGCTTAAACCTAACTGTTGTAACCTCACTAGTCAAACAATATATATAGTAGCTAGTAGCAATATAGAACATTATTTGTGAACTAAATATGTATGATTTCGACAATGTATGGACTATATTTTGTAAAGTGCAAAATTTTGAATTGAATTAAATTGTGAAAATATAACGTTTATGTGTCGTTGTTTTTTTCCATAATGCCTACTTTTTTATATCGGCCTACTCTGTCGCACTGCTGGGCTAAGGCCTCCCCGATGGCTTTACAATTGTCTATACAATTTGCCTCCTCCGACAAATCCGTCAACAAGGAGTCCAATGCTTACTTTTTAGACTTAAATTCTTTATGTTGGAAATGTAGGAATACTGCTGCAGATCAATTTCTCTATAATATCGTTCTCATCCTGGCCTGAGTTCACTGAGTAAGACTACCTATTGCAGTGCATTGCACTATTATCAAAAATAACTACCTATTGGATTTATAATGATATCTCTTATTCAATAAACAAATTCAGTTTCAAATTTAGACATGGAAAACCCATATGTCGACGTCGTTCAGCAATGAACTATTTGTAATAAGAATAGCCGTCCTGGCGGGCATATAACTCATCTTAAAGAAACATTGTAAGCATACAGCAATCTACAACAAGCAATAACAATGTATTTACAAGTACGATCGTCTAAAACAACTGCAGCCGTTATTTTGTATACGTGCACTTATGCACAAACTTGTACTATAAAAGAAAATTATGTTTAGTACACGGGGCATTCGGAACTGTTCGCTTATGCATTCAGACTCTAAGACAATGTTATAAAGTTTAGAGAGCTCGTTGAGCACTTTCACGGAGTTAAGCGGAATGAACACGAGCACTATTTGATTTGAACGGAATTGAAAATTTTGTTCGCGACTGTACTTTGCAGGGATTTTAACAAGCATGGTTAAAACTGTTTCTGTTTACGGAAAAGACTTAGAATAGGAAGCCTGAAATATCATAAAGAAATGGGCCCTGAAATAAAATAGTCTCTAAACTACTATAAAGTACAGCCAATTTCCTCCAAATAACATAATTTATTTTCAGATGGCGGGATAAATGTAAATTCTGGAATATTCAGAAAATAAAATATGCTAGATTAAACCCAAAGCGAAAATTTTCTATTCCGCATTTTCTATTCCGCGGTCGGGTGTATTTTCTCAAATATTTTCAATTCGCGGCTCGCAATAAGCGGAAATTTTGCTCCGAAGCCTTGGCCAAGATACCTACTTGTGTAGTGATAGGTAGGTTGTTAGCCACAATCAGTTTGGGATGGATAATATCGAGAGTGGCTCGCAGTCTGCCAGACCCCTGTAATTCTATCCCCCGAGATGTTTCCCAGAGCCTGTCAGCATCGATTTCCTGCCCCATCCACTTATCAGTACCTACACTTTTTTTGGTTTCCCGATAAATTGGAGTACGGATCATCTAGTTAGTAAGTTTGAGACTCGCAGAGTAATGTTTATGGGTTCTAGCAAAGTTTGAAAGCCTGCGTTTTGTATCACAATTTATTGTTATGTAGGAACGATAATCTTTGAAATTATCGTTACCTATATCATAATTTTCCTCGTTTACAGTATGAAGGTGACAAACATGTGACATTTGCTATAGTGCATCACTCCCAAATACCTACTGGTTGACAAATCCCAACAAGATCCCAAATCAACACTCAAATTAAATAAAAGAATCAACTTTTAAATTAAAGACGGGGTCCAACCATAATTGAAACTTAGTCTCGGCAAACAATTTCTCTAATTTGATTCTATTTCGTTGAAAATTAATAAAGGACGTGCGTCGCGTGCAAAGTCGCGCCTCGGCAGCCATGACGACTCGCTCAATTCGTCCGGCTGTTCCCAAATTATAGCGCCTTATTAATTATAGCGGTTAAATAATTATAACGTGCCGCCTGAGAAACTTTCCTACCAAATTGCAAGACTTCGCCAGAAATGAAATAATTATACTTCGATAAATTATCCCCCGAATGACAGGAGCGAGTTTTGGTCAACTTAAGTTAATAGTTGGGCTCGCTCGGCCAGTGTCTTTATTAGAGAAAAATAAAGAAAAAGTGCCATTCACCGACGCAGCTCACGTACTTAGTATTAATTTTGGGTTTATTGAATAATACGTGACCCTCATAAGCAATCTGTACACACTACACTTGATAGAGGTTCCGCAAAATTGCGTCCACTCAAGTGGATTGGGTCACTTATTCCTAATAGAAGGTGTTTTCCGACCTGGAGACCTTTTCCGAAGGTCTAGTTACATAATCACTGTTTACTTTAAGTGTCTCGAACTGAAAATATATGACTGGAGCGTCGTGCAGAAATCAATAAAGTTACAATAATAGCGGTACCTGACCCCTTTAGGAGACACAAAACGTCCGAAACAATTCTGTATAATGTGAAAAATTCCGATGAGGGTGGGTGTTCGGAGTTCGCCTGTTGTGTACTTAATGACGTTAAGCGTCCTCAAACGCGACAGGGTTAAAAGCTTGTTTCGTGAAAGCGTACCTAATGTCAAATAACAACAAGAGCCCTTCGTGAGAGATGAAAAAGTAAATTGTGAAGCTGGTGGCAGCGTCGGAGCCCATTTACTGTAGAACTTGTGAAAACTCGCAGCAAACGACGGGACAAGCGGCTTTTAACGATGTCTGACGATCGACGAGCCTCCCTCCCCGCACCTCGCCCTCTAGCGATGCCTCCCCACAATACGCACATTACTTGTAATGCTAATTTCATCGGTCTTGTCTTTTGCAAACTTTTATACAACCCACTTTATAGCGAATCTTCATTAATAATTTTAAATAAGTACAACTTTGCCGTAATTGAGGTTTGTATAGGTAATTACAACCAATGTTTGTATAGCCCCATGCCCGAAAGCTTTCTAGGAAAAAGGGTTACCAATATTATATCAGCAAAATATTAAGAAAACAAGATACGAACCTAACCTACCGAACGACTACGTGTAGCTTATTTGAAGACTCCCGATGTCCGAATAATACGGTCCCCTCAGTAGCTACTCCATATTGTTTATTATTCTCATCAGCGTCATAAGTAGGGACATAAGGGCAAATGTCGTTTGACAAAATAGTTCTTTATCACTTTCCTCTTAAATTCTCTTTAGTCATTCTGTATACGGAACCCAAAATGAGCGTCATCGAATTGAGTGGCTCACGTAGTCTGTATCAATTTGTAGGGACGTGCTCGAGATGGCAATAGTGTGGCACGACCAAATTAGAGCCTTATTCTTTTACCCGGCGGTAATGATCGCCGTTTAATTAAACTAATGAGGTATCTGTAAAGGTTTTATTAATTTCGGTACGCCATTTACTAACCACTAATGGAGGGAGGGCCCTTTATTGAACGATTTGTTGCTCATTATATCGATGTATCGGAGTGATTTCGTTCGGTAGCAGTTAATCGCTGTGTTGTGTACGTTTGTGTTGTTAATGAGAATTATGTGTGTTAATGTACACTGTAGGCCGATGGCGATTGGATTTACATCAAAATTTCTAATTTTGCAAATTGAAAATTTTGCACAAAATTTATGGTTTACATGGCCATTAGCGTTTGTCATTTAGTATGGCTAATCAGAGTACAGCAGTGGCGCTTTGGCTTCATGAATATGTAATGAGGAGATTGTATTATTTTTAAGTAAAGCCTTCCCATAAACAATGAATTTCCAATCCATACGAGATTTTTTGGCAAGCATTAATAAACCAGTAGTCAATACAATAGTGTCATCAGAAAACCGTTCAATAAAACAATATGATTTCCTCTACAGAAAATCTATAGGAACGAGCGAAAGAACTCCAATAAATATCGAACAAAGGGACAAAATTTGCAAAGGGTTGAAGTTAAGACGAGTTTTCTTCGATAATAATCTTGAATTCTTGAACCTGGAACAAACGAGTTCAAACCTAGGAACAGATAAGAAGTTCCAAGTCTCTTGATATAAACTTTAAAAGCCATGATTCAAAGAAAATGGCCGGCACCACAAAGACAGGGCTATAAACATGAATCTTGATAATAAGAATATGGCGAACAACTTGCGGCTTACAGATGTGGCTGTTAATAATGTTTACGGTATTTTAGAAAGATTTATTTTGAAATTGAACTTAGACGACTTGTAAATAGAATCAAAAATTGGACTATGATATTTTCCAGATTTTCTCAAGTCATGCGGAACAAACAATAATTGCATGAGGCGGCTAAACCCGTAAGAAAGAAGTTTACAGACTTTGTTTTTGAAAAACAGGTGCCTTGTTAATCACTTGTTTTGATAACGAGAATACGAAAATACCCACCTTAATATCCACCTTAAAAAAGGTACTGAATCGCCATGAGAATGTGACGTAGAAGAAAGAAATTGGCGTGTTTTTTTAAATTAATTTAGTCGACATCAAATTCATCAATTGTGCTACCTCTACTATAATAAAGTTAGCGAACAACAGCACAGTAGGTGTAAATTAATCAAGAAGGCTATCTCCACAGGGCAAAGTTTCCAGTACTAATGTCGTAATTACCGCGAGATGGCGCTGCAGTTCACCGCCTAAACGCGAATATTTGGCCAAGCGCGGTGGCAATTAATATTGCTTTCTGGCGCTATTCGCATTAATTTAACTTAACAATACAAAGTTGGCGTTTTGCGTGACTAAATGGTACCATGAAGGAGCTAGAGTTGAACAGGGAGGTTCCCTAATGTGATTAATCGACGTCGTATAGTCGCTCCAATTTCGGTTATAATGGGTTATATTGAGAACATAATAGATACTAAGAGACAGCTGAGTGGCTAGGAATGTGATTAATATAGGCCTAGTCGGAGTCGGGATTGGAATAACAATTTGAAATCTTAGTGATGATTTATTAGAAACTCGGCTTTTGCCTGTGGCTTCGCCTGCGTGGGGTCAGGTTATGGGAACCGTTTACGGGGATAAAAAGTGTGACATACATGTGAAGTGTATGAAATTTTATCAGAATCCGTTTCACCGTTTAGACTTGAACTACAGACAGAGTGACAGAGGTACTTTCGCATTTAGTTCACAATGGAACAGTATGGATTGCGGTCTTCTGCAAAAGGTCTTTTCAAATTAGCTTTAAAAAATATCCTGTGGTAATTACTTACAAATCTTTTAGAGTAACATTTTGTAATCCGACCGCTTTTTAGGTGAGAGTACTTAGTTAAAAACAGAATTTTATTTTGCGGATAAAATCAACTTTTCCAATATTCTCTTGTCTTTTATCATTTTCATCATTCTGTTTCAATTATCCCATTTTATTTAAGGAAGGAGGGCAGGAGTTACAGCTTGTCTTTTTCTTCCATGTTTCTGTTATACAGGATGGCTATTTAGTTACCTGGATCCTACAAGGAGAAACAACTTTCCCAAAGAAACTTGTATCCGAATTATGAAAAAAAAAGAAGCTTTTCATACATGTATCGAAACAGTCCGTCGACAGATGTGTTGTTGTTGTAGATCTTTGGGAAAGTTGTTCGATATGAAAGGTAGACTCACCTCCTTGAAGGATCCAGGGAAAAACCAAATCACCATACTGTAATATAATGACGAACGATTACCACAGAACATGCCACTTTCAGACTTTCTCTTGTAGCGATTTATTTAAAAAGGCAAAGGATACGTTGTTATCGTATTAACTTCACGGTGATTACCTGTCAACCTGAGCGTGGATGGCCACCGCATCAATACGTAGTGAGTCAGTGACGTGACGTCGGTGATACGGTGATTGACAGGCTATTAGGTTTCCATGGCTTATTACCAAAGTTCGGTTTGTTGCGAGTTTATTGTTATTGCTCGTGAAAGTAAAGGTAGTAGGTACGAGTACCTACCACGTAGTAGTGCTTTGATAGTCTTTGGCTAGTCTTTGTACTTTTTTACCACTTGTGTATTCTTTAAAGGGTGTAAACATACCCTTAGCGAGGCCAAAAGGCTTGTTCCTCCCGTCATTGCATTTTTTTAATGTTCTAGACCATACCATACCATACCTTCTAGTTACGGAGATGTTGGGGGGTCAAGTTCCAATTTTTTTACAAGATTTTTTTTAAATACGTGTCTAAAGTTTTGATTTTTACTTTAAACACCTTTACGACCGCCGTACTATTCAATCCATCCATCAGCACAATTTTTTGAGTGCTTTACATTGTGTTCTACTGTAAAACGTCATTTTTCACCCCAAAAAAAAGTACTTTCCCAGCAACTTTGACAAAAAATAAAATAAATAAAAATAGGGTTCTAACCAAGTTCTAATCACCAAAATCTGAAAAAAGTCCGAAATTAACACGGTTTTTTGGATTTTTGATAAAGTTGCGTTCGGCGCTCGAGGTCACAAACTTGGATTATTCATTAGACAAACATCATAAAGAAGTCTGTAAAAAATCAGAACTACCGGATTTGACGCTAACTCTGATGTTTAAAGTTACTGAACTAAAAACACTTATGCTTTTATTTGTTCACTTACAGAATTTTTCACTGAAACAGCAAAAACAAACATTATTAATTTGTAGGTGCCTTTTATCTTCTTAGCTACCCATTTAAATACAGCTACAACTTTATTCCCCGTAATCTCTCCAAGTCTCCAGCTTGCAAAACTTTTATAGGTACACAAACATGCGTTTAATTCACTTCCTGTAACTAAATACATTTTTGCACAGCAAAAGAGTCTACGTCTGCTGCGGAGGAGCTCGTGGTTAAATAAGAACAGCCACTTGGGTCGATCTTTAGGTTAAGCCGTGCCCACCTAGGTTGGTCCGAGGATCGGTGCATACAGAGTTTCCTCCGTGCCTCGGAAAGCACGTGGTCCCGGCTGTCACATGTAGATATTTGACAGTCGTTACAGGTAGTGGTAGTGGCCCGAAATTCTAACAATCAGTCTTACCAAGGAGTATCGTATTACCCAGTCATAACTGGGTTGTGGAAGGTCAGATGAGCAGTCGCTCCATGTAAAATACTGGTATTCAGTTGTATCCGGTTAGACTGGAAACCCACCCCAACATAGTTGGGAAAATGCTAGGCTATATAAAAGGAGTTTTCGTCTGTAAAGCAAAGTAAGTCAGATTGAACTGAAATCAACGTTTCTATTCAACAAGAGTCGTTGTCTGGCGGCCATTTTGAATTTGAGAATTAATTAAAAACGGCGGTTTTGTTTTGTCATGAAGTTGAAAAATATTTTTACAGTGTTTTTTTTCTTACATGTCTAGGTTAACAGATTTTGGCACAAAAATCACATCAAACCCATAATTGAAAAGTAATTTGAATTAGGTGGGAATGTATTAGCGTATAAGGTCAGAGATTTTAATCGATAGTTGTGTTCATAATGCGCTTAGATCGCATGAAAAAGTTTATTCTGAAAAGACTGAGTTCACACTTGCCGCTTGTAATGATTTATACCTACAATTTTTAGAATTATTGAACGAGACGATGCCTGTTTAATGGAAACAATCAGAAAAGTAATTATTTTTGACGCGGTAACCGGTAATCAGGGGAGAATGGAAGAAAAAAAGGTATTGCGCCGACCCTAAGTAACATGGGACAATGGCAGGAAGACAGACAATGTAGCGATACAAATCTCTGGGGTACGTTATATTCGTTTTTTAAATAAAGTTAAAAAATATCCTCTATATATTAAATAACATTGCTTCAATAAAGTTTTTTGTACACATGTATTCTGTTTATTTTGAAGTTAGTTCGATGGAGTGGTTCGTTTCAATCGAAGGGGAGTTGTTTTCATGTTTGTATTGTGGTTGTTTGCAATTGCAGGTTGCATGTATCCAGTGAGGACTTTTAGCTGATGTAGTTACACTGTTGTTGATACTGTTATGATTTTCTATGCACTGGTATTTCATTAATAGAAACGTCATACAGTGCAATGAAAAAGACATTCTGACATTCTGAGGATAATTTGAGCCCTTTCTGGAGTAAATGTGTTGTGTCCGCTGTCCCCACGTTCTAATCAAAGCGATTGGTTGCGCAAATACGCACTTCTCGGATTCAAATGTCACTAATTTGTTAGGAAAGCCTCAAGTTGGTCTGTCGGCGTGACCACATGTTCGGGTTCGCCGATCAAAATGAACGCGATGTTCGCGTGTTTGTGCGACGGTCGCTTTGATTAGAATTCTGGCTGGGCTTACTTCCGACTTATTATTGTTTTATATAGTTTTTCTATCTCTAACTAAACGAACACTATTTCCCCTCATTATTGCAGCCGCAGCTTTACAAAATGGTATGGGTAAGTGATAGTGTACAATGCCGGATGCCAGCTAACTTTCGCCCGTATTCACGAAGTTCCTAACGATTACAAATTAAACTCTTTGCTGAAACACTGCAGAATTGCGGATTCAGTTGTGCTTCGAATTTGCTCCGTAATTTGTCTGTGTTATTCCAAATATTAACTACTAGCTGTTGCCCGCGGCTTCGCTCGTGTTTTGGTCGGTCGGAATTTCAGTAGACCAGAGATTACCCTCAACAACCTCAAAAACTCACAAACTTTACCTCTTTATAATATTAGTATAGATTCGATCGACGTTTTGATGAAACGCTTGTTCGGGGAAACGGTTGGTTTAGTTTATACTTTGTTAAATTGTAGCTTTATGTTAATTGGTTTATTAATATAGCAGTTTCAAGTAAATTGTTGTAGCTTGTATTGTAATAGAGCCATAGTTGACATCGTTTTTATAATGTTTGTAATTTTTCTAATGATTTGTTAGAAAAATTAATAATGTAATAATCATTAATGTTTTTTTTTTATTAGCATTAGCATTACATACCTAGTTTCCCAGTATCAGGCGGTCCCGGCTGTCATTTGTAGATCTTTGACAGTCGTTACAGGTAGTCAGCCGCCCCAAAGCCTGACAGCCAGTCTTACCAAGGGGTATCGTATTACCCAGTACTAACTAGGTTGTGGAGGTCAGATAGGCAGTTGCTCCATGTAAAATACTGGTATTTAGCTGCATTCGGTTAGACTGGCCCCAAAATACTTGAGAAAAGGCTAGACACTTGATGGTGATGATTATTAGCATATCTTACTTACTTATTATTAATTATATTATATTATTATTATCTTATTAGAAGCTCTAATAATAGTCAGCCTACAACGTGCCCACTAGTGGAACACAGGTGTCCTCTTTATGAGAGGGTAGGATGAAATATATATTAGTTAATAAACAAAATAATTGTTAAATAATCAAGTATCAAGAAGAACTAGGAATGAATATAGATATAGTCAGAGGTTATAATTGAGTGGAGTCGGGAGTGTACCTAGTATGTAGTGAGAAAGAAATTATTGATTTACGTTAAAATAACTTTCGACACGACCTTCCTCCAGCTGCGCCACTAATTCCACGAAAGTAACACACGGGGCTTGAACAAAAATTCTCAGAAAAACGACAATACGAACAGGAAAAATATTATTATATAATAAATGAACATAATGAACATAAATGGCCTAAAATCACGTCATTAGTGGCACAAACAGTGCACGGGAACATGACCTTTAGGAACGTTAAGAATACGCCTACAACCTTTTCCTCCTGAAGTTGTGCGTGAAGGAAGATAAACATAAACAACATCCATATTGTTTTGACAGTAAAGCCAGGTGAAACTAAAGTTCTTTATGGCGTGGATTTCGCCTTTGATTTTCCTGTAGTGGCTTTTTGTTCAAAGGAACTCTCGAACGTAGAAAATCAAGGCTCACAGACGTCAATACGGTTTTGTGTGGTAGTGTTCCTATTGCTATGAAAATTCATCAATCATGAAGACTGTTGACTGATTGTTTTTGTCTATTGACTTACATAGACATAGAGCACAATTCTTTTAGAAACTGTCGTTATCAAATAGCTCATCATCGCAACATTCAGATCCGAATTCAATTAGGATCTACTTCCTATACGTCTATGATCAAACTCTATAAATCAGACTTCAGTTCAGGGGGCTTAAAATGGAAGCTTTATCAGAACCGTAATATGCTCACGTTAAAAATTCTTGAAATGGTCTTTATGGTTATGACCACAAAGTCCATTATAAGAGTTTAATTTTTTTAACGTGATTCGTATTATGATTCTGATAAAGCAGCTTTTCTAGATAAGTCTATCATCCGTCGTATAAGTAATCAACGCAACATTTCCTTTGTCTTCCTTTAGTCTATATCCATCCACGTTGCCTAACAATCCTTTTCTTTTTTTTTTTTTTTTTTTAACGATGGGAAATCATCAAATAACCCCTCCCGCTCTGAGCTGAGCAGGAGGGAGTGTCAGACTTTTACTGACTAAAACCCATCCATGTTCCTTCCTTTGCCCTTTGTGTTCCAGGGCCGCGGTTTCTCTTTCGAACAGTCCCGCAACCCTGGCAGGCGTCGGTCCTTACGGACCCCTCCCTGTTTGCTGACTCTCCTTGAGGCGCGCGTGGAACACGAAAGCGCCATCGACACGGCCTGTCGTCATAAGACGGACGGACGGCGAGCTAGCCCATAGCTCACCGTCCACAGGCCCGCGCCTACGGTGGCCGGGGGCCACCACGTGGCCCCCGACGCCCGGTGCGTCTCCCGCGGCGGCTGGGACGTGAGGTTCTCTCCCTCTCACGTTCCGGCACCTCCTTCGCTAGCATGACTGCTTCGCAGAAGCAGGTGACGGCGTCCCATTCCCTCTCGCTCCGGACCATGGATTGAGCCAAGGCCGGAAGCGAGAGGTCGCCGCCGCCGATCGCCGCTACGAGGACACGGCGGTGCTCCGCCCACGCGGGGCAGATCTCCACCCTGTGCTCCACCGTGTCCTCCGGTCGATCCTCACAATGGTAGCACCCGGGCGTTTCCTCCCGCCCGATTCGGTGCAGGAACCTCCCGAAACAACCGTGTCCGGTGAGGACCTGCGTCAGGCGGAAGGTGAGGGCGCCGTGGCGCCTCTCTAGCCACTCCTCAAAGAGGGGACTTATCGCCACTATTGTGGCGTGCCCTGCACGGGGTTGCGACAGTCGCTCTCTCCATGTCGCCATGAGATCGCGCCGGAGGTCTGTCCGCTGAGCGACAATTTGCCGCGGCAGCGGAGTTACCCCCCGGCGTAGTGCCTCCACGCGCCATTCGTGTAGGCGCGCGAGGACTATCGCCTCCAGATCCCATGGCGGCAATCCGGCAAGGAGGCTCGCCGCCTCGCCGGAGATCGTGCGGTATCCCCGGACCAGCCTTACGGCTACGACCTTTTGGGGCGCGTTCAGGTAGTGGGCGGCTCGCCGCCTCAAGGAACGCGCCCACACCGGGGCCCCGTAAAGGGCCATGGACCGCACGACCCCCGCGTAGGGCCTCACCTGCCTAACAATCCTAATGATGTCTCTTAACAAGTATTAGCTAATAATAGTCATACTCCTGCCCATATCCCAATTGATTTAGAGTCGCCACGGAATGTTGTCTTCTTCCTTATTTCTCTATTAGTGATCATCTCATGAGTCTCCCCTTTTAGCCAGATCATCTTTCACACAGTCCATCCATAGTTTATTTGGTCTTCACCTATGTAGTAGATCAATACAATCGACTAGATTTACTACTGCGGTATCGATGACATTTATTATTCTGTCTTAGAAAAGTGCGAAGATGTGAGACACGAAGGCATACGATATTATTTATAAAACGCAATGCTTAACAGGCAAGTCCATATAATATACACAAAGGTACACTATACCCTACTTATTTTGTTAATAGTAACTAGCTGAAAACTCTCGAGATATATTATGATAAGTGAGCAAACAAATTCAGTGTAGAGCGCTTACTGAGCCAACCTCAGGGGAAATTTGCGGCGATCCAATCGCCCATATACAGCTCATATTTCTGCATTACGTGCCTATGCGTTTTTTGCCGATTTCAACTGCAGGCTTTGTCGCGTTTGCCAATCAGCCTAATTCTGAACTGTTTGATTGCTGTTTTTATGTACTTATGTTGGTATATTGGTAGGTTTGTTCAGTTGTGTCTAGGATTAAGCTAAAATCTATAGAAGAGTAAATTAAATTGTAAATGAATGTGGTAAACATATCATGTAACCACGTAGAAATATACAATACATTCTTGGCTGTTCGTTTCCTGATAATACTTGCAATATCAGCCGTGTGAAGGGAGAATAAATGGAAAATAATAATAATATTTCCCAGACTCAGCGATCATTATGCGTATCGTATCAGCCCATGGCTTAATTGACAAGAGCCTGAAGAGGCTCTCGCTAGGCAGATGGATCGAGGGCTTGATTCAAAAAGCGGTACTCCTGGACACGACTCGTATTTTTAGGAGGTTCCTAGAGAGGAACCTCCAGATAGTGGAGTGGTTCCAGAGAGCTGGAGCCCTGGCTGCCGTTAGCTTGGACCCTGTTCCCGATACCGGCGGGCTACATTTTTTTTTTTTTTTTTACTTTGTTTTTGTATTGTTTTTCTAAGGAATATTTAAAAATGTATTTGATTTGTAAAGATTTTAATAAAGGAAATAATAATATTTCCCAGTGAAATTAAATATTAATTGTTACTTTTATATTGTTTTAATGTTTTTATTTAGACATAAAAGAGCTTTGAAGGGATTAATTAGGTAAAGAGCGAGCCTCTTACGCTACAATTGTTTTTCTAGTCCAGTTATTACATAATTATGTGAATCTGTTAATAGTATAATAAAAGCTTCTTCATGAATTCGAGTCGTCTCTATTTTCTTAAGAGGATTTTAATATTTTGATCATATTAAATTCTTTTCCCCGGGGTACGAAAACAAGTCCTACGATAAAAGAAAAGAATTCGTTTTGAAATAATTGAAACATTCTACAAAGCTGCTTAATTAATTACACAAACTACATAACAATGGAATTTGGTTCCATGTCATTTGCAAAATTAATATTCAAACACAACATAATTATTGTTAATAATTATTTAATTTTGATTGATTAATTCAGCGGCATAACACAGGGTTGCCAGTGGTTAACCAATTTGATCCCAGTGCGTTTTCATTTACATCGTTGTTAATAAATCAGTTTTCTATGTCAGCATCGACGGATTACGCAAATAATTAATTTGTCGACCAAAAGCAAATGATTCGCTGATATCCATTAACAGGAATAATAAGCCACATCGAATTTCGTATTCAGCTTTTAATATGTTTAATTAATGGATGACACAGTACCCTGAGGCATATGTCATTATTTTGCTTTCAAAATAATCCCAAATGTAGCGACAGTCGACATTTGCAAACATTATATTGTAATTACATTTGCGGAAAGTTTCAAAGGAAACGATATTCATGTTAACATATGCAGGATTCCAGGAATCTAATATCTTCAGTCGAATGTCAACGTTAAGGAGAGTTGTTGTTACGTGAATGGCAATTATGTGTATATTTATCTTTTACTCAAGTCCGTGAAGCGGTTCGATGGTCGAGGAGATTTTTTTAAAATAAACTGGAACAAAATCGCAGTAGATCGTGAAAGCTGGAACGAGGAAAGGGATATAGGATTATCATAATATAATAAGCTGGAACAAAAAAAATATGCTGCGATAGTTGGCAATCAGTAGAAAAGAAACCTACTGTTGCATTTATGTGGTTGATCATAAAAGGCAGTCTTTATAGCGAACCCAATTCGAATGTTAAGTGGCTAATGTTTTCCCAAGACTGATTTGACAAAATCACTTCCCGTGACCCAAAGGCTGGCTTTTACCTTGGCCAGAGGCTAAGTATTGCCATACAACATGGCAACGCTGCCAGTCTCTTGGGCACATTAATGGAGTTTCTTGCCTATTAATGGAGTTTCTTGCCTATTAATGGAGTTTCTTGATCTTCTCTATGAGATCTACTATTTTCGAATGAGCAACTACAGTCCATTCACAGCTATTATGCCTGTAGCTTATTTATAACTGACTTTCTTCAAAAAGGAGGAGGTTCTCAATTCGGTTGTATTTTTTTTTTTTTTATTTGTTCCCTCATAACTCCGTCATTTGTAAACCGATTTGAAAAATTATTGTTTCATCTGTCTCGTTGAGTGGTTGTGTCTTGAACCGTGTTCGTCAGTTTAAATATCTAGGGCATATTGTTACGGAGGATTTGAAGGACAATCTAGATGTGGACCGGGAGTGCAGAGCATTGTCGGTGAGATGTAATATGCTGATCCGAAGGTTCTCACGCTGCACGGGTTCAGTTAAAATAACTCTTTTCCAAGCATACTGTCAAGTATTTTACACCTGTAGCCTCTGGACTAGCTTTACACAAAAGGCCGTTAATGCTCTTCGCGTCCAGTACAACAATGCATTCAGGATGCTGTTGGGGCTGCCACGTTTCTGTAGTGCCTCTGGGATGTTCGCGGACGCCCAGACTGACAGCTTCGCTGCGATCAGACGCAAGCGAGCAGCGTCCTTGTTGCGTAGGGTGCGTGCCAGTACCAACAGTCACCTGAGTGTAATTGCCAACAAACTGGATTGTCCTATTATCTGGTATCTAAGTCAGCTACATGCTCCTGTAAATATAGTTAATGTCTACTAACATAGTTGTTAAGTTTTAATGTTACTAATATCGTTGTATTTGTGCTGTACGCTAACATAGTTTTTAAGTGAATATGTACTAACGTAAATTTATGGAGTTTATTCTGAAATAAAGAGATTATTATTATTATTATGAAAGGATATGCTTCCCGATTGGTCCCATAGAAATTTCATCAAAATCAGTTAAGGAATTTGGTTGTTTTCCTCACGTTAATTGACACATCACGCGACGTCGCGTGATACTTGCTAGTTTTTGACACACTTCCCGATTTCTGATTGAGCTGAAATTTTGCACGCATATGTATATCGCGAGACAATGCAATATTATGATGACATGGAGCTGATCTGATGATGGAGCTGGAAGATGGCCATAGGAACTCTGTAATAAAACGATGCAACGCCGTCGAGTTTGGACTCGTTTGATTCATCTTGGCAAGTACTTTAGTCCTAGGTAACCAGGGTCTGATGATGGAGCTGGAAGGTGGCCATAGGAACTCCGTTATAAAACGACATAACTCCATCGAGTTTGGGTTCGTATAATTCATCTTGTCGAGTACTTTGTCTCTAGATGGTACCCAGGGTCTGGTGATGGAGCTGGAAGGTGGTCACAGGTAGCCCGTAATAAAATGACACAATCCCATCGAGTTTGGGCTCGTATGATTTGTCTTGACGAGTACTTTGGTTCTAAATGGTATCCAGTGTCTGATGATGGAGCTGGACGGTGGCCATAGGAACTACGTTATAAAACGGCAAAACCTCATCTAGTTTGGGCTGGTATGATTTGTCTTGACGAGTACTATAACTAACTTCTAGTTACAATGTAAAAATTAATTCATGACAAGAATTTGTGTGATAGACTACAAAAAGGGTAAAATAAAAAAACTTTCTGCGAAAACAAAACCGACTTCCGAAAGTCAAGTTATTTCTGTTTTAGTGTTTTTTTGGAAGTCGGTTTTGTTTTCGGAGAAAGTTTTTTTTGACTATGCAAAAGTGCCTGTCACGGGTCTATTTGAAATAAATGCTTTGAGTTTGATTACCAGCTGACAGCGTTAAAGAGGAGTTTTTTGATGCCCTTTCATAGTTTGTTGTTAGTTAAGTTATTTTAGTTTATTTAATCGTTTTTAATTGCTAAAATGATATATAGTTCGTTTAATAAATAAAGAAGTTCTAGACTGATTTTAAAATTAATCATTCAAATCCGTTTCGTCAGTACCACCTCAAACAAAGCTCCAGTAGATAGAAACTCTGTCTAACAGATGTTATTACAATTTCATCCCGCAGCCGTATAAGATATACATACACAATAACGTTACCAGCACCAGACACGTAATAGATACTTCAGCACGTGTACCGCTGTCTGCAATATACCTGAGATTCCTGAGAATACCTTGGAATACACATAGGTAGATGTATTACGTGTATAATCTACCTTCAGGGATTGTCGAACGTACTGTATAATATTATTCTCTCTGGAATATTCTCTTAGCCTAATGAATGTTTATTTAAGCTGTGTGGTAGTGGTCCAATAGTATGACGAGAATGGAGTTAACATAATTGTATCTGGAGCTGTCTGAGTGTCTGCGCTTGTGGATTTTGTAGTACCCCTTTTCATCTTTACCGATTATAAGGATGTCGTGCAATGGCCTAGCCTTCTGCAGACAGGTTAGCCCCATATTAATAATGACACCAATGACCAAACCTTATTGAAAGTCTTTTCAAGTACAACAGTAGCAGTCATGATCTGCCGAACCTTTCCCCAACTATGTATATAAGGGTCGGCTTCCAGTCTAACCAGCTGAATACCAGCATTTTACAAGAAGCGATTGCCTATCTGACCTCCACGACCCAGTTAGTACTGGGTAATACGATATCCCTTGGTAAGTTTGGTTGTCATACTATCGGGCCACTGGCTACCTGTAATGACTGTCAATAACAAATGACAGCCGGGGCCAACCTCTTAACGTGCTTTCTGAGGGACAGAGGAAACTCGGTATGTAATGACTTGAGTGGTCACCCATCTACGGACCCATCTAGGCAAGCACGGCTTAACATAAAGATCGAACGGTTGTTATTATTTAGCTACGAGCTCCTCAAAAGTACTCAAAGTACTGCAGTTTTATTCAGGCCTCTATATTACAAACATACAGTTTGCTAACGTTATTGTCGAAATATTCAAAATGCTCTCCGAATAATTCACAATTTGCCGGTGTATACGGTCTATTGTAGCATGAGCTATTTTAAAATTACATTTTTGCAAACGTGCGCCGTGAGCGAGTGCTCATCTTACTGCGCAAAGTTCACAAGCTGTTTCTATTCATTTTGAAAAGTTTTGCGCGTTATTGCATGTCTGCGGAGTAAAAACAACGCTTTATTATAATCTGTGGTGTTTCATTAAAGTTTGTACTGCAGGCTGGGGTAGTATAATGTATGCAGTGGCGACAGATATCAAGAGTAGGTACCAGACTGAGTGGACAATAAAACAAATATAAAGATGTTTACTAGCGACTTGCAAGGGATTGTAAAATCTAATGAAAAAATAACAAAAAAATCCAAACAAAATTATCTAGCTGTACTAAAGGTATAAATTCAGACAGAAATTGTTTTTATTTATCGTAATCTTATGTAAAAATCACATGCTATGTTCGCACTCCGAAACCCCCAAACCGAAAACAATTATGAGTATGGTTCGTTCCAGCTTGAAAGATAGCATAGTTTTTAACCCTATGTTAGATGACGCCGTGTAAAGCCGGGGCGGCTCGCTAACTACAAATGATAACAGTCAACCTCTTATATGTAGTACATACAGTAAGTAATCTGTTCACGAGCCAATTTCAGTATAAACATACTATTCGACGTATCCTTTTTAAAATTGAATATCCGGCTTCAGATATACCCCATGCAGCAGACAGTAAGTCAATATCATGGACTGTACACATCAGCTTGCTCGGGATTCATCTCGTCCTTTTCTAAATAACGTAGTTTCAAAGCTAACACATTTTACCAGTTTATTCATCTGTGTTTATTCAGTGGCTTGTCCCCTAGACTAGACCAATATAGACTCCTAATGTAAGCAACAGTTTTGTTGGTGTATAATGGTACTGTAATGAATAGAAAGGTATAAAGGTAAAAAGGTTTTGGCGTTTCTTGTCTGAGTATAATTTCTGTCTTTGACAAATTGTTTTTCTATTGCAACTCGGCAATAGAAGTTTAGATATTGCAGTTACATTAGGACGAACTTAACTTCAATTAAATCATTAACAGGCGCTTTTGAAGTGTCAGGGAGTCTCACAACGGAACACAGGGAACACCCAAAACGTAGATCTCTCTGGAGAAGAACGGGCAAGAAACTTCGTGACACTCTTTGTAAAATCACTCAATTAGCATCTGTCACGATGTGTAATGATTTTTTAACCCTAATCTGCTATCTCAAATACTTTTATAGACAAACTAAAAAAAAAAATCTGGACCTGTAAATATAAGCCGGAAATCTGCTTAGCCTACTTCTAACCAAAAGGACCAATGGTGTCAGGACCAAATTATTCAAATTATTTACTCCAAGGAACGTTATCTAAAAGAAGCTGAAAATTAATTTCCCGGTGTGGCCCACGCCTCAACCGTCACGTGCTTCAACAAAATTTGGTACCTACTGTAATGAGAATAATAAATTTCTGGACGAAAAATAAATCATCCTAAGTATGAGAAAGAAAAATGGCGAAGGAGCGGTGTGAAAATACTCGGCCGCCGTGTTTATAACGCGCTTTCTGTGACAAAAAAGTAATTTTATTTACATAAGAATGTGTCACGCGAAAATTTTGAATATGGAATGTATTACGGTGATGGGTTGAAACTGAAATGCATTTGAGGATTAGTTATGAAAAATAAGTCGCGCCATTAACACGTATGTATTTACAGAATTATAATAATTAAAATCATCAATACAACCCTCCAAGTTCATTTAACCGTATTCTGTAACTATTTCAAAAGTAATTTAGTTTTAAGATGTTGAATCTACACTGATTAATTGTATAGCATATTGCGATTTTCGCTTGAAGATTGCATAGAGCATAGAGCATGTAAGGAATTCTTCTTAATGAGTTAGACAAAATTATATTGTAGAATTTAAGCCATCTAAACACTGCGCTGGTTCTTAAACATTGTATTATTCTTTTGATCTTAACTTTTTTCTGCTATTACCAACAAACGTTCGTTATAATGTTACTAGTCTAGAACCAGAAAACTATCATTAGGACATACAAAACTCATATTAGAAATACTTCGTAAAGCACGTGAGGTGCTGAACAAAACTCTAGTGTCGTACCAAGCTACATCCCTTAAGTGTATCACAAAAGAAACTTCACAAAAGTTGTTTAGTTTTCAGAAAGAAAGCAACTTTATCGTTCATCGGTTACTTGGGAAGCTATATTTGAACTCTGCTGTAGGTACTTTACGATGGCTTAAAGAATATTTTAAAAAGCAGTTCTTTACCCAATAATTAACATTTAATTGTTAAGGATAGGTATATTTGTGACAAGTGCTGGCGAATTTCAGCGTTATCTATGATTCATCTAGGCTGGCTAAATTATTTTAAAATTTTCATAAGGATTCAATGGGGGCTATCGCGTATGAATTCGCCGCTAGTGGCGCTAGTGTAGCGCGGGGGCACCGAAATGTCAGATGTCATAGAAAGTTCACGCTTTGCGTTCTTTTTAACACGTATTTTTACAAATATTCACGATTGTGGTCTAGATTGGGCCATTCCTGATTAATTAAGACTTGAAGATCTTAAGTAGCAACTTAGAATCTTAATTTTCAGTACTTGGAGATGAAATGATTTTTAAATGTTTCATGCTTGCTAATTTTATGGAGAATATTGTAAATATATGAACCCGAAATTTACACTATGTTTTTATACGTAATAAAATAAACTTTTCATGAAGTTATTGGTACTTTAGAGTATAAAATAGAATTTTTGACAGGACCTTAATCGACAGTGGTGCCATCTGGTGAGCTCAAAAACGATAGCCCTCATTATAAGATGTCCGATAAATCCGAAAATCATCTGGTCTGCATCTTTTAGTTTAAAATTAAGATGTTTATCCGGACTGCTACAATTTACTCAAGCACTTAGATTTTGAAATATTTAAAAAAGCCGCAAGTGATAGTGAACCGTAGCAGATTGAATTGAGAGGGGGAGGGAAGTGAAGAGGGGGCAATTCAATCAAGTTAAGTTTGCGGTTGACCGTCATAGATGGTGGTTATCTTTTCTTTAACTTTCAAAATTAATAGGAATGCCTCGAAGTCCACCAGACTGTAAAGTTATGAAAATAACACCCATTTTTTCACAATAATAAATTTCTAGAAATGGAAAATGTGTTCTCACTAAATCTAAGAAGATATCATCGGAAAGTAGGTTTTTCTCATTTATTTTATTGGGAATCATTTATCTAGTCGCATTGAAATTGTCAGTGCTTCATTTTAGAAAAATAAAAAGGTTCTTTTGAAGGCCTAGGTCTGTTGAGACCTTAATCCAATTTCCGTTCATTGCTAGTTACATCGGAGTACCGTTATCAATTTAGTCCAGAGTATTGGGGACAAATGAAGAATTCGAAAGCCTCTCGTGTGGAAAATACCCTTATTGTGTTACGTCCTGGGTACGCTGGGGGCGTGTTACCTATCACGCTGTTATCATATTAATGAGGGTGATGTCTCACATTTCGTATGATACCCCGTCCATAACGTGTTGGAGCTCGCCTGGCAACAATGTGCCATCTAATTCCCGGTACATTTTCGTCGCTAAATTAGCTAATACTTATTTACTTTTATTTCTAGAGACCTGGATCCGAGTACCTACTTACGTATTAATATTAGAAGTTTTTCTATCACCTTGGAGTACAGCAATAAACTTTGTTTAGTTTTTGAGGGCTACATTTTTTATTTGCAATTAAGATGGGCGTAAGCACAGAATAAGTAAATAGACGTAATTATTACGTATCACAATTTTTCAATTGCATGCCTCACATTGTTACTGCTACGTTTAAGTTCATCAATAAAGCCATCCATATTTCAAGTCCGTTTGGTCACAGAATAATGTTAGTATAACAGAGAAATCCTGTCAGAGTTATTTTTTAAATTAAATTTTTCGCGAACATAAGTCTCGCCGAGTACCGGCGCTGCGGAAATCCTCACGGAATGGATTTGCTGGGGCTCTCTGGTCGCTTGCATGATACGCTCCTACGCTTTAGAAATTTCATTTAATACTTACTTACGGTTTTTACCGACTTTTTTTAAACAACAGATTAGTTAGGATTCTTGGCACACGTTTGATGTTGTTAATAATGTTGATCTTCTTACTTATTTGTTTAATTGAGTCGGGAATGTTGTACTTGCTAGTAAAGTTTTGTGCTGATCGTGAACATTCTTACAGATAAACCACATAATCCTTAGGTATGTATTTTAGTGGTAAGCTGTTTGCGCTGCTTGATTTTTAAAAAAGTTATTAATTTAAAATTATTAGGTACAAAAAATATGGCCTTTTCAAATGCGCATTGCCTTTAAACCTCATTCTCCCAAACCCAATATTCAAATCTAGGTAATAAATCCGCATTTCATACAAACTCAACATTCTTACCGAAAACATTATTTCGTCATCCGTTTTATGAGTGCCTACATTTGAGAGTATTGTGAGAAGGATACTCTTTCCATTTATTTTGTGAAGATTTCGTGAGGCATTAAATTGGGTTTGCGGATGGCCGCAGATGTCTTCGGGAGTATCCGGGGATCCGGAAGCATATGGCCGACCCGCGAGGATTTGAATAGGCTATGCCCGCTTTGCCTCTTCGCCCCTGGCTGCCCGCTTTATGCTCTCAAGACGTTTCTATTTCGACATTATAAAATTGTTGTACTGAATTATTTCTCGACGAAACTTTTGAACGTTAGTAAATAAAAACTTGCGAATTCTTCTTGATTTAATTTAGTTAGATTTATTTTGTTGCTATAAGTTTTCCTCTATTTTCTGAAAACTACGATGTCAAGCAACAGGTCCGATAAGGTTGGTTGACTCGTTGTTAAGGAATGTGGGTCATCTTGTATGGGCAAGTTCTCCGTTGTATTTATCGGGAATTAAAAATTAAATCGTTAGATTGGCCCTGCCGCGTCAAAAAACCTTTGATTTCCTTTTTGATTTCGTTCCCTCATATCGAAAGTGGTATTGTGTTTTACGTTTGATTTGGTCTGTGTAACTATAATAGGGGGGACATCTCCTCAAGATAAATCTTCGTCGCAAAATACAAAATAGAATTCAAATGAGGGGGCCATGAAGCAACTAGTATACAGTAGTATAGTTTTAAAGGCAATCATAATATAGAAGTTTCGTGCGAGACGAAAGCCCAAAGGGTAAGGAAATGACCCACAGAATATGTGTTCGGTGGCCGAGAAACCCTCTTCTAGTTTTCATTAAGCCATTAGGGCTCGTTTTATTTGGAATACGCAGGTCAAACTTTTCGGTGCCTATATTTCGACGTCTTAAGTATTTACGATTTAGAAAATATGAAATGAGAAATATAGAGGTAGAAGTTATAAACTAAACGTAATGGAAATTAGGGTTTACTATAGAATTTGTTCGTGGTTTTTATGGGTTATTTAATTAAGTTAATCTAAAACTCAGGGTTTCATCACACGATTCCTGGAAAGACGTGAAAAACGAACAGAAAATACAAACAAGGAAATGAGATAAATGTATAATAATGTAGTTATTATACCTACCTATATATTTTTACGAAATTCGTCCTTCAAAATGTTTAATTAATTAAATAAGGCAACAAGGAAGGTGTACACTTGATAAATTCTTTTTTTCTCTCAACAAGCTCAACAATAATATTTATTAGGTGTTGTTTGAAACAAGATGAATAGCCCCTTGACTTCCTGAAACTTTTTCACGATTGTTGTTGTTCACGGCCCCTCTTTTTTTACGACTAACTAAGGTACTTTTTAATAAACTGTGTAGGTAACTGATGTAAATAAAATTACGTTGAATTGTAAATCAACTAATTTATATGTAGATATTAAAGAGAAGGAATATCAGGAATTTGTCAGAAGCAGCCACGGAGTCTGGATTGGTGCCCGGTTGATGGCAAAAGGCTCGCCCTCTATTTCATGGGACTCAAATATAACTGGCGAAAAGTGGGTGTACTTGTTAGGTAAACGTCTGCTTAACCTGGTATTACAAGGCATGATGTTATTATCAATAATCTTAGACTCCATAGGTACTTAGTGATGCCTTTTGCGATTTTAAGCTTAGGTAATATCTTTACGCGGGCCTGTGAACGGTGAGCTATGGGCTAGCTCGCCGTCCGTCCGTCTTATGACGACAGGCCGTGTCGACGGCGCGTTCGTGTTCCACGCGCGCCTCAAAGAGAGTCAGCAAACAGGAAGGGGTCCGTAAGGGCCGACGCCTGCCAGGGTTGCGGGACTGTTCGAAAGAGATACCGCGGCCCTGGAACACAAAGGGCAAAAGAAGGAACATGGATGGGTTTTAGTCAGTAAAAGTCTGACACTCCCTCCTGCTCAGCCCAGAGCGGGAGGGGTTATTTGATGATTTCCCATCGGTAAAAAAAAAAAAAAAAAAAAAAAAACAAAAAAAAAAAAAAAAGGTAATATCTTTAAAATTAATACTGCAGTCTAGCCGTAAAAGGTCATCATAGAACATAGGCCTCCTCAATCGCACTCCACTTAACTAAATCCTCAGCAAGTCTCATCCAGTTTCAACCAGCCACTCACCGAAGATCGTCGCTCCATAGAGCCTGAGGGCGTCCCACCTTACGCTTGCCGATTCGCGGTCTCCACTCAAGAAAACGTCTACCCAAACGGTCATCGGTTCTACAGCTAATATGGCCGGCCCATTGCCATTTCGGCTTACTTATTCTGTGAGCTATATCGACAACTCTGGTCCTCTGTCGGATCACCTCGTATATATAGATACGATCCCACAGAGGGACTCCAAGTATAGCCCGTTCCATAGCTCGCTGAGTGACCATTAATTTATGGACCAGCCGAGGGCACGCCACAATAGTGGCGGTAAGTCCCCTCTTTGAGGAGTGGCTAGAGAGGTGCCACGGCGCCCTCACCTTCCGCCTGACGCAGGTCCTCACCGGACATGGTTGTTTCGGGAGGTTCCTGCACCTAATCGGGCGGGAGGAAAGGCCCGGGTGTCACCACTGCGAGGATCGACCGTAGGACACGGTGGAGCACACTGTGCAGGTCTGCTCCGCCTGGGCGGAGCAACGCCGTGTCCTCGTAGCGGCAATCGGCGGCGGCGACCTCTCGCGTCCGGCCCTGGTTCAATCCATGGTCCGGAGCGAGACGGAATGGGACGCCGTCACCTCCTTCTGCGAAGCAGTCATGCTAGCGAAGGAGGTGGCGGGACGTGAGAGGGAGAGAACCTCACGTCCCAGCCGCCGCGGGAGACGCACCGGGCGTCGGGGGCCACGTGGTGGCCCCCGGCCACCGTAGGCGCGGGCCTGTGGACGGTTAGCTATGGGCTAGCTCGCCGTCCGTCCGTCTTATGACGACAGGCCGTGTCGACGGCGCGTTCGTGTTCCACGCGCGCCTCAAAGAGGGTCAGCAAACAGGAAGGGGTCCGTAAGGACAGACGCCTGCCAGGGTTGTGGGACTGTTCGAAAGAGATACCGCGGCCCTGGAACACAAAGGGCAAAGGAAGGAACATGGATGGGTTTTAGTCAGTAAAAGTCTGACACTCCCTCCTGCTCAGCCCAGAACGGGAGGGGTTTTTTGATGATTTCCCATCGGTAAAAAAAAAAAAAAAAAGCCGTACCATGAGTGTCCACTTTTCGGCCGCGTAAGTCATAACAGGCAGGACGCAATCGCTGAAGACCTTATTCTTTAGGCGCTGTGGAATACTCGACGACAAGACCCGAAAAGGTCATACAAAACGACATACTAACCATTTACTATTAATCTATTATTATAATTTATTATACCGTGCGTGGAATCAGCTGGCAAGAGTAGGTATGTTAAGTGCTAAACTTAGGTATTTAAAACATCGTTCTGTTTCTGCCAATCGTTTAAGGCCGAAACACACCGGATCCGTACACGTAGACGTGCACGTGCACGTGCACTTACCATGACGTTGTAATATATGGAACTTTATAGAAACATGGCACACCGCTTGCGTGACGTACACGTGCGCGTAGACTACATGCGTTACGCTACGCATTGCAGCTGCTATGTGTCAAACTTGCTGCGTACCTACGCAGAGCGGAACAGCAACGTCACATTGATGCGTGCAGTAATGACGTTGTAGTCAATGACATTCCGTATTGGACGTCACACCGAAAAAGTTTGAACACGCAAGTATCTTTGCTGCGCGTGACTACGCGCGTGACTTACGCATTCAGTTGTATTTGTTTTCAAGTTTTACCGATAGTAAGTGATGTTTTGTTTCGGTTTTAATGATGAATAATGAAATTAAAGAAAAACTAATTGTTTGTACAACACAAATAACAAAGAGTGAAAAATATGTCATATAAAACTTGAACCCATTGTTTTTTGGCACACCCAGGAATATTCTGTCACAATAACAGTAATATTGCTTCTTCTTCATCAGATCGCATACTTGGTCCATTTACCCAATCTTCTTCAGACATCGTGCACAAGAATTGCTGGGTACGCAAAGGACCGGTGCGTTGCGTGCGTACCACGTATGCGTAAGCGTAAGCGTACACGTATGCGTAACCCGATGTGTCAGGGGTCGTCACGCCACGCATCTGGTCTGACCAGGCCTTTAAACCAATTCTTTTACGACATAATGATTTTCTAACAAAATATGATAATTATCGACTTGTGGTGCATGTGGGCCTAAAATATATTCAAATTATAAATTCAGTTTCATACAGGGTGAATTTTTCAAGTAGCCGTGGATGGCGAAATCTGAAACTATAAGGAATACCAGGAATCGAAACCGTGGATATTGAAAAAAAAAACACATACTGCATAGGAATATTGATTTTTCAAAAATTCAAAATAATGATAAAGTTTTAGTTTTCATCAATATCAGGCTCGAAAGTCCTTTGAGTATTTTTTGCTATTTCGCATTACTTTTTTCGGATTTGGCCATCCACACCTACTTAAAAAAATCACCCTGTTTACGGGTATACTAGTAATTCACCCAGGTCAGTCCACATGTTACGAGTCCGAGGAAATGTCAGGTTTTTCCTACCAATCGGGTGTCGCGGAAAGTGAAAACATTGGCAACCTCCGTTGTTATTACAATATAAAATGCATTTTATGAGCGAAACCCCATCCCTTTACTTTAGTTAGAATAAAACATGAAAATGTCATAAAACTTGGTAAAAATATATGTCAGGGTATATTATATTTATTTATTTTGTTTGTGTAATGTTATTGTTTCGACCTAAAAGGGACTCTATCTATGTAGTCAAGTTTTTTTAAATAGTTAATTAGACACATCATGATCCGAAAAATATTTTAAGTTTCAATAGTCGAGATTGGCATATGACTTGCCTATTGCCATCACGGATGCAACTGTACGAGGTTCACAGACAGGTGGAAGTTGATACAAGCATCATTCATTTCTTTGATGAAAAGAAAACTTCGCCCCTCTGTATAGAGAAAATTCACCCAGCCATGTGACAAACAAGACTCCAAGGGCTCGTAAAGCAAAACTGACTTCTAACATCATAACATCACGCCTTGTAGTCCCCAAGGGGTAAGGCAGAGGTGTGCCTAACAAGTACTCCCACATTTCGCCAGTTATTTCCAAGTCCTATGCAATAGCGGGCGAGCCTATTGCCATCAATCGGACACAAATCAAGACTCAAATTCAAACTATTTATTTGTGAAACATAGGTACTATATAATAAGATCTAACTCGGTCGCTGTTATTGAGGAATTCCAGATAGTAAAACCCAATGACTTTGACCTCGTCCAGGGAATCCAACCCAGGTCCTCGTGCTCTGCAGTCTTGTCACACCCGTGCACGCGTGTTGTACACTCGTGTCGTTGTTCACTAGACCAACGAGGTTGTGAACTAAAATCTATTGTACAATAATTTACCTGCTACATTAAGGTTCCCAGATACAGAATAGTTTCAAAATTCAAAACGAGACCACTCCACTCAACTATACCAGCTTCACTAAATCGGTATTCAAGTATAGCAGTCACTTAACAATGATTTGAGTGGCGAAATAATGGCCGCCTGTCCCGGCATAAAGACGACAGTCCCGGGCTCCGGACTCCCGGACTCCGGGACTCCGAAATAGTTGCTTTGTGCTGCTATCGGTGATTTTAGGAGCAAAGCGAGTTTCTAATACTTGCTGATCTGATTTATTGAGTGGCCACCGCTGTTTACTTGTGAGACGGGGAATGTTTCGTGGAAGTTCGGTGTGTAAGGATTTTGGAGCGTAGATTTCGTGAGATATTGTGTTACCTACTTGAGGAGCTCGTGGCTAAATATGTCGATCTCCAGGGTAAGCCGCACTTGCCTGGGTTGGTCCGTGGATGGGTGACCACCCATTTTATACCGAGTTTCTTCCGTATCTCAGAAAGCAAGCTAAGCCGTTGGTCCCGGCTGTCATTTGTAGATCTTTGCCAGTCGTTACAGGTAGTCAGTGGAATATCGTATTACATAGTACTAACTGGGAGGTGGAGTTGCTCCATGTAAAATACTGGTATTCAGCTGCATCCGGTAAGACTGGAAGCCGACCCCAGATGATTGTGGTACCTACTTAGAATTTGTTGTAAGTTTTATTGGCATACAGCGCTAAGTCTAACTTTCGTATCTATAGTCAAGTTAAAGTAATAACTTGAGTCTAATTAATTACTTATGCAAACATTTTTAATTTTTTTTTGCAATAAATAAGAATTTAAACGAAGTAACAACCGTCAAAGAAAGCAAAGATTCGAAGAGAATTCTTACTTTTGACAGTTCTAACTTCAAGCTACTATTACTGAACCAGAGAAAAAAAATACTATCTTAAATAATGACTTTTACTCAAGTTATCATTGTGACTTGTTTATACAATATGGGCGCAAAACACCCGCTTATGAATAAACACAGAAGAAGGTTATGCCAACATTAAAACACAAAAAAAAAATATGGTAGGTCTGGGCTTGGGGCTGGGGATTAAATATTAAAAATGTAGGCAGTGTTTAGGCAGTGTTTAAAAACGGAGATTACGCAGTCAAAAACAATAACCAATATTAATTAAAATAATATAAATGTAACCAAATTCTTTTTTAAATCACTGTATCACCGTAAAACTGAAATATTAATCTCACTAAAACAATATAAACTCATATTACTTTCTTGACATCTGTTTTAATTTAATTAACAAGAACAACAGGGCTTGGAACCGTCTTAAAATGTTTCAATATAAAAAGAAACCTAAAGGATAATTTCCATCAAACGGCTCACATCGCATCGGATCGGAACGGATTTTACAATCTTTAAACGATATTAAATCGTTTACACAGTACCTATTTAAAGTCTATAGCAGCTTGACCGCGGGTGTTTTCCGCGACATGCGATCGTAACCGAAAGTATGCTGCCACGCGCGATTGTCTCCAATCGCCTGTCATCGTATCCGATCGGAATAAGACACGTCAACACGGTAGGAATGAAACTATTTGACTAGAAGCAGAAACGTCGCAAGCGACGGTACGGAGCCAATTGTATGCGTCGACATCCTGCCAGATGCGATCGGCTGTAGCCGCATCCCTTCGTATCCTTTCCGATCCGATGCGATGCGAGCCGTTTGGTGGAAATCATCCTTTACCTTACAAGAATATTCAAAGACAAAAGGATATTATTTCAAGCTCGACGTTTTATGCATCAATATGAACACAAAATCTCTTTTATTAAAGGATTGTGACATTCAGCCCGCTGCGCACCGCATTCAGCCTCGGGGCAATATTAGGCTAGTTAGTCACAAAAGGAATATTTTGTTAGTGGTTGAAACAAAATTATTCTCTTGAGGCAACAGTGTTTCAGTGTAGTCTCGTCGGGACTAAATGTTTCGCAAAATAATGACGAAATAAAAGCATTCGTAGTTCGAATTGAATTAGTTTTGCAAACAACATTTTAGTTGAGTTAGGGCATGTCAACTTGGGCATTGTAAACGATTTGCAATTCTGTTTATCTTGTTTATAATTGATGACAGAGGCATTATAATGTTAATGCTGGTTGTAATTAAATTTACTGTTACATATTACTTTGAGTTATTTAGTGAGATGAATGCTTGCCAGAGGTACCTAGACTGAAATTAAGTTGAGTTTAATTACGATTAGTAAGGCTTTGAATTCTTTGTCAGCAAATGTTGGATTTTCGCTAAGTATTCAGTTTAATTTAATTAAAATTGGTATCTCAATAGAAACATAGACGAAGGGTATTTAGACGTATTGATTAATTTACTGTTTTTGGTAATAAATTGTAACTGAACAACGTGTAAACATTGAAGTATGGTTTAGACTTTGATTATATAATGCCAAGATGGAGCATCAAATGTGAAAAAGCTTGTCTTAAAATATCAGCCAACTGTTGGCTTATAAGTTCGCACACAAAGACAAAGACGCACAGTGTATACACGGTGCGTCTATTGTATTATATAATCAAAGGGTTTAGACTAAAGTTAGACAAAATTACTTTATTCTTGATTGCTCAACCCAGTATTGCATTCAACAGGCAAAACGTACTTCGTGTACCTAAATAGACATTTACCCGAATATACATGGGAGTGTTGAAAATAATAAAAAGAGGACCAGTCTGAAATTGCATTTAAGTGTGCCAACTACCTAACTACAAGGCTTGTGTCAACACTTTCTATGCAAAAGCTATGGAAGAAGGTTTACGATAGACCTACCTAGCTCTGGGGGCCTAAAATGGAAGCTTTATCTAAATCATAATATGAATCGTGACTGGTCATCTCTTAGTTGCCACGGCTTATTTGTTTTTTTTTAATGTCTTTTTTGTTTTTACGGACACTTTTAACGTGCACATCTTGCTACATCGTTCTCACATAATGTACCATCTCAATATGAATGATGTGACCAAGGTTTTGTAACAATATGCTGATTTAAAAGAGTGTCCATGGAGTTTCTTGCCCGTTCTTCTCCATAGAGATCTACGCTAGGGAATGGGCAACTTCAGTACTTTCACAGTTTTTATGCCTTGTGACTGGGACTGTAGCTACATTTCATTGTTATCTTTGTTTCGACAGTTCAAAAGTGCCTGTAACTGGCCTACTTGAGGTTTTGGCCTTTCAAGGTGTTAATTTTTAAACATTGTAGTAACGTCATAGACTTTTGACTTAGAAAACGGGGCTTAGTCGAATAATGCCCAATTCGTAAAATGCCCAACAACTAAAAAAAGGACTAATTCTTAAAATACCCATTTCTTGACATGCCTAATTCTTAAAAAGCCCAATTCCTAGAAAGCCCAATTCTTAGAAAGCCCAATTCTCAAAAAGGACAATTCTTAAAAGGACAATTTTTTTCCAATTAGACAAATAATTCAAATATTAAAATGCAAGTACCCAAATAAAAAGAGGAAAAGGTACCTAAATTAATACAAATGTTGAAAAATGGTTCAAAATCAAATAATCACTAGTATTATAAAGAAAGTTTGTATGTATGTATGTGTTTATGTTTGTTACTCCTGAAAACGGAACTTTAATAAGCACATAATTTCTGAGTAAATATTTGAGTATCATTATTTAACTGATACATAATTAAATAGCAGTCATTTTGTGGTTTATTGTAACAGATGACTGACTACAAATGGAAATTATTTTAAATATTTTTCAATAAAATGAACGTGAACGTGCCATGATAGGTAAGTGGTGTCGTGTGTATCTGAAATAAAAGGGAATATCCGCTCGATTACTATGTACAACGTTTAATTTCTGTTTTTACACTTGGCTATAGACCTAGAAACCTCCATTCTACACCTCCATTTTAAAATATAATATACTAGCTATTGCCCACGGCTTCGGTCGCGTTTTGACCGGAAATTATCCCACGGCAACTTGACATTAGTGCCACTTGTAAATATGCCTATGGCACTAATGTCGCTTCCTATTAGTGAAAGAATTTTCAAAATCGGTTGTGTGTATCCAGAGATTACCCCCTACAACCTCACAAACTTTACCTCTTTTATTAGTGTAGATTTCTTTCTATCAAACGGACGGTGTTACTTGTCCGGACAAGTAATTCCACACGGTACTGAAAACATCCTTCATAGTATCTACTTAGCAGGGATGTTTTCTATGAAGCTTAGTCACACAAATGCGTGTAAAAGACAAGGAGTCCATTCAGACGATACACGTGCCATGTCTGGTAGCGTGACGAATCTTTGTCTTTAATTCTGAGCACAAACCGTGTTTGAATTCCCCGTGATAGTCTCAGGGGCTAAGTGTCACTTAAGGCGTGTTTGGGCTGACGTAGGCACTTTGTTTTACTTAAGTTTAGTTTTGCAGTGTGGAGAAGACGTGAGTTTAGTTTAGAAGGTATTACTTATACTTGGGGATGTGTTTATCAATGATGACTTCGACTAGACTCTGAGCGATGTTTTGTTTAGCGTGTATCAGAAAGGTGTGGTCATATTTTTGAGCATGCATTTTCGAGTTTTTTTGTATGCGTAGTTAAAATTGTAAGTTTTTCGTTCGTTGCTTGAAGTAACAATAACTTGTTAGAAATAGTTCGTTTTCTCTATTAAAATAATAACAAAGCGAATTTTAGATAACTCATTTATTTATTTAGTAATTATCTTTCTCCTGATGCTTGTATAAGCAAACGATTTGGGACTTCTAATTTGTAGATTCTATTGAATATATGTATAGACTATCAATTTTCTTTTTCATCTCACAAATATCCTATACTTTTATAATTAGGAATAAAGTTTCATTATGCCTTTTAGGTAAATTGTAAAATTAGTGTAACGCTGAAATGTAAGACGGCTCTTAAGGATGTGGTACAGACCATCAAACTGAACAACATCTTCTGGCTTTTTCACATTATTTAACCCTAACTAGAGGCAATTTTTTATCTCATTAGCATAAAGGGTAACAATAAGCCTCGTCAAAATAAAGATGTTTTTTTACGAGGATAAGCGGTTCCCATACAATTTTCAAAAAGCTTTAACTCGAAAACTATAGAGAGTTGCGGAACATACATGGGTTATTTTCGGATACCACTGAGTCTGAGAAATATCTTTTTTTATGACGGCATTGTTTGAACCACCCGGTATAATAATTAGTCGTACCATACATTTGCGTCGAGTAGGTATTTAAATTTTATAAGGGACCGCTGATTATTTTTTTACGACTGCGCTGTTGGTCCCATACAGAAAGTTGTGGCGTATTATGGTTGGTCGTTCCTATCAACAGTTTTGTTAATAAATACCAATTTGTTAGACCAAGTTCCTTTTTTCTAAAGGCACTGTAGAAGTAAAAAATCTTCAGCAGCAGCTATTTTAGTGGGAAACTAGTCCAAATGCTGTTCGACTGTTTGACAAATTCTTAGACCGGATTTGCCAATCGCAGTGGTGTTCGAAATCTACGTTCCTTGGATTGTTGTCGTAACGTTTACCGATATGCTTCAGTGTCAGTAACAATGGTTTCTTGAAGGTATTGAAAGTGAATTTAAACTAGGAAAACCTAATTTTAAAGTAAGATCAAATTAAAGAATTTAACCCCCTCGGAGTAAAGAAATTCCAATGGTAAACCACAAAAAAAATGTTTTTATGAACCTTCATTATAATAGTAGATTATGCACCTAGGGGACAAAGCAGTCTCTTATGTCACAGGCGCTATTTTTAGTAGCAGCGAGGGATTCTAGGGCTCTCGTGCGGATATTACTTTTTTCGGATTACTTAATGCCGCTTGTTTCAGGAGTTATTTTACAGAACAACAATTTCCACAAGTAATCAGATCATCAGATCAGATAGAACAATATTAATGTTAAAAAGTTAGAGCAGTTTCCAGCAAAAATGTTTTCATCCTGAAGTGTAGGATCCGAAAAGGACTTAAATAAATTCATTCTGACAAAGTATGAAAGTAAAAGCCAGTAAAAGGGATTGTAAACCGTGGTTGAGTTTTTTTTTTTAAGTAAAACCAATACTAGATAGGTACACATTGGTTTTCCTAGTAAAACAAGAGTGGAAAATGTTATGATTTCTGGTAACGAGCTATCAGGTAGTAGTCTAACCAAGTCTAAAAATATCGTTACAGGCAAGCTGCTCGATTTTCTTATAAAGACTCACCAATTTATGTTTTGAAAACAGAAGCCAAATAATTTTATTTACGTAGTTCCATGAAAATATTATTTTGTTTTCACGAACCCATCAATTTCAAAGCGCTTATTATATAAAGTACATTTGAAAGATGAACTCATCTCAAGGGTGTTGTTCTAAGAGCTAAGAGCGTCTAAAGTGAAAACTAAAATCGATTTGAAATGTTATACTCTGAATGTGGCAGATAAAACAAACCCCTGCTGACATAACAGTGAGACGGGCGATACGAAATGAAGCTGTTTCATTTTATTGCTCCAAGCATCAAAGTTTAGACAAAAGGAGTATCGCGTAAAGTCTAATACGTCTTTCGTTCTTGTAAGTATTTCGCGGTTTGTAGAATCGACCCCCAGATGCCTTAACTTCAGCACTATCGTGCGCAAAAGCTGTAACAAACGTTGATAATGTTGTCCGCGCTCGCTCAAGGGAATGCACAGAATAGGCCATTTGCCAGTACGGCGTCGACAACGTGACAATATTCCCAAGAATGTGCCCAGTAATGGGAAATCACGACGAGCCCCGACGTCGCGTATTGATTCCAGAATACGTGCCCAGCTTTATGTGAATGACCGTCGAGTTAATTTCTATTTTCGACGTCGAAAATGCTTTTTGAACGTGACAGTTGTGGTTACTGTGAGTTTACGGCCCCGACAAAGCTCACGCAATTCTGAGTTTACCGTTTTAATAAATTATTATTTTATGATGCGGTCCTTGTTAAATGAAATGTTATTTTATATAGAGTTCACAGCGGAGTGCTGCGGTGGTCACAAAATTCTAGTCAAGGAGAGCGCTATTCAAATATCTTTATCTACATTTTGGCCACCTTTGTTTGTGTTTCAGGAAATGCATATTCTATATTCATGCTTCGCCGTGTGCTCTTTACAAAATTGAGAATTGAATTTCGTGTTACAACATCGTGCCTCCTGAATTTTCCCGCTGTTTTCATAAAGGGGAGAAAAACAGAATCGTTTAACTTACGACGTATAAAAATGCCTATCTATTTTAGTGCCATCGCCAGAATGAAATTTTCAGACGTCTTAAAGTGGTCGTGAGATTAGGTGAGACCACGATTTGTTTGATGTCACGACATTATAGATTTTATTACGGAGATTTCGACTTTAAGACCTGAACAGACGACCTAGAATTATGCGACGCTTATAAAACTGCCTGTCATTAAATTGCGGCGGTAAAGGTAGGGCTGCCGGATGCTGCTGATTCAAATATTCAATGAACCGAATTTTCAACTCAATATCCAAGTTGAATCAAATTCTTGATTATAATGTTTTTGAAGAAACCTTTTTTACTTGAGTTCCTTCTTCTGCTGGAGTTTTGGGATTCGATTTCCTTAATTCAAAATTTTGATGAGTTCCATTCAAGCGTTATTGAACTGCCATTGCACATTTGAGTCAGCTGTCGTTTTCATTTCTCTCACAAAAAGTTAGTTAAGGTTAGGTAAAGTTTTTCTATTTTACAAACCCTAACTGTAAGTAGATGTTGTATGTGTGTGCGTAATGCGGGTGTATTTTAATTGAGGCACAATTATGTTTGGCGGTCTTTTGTACGTTGAAGCGGGAGCCGTGAAGCCACTGCGGCAGGACAATAGGGAGCAATGGCCCGCTTATCATTTCTCCAGCGGGTGCGGTGCCAGATTTTAAAAGTAATTACGAGGTCTGAAGACTTTATGAATGTTCTCCTTGTGAAGTTGTTTTATAACTTTAATTAAAATGTGGCCTGGTTCGTATGTGCAATAGAGGACGGTAAGGGTTATGAAACTTCTCACAGGAATAAAATATTATTCATAATAATAATTAGAAAATACAAACAGTTACATTTTCCATTAAAATTATCACTGAAGACGGCTTTTTAACATTGATGAAAAGACAATACTCTCATTTCATTATTATTAAACCTACATACAGGGTGCATTCTGTACATCACACTAAGTAATTTTACGCAAAAATTATTGCTGGGAAACGACTTTTTGTTTAGGCGTGAAAAATCACGTTTTACGGTAGGACTCAATGTAACGCACTCAAAACATTGTGCTGATGGATGGATTGAATAGTACGGGGGTCGTGGAGGTGTTTAAAGTAAAAATCTTACTTTAAAAACATGTAAGTATTTAAGAAAAAACTTGTAAAAAAGTTTGAACTTTGACTTTCAATAATATCTCCGTAACTAATAGGTTCCCAGGTATGGCCTAGAACAAAAAAATATTTTAATGATGGGGAGAACAAGTTGCTTTCATTTTCGTTAAGGGTCTTGTTACACCCTTTAGTGACACGAGAATAAACCATTAGAAATACCTACCTAAATGAAGTTTTGTTCATAATACATGGCCAGGTTTATCACATCAAAAGTTATTTCAGTTCTAATCTCAATGAAGTGAAAATCCCGGGAAAGCCCTCGAGAAAGCCCAGAGTGCGAACTAATCTTCTACCTCCACTATTGTCCCAAAGAACTGTCGACAAAATTAATATTGTTTCGGTTTTCTACGCTAAAAGGGGTTAGTAAGTAGGTCAATTTTCAATAACATGAGTGTTTCAGCTCTTTACTTAAGGCGCCACGGCAACTACCGTGCCTGAATAATATATAGCCCCAGAGAGTACTAAGTCTCGTGGCTTGATTGACCGACCAGAATCGGTATGTATTGTACGGTTTGAAAGATATTTTGCTTTATGGAAGATTGAAGATTCTTTGGATGTTGGAAGTAAAAGAAAGTTTCAAGGTCAAGAGAAAGTTTATTCCGATTTGTGACCTCTGGTTGGTAATTAAGTCTGAATCTTTGTCGCTGAATATGCTTAATTTAGTCAAGTCTGCGTCCTAGTTTCTGAACTAAAGTGGTTTACTTCTATTGTTTATTTTTGGTCAGTAAAGCTCTGGTTTCCTCCAATATCGGTGCCGTCATTTAGCGGCTGTAATATTATGGACGCAAAAAGACGACAGTCTTTACGGTGACTACACGTGGAGTGTTCGAGACTAGCACGGTCGTCATTTTACGGAAAACAGAACACAAATTTATCAAAGGTGGCAAATGGATGACCTTGATTTAGCGGTAGTAGTATATTTGGGAGATGAGCAATCATCAGAAAACGAAAAATCGTTCGGAGAAATGTCAATTGTACTAAATACCTGCTTCGCCCGCACCGAGCTCAGTAATTATCCCATGGGATCGTACTACCGGGACAAAAAGTGACCTATATGTTAATCCAGGTTATGAAGTATATGTGTGCCAAATTTCACCCAAATTCGTGCTGGCTGGTATTCACTCTGGCGGAACGTCATGGCGTTGCGGAGAGTCAAATTGACATGAGCGGTCAAGAATGGCGACCGTGTGACAAGCATTGACGGATCGCCGACGTCTTAATCTAATTAAATCTTCCTCAATTTTGTATCAACGCTATATTTTAATGTTAAATTACGTTATCAGTGCTAAATTATAGATATCTGTAACATAAGTTTTGTAACTCAATGATTATTATAAAAGATTTCAATAAAACGAAGATTTGTTTAATCCGAACATCAATCGTTATGATCTCACATATCATGGGTGATTCCGATGGGCACGGGCAATGACGTTACATCATTAGGGGCGGGCAAGAGCCCTCATATAAAATAAATGTACCAACTCGTTTCTGAATCTCAACTGATGGTATGATTGACAAATATGGTGACGATATAATTGTGAAATTTCAATATAAAGCTGGTCTATGAAGAACAGCCTAAACTGATGAGTCTGGAATTAATTTTAGTACAAGCGTTTATCTTATAGAATATAAATGTTGATGGATTGAGAGGGAGAGGAGGACCAAGGAAACGATGGATGGATTATGTGAGGAAAGATATGTAAGAAAAACGAGTAAATGATAGCGTGACTGTTGACAGAAGGGAATGCAAGCAAATACTTATTGCGCCGATCCCAACTAACATGAATCAAGGCAGGAAGATGATTTTTACCTTACATAGCGATAGTGAACAAGCACTAAGGGAAGATATTTGAGAAACCATCCCCATTAAATAGTAGATGAAAGTTTGTATAGTAGTCCGTCATTTTGTCGTAAACACGTTGTTGAACTAAAACACACGCAACACTAAACAACTCAAGTTTATAAAACAACCTACAACAGCATCTTTGTAAATAATTTCAAAGGAGATGAACAGGTAATAAAGGTATCACTTCATTCCCCGGCCGCCTGCACACATGTTAAGACATATAGATCTCCAAGGAAGAGTTTGCGCTTCGGGATATATCGTCGTATGATCGTCTATCTCTGGTAATGCGAACGATGAGATCTAATATACAGCCGTCACAACTGCGGAAGTGTTTGTCAATTTTTTACTATAACATCTATGAATATAATAAAATTGTAACAGGCCGATGTCTGTTCATTGAAGATATTGAAAAAAAATATATTTTAGGGGGTCTTTATTAGACAACAGAAGCCAAAACAACAGTTTTTTAGAATCTTTTTCTGTCTAGCTTTCTGACTGTATGTTTGTCCGCGCATCACGCAAAAACTACTGCTTGCATTTGAACGAAGTTTTCACCGCTCTACAGCTAGATGTTTAACTTAAAATATAGTATACATTTTATTATAAAAAGTGCAAAAATAAAACATCGATTTGAAGTAATTAAATAAGCTAGTAATTAAATAAATATACATTGAACAAACATAACTCTTCCAAAAAGGTTTGAAAGGTTTGAAAACAACCATAACTCTTCCAAAAAAGGTCTTGAGTCACGGTCACTTTTGAGTGATACATGACAACCTGTGACTAGTGAATTAGGTAACTTGACGGTGAGAAAACTTCGTACAAACACGCAGTGATAGGTGCTTTACTTCGAAGCGTGGCAGTGGAGACATTAGACGCTTTATTTCTTTGGTATGACATTCACGCTAATTCGGAAACATGAAGATAACCGAAGCGCATTGCTTTTCTGGTTTAACTGGTACACTCCGTATACCGTCGGAAATTTGAAAGAGCATGAGGGGGCTAAGTAGTTTCATTCCATTATCTCACGGCTGCAGAGTGGTAACGACGTCTGTGCGGTCACCATGTTTTGCTGTGAAACCGGGACAGTAGCGCGTAGCCTATTTATTAATTTCACGTTGCGCAATAATGGTGGACTATTTTTAAACGCATCGGTGAGAAAACAGTTACCTTAGTTCTGATTTCTAATATAGGCCGAAAAAATTGCCTTGTGATGGTTTTAGAATCATGTAGGTACTTACAGGATTTTACTATCAGTTTACTACTTTCTTAAGGCTTATAATTTATCGAACCACCAGAATTAGCAAAATGTAACGGCAAAAAAAAAACACTTTTGATTGCCAAAATTAGTAAATGATTACCAAAAGTCCCTATTTTATCGTGAAACTAGAAACAAAAATGTGTTTTTTTTAGCTAATGACCACCAGAAATTGAACTATTATGCTCTTGCATCCGAGTCGAGGGAGTCCAGGTCGACGGAGCCCTAGGGCTCCCACTTCTGAATGGTTTATAAAAAAAAATAACTACGAAGGGTATGCCGGGGAGCCCGCCATACCCTTCTAACCTAATCTATCCGTGTCGGGGTGCCCCAAGTCGGCCTAGGCAAAACTAGTTTGTCATCAACCACCTCATTAAAATTTGGTGCTCATTTACTATTTTAGGTGGCGCCCTGTGATAAGATCCCCAAAGTCCACGTGTTCGATAAACTCTATCTAATACAATTAGCAGAGACCGAGAGAGATCAATCAGGAGCCGACGAAGTCCGTATTTATACGGATGGCTCAAAAACCAAAACCGGTACAGGTGCTGTTGTTTTCTCCATGGATCTCAATATCAAAATATCATTATCGCTAGGGGAACAAAGCTCCATATTCCAATGTGAATGTGTAGCGATTTCCCAAGCTGCCAACGCAGTCATAAAAAGAAAGATTTCTAATCGCGGTATTAGAATTTTCTCAAGGATCAAGGGGCATCGGATGGGGTTGTGGCCGGCCCCGAGCCTCACTTGCTGCTTCCATTCAGTCAGATCAGGACCTGGATACGTCTGTTAACCCAAACAGAACACAATGCCCGCTGAGCAACTACAACCAACTTTAGACAGTCTAGAGAGGCGGTACCTGCACTAACACCGCGACTGACTAGTAGACTACTCAGTCTCCAACGAACGGACCTGCGAATTGTGGTGGGTATGCTCACAGTCCACTGCCCACTCAACAAACATCTGTTCACCCTCAACGCGACGGACAGCCCGCTGTGCAGGGGCTGCCTTAGCGCGGATGAAACGGCAGCCCATGTAATCCTGGAATGTAAGGGGGTTGCTGACCAACGGGCACAAATCCTCGGCAGTCCGGGGTCGCTCCTAGAAGCCTGTGAACGTCCCAGGAGACTTCTGTGCTTCTGGAAGGAGCTGGGTTGGCTCCTGTAGCCAACCGTCCCACCCCACGCATAATGGACCGCCTTTGAGTCTAAATGCGGAAAAGGGAGCCCTTTACAATAACAATAACTATTTTAGGTGATAGATGTTAGTGGTCACAAAGTTATTTTTGGTGGTCATTATATTTCCCCCCCTTTCTTAATAAAAAAACTATTCTATCCCAAATGTAGGGTACTCTTGAAAAGATGGTTTCTTCTTGTCATACATAAAAATACAGGATACATCTAGGCAAAAAATATTTAAAAGTAACCATGTATTTTCAGATACCTACTGAACAAAATACGAGACAATCGTTTTTTAATGTTGCTGGGTGACTACCTATATCAAAGTAAACGTAGCTGGTTTCAAGCCCTGAAATATTTTACTCACAATTTTGCTTTCGGCATTTTTTTACGCGTCATTTGAGTTCGGGTTCGCAAAGGAAGTACATTAGGCATCGTTTCAGTTGCCGAGAGCCTACTTTGTCAAATTGCCAGACGAGAAAATACTTTTACATCATATTAATGGTAACTATCTGTCTTTTTATACCTTCGTGAGCCCCATACATTTTATCTACCACTGTTAGTTTGTCGTGTAATATTTTTTGTCTATGTTTAAGGGTAGTTAGATACGAATAATTAAAAGGGTATTAAGCATCTTTCGTCAATTTTTTTTTTCTTAACGGCGTCGTTTTCGCATGACACAGACAGACATTGAAATGTTTACAAAAAGATCGAAAACCTTTGTTTCCGCGAGTTTGTGTTATTATATGCGCTGGATAAGTCTGCACATATTCCCAAAGATGGCTACTGTACGTTTCCTGCTGAACTTCCACGCTCACATTGTCTAAGATTCCAGATAAAAGATGTTGTTTTGTATTATTTAGCCGCCATTACGGGCTCGATAAGGATTTGCTTCGGTATTGAATTGTTCCGTTTTTAAATCCCGCTTCGAATTCTATTTTAGAACATTTCAAATTCTTTTTGGTGTATAGTAACACCGTCTTAGTGCATTATTACTTTAGATAATTGGACCGAGAGCAGTCGTCAAGTAAAAGGTTACATTTGTTAAATAATTACACGTAACACCACGCTTGTTTTTCCGTAAGGTAAAGCAGAGGTGTTCATATATCTAGTACCCCACATGTCGCCTGAAGTCCATGGGATAGGGACGAGCCTAAGGTCAACTCCGGGCACAAATTCAGACTCGGGGTTGCTATTCAGAAATGAATGAAAAAAGCATGAAATAATGTTTAGTTTACGAGATAATTTAATGTGTACAGAGCAACTGAGTGCTATAAAATTAAATCTCATTTGGATGCGGGTTTGCGTTTTCATAATTTTAACTTTCATTACACGACTGACCAAAAATTTCTGGAATTTCTGTTCTAAAAAACATGCAGCGAAAAAGTTAAATGCTACTTGTAAAGGCTCACCGAATTTTGTGGCACAGAAATGGTTTTCATTTTCTGAAAACTGAATTTTAAAAGGCGTTAAGTTAATTGCCATTAACCGGGCACAAATCCAGACTCCGGATTGTTACAGAAGAATTTCCGATGGAAAAACTCAGTAACACTTTGTCCAACCTGGGAATCGAATCCAGGAACTCATGCTCAGAAGCTTGCGATCATTAAACCAACGAGGCAATCCCGGTCTAGAACGTCTGATCATGTTAATTTTTTTTTTTTCAACTTTTCAATGTAGTCAACGATATGGTCGCACAGCACTAGGACGTCCCACTAGCTCTCTTCATTAGCAGCATTTGTTCTACTCGTTAGCTAGCTTGTGTACCAGTTGCTGCACAACTGTACCTGCTAGCCACCGTCTTTTGTTATTACCTACTTTATACACAAACGAGAGAGTTGTTCTCTCTTTTTAACCGACTTTCTTCAAAAAGGAGGAGGTTCTCAATTTTGTCGATTGGTCCCATAGAAATTTCATCAAAATCGGTTCAGTAATTTGGTTGTTTTCCTCACGTTAATTGTCACATCACGCGCCACCATTCCGTTTTGATATACACGCGACGTCTCTACGAGAATTAAAATAGCGGCCGCAGCGTATTGGGTTCTGATATTTAGTTTATGCCACTAGGGTAGACATTCATCCAGGTAAGTTCAGCATTTTGACTTGGCAATGAACGTGTTAATATTTTTTCTTCTTGGGCTAGGTTGATGACACGATGATCTTTTAATAACTTCTAGTTCCAATGTAAAAATTAATTCATGACAAGAATTTGTGTGGTATACTACAACTAAAAAGAATAAAATAAAAAAGAAAGCAGAAAGTTTTTTAGTTAAATCATCTGCAACCATATTCATGTTTAACACTGTTCCGTATTCAATTTACTTTAATATCATTGTCTTGGCAAGTTTTCTGTCTATACTTATCCAAGGACCCGTCTCTACGACAATAGAATGTCACTAGAGCCCGCTTCATTAGCAACATTTGTTCTACTCGTCAGCTAGCTTGTGTAGCAGTTACTGCACAACTGTGCATACTAACCACCGTCTTTTATTACCATGTACTTGGAACACAAATTAGACACGAAGCATGTCGTAAAACCAAATTCGAAGACCTCTGAAATCCACCAATTTGTATTGGGCCCGTGTTGTCGATTGTGGCCCATACCCTCTCATAGAAGAGACTCCTGGCCTAGCAGGGGGAAGTGTGGGATCATGTAGACCAGGGATCCCCAAACTATTTTGGACAAGTGACCCCTTTTCCAAAATGAACTGTTACCTCAGACCCCCATGGCCAAATTACCTACTTTTAAGATCAACCCCCTTATGCATAATGGTCCGCTAACTTAAAACAGCTGCTACAGTGTGTTATTTTTCATTCTGACTTAGGTCAATAGAAGAAGACAGAGTGAGAATTAGCAATGCTTTAAGTTAGCAGACTATTATGAATAAGGGGGCCTATCTTTAGTTTTTTCCTATTGACACAAAATACCTAGGTACTAAGGTACCAATTGGAAAACTTTGCACTTGGTTAAGTGAGTAAAATTGACTTCATTTTCGTATCAAAATTTAACAAAATAAAAAGACATACAATTCAGTAAATATCAAGTTTAATTTATAACGATTATTACAAATTAGGTACTTAAAGAATTTTAAGTAGGTAGGAAATTATATTTAAAAAAGTATTAATTCGCAAAGAGAAAATAAAACATTCAGTGTGATGGATGAACCTGGTGACTATCTACCAATCTAGCTACATCCGGTTCAATATTGGTGAGTTGCAGCCTTAAATCTCCACGTTCGTTGATTTTCAAACGGTTTCTTTGTTTCGTCAAAATGTTTGTTACCACACTGAAGCTTTTTTCAACTAGGTATGATGATGGAAAAGCGATAAGGTATTTTTCAGCAATGTTCCACAATGTAGGATACTGTGTTTCAATGTTGCGTTGCAACCAGAACTTCTGATAGCCTTGGTTGAACTTCTGCTTAAGCTCTTCGTCTGTGCTGATGGTAATCAACTCTTCTGGCATTATCACATTGGCTTCTTCTATGGCTGTGGTATTGTACGGATTTATTATCCATTGAGGAATTTGTAAATTTAAAAGATCCTCAAACCTCTCCGTAAAATCCTTGTGTAATGCGTCCAAGTGAGTGACATATAATAAAATGTCATCATCTTGAAGCGTTTCTGGTAATTTTGACAAATGCAGAAACTGCGAATATTCTTTTCTGCCTAAATTTTGTTTATAAAGGATTAGTTTACCCACGAAGGCCGATATTATTGATTTTGTTTTAATCAAGTTAAGATCGTCACCCTGCAGCTGCAAATTAACTTTGTTGAACATTCCAAAGATATCAGTCAAGTAATAAATATCTGTTTTACAATTGTTCAGATTTTCTTTCAAATTCGGATCTTTTTCTTGTAAAAACTCCAACACAGATTCAAAAACGGCTGAAAATCTTTCTAAGCAAGAGCCTCTTGATAGCCAGCGAACTTCAGTGTGAAGAAGTAATCGAGTAAAGACTTCGTCGTTTTCCTCACATAGCTGAGCAAATAACCGAGAGTTCAAAGAATTGCTTCGAATCTTGTTGATAGCATTTATTACATATTGTAAAGACTTATGCAATCTAGGACTCAGCTTTTTTGCTACTAAATGCTGCCTGTGAATCACGCAGTGAATGACCAGTACATCAGGCAGTTGTCGCTTTAAGTGAGCTATAAAACCACGATGACGACCAACCATAGACGGTGCACCATCAGTCGCAACAGAAACAATGTTCTTCCATGGAATAGCTTTGTCAGTAAAAAAATGTTCCACGGCCTGAAAAATTGATTCTCCTCTGGTATCAGTCTCTAAATATGTAGCAAAAAGCAGTTCTTGGCACATATTTTCATCTTTGATATATCGAACATATCCTAACAACAGAGCTTCATTGCCGGGTAATGTAGACTCGTCCAACTGGAGAGAGAATCTGTTGGTCTGTGAGAACTTGCATAAAATGTTTTCCACATCGCGTCCCATCTCGTCTATGCGTCTCTGAACGGTGTTATTGCTCAAAGGTATTCTCTTTAAAATATCATGTGCGGGTTTGTGCAATACATTGTTAAGGACCTCCGCAATGGCTGGTAAGATAAGCTGCTCTCCAATTGTGTGGGGTTTCCCCGACTTCGCTATTAGTAAAGATATATTATAGGACGCTCGTAAACCATCATCGTCTTTAATAGATGATGACGCAAACATCGATCTTATGGATGGCCTTTTGTCTAGTTTTTCTTTAAGTGCTTGAAAAAATGTCAAGGGCTTACTTTTTTTGTCAGCATGTACTCTCGATAAGTGGTCATCCATTTTTGAAGGCTTCATGGCATCGTTACTGAATACTTTTTCACATATGAGACACATCGGCAAGTGTTGATTTGATGGAGATGCAATAAATCCGAACTTCAAGTAGTCCAAACTGTATTGTCTGCATTTTTTTTTCGTGTCCGCCATCATAAAACTCTCAGTAATCCTGCAAATAAAAAAATAAGAAACTAAGTACCTAAATTAAAAACAATACCTAATAAACTGTTAAATTTACTGGTAAATTTTTACAATTGAAACAACTGAGGCAACTGCAAACTGTTGCAAACAATCTACAGATAGCTCAACTGATCACTATCACACAGTGTGCAGTGGGGCAATGCTGATGCGCTGTGCCGGATAAAAACTGTTTGGTACTTACCCTGTTAATTTTTCATAAACTGCAGATATTGTGTGGTTACGCTATTAACTCGCGTAGGGAGCTCAGCATTTTGTAAATTCTTTTTCAGTCACTTTACTTCACTTAATTTAGCTATGTAATAACTTTGTAATCTCTTGAAATAAATGAGTACTTATATGAGTTATTATCGTTCAAGCTCCAACGAATTTCAAAACGCAAATGAACTTTCAACCTAAGTGCAACCTCGTTAAATAGTAAAATATCAGGAACATGTTTGGACTTGCAACTTGATCATGAATTCGTTCGTGTTAAATCGCGCAAGCGTCAAATAGAGAGCAAGTCAAAACGCGCCTGAAAGACGTACGCTCGAACTCATTATCTTGCACAAACTTGTCCACACTGACTTGCCGAGTTTTTCATCTTGTACGAACTTGAGGCTTTATATTACTACAACAATGCTATTTCCTACATAAATATTAATTATTCTTAGTACACGTAACACAACATAAACAATACAGTACCTACCTACCTATCTTGAAAGTTTTAAATAAGAACTTGTGTTAATTTAATAGGGGTCGATTTTTAGACCTCGTCGACCCCCATAATCAGTTTTCGTTTATGTCGACCCCTAGGAAACCGATATCGACCCCAAGGGGTCGATATCGACCACTTTGGGAATCCCTGATGTAGACTGATACACAAGTTAGAGAGAACACGGCAGTAGTGAATTACATGCAGTTTTCTGTTGAAGTGTCTTTGTTTGGTTGTTATTGTATTGTTTGCTTTGTTAACTGAAAATCAGGAAAAGGTTTTATGAATTGCACTTACGCTTATTTAAGGGGTTGGTTTCCAGTCTAACCGGATGCAGCTGAATACCAGTATTTTACAAGGAGCGACTAGTTACTGTTACCGCGTATTATAAAGGTCTTATTATATAAATTCGTATAATATCTGAAGCTCGTATAAGTGAGACTGAAGCGTGTTTAAACAAACCGAATATGACTAGAACGAGGTTTAGTAAATGAATACCGATTAAAGGCAATATTTGAACAGAACCCCTCTACATGTTGCAAAAACTTGGAACGTTTTTAAGCTTCAAATTTTGCCTCCGTAAAGCAAAAATTGTTCTAGAATAACAGCCTAAAACAGCCAACCTCCTCAATATATTTAACCCGTGCTCACAATAGTCGCAATCACCCAGTCCTATCTGTGACGTCACTATTATTGCTTCTCCTGTCTCCGCCAGCTGTCTGGCGTGACCGCTAATTTGCCCACTGAGCATCTAATGTCCCACAGATATAGATATACCTGGATAACGCAAGAGCACCTACTTCGCGTGCCCCGGCTTAAGCATTTTATGCTTAACATTACTGTCGCAGCAACCTAATTGCTTTTAAACAACAACGTAACAAAGTCATAACTCCACGACACAGGGAACCCTGGTGTGGAGAATTTTAATGTACGTAGGTAATGTACTTCTGAAATAGTAAAATTATTAGTATTTTTTTATATCTGAACAAAGACGTAGTCTATTTTCTATAGATAGTCAAAAAATGGTACTCTTAGTTTTCATACGGATCGTGACACTTGCTTTATCTAGGTATATCTATATCTATGTGAGTAAAGTCCCTAATGTGCCACATTTGGCTCACATCAAGTCGTTTGCTTCAACGCTCGACACAACGGAATGAGGCGCCCGCACGGATTGCGACCGAATTGCATACTTAGTATTTATTGTTCTTTTCTGACCCTTAGGTGTCGAAGTTTTAGTTTTAGTAGTGTCTTGTTATTAGTTTCTGTTGAACTGCTGTTGTTGGGTATATGTGGCAGTTAGTCTTAAGGTTTTAAACTTAAAAAAAATATGTCAATTAAAGCATTTACGGCACTTTTGAATTGTCAAGGTTTGTTTTTCTTAGCTGACGTAACTTTTTTCCCCAATTTTGAGTTACGAATTGTTTTTCGAACTTCAATGTTACCGGCCTGAGCTGACAGCTGATAGGACAAATATACCTAGCTCGATTGTGGAAAATATTTGCAGTAAAGCCATAAGATATGGTTCAACGTAAATCACTTCTTAATTACGTCGTCAATTATATCCGAAGAGATTACTCTTAGAAAAAACTACGCGAGTTTACGTTAAACTAGTAAATACTGTTGTTCTATAATTCTACGCTCTCGAGAAATAAATGAAAATAATTATTTATATTTGAGGTCTTACTACTCTGAGTAATTCTTGGTTGAGGGGTTTAATGCCCCTATATTAATTTTGCAGCTCCTTGAATGATGTAGACTTAAAATGGACTGTTTCACAATTTAGTAGAAGTCAGAGTTATTGTTATAATACGTTATAATTTCAAAGAGAATTTATTTTAGTTTAAGTTTAATGGCAAGCTTATTTTGATTACCTACATTTATGTTGTATAAATGGTTGGGTAAGCAAACTGAATTACGTTTTACTCAACTCATAATTTAGTTTCTAGTCAAACTTTTGCTATACAGTCAGCACTACAAAATCCATGTGCGTATAAAAATAACAAAAAAAATATTCTCATATTGTTTAACAAGTATTTACCCTATACCACGGAACGTTATAAACTGAACAAAAATAAAACAAACAAACATAAATCGAGTCAGTCTTTCAGCTTTCAAATACCAATATTTGAACATTATTGGCTCCAAGTAGAGTGCCGTATTCGTACGCACATAAGCGTAAAAAACGTCTATCAATATTTACAGTGTGCCATTAAAAGAGATGAATCTTAGCATGTAAAAAACAATTTAAAATTTGTTGGTACAGGCCTTCCCATCTAATAAGCTCAAATAGCTATTGACAGGCAATTTATATAGAATGTGTTTTTATTGTAAACTTTTTTTGCTGTCTGACATTTATTTGAACGAACTTGTACAGTCACGAACACCAATATGTATAAATTTTGCTAAATTTAAAAGAAATTTTCGCGAGAAATAACGATTTAAACTTGGAGAAAAGATCTTTTTTCATAAAAATATGAGTTCCAAAATACTATGGTCGTAACAAATTGAAATTTAAATGAGAGCAGTAGGAGGAAAACACTTTTTAAAGTTGTTAACTGTTTACATATTGGTGCTCGTGACTGTACATAATGCCATTTTCTCTTTTACTGCAGTCGATAGCTGAAATGTATAAAAATGCAAATAGCATTACGAATACGCTGAAACATTGTTTGATAACTCAACTATTTTATAGGTTTATACCAATTGAAATATAAATTCAGTTATTTGATTTCGAAACAATTGATGTTTTTGTGTGAGTAGGTAGTACAGTCACGTACAACGGTGTGGAACAAGCTATTTTATTAATTTAGTAACACATTTTTAGACACATGTACACTTGCAAAATTATTTACCTTTGTCTGTTATTTAAAAAACATTGGTCAAATCACTGATTATTATAATTAATACACAGCTCTACTTTCCAATAAATACTGGCAACAAATACTACGAGTATTTTAACGGCACATGCTGTAGATTCAGTATCATATTTAATACAATTTTCCACAAGCTCGCTCATCATTCAAATTCTGCTCACTCATTCGTGATATTCACTGGCCAAGGCCCCTCCTTTATTATATCCTGCTTTAGTTTTGTAAACTATTCTGTGAACTATGTTATAGGTACACATCAAAACTATTGTGTTCATGACAATAGTGGTCTCACAATTGAACCGAATCTACGCACCGACAATGGAATTAGCTGCATTATTACATCTTCACCAGATATTGAGGCTTTTGAAGGGCTTGTTATCTGTTAATAGAGCTCTTAATAATGATATCATCAATTTAACATAACAAAACATCACGCCTGTAATTCCCGAAGGGTTAGCCAGAGGTGTACCTAATAGTACACCCACATTTCGACGGTTATGAGTCTCATGTCATGGCGAGATTTTGCCACCAACCAGGCACGACTACAGACTCCGTGACTGCTACTGAGAAATTTCTGATCGAAACACCTAATAACAATTTGACCTTCCCGGAAACGGATTCCAGGACCTAATGCTCAGCAGTCGCGCTTGCGACCACTCGACTTTACTGGACCGATTTATAGGGAAACACGACTCTTTTTGACCTTATTATAGAAATATTTTAGTTAGGATTTGACTAAAGAAAATCCATTCATAATCAGCCTTTAATGTTCCCACTGCTGGGACACTCGGCCTCCTCTCTATGAGAGGGAATGGGCTATGATCCACTCGTTAGAGATTAATTCCAAATGCCTATCTATCTATGTCATTATATCGTTATTTGAGCCTTTAATGTCTTAGTTTAAGTAGCCGATGATCAAGTTTGAAATAGCATTTAAAAGGTCTGTTAATCACTCTAATAAATAAAAGCTTGATTTTATGGAAATGATTCAATTTGAAATCTCAAAGAGTTTTAAACTTTTATTTCGTAGATTAGTTTGTTAAAGTACGTAATAGTTTTAAAATGTTCTTTTTATCAAAGTAAATCTCAAAGAAGTTTATAAAAAGCCATTATACTGACTATTTAATCGGAGTAGGTATTTGTAAATCAATCATCTTTTTGTTTAAACATTTTCTCACCGATTGTACCAGTACCATTCGCAAACAAATTCGTAAACTGTCGTTGAAACAATTTAATATATTCAAACCTTCGGCAATAAAATTGGAAATGACAGAGGTACAATTCAACACAAAAGTTTACTAAAAGCGTTTTCATTTTACGTCTCACATGTACGCTGTTTTATATTTTACTACTCGGAAGTAAAAAGACTAATAAAAACTTGTATGTGGAATTTTCATTTGTTTCTCCTGAATCCTGAAAAAAAGGCATCTTAGGTAAAGATGTATAGTACTTACATACGCCTATGTGGCCTCATTGACTTCAGACGACTAAGCTTCAGACCTAATAAAAGGACTTATTACAAAATACGGTTTATCTACAAACCCGGATTTAAATTGGTACTAAGAATAAAGAACTATATTGCAATCATATTTCCTTTATTCAATTATATACATATACATTACATTTTTAAATATTTCTAAACAAACTAATATTAAAAAAAAACATTTAAAAATATAAAAAATAGTGGTCCGCCGGTATCGGGAGCAGGGTCCAAGCTACTAGGTGGTTAGGGCTCCAGAGACAGGAACCTCCTCACAATGCGAGCCGTATCGAGGAGTACTGCCTTCTGAATCAGGCCCTTGATCCAACCGCCTAAGGAGAGCCTCGAGAGATGTTCGTCGAGGCTTTCGGCTATAAGGCCATTGGCCGTCACAACAATAATATTATTATTAGTATAGTAGTAGTAGTTATATAGTTCTTATTACAAAAACTGAATTGACGGCTTAAAGTTTTGTCTATCTACGTTGTTGCATGTTTTTTTTTTTTTTAGGTATGACCACTCGCAGCGCAACAACTCTCTGAGGTTGAAGCTGCATAACCGGGCAATATTGTTGCATGTTAGAAGAAAACTTTGTTTTGTAATAAGACCCAGATGGTTTTACTGCGCAGCTTATCTTTGTACGCAGCTTTTGCGAATTATCGATCACAGTTAAAAGAACATATCACTTAAAAAAAGTAAAAAAATAAAAAATAAGCATAAAATATAACTTGTGCGCCATCTTTGGGAGTCCGCCATATTAGATTTAGAATGATGTCACTTAGCTAAACATGCATTGTTATCCAAACTAAATGAGTGCACGATATGCAGAATTTCAGCTCAATCGGTTGGGGATATTGTCTTAAAATTAAGTTGCAAGATTCAAGTACACGTTCAAGTAAGCATTGCAAGTTAAATAAAAACTTGTAATAATAAGGAATCACAACTAAAGACAACAGCATATACTACTGGCTGTTACACTACAATCTAACGCCATTCACTCACAATACTAAAGTGGTCTACACACCGTTGACACGACTATAACAGAGCTGTCGAATGCACACAGCATTTTAATCTTTGGGGGCCATGTATCAGTTCTGACAAGGGTCCTGTTTTGTAGTCGAGTGCCGTGCCGCCCCGTCCGGCAGTTAACCGACCTCTCTAACGCCGGACGATGCCGGACGGACATGGGCTGATGTATCGCCTCCTTAGAAGTTAGAAGACTGTAATATAATGATGCCTTCTACGGCAAAAATAACAGCATGATGCAGCACATGTGTGTAATTTGGTCTAGATTGGACGATGATTTTGGAGTTTTTTTCGTATGTGTAGCCTTTTGTAACTGATGATGTATGGCTTAGGTACTACTATGTTGCAAGTTGACCGCGTCGGTAGTAACAATGTCCTACAGCTGACCTAACGTAGTATATATAGAGTTTCAATAGAATAAGAAAGCAGTTCATACTGGTTTTGTTATCACTGGTGTGTTACTTACTGTACGACCCAAACAAATGCAATCAAAGTTAAAAATGGCGATTACAATCAGGTCTTTTATATACGCTGGTGAATCAGGCCCTATGACTGTTTACTTCAACATTACAAAGCAAATAAAACCATTTAGTACACCCATAAGCGCGAATATCTCCTTTAAAACTTGAACAAAAACGATAAACAAACTGAAAATCACTAACAACAATTCCAAGAACTACAATGGCTATAATACTCCACCCAACTAATCGTGTTATGTTCCCCTAAGGACTGTTACGGCGCATATTGCTCACATATGCAATTACCAGTTGAACGGTCTCTGTTTATTCGCGAAGCAGTGACTTGGTCGTTTATGGCCACAATAAAATGGCCGACCGTTAAACTTTAGGTTTACGCCGTTTGCTTTGGTGCTTTACACGATGTACTATCGTAATGAGGCTGCTTGTCAGTGAAGACTTACAGAAATGGAAAGACTGTGTTTGTTAATCATTTATTTAAACTTAACAGGCCGAACGAATCAAAGACGTAAAGAAAATACATTTACTACAATTTATTTAGCACAAACTCAAGGACACACAAGCACAACACATCATGTTTTATAGTAAAGAAATTAGGGAGTACTAGTTATTAATATTTCTCGTATACAGACGTGCTTCATGAATGTCTTGAATGTTCTAAGATTCAACGTCGCGTCGTGAGTCCCTAAGGATCCACGCCCTTTGTTCGATTGTACTTTTTTTCGCTATATTGGCATCTATGGTCTTGCTGATGGCAGTTTATCCGACACTATTATTATAATTTTATATCAGTTTTAAAAGTATTTAACTAAAAGAAGAAGTTAGAAGTATAATGACTTTTGCAAAAGCAAAGTTGCTGTAATCGTAGACAGACAAGATTGTAATAAAATGCCATAGGATTAATCCAATTTCATTGGAATCAAACCGAATTATTGTTCTCTTCAATTGCTTTCATACTAGAAGTTATTATAAAGTCGCCTTCACTAAAGAAACACACACAATACCCGACCATCGCAACAAAACCTGTTGTTAGGTAAATATCTGAAACAAATAAGCGATAACAAAGAAAAAAAACAAATGCTTACATATAACGAAATTGAATTTCATTGAAAAGATCCGGACAAAGATTTTGCAGATTCCCCGAGGTCGGGTTTAGAGAAATACTTAAAGTGGCTTAGAGTCCGCGATTGCGTGCGATAAGCAAATCCCGCGTTCGTCTTCGGAGCAATATAAAATGGCCTTAAATACGGACATGGAGGGTGCGGGTACACACTTGAGTGTAGCGATAGCGGCACTTGTGTCCTTTACTTTTTCAATTACTTTTTTTTTTCTTGGAATTATTTATACATTGTTTTCGATTTTCGTTGGATTGAATTAATTATTTTAAAATTTAGTTAGATACCTACCATACAACTTCAAAGAGGTGTTCAAGATGATTAAAATAAAAAGTTTATTTGAAACATGGAAATTGTATTTCTACAACAGCACCAACAGGAATGACACTGTTGGGGGATGATTTTGGTAAAACTGTGATACGTGTCAATCGACTAAGAAAATGTAGAGTTTTATAGAAAATTCAAGACCCCATTTCACTCTTAGGGGTGGAATTTCGGAAAACCCCTTTCTTAGTAGATACTTAATCTTTAAAAAGAATACATCCTCCAAATTACATGTCTCTAGGACCAGCGGTTTGGGCTGTGCGTTGATAACTTGATATATTAGTCAGTCAAGACTTTGAATTTGATATGTATAGACTATGCGACCCGCGCCGGCTTCGCACCCGTGCGAAGCCGGCGCGGGTGCAATGATTTACATAAAAACCTTCCTCTTGAATCATTCTTTCTATTAAAAAAACCGCATCAAAATCCGTTGCGTAGTTTTAAAGATCTAAGCATACATAGGGACAGACAGCGGAAAGCGACTTTGTTTTATATTATGTAGTGATTTGGTGGTAGACAGTACCACACTAGTGAGACTTTTTCTTTTCAATTCCATGTTTTTATAATCATATTATAATTTGGTTCATTCTTTTTAATTCCATCATTCTCATTGTAGTACTCATTCCACCGTTAATAAATAGACTTAATGAAAGTCCAATTTAATAAAATCCAGGGGTTGACCTGCGAACAATACGGCTATTCAACTATCGTATTAAATTATTATGGTCCTAATATCTCTAAGCATTAGGCTTAACTCCGTGTCATAAGGACCGATCTATTCAAAATATGATTTTAATTACCGTAACGATGGTTCTAATCACTTAGGAAATCTATAAATCGGAACTAAATTGCATCGAGTATTCATTTGAATGTATTATCTATTTGAATTGGACTGTTTCCAACAAAGCCGCTCTCAGGACCAGAAAGCCTTATTTAGTGCTTACGTATTCAAGGTTTTGTTTACGTGGCCTCTAAGAGGCCAGACTAAAAAGACCGTTTATGTGTGGTTCTAAAATGTTTTTGTGAATGTGTGCAGTTGGCTACAGTTTTGGAAGTTTGGTTTTTCTTGTAATTGTTGTTGATAAAAACTTTTAGTGTGTGTGTTATGTTTTGTAGCCAAATACGTCCCATTTATTGAGTTATTGACAAATCCTTATTATTATAACGACTAATACGTCATGTTGAATTGTTAATTATCAACCCTAGTAAAGAAAAAATCTTTTACACTGTGGCGTTCAATGGGAACTTTACATGATCATTTGTAAACACTTCCAAACTTCCGTTGTTGAGTTTATTATACATTATAAACGTTTTTATTGTAATAAACGTGTGTTAACACTTAAAAAAAAGTACCATTTAACATTTGTAATTATTAAAATTAAAACAGTTCCTCTGCAATAGTCATAAAAATAAAAAGACGCGAGCGCTTCAAATTACAACAGAGAAATTTTCTTGTTCGCTCACATTAAAATTCTTTCCACATGAGACGGTGTTGTAAAATGGCACCTAAATTCCTTAATGTTTTACAGGAATTCTGAAAATAATTAAAAGAGTTATGAAGGCCATTAATCGTTGTAATAATACCAGTCATACGTGAGCCAAAATTAATTACTTTACTATGTTCGCAAATATTTTCTGCTTGAGAATAAAAGTTGGTCTATCGATCTTGTTTAGTCGTGAACTTATTTCTATTATGTTGGTCTTGGGTGCCTTAGGATGTTGAGGCGCGTGAAATAACTAAATCATGTTTTTCATTTCATATACGTAATATATAGAAGAAAATTAATAATAAAGGAGTAGTAAATAGTTGTGATGATGTTGAAGAAAATTCACATTTATGTTGTACTTAATAAGGTTTGTATTACTGTTGTTTTAACATACATACATAACATAATTATGTTTCAGGTTCATTGGCACTACTGTCTAAACTATAGATGGTTCATGTTTTCCTTTTTGTTATAACAACATTCAAAGGAGATCTTTCAAATTGGGCCAGGTATATGTACACTACCTCGAAAAATAGAGAAAAATCCGTGGAATTCAAATTCAAATTTTTGGTAATCAATTGTTATTTATTAATTATTAAATCGGCTTAACCCAATAATTTAATGAATTTTAAAACATGAATAATGCTGTTTTACTTGTACCTAAATTTATTTGTTTCCATTAGTAAAAATATATAAGGTGTATCTATTCATACACGAAATCTTTTAAGGGGTCATTGTACTCATCATTATGAACAACTTTCACTATGGGACAAACCCCGAAATCGCGAAATAAAAAAATCTGCTGTTCAGTACATTTTGACGAGTTAATGCGATCATATTGTAGGGAACAGCTGATTTTTTTTTCGCGATTTCGAGGTTGGTCCCATAGTAAAAGTTGTTCATAATGATGAGTACAATGACTCCTTAAGAGATTTCGTGTATGAATAGATAGACCTTATATATGTACCTACCTATGTAAATTGGATAGTTAAATCAAAAGATCGCTTCATTTTTTTTGTCAGATTTAATATTTTGCGAATTCAATATAGGAACGTAGTGAACTCTTTGACAATGTAGTTAGATAACCCAAGAGATAGCCTAATTTAGAAACAAAAATGTCAAGCGTCAATAATCAATCAAAATGACAGCTTACCGCTATGACGGGTTTTTGATGTGTGTTGCAAATTCAGGGGTATATTTGCTTGTGTTTTACAAAAAAACAAAGCTAACTTAGAGTAATTGGATAATTGAAAACTGTTTTATGTGTGTTTCCCCATTTTCGAGTATAGTGTACACAGACCTGGGGGCCTAAAATGGATGCTTTATCAGAATCATAATACGAATCACGTTAAAATTTTAAAACTCTTAAAATGGACTTAGTGTTCATAACCATAAAGACCATTTTAAGTCTTTTAACGTGATTTATATTATGATTCTGATAAACCTTTCATTTTAGGCCCCCTGGCTGGGGCTTCATACATTTTGAAACATTCCTTTATTTAAGAATTCGGATTCTTTGCATGCACTCTCACCCCTTATCTTTTAAAGAACTAACAGTTCTTTTTAGTTTTAATTTTAATTAAAGACTCGTTCAAGCAACTCTGTGGTAGATAAGGGTCATTCGTACATTTAGTCACGTTTCTTTAAATCACTAACTTTGGGTAAAAGCATCTGTCTGATGTTCGTTTACTATGTAAGTTTAGTGTATTAATTGGTAGAAGGGGCAGATTGATATGGTGTCGGTATGGTATGTCTTATTGATGAACATTCATAAGTGTGCGGATATCTGCGTTAGTGTAAACATTAATTATTGACGTGGATGGGTTTAGTTGATGTAGTTTGTTTAGTTTAGATTATTGTTTGAGAGCTTTGAGAGGAAAGCGAAACGTAATTGAATCAATGGTAGTATTTTGTTACTATCATGCTTTACCATTATTAAATTAATATAGGTCAAAATTGGCGAAATGGACAGACGATATTGTTGCCATAGGGAGGAAACGCTGAGGCTGGCACAGTGGGCTCACGGCGGTGTTTTTTGGAGGGTGCAAGCCCCACATAACCAAGCCATCTCCACAGTCGGTGTGGTATGCGTCAGGCATTTTTCACCGTTTAATAAAAATAAAAAAGGGAACGTAGAGATTTGCACAAAGAAAGCGAGGCTTATACCCAGCTGTAGGTGAATTCAAGCTGTAGATGATGAAGATGATGAAGTTAAAATTGCACTCTAACCGAGGCTTTGTTCAACATAAAAAAAAATCTGCGAAAAAAAAACCGACTTCCAAAAAGACACTAAAAAAGTCTAAAATAACTTTACTTTCGGAAGTCGGTGCTGTTTGTTTCATTGACTTTTTGCCGCCGAATATACCACACAAATTCTTGTCCCGAAACAAATGTTTACATTGTAACTAACAGTTATTATGGAACCATCATGTCATCTACATAGCCCAAGAAGAAAAAATACATATTTAAGGAAAAAATAACCAAATTATTTAACCGATTTTGATGAAATTTGAATGACCAATCGGGAAGTCTAACGTTTCACATAAAAAAATAAATTTTCAAATCGGTTCATATGACGGACTTAGAGCTAACAAACATTTTAAAAAATACAGCCGAATTGAGAACCTCCTCCTTTTTAAAGAAAGCCGGTAAAAAATAGTGAATACCAAAGAAATTAGAAAAATAACAGTCTTATTTAAAACTGAAGACTTGACCAAAGAAACTAATAATTGCCTTTAGATACGAAAGCCTGAATTTGTACAAATTGTTCATTATAAGTTCGTAGAGCTTGAAAACAAAAGTTAAAAGAGAGAAAAAATACCTTACCTAGCCATATTGAAAACAAACTTGGGTATTAGGCAACTCTTGAGAGTGTTTTGTTTACTTTGTTTTGTCAGTCAGGTGTTTGTTTTCCATCAACTTGGTAATTGAAAGTTGAGATGTCAGAGGAGTTACCGATCTGAGCGACAACACTGCGAGTATATGGCGACACATCAACCTATAGATTTCCAGTATAACATGGCCTCGCTTTGTATAGATTTCCCGTATAATGGGAGATCCTCATAAACAGGTTTTGTATAGCTTTAATGGTCTTCGTGCGTACCATAATTATGTTACAGGTTGGTACAGGTAGGTTTTACTGGTCTTGGTGATAACATCCGTATGAATATCACAGCTAATACCCACGTGAATTATTTCGCAAATAAGTGAATCTTTTCTTGCTTCTTTTCTATCATAAAACTTTCACGAGGCAAGGCATCATATTTCCAAAATACTCACACACAATTTGACTCCATATGTGTCCGTTCCGTTACACGTATCGTTTACGTTTCGAATTATATGTAAAAAATATTTATTGAAATTAAAAGTTGACCAGAAACTTGTGTGCAGTTAGTACCTACCAAGCCATAGACGATCTCTCTGTTTTTCTTTCATTACCATCAGCGCTGGAAATGGCACTAAAACATTATTTTCCTTTCTATTATTACATTTACCCTCATAACTAAATCCCTGTCTTAAGCAATAGCTTTCTCCCAGCTTTGTTTTCGTTGCAAATTCAAATTATGGTACTTTAGCTCAAAACTCTGAAGGTAACGGTTTTATTTAATTTTTATTTCTTGCTTTGACAACGTCATGTCCGTCTCATTCTCTGTTTTAATCTTATTTTATTACTAGACGTTTCGTTTCTAAAATATTTTTATACAATAATAAAAATGAATAAAAAATATTGAAGACAGTATATAGGATTAGTGGTTCAGAGCTTTATATGTACAGAACATTTTAAAACACACTTGAAATACCTCACTCAGATTATCACTTTGACATGGGTTTTTGATCAGCTTAAGCAGTTTCCTCTTAGTCAACATTAACCTACGTTACATTTTATGTTTTGAGATAAACGTGTACGTAGTAGACTTAAGTATAGAAAAACATGTTTTTTCCTGCTAAAATATGGACAACATGTAGCAAGTTGCCAGCACAATTGGCGATGGCACCTCGACTGCGTTTCTTTTTAGTGAATTTACATTTATATTACCTGAGTTTACCTGCCAACGCTCTGCATGTGAAACTAACAGCAACGCGCCGCCATTTTCCACGTCTTGCACACTAATCGAAAGCACATTTCACGAAAGAAATACAATACTTAAAATGAAAACATAAAAGTATATCTCGAACTCCGTTAGTATCGTATGATGCGGCAGTGAAACATAATATTTTGATTAACAATTTCTAGGAGATTGATTTACATTACCTGAGAGAAAATACTTCAAAGAAACGAAATGAGAAAATATAAATTGAGCCCAGTGAGTTTCGATAACTGTAGTCAAGTTTCTTTAATTTTCCAAATATATATTATTTTAAGGCTTTAAAAGGAAAAGAAGGTAGAATATTAATACATAACTAAGAAAAATAATACGACTTTAAAGTACACAGTTACAGTTTTGGAGAAAGTCTAATTAATTACTTGATCCGTTTGATCTTTTATTGCTAGTCAAAATTCTGAGAACCACCAGAGTTGTCGGTAAAAGATTTCAATTCCACTTTGAAGTATTACTAGTATGCCTATTGAAGGTTCACTCAAATATGAGTACACAGTACAGGACATAATATTTTCATTAAATATTTTCATTCGTAATATCGTATAAGTATCAACTAAAATAAATATGCCTTGCCTTATTGGACTACCACGTTGGAGTGGTCGCAAGCGCGACTGCTGAGCATGAGGTCCTGGGTTTGATTCCCAGGACGACCAAAGTGTTGTTGGGTTTTTCTGTCAGGAATTTCTCAGAAGCTGCCACGGAGTTTGGATTTATGCCCGGTTGGTGGCAATTGGCTTTCCCCCTATTACATGTGACTTAAACATAACTGGCGAAATGTGGGTGTACTATTAGGTACACCTCTGCCTAACCCTTCGGAGATTAGAAGCGTAATGTTATATTCAAAAAATATTTATGTTTTAACAACGGAATGTCTTAATTCATGTTTTCGCAACAGTACGAGTGAAAACCTGTGAATAATTTATACGAGTACAAAACTAAGTACATTAATAATAATAATACCAGCTCCAGCCTACCACCAGTCTATTACTGTCCCACTGCTGGGGAAAGGCCTCTTGTCAACAGAGAAGGCACGAGCATTGATCACCACGCTTGCTCAAGACGGGCTGGCGATTTCAGACTTTTATAAGTCCAAGTTTCCTCACTAACTAAGTAGCTACTTATAAAGTAAACATTATGTAGTATGAGAAGTACTGCAACTTAGGTTCTTCAAGGTGTTTTTGTACAAGATAGAGACATTTGAGTCCAGTACCTGCCAGAAAGGTTCACTGCCACTCCTGCATTATTCATCCACCCTCATAACTTCCCTAACAAATCGGGAACATCCAATCTTACACAATACTGGAAAAATACATTTTATCTTCAGCGCACAAAATAATAATTATTTCATTTGCTTCTTTTTATTCAGTTATCCGTACACAAAGTTACCGGAGTTATTTTTTGTTGGGAACAAAGACTTTTACCTTTTTTTAAAAGCGATTTATGTCATAATGTTCATTCGTTATTGTATGGAAATGGGAAATGAAGTTAAACTGTTGTGATGCAGGGGAGCGAGTGATGTTCAGAGTGGCTTAACAAAAGAGGGAAAAATGCGAGAGGACTGCGGGTACGGTAGACACAACAGCGCCACGGGTATATTTATATTGTTGCATTTTTAAACCGAATGCCGATTAGCGGAATTGTTTGCGTTCTGTTTGTGTACTTTGATGGATTCTATTGAATCCAGCTCAAAGAGTGGAATGCCTCTCGGATCTGTTTTGTGGCAGTTTTCAATCATTCCTATCAATATGTGCGGGATAACTGTGGATTTGAAGCTGTAAAGCAACTCTAAAAGCTGCGAGTGTACGAAAGCAAAGAATTTTGAGCATTCTAACCAAAGCGATTGGCGACATTTTAACCCGCGACCAGCTGCAGCGTATGTCTCTTGGTTCCTGCGTACGCGTGGTTCCTTGCGCCGACAGATTGCCGTTCAGTTTTCCAATCAAATACCATTTTTGAATGCGGCGACCGCGTATTCGCTTCGGTTAGGCCGGGAGGTAAAACTACGTAGGACATCAAGAATGTTGCTAAAATAAAGTCATGTTAGATCATATTAGTAACACAAGATAGCTTATGAGACCGAGAAGAGTTTAACAGAAAACTGCTAGACGCTTATTCTAAAACAAAAAAAAACCTACACTCATTGAATGCTTATCTACAAGCCAATAAAATGGCTGCCATCCAATAATATGTTACGAACATTCCAACTATTCTTCCCTTCGCTAGTTCCCTTCAACAAGCCCCAGATAGCTGTCAGTACTCACCCTCAACCCACAGTGAAAGGCGAGTTTGTGCCAGTAATTGAAAAGGGATCGCTGGCCAGTCTGTTCTCCGCTGTCAGATTGACGTTTAACTGCCAAATTGACAGCTTGACTCATCTTGATAAAGTTACTGAATATGTGCCTGTGTCTATTTATATCTTCATGTGAAGGGTATTATTAGAATACAAGGTGTGCGCTCGATGAGATTTTCCTACGGTAAAGCTGTCGAACTTCCATACAAACTTATTTCCCCTATTTAACTCCTTTTGGGAATGAAGTTTCGGAGCAATATTTTTAACTTTTAGAAAAATTTAGGATAGTGCCTTACCTATGTATAGGTACATTTATATATTTGTAATCAAGTTCTCGAAAACGACTGTAACGATTTCGATAAAAATTGCAATATAGGGCTTTACGGGGGCGAAAAATCGATCTAGCTAGGTCTGATATCGGGGAAAATTGGTTTTCTGTATTTTCACTCGAGCAGAGTTTGGTCGCCCACGTACTAAGTATTATTGCTAGGTTTATATTAAGAAGAAGATTACCACTGGATTATAGAAGACTAATCACTTAATAAATTATCTAACATCACCCTGTCAAATATCTTGTTCACTGGACAAAATAACAGTAGCCAATCAACTCACTTGAAAACATAGCAGATTGAGTCCAGTGTTTATTAGAATATCATTGCTCCAGTGAGTTTTCAAAAACCATACATACATACGAATACAAAAATACGAATACATGCAAAGATTTTTGCACTCGTCCGGCTAACATGAACTAGTTCGAAATTGACTAGAGAGCTAGCTAGAGAGATGGTAAAAAAATAATAAAAAACGAACAAAAGTTTAAAAAAGAAACGTAACAGGTGAGCTACTAGATAACATTTTGGGTAGCAAATAATATTTGCCTCCTAGTCGTCTACAGAAGGTTATCTCACCGTTAACGTATCGCTCTAGTATGAGAAGGTAGTTATCAAATAGTTAGGAACACAAAAAGATTAGAAAATTGTATCGGGTGCAGGCGTTGGTTTTTTGCTGTTAGTATTTATAATATCGGTTTATCTTAGATAAAAACCTCATTCCGTACAATAAAAGAACAAGCATAAAAGATATGTTCCAGACCTTTTTCTTTATACATCCCTCAACTTAGTGTTCAGTTCTATCTTTTATCATTCGCATAAACAGTGTTAAAATAATGATAGAGATTATTAATCAAACCAACTATATCTTGCTAACTAATCTTTAAGCCGCGATGTAAGCTGTCGTATTGTAAGGAAAATGATAAAGAAAATGAAGACGAGTAAGATTATTTTAACCTTTTTTTTTACGACTGTCTTTTGGTCACATCTTTACGGTCAGACGAAACAGTAAAACTTCGATAAAGCAGCTCAATTTTAGCTAAAACTAGCTGTTGCCCGCGACCTTCGTTCGCGTTTTGAATCAGATTTTGTTATCGATTTCATGAGGTTTAATTTTTTTTGCACGGAACACTAATTCTTATTCTAAAATAAAAGTAGCACATTTTAGACTTTATAACATCAGCTATCTGCCAGTAAAAGTACCGTCAAAATCGGTTTCACCGTTTCGGAGATTAGAAAGAACAAACAGAGAGCAAGACAGGCAGACAAAAATTGAAAAAAAAAGTATTTTTGTTATCAGTGCCGTAATTATTTTCATATCATCATCATCAGCCTACTGCAGTCCACTGCTGGGCATAGGCCTCCCCAATCGCACGCCACTCAACTCGATTCTCAGCAGCTCTCATCCAGTTGCTACCAGCCATCCTGCGAAGATCGTCGCTCCACCGAGCCTGAGGGCGTCCCACCTTACGTTTGCCATACTGTCCCACATTATTTTCATATGCATTCAGTAAAAAGCTGTTATTTTGATATTACAAACAGACACTTGAATTTTATTTATTTGTATGTATGTATTTAGTTCTTTAGATTTCGGCTCAAAATTCACGAAACAATGCAGATCTTAGCAAAGAGCAAGATCTCGTGAATGGGATGAACTTGTTTCCACCAGAAGCGCATTTGGTTATGACGGCTTTTGGCCCAGTTCAGCGAATTCCATTTTAGCAGTTTTCTTTATCTACTGTGGAAATTAATTTATACAATTGTATTTTGCGCCTGCAAATGGCAGTTTAAATTAAGAATATTTCAGGAATAAGACTTTTGGAAAATACAATTAACTAAATACGTTTTCACATTTTAACCATAATTTTAAAATACAATTCTATCTGCCACCTTGTTATGATAACCAGAAACAGAAATATGATTAAAATGAGTTTCATTTCATTTACGATTTATAAAACAAAAACAAAATAAAATCCATTATGAAAACAGGTCATAAAAAATAAACCAACAATGTTCAATTTTTTAATGAATAATTTCATTAAAAAAGAAAATCATTACTAAAATTTAAATTCAAATTCATCTGTTGTTAAAAATCATTTACATAAAATTCATTGAAATACATATCTATTCGCCATACCAAAAATTCATGAAAACGTCAAGAATTAAAACATAACACACAAAAACCATTAAAAACATCTCCCATAAAAAATAAAAAAAAAACATTATAATCATTATCATTTCTATAAAAAATAATCCAAAGAGTTTTTACGTAATGTTGATTATGACCTTTGCCAGTGGTGGGACGATACAAATTAAGTATTAAGTAAACATAATAAGATTCGCATCATCTCTGATACCAGATGAGACAGGTATAAAACGCAATCCGTTTACAAAAAAACAAAGGTCTCTAGACCTACGTAGACCGTTAATTACAGAGCAACGTAAAAGTCACAATATTTTTATTTGGACAGGCTCTGGCACAAGTGCGCGGTGTAAACGTAACGTAATTAAGTCGATTTTAACATTAAAAATACTCGTTTCGCACATAATATTTTTAGAAATTGAAAAATTTATTAATTCATTTATATATGATATATATTTTTTTTTGTTACACATTTCTGTCATAAATTAAAGGTCAAGTTCTTGGTTTGAAATACGAAAAATCATTTTAACTATGGTATAAAATAAATATATATATTGATATAGAAATGTAAAACAATTATTAAACTTATTATATGATAATTATAATTAAACAATTTAACTAAATTGCTATGAATAATTGTAAAAAATCGCAGTATTTGGGTACGTTACGTTTACATCGCGCGCTCGCACTTCCGTTACTGCCAAACCGAACGACAAAAATATGATACCGATACTGTTACCCTGCGTCATCCCACTGCTGGGCAAAGGCCTCTAACCATGGCTTCCAGTTGTTTCGATCCAGGTCTTATGTGGAACACTGGTTGTTGGTTTAAAAGAATCTAGAAAACCCAGTGGTCCCCAAAATATGATTCATGAATAAAAAACTCACATCAATGCAAATTGCTTTAATTCATTACAGTCTGCCTAATCCTGTTAAAGCTTCACAATTCGTCAAGGTAGGTAAACAAACAGAAATCCGTTCCAGAATATAATATGAAAACGGTTATTTTTGAGCAATTAGATTTAACGAGCGTACGGGGAACGGTAAAATACGTAAACGTTTTTCAAATTATACTTTGGTTTTAATATGACTTTGATTAGCTGAGACTGTCATTTTGCAACGAAAATTAATTTAGACGGGATGAGATTTGAGGCAGGTTTTTAAAGGAGTGGGTGTGATTTTTATTTTGGAAGCGTTTGGTTGCCATTTTCATTCAGTAATGGAGGATTTATTTTGATTCCACGTTTCCCTTTTAAGAGCGCCCACGTGTAATTCTTCCACGTTTTATAAAATATCAGATGTCAAAAATATTTAGGTACAAATATGTAGGTTACAGGCATTTATTTTTAAAGGCCTACATGATCGGTTCGGCACTTTAGATTCGGCAAAATAACAAAGTCGACCTGAAGAAACCACAACAACTTCAGATCCGAAACTACGATCGCCGAATCATTTTTGGTCCGACTCGGAAAAGTTTGGGGCAGAGCCGAGCGGTTTTTTTTCGAAAGTGAGCTATCACCATTTTTTTTTAAACTTTGCCCTACACTTCTCATGTATCCTATGTGCGTTTACAAACATTTATACTCACATAAACAAACACCCAGACCCGCGAACAACAACCTGTGGGCCATACAAATATTCGTTTAGTGTGGGGATCGAACCCACGATACACAGCGCAGCAGCCAATCGATCAGTCACTCCGCCAACTGTGCCGTCAACGACCCGACGGTTCCGTACAACAGTGTACCCAAGATTGTAGTACTAGTACAATAATTTTTATTTCCACATTTTGCCTATCCACGGCAAAGTATTTGACAGTCTAATCTAATCGATACTCGATTTATGAACATAGTTTCTCAGTTCGCAGGATGAACTTCCCAAAACCTGGTGTTACGAGCGCATGCTACTTTCAAAGCACGCTTTTAGTGTCCAGCGGACCGATATTGCAAAAAGTTTGGAATTCTTTCTCCTAAACAGGAAACCGCAAGTTGTTCTTGGTTTAATTTAGACACCAAACTACGTCGATGTTATTTTATCAGGTAGAGTAATTAAATGTAGCATAATTTAAGGATTAGGATTGACCCTTTTTTAAAAGGTTTTTCGTAATCCGCATTATTGCAGCTGAAAGACCGCTTGCTGCAGGACTGCTATACGTAGATATACCCAAGCTTCACCACATCGACCAATTCTATGCTTCTAACACGTAGCGAAATCCTAAGTCATCGGTTAACCTTTAAAAAAAAAACTGCTGGTTTATTTTGAACGGAAGCTCACATAATAATTCTAGGTTTTCTGGTCACCATTATTCTGAAGGTTCCCGTTGCCGCGGGGATACAGATACTGTTGAAAGACACCGCCTTACACCATACAGATATTATTTATAATGCACAATAAGGAAAACATTCTTCCTTTTATATAATTATTTATGAATGAACAAGTAACGTGAATTGTTCTTGCAAAAATAATGATCCAAGTGCTTTTTCTGTTTTGAGACTAAACAATAGAGTCGGATATACATACATTACTAGCTGTGCTAAACGGTTTCATTTGCCGTTTCTCTTTTTGCTCCATAGGAATATAGCGTGATGTTAAGCTTATAACCTTCCTCACAAATTGGTTATCAAATGCAAAAATTATTTTTCAAATGCGTCTCGTAGTTCCAGAGAAAACAGCGTTCAAACAATAAAAAAACCCGGCCAAGTGCGAGTCGGTCTCGCAAACAAAGGGTTTCGTAGCACCAAACAAAATAATAACAATATATTTTTAACGCTCATTTATATGTCAATTTACACTCAACAGCAAAACTCAATTGTTTTTCACAGTATAAAAATGAAAAAAATCGTCCCATATCTCAAAAAAATATTCAAACCAATTTTCGTTGAAAGTTCTTTTTAGGTTCAACAAAGCCATTTTTTTTTACTTTTTAATAAATACTACTAATACTCTTTACTTTCAAATAAAATTCTAAGTGGAGGCGCCAGACGTAGCCTGCGAAATCAAAATGTTGTTACGTTTTTTTGCACAGCCATTCAATAGTATTAAATGAGCGTAGACATACGTGTGTGAATCACATTGTGTTCAACATACACCTGTGACACTGACAATGTTTTTTTTTTTAAGAAAATTTGAGTTTCGCGGGCTATCCTGGCGCTTCTACTTTAAAACATGAGTAGCTGCTTGTAACAGGTGAGAGGAAGGCTTGCGAGTCTTCACTTTAGTGACGTCACTTGAGTATGAAATTGTTAGCTGTGCACCGAGTAACAGGTTAGGTAGACGTCGTTAGGACTAAACCTCTTCTAGGAAACACCTTGTTTTGGACTAGCAACGTTAAATTGAGGAAGTGTTTTTTATGTAAAGGGTGAAACGTTATTTTAAAGTAGGTAGTTTATTTTTAACAAATACACGTCGGTTTTTATGAAAGGAATATAAATGTGTAAGTCTAATAAACAGCTCCTTGAGCACCTCTTAATGCGGTGAGGAGTTACCTACTTCAACACTCTATGTATATATATAATAGTGTTCATGCGTGTATCGACGTACAAAAAAAGAGGTTTTTATTCCCAAAAGTCCATTTTTCACCGACAATCATAAAACCACAATAAATATCGATGAAAGATACAACAAGAATGAATGAAATCCATCAGTTCATTGTTTAACTTATCTGAAACGCATACTGAAGTGTGGTTTCATTGTCTGAAATGTATGTGCATTGTCAACAGTGGCGTAGCTCACAGAATTCTCATTTAAATTAAATACTTCCAAGCCAATGAAACGCAGCTTTTCGAAAAATTCTAGTAGTATTTCCAATAAATTAATTAATGATGAACATCATTGTGGCTGCGGTTGAGGACTCGAAACCACACGCTATTCATGATCCAATTGTTCCATTATCTCTCGATTAACAAAGGAAAATCTACAAGTTTGTTCGTGGGATTTGTGTGCGTTTGGGTGTGGTGAATAGTCACACGTCCAGTGACAATGATGGTGGTGAAGACAAAAATGTATTGTGTATTGACCTAAAGTGCTGAAAGTTTGTGTCAATCATTTTGATGTAAACCTGGGTGTAAAAATTTTACTAATACATTGAAGAGCAGTTACTTCTCGTACCCTCCCTCGTAATCTATGCCTATACATATAATAAAACTGTAACAGACCGATGTCTGTACATTGAAGACTAGATGTTGCCCGCGGCTTCACTCGCGTTTTTGTCGGAAATTATCCCACGGGCACGTTGTAAATATAGCCTATGGCACTCGGGGATAATGTAGCTTCGAATTAGTAAAAGAATTTTCAAAATCGGTTCAGTAGATCCAGAGATTACCCCCTACATACAAACATACAAACTTACAAACAAATTTTACCTCTTTATAATATTAGTAGAGAAGTATAGATATAGATATTATAGGTATAGATATATAAAAAATATATGGGGGTTTTATAAGTACCGTTTGTAATTTCATTATTATGCATTCAGTAAAAAGTTGTTATTTTGGGTATTACAAACAGACACTTAAATTTAATTCATTGGTATAGGCGTTTATATTGTATAGATAACTATGAGAACCTTTGTGAATAGAGAAAATAAAGATATTGTATTGTAAGTTATTGCAGACTTACAGAACGGTTTGAAAGCGACAGTCACTTGGCCCTCTATAGTGAAGGACATTCATCTACCTAACCGTTATCTCTGGAATTCCTCATTGGTACACTTAAGATACCATAGGCACCCCAGCTGTTAGCAATCTCATTGCACCAGAAAACTTTTACAAGATATAAACTTGAGAAGTCTCCAATTTCCAGCCGGAACACAGCAATACTCCAAGAGTTCCAAGACTCGTTGCTTTGTTAAAAAAAAAACTTCTTTAAAAGAAAAAAAAAAACAATAAATCGATTCTTTATGGCATATTACACAGTGGTATGTGCCATGCGGTTTAAACAAATAAATACCCCCTCGTAAGGTTATAACGCTCAGTTACGAAAGTTTTCGGTCGTGCAAATATTGAGCGGAACAAACTTCGACCAATATCTTTTTGTTGTGAACCTCGCGATTAACTTTGTTGCGTCGTTCGCCTACTTTATTTCTTGCTACATACGAGCAAGGAACTGTTTTGTTTATTTTTCTGGGGTAAAAAGTTGTGATGTTGATACGTCGGCGTTTTTTATCTTGAAAGTTTATTTTTAGATAGAAAATACAGAGTTTTTGTAATGTTGGTAATAACGACAGACGTTTTTAGGTCATTTTGTCGCAATAGTATTAGTAGTATTCATTTACTTAATCATTGGTTGCTGAATTCGATTACTACATTACATGTAGGCTACAATAGAGGACTACAATAGTAAGTAACTATCGATATCGACAGAATGAATAAAATCACACTACACTACTGAATAGTTCCCGGAAATCTAAAAGCTGCGGGTAAAAGTTAAAGTAACTGTATTTCTCAAGCCAGTCAAAGGTTAGACTCGCACACAGACTGTCTGAGATACATACGTATTGTTAACACGCCACTCGTCGTAGTCGCTACCACGGCGTATTGCGACGGTACGAAGCGGGTAATGTGAGTATATTTTTAAGTAACAAGGATGATAAAACCATTCACACCCATGTACGCTTTTTTCTCTTGAACTAGGCAGAAACCACAGAACAACATCTGCTACGATCCTTACATACTCTTTTTATTCCGTCCACGTCATCTAGTCCACCATTACAAAATAGGTACCTAAATTGCAAACTTTCCAAAAAAAGTGAACGAAAATTCTAAACTTAATTGAAAAATAGTTCATAAAATCTACACGAATTTACGTTAAACAGTAGCATAATCATTTTAATACGACAAAGTTGCAAACTTTCCTATCCAAATATATTGCGTGTAGATAAGCGGTATTGCGGTAATTTATGAGTAGATTTACTGAGCGGCCCCGGCGTGCATTGAACGTGCTATTCCAGAGCGCTTTGCTTTGCCAATTTACATTTTTACTATCCAACCCGTGTGAGCTGTTTGCACTGTGACAGTACAAACATTTTCCGAAGCTTGTATCGCTCCAATTTGCGATACACCAAAGGTTTGAAGCCCCTGCTAATCAAACTAGTGTGTTTTTAATTTGGAAGCGTTCGGCTTGTTGCTCTCTCGGTCGGAAGATTTAGAAAAACGAAGAGATTTCCGTTCGTTAAGTGAGCATTTTTCTATATTGTTGTTGCTTCTGGGAAGTTTTTGTTCAGCAATCGTTGCCAGCTTGTGAAATAGGCGCTGCGTTTTTTGGAAAAATATGCACACAATTCTTGGAAACGATGTTCCAATAACAGTCAATTTATTTAAAAAAAATTGACTATGTGCGAGTCGGACTCGCGCATGAAGTTCCGTACCATAATAGTAGGAAGCCCCCTTTAATTTTTAATGTATTTTTATTATTTGTTGCAGCAGAAATTACAATCTGTGAAAATTTTAACTGCCTACCTTTTACGGATCATGAGATACAGCCCGCTGACCGACAGACGAACGGATAGCGGAGGCTAAGTAATACGGTCCTGTTGGGTTATCCTTCGTTAAAGTTAAGTTCACTAAAGTTAATAAAAAATGACAAGGTTGACAAACCAAGGTTTATTACCAGAAATTAATTTTGGAAAGAAGGATTTAAGGCATGTTTTTCCTTTTTTAATTTGATCTCAAATCGATGTCTTATTGTATAGAAAGATATTTCTAGTATGGTGGCATGTGGCTGGCAATCTCTTACATCCTTCCGAGATAGCGACTGTACCTCGGTTCAATATCCGGACCATGCATCGATCGCTTTACCTTCATATTTCATGTAAAAGTGTCCATCAAATTTGTATCCGTCTGGAACAAGATTTCTGGCTTGAGTTGGTAGGAATGTACCTAGATATTGATTGATTTTGTATGTAGTAATTCAAATTCAATCTAAGAAAGAAAAATCTCGACTGAAGGAGTCGAGATTCTTCGTTCTTAGATTGAATTTGAATGATGGTAGGTATTTTTTTTTCTAGAATTAAACTCCTGGAATATCATTTACTTGTATATCTATTTAACAGCCAGGTCTGCTAATTAAATCGTATCACCATGTCCTTTGGCTTATGCAACCATTATGAATTTGGCAGACTACGGATTTTGAACTTTAATGGCGATGTCAAAATGACCACCCATTGAAAATAGCAGACTCGGCCCCTGTAGAATTGCTTTCGGAACGAAGACAGTAAAGATAAACAAAAACCAACAATCAACAGCAAAATATAATCAGCAACAGTTTCCAAGAGCCAAAAATGGAGATCCTGTTCAGGGAATTCGTAACAGGCAGTACAGTTCAAATAAATCTAGTTCACAAGAAAACTTTTCGAATTCAGAATCCAGTCACTTTTCAGGAAAAGCAAATAAGCATTGGATTTTTTTTGGAATGGAAATGCATTGGGGACTGATTAACGAGGGCGCGTCGCTTTTCGTGACTCCTGACGTTTTAAATGCTACACTCGTTTACCGCGTGACTGAGAATACGCGCCACGTTTTGATTTTTCCTTCCCCCTTTTGTGTACGCCTTCCCCTCTTTTGTTTTGCTGCCGCGGTAGACATTTGTTTCTGCCTTCAGGGGTTTTGTATGCTTACGGTGTAGTGACACACTTTCGTTGTTCAGTATGGTTGGCGTTTGATTTTTGCTTTGTACTTACTGGAATGTTTCAAGCTGTTCACCGTTTTTCACTAGTTTCAGTTTAAATGTAACTTGAAAGAGTATGACAGCAGAATGAAACCATGAAGGTTGGTGATAGTGTTTCGAGTGGTTTTTCTAGTAAAATACCTTATAGTTGGATAGTGTTTCCGAGCAAAGAGGAATTCATCATCTGGTAAAAAATAACAACAACAACGAACGAACCCACTTAATTAGCTTTCAATTATAATAATTACAACCTGAATGCTAGTATAAAATTTCACAATCAGCCTTCTATACCAATTAAGGATAATTAAATTTAAATAATTTATGAAAGATAAACTTACTACAATGTTGAGCGGCACCAAATTATATGCCTTCATTAAAATGAACTCGTTAATACTCTACGACGACCACAAAGAGTATCCGAGCATAAAATTGAAGCGAACACAGTTAACCAATTATTAATGACAAGCTTCAATGGCCCAGAATGGAGTTCTGTCCAGAAAATGGTATTCTGACCAGAACAACCAGAGAGAATTCAAATACACAGACATGCCAATTGAATTTAATAGAAAAGTAATTAAGCTGATCTTTAAACCGGCGGTCAATTTATTTTATCTGGCTGCAGGACGAGATGGGAAATGAACGTGTCCGCAGCGGGAATTGTAGGGTTAACTATCTGGTTCTAACGTTACTTTTAACTGGCAGAGAAAGATTAGCCTCGATGCAGACCGCGATAGCGGATTGTTTTTAATCGAAATTGAATCTAGCGAAGCAAAGCTTATTTATAATTCATCAATAAAAGCTTTTTGTGAAACGTCAACACTATGCTAATTTAGCTTTTAGCTACATCATATTATTCCTTAGCAAAGTAAAAGAGTGTTTATCCAGACTTCAATATTAAAATATTTTCGTTTAACTTTAAAAGGTATGAACAAGATTTTTACTCTTTCGTAAATCTTCAGTTTAGTACTTAGTTAATAACTTAAAGGATTCCGTTTTTACGAAAAGAGCGTGAAATGGTGGCTTAAAAGTTTTACGCGAATTTGCTAAAGGAGGATTTATCCGATGGATGGTAAGTCGCAAGTGGCTTGTTTGTGTCTTCCGCAGAAGCATGGCAACCCCGTCTTCCCATAATTGACTTTCCTTGTATTCCTTCAAAAGTTATTCTAACACCCGAGGCGAGTGCTTGAAATTCTAGTAAAATGTTAGATAAGAACTCTTTCAAGTAGCTAGAATGGAAGCGTTAAGAAATACGTAATAGGCTATCGTTTCATGGAAGAAGGATTTAAACTTAAGTTTTGATATAACAGATCTAGACGTTTTCCGGAGGAGGAACATTTTTATTTATTTCGGTTTAGCAGAATGTTTGAGTAGTCTACACGCGATAATATTTATATATTATATTTATATATTTTTACGTGTTCAAATAGGAAAATATGAACGTCCGCTTAAGAAGGTTAGCGAGAGAGAGATTTCTAAATATAATTACTGATATACTCGACACGGTAAGCTGATTATTCAAAAGGCAAGCAATTACTATGAAATGAGAAATATATAGATAAATTATAGATAAGCATTGAAAATTATGCAAAGTAGGTGAAAACCACTAGACAATAATAAATTTATAAATAATAGTTACATATTTGTAACACGGAAGATTTACAAATCTAAGTCTATTCAAGTAGCTAATCTTCCAGCGGACGACGCACGTATGCCAGTGACGTTTGAATAAAACTTCCGCCATATTTCGGAGTCGTGGAGTATAGTACCGCGGATGGTAATACAAGCGCGAGTAAATGGCAAGAGTTCGCAACTCGCCCCGGGGCTGTACTGAATAGGGAAAGTTTGTGTTAATATGAGATATTTTTATACTGCCATGTCGCTTTAGCGTCGAAAGACACCACGACGATGGAAATATCATATTATCTTAATAGTTCTTTAAGTGGATTTCGTGAGTTTAGCATCTTCTTATAAAAGTTTATTAAAATTTATGAAAGTTATGCTCGAACAGTCTTTTTTTACAAGAAAGCTAATCCAGACGCTCCAAATCGAACTCTAAACAAGTCCCAAGCTTGTAATAAATAAACGTTAAGAAAAAACAAACGGAATTTAAATCACGCCTTAAAATAACATCGCAACATCTCGTTACGGTCGACTGAATGCGCTCCAAGGCGAAGAGCTCACAAATTATGAGCGTCTCCCTGCGGCCGTTTAAATAATCTCGGGGTGCAATAAAAGCCGTCCAGGCTATATATTGCAAGTATACCGTACCCATTAGGGCGCAGTGCAAACATCCTTGCAAACTAATGGCCCGGCCATGGGTACACTGCGCCTAGACGTACCAAGGAACATACTCTAAGAGCCTTAAACCTTGTGTGCATTGCACTCGATTATTGGCGGCCGATTAGAACTAGTGTAAACATCACTAGTTAAGTTGTTTAATCAACTAGTTGTATTATAGTGAAGCTGCGGTGGTCCGTTTACGTAAACGAGATTAAATAAGTTGCTCCAACTTTTTCGTTTGATCCCTTTTTAGTTAACATACGGATTTAGTTCATGGACGATGTAGTTGTAGGCTTTGTGCCTTTTATAAAGATGAAAAATAGAAACGGATTTTCTATTGGTCGGCGAAAAAACATGTCTGGGTCAATTTCTGGTAACTACACTAACATTATTATTAAATATTATTTGATTTTGACTTTTGTTATCTCTCACGAAGGTGTTTAAGTTTTTTTATCAAGCAGGTTTTTTTCGTGCCCCATTCATTTAAAAATATTTAAACATTCTCAAACAATAAGATGCAAAAAACGACGAGAATACTACAGACAATTTAGCGATAGTAGCGAAATTATTAACAACGGCGTCCACTTCAAAATAAAATAAAAACTGGTGCGTAATATAATTTTGTTATAGAAAATTATTGCCACCAGGCGGTCTATTTTTAACCCTCCCAGTAATAACAAGCTTTTAAAATTAAATTCGTACAAAAATACCGCATTTATTTCCCAACGCGTCGCTAGTCAGATACAGGACCTACACATTACATACTGCTTAATTCCCCAGTAAATAGGTGGTTGCTGGCTTATCTCGGCGTGTCGTGCACTTAGATGTTTACAACTAGCCCCGGTCACTTGATACTAATATTTGCATACAAGCCCGCCGGGATTAAGTTATGAAAACAACATAACAATATAAGTAACCATCTTTAAAATTTTAGTGGCTGTGTCGGAGCGCGAGTAAGGTTTCTTTGGCGAACGTTGTAAAATGAAAATTATAATAAAATGTTAATGTAGTTTCGTGTTTGTTTACGGTAATAATTTTGTACTTCCTTACTGTTTTGGGGCGAGGAAAGTAAGGTCGAAGATGTACTATATCTACGGAAGACAGTGTTGTGTTGGTAATGCATTATTAAGACTGATGGGCATTTACATGGCGAATTTAGGTACTTATGTCTCGTTTAAAATGGGATCAAAGACTCATGGCAGTAAGTCTGGAGTTAAGTACAAACCAAAAATATTATATTAATTAAGTACTTGTATACTTGTGTAACTCAAGGAGTTAACTAAGTAGATGATTTGCTACGAAAGCGTAGGCGCGTCGCACTCGGTCACTTGACAGCTACGGCGTAGGGAATGCTCAGTTTAAGTAAAGATTCGGTCAAACCGCAATTTGCTCATACTGGTTTGACCGAATTTTAAATCGATCACACATTCTTTATTCACTTTGTTTGCTCAACACATTTGATTACCAACTTAACGCTTATAAATCTTCTAGTAGTTCACGCTTAACTAAATGGTGTCAAAAATTCACGCTCAAACTATTTCTACTAACTCCACTTAGCAAAATATATTCAACAATTTTCCAGCACCATCTTTTCAGAGTCAAAGTAAAGGTGCCACGCTGCTTCTGAATATTTTTCTAAGCACCTGTAGCTGAAGGCTTTGCGAACACGTCTTAAGTAGATACCGCTTTAGGCTGGACATGTTATTTTCCAGTATTGAGCACAAGCCCTAAATTTTGTATGTAAATATGTAAACTTACCCAACAGGTTACGAACCCTAATATTAATATTATTCATATTATAAAAACCGGTTAAGTGCGAGTTGGACTCGCGCACGGCGGGTCCCGCATAAAATTGTAGGTATTTTTTTATTTACGTTTTTCCGATTTTTCCTTTATATATACTGTAAGATATTTCTTCTTACCCAATTACATGATTCTAGGTTAACGGGAAGTATCCTATAGGTTTTGGTTCCTTTCTGAAATAGCAAAACATGCGACATAAACGGCCATATTTTTTGATTGCATTGACTTACAAGTTTGAGGTACTTAAGTACTTACTTTTTACTTACATCTCTGCCGTAAGGAGTAGCAGACTTGACTTTTTAACGTTTATTTTAGCTTGATACCTCCACGCGATCCTGAGAAAAAGGGCCTTAACAGACGGACAACAAAGTAATCCTATATGGTTTACGTTTTGGCGGACTGAGATACGAGCCCTAAAAACGACCCTAATATTAATACTACACTACTAAATTTTGTGTACACGTGGCATGGTTTTGATGGATCCTTTGTACTTTTTGTGTACTCGTGGAGCGACTGATAGGTTTTTTATTTGTCAAAGTTTTGGGCGACCTTTACTCTCTTTTCGAGCGGAAAGGGTATTTTTTTATCAAGCCACGAGCCTGTAAATGTATTTTATGTACATATTGGGCTAGGGCACATCTACATAGGTCAGGTAGGTAGTCAATCTCTGTAAAATACTGGTATTCATCTCCATTCGGTTGACACAGATGTCAAACATAAAAACCCCATAAACGCATCGGCCGCGCGGTACGAACCATCGCGTATTAGTAGCTTTCGCCGTCCACGGAACGCTCTTCTAACCACCGATGACCCTATCACCATCCTCCAGGAAAGCAATAGGGAAACCAGTACGATTAGAAAATACAAAAACCGTGGTCCGTCGCGACGTCCCCTTTCAAACCCCCCCCGACCCTTGCAAGAGTCAGCCAAACCAAGCCAGCCCGTAAACCAGATCCAGCCTGTCCCCTTGCTATCCTCCCCAGTGACGCCCTAAGCCGAGGCTCGTACCCCGCAGGGGGTGCCCTTGGCGAGTCGTCGCTTAGTTTGTAAGCTCATTTTGCCCCTGGCTGGAAGCCTTAAATTCAAGGCATCCACAGGATTAGACCGGTTAAGTAGTAGCCAGCCTCTGAGGCGGAACTGCGAGACGCCATCTCAAAAAAAAAAAAAAACCATTCGTTTAGACTGGAAGCTGACCCCAACTTCTCTGGGAAAAGGCTAGGCAGATGATGATGATGATGTGGATACGACATATGTTTCTCAAGGTTATATCGTCCTCTAGATTCTCGAATATTAAGACTTCGTACTTAGGACCTAAAAAAGCAGCAATCGCTTTCAAAGTGCTTCGTATTTCTGGGAAAACTTTCAAAAGAATTGACATAATACCGAAAATGCTACCGAGAGGCTTCTTAATTCACCAGTACACGGGAGTCACACAAGTATATACTCGACTTTCCCATCATTTTATTGCGGCCTACTCCACACGCATTTTGACCATAAACTGTTAACCCAGAGATCGGAATAGGTAAAGGTTATTGACCTAAACTTAAAGGAAGCAAGTATCATGTGGATAATAGCTCAGTTGGTCAAGTGGTCGCAAGCGCGACTGCTGAGCTTGAGGTCCTGGGTTCGATTCCCACGTCGGGCGAAGTGTTATTGGATTTTTTCTTCAGGTATTTCTCAGTAGCAGCCACGGAGTCTGGATTTGTGCCCGGTTGATGACAATCGGCTTGCCCCCTATTACATGGGACTTAGACATAACTGGCAAAATGTGGGTGTTCTATTAGGTACACCTCTGCCTAGCCCTTCGGGGATTACAGGCGTGAGGTTATGTATGTATAAAAATCCCGGAATTATTTAAGGTTCCGAAATAAAACTGTTACATTAGAGGGAGGTATTATCTTAATAATATAACAATGAATTCTTTTTATAATTTAAATTTATGGACTTAATTTAACTGGCAAGAAATAAAAGGTTTTTTTTTAAATTTTATTTCTTTATTTAGTATTTACTAATATGACCGATTGATTTTATCTTTAATTTGTTTATACCCAACCATTTAATTTTACCATCACACATACTTATGTTATAAAGTAAAACAAATTTTGTGTTTGACTGTACATATTGTAGGCCTCATAAATATAAAAAGTACTGACGATATTCGAAGTAGGCATGCTGCGATTAGAACAATGTATTAAGATTTTTTTTGTCATAATGCGATTGTTGGCATCACGCGATCAAATGTATGGTGGTTTCAAAATGTTGGCATTGAGCTACCCATTACTTGAAAGTCCAAAAAAGTTGTCATAGTGCGAAAGTAGGCATCGTGCTACGAAATCGTAATATCCACTGTATGTTGCTTGCTTCCTTGAACGGTAACATTTACACATTGAATAGTATTATTGGTTTTAAAAGAACCTAGCTTGGCGCTCATCTAATACTTTACTTTTATGTTGCAGTTACTGTCTTTACCAGTACAATTTCCAGTTTCTAACTACAACAACATTCCGATACAATGGTCCTGTTGAGAGTTTCCTTATCTAGTACAAGTTTATACTAAATCTTTAATTGTTGGTTTTATGTAAAGACATTCAAGTGTTTACGAGCGGTCGATGGGACAAGACGAAGAAAATCGGAATCCAATACTTGTAGTATACTTAGTAACAATCCTTGGTAACAAATTACTCTGTCTAGTCACGTAGCAACTGAAAATGGTAAGGATCAAAAATTTTTGAACGGCTTCTAGGCTTCTATTATTCGATTAAGACGTATCTTTGGTGTTATGCAGTTAACTTTTCCAGGGTGTTTTGTTCTAAATGCCGGTTTCCAATAACTTCACTTCAGTTGAAATATACCCAGTAAATAGTTTCAGATGAAGTTTAAATTCACTTAGTTGAACTTACACAATAGTGCAAATGGAACGGACAATTTCACTTGTGCTCTATCTATTTCTCGATAGAATTCACAATAATGTCGACTCACAAACAAAGCAGTAACTTTAACTTCTAATAATGCTCATTGCGGTCCACATATTTTTTGAAAAACATTGTGCCGCATTGAGCAGATGTCAGGTGTTTCATTCTTCAAAATCTGCCGAAAGAATGCCAAATAGATTTGGCATTCTTTCGGCAGATTTTTCATTTGTTAGGTGACTCATCTTTCAGGAAAACTTCCAACTAAATAATCGAAAAATGAAACCAAAGGAGTTTATGAACTTTCACTCCTATGTAGAAAACATTAATAACTTTGACGAGGTAATGTGAATGTGGAATTAAACAAAAATGAACATTCACTCGAGTGAACTATTTCCTCGAGTGAAGCAAATGTGCATGAAATCGATCGTTTGGATCCGAAACTGAGAGGGTAGTACTATGCCTAATACCGGAGCATTGTGGCCGGATAATAATCGCTGCATTGTCGCGAGCTGGGCCATGATCTCGGATTACCAGAGCCATTGCCGGGACACTGCAGCCCGGCTCAACTCTTCGTACATACGAGTACCCCGTTCTACCAATGTGTACATCGCCGTATATAGATGCCAGCCTGCTAATCTGTTAAGCTGCGATCGTGAGAGATACACCTAATATAGGGGTATTTACAGTATAATTACTGGACTCCGGTCCGGCCTGATTACGTGGAAATAGATTGATGTAGAGAATAAACCAATTCAGCACAGCCGGCCGGGATTATAGATATCTGCACGTATTAATGAGGGTGATTTGGCGTAGCCGTTACATTTTATTGCTGTTTTCCGCTTGTTCTACTTCCTTGTGTTTTCGTTTCTTACTTGTAGGATTTTATTAGGGCAGGTTAAGTTATGTGGGTATCTTGTGGGCGTTTGATGTACTGTAATGGAGTAATTTATCATGGAGATCAATGTGTAGGATGTTTTTCAATTGGGCTTATTCTTTACGTCTTAAAATAAAGCTTCTGTGGAAACCCCAGCCATGTAGACTCGTGACGTGACACCATAATTCAGTATTACACACTATAAAATTCTCGTAATTATCTACAATAACATATCTCAGGTTCCAAAACTAATCTTAGACATTTCACAGCTCTCCCATTTTTTTTTGTAGATGGCAACTCGCAGTTCAGCTTCTGCGGCTGGCTACTGCTTAAACGGGCAAATCCTGTGGATGCCTTAAAAATGAATCTAAGGCCTCCAGCCGGGGAAACAGCTCTCTCAAGACCAAAGCAATTTAATATAGACATAACCTTCCCCAGCTGATACAAAAAGAATTTGGCGACTGCTCGGCCAAAAATTTAGAATAATAATTATGATTAAACAATTTTAATACTTATGATTTCTTGTCCTCAAATGCTTTTTATGAATTTGGTTTTTTATTTTTTTCATTTTATATATTTTTATTACTTATTTTTTATAATTTCTGTGTCAACACCTAGTTATATTGTGCATGCTATGGTGTCATGTAATTAAAGGAACACACTTAAAAGAACATTTTGTTTAAATGTGACCAATTTTGTATCTGTGTATCCTTTTTTGGAGATCCAAATAAATAAAATAAAAATAATAAATAACGCCTCTCCAAGTTCCAGAAATCTCAAAGGTACCTCTCCAACCAAATCGGTCTTAAACCTGATCTAACAGAAGTCATATAATGGGTAGTGAGAGGGAATGGGACGCCGTCGCCTCCTTCTGCGAAGCAGTCATGCTAGCAAAGGAGGTGGCGGAGCGTGAGTGTTCCACGCGCGCCACAAAGAGTTGTCAGCAAGCGAGTAGATGTCCGAAACGACCGATGCCTGCCAGAGCTGCGGGACTATTCGAAAGAGATACCGTGACCCTGGAACGCAAAGGGCAAAAGAAGGAACAAGGATGGGTTTTAGTCAGTAGAAGTCTGACACTCCCTTCCGCTCCGCTCAGAGCGGGAGGAGTTATTTGATGATTTCCCATCAGAAAAAAAAGAAAAGAAAAAAACATGTAATGGGTGTAACGAAGCCGAAATTTACTTGTTCTCCCCGTCATTGTGATATTTTTTTTGTTCTACACCATACCTGGGAATTTTCTAGTTACGGAGATATTGGGGTCAAGGTTGCAACTTTTTTTCATTTTTTATTGTAATAAAAAATTGTATTAAAAAAGATTACGACGAATTGAGAACCTCTCCTGGTCCTCAATTCGTCGGAATATTATGCACCCATCAGCATAATGTTTTGAGTGCGTTACATTGAATCCTACCGTAAAACGTGATTTTTCACCTGAAAAGAAGAATGCTTGGTTGAAATAAAATAATGCTTGGTGGGCGGCTTTGTGAAGGGCCGTTTACATCTTGTAAATAGGTAGGAACATGTATTATTCACTTCATATTTCATTCTTCGTAGTCTCAAGGGATGACCGGATCTAGATAGAATTTCTCACACCATGCCTATTCAATGTTCGCTACATGGTATTTCAAACACATAACAGGTACAGTCGGTCAGGAAAGTGATATATGGTCACATTAATTTTAAGACTGAAATTTTATGACGTTCAACTGTTTAGTTACCTCGTAAATTTTGTTTTCGCTTTATCCTCCTAAGGTTGAATGTCAGCTGCACGTCATAAAATGATAAGAAGGCCAGGAAGACAAGAGGCAATCGCTTTCAAACTGTTTCGTACTTCTAAAGCGACTTTCGATTGGCAAAAGATTTTTGGTAGCATAAGTCAATCCCAATACATTTATGACTGAACGTGGTGGAAGGCGAAGGAATTACGAGTTCGATTATACAAAGCGATTTTCAATTTTAAATTTTGTAGACCGGTTTTTTGATCGCCTGTACACATGTCGTACAAAGGCAGTCGAAGAAAAGGCTCGCAGTACGGTATTGATCTGCCATGTATAGTATGAGTATTGGTCTAGACGGGAAATGATAGAGAGGACCGACTCTGAATAGCTGCCTTGACGTCACAGCTTTTGAGGTACACATGATATGTAATACTGCAGTAAAGGTTTGTGTTAGTGTGAAGTTTGTAGTCTACGGGATGAAAGGGACTCCGACACAAATTACGGTTACCATGTATTCAGTTCTTCGTTCTGAACCCCACATAGAACTATAATAATCGGTAATCGGTAATACAAATAAAAAAAAGCAACTGTTCCGTACATTTTGATCCTTCTATCCTGTATTTGGTAATACGATTCGTACCATCACGTCTATATCCCCTGAATTAATGCTGGGAAGAGTGTACCTATAAAGGGTGTAACAAGACCCATAACGTAGCCGAAATGCACTTGTTCTCCCCGTCATTGCGATATTTTTTTTGTTCTGGACCATACCTGGGAACCTTTTAGTTACGGAGTTATTGCGGGTCAAAGTCCCAACTTTTTCACAAGTTTTTTTTAAATACATGTTTTTTAATGTAAAATTTTTACTTTAAACACCTCCACGACCCCCGTACTATTCAATCCATACATCAGCAAAATGTTTTGAGTGCGTTACTTTGAGTCTACTACAACTCACATTCCGCCAGTTATGTTTAAAGGCCTGGTCAGACCAGATGCGTGGCGTGACGTACACGTGTACACGCGCGTGGTGACGGCGTGAACCCCTGACAGACCGGGTTACACATATGCGTACGCTTACGCTTACGCATACGTGGTACGCACGCAACGCACTGGTCCTTTGCGTACCCAGCAATTCTTGTGCACGATATCTGAAGAAGATTGGGTAAATGGACCAAGTAGTTCTTCTGATGAAGAAGAAGCAATATTACTGTTATTGTGACAGAATATTCCTGGGTGTGCCAAAAAACAATGGGTTCAAGTTTTATATGACATATTTTTTACTCTTTGTTTTTTGTGTTGTACAAACAATGTAACGTATCTTTGCTGCGCGTAGTCACGCGCAGCAAAGATACGTGCGTGTTCAAACTTGTTCGATGTGACGTCCAATACGGAATGCCATTGACTACAACGTCATCACTGCACGCATCAATGTGACGTTGCTGTTCCGCTCTGCGTAGGTACGCAGCAAGTTTGACACATGGCAGCTGCAATGCGTAGCGTTACGCATGTAGTCTACGCGCACGTGTACGTCACGCAAGCGGTGTGCCATGTCTCTATAAAGTTCCATATATTACAACGTCATGGTACGTGCACGTGCACGTGCACGTCTACGTGTACGGATCCGGTGTGTTTCGGCCTTTAGTCTTATGTTATAGAGGGCAAGCCTGTTGCGGTCAACCGGGCAAACATCAAAATAAAAATAAGAAGTTAAGATTCGGAAGAATTAGTAAGTAAAAAATTCTTCTGCGACGTTTTATTTGCAATAGTTTATGGAAATAATTGAGTAGAATTGCATCCAGATTTTATAAGCTCAATTGCAAATTTTACGATTTAATTCAAATTAGGTACTCTTTATTACTCCAAACCTGCTGAACTGAAAACTATTTTTAACCGACTTCCAAAAGGAGGAGGTTATCAAGTCGTCTGATATTTTTTTTTTGTGTGTATATTCAGCGATGTCTTCGCCAATTGTGAACTGATTTCGATAATTCTTTTTTTGTTTGGTAGAATATTGTTTCGCGGTGGTCCTATTTTAAATTTGGTGAAGATCTGATGCTGATCTTCGGAGATATACTATGGAACTCTTCAAAAATAGACGGCAAATCTGTCGTGATTGCTGCAATCGCTTGGATGTTTATTGTTTATACAACATCATAACATAATATTACGCTTATATGCTCTAGGGGGTACGCAGATATGTACGGGGATGTGTACTGTACAACTTTTCGACATTTAGGTATGTTAAGTTCTATTATATTGGGGATAAGCCTATTACCATGAAATGTATTGTTAGCGGTTCACTAATGATTCACCAAAACTCTTTTGACAATATTTTAACCGACTTCAAACAAAATGAGGAGGTTCTACGTTTGACTGTGTGTCCCATATGTTCACCGATTTCTCCGCTAATTGTGGACCTATTGACAAAAATCTTTTTTTATTCGAAAGCCTATACTACTGAGGCGGGCCCGTTGTCACAAAGTTAGAATCTGATGATGGGATCCCAGGGATATCGAGGGCAACGCTGACATTTTACAATGTTTTTCATATACATACTTTCTAACGATATTTGTACCTGATAATCATTATCTCATGCTGAGGATGATGGAAGGTATAAGTCAGGATCTGATGCTGATCTTCGGAGATATACAATGGAACGCTTCATTAATAGACAGAAAATCTGTCGTGATTGCTGCAATCGCGAAGTTTCGATGTTTATTTTTTTACTCAATATTAGAACATAACATAACGCCTGTATGCTCTGAGGAAGTACGCAGATGTACACATCTAGTACACCCAGATTTCGACAGTTAGGTATAACAATGTAAAATAAATGTATAGAAAATATTTGTGTAAATTATTGAAACTAAAAAAGGAAAAATAAAAAAACTTTTTTGCAAAAAATAAAACCGACTTCAAAAAAAAAAAAACGTGGAAAAATAACTTTAGCTTCAGAAGTCGGTGGCAAAAACATTCAATCTAACAAACAAAAGTCACCGATTTCTGAAGGTAAAGTTATTTTTCCACGTTTTTTTGTTTTTGAAGTCGGTTTTATTTTTTGCAAAAAAGTTTTCACAGTAAGTAAAGGGTATGTACATTAAATAATTACGTAGATTTAAAACGTTAAGGTCTCTATTTAAAGCCAACGTTCATAAAAGCAAAAGCAAAAATAGAACAAGAATCAGTTTCCTGTATAAAATAAAGTCAGCCAATATCACTTCAAACACAAAATCAAATAAAACTCAATACGTATTCGTTCACAGTTGACAGTTGTCATACAGTGGAACTGTAGTGAACAATCGTGATGTGAAACGTCCCGTGCCCGCCCGTTTCTCATTTACTGACAACGCGCGTCGCGACGTCGATAACGCAGATGTACTCTTACTGTAGAATGTTGCCATCATCTTGTACACTCGGCGAAATATCAAACAATATTTTTCCACTACAACCTAGTCTCGCGTTGTATTTTTCTTTTTACCCGACTGCGACAGAAGGAGTGTGTCCATATGTGTGTATGTATAATTGTTTGGCACGCTCTGTGGCCTGAACGGCTCGATGGATTTTAGCTTGAGAGGTGTCGTTAGATTCGTATTTACTGTGAGAGTGACACTAGGTATATCAAAAAAAAAAATTCAAAAATAAAACAAAAAAAAAAATTGGTAATTAAAAATTAAAAAACCCGACTGCGTAAAAAATTATATAAAATAAAAAGCAAAGAACATAGCGACTTAACAGTCGGGACCCATTAACATATTTAGACCGGCTAAAATCGTCCCAATAATGGGTCCCGACTGTTTAAGTCGCTATGTTCTATGCTTTTTATTTTATTTTTATTTTTTACGCAGTCGGCTTTTTTAATTTTTTAAATTACCTTTTGTAACTTAAGAGGAGGTCGTAGCTTAATAATAACAGCCGCTCGGGTCAATCTTAAGGTTAAGCCCCGCTCGCCTAGGTTAGGAAGGAGAAGGAAATCACGTTAAGCCGTTGGTACCGGCTGTCATTTGTAGGTCTTTGACAGACGTTGCAAGTAGGTAGCCAGTGGCCCAAAAGTCTGGCAACCAGTCTTACCAAGGGGCATCGAATTACCCATTACTAACTGAGTTGTGGAGGTTAAATAGGCATTCGCTCCATGTAAAATACGGGTATTCAGCTGCATCCTGTTAGTCTAGAAGCTGAATCCAACATAGCTGGGAAAAGGCTCAGACGATAAAATATAATAAGCTTATACTATCCCTCCTACTGGGCTTGAGGCCTCTCCCAATACCTCCCGGGAGCTCGTTTCCTGTACCACCTCAAATTTACCCTCGCGGTACGCGTCCGTGTTGTGTCGTCCTCTCTGCCGTCAGTCTGTCTAGAATCCTTCAACGAAATTAATCAGAAAAGTACAGTTGCGGAGATAGAAATAATTTTCACAAATTTTCCCTCCATATCGAGTAGGAGATAGAAAAGAGTTATACTAATATACACAAAAAGACGTTTACAACTAGGATAGGATAGGAAGCCCAATGGCCTTGCATCACTGAATAAATTAACATTCATATTAATGGGCCCTGAATACAGGTTGTAACATGACCCTTCACGAAGCCGTCAACCAAGCATTATGTACATCAAACTAAGTACTTTACGCAAAAGTTATTGCTGGGTAACGAATATTTTTTTGGATGAAAAATCACGTTTTACGGTTGGACTCAATGTAACGACTCAAAACATTGTGATGATGAATGAATTGAATAGTACGGGGTCATGGAGGTGTTTTAAGTAAAAATCTTGCATTACAAACATGTATATAAAAAAAATGTGAAAAAATTGGAAGTTTGACCCCCAATATCTCCGTAACTAGAAGGTTCCCAGGCATGGTCTAGAACAATAAAATGATCGCAATAACGGGGAGAACAAGTGCCTTTCGGCTTCGTTAAGGGTCTTGTTGCGCCCTTTAGATTCTAACAATAGGCATGGCAAATACGCTTGGCTCTCCGTTCCGAGCAAGGCCAGCTTATATTGGAAACTAGTAGCTTAATATGTTACCGAGCGTAGGTGCTTCCCTACATACTCGTAGTCGTAACTAGGTGGTATTGTTACCGGCACAGCGCACCTTTACAACTTTTGAACAACGAATTGTGTGTAAAATTGCAGTTTGGAATGTTGAAGGTGTTTATATTAAGGTCTATCTATTCATACACGAAATCTCTTAAGGGGTCACTGTACTCATAATTATGAACAACTTTTACTATGGGATCAATCGCGAAATCTCGAAAAAAAATTAGCTGTTCTGTACATGGTCCTGTGGTCCCATTAAAATAGATGGACAAATTTTAACACAGCGTTCAGTACGTCTAACCAATGATATCCAAGCAAAAAACACTGATTAAAGTGATTTTATTTTGACCTAAAATAATAAATTGCCGGCGACACTCTAGAATAAACACATCCAATAAGTCAAAATAAAATCACTTTAATCAGTGTTTTTGCTTGGATATCATTGGTTAGACGTACTGAACGCTGTGTTAAAATTTGTCCATCTATTTTAATGGGGCCTTATATAATAGGTGCTGTTATGGATATTAGTTAAAGATTTTTTTTTCGTTTCTTGGTTACGTGATAATATGGGTAATAATTTCACATGTTTATTTTTATCATTAAACTCAATACTGATTACTTTTTATTTTATTCTTAAGATATAGCATTTTTTATTTTTCTCCAAAGCTGACTGACTGCCTCGTTGGTCTAGTGACCGCAAGCACGACTGCTGAGCATGAGGTCCTGGGTTCAATTCAAGGGTCGGGCAAAATGTTATTGGTTTTTCCGTCAGGAATTTCTCAGTATCAGCCGCGGAGTCTGGATTCGTACCCGGTGGATCGCAATAGGCTCGCTCAGTATTACAAGGGACCACATAACTGGCGAAATGTGGGTGTACTAGTAGGTACACCTCTGCCTAACCCGCCGGGGATTACAGGCGTGATATTTTCCAAAGTGTAAAACTGTTACCAATTCACAACAATCGCACTTTCGCACGTTCGTTTCAACGTGACGACGACGTTTGTGTAAGATTGCGCAGTTGTATTTTTTCTTTTTATGGTTATGTTTGTATGCAAATGCGTGGATTTGAACAACGACATAGTTCCACCTTTATACTATAATAGCATTGCTATGTAAACACTGTTTGGTTGCATTTATAGATTTTTACTGTGAAATCTTTCGCGATTCTTCTGAAACTTGAACATTTAGCCCTCGTTTGTACGGCAATTAATTTAACGCGACAATTTTATTTTTATTTTTTAGCTCACTGCTTAGCGTCGACAGTTTAAAATTGAACAACGCGTTTTTTTGACGCACTGGGATTTGCTATTTTGTATTTTCATTGCTCAGTTCAATACAGATAGTTGCAAATCCAGTGTGCGATATTAAATCCGTCGCGTAAAACATCTCCCGTGCGAACGACGTCTTCATTCAAATAAATATAACCAGCCCGGCTTCTACGGCTAAGACACAGGCCTCCGTTGTAGAAGAAGGAATAGGCTGTAGGACTGCAGGTAACCCACCTCGCAGGCCCAGTGCGGGTTGGCAAATGTCACATGTCTTCGAACTTTTTGGTCCTAGGACATACCGGCTTCTTCATGATGTTTTACTGTTGCCGTTTTGTGTGAATTGCGCCTGTCTGGATTGTACCCGACGACGACGACCTTCTACCCGTAAATTGGAGCCACAACCACTGTGCCACCATTGCTTCAAAAGAACGAGGTCTTACTTAATGTAAACTCATCAATATCATCTTCCTGTCCTTAAGTCCCATGTTATTTAAATAAAATAAATAAATAAATATCGCTGGACATTACACACAGCGCCATCTAGGTGCCACACTAAGCTACGAGGCTTGTGTCGTGGACACCAGATAGTTGATAATACTACATAGATACTTTTTTGTTTGTAAATACATACTTATTATACATATAAACATCCATGACTCGGAAACAAATGTCCATGCTCATCACACAAACATTTGCTCCTACCGGGACTCGAACCCGGGACCCAAAGAACGTAAGACAGCCTCAATACCGCTGCGCCATTCGGGTCGTCATTTGGGGTCGGCGCAACACGTTTTCTTCTTCCATTCTCCCCTGTCAAACGTCACGCTATCATTTCCTTCCTATCATTCCTCGCACAATCCATCCATCTATTCTTTAGTCTTCTTCTCCCTCTCCATCGAACATTTAAATTCGTCAATCTTTTAGTCACATTTGTTCCATCCCTCCTCATCACGTCATGTCCATACCAAGACAGACGTTTACTTACGGCCGTTTTCTATAACTTACGTATAACGGTTAGTTAATATGCCAAGTAGCTATCAGTGTTTCTATAAACAAAGTTAGCAATAAATTGACAGGAATAGCCTATCCACGTCACTTATCTGTCTCTCGGAGGGTTGAGAGTTGATGTTTCTGTAACTGTTTATCTGGGATAGTAACGTTCCGTTAACTGCTAGTAAGTTATTGAAAACGGCCATTAATGTACCTAAACTACGGATAACAAATATAAAAAAAGAAACTTTTGTAATAAATCATTATTTTGCTGATTCATATAAATCTGTAACCAGCTTTATTCATCTTAAAAACTGAAACCCTAATCCTATACCCATCAAATTTTTTCCGTGACTTGTTTATTATAAAACGCTTTTTATTCAGTGTTATACAGACAAATCGGATTCCGAATAGATTAGCTTGTCGCTATAAATCTTATTACGAGACACTGTAAGCTTATTTGCATGGTTTAAATTGGGATAGTAGTAGCGGAATGAGTAATGAGCACTTAGAATAAATTGGCTATGATGGAAACTTTCTTTTGCTATTTCAATAATGTTAGTAAACCAGCCACTCTTAAAGCGCAGGCCACACCGCCAGCTAGTGAGCGAGCGAGCGAGCGACCTGAGTGAGCAACCTTTCACCTGTTTTCATACTTTAGTTCACACCGCTAACTACCGAGCTAAGCTACGTCAGCGCTGCAAACGATGCGAACGAAATATCCGTCGATGCCAGCAATGCTATTCGTTCACCTCGCCCTCCTCGGTCGGTGCGAGACGGAATGAGACGAAACGCCCCCCTCACTCTCCTGCTCGCTCCCTCGCTCGCCCGTCCGTCCGTAGTTTTTGGTGTGAACCCACATAGTTTAGCTCGCCATATCTTCACTTAGTTCATATAGTTTCCTTCGCCCCGCTTCCCCCGCCAGCTCGCTCACTAGCTGGCGGTGTGGCCTGCGCTTAAAGATGTATTACCTAATCTTTTCTTTTCGTCTTTAGTCTGTTTTGTCTTTAGTTCGCTATGGTCTTTCTTTATTTTCATTCTTGTATTTCCCGTTGGGTTCACACGTTTGCCACTTATGTTTAAGTTCCATGTTGGTAGGGCGCAAACCCATTGCCATCAACCGAGCACTAATACAAGGTTATGTAAATCCTGTTGAAATTCGGTATGATAATACGAATCGGTTTAAAAACAATTTGCCTTTTGTTTTAATGACGTGCAAGTAACATTCAACCTTACACTTCGTTCTCAACCTCAAGTGTTGCTTCTTGCGTCAAGCAACACACGCCTGAACCTTCTTTCGCGCCATCGCCAATACCATCGCATGACGGTGATTCTTGGAGTGCTCTAAAGCCACTTTCAAGAGATACCGTGGCCCCGGAACACAAAGGGCGATGAAGGAACATGGATGGGTTTTAGTCAGTGAAAGTCTGACACTTTCTCCTGCTCCGCCCAGAGCGGGAGGAGTCATTTGATGATTTCCCAACCGAAAAAAAGGCGTGACACTGGCGCCGGTAGCGTGCGTCGGTCGGGCGTTTCGGTACGTGTGATTTTAACGACCGGGTTAACGTTGAACAGTGAAAGCTATCATACAAGTCTGTGGATACCGAAACGCTCAAACGGCGCTGGTGTCGCTCTGAAATAGGCCTATGCAATTTATTTCATTTATTATCTCCACAGCCGCTGTTGCAACAAGCGAGATGCGTGGAGCTCGTCGCCATATGGAGTGATAATGCAATGGGGAAGGTCGGTCAATGCCCACTGCAGATAGCGCGGCTAGGTCCCAATCTGACCAATGTGGTCACGCTATTTTCAAATATAAATTGACATTAACAGATTTATAACCAATGACGACGTTCGGAACTAGCGATGATAGCGCCATTAGTTTCACAGTTCCCTTCCCCATTAACGGCTGTTTTCAACCACTTAACAGTTAACGGAACGTTGCTATCTCAGATAAACAGTTAAAGAAACATCAACTGTCCACTCTCCGTGAGACAGATAAGGACGTGAATAGGATATTCCTGTCAATTCATAGCTAATTTTGTTTATGGAAACACCGATAGCTACAAGGCGTATTAACTAGCCGTTATACGTAAGTAAGTTATAAAAAACGGCCGTAAGAGGTTTAATATTTCGGCAATGAAACTACTGGCTCTTGCGCTGTCGCAATGAGTACGTTAGGTAAGTTGAGACTTTTTTTTCTCTTTTTGTCAAGAAACAAAATAACCAAGTTGGAATATTTATTTATATTCGTCTTCTTCTGAGGGCTTGTGCGATTTTTTTTTGTTATTAGACATTCTGAGGTATGTGGCGTCCTTATTTTCGTTACTATTTTTATGATCCTTTTTTTTACGATCCTTATTATCTTCACCACAGCAGTCTGTACAGCATTTCCATGTGTTTTCACCGGGCCTGCAATAAGAAAGGTTACATTACTTTTATACTTATATGGTTTTAAACAAGATTTTGAATGTAACATGGCACACTTTCATATTTGCCTATAAGACTTGATTAATTCGTAGAAATCTTATAAGATTTCTCAGGAATCCAAGTAAGCGTCTACAGTTTTTATTATGTCAATTGTGTTCTTATTGAATATCTAAAATGAGTTTTAAGTTGTACCTTTAAAAAGGATTTAGCAAAAGAAGCAAGTTTAAAAGTAAATAAAAACCGACACTAACTATCATGAAATTTTATACTGAAATGATGCAAAGTGACCTGGAAGTGTATTTTAAATAATATAGCGAGTGAAACGAGAGAGCGCTGGGAATAAACTAGCACATAATTGACAGCGTCACATTGATAAGCACCGTTCTTATTATACTTTAAAACTACGCATCGAGAGCTGTGTTGGCTCCTATTTCGAAACGTATTCTTGACAATATTCACGAGAAGTCCTTCTTCCATATCTGGAAAAATTTAATTTTTTCAGGTGATAATTTTGTGTCTACTCAGAAGTAAAAAAATACAGTCTTTTATTTCCAGCTTTTTAGTTAAAGTTAGAAAGATTTCGCAGATTTTTTTTAAATTATATTGTCCCATTTTTCATCCGATTTGTCACTTCGAATTACTTTTTAACATATAAGTTGTAAATATTTTTGTAACACCTTTTTAGGGTTCCGTAGCCGAATGGCAAAAAAACTGAACTCTTATAGATTTGCCAAGTCTGTCTGTCTCTCTGTCTGTCCGTCTGTCCGTGTATGTACTCCGAAACTATTAGGACTACACAATTGAAACTTAGTAGGCAGATGTATTCTGTGAACCTCTATAAGGGTTTTATACAAAAATAAAAAAGTATAAGATTAAGGGGGGTCTCCCTATACATAGAACTGAAAGTAATTTTTTTTTTTCTTCAATATTATACGTGCGGGGTGTTTATAGATAGGTCTTTAAAAATAACATTGAGGTTCCTATAACCATTTTCTCTCAAAGTCAATCGTTAGTGGTAAAATGTGTAATTTCTGTAATTTCCGCTCTAATTTCTAAAGTAAGAAGAGAAAAATTCTGAAAAAAAAAAATATAGGATTACAGAACGAAAAAAAAATTTCAAACAAAATTAGTTTGAATAAGATTTGATGTTTATTTTTTGAGATATGGGACTTTTTCATCAAACTGCAGCAACAACTTTGTTTTTCATTGACATACTATGAAAAACAAATTTAGTTTTGTTGATGAATGTAAAACAATACAACATATGAACGAATGCCTTCAAAATATTTTTATGATATTGTTTGGTGCTGCGGAACCCTGTGTGCGTGTGAGTACGACTCGCACTTGGCCGGTTTTATTTCATTTTATGTATCTAACAACAGTTTTGGCAAAACAAAAAAATGTAAAAGTTTTAGACAAGAAACTCAAAAATAAATGCCTAATATAATTGGTAATGTAGGCCAATCAAGTTATTAAGAACCACTTTACGCGAAACTCTCATTGTACGGGACATCTATACAAAGCGAGGCCATGTTATACGGGCAATGTATAGCTTGATGTGTCGCCGCGTGTACGTACTACAATGTGAAACTACCTTAAATATTTAAAAATCCTACCTACAAGCAACGCTACCCACTCACTCAAAATGGTGCCATTATTTTCCTCAACGACAACATCCAGAGCTTTTGACAAAATCGAGAGATAAAATCCGCTTAAGAAATCGCTGCCTCTGATCGAATATCGGAGTAGGGCGCCGATGTCGACGTCACTCACTCTTAGCGAAGTGATCTATCCGCTGGTGACGAGAAGACAGTTTCCAGCGGTAACTACCTCGCTTCTATCCTTGCTTAGGCGTATGTCCGACCACAGACAATTGGCGATAAGCGCGTAGAGCAACTAGAAACAAAATAGCGAGCAGCGAGCGTGTGGTTCGGAGTCTTTTTTTGTTTGTTTGGTTGGGGCTATACTAAGACCCGTTTGTTTCACTTGCCGAAAATCTCCTGGACACGAATTGCCATGGCTGACCTGGAAGTCTTTGAATAGACTCCGGACACAGGTTGGCCGACGCAAAGAAAAGCCGTTCAGGTGCAGATTCACACAAACGATGGGACACTTGATATCGTGTCCTGCCTGACCTATTGCTTGCACATCACAGGAGCTGATGGACGCTACTGAAAGCGCCAAACTCGTCGCCAAATTTTGAGCTAACTCAATTTAAACTGTCATATGTCTAAGACACTTGACATTGCGTGTCCGCAATAAGAAGACAACGACCTAATCAGTTGATGGCATGCGTATATACCAAGCAAGTCTCTCAGCGGGTGTAAGCGTCGCTGAGTTAGTTATTCTTTAGAAAGTTCTTGTCGCAGCGACAAATTAGTAGCTTTCTCATCGGCGGTGGGGCAGATACCTTAGATCCAATATTTTTCATGATAAGAAGCGGAAATAAAATTATATGACGGTAAACAGCCAGTCACTCTGAAGCCTCGTTTCACATTATTTTATAGAAGTAGCGACGTTACACAAATATTTCTAGTTTTATGTATTTGAAAACGTATCTGGAAATTCCATGAATACAGGTTTTGAAACATGTGTAACGAGTTGATAATATTAGTTCTAATGTACATACACACATCAAAAGTGTCTAGGGATCAACATATATTTTTGCAATAACTTTTCTCCTGATTGATATTAATTAAAATTTTCTTTAAGGATTCATCAAATAAAGTGTTTTCGTTTGTCACAGTAACGATAAACCAAGTCACCTTTGCATTAATAAAGAAATTTGCCATTTTCCTAATAAAGGGATTTTTGACATTTGAACCACTAACACAAAAGTTCGAAAAAAAGACTGAAATAACAGTTTTCTTTAAAATTTTATTGGGTAACTTAAACAATTAATAATCCGTGTTTCTACCGCGAACACTAACAACACAAGAACATCGGTTTGGCATACTCAAAATGAGTTCATCCAAATCACGCTGTGGAATGGCCGCCCATGTTCGTTGCAACAACAAAAAAAGGTCTTCTTGCGACTGGATACCCTCCATATTCGGCAGAGCTCTTCTCTGTAGCATATCCCATGCATGCTCAATCGGATTCAAGTCTGGCGACTGAGCAGGCCAGGGCAGGACATTGATGTTAGCTGCGGCGAGAGTCTGTCTTACAACTCTTGCGGTGTGCGGTCGTGCATTATCATGCATTAACTGAAATAAGGGACCGATTTGCACTTGTAGAGGAACGATGACGTCTGATACAATCGTCTCAGCATAAATTTGAGCGTTGAGGTTGCCTCTGATCCAAATCAACTCAGTTCTTCCGCCGATCCAAATACCCGCCCATACCATGATGGTTCCACCACTATAAGGATGGACTTCCTGGCAGGATTTTAATCGCTGTTGGCGTCCAGGGGTTCTCCAGTGTCGTATACGTCTTGTATCCGGTCTCATACCAAAACGAGACTCATCAGAAAAGCACACGAAACGCCATTGTTCTTCTGCCCAATTTCTGTGTTCAAGAGCCCATTGATATCGTATCCTACGATTGTGCATTGCTATAGGTGGTACCCGTAGCGGTCTTCGGGAATGAAGGTTCACTTCATGCAAGCGGTTTCTGACTGTTTGGTCGCTAATTAAGTTCCCTGAAGAGTGATGAAGCCTCACGGCTAACATCATGGCGGTTATTGTTGGAGCTCTTCGAGTTAAGATTTGAATGTATCGGTCTTGTCTCCGTGTGGTGCAGCGATACCGTCCTCCATGGCGCTCAGCCACGGTACCAGTGCTTCGGTAACGTGTCCAAAGTCGACTGATAACACTCTGACTTGTATTCAGAGCTAAAGCCACAGTACGTTGCCGGGAACCAGCTTCTATCATTCCCACGGCTCTGAGCATTTCTTCCCTGCTTAAATGACGTCGCCGCTCCATAATAACGTTGGTTTTAATCAGTAGTAGGGAAACAGTAGCACTAATAATGTCTTCAATGCGTTGTATGTTTTTATAGGGAAAATATTGACAGCTGATTTTCATCTTTTACTCGAATTTGATTCACAGTTCCTGATTCAAATTATGAAATGCACCAAAAAGGATCCATATAAATTTATAAAATCATAAATTTATTACAAAGCCACATCTCAATCCCAAGAAATCCACATAAAAATGCTTGATCCCTAGACACTTTTGATGTGTGTATATGTGTTGGTAAATTAGAAACGTAGTTTGTTTGTAAAGTGGAAATTGTAATGTATGTACGAGTATTCATAAAAATATCATAAACTGATGAATAAGCGTGGTTGTCACAATTCATTCCAGTATATGGATGGGATGAAGTTTAATAAGGTAGCGTGGTTCGATCAATCAAGATACAGAAGGAAGAAGTATAAATTGTTTTTATTTTTCACAAGTCATATTCAAAAATGACTGTTTAAAAAATATAAGGTTGTAAGCCAGTAATGAATCGAAAAGTTTCAAGCTTAGAGGTTTAATGCAGAGAAACACTGCTCTGTACAGAATAATATTGGGTCCCCACCTATGAAATTGGCGTTTTTTTCTCACAAATAGAGAACCTCGTCACTTCTTTGAATTAGAATATTCATCAATTGCTTGATATTATATTGAATAATGACCATCATAGACAACTACCAATAGTAAAAAAAAACTTTATTACTTATAGTTCTCTAAACAAAAAAAAATACCTTAAAAATGACTCTACCACCCACTATTGACCACTCTTTGTTTTAACTTAGCCAAAACTTATTTTTGTCGCTTAATCTAAGTGGCATACGTTATCTTAGATTTAAACATTATTGCATAAAAGTTTTAAAACATTAGTGTTCCCAATTGTTAAATAAATTAAGAAAATGTTAGTATGAAAAATGTCACTTCTTTAAAATCCTCCATACAAAACGCTGATTTCATACGTGGGGACCTAATACCATTGTAATGCTGATTTCTCTGAATATGATCATGTAGTAAGACCAAAAAGCGACAGCCTTATTTTATTTATGAACCGCGGAGAATCACGATGGTTCATTATAAACGATCGACCTCTTACAGTGGCTAATGAAGAACAATTAATCTTGAAAAATATATACTTACGGCAAGTTATCCACAATCCAGGAGCAGAAGCAAGTCATCTTCATCCCGATAGCCACGTGGTCGCCTTCACATTCCGCCCCGCCGACAGTCACAGCGACCAAATGTCCTTCACGCATAGCTGGTGCCCCGGAGTCGTCCTACATCAAATATTTATACTTAGAGAGGATAGTAGAAACACTATGTAATGTAGTTATGTGAGCAGAGTTAAAGTTCTCGATTTAATTGTCGTAAGGTCATGAGTTTGAACCCAGGCAGGCATCTTACTTTATGTCATTTATTTCATAACCTTTCTCGAAATGTTGAAGGTAAATATAATGAGGAAACTCACGTTATTTAATCAACATATATTAACCATTTATTAAAAGACAGTAATAAAATAAAATTCCTAGTATTTGTCTATTACAGAATTTTCATACCTGCGGATTTCTCTCTAGGCCATTAATGCTCTGATTATATTTTTCTCAGAAATAAAAGAATACTACTTACATCGCTTATGAAATGATCCTCAGCTGCATAACAAACGACTTCATTCGTATCTGTTAAAAAATAAAACGAATTTGTTACTTTTTTTCTCTCCTATGGTGAATTTTACCATTGAAATTGAGCAAATGAAACAGCGTTCAAAAGATTTCAGTGTCTGTATTCCACTGTATGTTTGTGGCAATATGATGTTGATTCAGTTTAGTTCTTTTTCACCAACCCACTCTTAGAGTAAAAAATGCACCTTAATCAATCGAAGGATATATTTTCGACGGTCATTTCAAAAAGTTTCAACATAGGATTTTAGAAGAATGTACCTATTATTTATAATTCTAAAAGTAACATTCACTAACTTATTTTATACAACTTCGGCAATGTTTTGTCGATTAGCTTCTTACAAGTCTGCACATTTACAAAACCAAATGTTTCAACTGTTAGTTTGTTTTCCTGCAAGCAAAAAGAAGACAATTTTACGTCATCATTTTCACAATTTACAAAAAAAAAAGTTAACTAACTAGTATTTACCTTCGCGGGTGGATGTTTATGTCGCTTGTTACTTCGTCTACTCTTAAATGATTGTGTTCCATTTTTCTGGAAAATAATAAATAAATGCTACCTTTATAATTACCAAAAACACGATTTATAAATACTCCTTAAATTGACAAATGATGTGATGTAACAACGCAACATGTTAAGAGGACTTAATGTATAAGGTAATAATATTTTTATACGAACGGCAATACTTAGGTTTAACTGACGAATTTCAAATACAAATTTTCATCGAATAACTAACCCGTGTAGGGACCGTTTTCTTTTAAACTTTACGCTTCTAAACCCAGCAGTTTAGGCAGTGTTGACTGGCAAGGAATTAATTCACAAGATATTTATTATGAGAGCAAAAATTAATAGTCAAGCATACAAAAATATTTTTTGTGTCACGTAACTTAAAAAACTTTCAGAGTAATTTTCTCAAATCTCCCACTAAGGATTTTAAAATATCCTCTGCTGCATATTCAAGGATTAATGGTGAATACGACAAGCCATGGGGGACGCGAAGTCGTGTGATATTTTGAGTTTAGCTAATTTATCGCTTATGAATTCGCCGCTAGAGGCGCTAGTGTAGCGCGAGGTCACCGAAATGTCAGATGTCATAAAAAGTTCGCGCGTTGCGTGTTTTATCACGTATTTTTTCTAATATTCACGATTGTGGTCTAGATTGAGCCATTCCTGATTGATTATGTCTTGAAGATTTTAAGTAGCAACATACGATATTATTTGTTAGTACTTGGAGGTAAAATTATTTTACAATGGTTTAATGCTTGCTAATTTTCGGGAGAATTTTGTAAATAATGTATCTGAAGTTTACACTATGTTGTTATATGTATGTAGTTAAATAAACTTTGTATGAAGTTATGGGTACTTTAAAGTATAAAATAGAAATATTGACATGACCTTACTCGACAGTGGCGTCATCTGGTGAGCTCAAAAACGATAGCCCTTAATTAATGTACTGCGGCTGGCAAATTACCTTATGTTTAAAAATAAAACACGAACCTCATCCTTTGTCATATTAAGTCCAGCTCGTTGTATCACAGTATCGAGGACCTTCGACCAATCCTGTTCCGTAAAATAAGACATTGGTTTTAATGGTATCTTAATTAATATATTTGTACGACACACTTGGATACAACCATGTGGCTATTTACAGTATTTACCTAAACTAGTATAGAGGAAATCTCTGATTACAATATTTTTTAATTGGTGAGGATATTAGGTTACGTGTACAGGCAACAGTCTATACAGGGTGTAAAAGTACCCCTAACGAAGCCGAAAGGTTCTGGTTCTCCCCGTCATGGCAATATTTTTTTGTTCTAGACGATACCTGGGAACCTTATATTTACGGAGACATTGAGGGTCAAAGTTCCAACTTTTTCACAAGTTTTTTTTTTATACAAGTTTAATATTTTAACTTCAATTTAAATACCTCCACGACCCTCGTACTATTCTGTGCAATGTTATATCAGCACAATGTTTTGAGTGCTTTACATTTAGTCCTACCGTAAATTGTGATTTTTTTACCCCAAAAAATCGTTTCCCAGCAATAACTATTGCGTAGAGTTACGTAGTTTGATATACAGAATGCTTGGTTGGCGATTTCTTGAAGGGCCCGTTTACACCCTGTATAAATTATAGCTCAAAATCACACAAATATACATAAAAGGCGAATTGAGCTGCTGCGTTTAATTAAATTTAAGATTCTCTCTATATAAACAAATACTCCAACCACATTTATGGCTGAGTTAAAAACAGATCAGTCATTGATATTCGAAATTGACAATGAAGCGATAAGTGTAGCATGCAACACCACAATAGTGTCAATTGAAACACGTCGTATCTACTAATTGAAATAGCAATTAAGTCAAAAGAATGAAATAAAACCTGCGTCGTTCCGTACACCTAGTAGAGTTCCATTGCAAATGAAATGAAAAAGCGTTTTATTGTGGTGTCATCATATTACAAAAAATGTCACTTCTGGCATACTGCATTGCATTATGTTGGCATATGTAGTTCCCATATACAATTTTACTAACCCACGAACCCGGAACTCCCGTACAGCGGTCGTACCACTGTTCTCTTGCCGAGAGAGGTGAAAAAGACAAACTACACACGGCGACATATCAGGCTATGCATTTCCAGTAAGTATAGCCTGACCTCGATTTGTATAGATTTCCCGTACAGTAACAGATCCGCTTATACTGGTATTGTCTGCTTAAATTATTATTTTTTTGGACAAAATTACTGTTCATGTATCCATCATTTCCTTCAACAAAATATCTAAGTAACGTTTAGGGATAAACTGATATCTGAAATCATGATAGACTATTATGGTGCTATATATGGTGCAGACCATCATTCGTATTAAAAACAACGGAACCCTAAAAACAGTTTGTATTGTTAGCAATAACTATAGCGACATAGAAATGTATGATCCAATTAGTATAGTGTTTTATTGTCACGAATTTTTATCACGCCCCGTCGAGTTTTATTTCGTGATTGAAAAACATTCGCCATTGTGGTTGATTTTATTTTATTAACCATTATTGTAGCATTGCGGCTTCTATAATTTTATTAGTCACTATAGCTGTTGATCGCGGCTTCGCTTACGTTATGTACGAAAATTAACCCACGGGAACTTTTTAAAGAACACGTAGCTTATGACACTCGGGGATAAGGTAGCTTCATGTTTGTGAATGAATTTTCGGATCAGTAGTTCCGAAGATCCCCTACATCATAGGTACAAACAAACCTGTTTATCTCTTTATAATATTAGTATAGAATATGAATTTATGTTGTATAGGAGAGCTGTGCCCCAGGAGTTGAAACCCAGCCCAGCCTCCCCAACCAACAACAACAACCTCAACTTAGATGTCTAGATGAAATTCAGCGTCATATATCATTTGTATGGCATTTTCCTGAGGTGGGTCTGTTAGCGCTGCAGTGAGAAAGATATTCCTGCTTTTTTCTTCCTTGCTTTTGTTTCCGGTAAAATATATTGTATTTTAGTCTGTGCTAATAAATGTATTTTCTTTCTTTCTGATTATGCTTGATAACAAACTGTTGCCGACTTACCTTTTCGGAGTCAGCCTCGTCCTGTTTCTTGCCGCTTGACCTGTTTCGGTGGGATTTTTCATAGCGGTGTTTTCTAGTACTTGGTGACATACTAGTAACTTTTCTCTAAAAAAAATTATAAGGTTATTACCTACTTTTCAATATACATTCTCGAAAACTTGTTCTTATCGCACTACGATTAGGTTCAACGTGCAATGTATTTAATATTTTCGTTTAATATAAATTATATATATATATATACACACAAACAAACACACACAAAACAAACACACACAAAACAAATACAACAAACAAAACAAATACACAAATATTTAACCTATTTTTAATATTTTTCCGCACACGAGCGGAAATAAAAGATTCCTTAGATAAACTATTCACTACATTGTATTCAAATGGGTGCAATGAGTATAGTCGGCGGTGAATGTTTTTTTTTAAACCTCGGCAAAGAGATATTATGTGACTTTACGGCGTAAATATTTTTTGGTTATTTAAATTGTATTTATAAATAGAATATCATAGATAAACATGATTATTTAAAACAAATATTTACTTTTTTGAACAAATTAACATTTATTTGTGTTCTATTTTTTTTTAGAATTGTCTGTTTTTCATATTAGGCTGTTTATCAAAGGTATGATGCCTCATACCTTTGCTTCTTCTTCAATCTGGCGAAAGCGAAGGGCCGAATAAAGCAAATTAAATCATAGTTTCCTAATAATTTCTGACAAAAATACTTTTCGTTCTTTTATTTTATTTCTTCGAAAGTGTATGAACAAAATTTTTGGTGCCAAAACACGAAGTTGAAAGCGGACATTTCCCGATCCTAGTTAATTTAAAATAATGATCAACTGGCAAGATCGCATGGGCTGTCTGGCTATTGCCGTGTAACCGATGGGACTTAAACTGAAATAAAATGAAAAAATAACCACTAACTTTTGCTTTTCCTTTAGCTGGAATCAAATAGGGACTTTTTATCCATAGGTTCGGTTTTTTCACTTCAGTTGTTCCATGCGTCTCTTTGGATTGTGTGGGCTCATTTGTTGTATCATCCCTCAATAGTTTAATGTGCTCATTGGACGCTTTGGTCTCTTTACTCTCTTTGGTCTCACCACGATCACGATCTTGATCACGATGTTGATCATGATGTTGATCACGATCTTGATCACGATGTTGATCACGATGTTGATCACGATATTGATCGCGATCTTGATCACGATATTGATCACGATCTTGATCACGATTTTGATCACGATCTTTATCACGATCTTGATCACGATCTTGATCACGATCTTGATCACGATCTTGATCTCGATCTTCATCACGATCTTGGTCCTGCGTAAGTGTCTGTACATTTATAGTAGTGGGTACTTCTCCGGAGTTCGAGGTCGAAATTCTTGGCAAAGCCACCGTCGTTGATTCTGAATTAACTTTTTTTACTTGAAACGACCGATGCTTTGAATCAGTTGGTTCTAATTTTAAATCTTTGTGAACCTTCAAGGATATTGCATTAAATAATAATGTCATGTAAAAAATAAAAAATAAAAATTATCATCTTCCACATGAGAATGGAGATGCACATAATGGATTTCAGTAAAGACAATTGGAGTAAAGACAATCTCTGCGGATGGGGGTTCATGGACGGCTCAAACCTCAAGTGCGTATGCGGCATCTCCCCACAGATAATGGCCCACCTTCAATCTTGCACTGCATATATATCACCTGCGCACTTGATGATCCACTCGCCTGCATCAGTGAGCATGGCTGAGTTTTGGGCTAAACAAATTTGATTTGCTTGCCATCTATACCCTAAGAAGTAGAATGGATTAAATACAAATAATTGATTGGTATCTTTATGAAAGGCGTCTTACCTCCCCGCTGTCTGCATTTTCTCTAGAAAAGGATTGTTCTCTAAGCGGCTTGTGCTTCCTCGATTCGCAAGACTCCTAACAACATAACCACAGATAAATTATGAGACCGGTTACTTTGCTGGACATAACATACGCCGCGCCTACAATCCCCGAAGGGTTAGACAGAGGTGTACTTAATAGTACACCCATATTTTACCAGTTATATTTAAGTCCTATGTAATAGAGGGCGGGCTATTGCCTTTAAACGGGCGCAATTCTGATGATTCTGCTACTGAGAAATTCCTAACGGAAAAATAATCATATGCCCAATATTTCTGTGCCCGATTCGAGAATTGTACCCAGGACCTCTTGCTCAGCTGTCGTGCTTGCGACCACTAGAGCAACGAGGCTGTCTTCAATTCTTTGCTGGAATCTATACTAATATTACGAGTATAAAGCTGAAAAGTTTTTTTGTCTGGTTGAATGCGCTAATCTCAGGAACTACTGGTTCGAAGTGAAAAAATATTTTAGTGTTAGATAGCCCATTTATCGAGAAAGGCTATAGGCCTAATAGTTATAGCGTGATGATATATATATCATCACGCTATAACTATTAGGAGCTAATAGCATCAATGAAAAAACTTGCAAAAACGGGGAAAATGTATTATTAAAGTTGCACAAAAGTAATTTATGAGGGAATTATTCCTCTTAAAAGGTCTAAAAAAAAGTTCGCGACAGCATGCTTATCTTTTAAGGTTGACTAACTATAACAATTTTTATGATTTTAAAATTTTTGTCATAACTAATGCTATTATTTGCGAAGGTGTATTTAACGACATAGTATTAATCCTTGTCAAAATAAATATGTTAGTCATCTATAATGTTCAATTGTGACCAAAATTGCCTTTCAAACCATTTAATTCAGATTAATTTCTTAGGAAATGTCATAATATAACGACGACGAGGGTCTAATAGAAGATGATCTCAATGCATGGGAAAGTCCGTTGTATGAAGCTGCAATATGATGTACAGCACCTGAGCACAATCAACAATGTACTGTATAACATAACATTTCGCCTGTATTTCCCAGAAGGGTAAGGCAGAGGTATACCATTAATAGTACATCCACATTATGCCAGAAATGTTAAGTCCCATACTCCCATGTAATAAGGGACGAGCCTATAGCCTTCCTCGATAAATGGGTTCTCCAACAATAAAATAATTTTTCAATACAAACCAGTAGTTCCTGAAATTAGCGCGTTCAACCAAACAAACTCTTCAGATTTATAATATTATAGTATAGATGAAAAGTAAATAATTATTCATTATTGAAATACATCTTCGTCTTCAGCGTCAATAGAACATAATCAGTCCATAATGTTCCCACTGCTGGGACACACGGCTTCTCTCTATGAGAGGGAATGGATTATAATCCAACACGCGGGTCCATCAGTACGGGTTGGTAGATGTCACATGTCTTCGAATTTTTGGTTCTAGTACATGCCCATTTCCTCACGATGTTAACCTTCACCGTTTAGAGAGCAGTGGTGATGAAATACAATAAAATATAACAAAATAAATTATACAAAATGATCTGCATTCGAACCCACGACTAGTTCGTAAGTCGGGGCCGCCTCCTCTAGGCCACCATTGCTGTCAATAGAGCAACCGGTCATAACCAACCTTACGACTGCAGGCACGTCATTTATTTCCTTATTCATGTGGCTATTGCCGTTTTATGGACAGGCTTTTTTCATCACAACACTTCTAACATGAAAATTATTAGGAACTTACATTTCCCTCTTCAGAAGAAGAACAACGCCGTTTTTTACCGCTTGGAGAATTAGTCGATAATAGCTTCTAAAATGAAAAGAATAAATTATTATTAACCGCACTAACGTTAAGATACTGTCACTGTAAGTGTGAAGGGAACTGTCTGCTTTTGCATTGTCAGCCTAAAGTGTTCCCACTGCTGGGAAACAGGTCGCCTGCCACTGAAAAAGATGGGCCGTGATTCACCACTCCACCCAGTACGAGTTAGCTGATGTCAGATATCTTTTTGCTTTATCCTCTACAACTGATACCTACTTCAAAGGTTAGTAACAATGAATTAAGTCACGTGCAAAACGATTTTCTTTTTTCTTCGGATTAAGTATAGAATTTAATATTCATTATTTGTGATATTTCATAGGGTATTTCATTATTTGTGAACGTTGTCGGATGATTTAAATAAAAAGAAACAGTTCAGGTATCAAAATAAAATATTCAAATCCTATAAAGGTCTTAAAACTTACGATTTCCTCGTCGCAATAATTTCCCCAACTGAGAATGGTAACATTGGAGTCTACAGGAGTTGATTCACTCTCGTCGACAATCGGAACGGCGCGTCCCGGCTTGTCTGTTGTCATCCCTGCGAAAGTGAATACCAGGGCGAGATCTGCCGTCCAACCTCTGTAATTAGGATGCGTTATAACTCTCTCTATTGGCAAGTAGTTCTCGTATCCCGTATCGAACATCTTCTTGGTCCCGACGACTATGAATGAGCCTGACAGTTCAACATCTGTGTATTCGCTGCCATGGTTTAAGCTGGGAACAATGTTATAGACCATTACTGAACATAATATAATAGATTTTAATCTGCCTAGCAGTGGCGAAGGTTCTAAACAACTCGATTCCTACCGGCTTCCCTTTGAAAAATGGCACAGTCAGTATTTTAAAGACAAATAATATAATAACATTAAACATATGTACTCTGGCTTACCTCTTACAAAAATTGACCCTTCACTACTGCTGCCTAGGCAGATCCCTTCCCAACCAGGTTGGGAAAATCTGGAAAAATCTGGGAAAATCTGAAGTCGAGCAAAAACAAACAAAGACACAGCCGTACCATACCATACCATTTTCTCGAAGCCATTCAGGAAATTTGCAACCCCCTGAGTTGGCAATCGCGCACGGCAACAGAATCTAAATACACAAAAACCTATCTAATATTAGCGCTATGAATCAACGTAACAAGCAAAATTTTAACATAAATATAGAAAACGGAGGTCCCCAAACTAGGCTGCGCCTGTATCTTGGGGGCCGGAGTTGCGTTTACTTAAAATTAAAACAATTTGAGCATGCAATTTGCCCCGCTAGCGCTATGTTGAATAAAGCCCATTTAAAATAGTAGATTACATAACCCAGTCACTGGCAACTACAATGCCTAACCCTAACCCTTAGTTAGAATGATTGTTAGACTTCTAGGTTTCTGAGTTATCTTCGCGCAGCTGAGCCTAAACTAAGGATTAAACTTAAGATATTCGGGTCTACTGTGAAATCATCATAAACAACATCTCACGCCAAATCAATGTTTTTGTCAACCGCTGCCTTCGTGCAATCTCGGAATTTACTAGCCCGAGATCATCTCCAACGTAGAGCTTTGGAGAAAGGCCACGAGAGCCCGATCGACTTCCAGATCAAGCGTCGCAAGTGGCCAATCCACCTCGATTGGCCACACGCTCCGAAGGGACGCCGACTACATACCAAACAAGCTTTAGACTGGAATCCCCGAGGGAAAAGAAAGCGTGGCCGTCCCCGTCAAACCTGGCGTCGTACCGTGTTGGCAGAAGCGAAAGCGAAGCATCGGAATGACTGAGCGAGGTGTAGCGTGAAGCTCAAGACCGATCGTGATGGAGGACATCTGTGGACGCCCTCTGCCCCATCTAGGGGACATGGGACATTAAGTAGGTTTCTGACTATCCATAACGACTGTCAAAGATCTGAAAATAACAGCCGGGACCAACGAATAACGTGCTTTAAGAGGTGAGAAGGTTTCATGATATATAATGGACGGTCACGGCGACCCATCCACGGAGCGATCTCGACTAGCGTAGCTTAACCTTCAATCCACCCGTGCGCCTGTTATTATTATTTTAACAATGAGCCTCTCCCAACATAGAATTTTTTAAGGCATCTCTAATACTCACATTCGATAAACCCATTGTATGTAGGCATTATTAAACATTAGTACATAATTCAGCAATATAAATCACTCCTGTTGCATACGGCCCTTTTTAACTTATTGACGAGGGCGGTTCTTATGGGACTGAGCAAGCTTCTGGAGCATAATGTAGGTCAATTTTGAATTATTTGTGATATTATACATGTCTGTGGTATAGAAGTTTGAATAGAATATCGAACTGGAATAATTGTCAGTGAATGTTATCACACTTCTATTTTTTCCGGTTTACACCTAAGTGGAAACCATCAGTCATCATCATCATCATTTCAGCCGAAAGACGTCCACTGCTGGACATAGGCCTCCCCTAAGTGTCGCTATACTCACCGGTCCCGTGCAACTCGCATCCAGCGGATCCCCGCAACCCTCACCAGGTCATCGGTCCACCTAGTGGGAGGCCTTTCAACGCAACGTCTTCCGGTTCGCGGTTGACACTCCAGAACTTTTCGGCTTCATCGGCCATCCGTTCTGCGAGCAATGTGCCCTGCCCACTGCCACTTCAGTTTGGCAATTCTTCGGGCTACGACAATAACCTTGGTTCTATTGCGGATGTCTTCATTTCTGATTCTATCACGCAAGGAAACTCCGAGCATAGCCCTCTCCATTGCCCTTTGGGTGACTTTAAGCCTTCGAATGAGGCCCATTGTGAGTGACCACGTTTCGGTCCCGTATGTAATCACTGGTAACACACACTGGTCATAGACTTTCGTCTTGAGACACTGCGTTAAGTTGGACGAGAAGATACCGCGCAGCTTCCCAAACGCTGCCCAGCCGAGTCGGATTCGACGGTTGACCTCTTTCTCGAAGTTAGACCTACCTAGCTGGACCGTTTGTTCGAGTATAGAGTCTCCGATCTTGATAGGAGTGGGTGTTACATGGGCATTCAACATAACCTTGGTTTTGTCCATGTTCATTATAAGATCCACTCTTTCGGAGGCTCTAGTGAGGTCATCGAGCATTGTACTGAAGTCCTCCATGGTCTCAGCCATGACCACTATATCGCAGTGGCGTGCAGTAGTTCTTCACGGAGGGTAGGCCACGCATACTGAATTACTGACACCCAAAAAAAAAACTCGGCAACATCACAGCGTCGCTCTACTTAGGATGACCCTCAAAGTAGTCACATCTAGTCATCTATTGATATATTCAGTCACCCTTCCGGGCCCCCCGCACCCGCCTCTGGTGTTTTTAGTAAGCTTATGAGAAACAACGCCATCTAGCTTAAATATCAGGAATTTCAATGGCATTCAGTCAATACAAAAACGAAGGTAGAAGCTTCGTTAAAAAAAATCTTAAAAATAAAACAGAGTGCGCTGTCAACAAAAAAATAAAATTACCTAAAATTACCATGGTTTTGGAATATTAGAAAAAAAAAACTTTGAATATAAGCCTGTAAAAACCAAAGTTATAAATACAAGAACTCACCACATTATTCAAAGTTCAAATCACGATTTTCAATGTAAACAGAGAAGAAAGATTCATTTGAAATGACGAGTACGAGATGAATTTTGGGTTAATTCTCGTAATTCGGGTACCAACACCTTTAGACACAACTTGAATCTTATCATTAAACGATTGTGAATACTTACTGTTTTTAACTTATAACAAACACACGTTATCAGAGCAAACTTAACAACAGAACACCATTTTTAAGTAAATAAACAAATACAACAAATAATATTTACACTACTGTACGTTTGAAAGCGAATTACAACCGTCAGATATTATAAAAAGCAAAACATTCAAGATCGCGAAATAAATTTTGCTTGTCACGTGAAACAAATATGGCTTACAACTTTCTAAGAAAAATATAATTGTTACTTTGTCGATAAAAAACACTACCAAATGTAATTGCATCACTGCATACCGTTTTAGCCGGATAATACTTTGTGGCCAATCAGTGGCCAGCTACACTCGCAGGAGTTGAGCCCCCAATCTATCTATGATCTATACATGTGTGCCGTTCATACACACGAAAATATGCATCAGTGTGCGTAAATTTATCAATGGAAATTAGGCCGGCGGTGTCGTTGCCTAGAAGAGCCGGGAGCGAGCGTCGTAGTATTATTATCAGTTACGTCACACGAGCGCGACAAGTTGCTATAAGTATTATAACAGGAGTTTTAATTTTTTTTTCAAATATTTTGCATTATTTTATTACATAGTTATAATAAATACATTTGTTGCGTTGTTGGTAGGAATGGTAGTGTAGGCTAGGCCTAATTGCCTCTATGGACGGCACGCCCCTGCTATATCGTCGGCAAACCGAAGGTGAGTGATGTACTCGCCATTAACGTTGATGCCTAGCCCTCTCTAGTCCAGAACCTTGAAGACATCCTCCAGTGCAGCGGTGAACAGTTTCGGAGATATGACGTCTCCCTGTCTCACACCTCGCTGCAGAAGGATAGGGTCCGAGGTCTGGTCCTGAAGTCAGACTGACATGGTGGCGTTTCTGTACAAACACTTCAACACCTCGATGTACCGATAGTCGATTTGGCACCGTTGGAGAGACCGCAGTACAGCCCAAGTCTCGATCGAATCGAAGGCTTTCTCGTAGTCCACAAACGCTAAAAAAGAGAGGTAGGTTATACTCTTCGGTTTTCTGTATAAACTGCCGCAGCGTATGTATGTGATCTACGGTGCTGGAGCCTTTTCGGAATCCGGCTTGTTCGGGAGGCTTAAAATCGTCAAACTTGCGCGCGAGACGATTCGTGATGACTCTTGAAAACAACTTGTAGACATGGCTTAGAAGTGAGATGGGCCTATAGTTCTTCTGCCGGGCATTGTCGCCCTTCTTGAAGAAGAGAACCACCACACCCCTGCACCATGACTGTGGCGTTTTCCCCTCGAGTATGACGGAGTCAAACAGCTTCTGAAGGGCCTTAAGTACCGGTTTTTCACCCACCTTCAAGAGTTCGGCCGTAATTCCATCATCACCCGGTGCCTTGTTGTTTTTAAGTGGTTTCAGAGCCATCCTTATCTCGTACAGGCTGACTTCCGGGATGTCTTCGGTATAAGGTCGGGTCAGTCTAGCTCTTGGGTCGTTTGCTAGATCTACAACGGGTTTACTGGTTGACGTGTACAACTGCCCACAAAAACTCTCGATCTCCCTCAGAAGCTCCGGTTTGGCGGATACGGTCCTGCCATCGTCGGTCTTCAGTTTGGTGAGCTAGCTCTGCCCAATAGCCAAAGCCTTTATTCCGCTCAATTGCGTCTTTAATATGCTCGGTATTAAAGCGGCGGAGGTCGCTCTTCAAGGATTTAGAGATCCGTCTATTGAGCTGCCGGTATTTCCACGCCTCATCTGAAGACTGCAGGATCATCTCACGCCGCTCCTTCATGAGCTTAAGAGTATGATCAGAGAGCTTTTTGTTCTTATCTGCACGACGTGTCTTGAAGAACTTAGACCCAGTCGTATGAACAGTTTCCAGGAACCCATCGTTGTATTCGTCTACTGAGCTTTCTAGGCACTCGAAGCGATTCTGGAGTTCAAGCTGAAAGCTCTCGGGGTTTTGGATCTGGATCTGTGCTGGACGGAGCGTAGACTTCATCAGTCGAGACCTTTCAAGCTTGATATTGATGTTCAATGTGCCTCTTACCATGCGGTGATTGCTCCCGGTTTTCACCGAATTGCTTCTTGCTTGACATGATGAAGTCAATCTCATTTTTAGTTGCACCATCGGGGCTCTGCCAGGTCCACTTTCTGTGCTCACGCTTTCTGAAAAAGGAGTACATCATATAGAGGCTCCTTCTCCATAAAACTAGCCAGTTGGTGACCCCGGTGATTCCGAAGTCCAACCCCAAATTGCCCCACCTGCAGCTCATCCCCGCCCCGTTTGCCCAGTTTCGAATTGAAGTCTCCCATGACAACGGTGATGTGAGTTTTGAAACCATGCATGGCTTTAGAGATATCCTCTTACATGGTCTCCGGGTCTTCGTTGTCGGGGTGTGCCCAGGTCGGGGCGTAGACCTGTATGACCTTCAGCAAATACCTTGCGGATATTCTGAGTATAAGGTACGCCACCTGTTCGACACAATCTCGATCTTCACCACGTTATTCACAAGAGACTTGTGGACGATAAACCCAACACCACCCTAGGACTGCCGGTCACCCTCTCGAAAATAGAGCAGGTTGCCGGATTTCAGGATTATCGTGTCCTCCCCCTCTCTTCGGACTTCAGATAATCCCACAACACTCCATCGCAGCCTACTCAATTCCTCTTCGAGCTCCGTAATCTTCTCGTGGGTCCGGAGTGTACGCGTGTTGTATGTTGCCAGGTCAAGTCGTCGGTAGGCAGCCGGATCCCTTCCGGAGATTCTTCGCACCCCTTGCCACACCGTCACCTCGACCGCTACCATAGTCGAGGGTAGACGGGCTGCCGGGTACTAGGGGCCGTTTTTGTGTTGCGCTCATCATTAGGGGAGGTTTTGCCATAATCGCCACGCTTGGCAGGCGTGTTGGCGATCGCAGTACGGTTGTTACAAAAACACAGAAAACGCTGCAGCCCATTCTCTGGTAAGTCCCTTAGTCGCCTCTTACGACACCCACGGGAAGATATGGGATGGTGCTATTCTTTACGTCCGACACCTTACGGAACCATCAGTACTCCTCAAAAACAACATCATCTGCCTACATTTTTCCCTACCTTGTTGGGGTCGGCTTCTAGTCTCGTAGTTGAGTACCAGTATTATACATGAAGCGACTGCCTATCTGACCTCTACATACAACCCAGTTAATTACTGGGTTAACACAATACTTTTGTCAAACTCTCAGTCCTCCTCAAAATAAAAAATAAACAATTCGAACAGATGTGTAAAACTGCATAATCTTAGGGTTCATTTACGGACATGTGGCGCGGCCCGCTTTAAATCTAACATATGGAGATGTATAAGAGCGTTTACGGAAAAGCGATTTTACGCGCGTTTGCTTGAAATGCAGCGTTTCCCGCAGATGCCACCGCTGCGTCGCACGCTGCGTTAACCGCAGCGGTGCCCACGGCGGCGCCCGCGGCTGTGAACGCGGTGGCGCCTGCGGCGGCGAACGCGGCAGTGCACGGGGCGGCACACGCGCTAATACGAAATATGGCAGTGCCCGCTGCTAAGCCAAAATATAACTTGATAGTATGATTGTATGTTCGACTTGAATCGAACTAAAGATCGATTTTTAAAATAAATCCACAAGCCTTTCGTGAAAGTTGCGCAGCACGTACTCCTTCCCTCCTCCTGCAACGCCGCGTTCACCGCCGCGTCTCCGTAAACAACATCGTACATTGCCATATGTTTGTGTTTGAGAGTGCGGAAACGCGGGCCGCTGCAAGCGCGGCCTCTCCGTAAACGGGAAAAACGCACAACGCGCCGAGCGACGCGCCGCTTCTCCGTCAATGAGCACTTAGAGGTAACTGTCACAAATTCTCTGGCGGAAAGCGCATGACAAAATTAAAAAATGTCCGATGGTGACAGGCTCGGATGAACTTAAATAGGTACTTACAAGCAATGGGCAGCGGTGATAATGGCATTATCATGAATAATGGTACCAGTACATATACGCTTAGTTCCATCCACGAAAAGAATGCTGAAATAAATAACTGAATTATTTATGTCTCAAGATTGTGATTATTTTTCGAAGATGAAATCAACTACAAAATCGGTGAATAAATTAATATATTCCTATCTTAAAAAAAAGGAAAAGAATGATTAAGTTACTGATATTTACTCAATCAACGCCACAAATGAATGGCTATCCAATGGTCGCTCCGTCTTATCGTCTCCACCTTGAAGCATAATTTTATGTTTTAGAACGTTGACTACTTGATAATTTCTTACTTGTTGCAGTTGTACAAACCTTGAGAAGAAACAAACACATATTTTGTCACTGAAGTACAAGCGAACACAGAAAAAACAATTTTAGCCAAAAACATTCCGAAATTACTTCATACTCGAACGTGGGGATGTTATGAGTTACATTTTTAATTAAATTGATAAGCCAAGTGCACTTGGTTGGGCCGTAAAACTGTACAATATGAAATATGTATCAAATTATTTATGTAAAACAAATATTATAGAACAATTTCTATACTCGATAACGATTTGACCAGCAGGAAATTGGTTACTTGATTATTTAACTTGACCGTGCATGTTTTTGCTTAACAGGTAAGGTAGGTATGTTTTCTTGAGATAATATGCAGATAATTCAATTGGTAGGCAAATTTTGTATGGAACAGTAGCTACGACACTTGTCTAGGTATTTTGTTTGTACACCTACAGTTGCTGAAGTTTCAACGTTACCAAAACAACTAATAATAAAATAATAATGCGATCAGATTTACCGTCTTGTTTGACAACGTTGCCAGACCCATGAACTCAGGAGGGTCGGCTAAAATGTAATGCACATAGATTAAATTGAAGAACTTGGGATCCAAACTGACCTCCATAGTGGGTCACAATGCAGCGATCCCAAGTCAAATAAGCCCTCTCAAGAGCCACTGAAGTAGCTTCGGAGCCAGGTCAAGGAGCCTGCTCCGAGAAATATTGCCAAGATTAGATGGCATTTCGTGTTGACACATACTTTGGCACGAATATGTCTACATGAGGGTCTGATACTGTGTCAACTTATGTTTTTTTCTGCGATGGATACTTTTAGGAAAGGTTCGGTAATTTTTCTTGGGTTGAGAAGGGTACGGTAAAAAGGTTATTATTTTTATTTTACTTGAAATAATGAAATCATATCAGTTTGTTGATTGTCTGTCGTCATTTATGCTGCCATTACGGTCGGCATGATTAATTCCTTGTGTCAGCTAATTATGTTGTAATTAGCATCAACAGAGGACGTTCTGTGATCTATGTAATCAGAAGAGAGGAGGTGGCGGTGTGAAGTTTCCACACAATTCGATTCCTACCGACTTCCCTTTGAAAAATGGCACAGTTGGTATACTATGGACAAATAATTTACTCACATTAAAGATATGTACTCCGGCTTACCTCTTACAAACACTGATTCTTTGCTACTGGGGGGTGGCCCATTCTTTGTTTACACAGTAGGTATTACACTTAACGACAAAACTAACTGCCAAATCATGTCAAAACATTATCACTAACAGACACCCCTTTCATTCGTTGGTCAGTGGGTACAAGGATAACTGTGAAGCCAGTTTTATTTAGCGGAAATTTTTCAGTTCGAAAATAAAGCAAAAACTTTATACAGAGTCAGTAACCGCTCGTTTTAGCTATTAGCTCAGCGACGAGAAAAGAATTGGCCATAGTAACGACCATCATGTTGCGGATTGTAACTGAAGCGATAGTCTCTTAATCCCGTGTAAGGTTCCTACGTACAGTCGCGCTTAAACATGTATAATATTGACATTACTTCCTCTTTAAAGTTTGGTCGTTATGTTAATGTTGGATGTTAGGCAGTTTATCATTGATGTAATAAGATTTACAGTTAAAGACCGTGGAGGATTTGGGAGTTGTGTATGTTTACGTTGATGTGTGGGACAAATGTTGGTTAGTTTACGTCGCATAGTTTGCAAGAACTGTGCGATTGCGTGATTTTAGTGTGTGATTTTAGTTTAATGTGTTAGTGTCAATTTTGTACAATTACCTAAGTAGGATTTGACTAAAGGTAGTTTATTCGATAAGGTTACGTTGTATTCTAATATTTAGCAATGGAACTAGGTGAATAATATATTCGAACTGCAAGGATTGTACCGAAACAACAACTACAACATGAATAATTTTCACCATTTTCATACCGATTTGCGACCGCCATAAATAACCGGGTAGTTTACAATCCTCACATACATCAAAACAGATTAACTCGAGCAATTCCGAAATAACTGGCACCCAGAAAATGGCGGAAAAGCTATGCTTTATAACCACTGTTGTCTAGGAAGCGGAGCGCTTAACTGAAATAATTTGTAGAAAATAAGCGCGAAATTTACTGCGCTCGAGAGTCTCTCGACTTTAATTTATTGTACGCAGCGCAATTGTGGAATTTTAAGCAGGCTGCCGGGCTGCCCGCACTGCAGAAGGGAAGTTTTTGAGGTTGTTGTGCGCTGGGATCGGGGGGGAAGGGGGGTAAGGGACGAACTATCGTGCGTATTGTAAATCTGGCAACAATGCGTAGAGCGTTTAACATTGCTAAATGTATCGGTTCTTTTTGTTTGTTTGGTACAATAAAAAATCGATTATTCGTGAGTCCTGACCCATTGGTGAGACGGAGGGACTTGAGATGTTAAGTAGACTGTGTTTAGACGGATATACATAATATGATTCAAGAATTAACTATTTAGGGATGACCGAAAAATACAGTGTGACAATGCCCGTTTTTACTTACATTAAGCAACACCCATTCTTTCAATGCTATAAAAATTCTGCTAAAGTTTCCCGCCAAACTCCCATATTTCAAAAACTAACCTTCAAATTTTACCTTATTTTTACTTTCTGAATATAATTTTTCATAGCTGTCGATTAACATCCTACACCGGAATATTTTTCAACACTCAGCTACGAACACATGTACGGAAGGCCGCCACTATTTTATTTTTCATAACTTCACATCAATTTTGTGTAGTTCTGGACTGTGTGGTACCAACAGTTTCGAAGTAAAATGGCTGTGACATACAGACGGACAGGACGATTGAATCTATAAGGGTTCCATTTCTTGCCATTTAGCTACGGAACCCTTAACATTACATACAGAGAGAAAATTTTCCAAGTGGGCGTGGTTGGCCAAATCCGAAACCATGAGGAATAGCGAAAAATATTCAAAGGCCTGTCTCGCGCCCGATTCATGTTCATTTCTTAGTTGCCACGGCTTATTTGAATTTTTTTTTTTTATTTGTTTGTATTTCCTTTTTTGTTTTTTCTATGGACACTTTTAACGTGCACATCTTGCTACATCGTTCTAACATAGTGTACCATCTCAATATGAATAATGTAACCAAGGTTTTTAACAATATGCTGATTTAAAAGAGTGTCCATGGAGTTTCTCGCCCGTTCTTCTCCATAGAGATCTACGCTAGGGAATGGGCAACTACAGTACTTTCACAGTTTTTATGCCTTGTGACTGGAAATGTAGCTATATTTCATTGTTATCTTTGTTTCGACAGTTCAAAAGTGCCTGTAACTGGTCTACTTGAAATAAATGCTTTGATTTTGATGACAACTAAAACTGCATCATTAGATTTTTGACTCCTCGCTGTTCCCCCGCCCCTCGTTCACTGCCTGGTGGCAGTACCGCCGTGACAGTAACCGCTCTTCGGTCTTAACTCTCTTCGGTTTCAACAAAATAAAAACCAATATTTATAAAAAAAGATGAGGACCGTCGTGGATATACAATACGTCAAATCTGAACGTAACTTCAATAATGCTTGATCGAAAACTCCATGAGATTCAACAAGTCGAAACTCTTGCACAAGCTTCGCCGTTTTTAGTTCGCCGGAGTATTTGCAATGTGTCGGGACGCTAGTTTAAGTTTTGAACAATGTTCGTGCTTATCATCATGCAGGAAGTTTTGACACCCCTTCAGCGTACCTCAGTTGTGTTAGTTGAACTTGGTGCGGTATATTTGACTTAAATCAGTGATCTAAATGTACAAAACATTCGTTATGTACCTACAAAACTTTGTGTGACTTCCTTGCTAGATCTAGCTGAATATCAGATCATAATGTTATGGATTTAAGGTGTAATTTGGAGGTCACCGCAGCTTCGAACGCGAACGGCACGGAACGGCAAAGCCAAACCAATGTGATACGTCTAGTTTCTATGCAACTCCATGAAAACAGCAACAGGCGGCAATGCCGACATTTTAAAACGTATTTCAACTGTGCCTTGATAAATAATTGACCCTTTTGTTATTTCAGTCTTTGCAGTCTATCTAGATGTCACTTAAGGTTAGCGAGCCACATGTGGTTTAGATAGATCGAATAAGGTACACTTCACAGCAGTTCAAGCTAAGTTAGTTATAGACTGGCCCATTGCTCTGAATTGAAATGCTGATGAATAGTTTACGTTTGTAGTTGTGATTGTCTTCTGAGGCAAAACAATTAAGATCTGCCTTGGTAACCAAAATTCGAATTCAACTCGTATTCTGAATTGTATCGGTATTAAACATTTTCAGTCGGTAACCTTGTTTGTAAATGCTGATTGTTTTATATTTATTAACCCGAATACACGTATAACTTTTCTTTTCTAAGTAAATTACCAGTGTACTAGATATAATTCTTACCCAATAGAGACCGTATTTTCCCAGCAATAAATCCCTCTTAACACAGATACGCTAGACAGAAGCGAATGCCCTTCATCGTTTCAGTTCCTTTGATCGCAACCAGCCGGCATCGCGGTAACCATGTAACATATATCACTCAGGATACAATCAAATCTTCGTCACTCACGAGACGTTACCCCTTACCCCTGCCCCCTCCCTTCTCAGCGATGTCGAGGGTAACGCGTTTTAGTGCCATTAAATAGATTGCTGTTTTTCGCACATTTCCTGCTTTCTGTCGTATGTATTATGCTATTGGATTGGATTGCAAACAATTAAGTTTGACGCTACTGAAATTGGGACGGATTTCTTGAATGTTTGTTAAATTTGGAACTTGAGAGTTAGCCTGGGTTTTAGTACTTACACTAAATGTTTACCAACAAAGTGTCTGACCATATTTAGTAAATGTGTTTTCAACTATTGAGTAGGTAACATCGTTAAAAGTCAACCCAATAAAGATGACGACCAAATAATATGAGCCGCTAGAAAAATAATTATAATAATAAATATAGAATGCGGTGTATAAGTAGTTGGACACCAATAACTAGGCACTCAAACAGCATTCTCTTAACCCTGTATATTAAACACAACGTGGTTAGGTATATTACATAGCCTGCTAGGTTCGTGATGTCTCGATAGATTTGACACCGGTCGGCTGTAAGCCCGGTGAGGGTTAGGCGACAAACATTTTAGACAAACCACAGTTCCCTCCACAAAATTGCCAGCGATTTTGTCGAAAATTATTCGAATATTACATAGCACGCTTGGGATTGCTAAAGGGTTATACGATGAGGTGAAGGACCTCGTTAACAGCTAAGGTATTAGGATACTAATTTAATTAGGAAAGTGGGAAATTATTATTGCTATACTTAAAACTGACAGTAATATTTGTTGCTCACGAGATGCCGAGATGGCACTTGACTGCTCAGTGCATACGATGCAACATACATTTTATGCAATTTCATTATCTAAACCCTCACTTAAGATGAGCAATTTTTAATAGATCAAAAATCAAATATCGTTGAAAATTCAACCTAAATGATGTATTGAAATCCTACCAGTGTCTTCAAATTAACCTATTATTTGACGATTCAATTGATGACAGTTTCCACTTAAATGTGTTTCTTTTAACACTAAAATGCATGTAATTTTTCTGACACACGACTACACACCAAGCTATACATTTCCAGTATAAGCTGATCTCGCATTGTACGGAAATCGTAAATAATGCGAGATCAGCATAAACTGGAAATGTATAGCTTGATGTGTAGCCGTGTGTACTAACATTTTCGTTTTTAACGAAATGTTCTTCCTAGAAGGAAGTGTTGCAGTTCCGTTATATTGTTTTTTAAGCGAATATAAAGACAATTTAAATAAAAAGGAAATTCGTTGGGTAATTTGATAAACAGAAATGGTTTTTGTTGTTTTCATATAAGAGATCAAAATCACTTCCAACTTTTAAAAGACTACTAAACACCACTTAAATAATTTATAAATTGTAAGTTTTTGATGTTTTTTATATCTTAATTTTAGTTTATTACTACTAATAAGCGAAACCGTCGTTTGTGGTATCTTAATTATTATGTGTTTCCTCACTGAAGTGAATAATTGTTTTCTTTTTGAGCGAAATAAATTTCTTATACCGTAAACCGTAGATAACATTACTAAATTCTGCAGTTCAGTCACCTGTCCACAAAGTAATAAAATATATTTTGTAGATTTATAGTAACTACCTTTCATGACGATAGGTATCCTACACAAGAATTTAAAATAAAAGTGTTCTGAACTTCAGCACCTAATGGAAACAGTCAGGCATAGCAAACTAAGCTACCTACATAAGATTCCTTACTTTACTACAGGTCTTAAAAAAGTACCTAGCCAGCAAATTTTAATCAACCTGCCAGTCGTACCTGTAATAAGACGAACACTGAAATTTATCGTACTCAATTAAAGCTCGAATTGTGAAGGGTCGTGTGTAGGGAGCCTAATATGCTCGAGCCATTTCAGCTGGTATATGGCCTGAAATACGACGTGTTATTTGTTCTGTTACAAGTGAACTGAATGGAAGGTTTAGTATGCTCGTAAAGATGGGAAATTAGTGATGGGCTAACAACTGTGTGTAGGTAGACTTGTTTATGAATCCTAATACTTATTTTTCGTGTAAAGATAGGCAAACTTCTTTTTTTCTGCTGCTTACCCTTTTTTTTTTTTCTTTTTTTTTTTTCCGATGGGAAATCATCAAATAACCCCTCCCGCTCTGGGCTGAGCAGGAGGGAGTGTCAGACTTTTACTGACTAAAACCCATCCATGTTCCTTCCTTTGCCCTTTGTGTTCCAGGGCCGCGGTATCTCTTTCGAACAGTCCCGCAACCCTGGCAGGCGTCGGCCCTTACGGACCCCTTCCTGTTTGCTGACTCTCTATGAGGCGCGCGTGGAACACGAACGCGCCGTCGACACGGCCTGTCGTCATAAGACGGACGGACGGCGAGCTAGCCCATAGCTCACCATCCACAGGTCCGCTGCTGTTTACCCTAACAGGAGATTTTGTAATTGAATAACTAGAAAAACTAAAATAATATATTATAGTTTAAACACCGGCCAAGTGCGAGTCGGACTCGCACGGAGAGTTCCGTACCATCATCTAAAAAATACACATACAGATATAGAGGGTGGTATCCCGGGACAACGCATAAACGACCACCACTACGTCATTCTGAATTAAATTGGAAATGATCTTCTTACAAATTCCAACCAATCTAATATCTAGCCGAACAGGTGATACAGTTCGCAAAAATAAACATAACAGTTCATTGGGGAAATAGGGATACCCTGAAAAAAACATGAATAAGTATATGATATCAATCACACACTATCATCTGTATCTTGTGAACCATATCAATGGAAAATGTTTGTAGCAATCAATTTGGGACGTATCTGTATAGATTGCGAGAGGGACTTGCAAACATCCGACGTAATGGAAGACGGCACCGTTGAGTTATCTTCTGTAATGAACGAATGAAATTGAAGGAATGAGAATGGAGGAATGAGAATGAACGAATAATGTACGGTGTATCTACTCACATGGCATGAAGAGTAAAAATTTAGTTTTGTTTATTTCGTAGCATATTTTTATGAGGAAATATTGTAAAGTTTCTAAGAGTCAAGACAGGACAGAAATGGGTTTTTTAAAGGATAATTAACTGCAGATAATTGTTTGGCGTGGTATTTAGAAAAGGATAGTACGTGGTGATATTATTATAAGGGCTGCACCACATTTATCAATACGAAATCGTTTCCATGCTTTTACCCTTTTCTGACACTCAGAATTGTCATATGCAAGAGCTAACAGCGTACTGCTGAACGCATCATCGATGCTGCCGTGTCTGATAGCTCTCCCCCCTAAACACTGTCTCCTTAATCTTACTAGTCACGTTTTGAGAAACTGCAGTTCCCTACATTAACATCAAGTTGATTTGATTTTGTAGGTAGTTAAAATACCAGGGTAACGTTTGTCAAATAGAATAGAATAGAATAGAATAAACATTTATTCGCTAATGGACAGCAGCAACACAATAGAGCAGCACATACATACGCATATACTAACAAACAGGTTAACAATTAATTAATACAGCTCAACTGCGCTGAGCATGCCCATAACGAAAGGGTCACCTACTCAGCATATGCTGGGTGTAAAACACTCAGCGCTGCAAATGTTTAACGCAGCTTAAAAATTCATATAAATTTCGGTTCATTTTATAACTTTGGATCCGAGCAATATGTTCCGGATTCGAATTGTCGTGCAGAGGGATTTTAAGTACATACGTAAACTCACGGTTTTTTCCATGAGGGTAGGCAGAACGGAACGCCACCGTCCACGCTCATACATCTGGTCATACACGCGTATCTTTTTGTTACCTAGTTACTTTTGATAATAATACCCTCTGCAATGTAGGTCATGACTAGTCATGAGTCATGACCAACGCTGTAGACGCATTAACTTAAAAGTTGAAAGTTTCAAAATATTACTTAAGTTACGCAGCCAAAATGTTTCTAAAGGCTGTTTAATTACACAAGAACTTCAAACATTTAGAATTGAGTTATCTAGTCACTTATTTTTTTCGGACCATTTAAAATAGGTTTTATTATCATGAAGTTAAGGACGTAGGCATAACTTGCTACAAGAATTTTCCATTAAGGCTATAAAACTTGAGCAGTGCCCTCAAGTACTTCACTTATGTTAATTGAAACCCGCGCTACTGTAATCTAGTAAATGAATGGAGAAAATAAAATGTGAAGTCGGAGTTAAATAACATTGTACCTAATCTAGATAGAGGAGATCTCATTATTGGTTTATAGGGGCCACTGTAGATTAAAATCCTGTATCGATTATGTAGTAGGTATTTACAGTTGTCCTGTAATTGTTTTTTTTTCAAAACCTACTGGTTTCGATTCCTGGCCAGAAATATTGATTTTTCAGAAATCCAATGACGCAGTTTTAGTTTTCATAAAAATCGGGCTCGAGACTCGTTTGAGCATTTTTCGATAAGAATATCGAAAAACGGCCATCCACGCCCACTTGGAAAATTCACCCTGTATTTAAAAAAGGGAAGTAATCATTTTTTATAATACTTTCACGCTTACGAAGGTAGCGGGCAACAGCTATTTCAAAATAAAATGCAGTGCTAATTGCTGCCATGGCAGGTAGGTACCAGTAATTAAGGAATTGGCTATCCACGGTTGATAGACATAGTCGTTGGTTAAAATAATGTCATAAACAGTAGTCAAAAGCGAACATTGTCCGCAAACGTTTGCCTTCCTGTTTTGTTTGGCTTCCTGTCTTAGATGCAGCTGAATACCAGTATTTTACACACAGAGTGACTTGAATCTTCAGTTGTTCTTGAATCGATGACACAGATTTTGTCCGACCAGGGGGGTTACTATGACGTCTTAAAGCAGGAGTAATTACAGTTTGGGAAAGAGACAGAGCCATTCAGTTCGTCTAGCGCCATCTCTTTCCCACACTTTAATTACTTCTGCTTTAAGACGTCATGGTAGGCAACCAGAATGTAGCGACCTGGATAGCTCTGTCGTTTACCTCATATACAAGTCCTGGAGGGTGCAATTAGTTTGAAGTTCTGTGAAAAGACTTATACTTTTAACGTTCGATTAACGATTCACAGAAATTATAAAAAAATCTCGAATGGACTGCCTCGTTAGTCGAGTGGTCGCAAGCGCGACTGCCGAGCATGAAGTCTTGGGTTCGATTCTCGGGTCTGGCAAAGCTTTGTTAGATTTTTCTATCAGGAATTTCTCAGTAGCAGCTACGGAGTCTGGATTTGTGCCCGGTTGATGGCAATAGGCTCGTTATGTTTAAATCCTATGTAATAAGGTTACATGGAATTTAATAACACACCCACATATCGCCAGTTATCTATATAACTGGCGATATGTGGGTGTGTTATTAGGTGTACCTAATAACACACCCACATATCGCCAGTAGGAGGTGTACCTCTGACTAACCCTTCGGGATAACAGGCGTGATGTTATGTTATGTATAATAATTCCATTTAATTTATCCGCAAATCGACATCGCAATGCATATAACGAACCGAAAATAAATAATTTCATGTAAGCCAGTATCCAATCAGTAGAAAACAATGTTGTAATTTGATACCTATTAACTTCAGCAGATGGGAACCTACGTAATTATTGGGACAATCGATTAAACAAAGGTAATTTAAATCGATTCTGTTCGAGTTTAAATAATATTTATAATTGGATTGTTTTTCGATAAGGCTATGGTGATTTTGAGTGTCTCCTTAATTGGGTGACGTTGCCTGAAAATGTGAAACGATTACTTTTGTAAATTACTATGAAACATCTTCCTGTATCTGATTATTTTTGTTTTAATAATAATATTTTTTTTTTTTATATTTTATATTTTTAAATGTTTTTTTAATATTGATTTGTTTAGAAATATTTAAAAATGTAATTTATATGTATATATATGAATAAAGGAAATAATAATAATAATCATTTTATTATCAGGCTACTAAGGCCCATAGATAAACTACACAAAATAATCTTATACAATAATATACTAATACATATTAAAAACCTTAAAACTATGCCTATACACGTAACGTTGTCAGCGTCGTGTTTCGCGTCGTGGTGTCGTGAAACCGTCCTCGGAAACGTCGATATACGACACCTTTCGGCCAAAAGTCCTCTTTCAGGCAGGTCTGTAGATATTGGGTTTTAAAAGTTAAATCTCGCGTGATACAGAGGTGTACCTAATTGCACACCCACATTTCGCCGGTTATATGTTTAAAGTCCCATGTAGAAGGGGGTGAACCTATTGGGTGACTCAATGACTGCTACGGAGAAATTCCTAATGAAAAACACAATAACACTTTGCCCGAACCGGGAATCGAACCCAGGACCTCAAGCTTAGCATTCGCGCTTGCAGCCACTCGACCACCGAGGCAGTCAGAAGCTCGTGTGATCTTGAGCCAGAAAAACAAGAAATGCTGACGGTGTGACAACATACAGTAGTAAGAATTGTTTGAGATCGATAAGCCACTTAGTTTTGTTATATAAATGTCCGGATGATTTATTCTTCGTTCGTCCTAAAGTTTTGTCCCACATTCCAAAAAATTCTTAGTTCGTCCCATTTCACTATTGAAGTTTTGCTTCGTCCCAAATTACAAGAATTTCAAAGGTAAAGTCATCAAAAAAATAATGTGCATCACGGGAGCTAGCGTGAAGTGCTAGACTGTCATACGGATAGGTACATTATAGATTACATTATAAGATTTAAATGTACCCATAACAGCCCTTTTGGAGAAACTTCCCAATAAGTATAATTTCCTTAGTTTGCATTGCTCCCAATACACTAATCTCTTTAGTAACTTCAATAAGATCACGTCCGTCGAAGATAAAAGATAATGACCCGAAACAAAAGTCATTCATTCCCAATAATTCGATTTCCCAATAGGAAACCGAAACAAAGTTCAAGAAACTAAAGTAAAACATTTACTTCAGAATCATGTTTCTATATAGATCATTTCTTAGCTATTTTTTTTTTCCATAGAAAACGAAGGAAAAAAATGCCACTAGATCTCATCGCAAATTTTCGGTGACATGCAGGGTGTAAATGGATTCTTCACGAAGCCAAGCATTCTATACATCAAATTATTAGGTAACTTTACGCAAAATTATTGCTGGGAAAAGACATTTTTTTTGGGGTGAAAAATCACATTTTACGGAAGGACTCAATGTAACGCACTCCAAACATTGTGCTGATGGATGGATTGAATAGTACGGGGGTCGTGGAGGTGTTTAAAAATCTTACATTAAAAACGGGTATTAAAAAAAAAAAACTTATGGGAAAGTTGGAACTTTGACTCCCATTATCTCCGTAACTAGAAGGTTCCCAAGTATTATAGTCTAGAACAAAAAAAAATGATCGTAATGACGGGAAGAACAAGTGTCATTCGGCTTAGTTACGGGTCTTATTACACCCTTTAAAGAAAATTGCATTAAAGTGACTTACAAAAATCATACAATTTAAAACTGAAATATTTATAATTCAGTTTTAAATTGTGCAACAACCGCAAATGTGTCACATATATAAGTTTGAATGCAAAACACTGACTGAGTTGGCTCAAATACTACTTTTTTACGTTAATATAACAGTTTTGAATCCCTTTTACTGCTTCAAACAAATAATCCACCTGAATCTACTAATAACGAAAAATACCTCTATAATCCAAGCGCTTGTTTCATAACTTAGTTTTTTCTGCTCGCGATTTACGTAAAAACGAGCACTTGATATACTTTATTACGCGACTTCCTTTGTTTCAGTAGCAAATGGAAATAAAATCATGAGGGAATAAATAACAATCCGAACCGAGATGAGATGCCCTTGAGTCGGTCGGTTCTGTTACTTTTGTGGATCTGGAACATTCTTCGTCTTAACCAATGATGGTTGAGTTTATCTGGAACCGAAATTTATATTTCTACTGGATAGATTATTGTCTTGTTTTTTAATTATTAGGCAAAGAAGCATATTTTTAGGGTTCCATTACCAAATGGAACTTTTATAGATTCGTCCTGTCCGTCTGTCTGTCCGTTCGTCCGTATGTCACAGTCATTTTACTCCGAGACTGGTTGGAACCACACAGTTGGAATTTGGAGAGCAGGTGTTTTTTTTATGAATCGCTACACAAAAGGATTGGCCATCATATAACTGAAGGTTTTAAATAAAAATCTGTATATATCAAATTTTTTAAGCTAGGTTTGTAGAATGTAAAAAGAACTGATATTTTATTTTTTAGATAATGGTCTCTTTCGTAAAACTGCAGCAGTATCTTTGTTTTTCTTGAACATACGTGTATACTATGAAGAACAAATTTAGTTTTGCTGTTGAGAGTAAATTTACATATGAATGAGCGCTAAACATTTAGTTACTATTGTTTAGTGCTACGGAGTCCTATGTGTGTGAGTCCGATTTTCACTTGACCGGTTTTTCTAGTTATGTTATTTGGTTTGATGGAAAGAAAGAAAGAAAAGAAAGAAAAAATTTTTATTTGTCGCAGGGACATGACGTGCGTACAAGAAATAAGTTAACAATAATCATTCAATACATAACAAATATTATAAATACACAGGACATGTAGGTAGGTAGGCTGACGAGAATTTTTCGTGGTCAAACCACATTGAGTACTTATGTAATAAACTTAGAATATTACTCCGTAAATTCTACCATCTAAGCTTTAAAGTACCAAATAATACTCTTAAGTGCCTATATCTACAATTAGTTGACCCCATATTAAGTTACGCCCTCGACTGCTATGCACTTACTTTCAAAAGTAATTTAGAAAAATTAGAAGCACAACAAATTAGATTTTTAAAACTGCTAGTCAGTAAGAAAACCAAAAACAAATATAAAGACAATTATATTAAGTTATTTAAAATTTGCAAAATTCTTCCTATCAGCTTAAAATATAAATACCTACTTCTGGTTAACAGTCATGGCAGTTGGGAGCGTCACTCGCTGGTCACCCATAACCACGCGACTAGGATAGTATCAGCAGGTAAATTTGATTTACCCAGAGTAAGGAATTATTTTGGCGACCGAACGCTTGATAAAAGAGTACCGTACCTTCTCAACCGATTGCCTGCTGATATTAGAAGGCAGAAAATAAAAGGTAAATTTGCCAAATTACTTAAGCTGTACTATCTCAAGACTTTGTGAACTGTTTTTTACTATTAGTTTGCTTTATAAGCCCAATAAGTGCAAATTGTCCGCACTAGTAAACCTAATTTTTTAATACTGTTTGTTCCGTTCCCACAGACAAACCGTGAAAACGGTGTTGTGGGGCATAGTTTCTAAGTTAAGGTTTTTTTTTGTAAACATGTCATTAATAAAATAAATAATAATAAAGAAAAATAAATACAAAATTAACAGCTTGCACGTCGTGACCGCGACAAGCCGGTTACCACTCAGCATGATGTTTTGCTATGGGGGCCCAGAGCACAGCGCTGGTTTTCAGTGGTCACCCGTGAAAAAACGTACGTCGTACGTAGTACGTGATGGGAGATCTGGAAGTTTTTTCATAGTTGCAGATATTTACGTGGAGGCATGACTTGGTTTCTATGTTTTCAAAAAACAAAAGCTTTTTTTATTTTCACCAGCCAGGAGTTATTTGACCACTTGACACTATTTCTCATACTTAATGTTAGTTTTGCACCCTAAATTTATATTTTATTATAGTAAATACTTTAATAATCGAAACTACCATAAAACATGCACAAGTAGTAGGTAACTGCTTTATTCCACGTGAAATTATTTACAATACCGAATAAGATAAGCATGGCAAGTTCTACTGGCCGAATTTGATTGCCGTTCAAAAGGGTTCCTGAAAAAAAAAAACTATTTTCTCGTCGCGGCGATAAGACAGCCCCGGTTCACAGAATTTCCTGTATCTTTTCAAGATACCTACAGAAAAGTTTGTATATTGAATTTAACAGTTTTTGTGTTTCTATCTTTGAAAAAGAAATTGTATTTTAGCCTCTTGAAGTTGAAGGTTTCAATTTAGGAGGTAGACGTTGTTTGAGTGGTTTTTGGGAGAAAGTTATTTCTTTCTAAAATTGTCTCTTCACTAAATTATGTATTTGATTAGGATAATTTATTTAACTAGATGCATGTCCAATATTAATCATATCAGGACAGAGACAAGACGGGAGAACCGATCAGATTCAATTACGTCATCAGTATTATATTATTACGAGAAATTATTGTTGGTGAAAGATTGTGTATAAGCAGACCTACCTACAAATAATATTATTAATATATTATCATTATACACATAGGTAACACGGTACAGTATCCCGTAAATATGTTTTTTTTTGTAGAATTAAGGTTTTATTTAGACAAATAAATCAACACTGTTCCAATTCCCAAAAGTGACCTAATTCAACATTTCAATGTAAACCTACTTACTCACAGACCCATAAAATAATGTCTCTATTCCCAATGGCACCTTAATTCCACATTTCACAACTAAGCACGCATAAAATGTAAAAAAAAAAACAAAATTAAGGTGATCGAAATAAATTTTCCCAGAATCACGAAATTCGCAAAGGTTTACACACAGTATACGCATATATTCGACATTTAACGTTCCCAAAAGAAAGGCACGTCTAATTTTACGGTGCTTGGTTTACCTTTATTACAGAAGGCTCATTTAAGTACTGTGTTTTATTTTATAGACGCCTGAAGCTCGGTTTTACGCCAATCACTCGTGATGTGAAGGGAAAAATTGGGCACTAGTGTTACAATCATTTTTATTTGCTAGGTCTAGGCTGTTGCGCGAATTATTTGGCAGCTATCGACGCTGAAATGGCTAGAAGTGGGCTATAAGCGTCTGGGCACTTGGTTGGCGGTATTGTATTTTTATATAAAGTTTATTATCATTATCTATGCTAACCTTCGCCGCCTTCGCCTTATGTTGCGATCGACTTCTAGTGTAATCGGGTGCTTCTGATTACCAGTAATTAACATGGAGCGACTGCTAGTCTGACCTCCACAACCCAGTTGCTGGTTAATACGATAACCTATAATTAGCGTGACGATCTACCTAAAAACATTTAATTATTTAAATTTCGAAAGCATCTATGACACTTTAAATTGAGTCAACCCATAATTTGGCGACGAGTTAGGCTCTTCCAGGGGCGTCTATCAGCTTCTGTGATGTACAAGCAACGAGACAGGCAGGACATGATATCAAGTGTCCCATCGTTTGTGGGGCAACACCACATTTACACTCCAGGGGGCCTAAAATTCGGGCGGGAGGAAACGCCCGGGTGCTACCATTGTGAGGATCGACCGGAGGACACGGTGGAGCACACGGTGGAGATCTGCCCCGCGTGGGTGGAGCACCGCCGTGTCCTCGTAGCGGCGATCGGTGGCAGCGACCTCTCGCTTCCGGCCTTGGTTCAATCCATGGTCCGGTGCGAGACGGAATGGGACGCCGTCACCTCCTTCTGCGAAGCAGTCATGCTAGCGAAGGAGGTGGTGGAACGTGAGAGGGAGAGAACCTCACGTCCCAGCCGCCGCGGGAGACGCACCGGGCGTCGGGGGCCACGTGGTGGCCCCCGGCCACCGTAGGCGCGGGCCTGTGGACGGTGAGCTATGGGCTAGCTCGCCGTCCGTCCGTATCATGACGACAGGCCGTGTCGACGGCGCGTTCGTGTTCCACACGCGCCTCAAATAGAGTCAGCAAACAGGGAGGGGTCCGTAAGGACCGACGCCTACCAGGGTTGCGGGACTGTTCGAAAGAGATACCGCGGCCCTGGAACACAAAGGGCAAAGGAAGGAACATGGATGGGTTTTAGTCAGTAAAAGTCTGACACTCCCTCCTGCTCAGCCCAGAGGGTGGAGGGAAGGGTTTATTTGATGATTACCCACCGGTAAAAAAAGGGGGCCTAAAATGGCCGCTTTATCAGAATCATAATATGAATCACGTTCAAAATTTAAAATTCTTAAAATGGTCTTTATGGTTAAGATGACAAAGTCCATTTTAAGAATTTTGAATTTTGAACGTGATTCGTAGTATGATTCTGCTAGAGCAGCCATTTTAGGCCCCCAGGGCGGAGTCATCTATGAATTTCCACCTGAACAGGTTTTCCTTGTTTCGGCCAACCTGTGTCCGGAGTCTATTTCTATCAAAGACTTGTTTAATATGAAACTTACCTAAAATAACGATATCTCTTTGTCTGACGAGCGGTGTCGTGTGATAGCCGTGTAATTAAAACCAAAATACATTTCAATTGTCTATTTTAAGGTTCTTTAAGTGGGTGAGTTATTGAAACTTCACAATTACAACTACTCGGAATACTTTCTCAAGTTACCACAACAGTTAATCATGAACATTTAACATTAAAAGGTTTCTTCCTTAAAACTATTTTCAAACAGATTCTATTACGGGTTACACGTGTTTGTACAAATTAAAAGCTTGTTGTTCCAATTTCGTAGTTCAACGCAGCGCCCAGAGTTGAAAATCTAACAACCGCTTAGGTATTTCATTCAGGAGTTGCCTATAGTGTTTGTGACGTCAGTAGTAAAAATAAAACTTGAAGAAAAATACAGGACGTTGTATCTATATTTATCTGTCGTAATAGTGGATACGTTTAGATATGTAACAAGACCCTTCACGAAGCCGTCAATCAAGCATTCTATACATCAAACTAAGCAACTTTACGCAACTATTATTGCTGGGAAACGACGTTTTTTTTTTGCGGTGAAAATTCACGTTTTTCGTAACGACTCAATGTATATTGTGCTGATAGATGGATTGAATAGTACTGGGGTCGTGGAGATTTTTACAGTATAAATCTTATGTTAAAAGCATGTACGAGTATTTAATAAAAAAAACTTTTGAAAAAGATGGAACTTTTACCCCCAATATCCCCGTAACTAGAAGGTTCCCAGGTATGGTCTAGAACAAACAATGATCGCAATGACGGGAAGAACAAGTACATTTCGGCTTCGCTAAGGGTCTTGTTACACCCTTTATAAATGACAAAAAAGCGAATATCTTGATTAATAAGAATTGTAAAAAAAATGAAACAACTCAAAAAGACAACAAACATGACATCACGCCTGTAATCCCAGAATGGTTAGGCAGAGGTGTACCTAATAGTACAACCCACATTTCTAAAGTTATGTTTGAATCCCATGTAATAGAGGGCGAGCCTATGGCCATCAACCGGGCTCAAATCCATGGTGGCTACTGTGAAATTCCTGATGGAAAAAACCTAACAACACTTTGCCCGAACACAGGACCTCACGCTCAGCAGTCGCGCTTGCGATCAATAAACCAACGAATCAGTCAAAAAAGACAACAAAGTTCTATATTAGGAGTACTAGAGTTCTCTTTGATATTTAATTCGAAGTAAACCGAATTTTAAATACTATTTTGCTTCAGTAACTTTCTATTTCGTAGTTAGTTTATACAACACTGAATAATAAATAAAGGCGTCTACATAAGTAAAAATTTTTGAACTTTTTCTTTCAAGACAGCCTTTTCGATACTTTGATCTTAAGTTCTGTTTGTTAGTTTCTATAAATGAAAGAGCCTATTTCTTTTTACATAACATCATTCCGTCATGGACTATTTATATCTATACTAATAAATAAAATTTAAGTGTCTGTTTGTAATATCAAATTACCAGTTTTTAACTAAATGCATATGTTTTCATATGCATTTAGTTAAAAACGTACCTATGAAAAAGACAGGGTTGACACCATTATATAACTCATCGTCGAGAAAACATAATGCTAAAACAGTAGCTTTGAAGTTGTCAAATGGTTGAAACCTACATTTAAATGTTGAGACGTAAACTAGTTATAATAAATAAAAATATTTTTTTTTGTTAATTATCGTTTTGTTTTGATATCGATTACTCCATTTATTATTTTACGTCATATTCGATTATTATTTGATTTCCAGCAACTTTTTTTTGTATACCTATCAAACGGATGTCGACGTAATGTTTAAGTATTAATTAACTTTAACTTTATTCCCAGGGTGAAAGAAATTGTATAAAAAAAAATTTGCACACAAAAAATAAATAATATTTTTAGGTTATTGTTCCAATCAGGCACAAGATATCACAAACCCCGTGGCAATGTCCTTTGCTGCTTTGGAAGCTTGACTGACTGACTGACATTATTAATTTCACACGTTGAACTGGAGAATGTGGGGTAAAGGCGGGGTATTTTGGTTTTTGTGTCGGGTATCTTGACAAGCAGTAAGTCCCCATGGTTTTCGATATCGCTCATATTTATGTTGGCTAATTCTTGTCGTCTGCACACCCCAGATATACTAAAACTGAATATAGCCTGTAATAAAATACAAATTATTTAAGTAAGTAATTAGCTTTATTATAATTTCATTTAGCTCTTAGTAGTTCTGTACAGGTAAATGACTAAAATAATTAACTAAAAAATATGTAGGTACAGCTACTTACTAAATTAAACATTACCTAATAAACTATTAGAGCAAATAAGTAAGTTAGTGCCTACAAAAAGGTATAAAGTAAAGAAAAGTTTAAAAAATGTACCATAATTACTAAATATTTTTCATGTGGCGCGTCATTAGGGAATTTTTCTACGTTAGCTGCAGTGAATACTTTTGATTTCTTGCTTGTATAGCCATCTGATTGTCCTTTCAAAAATACATATGTAGTTTTATGTTGTTAAATCTGTCATTATTGGTTTATAGAGTGGTTTTTAACATTGAATATACTGGCCACATTGAGGACGGCTTATACTTCACACGTATTCATTGAAAGAAGCCATCAAAACATTTTCAGAGAATGATTGAGTATTCTTTCTTCCAGTCTTCCATTCTATAAGTCGGAAAGCCGGAACAATGTTTGACGTTTGTAATATGAAAATAGCGCGAACGCGAATATGCAAATAGCGCCACATACACGTGGTGAAAATTAGAACTACATCTTTCGCCTCATTTATTCTTTAGTATTAAAGTGAGACAAACGTATTGAGCAAAACCGCTTCCAAGGAGGTTCGATTGGTCAGCTTATTTATTCTCGTAATGTGAAACTCCTTGGTGGAATTCTTATAATATTTTTTAATGAAAAAAAAACAACCGTAAAGAATACGCACGGTGCCATACAACGCGTTATGCAGTAAAATAGGTACTAACACGTTTCGTTGTATGGTGCGTAATTTTTAACTTTCGAACAATCTATACAGGCTTCGTAAATGCATTTTTTTTAGCAAATGTGTTGAAAAGTAATTTTCAATACACTTTCTCGAAAATTGGTTCTTATCGCACTACGATTAGGTTCAACATGCAATGTATTTCACACGCGTGGATTTTTAATATTTTTCCGCCCACGTACGGAAATAAAAATTTCCACAGATAAGTCCAAATGGGTTCAATGACTATAGCTTTAATCGGTGGTGATTGTTTTTTTTTAATCTCGGCAAAGAGATATGCGTCTATAGGGCGTAAAATTTGTATTAGTATTTAAATTGTGTTTATAAATAGAATATCATAGATATACATGATTATTTAAAACAAATATTTGCTTTTATGAACAAATTAACATTTATTTGTGTTCTAAATGCAAAAATATTTGATTTTTCTTCTTTTCATATTAGGCTTTATAGCGGCATCATACCTTTGCTTCTTCTTCAGCCTGGCGAAACCAAAGCGCGGAAAAAAGCACATTAAATCATAGTTTCGTATTAATTCCTGACAAAAATACTTTCTGTTTTAATATTTTATTTCTTCGAAAGTGTATTGAAAAACGTCGTTTGATACGCGTGGGGATTTGTTATTGCAGTTCTCGGCTCCATAACACCCTCGCCTGCAGCTCGGGTGTTAATTCCGCGCTCAAATGCGATAACAAAGTTTCCCCACTTATATCAAAATGTACTATTTTCATATTAATTTCACGTGAACGAAGTTCGCCGGGCAACAGCTAGTTAGATATTAAAAGCACAATAATGTAGTTTCAATTTTATAATTGCCAGGTAGTTAAATAGAATACTCTTTATTATGTACACCACACAAATTACAGGTATCATTCTAATGTAGAATTTATAAATAGGGTGACCGCTATATACCGACCGCCGCCGATAAGACCACCACGGTGAGCGGTGTTATCGCTGAAAGCGATATTTTCAAGACAACCTTTGGATGGATTTAATGGTGGAATGAAGGCTATATAGTAGGTAGTTGGTCGTGTAACAAAATAAATACATATGTACATATATTTATAAAGCATATACTTAAATATATGTCGGATCCGGTCATTGGTACAGACATAAAATGATTCGTAAGTACGCCAGTGACATCACACGACCTACTTACCAGTCTACCACACCTCAGCGTGCTTCTACAGATTTATGATGTTTACAGCTCGTGGCGAGGACGACATTGAGTGTTCCGGAACTGCGATTCATTAAACCCCGTGTTATTGTGTTAAATTGTAATTTCAAGTAATTTGTTAGTCTAATAAAACAGTGTATCGCACCCAGTGTGTTTTCAAAGCACGAAACTCATCTTCTGCCCACTCGATGTACGAGCCTAACGGAATAAATCCTGACAATGCGACATACAGGGTTATTGGTGATATGACGGCAATCCGTTAAGGGGATGTAGGTGAGATCATTTGGGATAATCCCACCACATTATTCCCAAACTATTGCAACTTCTGAAAGCCAGAATCAACAGTGGCGACCAACAGAAAACCTTCGAGGCAGTGAAGCTCGACGAAGTCCCAGAGGAACAATTTAACAGTCTTGGATCCCGTAATGAAATTAATCAGAAAATAATGGCGGAGGATTAGGAAAAACATAATTTACATTACTAATATTTGAAAGTTTGTCTATTTTATTCCCACACGCATTGAACACTTTAAAAGAAACAAGAATCCCGGCAGCGGACATACTTACCAACATAATGTTGTTAGGTATACCTAAGCACTATTGAACCAACTTCTGTACGGGAATATTAGAAATTTTCCACATTCCGTAGCACTTTGCGCGTTGAAATTCGCAAGGGGCTATTCAGTCGTAAACCTTTGTGTTTCCCAGTCCCGTTTCAAAGGCATAATCAGGTTATTGGCTAAAAAGTCAACAATAAGTTGATGGATCGACTTCTGATGGATCTATCCAATTTCGTAGTGGCCTGTATTTGGCGCTTAGCATTGAAACTTGAAGCTTGGAGGTAGTCCGATGTGCGAAATTGGAATAGTACCTACTGGGTTCCGCGTATTTCAGATTTGGTAGATTTTTGCCCTGGTTTTCTGAGGATTTTTAGTAGGAGTTTCGGTCATCGATAGCTTATATTTTGACACGTTGCATTTCTGAAAATTCTATGGCTTTTTGAGGTTTTTTTTCTTTTAGAATCGATGATAAATGAAATTATATTATATTAAATATATTAGGCCCAATAGGTGGTCAGTTGGCTACGCCAATCACAGCGTCAGCGGAGTTTTTGGGTTTTAAGAAGTGCTGCTGTTTTGACACTGAAACATACGTACATAATTGCATAGTTTCATCAGGAGCATCTCACTCGGTGTGTGTGTCCGCGTGGTCTATAATCTATTTGATAGATTGTGTTTGCAGCAGAGTACTTGGATCCACAGTCGATTGATTGCTTTCCTTAATGGCCACTGCAGGTCCTGGTCAGATTTTCAGGTTTTTGTTGTTTGGTTGGCACGACGGGCATGCCCACAACCCTAATTGAGGTCGATGGTCTGATGTTGTAGAACATTGTGTAGACAAGGCCTTAATAAAATTAAAAAAATATAACCATAGTTTGCCCTAGCATTCAAACTTATGTGACTCGACCGGTCAGCGTGGACACCGCGGAGGGATCATTTTCAATAATGATATTTTTTTAATGGTTCACGAAAATCGGTGGAATAGTTTCGTGATGAAACAGGCTAACATTTCACAGACTTATTATTAATTTATTAGTTCGTGTTCTATTAATGTTTCTGCGTAATTATGTTGACAATATTACCTCTATGAATAGTAAAAATAAAATCTATACAAATCCGAGAAGGACTGCTAAGTTTTTCAAGCTCGTTTCGCTCGGGGAGGCCTAGGTCCAGCAGTGGACAGCTTTCGGCTGAAATCATGAATAAATAATCATGTGGATTTACTGACTGTACTGATACTGTGTATCCATTTTTTGATGACTGAGTACTTAACAAGGGTGCCGAGATGGGAATATTTCATGGGTGCCGAGATGGGAAGGTGCCGAGATGGAACTAAACCGCTCTTTCATTCTGGAGTCCAATTTACTTATTCTGAATCTGTTATGCATAAGCTGACAAAGAAAGGTGGGTGCCAAAAATTTCGAGCTTTCTTCGCTCGCTCGCCTCTTAAAGTATTCAAGGTTCTGACACTTTTCCGACATGAATGGTAAAAATAAAATCTATACAAATCCGAGAAGGACTGCTAAGTTTTTCAAGCTCGTTTCGCTCGCTCTTGCATTCTGGAGTCCAATTCACTTATTTATTCTGATACTGTTATGCATAAGACGGCAAAGTAGCGGGTGCTAAAAAAATTTGAGCTCGCTTCGCTTGCTCGCCTCTCATGGTTCTGAAGCCTTTCTGAAAAAGTCGACAAAATCATTTTAATAACGCCTATTTAACGCTATAAATATAGTGTTACAAATAGGAGGAGAGCTACTAAAATTTTCGAGCTCGCAGCGCCCGCTCCTGAATTCTAAAGTCCGTTGATTATTCTGAAGATCTAACATATCAGAGGCGGGTGCAAAAAAAGTCAAGCTCGCTGCACTTGCTCTTGCATAAATTTTTTTTTTTTTATTCGACTTCAATTTGCCAATTTTAGGGCCGTGAACACAACCTATTTTGAGTGCTGGATCCCCGCCTGATAGACGGGACCAAGAGCAGCGGTGGCCCGCTGGTGGCGGCCCGATTTACGAACAGTAAGTCTGGGTTCGAACCCAGGCAGACGCATTACTTTGTGTAATTTATTTCATCACCACATCTCAAAAACGGTGAAGGAAAACATTGTGAGGAAGCCGGCATGTCCTAGAACCAAAAATTCGAATACATGTGATATCTACCAACCCGCACTGGGCCCGCGTGATGGATTATAGCCCATTCCTTCTCATAGGTGTGTCCCAGCAGTGGGAACATTGTAGGCTGATTAAGCTAGACGGGACCAAAGAAAATCGTAATCTACTATATGTATTTTGTTACTACTTAGTAGCAAGTCAGTCGGTCTAGTGTAGTACGCTTGTTAGCTAGCATTCGTGTATCACAATCAAAAATGTTCGGGATCAAATTTTTTGTATGAAAATACTCCCAACGTCCCTCCCTTTTAAACGGCTTTATTAAATTCTCTTTCACAATATATCCCACCAAACACAAACATTGACACGCTCACTACAAACTAAGATTTCATTTGAACAGTGGGTAGGTAGCGAGTACATGCAAGTATTGCTTAAAACTCCAAGTAATATAAATGTAAATGCGATGAAACAAAGCGGTGGCGGATCAAGTCACAACTTTGCTGTTATTAGATACGGGACCTACTACTTACTTAATATAAAAGAGAGTTTCGCGTGATAGTGAAAATTAATGCAAATGCATTAAAAAACAGTGGTATTCATTAAAATATAGGTACTCAATACTCCATATCCAAATATCAACTTCATAACCATGTGAATTAAGTTGATTTCCGAATGGCATGGATTTTTTGTAAAAAAAATTGAAATTGTAATGCAAACTGATCTTTTTAAGAGAACCTTCATATAAAGTTCACTTTGAGTTACAACTAAAACTGTTTTCCAATAAAAATAGGTCTTTTTTAGAAAGGATGCTTACTGTGTTGCGAAAACAGGCGAGATAGACCTATCTATCTCTTTCACTCAGGTCTCTGTGAACAAAAAAAGAATGCCAAGAATTTATAAATTGTGTCAAAATATGAATAAGCGCAGGTATCATAGAAGTTCGGTAACTTGACTAACTTCTTACGTTAGTTAACTACTTAAGTTCACTCAAAACGATTCTTAATTATTAACTGGACGATTGCTTCCCTTATTACAAACACTAGTGTAGAAACTAATTATTTTCGCAAAATTAAAACGACGGATGATGGAAATGCACCAGATGTTAAGAATATTCTTAGCATTTAGTAAGATAAATACAAACAAAAAAAAAACGAAATACACAAGACAGTAAATATTCCACGTAAAAACATGAGTATTTAAATTATTCATTTCTGTTCAAAAAAAAAAGCTACATGAAACGTACAGAGTGTTTATTTTTGCGCAATCGTTTAGTTCGCAGTGAGACTAACATTACTTAGCGACGGTTATACAGGGGCTACTATTTTAAGCATTACTTCATACATTTTTTGCTCGGCCTGAATATGGTACGATAACTAATAAGCATACAAATACACAAACACCTGATTGTTTTTTTTTTTTTTATGGAGATCACAATTTATTTTTTGTGGATTGAATTGTTTACGATACAGCGATTTCAGGCCAAACTAGTTTTTCATTGGTAAAAGCTACTAGACTAGGGCTCATAATAAAAAAGGTGATCATAGGGCACGACTAAATTCTTTTTTTATGACCACCAATACACACAATTTTTTTTTTATGACCTCCTGACATGGCTGACATTATTACCCGGTTTGGCCTAAGACAAACTAGTTAGGCTTAAAAAGCGCGGCTTTGGTTGATAAGTGATAATAAGTCGTATATCTACATGAATAGTGTTATTCATTTTAATGTTCAGACCAGACCGACAGAGTTGTTGAGGAGCAGAAATTAAAGCCTTCTGACCCAGAAAGGTTGAATAACCCTAAAATACTGCAGCCAACTACGTCATTAGCTGGAATCGGTAATTTTAGAACAGCTACAATGTTGAGTCTGAAATACCTGAAAGATATATTTTTGGTACCTATCATTTGTACCTATAGAAAAAACTGAAAATCATGGAGAGAACCTTTGCCCAGCAGTTGGATGACGCAGGCTAACAATATCAGTATAATTTGTTGGCTTCAGACAACGGTCTTTGAATTGTGTTGTTTTTGCCTACCACGTTGTTATCGCAAGCCCCTGGTGGCCTACCATGACGTCTTAAAGCAGGCGTAATTCCAGTGTGGGAAAGAGATGGCGCTAGATGACCAGTATAGCTCTGTCTCTTTCCCACACAGGAATTACTCCTGCTTTAAGACGTCATAGTAGCGCCTTGAATTTTCTTATTACATGTGTCGCCCCCTATTCAGGGAGTAAACGCATTTATTGATGCGAAATCGGCATCCGTTGGTTAGAAAGAACTCTAAAGTCAATGTATTCACTAAGCGACTTGATACCGCGTCTATTCTTTTGGCTTTTGTTGCATATACATTGCGAGCGTTAACTTCTTACGGAATTTCATACAAACTATGAACTAATTTGTTTTCGAAATGACTGAACCGATTTTAATGAAGTTCATACGCATAAGCAGAATACGTAGGTTTAAAAAGACAGAGAACATTTTAGAAAAATAGTGTTACAGCTAAATTACACCGATATTAGATTTAGAAACATAGAAACATTTTTTTAAAAGACATTTCAAAAATGTTCTCTGTCAACTTTTTAGACATTATGTATCCTGCTTATGCGTATAAAGTTTCATTAAAATCGCTTCAGTCATTTCGAAAACAAATGAGTTCAAAGTTTGTGTGAAATGCCGTAAAATGTGACTCTCTCTCTCGCCTCTTACTAAGCAAAAATTTAGAATAGTAGATACATATGCAGGTAAAGAGGTGGAAACCTGATTCACTTCTTTACCTAAATACATACATTTTTGTTAAATAAATATGTAATGTGTTGTAAATATCCTAACTAAATAATTGCTAACAAACAAATTCGGTATGTTTTTCACCTAAGCAAATATATGAGTTTATTCGCTAATTATTTTGGATCGTGTGTGTTCATAATTATTTACATATTAAAATTTTCAGTGAATAATTCAGCATTTGGAATTAAAATATAGTTTGAAATAGTATTTTTTATTGTTTCGGGCTCGGTACAGTAATGGAAAACACGACATAAACAACAAATTTTTAATTATCACAAGCCACTATTGCACTTAAAGTAAAATTGAAGTATTTAAAGCATTAATAACCCGTGATTAATTTGGATCTTAAAGAGGACCTCTAGACACTTTATGACAGTCATTAAAATGCACCATTTGCACAGAAGTTGGTAAAGTTCTCGTGAAATATTATTTTTAATTAGACTAATATTCGTTTTAAGAGAAAAGTGTCCATTCAAATGGCTTCAATTCTTAGTTTCATTTAAAACTCAATTAACTTTTTCAAAGTAATTGAATAAAGCAACACTCTTTCTAACACAGTTAAACAAATCTTTAAAAAAATCTTATCAACATTAAAGCAAAGATCATTTGGCTCGGTAACTTTAAGGCCTACACTTAACCTAAGTATCCATAGACAAGACCAGATAAAATAAATTGGCCCACGGGCCACAAACGAGGTCCGTAACTTATTCACTCAACTTTTTTTTAATAAGGCCCTGGCTGGAACGATTCTTTGAAGGTTCTAAATTTAATATAATTGGCGAAAGAAGAAAAATGTCTTAATACCCACGGGGTCGATATGGGCCGGCGGCGGTGGTAAAGTTTCGCCCTTGTCACTCACTTGTCCCTAACAGCCACGCTGTATTAGCATGCAAATTGATGGCCCACGATTTATGACCATTTAAGCCTTATTTTTAAGGGTCGGTCGGAGCGATCCTTGTTTATTATTGAGTCCGTTTTTCCGGTTAAACTGTTATGCCATGAATACAATTTATTTTTCTTTTGTTATGGTTTGGCTATTGCGATAGTTTCAATGAAACGAAATTAAACACAGTGGACCCCTATCTTTGCTGAACTGGCAAAACGTCACAAAAAAGCGGTATATACATTAACGAAAAATGCTAAAACATTTTATACACCGTTTGTCAAAGTTTTTCATCAAACAAGCACTCTAACAACAACTGGGCACACGATGTTCTGTACAAAGAATTTCACCAACAAAATTATACAGGGGCTAACATAATCCAAAAGCTAAAATGCTTTCGACCGGAAACACTTAAACCCTTTCAACTTGATCCGCTGAAGGGACAGAGCGACGCACAAACACAACTTTACAATTTTCTCCATTTATATTTCATCACAGTGTTCGGAACTACTCGGCACAGTTCGGAACTGTTCGCCATAAATTACCTTCATTTGTCTGTTGCAAAAGTTTTAATACAAATTACGGTTATGTTCATGTGTCCTAAATAAATTGGTTACGTTATTGCTGTACAAATTCAATGAGAGGGGTTCTGATTTGATGTGTTTGTTATAATGGCTTTTATAATATATTCGTTTTGTTAATTAATTCTTAATTAAGGGAGTTTGCAAATTGAGTTTGTATTACTGTTTCTCAATTATGTTTCCAATGTTTTTCCTTATAATTAAATGGGAATTGTCAGAAACATCCTTGAGTATTGGCAATATTTTTGACAAGGTATTATGTGTAGGGTTTAATTAATAAATAAATATTCTTTTACTGGCAAGATTTTTTGATTGTCCACTACTTATAAAAATGAACTATTAATATAAACTACAATCAACTATTTTAGCTGGTTCTAAGATCTATGGAAAACACTTATAAATATTTTTTTAAAAAAGGTCAATGCCAACTCTGCGGGGTTGCGGCAACAAGAATAAAATAAAAAAATACTTTGCAGACCGCATTTAGAATGCAGTCACTGTCATAACTTGAAAGGAGTTTGTCTTAGAAATAATATCGTCGTTTTGCCGTCGCATTACCATTTTGCGGACGAAGCCAGCACGATAGAAAAATAATATTTATTCAGATGCATTGCAGTGATGCAACAGTCGGCGAGCAGTTTTTCAGTGTCTGTATACCAGTAACTGATCAGTCAGCTTAAGTAAGGTAATCGTTATTGTTAAGTCATAGATACTAAAATTCTATCCAAACAGTTATGTCAACTGGCAGTAGGCCTTCTTTACTCGATTTATGCTACTTTTGGGCTCCGCCGTGTATTTATTTTGTATGTATTTAAGTCTAGTCTTCAACAATGGGATAGCTGGCCATTTTACGTTGTTGACTGTCTTTGACTACTAGCTAAGTATGTAGTACTATATAAATAAACATACCAACACAACCAAAACAATGAAAACGAACCCAAAACGAAACTCCAAGAGAACACCTGTCAAAAGCGCTTACTTAAGCATCTGAGAACAATCGCTATATTTAAACGGAGCTAAGGATTAGCGCGTCGCTGCAACTCATGCAGAATAATCCTTTGCATTTCATTTAATTAATTTTACGGGTCCTTGGACGGAAGACAGCTCTCGTTATGTAACGTCAGCGAAGCCTCGTTCACGGCCTCAGATGACGCGATTTTGCGTGAAGCGACACACGCGTCACCTGTGTCTTTCGTCTAAGTACAGCCCGTGTACAGCTATCACAAAAGAAACACAGTGATTTCTAGCACTGACAAGTTATCCAATATCACAGTCACTTTTATTATCGTTTCAATAAGGTTGCTATTGGATTGCTGTTGTTAGAGGTAAAATAACTGTGAAAGGATAGTACCACTGCGCCGCAAGTCGCGTCTCGATTTGGCCCGTATTTTTCTGCGCATATAAGGTAGTTTCGTAGCGCGTATGAGCGCATATACCTACGCCAAAAATACGCTAAATTTAAACCGCCCTCATTTTTTCCCCCGCTGTCGCTGTCGCAACACGTGTGTTACGTGATCGTGCAGCTTGTGGCCAAGCAGTAACGTCATTGAGTGAATTACGAGCTCGTCATGAAGCGAGAAATGTGCGGTACAGTAGGAGGTAGTCAAATGTTACACGTTTTGTTGGTTGTTGTTTCGACTTACTTTGTTGACGTTAGTGTCTATAGGTTAGGTTGGTGTTTAATTTGGTTGGTAATGGTTCAGCATGTAAAAAATAAAGAATATAAGTTTAGCAAGAGAAAATCTATTCACAGCTATTTTTGTACAAAAACTCCCAGCTCATGCTCTTTTTATAAACGTTTTTAACAAAAATTACGTCATATAAATGTCGGAAATCCTAAACATTCCCATTTTCCCACACACAATAATAACATTTCGGTACCATTTATGAAATTAACAAAAGCCTTGTGCTCAATCATTCGAATTAATTTTCTTTGTAGTTGAAAATAAATTGTTATTGGAAAACTGAAGTAGAATAAAAGACTATTATAATAATGTTATTATGTAGACTTAAATTGAGCATATAGAACTAAAAGCTATTTAAATATTCAATAACTATATTATTATTGTCATATCGTATTATATACATTTTATTACTAGCTAGAGCATAAGATTAACCCAATTTTGAAACTGTTTTTTTTTCGTATATTTTTCGTATATTTCGTATTGTTTTATGCCTACAGTTGTTTAGGTTACTACAATTTCCGATACCTACATAGATCCTCTAAAAATTCAACCTACTATCGATAAAGTTACGTAAACGATTCCTCCGTCTCCAATTTGGGTATGTACTTGAAACTGAAATATTTCTATCCACAGAAAAAAATAGTCGAACCAAATCTAAGCGCAATTTCTAAAAATCAACGACCACATTTGCAAAATACACACAATATTTTATCTTGTTCACTTCATAAAAGTTGAACAAACGCTTTAAAAGATTTGTTTACATTTAATTTAAACGTCGCTGGTGGTGTTTAATTTTTTCTGTGTTTACCCAATATAATGGGGCGGACTGTACCGGGCGGAGTCACGAACCCAGCGGAGAATTTCACTTTCTTAACCCTTGCACATTTCTGCATAAATTTGTCGGGGCTTGTGGACCGACTAAACACACTTCCACGGGTTGACACGCTCCTACGTGACATGGGTACTACGTCACATTTGCATTATTTGATTTGTCATAGTTTGTGCCACGGAAACACCGGACAAACGTTTTGTCGTCATTTTCGAACAAGGGCGCAAACAAAGGGTTTGGTCTCCTTATGTTTTTGTTACTGTTTTGAGGCAACTGATTAACTTAGAATAGACAAGTTGCTGTTGATGGATCAAAGTCATTCTGAAAGTAGAAGATAGTTTCGCTGTTCTTATTTTTAATTAACTGAAAGTATTGGTAATTTTTCGTTAACTTGTTGGTACTAATGGCACAGTGGTCGTTATTTTTAAATTTTATACATTTTTGTTGGTATTGCAAACAATAATAATTGTTCTATATATTACGAACAGTAAGTCGTGGGTCCGAACCCAGGCAGGCGCATTACTTTGTGTAATGTATTTCATCACCACTGCTCTCAAAAACAGTGAAGGAAAACATCTTAAAGAAACCGGCATGTCCTAGAACCATAATTCGAAGACGTGATATCTACCAACCCGCACTGGGCCCGCGTGGTGGATTATAGCCCATTCCTTCTCATAGAGAGGAGGCCGTGTGTCCCAGCAGTGGGAACATTATAGGCTGATTATGCTTATTATGAAAAATATATTTCAATTTAAAACTTTTTATTATTTTCTCGATTACAACCCGTCCTTTTTCAAATTACAGTCTCATAATACTTTCACAGTCTCGTAGAAATAATATTACATATTAAGTTCTTATTTTGGACAAACATTAGGTACTATTGTTGTACTATATTCTTGTTTGGACAAAACGTGAATTGTACATAAAGGTATTGTTAGGGGGACATGTCTAGACGTTGTAATGTACCTCTAACATCGCTATATTACGAACAATGCTCATTTTTTGAACCTAAAGTTCAAGATCAAAGGTTCGACACTCAGAACTATTTAATTTGGTAATGTTATAGATAATTTATTGTGTTATGCTATTTTTAAAAACTCAAGTAACCAGCTCCGAGCCCAACACTTGATTACATACTTATTACTTTTACATAATAATTTATAGTCTGTTCCAACCGTAATTTTAAATTTGTATGATTTTTTTCATTTGTATGTTAGACGGCACGGAGGCACTGCACGGAGGAGCTCGTGGCAAAACAATAACAGCCGCTCAGGTCGATCTTTAGGTTAAAGCGCGCTTGCCTAGGTTTGTCTGTGGATGGGTGACCGCCCATTAAATACCGAGTTTCCTCCGTGCCTCGGAAAGCACGTTAAGTCGTTGGTCCCGGCTGTCATCTGTAGATCTTTGACAGTCGTTGCAGGTAGTCAGTGACCCAAAAAGTCTGACAACCAGTCTTACCAAGGGGTATCGTATTACCGCCTGCAGGTACTTGTTCCGGGTCTAGCTGTTTACAGTGTACATGAGTTTAAATGTTTGTAAACGCACCCACGATACAGGAGATAAAAATTACACTGAAAAAAATGCACTCCAATCAAGTGACTTTTTAGTTTCATTGACGATATCTTGTTTAGATTAGATCAAAATCTTAGTTAAGTTGATCATCACGACATGATTGCAGCAATACTAGTTCAAATGATTGGACGCTCAAACAAGTTTCTTGATTACTCTTAACATGACATAATTGTAGAAGAGTTACAAAAGAGACAATTTAATTTTTTTTAACTTTGACAAAATAAGTCAGTTGTGTCAATCAAGCATTTTGATTACTTCAATATAGATTCGTCATTTGACTTGATAGCATCTATCATTGCAATTAATTAGTCATACAACTTGATTAAATCTTGCGTTAAATAAGTTTTTTGGTTGTGTTTATCACTATTTGGTTGTGTTTATTACTATTTGACTTGATTGCTGCTGGTTTTGTGATAACTCCAATCAAGATTCCGTTTCAAATCTCAATCAAATAAAATTAGTAGCTGTGATCATTGTTCTTGATAGGCTCAGATGCAAACAAGTTACTTATTTAATCTAAACAAAATCTTGAATGTGGCAAGTACTTTTTTTTTCAGTGTACATTACGTTAAAATAGCAGTGCTTTCCTTTAATTTAGGTACACACCTTCATGAGAGATCCATAATTACAATAATGATTGTGTATTTTAGCAGTGCATTTAGTTGGCAAGACATAGTATAACTAAAAGTTAGTAACTATACCGTGTTGTGTTTTTCAAAAATCTTTTTAGCCTTAACTCAAACATGAGCACGGTGCACAAAAAAGCGCTTTATGCAGCTAAAAGCAATCGCTTTCTCTACATTCAAGCATTGTTTACGCGAAATTTCATAGGACCAGCCTTTATTATTAAAAACACGTCCTTTGTCCATTGTGTTTGTATACGCCCATTCTTTTCACACATGAAAATATAAAAAAATCGTGTCTTACTGACTTGTTATTTTTAATAATATTTTCATATCATCACGAATGTAATCCTCGAACAATATGGCAGAAGTGTACCTGTAATACCTACACCCACATTTAGCTACCTAAATTTTAGTCAGTTATGCTTTTAATAAAACAAATCGATTTTTAACCAATTTGCACATTGCAAAGGAGATGTTCCATTTTCGGCCATAAGATGTACATTTATCGAAAAAGAGGAAAAAATACCACGAATTTAAGAAAAATATTCTTTCGAGAATTTAAGCCTGATTTTGTTGTGCATGAAAGTTAATAGTTTTTCAATTAATGCCATATTCTAGTCAGCATGGCGTCTTACTGTTTGCATAGTCCGCTTTCGTTCTCAAATCATGTCACATAAAAACATAATATCCCATCGATGTTAAATATGAAAAGTATGTGTTCTTTTGATAAATAATCATTATTATACTCTTATACATCATTTTCGACTAATTATATGCAAGAGTGATGATTTCATTGGTAAAAAAATATAATAGGTAGGTACTTACTACATTTCTGTTTTGTTATTGTGAACCAAAAATTCAAAATGACATTTTGTTTTGACAAAACCCATCAGTATCTGTCAGTCGAGTCTCGTTCGACTTGGTTTCTTCGACTTTCGTGGCTTTCGATGTTATTTTACGTCCTCTCATTTATGTTTTGTTCCTACGACTTTTGCTTTGTTTACTCATTATCAAATAACAATTTCTAGGTTATACCTATAATCTGTCATAGCTGTCATAACACACACAACAAACATCAAACATTTTACATTTTTATTGTGTGGTTAAGCCATATTATATTTGAGTCAAAATGTTACTTTAATCTATTCAGGGGTTTGTTTCCCAGCTTTTCTAAAAGGTACATGTTATGGACGAGTCCCATACAAAAATGAAACATCTCCTTTCCTTTACAAATAAAATACTTCAAACATTATTATGGTCTCTTCACTATGTCGACACTATCTCGACATTGTCTCGAGGAGTTTGCATTGTTAAGAAAAGTTAATAATAATATGTCGAACAATTACAGTCATAAAAATACTTTACGCAAGATTAGAAAGCAATTTTCAGTATATAAATTAAAAAGATTGCTTATTCTAAACCATACGTTATGATAGGACTTATGAAATAGGACTTTTATGAGAAACTCTCTTCTGATATTTCGGCAATTCTCCGCTCACTTTTACCTCTCAAAGAAAGATCTGTGTCTGTTCTGTATAACAATCTGTTACTGTATAATATGTATGCTCCTTATAACCACTCTTCTTAGCTCCGTGATTGTAAATAGCATAATAATTATTATCTATTATTATCACTTAGTACTTCTTCTTCTTCTTGAATCGATAACTTAGATTTTGTCCAACCAGTTCGTAGCGACCTGGACTGCTCTTTCGTTTGCCTCATTCATCCTGGAGGGTGCAATTACATATGCACGACGAGCAAGAAACAAGGTGTGGCATATTCTGTATTGGAGCTCCACACTCGCATTTTGTAAGAAATGGCCAGATTGGATTAGTATGTGTAAAATATGAAATTCAAACTATGAACATTTGCGTACAGATATACTGATAATCAAATTCAGTTCAACTCTGACCTATAAACCTATTATGGTATATTGGATATAGGAACATAATACGCTTTCAGTTTACTCCTATGTTTTAACCTTATTTAGGTTATATGGAGCGCATACCAGTCAACAGTTATTTTTAAGTCTTAAGTCTTCAACATACTAAGGCCGCTTTAGTGAAGAGTGAGTTATTAAAGTTAGTGTTTTATGTTTTTGTGTGCCGTTACTGGAGAGTCGTAAAAACGTTACTGTTTTGTTAAAATATTTAAAAGGAAAGATGCATGTTTGATGTCTGAGAGCGAGAAAAGCGCATGTGCAACCTCAGGCCTAAACCACAGAACCGATCATGCTGAAATTGTGTGTTCACACGTGTTCAGTAATCATCCCCGACCGCACCCTGCCACATAGAACGTAGTGTATGTTTGTGCGTCAATGTCCCTTCCACCCTGTATACTTTTATTTCAAGCTTGTTTGAAACAAAAGTATACAGAGTGGAGTCCCACATCGACCATTTTTTCGACACCACTTCCTGTGGCCAAATACGCATACACGTTGGCATGCGCACCACAAACGCCTTGAAATTGACGTTTCGGCGCGACTCCAGTAGCTGTACTGTTGGCGTGTACTTCAAGTTTTGGCGCACGTAATCCTTGATGTCCTCTGCCCTAGTGGTGTAATGTAGGCGAGAGATGTACACCGGAGTGTCCGGCTTAACGTTGGGCTCCACAGGAGCCCTGCCGGAGCGGTTCTTACAGCTTCGCTGACGGCATTTCCTCCCTATTTTTATATAATACATAAGAAATTAATTAAATACTATTACTGATACATAACCGATGTAATTAATAATAATGAATAAATGCCACATAGAACGTAGTATACTTTTATTTCAAACAGGTTTTCTTTTCTTCATCGAAATGTGGTTGAACAAATATTTTTTTACAAAACAGGTGATTACAAGAATCAACTCGCTCAGCTTTAACGTATCTACGGAGTACAAAATATTAAATCAAGGAAAAACACAAAAGGAAGTGACCAGGAGCAGAACAAAGTGTCTCTCGATATACGAAATCGATAATATAATAAATACAAACCCTTTTGTGTATATCGTAGGTACGGATACAAAATTTATCGCCACCTAATGTTTGGTTATCACACATATTTTGTGTATACGAACCACTTGCCAAGTTTTAATAGTTTGGCTCGGATAACGGAACAAAGTTGGACCACTTATCGGAACAGGTGCTTGTCAAATATTTTACTGATAGCAACCCCGGCTCAGTTTATGTGAAAAGTTAATTTAATTATTAAACTACGCTGTTCCCTACACTTTGGAAGTAGTCGGTTTTTACGTCCGTTAATTTGTAATGTTTTTATTTAATGCCACTTTTTAGTTTTATATGCTTGCCGGTGGAGTGGAGGGAGGCCTTTGCCCAGGAGTGGGACAGAGACGGCCAGGAAAAAAATGCTTGCTGGTGGTTTAAAAAACGTGTTGCGTCGACCCCAAGTAGCGTGAGACAACCCACGTTACTTGGGGTCGGCCCAACACGTTTTTATACACGGTAGCTAAAATATAAAGGTTTATTCGAAATGGTTCATGCTAGGATTGTTAAGGTTAATCGCCATTTTAGTGTTAATAACACTAAAATGGCGATTAACCTTAACAATCCTAAATCATACTGCGTAGTGCAACCTATTTGATACATTTTGCATACCTATTTAAAGTAGGATGCTGATGATGCTTGTGGTATACGTGTATACCTACATGTGTGTGTGTAGAATCTAGATATAAGGAGAAACTACTCATTCAATAAATCAGTTAAGCGCCAGTCACCGCATTGTTACTTACTCCCTCCAGTTAGCTAATACCATACAGAACATTGGCGACGAGGAGGTTCAAAATGGCGGACAATACACGTGCAAGTGCAATCGGAAATATAAAAGAATTTAACTTGAACACAGATACCTGGAAGAGTTATATCAAGCGAGTGCGAGCATTTTTCTTGGTGAACGACATAAAGGTTGAGGTTCAAACATCGTTTCTCATCACACTAGTGGGAAATGAAACGTACGACCTCATGACGGTGCTGTGTAGCCCGGAAGAACCAGAAAAAAAACATTCGATGCGCTAGTTGACATCGTGGAAAACCATGTAAATCCGAAAGCTAGTGATATGGCAGAGCGTATGAAGTTACGAGCGTGTTTACAAAATCAAAGTGAAACAGTGAGCGAATACTTGTTGCGTCTAAAAAAACTGGCGATGACATGCAAGTTTAAAGAACAAGAATCGTTGGAGGAAAACCTTAGAGATCAATTCACATACGGGTTGAGGAGTGAGAAGTACAGGCAGCGATTATTAACTGAGCGGGAGCTTAGTTTCACAAGGGCGGTGACTTTAGCTACGTCATTGGAAGCGGCGGAGCTGGAAGCAAAGCTTGGCGGTAGCAAAAGCAGTGGAGCCGGAGAAGCATCTCACGGCGGGGTGTACGCAGTACGTGGCGGCGGCGGCGCCGGGAGCGCGCGCGGAGCCCGGTCGCGCGGCGCAAGCGGCGGCGGCGGGGCCGGCGCGCAGCGCGCTGGCAGCAGCGGCAGCGGCGACCGGTGCTATCGTTGTGGATCGCGGCAGCATTCATCCGATAAGTGCGGTTATAAGAGTGCTACCTGTTATAAGTGCGATAAAGTGGGCCACATAAGTCATATGTGTCGTAATAGAAGAGGGCAGTCGAGGCTGTTCCAAGTGGACGGAAGTGAATCGGAAGAAGATATCGAATCTCCTACACTGTATCGGTTGGGTGACTCTGAAGAGTCAGATGGGCCCTGGTATTGTAAGTTGAATGTGGAAGGCGTCATTTTGGACATGCAAGTCGACAGCGGTTCTTCGGTAAGCGCAATCTCAAAAAATACTTATAACAAACTGTATAAAGGCAGACCGTTGATCGAGTCGGACAAAGTGTTAACCGTTTGCAGCGGCGACAAAATAAAGCCAGTAGGTATTTTGCCGGTCAACGTTGTCAATAACGATCAGCTGTTTACCTCCAAATTGTACGTCATAGATCACGGTGATTGCCCTCCTATTCTAGGAAGAAAATGGATGCGCGAATTACAAATATCATTACCAATCGTAGCAAACATTTCGTGCGATGAGGGCAATGCCATTATGAACCAAATAATGTGCAAGTACAAAAATGTATTCGAGCCAGGTATAGGAACTTTTAATCGCGGTACCATTAGCTTGAGTGTATGTGCGGACGCGGTGCCAGTGTGGCGGCACGCGCGAGTGGTGCCGTACGCGCTGCGGCCTGCTGTTGACGCCGAGCTGGCGCGGCTGCAGGCCGAGGGCATTATAAGCCCGGTAGAAGATGTAGGCGGCTGGGGAACGCCTATAGTACAGTACAGTACGCTAAAACAGGCGGGGGACATCAGAATCTGTGGCGACTTCAAGGTAACGGTTAATCCGGTATTACGTGATGATAAGTATCCTCTTCCGCGGATTGAGGATTTATTTTCTGCCTTGAGAGGGGGACAGACGTTTAGTAAAATCGATTTAAAAAGCGCCTATCAGCAATTTTTATTGGACGAGGAGTCCAAGAAGCTGTGCACTATTGTAACGCACAAGGGGAATTTTGTTTATAACAGGCTACCGTTTGGAATAAAAACTGCATCAAACAAGTTTCAAAGGATTATGGATTCTTTATTCAAATTACCTCATGTAACTGTATTTGTAGATGATTTGATTATCACGGGGGAGACAGGGCAAGAACATAAAGAGAACTTGGATAAAGTTTTTAAAATATTAAATGATTGCGGCTTACGAATCAGTAAGGAAAAGTGTTGTTTTTTCAAAAAGCAAGTGTCGTATTTAGGTCATTTAATTGATGCGGAAGGTTTACATACGGAACCAAAGAAGGTAGATGCCGTTCTCGCAGCGGAACGGCCCTGTAACGTAGGCGAACTGAGAGCGTTTCTAGGTCTCATAAACTATTACTCAAAGTTTGTTAATAATTTTAGTACTATAATCGCGCCTTTGTATGCTTTACTGAAGAAAAATAAAACGTGGCTATGGTCAGAGGAATGTGAAACGGGGTTTTTAAAAATAAAAGATTTATTAAAAAATCGGATGTGCTGGTCCATTTTAACCCCGAGCTCCCATTGGTGTTGTCATGCGACGCATCACCGCGCGGAGTGGGCGCGTGGCTCGGACACGAGATGCCTGACGGACGGGTGCGCGCCGTGGCGCACGCCAGCAGGACACTCTCACCTGCCGAGCAGAACTACAGCCAGATATGTAGGGAAGGTTTGGCCATCATTTTTGGAGTACAACGTTTCCATGAATATGTGTATGGTAGACATTTTATTCTGGTCAGTGATTGTAAGCCTTTATGTTCCATTATTGGACCTAAAACGGGTATTCCCTTAATGATGGCCGGCAGATTGCAGCGTTGGTCGATAATTTTGAGCGAGTACAACTACTCCATTAAATGCGTGAAATCAGAGGACAACTGTGTTGCCGATTGCTTGTCGAGGGCGGCCACAATTAAATTGGATAAAGCCCTAAAAGATGTTAGTCGTAGTAGCAGGGAGAAAAAATTTAATGAGTCAATGGTTAACTTTATTAATGCACCGAAAGCCGTACATTTCAAAGACATTGCTGAGCAGACAAAAAAAGATATAACTCTCAATAAAATTTTTGGATACGTTTTGCATGGATGGCCCGCTAGTAAGGACTTACCTAATGAGTGTAAAGATTTTTACAATAGGAAAGATTACATCACATCCGAGCATGGATGTTTATTGTTCGGTTATCGAGTGATAATACCTAACAGCTAACGGAGCACAACGTTACAACAACTACACAGCAGTCATTTAGGCATTGTAAAAATGAAGTCGTTGGCGCGTACTTACATTTATTGGCCTAATATAGATAAGGATATTGAACAGCTGTGTGGTTCGTGTGTAGTTTGTGCAAAGGAGCGAGACAACCCCGTGAAAAGTACTTTGGTGCCATGGTCATGGCCCACCAAGCCATGGTACAGGCTGCATCTGGATCATTTAGGTCCATTTGCAAATAGTCATTATTTAGTCATCATTGATGCGCATTCCAAGTGGATGGAAGTATGCAAAGTCAGTTCAACTAATGCGGAGATAACGATAAAACAATTGCGAGATATTTTTGCGCGGTTTGGGTTACCCAATGAAGTCGTCACAGACAATGGACCTGCATTCATAAGCGACAAATTTTCTGATTTTATGTTGAAAAACGGCATAGACCACAAATTAATTTCACCCCGACATGCCAGGAGCAATGGTGCCGCGGAAAATGCGGTTGGTTTGGTAAAAAAATGCTTAAAGAAAGCCGCGAACGAAGGAATCGCCGTTGACGTTGCATTAAGTAGGTTTTTGTTAAATTATCGCAATTCAGTACAAAGCACTACTCAGAAGTCGCCTAGTGAAATGTTATTAGGGCGTAGGTTAAGATCTTGCTTGGACTTACTGAGACCTAGTACAAGAAGCGTTGTCATTGACAAACAAAGTAAACAAAAAAGTACATTCGGAGGCAAGCACAGAGATATAAGAGTAGGCGATATGGTGATGTTTAAGAAGTGGAGAAACAATAAAGAAATTTGGGAAAAAGGGGAAGTAATAAGTAGAATGGGAAATGTTATGTATGAAATTCAGTATGATAGTGAGAAACACAGGCGTCACATTGATCAAATATTTAAATTTCCAGCTAATAAATACGATCCGATATTTGATGAAGGTGACACGGGTGAGGCTGAAGGTATGTCTTCGGCTAGTGCGGGGCACACCTATAAGCACGTAGGGTCTGGTCGCGTGACATCGACCCCACCATCCTCACCGCATCACAAAGCATCTTTGTCTTCTCCATATGAGGAGGCACAGAGCGCGAGTGATTTCGGACAGGAGTCCATGCCGAGTCCGGCTGACCAGAGCCTAGGGTCAGATTTAGAGCATGACTTTGTAAATACACGCCCTCGCGGCGGTAACATGGATACTTCTTTTTAGTGGATAGTTTTGCTTGACCGTATTCAAAGTGTAGTCGTTAAGTTTTCTGTATGTTTTCCAAATAATAATGTTAAGTACTTATGTTTTATTTTTTTTATTTAATTAGGGTAGAAGTATACCAAATTGAGTTATATCATATCATTTTTAATTAGTAAGTAGCATTACTCGCACTGTAAACAGTTGCAGGGAGAGGAGGGGATAATGTGGTATACGTGTATACCTACATGTGTGTGTGTGTAGAATCTAGATATAAGGAGAAACTACTCATTCAATAAATCAGTTAAGCGCCAGTCACCGCGTTGTTACTTACTCCCTCCAGTTAGCTAATACCATACAGAACAATGCTTGCTAGTTATTTATTATTGAGCTGATTACACAGAGGTTTTCTAATCAGTAAGTATAATAATTGATAGTATATTGATTGTTTATTTTTTTTATTTTGATTGATTGTTTTTTTAATGATTATATTAATTGATTGTTGTTTTGATTGATTGATTGGTAATTAATTGATTGATTGATAATTGATTGGTGATTGTTTGATTGATTGGTAATTGATTGATTCATTGGTGATTGATTGATTGATTGGTAATTGATAGATTTATTGTTTGTATTGATTGATTAAGTTTTTTTAATTGTTTGTATATATTGATAGTCTATCAATATATTGAGTACACTTTCCAAGAGCTTTCCAAAAGTGTTATTACCTAGTAGGTATTATAATTAATATTTTTCAGTAAGTAATTGCAACATATTACTAAATTACTAAGTCTAACTTTCACAAAAATATAGTTAATTGTTGAATTGTAAAAAGCACGCTAATACCTGTCGGTTTCCATTCCTTTCACCCAAGTTTCAACCACCAAAATTGATGAGTAACATTGTAACTGAACCCCTCCAATTTCCAAAGAGCGCTGCACTCATCACTGTCTTTCAACGAAAAAGTAATCTTATTTAAACAAAAAAGGTCTCCATTTTTTTCTTAAAAAATAGCCGGGGTCAGAGCTAGTAGATAATAACCGCAGCGTCGCACGGGCCCCATCCGTCTCGCCGACAAAGCCTTCACAGGACTTAACGAGAATTACGCTTTTTTTTTTTTTTCGTTTTTTTTAACTAAATTATTTTGTACGAAAAAGGTACGATATTGGAGCACTGTGTGGGGTTTTGAAGAAGGATATTTCTTCCGTAGTAACTCTTCTAATAAAAAGTCACTTATTAAGGTTGCATTAGACTTGGGCGAAAGTAGACAGATTGGGTTCCGGACGAGTTAGACTCCTGTCTAAAGGATGGTCCTCAAATTCAAAGAGATCAATGAAAAGACCTACAAAGGTTTCTGCCCTGCAGTGGGACAAAAATAATAGCTAGGAAAAAGATGTGGCTCAACGAACACCTCATAGTATGACCACTTTAATAAATGCAGTTTGGGTTGGCGTTGCTTGTCAAAGAAATTTGTATCGATATTATATATATAACTTGGTACATTTATTTTAGTTCCGTGTTTTCCCACCTGCACAAATAATTTGGTTGAAGTGTAGCAACACGTCTTTGTCTGCATATCATTATATTTTTATCTGAAAAGTAAATTAAATGTTACGTACTGCCATAGACTAAATATTACTTACTAGCGACCCGCCCCGGCGTCGCACGGATGCAATGTTATGCATATAAACAATTCTCTTGAATAATTCTATCTATTAAATAACCGCATCAAAATCCATTGCCTAGTTTTGAAGATCTAATCATACATAGGGACAGACAGCGGGAAGCGACTTTGTTTTATACTATGTAGTGATAATACCTTTGACATAATCTCTCAGCATTTTGACCACGTTGCGGCCGTCACGTCTTTAAGAGGTCTTTACGTAACGGATATTGTTGCTGAGGTATGCGGCGGACACAAGGACACAAGGAAATTGCCAATATTGTTACACGTCACCGTCTTAAAATCAAGTGGTTTCCTACAGTATCGATCAAAATATTTAAAACAGTTTGAGAAAACAACATTGAGCTTAAGAGAAATGACGTCGTTTTTATTATATCTTAGACTTGACTTGGTCAAACACAGGCTGGGAAGGATGATTGGCATCCACGTAGAAGCTCGAAGCAATAGTGTCGTCGTCGCGGCCATTTCAAACCTTCTTTCATTCGTTTCCCTATTAGTGTTTTCAAAGGGAATCAATCTACTTTCAACCTTTTGCAGTTCACTGCCGGACCCGTGACCGTTTCAAGAATCACTCCAGGACTCGTTTTCTCTTGGCCTTTCGACAAATGGCCAGCTCACTGCATTTAACCTTGCTTATTGCAAAAAGGATAAGTCCTTTTTCAATATACTTGATTCAGTTATCCCATGGTAAGGAATAGAGGTTCTTGAAATTTGTATAAAAACGGCCACAGGAAACAATGGATAGCTTTCAAAGAAGTGTATCTTATCTGAATGAAAAGTAAACTTGTTTTTCTTCTTACTACACGAGGTTTACGAGATAGCGCGATTATGGCAACAAAGCGCACGGATTTCTAAACAATCCCATATTACATATCAGTTATTACAAATCAACCATTTTTTTTTCAAGTCATATTTAAAAAAGTATAGGTACAGAAATAGTGCCTGTTAAAGATGGTACTATTAAAGACCGGACTGTTATTAGCCCCCCATCAGTCATATCTATAGCAGGTCAGACAAAACGGATATTGTGCCAGAGCCGCAAAGGTGAGCGGTCGACATTAAGACGACCAGGAAATTACCAATGTTGCTACACGTCGCTGTGTAGCCGTCTCAAAAAACAAGTCACCGCTCCCCCCTTCCCTTTCCTTCGGCTCTTCGCGGAAATGACGTCAATTTGCGTCACCGAATTAGTTAGGTCGGTGACGGAATTTTAGATGGCATTACATGATAATTTGCGAATGAAAAAATGTTGTTTAGCCAAGGGAAATTGGACTATTAACGTAGCTTGGAATTTATTAATTTAGACGGTGAAATAAATATTTAGATGTTATAATTAAATAAATAAAAAATATGTTGCTGTTTTTAAGTTATGATTATGATGAAGTTGTGTTTAGGGCTAGTTTACAATACAATACAATACAATACAATAATAGCTACTACTACTGACAAGTACTGAAGCGTGATCTTTGAACACTACTTTTTTAACAGACAATTAAAGTACAACTTCTTTCTGCACAGTGTTTTTCTTTTAAGTCAGTCATTTGAGTCGAGAGGGTTAACATATTATTTCTAGTTTGTATCTAGTTGCATATTGTTTCTAGTTCTAAATAAACATCATGATATTAAATCAAATCTAGTTTTACCAAGCACATTTTTTGGGACCATATAAAGTAGACATTCCGTCTGGACATGTGTCTCCACCACAGTCTACGCTATAAATTTCTAATGTCCCTCACAGTTGCAACCTCAAACTTAAGTACTCTGTGGCGTGGGTGTTTTTGCTACAAATTTAAAGAACACACATTTGTACTTGAAACAAATGCGGGCTGTACATACAAACGTTTGTACGGTTCTGATGTGGGATGAATCGCAACTTTATGTATAAGGATAAAGTTGGTGACTTTTCTTCCTTTGGTTTCAAAAGTCTTTGAACTCTTGGATTTTTCTTGGAATCATTGTGAGTTAAGACGGATATTATTATGTATAGTCAGTCCCCTTAAGACCTCTTAGGTATCGTAAGTCCATAAAACATGAAAGGTTAACATTAATAAATAATTAAGAAAAGGAATGACTTAAAAAAAAGTATTCTAAATTAAAAACCTAAAAAATAAAATTCGTAAAAATTTGAGATAGCGTTGTGATGGTTTTCTTTCTATATATTTTGTTTCTAATCCATACAATGATTAAAAATCGTATTAGTAGCTGCGTAAAATTTCTATGAGGGATGCAACGATATGTATATTACGATACCGATACGAATGACGAATGCATCGTAATAGCGAATACGATAACGAATGCATTACGATTATTTTATTTACATATAATAAAACAAGACAATTGAGTAAAATCAACATTAATTTAAATTATAAAGACAATTCACCACCTACGTGTCATAACTAAAATCAATTTCTTTTAAATTCTTATTAAGAAAACATTTCTTTTTTTTTAATTATCTGGTTTCAGTCTATTTCTTAGATCCGTATGGATTAAACCATCTGTGGAGAACAATCTTTCCGAACCTAAAATATGCCAAAATATGAAAGATGGCTGTCATTAGTTTTGCCAGCGCAAAACATTGCGAGGCTGTCTTGCATTCCTTTTCACGAAAAAAAATTACATCAAACTAGTATTAAGAATCGTTATAAATCATAATACTTTTTACGATACGGATGATCGTCAAAAATTACGATAACCTGCGGTTTACGATCATCGGCATCGGTATCTTTGCATTCCTAATTTCTAGGTTATGCAGTTACTAATACGATTTTTATTTTCCTTAATTTGTCTTCAAGTGGGCTTTAAATATGCTGAATACCTCTAAAGTTTGTAAAATCGTCTTAAAATAAGAAACCAATTCCTACAAAAGAAAAATGACTTCCCATTATACCACTCATATGTATTGCCGAGTAATATTTTACAAACAAATTACCTCTAAGCTGATTACACCTCATTATTTTATATGTATCTCAATAATATGATAGAATTATTCTATAATTAGAATATTGTTAAATTAAATACAGGAGACGTGATTTGGCAAAATAAACTTATTGTCCCTTATTTTGCGGTTTATAAACTAAAGTAATATACAAATGGACCCCATGCTCCTCCTAAAAACATATTTTACCCCTTGTTACCCTTCAGGGGTCGAATTTCCATTACTAGACATAAAAGTTCTCGGTAGAAAAGCAATATAGAAATTGAAATTCACGTATCTACAAGGGTTTTGGGGCTGATAAAGGCTAGCAAGTTAAAGGCTATTTTTAAGGACCCGTCAATATTTTCGGCCTAGTTTATTTTTGTGAGGTATAAAGGCATGTCCAGGTAAAGGTCAGCCGTATAAAAGAAGCCAAATCCGAATATAAATAAATATTTCAGGCTTTGGCTAATAAGCCAAAATAAATAAAGCGATTTTAGTGATAGCTGCCTACATTTTCGTACATTTACCCACTATTAAAAAAAAACTGGTCAAGTGCGAGTCGGACTCGCGCACGAAGGGTTCCGTACCATTATCTAAAAAAACAAAATCTTAATTGGCGTCAACTATGTATGTATTTATTTTAATATAACTTTTTTTAATGTTTTGTTTCTTTTTTAATATTTTAATTTTGTGATTCTAGGTCAACGGGAACTACCATATAGGTTTTCGACCCAAAACCTATAGGGTGCTTCCGGTTGGCCTAGAATTGTCAATTTTGAATATAAGCAAGGTCTTACAGCAGAAGTAAAGGGAAAATTAAAAAAAAAGTTGAAAATTAAGGTAAATTTTGGTACTTATAAATTTTCTCGAAAACCTAAATTTGGCCATATCTTTTTATTGTGTTGCTTCAGGACCTTGATTTTTCTACACCTAATAGGGGCTATAGACCTCAGTATCTGGTATAAATTTCAACTTGCTAGGTCTACCCGTTCTTGAGAAAATCGGTGGTGACACACGGACAGACAGACGGACAGATGGACAAGAGAGTGATCTTATAAGGGTTCCTTTTTTACCTTTTGAGGTACGGAACCCTAATGAGCATAATATTATCATCTAGTTTAGGTGAATATACTATGACATTACTCGTACTTACCTACGCAATATGTAACAAATACTAAGAAATAGGAGCACTTAGAAGTGCTTTTAAGATAAAAAAGGAAAATCTAATTAAACCCAGGTGTATGTTTCAATTCTCAATTAAGTACAACTTTTAGATTAATACTTCATTCAGGTCATAGTAATATAAGTTTACAAAATCTCTTGTTACTAAGTAAGTTTCAAAATATTTAAAGAACCCTTGTTACGACACCCAATATGAAATTACACCTCTATTCAAGTTTTACATATTTCAGAAATGGGAGCCTAATTAAAATTTTGCTGCAAAGGGTGAATTGGGCAAGCCCTTCATAAAGCTTCAGAAAATATCGCGAATTCGCATGGGATTTCTCATGGGTATAGAGTGTGAGATTCAATGCGGTAGCCGATGTAATAAGAGCTGTTGTAGGAACAATTTATGCCCGTGTTTTGTCTGTACGTATATGGGGTGCCGGAGGCAGGGTAGGTCTGAATACACTGGTAAGATATCTGATAGTTCTTGTAAGCCAGTGGGGCTTTGTCGATCCCGCGATCCCGCCGGGCTTAGGCCGCCGTCAACATAAACAAAATGCTATTATTGCCTGTATCTTATCTCGGGAAAAAATATTGGACATTGCTTTCGAAGCCCCGTTTTCATTTATCGATATTACTTTGGTCATATTTGTGTATATACGCGTTTACACAAAAGGTGTAGCGAGAAATTTTATCTCAAAGTTTAGGATTTGTCTGAAACCGTTTTATGTTTTTTATTGAAATTGCTGGATTACTACGCGGTTTTGTTGTGAAAATGATAAAAACTGCAATTTTCACTGTTAATTTTATACCAATGCCTTTTTTTCAGAACTAGTTTATTCGTTTTTTGTAAATATTGTTAGAAAACTAATCCATTTTCTATAAAAAAAAAAATGTAAAGAAGAAACTCAACTCAAGGAAAAGCACAATATTTTTTAATAAGTTTTTACTGGAAAGCCAACGTAAGTAAGTTTTCTTGTTTCTCTCTGTCGAGGTAGAAGCTATTGCAAGAACTAGGGACCGACTCGGTAAAGACTAGTACACACACGATACCTACTCCACACAGAACTTATTAAGGTCACGAGAATAAAAACTCAATTCACTCATCGTACCAACACAATATTCTCCAAATGTGTAGATAGTAAATCCATTTCAGTCTCCTCTGATGCGATAAATAAATAAAAACCTTTTTTCCACCCTTGGAGAACAAAATAAAATAACTTATTCGAGGGAAGAAAGTTCCCCAATTTTGTCCGAATTCGCTAATACCCTCAATGTAGCAACGCCTTAATATCGGGAAGAAAATTAAATTATCTACGAAATACGTTCTCCGTGGACTTTTCAGGCGTGTTTTCTTTATATTTGATGGAAGTTGCACGCTTGCTTCGTATATCGATAGAATGGACGGTGCTGAAACATTTTTTTTTCGTTATTTGCTTCGTAATTTTTTCAGTTAATGTAATAAAGTTAGATGCTTTAAGTAAAATACTGACCATTGGCTACATTTTATCAGAAATCGCAGTGTTTGTATTTTGTCCTTGAATAAATTTAAGTTGACAACCGTAAATTCAATCATTGTTTTTTGTTGAAAATAAATACATATATTCAACATAAATTTATTGCTATTTTTATCAATGGACAGACTTCTTGACTAGACATAAATTAATCAGTTTGATTTATGTATAGTTTAGAAGTTCACAACAGCGTCAGCTGTATAATTTAAAATAATATTTTTTGCACGTTGTATACATTTCATTTAGAATTTTTTATGCGTCTTTGGTGATAATTAATCACGTTTTGTTGTCGTAGTATTGGAATGTCAAATTTTGATCAACAGTTTTTGAGTCTGCTTTTTTATCATTCATATCACAATTTTTTAACCGACTTCCAAAAGGAGGAGGTTATCAAGTCGACTGTTTTTTTTTTTTTTTTGTGTGTGTTTTGAGCGATATCTTCGCCAATTGTGAACCGATTTCGATGATTCTTTTTTTTTTGGTAGAATATTGTTTCGCGATGGTCCTATTTTAAATTTGGTGAAGATCTGATGCTGATCTTCGGAGATATACTATGGAACTCTTCAAAAATAGACAGCAAATCTGTCGTGATTGCTGCAATAGCTTGGATGTTTATTGTTTATACAACATCATAACATAATATCACGCTTGTATGCTCTAGAGGGTACGCAGATGTGTACTGTACAACTCTTCGACAGTTAGGTATGTTAAATTACATTTTATTGGGGACTAGCGACCCGCCCCGGCTTCGCACGGGTGCAATGTTATACATATAAACCTTCCTCTTGAATCACTCTATCTATTAAAAAAAAACCGCATCAAAATCCGTTGCGTAGTTTCAAAGATTTAAGCATACAAAGGGACATAGGGACAGAGAAAGCGACTTTGTTTTATACTATGTAGTGATAAGCCTATTACCATGAAATGTATTGTTAGCGGTTTACTAATGTTTCACCAAAACTCTTTTGACAATATTTTAACCGACTTCAAACAAAATGAGGTTCTACGTTTGACTGTGTGTCCCGTATGTTCACCGATTTCTCCGCTAATTGTGGACCGATTGTCGAAATTCTTACCTATACTTTACCTTCTTGCCTATACTACTGAGGTGGTCCCATTGTCACAAAGTTAGAATCTGATGATGGGATCCCAGGGAAATCGAGGGCAACCCCGACATTTTACTATGTTTTTCATATAGGTACTTCCTAAAGATATTTGTACCTGATAATCATTATCTCATGTTGCTGAGCTGATGATGGAAGGTATAAGTCAGGATCTTATGCCGATCTTTGGAGATATACAATGGAACAATGAGAAATGAAAGAAAATGCTTCATTGATAGACAGAAAATCTGTTGTGATTGCTGCAATCGCTTGGATGTTTATTTTTTACACAATATTAGAACATAACATAACGCCTGTATGCTCTGAGGGAGTACGCAGATGTGTACAGTACACCCAGATTTCGACAGTTAGGTATGATAATGATATAAGTTACTTTTAATGGGGATAAGCCTATCACCATGAAAGGAGTTGTTAACAATGTAAAATAAATGATTAGCAAATCTTTGTGTAGAATATTGCAACTAAAAAAGGAAAAATAAAAAACTTTTTTGCAAAAAATAAAACCGAAGTCGGTTTTATTTTTTTGCAAAAAAGTTTTTTTTAAGCTTATATTTATTTACAAAATCATTGATGAGTTTTGCAAACAATAATTACCGATAACAATTAAATATCAACAACGCCTACTGATTTCATTAAAGTCATCATCAATGAGGACTTTAATGAAATCAGTAGGCGTTGTGTACATAGTAAACATCACCAATTTAATTAAAACGAATAAATTAATAACGTTTGTTTTAATATTGTGCAGTCGCTGAGTGGTACATTATTATAATTTGTATTGCGTCATGTACTGGACGTGAGAATTATTGAGATAAAGGAAAACGGTGTTTTTTTATTTTAGTAATTTTCTTTTTAATATTGGCGTTTTGCCCATCTGAAACTTTTTTGCGTAATTGTTAAGTAAGTACTTAATTGTAAGTTTAATCTAGAATTGAATACAAAAATAATAAAACATGCGTAGTAGTATAAAAAATGCTACTACGAAATATTGCTACGTGGCTACGACGCGACGCTACAAGCCCGCTACGAGTCTACGAAAAAAAACTAGTCACTGTCAAAACGTGAGTACATAGCAACCAAATATTCGCACCCCAAAAAACTAACAATGAAAATGTTCCAAGTGATTTATTAAAGTAACCTCACTATAGATATTTTGAGGTCGAATTCTGAAAACACGTAGACCCCGCATAGCGGAAATTTATCCTCACCAAACGACGGTCCCCACTTTGCGTGTATACTGTATGTATAATAAGACCGAGTAAATGACAATTTGAATTTCAAAAGTAGGTAGATAAGTTAAGCTCCGCGTGACTTGCGCATTTCACACCGTTCTTCGCGAGCTTGCCGGCGTTCACGTTGACGTGTATCAGTATCCTTCTGTGCGCCGTGGGGGGAGGTCGTGTTGCGCCGGGAAATTACGACCCTGACGTGTTAGTACGCGACCGTTCATTATATAACCGTGTGCTGTTTGTTTTGTGAGCCAGCCCTATTGTGAACAACGGATGTATTGAACTTTATAAAGGTAATTTTCTTTGAAGTATTTGGTTTAATTACAGCAGTTTGTTGAGAGTAATATTAATATGTTAATGGTTCCTGTAATTAATTACCGGAAGTTTTATGGCTGTCATTAAACATTCTGTGTAGTCGTTGATGCGTCTTGTTGAGTGTTTTAGTGTGTGTTAGGTTGTAACATAGTAGGCGGGGTTTTAAGGTCTCGTAAATAATGCAGAAAGACCTTTTCTGAGCGTAAACCTCGTGTCGAGGGATGATGACGCGTTGCAGTTATTAATTTAATCTGTTATGTTGTGAGTGGTAACTGAATAATGTTTGTGTTGCTTTGCTTTGTGAAGTAATTAATAATTAAGTTGTTAATCCGGTTTAATTTTTTAATAAAAAAAAATAAACAAAATGTGTTCTTATTGTGTGCTTTGGATATGTTAACTAATATAAAAAAGTTAATTAGCATTCAATAATTATGATAATACAGCACAGGTGTAATAAATATCAACAAATGATCCATTTTCCGTTCAATTTTGTAAACCCTGCGAAAAACCTTCACAGTTCGAAGGACTGGGAGCAAATCACATTTTAATAAAAACTGATTTACCCCGTTGTGCGTCTCAGCATCTGTTTCGTGCCTGCGGCGTCACGAAAACAGATTCGTCTCAAATCCGGCGCTCCATCGAATAGAACGAATTCAATAATATTTACATTTCCCACGACACGACAGAACCTCGCAGGAAAGTAAATAGAAAAACTTACAGGAGCAACCTTTTTTATTTATTGACAATAAAATATAGGCAAATATTCCGATTTGTTTCTTGTTTAGAGAAGTCTGCTGTATCCACTAGGGATGTTAGCGTGAAGTTTGTTTGTTTTTCATTTATTTTCTTTGTTTTGGTTGAGTGTGTGCATGTGCAGTTATGCACAACTAAGCAATGCACCATGATGTTAAGCCACCTGTTTTTACGGCACAATTAGGAATGTAATAAAGAATATAGTACATATGGTGTACTTACACAATTCCTATTGCAAAGATCCCAACTTTGATCCGGATAAGTTCAACGAATCATTCTTCAAGGGGTGTGATCGTATGGCTCCAAACAAGAGCGGGAATCGATTGCTGATCAAAATAAGCACTACAGAATGAGATAGCACTTCGGTTAATATTGGTAACAGTGCCAATATAAACTGGTAGCTTTTGCTGGTTAGCGGAAACAGATTTTCAGATAGACATCTTATATTTTTTATTGTCGCTATAGATCTTGCAATGAAATCGTTTCTACCAGATTAAATAGCATATAGATAACGTACCCCATTTACTTCTACATATGTTACAAAATTAAAGTCGTTTTGGTGTCTCTTTGTGTGCCTGGAATTTTATTTTTTAAGCAACGGATTTCGATGGGGTTTAAGTCACATTAAGAGAATTTACCCTCGAATTTTCATGTATAATAATAACATCAATGTTAAACTCACATATAATTATTAATTAATGTTATTGTTTGTTTTTATTATTTTACTATTTTTTCTATTATTTTAGTTATGTAATTGCAAACTAAGTATTTAAATTCTTCTTACTTTGATTAAGCGGGGAATTTTCTGTTTTTGTGCTCACACCATATTTTTTTAATTATAAATCTATACGTGAGGATTTGTAATTGGCTTTCTGGTGACTATGGTTTCCTTTTTTGTTTGTCTTTATAAGCTGTAAGTCCTCCATGTACTTAAAATAAATAATAAAGAAATCTTGATATTCTCTCAAGTCCTGGAAATCAACCGTGCGTAGGAGAGGCCTACTAAATAATAGGTTATTTTTGTCTCGAACATTACCTATCTAATTTAGGGCAGCGAATTAGGTATCAGCGAGTAGCAGAACTCTCATATAGGAGACTCTGATTGTTAAGAGAATTTCATTACATTATAATATAATACAAAAACCAAATCATTGTTTTTCGTGAAAATGAGGAGAGACGCGACACACGAAAATGATTCAAAAAATCCTTGACAAGATTTCCCAGAAAACACACCGCGCTCTACCGAAACTCGAAAGAAAATTCATTTCGACGTGTGTGAATTTTCTTTTACATTAAAACCTAAGATCTTTGAGCACGTCTTATATACATTAGCATACATTTATAGCGTAAAATTACTAAAATGGCGACGTGTGAATGTCACGTACGAATCGGGCCATTTCGTGAACAGTTCATAACTTATTCCGTGTTAAAGGAATCGATAGAGGCGAACTAGTTTGTGATACCGATTATAATATTAAACCTTCTTTGAATATTATAATGTTAGGTAAAGAAGGAAGTAAAAAGAAAAACGAAAACCGTTGTATTTTTGGCTAGAAGCTTTTGTAACAATAAGAGACGAATATAGCTCCATTATCATAGACATATTTTTACATTGTATTCACATATTTTTCTCACAAAAGCATGTAAATGTAGGTGGAGATATTGTGACGCTTTATAAACAGAGAAGCCTCGGAGTTATCTGTTTTTTTTTGACGTTTCTTTAAAAATGATTTTAAAAGGTTGTCTCACTTTCTGACTGACTGCCAGACATTTTTACCATGGGGAAAATAAAGTTGCTGTTAGTTGTATGCCACAAAGGCTTGACTGTTACTTTTGACTTTGATAATTGAGTTTTGATAATATGGTAATGAACCAAAGTTATTATGTAAAATCATTGTGTAAAATATACACCTGCGTTTGACACAAAGCCCGAAAAGCTGTATAAGCTTTGATAGGGCAGAGCTTAATTATAAAAAAAATATTCATTTTATGCGTCTGACGTGGCTCCGTTAGTTAAATAAATCAGTAAGGACCGAAACGTTAATTTAAATTCTTGTATTAATTAATGTCCATAAAATTATAACGTGTGATTATATTTTTATGGCCTACAGTAAAATATACTATCTCCTATTACTAACATTAAACTCTTTGATCTTCATTTCAAGCTAAGTTAAGCTAAGAGAGTAAACGTCGGATAACGTTTACTCTCTGGAACATAACCAGTTGCATCATCCATTATATTCCCAGCTTCCATCTGACATCCGCATAGCTGAGGCAAATTAGATTTCCTAGTATTAAGCTATTAGGGTGAACGGTGTACTCTATTCAACTGTCTGTTATAATCCCTTTGTTGGCTATTAAGATGGTCATAAGATCTTGGTGTAGTGCTGCCAGGCACTTTGCTTAGGACATGTGACAAGGTTAAACTGTCAATATTCGTGACTGTACATTAGGTGTACCGTTTATCGTGTCGTGGGGATATTGCATTGCAAGAGATGCTGTGAGTGAATAAGGGCAGCTATGTATGTAAATCATGGACGTTTAGTATTGAACATAGGCCTCACTATGACTGTCGCTAATCTTATAGGAAACTGCATCAAATCCTATATATCTTAGTGTCTGGTTTAGTGGTCGCTTTAGTTAGACTCTTAATTAGCTCCATTGCGACGAACGTTTTTTTTCTGTTTTTTTTTTTTTGTTTGTTATGCGTTGTATGTTTTTTGTTACTTTATTTTTATTTTGTCACTTTGTATGATGCACGTCATGGCCCTGCGACAAATAAATATTTTTCTTTCTTTTTTATCTCTTTTCCATTGCATTAAAATGTTCTGTGATAATCTATACTCAATACTTTTTGCATTCCATATGTATTACATGGATGGTGTAACAAGGTAAAAGATCACAGCTACATTAGGAGAGAGGAAGAGGGCTAAGTAGCAATTCAATAATATTATTATAAATTATTAGACGGTGTATTAATTGGGTGTATAATAATGAATAAAATAAGTATATAAGTCTGCAAAAGTGTCTAAGGAATCAAACTGATTTTGAATAACAAATGTTTCTTTTTTTTCTGATTTTATTTCTTAATGGAATGCACCTTAACCCTCAATTGCTTTTGTAAAACTTATTTACCATATTATATAATCTCTGGTATGGACATTTATTTTGGACATTTAACATTGTTTTTTTTTTAAATAAAAATAGCAAGTCAGGATTTTTGTTTTGCGTAGGGTTAACACTGATTTGGTTATCTGTCAAATTCGCATTTAGATTGTCAATTGTTAAAACTATTTTATTGTGAGTAATTTTCACACAAAAATAGCGTCACATAGTCTGAGTCTTAATGAGTAAAGGAGTCCCAACTCACTGCTAGACTTAAGTCTCTCACCACATACCTACTGATTTATTTTAAAACCGTATAGCACACAAAATCACTAACCTTTCAAATTGTTCCTCCGTAGACTACGTAAATACATTTTGATCTACCAAAACCGCTCGCAAGTGGAAAATTATTTTGATTTTGACGTGAAAATTCAATTATTTCTTCATTCAGATGAGTGCTTCCCCTATGCTGTTTTGCATCACATGAATGTGTAATAGACTTTTAGCCTGTTTTAGACTGTTAAGTATGTTACATGCGCCATATTGGTTTTAGTCGGTTAATAGAATGTATTCAAATCGGCGTCGTTTGTGAAAATGATAATGATTTTAATGATTTAAATTGAATTGTTTGTGATGAGTGTGATCATCGGTCGATTTCATTGAGCTTTATTTTTATATCAGTCCAAGTATGATTTGTAGTTTATTTTAAGGTTTCAATTAAAGTCGTGTATAACAAGAAACAGCGATATTAATTTAATTTAAGTAAAGTAGAAACAAAAAACTGTTTAATCCCACTTCAAAGCTTTCTAAATACCAGCTCAATTTACAACAACCTAGGCGTTTGATCATTTATATGAACAACGAACTTAGAAATACTCCCCATTTTTTATTGTCAAAGAGCCTACTTAATCCTGTTTTTGTTCAATTAATACCTGTTTGACAAACTGCCAGGCAAAAGCCTCTCCTCGTGCAAAGAGAGCACGAGCATTAATCACCATGCTTCCTTAAGGTTGCAGGTTGTAGGTTGGACAATTCCAGAATTTTAATAATAATAAAAAATATTTATAGTCCTAAAAACATTGTACAAACATTGTTGAAACTGTGTTGCAGGAGCCAGTGTCCTCTGCCTAATGAAATGATATATTTGTTTTATAAAAAAGCAAACAAACGAAAACTTCTACTTTGAGTAAAAAATATAAAATAATAAAAAAAAAAACTCAACGACAGAAAACAAACAAATAATTAAACCGCAAGCCCGCAAGACAAAACTAACATAACTACTACTAAAAAAAATGCGGCCTAAAATTTACTACGGTTTAAAATTTAATACACATTAAACCCAGCTGCATACAAGCAGGGAGAAGGCACCATATGGTAATGCCATGATTAACATATTTTAATATTAACATGAAAGGTTGCACCGTCCGCGCTCCCCCAAATTACGTATTTGGCATATTTGAAATATTCAACGGCCTCCCACAAGCGCGATGTAGCCACGTTTTTAACCACATACCTAAATAAAGTTAAAATTTTGTTCGTCGGATAGTCGAGTTAATTTTACATGTGAATGAACTTCAAATTAAGCTTTTCTGAATAGGGTTCTAATGTTTTGGTTGTATCTTCCTTTGAATATATAGTACAGAATATAAATAAGCCTTTAAAATCTATTTCAGAGTTATGGTTGATTTTTTAAAGTATTTTTTTAGTATGATTTTAGCGGAAATAAAAACAGAAGTATATTTGCCAAAATTTCAACAGTTTCTAACCAGCTAATTTTGTAGTAAACTATCGTTTTTCATTACGATCACCAAACGGACGTTTCATTTGTCAGCGTAGGCTTATTTTAGGCGCGACTGATAAAAAACCGTACTGGCCTGAAAATAAAACTGCAGCACTAAAATAAAATCCAAAAAAAAAAACATACGACACACGAACATATAACCTCCTCCTTTTTTGAAGTCGGTTAATAAAATGCTTCGATAAAAATATTTAATTCAATTTTCATGGAATTATACCGAATGGCCTTTTGGAAGTCCTTAGAGCTACTTAAAATTCATCATTATTTTAGCTTTCACTTAGCGTTCTACTCCAGTTTGAATAATATACATTATAAAATCCATATTTACATAATAAAAAACAAAGTCACTTTTTCTGTCTATCTACGTAATGCGGTTTTTACTATCATTTAGTTTGAGAATTTATTGCAAAAGGTTTACGTGTTTTATTAACATTCAACTTAGATTTAATATTGAAATCTTCATGCTTTGTCAAGACATGAAGATGGGGAAAACCGCTACTGTACTATAAATTGTAGCTTAGCCTCAAGATATAATTATCATTACAAGATCTAGCGAACAAGATAAATGTATATTAAACTGAACCAAGTAGGTTACCTAGTTGTAACTTGTGCCTCTAGGCTACGAGCTAGCACTTCACTATTTTCATAGAACTGCGGTAGGTACAATGTATTAAATGTAATGATAGCGTTTGTACTGTGATAGTAAAAGTAATAAACTAATAGCAATGACATGAAAAATTGTATTACTTAGTAATAGGTATAACTTTGATTACGAGATGTAAAGCTAAGGGTGTTTATACATATTATGGTGAATCAACAACCGAATCATTTGTGGATGAATGAGGCAAAAATGTAAGAATGTGTAAGAAGCTACCATTTGTTGTGTCAAAATTTATGTTCAAGTAGCTGTTGATGCTAGGTTGATATATGCGTACTAATACTAAGTTATAAGGCACATTTCATACATTGTTAAATGTATTATTACTTTTTTTTGTGAATCTCATCTCGCAGGTAAATATGGGAGGTTGTCGTCTAATAACCGTACTATCCTACGGGTGCCTTGAATGTAGGACAAAAACTTTAAAACTAAGTGACTACATGCTAAGGGCACCCCCAGTGGGGTACGAGCCTCGGCTTAGGGCGACGCTGAGGGAGGACAGCAAAGGACAAGCCGGATCTGAATAAGATTTTTTTTTCAATAATTGCACGGCTGCTAATATTATATAGGTCTGTCACGTCAAAAAGTACGCTGAGCGACAGTAGAGAGGAACAAACAGGAAGGGGTCCGTAAGGACCGATGCCTGCCAGGGTTGCGGGACTGTCCGTGTCTGCGCACGGGTACAGTCACTTCCTAAAGTACTTATACTACTAATACTAATACTACTACTACGTATTGTTTTATAATAAAAGTGCAAAGTAAGTAAGTAGTGCAAGTGTAATTGTTTTATTACTTTGGAAACGGCTGGAATTAAAAAAATACATCATGTTTTCTTGATCGTTCAGCGTTTTATTACGTGTCGGGACTTCTAACATAAATGTGTAAATAAAAATCAGAGGTTGTCATGTTCTATGGACTCATCGATCATTGTTCCGATAGTCGTGTCAGCGAATGGCCTCGTTGCCAAGAGCTTCAGCCAATACCTAAGGAGGCTCTCGTCGGGCAGCTGGATCAGGGGCTTGATTCAGAAAGCGGTACTTCTTGACACGTCGCGCATTGTTAGAAGGTTCCTCTCTCTGGAACCCTGACCCGTAGCTTGAATCCTGTTCCTGTTACCGGTGGGCTACTTTTCATATTTTTAAATGTTCTTTATGTATGTTAAAATGTAAGAAAAGTGGCTAAACAGCATGTGTGATCTTATAGCATCCCGTGAGTTTTAACAGGCAAATCTTTATTGGTCTCTAAGACCTTCACGGCAAAGGTCATCTCTATTTTTAACCCCCAACCACATATACAGCAATAACGCGACCTTTTTCTTCTTTACAAAAAAGAAATTCTTTTTATTTGAATTCCGTATTATTTCGCTATGACTCCGTACAAATTGAAATGACGTTTACGTAGGTGCAGACTTAGTGAGTTATGTGACGTAAAATTGCGTCGTCAGAAAAGGGTTAAAGATTTATTTCTGCTTTGTGGTTAGGCTAGGAGCTGACGAGCCTGAATTTATGTTGATAAGTCACCCACCCGTTTGATAAACGGAGTTTTTTGGATTCGTGGAACTATTTATTTGCTCAACGTTTTATTTTACCTGAAGTTTGGTTTAGTCAGTCTGTCTAGAGTCAACTGTATCATGTCCTTCCCGTCTAGGCGCAACAGTTGTTGTTTCTTTTTTTTGTTTCTCTTTATGTTAAGAAACAACAAAATTATTACAGCTCCATTTTAGTGGAGTGTACTATGTAAATAATGCAAAACTTTTTCTACCTTATGTCGTTTGTGTTAGAGCTCACAGTCCTATGCTATTACAATTGATCTTAGAAGTAAAGGTTCTAGTCTGCGTCGATCGCATTCTTAAATTAAGAACTGAAAAAAAGTTCTGCACAAAAAATATAATCAGATTGTAAACGTTCAAGCGATGTTTTTTGTTTTAAAATTTAATGCTGAATTATCTACAAGTTCACTGCATCTCACTATAGATGGTAATCTTGTTATTTATCGTATTTGTACACTTTCATAAGATAGAGAATTTATTTTCAGAAAACTTGAGACTGCTATTTTTAGAAAATGATTTAAAACCTTCATGATTGGATTAATAAACGTGGAGTAAGATTAAAAAGAATAAAGAAGAGATTTTGCATGAGATTTCCTTATGTAGTGGAGATGAGCACTAAAGAAAATTTTTCAAAGTTACTCGTAATACAGGATGTAACAGGACCCTTCACGAAGACGTCAACCAAGCATTATGAACATCAAACTAAGTAACTCTACGCAAACATTATTGCTGGGAAACGACTTTTTTCTTGGGGTGAAAAATCAATTTACCGTAAAACTCAATGTAACGCACTCATAACATTTGCTGATGGATGCATTGAATAGTACGTGGATCGTGGAGGTGTTATAAGTAAAAATCTTACATTAAAAACATGTATTTAAAAAAAAAAAAGTGACAAAGTTGGAACTTTGACCCATTTTTTTCATTTTTTTTTTGTGGTCTAGAACAAAAAACGATCGCAATGGTGGGGAAAACAAGTACCTTTCGGCTTCGTTAAAGGTCTTGTTAGATACTTTTTTTTTTTTCGCATGGGAAATCATCAAATAACCCCTCCCGCTCTGGGCTGAGCAGGACGGAGTGTCAGACTTTTACTGACTAAACCCCATCCATGTTCCTTCCTTTGCCCTTTGTGTTCCAGGGCCGCGGTATCTCTTTCGAACAGTCCCACAACCCTGGCAGGCATCGGTCCTTTCGAACCCCTTCCTTTTTGCTGACTTTCTTTGAGGCGCGCCTGGAACACGAACACGCCGTCGACACGGCCTGTCGTCATAAGACGGACGGACGGCGAGCTAGCCCATAGCTCACCGTCACAAGCCCGGTCTTGTTACACTCTTGATTATTATGGAAGAATTTCTAATCTCGTTTCTATCAATGGTTTTAGAAAAAGATCAGTTGAACATTAGTTGCCTTAGATAAGGAGTAAGATAGCTCTTATAAGTTTTACAGAATGACACATGTTACGTATATAGTAAACTAGCTGTTGTCCGCGACTTCTTACGAGTGGAAATTTTTATGTTTATAGGAAAATAAAATTACCTATGTCCTTCCCCAGGATATGATCTATCTTCTCACCAAATTTCATTACGATCCGATTAGCCGTTTAGTCGTAAAAAGGTAACAAACTGAGTTACTTTCGCATTTACAATATTAGTATGGAGGTATGACATATTTATAGCAGACATGCTGTTATTCTGTCAAATATGAATATCCCTTTTGATTTTATTACTGTCAAATAGTATACTTCATTATAGAAAACATAACCTATATTATATAGAAAACATATATTATAGTATAGAGAACATAAATGTACAGGTAAATCAACTTACTGACTTCAATATGTATTGTTTAACAAAAATAATTAAGCTTTATACGAAATTAAATTCCATATAATTTCAATCAGCTAATTAGTAATTAAATACAGGAGTGGTTTTCAGTAATCTGTATGTAAGTGCTTATGAAATCAACCATGAATAGAGTTAACTAATTAATAAGTAACATGATCAAATATTTAATCGGTTTTAACAGATAAATTATACTTTGCAAATTGTTTATTTAATTGGGTAATAGAACTAAATTGTAACAGAATTATGGCAGATAGCACTGACAGTTTTGTTAGTATGTATGTACTGTTTGGTGTACATATACTTAAATATGTGCTGTATTTCTAATGAAATGACTTATGTACATCATCATCCGCCTAGCCTTTTCCCAACTATACTGGGGTCAACTTCCAGTCTTACTGGATGCATCTGTATACCAATATTTTACACCGGGCGAGAGCCTATCTGGCCTCCGCAACCCAGTTAGTGCTGAGTATTACGATACCCTTTGGTAAGACTGGTTGTCAGACTATCGGGCCACTGACTTGGTACTTGTAACGACTGTCAAAGATCTACAAATGAAAGCTAGGACCAACGGCTTAACGTGTTTTCCAAGGAATGGCACGGAGGAAATTCGGGACGTAATGGATGGTCACATCTAATGATAATAATGTATAAATAAACCTGTGGTTCAACGAAAAATAATAAATCGAAATTGACCTCCCAAAAATCAATTTAAACGCAAAACGAGGAATCTTCCTCTATATAGGTACACTCACGACCAAAATTGCTTAGTCGGAGGCTCGCCCCGAAATAACAAACGTCCGTATCACTCAAATAATCCAAAAAATTCTGGCCCCAGTTAGACTGCGCTTTATAGTCAGCATTCCAATCGGGCCGCACCTCCCCGAATGAAAGTTTAACGAACTCGAAATGTAATCTGATTTGTATACGGCTTTATTTTGTTCGCTGATGAAAAAGGAAAATGGGGAGCGGATTCATTCCTTCTTAATAAATACGTTTGAGTTTTGAACGATTCGATACTGTGTGATTTTTTTATGATGTTGGTACTTACTTGCCATATTGGAAATGTAAATATGATTTGAATGTCGAAAAATGTTTGATTACTGTTCTGTTTTATAATGTTGGTATGTGATTTCCATATTTTATGAGTCGGTGAATGTGAGGGATTGTTTATTTTAGAAGTCTTTTTACCCGTATCTCCGTTTATTACGGTGATTTATATTTATTGGTAGACTTGTAATAATTCATACATTGAATGTATAAGGTCTATGTTTCGAAAGTTAGGTAACAGTATTTAGGGGATAATAATTACATTTTAAAATTACATGGAAATCTGTAAAGATAACGCCATTCATGTTAGTAGTTTTACCTACTAGAGGTTGAGGAGTTAAAACATTATTGTAATGAAACTAACATACTCTCATTACAAAATAAATACAAATTTTAGTCTCAGCCCAAATCTTCAAGCCGGCTATTGTAGCTATTTTGCTCCTCATTCCTATAAAACAAAATTATCAATTTAAACGCTGGTATAACGTCAGTTTTTGTAATTAAAACTTTAAATCTATATATCATTAACACTAATCACAGATAAACGCACGTGATCACGATGCTTGCAACAGGAACTGAAAACAAAAAAGGGAACCTTGATAAATATACCTTTTTTAGTGTCAATGTTAGTGTTAGTGACCATGTCAGTTTATAAACTTTAAAGCTTGTTGAAAAAGACGATCGAAATCAAAAGTTGTATGATAATACAACCCTGATACAATAAACTAATACCTAATTTTAAGGACGCGTTCTCAAATCCGACAAAAATAAGCTATTTTTCGGGACACTTTGCGATGAAATGGAACTAAATCAAACAAAACTAACAATTGCAACAAATAGATTACTTTTTGATCTCCAAATAATGGACAACTTTTGGTTTGAAATTTTGGTATTTGATAGCGTAAAAACGATTTTCCATTATCTCTTCACAAAAAATTGCCGATTTGGGGCTTCATTCAGGATCGTTTTTCTGCTATTATATACATAATTTTGTTTCTTAAAAAATGCCCTAGTTAGGCAGATATAATGTTTTCAAAATCACGGACAAAATATTCATGAAAATGTTATAAATAATGTCAGAAAAAAATAAAAACGAACCGTCTAATTTTGCACGTAATTTGCTCTTACGCATGAACCTTAACGTGTGGTTTTAAGGGTTATTTTATTTTGTCACTGTCTGGAGTATTGCATAAAAAGTTCTAAAGAGAAAGCGTTGGTAGCGCTCGACCGCCGCCGCCGTCGTGAGTGAACTTGCTAAAGTATCAACATCAGTTTAGTTACTCATTATTCCCGCAGTTTACATTGCGTATGTGTGTGTGTGTGTGAGCCGTGTCAGTGTAGTGATGCGATTCGATAGCTATCTGTTTTGAGAACGCGTCCTTAAGGCTGATACGATAAACTTCATTAAGCTTCTTTCCCTTGTTAACGAACCAATGTCGCTGCCTGTGACAAGCTGTGTTCACTGGGCCCTCCTCCACAGGACTTTCTTATTTTTCATTAAGTTTATAAACACGTCCGTCATCGTGTAACATCGGGTGACTTCGTGGAATTTGGATGAAGTGCAAAGGTAAATTAAAATGTACCTACAAACATGATTATTTCAGTAGTATTTGTTTTTTATTAATTTCTATAATAATAATTAAATAAATACTTACCACAAGTATGTGAAATAGATATTCTTATGAATACATTCAGTCCTGAGTAAAACTAACACAAGTATGACGGACGTAATAGTAACTAGGTAATTAAAAATGTATTCACATACAAAGCTCAGAACCCAAAACATTGTTATAGTATTGTATTCATCAGTTCATCATCATCATCATCATTTCAACCGAAAAACGTCCACTTCTGGACATAAGCCCTCCAAGTGTATTACGCCATATTGACCGGTCCCGTGCGACTCGCATCCAGCGGATCCCCGCAACCTTCACCAGGTCATCGGTCCACCTAGTGGGAGGCCTTCCAACGCAACGTCTTCCGGTTCGCGGTCCCCACTCCAGAACTTTTCGGCCCCATCGGCCATCCATCTCTGCCCACTGGCACTTAAGTTAGGTAATTCTTCGGGCTAATTAGTTCATGCTTTGAAACAAACGAATTCAGTATTCGGTCGGTAGAATACACAGTTTTCTAATATCAATTTATTATATATTTTTAAGTCGTCCATGATGGCCTCCTTCGACTCTGAGTCGTGCAAAATCAAAAGGATACTAGATTTGTCCTTCAGGAAGTCCTCAGTAGCAGCTCAGAGTTTCGACTCGTAGCCGTTGAATAGATATAATATCTGATTTATAGGGGTATGAAGACAGGGTGTAAAGTTGTTCATCTCCCATAAAAAAGCGAGGATCCTCTGACCATATTATGGGTGTTGTGTCTGGTGGGCTACTGCCCGATAGTTGACGGGTTTTCTATAAAGGGTGTAACAAGACCCTTAACGAAGCCGAAAAGCAATTGTTAGCCCCGTCATTGCGATATTTTTTTTGTTCTAGTCCATACCTGGGAACTTTTTAGCAACGGAAAAATTAGAGGGTCAATTTTCCAATTTTTTCACAAGTTTTTTTTTTACTACATATTATTTTAATATTTTTACTTTAAACACTTCCACGATCCCCGTACTATTCAAATTTCAATCCATTCATCAGCACAATTTTTTGAGTGCGTTACATTGAGTCCTAACGTAAAACGTGATTATTCACCCCAAAAAAAAAGTATTTTTCCAGAAATAATTTTTGCGTAAAGTACATATTTTGGTGTACATAATGGTTGGTTGACGGCTTCGTAATTAAGCGTCCGTTTACACCCTGCATAGCCTTAAAGTCGCTTAACTTTAATAGCGCGATTCACAATTTTGTTAATTTGCTTTTTGTGTCATAGATAGCGCCGTATTACATTTTGTACTATGTTGCTGCAGTACTTTTTGTAGTACCGCTATTTGTAGTGTTCATTCACTATTTAGCATGATGCTTATAAAAAAAAACATAACTAGTAAAATATCCCTTCAGGGTCTTTAATTTAGATTATGGAAACCAATTAAAATAAAGGTTTACAGACCCCTCTTGTGTTGATAGAAATTTAATACCTATTTCAATAGAGTCTAAAATAGACTGAACTATATATGTAGCTCGTAGCGTGGGCGAGTGAAAACCGTAACCCCTTATATAAACAATTCTGTAGGTTGATTGGGTATCGTCAAATTCCTTAATATTAGTACTGGGTAAAAGTATTGTGGGACTGTCGGTTTGATTGTACTTGTTTCAGGATATTCGGTTATGAGCGTAGATTCAAACAGGGTTTTGTTTAACTTGTTAGGTATTTGTTCAGTGGCATGCCATAGTTAGAGGACAATCCCCATAAGAATAAGGCGTGACTGCTAAGCTTGAGGTCCTGAGTTCGATTTCCAGGTCGAGCAAAATGTTTTTGGGTTTTTCTTTTAGGAATTTCTCAGTGGCAGCCACGGAGTCTGGATTTGTGCCCGGTTGTGCAAGATTGTGGCAAGAGGCTCGCCCTCTTTTTTAAGGGACTTCAAAATTACTGGAAAAACGTGAGTGTACCTACTATTAGGTACACGTCTGCCTAACCCTTCGCGGGTTACAGGCGTGATGTTTTTTATGTTAATGTGTGTATTTTTTTGTTTTAAAAAACATTTTTATTTGTTCAGTTGTTGTGGACGCTGTCAGACTGTTGACTTGCGAATGCATCACTTGTCAGCCTGTAATCTTAAACATCCACCGCTTGACGTCTTTCGGCTGAATGTTGATGAATTGTCTTCCCTCGTATGATTGTGCCCGCCAAAGTTACGTACAACTATGTTGTAGTAAAGTACCTAAGAAAATATATCTTTTTAACCACGTTTATCGGAAATCCTTTTCGCTTTAAAACTAACTATTTCATCCAAAACACCCAACTACAAGATAGCAGATTACCATTATTTCCTGACTATAAAACATGGCATAAACATAAAACTGCCCTTAAATACGTCAATGCGACGTCGCTCACCGTGGTAATGATTCTAATTTAACGTTCGTGGCACGCCAAATACATCCCCAAGTTTACAATTACCCCCGCTGTGTCAACAAAAAGGGTTATCTGTCCGCCCGACCGCCACGAAAGTTTCTGCTAACTTGACATTTATAGCGAAAACCTTTTTCGTAGGTATTTTTGGGTTTGCCTTCTTAGTAGAAAGAGCGAAAACTTCTAGATATAGATTAATTGTGGAGTTATATTTGAGTTTGGTTATTGTTAAACTTAGATATGTATGGGTTGAGGCTCGCTTGGAAACGTTTTTAAGCGTGTAAGTTTTTTATTACCATCATTAATTAAGGCTGGATGAGACTGGTGCAATATCATGGATACCGTGCAAATGTTTTTATTGTTTGTACATTTCCTGTACATGAATTGTCCCAAACAAAATATTTTTCTTTCTTTCGAAGAGAAACTTAAACACCGCAGATGGTGAAGTCGTACTGAGGAATATCATTACATTCACAAGCATTACATTTCAGGATAGTGGTATTATTAATCATGGTGGCAGTTATACCTTTAATTATTCATCAGCTAATAATACCAAACCTAACACGTGTCAGGCGAATTTAATTATATATGTCAGCACTTCCGTAAGCTGTAAATGATACTGGTTCATTACGAATATAATTTTAGTAGTTACGTAAGTTACTAACACGATTTCTGGATTATTACTTTGACTCTTGGGAATAGACCACGAATTTGCTTGATTTTTATTTTATTTTATTAGGTAAGCAGTGGTTGTTTTGGCAAACAGTGTATAGATAAAATAACTTGGGACTATGTTACTGCAAGTTTTAGTAGGAAAAGTTTACCCAGATTTGAGATGATTCAACTAACAATAACTTAAACTTATATCTTAAACTGTGAATTTTTGGGATAGTGCATTTTGAATGGTCTAATTTTACTCTCTACAGTCTCTACTTGAGATTTATTTACGAGCTCGTATGTCCCACTGCTGGGCTAAGGTTCTTATCCAGAGCTGCCAAAGACCGATCCTTGTTGAAGAAGTCCAGGGCATCCCGCTATCTCCTTACATACTCCACTTGCTACAAAATTTGAGATTGACCAGCATCAAATTTATTTACCATATTAAAGGCCTATTTCCGCTATCGAGGTACATGTTCCGTTACCATATCTTCGGAACACCATGTAGGTACTTACTCCAATACTGCTGGAAATGGTTTAATTTCCAGCAGTATTGGAGTAAGCTCGTTATCCATCTTACACACCTACGTATCGATTTTGATGACAACCGTCCCTGCAGGAATAGCCCATCTCGAATATTCCAATTTATTATCGGTTCCCAATGGACGGTTCTAGATTTTCTAAAATACGGAAAATTGTTTCGAGCTTCAGTGGCGGCTTGCAAGAAGATTATTTACAACAGATCGTATATTTCCGTGGCTGCATATAGGTACTATATTAAAACTGCAATACGTTTCTGTTGATAATGTAGCATTTATGTCTCAGGCTATTTAACTAAGATAAAGGGAAAACTAGTAACCCATGTTTCACTAATTTTGAGACATGAAAAAGCATCGAGATTTCTTTATAATTTGTTCGTTTTGTTTTAATCTATTACATAAACCTTCAATACATACTCGTACACCAAATGATGATGGTGGGCAGCAGCGGGCAGTGGAGCTGTGTCGCAAACTATGCTCCTGTATGTGACCTCTGCGCTGCCACTAGGGCATGTAATATCGGATGGTTTTTAATTCCGATACTGATTTCCGATATTAGATTTCAATATCGGAATTCCGATATTAATATCGGAATTTCGCTATTTCGTTAGAAATTGCACATTTTATTTATAAATTGCACAAAATCGATATGCGGTTGGATTGAGTACAGTAAAAAACATTTTTTAATCGTATTCTTTAATTTGGTTCATAAATTGGTTGTTTTTTAAGTACCTATATCCACTGTATTTATTAAATCACACATTTCTAATTATTTTCCTATACTTCCTCAAGAAAGATATTAAATTTGGCAAGGTGCTCGCGCATTATCGACAGAGCTGCTGTAGCTAGAGATGGGTACTAGCCGAAATTCCAATAGCTTAGCTGCAGCTATTCGGCTACTTGGCTATTGAACAATAACGACTAGCGCTCGCTAGAGGTGCAGCGGCATCGAGTTCGATCCTCGCCGCGGCAACAAGTCTAGATGTTAATAATAAGTTAGGAAATGTCATGAGATCGTTTTTCATTTACTTTTTATTTCATATTCTTTTGAAAAGAAATGCCTTCCCCTCGTAGGTCGTACGTATTATTATTAAAAGAAAACGAAAATCTACAATAGCGCCATCTCTTTAAACCTATCGTATTTCATAAATTCATGCACTAAATGAACGAAATTACTAATCAATTTTGTGAGTATTGTGAGAAAGAGATGTGCGATGCGAAAGAAGTTCGAGCGCGCACACAGCTAGTCAGCTATCGGCTACTCCGGCTAGCCGGCTACCGAATACCGGGACGGTCGCAAAATTTAATAGCTATATTATACTCTGTGGCGACTATCGACTGTGCCGTATTCTAGCCAGCCAGTAGCCAACAGCTGGTTATCGTGTTGACGGATATCATAGCCATGGCTATTTTGTTAATAGCCGCTATTTAGCTAGTTATTGGATTAGCTACCCATCTCTAGCTGTAGCTGGCATGGACCCCGTTATTTTGACGAGTCCAAGATTCTTGAATTCAAAACCTCCATAAGCTCTGCAAGGAAGGTTAATATTCATATACCTCCTGTTTTGAAGTGAGATTCACTCGTCGAGATTTATTGTAAATCTTTCTGCATTTTCCTTCATGAGCGTCATGTAAGCTTTACTTAAGATATACATAATTATACTTATGGACAGAAGACCGAAGACCTGCCTTTCTGTTTAGCGTTTGTGGACTAAGAGAAAGCCTTCGATCCGATCGAGACTTGGGCTGTACTGCAGTCTCTCCAACGGTGCCAAATCGACTATCGGTACATCGAGGTGTTGAAGTGTTTGTACAAAAACGCCACCATAAATAAATAAATATCGCAAGACATTACACACAGCGCCATCTAGGTGCCACACTAAGCAACGAGGCTTGTGTCGTGGACACCAGATAGTTGATATTACTACATAGATACTTTTTGTTTGTAAATACATACTTATTATACATATAAACATCCATGACTCGAAAACAAATGTCCATGCTCATCACACAAACATTTGCTCCTACCGGGATTCGAACCCGGAACCCTAAGAACGTAAGGCAGCCTCACTACCGCTGCGCCATTCGGGTCGTCAAACCATGTCAGTCCGACTTCAGGACCAGACCTCGGAACCTATCCTTTTGCAACGAGGTGTGAGCCAGGGAGACGTCATATCTCCGAAACTGTTCACCGCTGCACTGGAGGATGTCTTCAAGGTTCTGGACTGGAGAGAGCTAGGCATCAATGTCAATGGCGAGTACATCACTCACCTTCGGTTTGCCGACCATATAGTGGTCATGGCTGAGACCATGGAGGACCTCAGTACAATGCTCGATGACCTCACTAGAGCCTCCGAAAGAGTGTCTTAAAATGAACATGGATAAAACCAAGGTCATGTTAAATGCCCATGTAACACGCACTCCTATCAAGATCGGAGACTCTATACTCGAAGTTGTAGACGATAATGTCTACCTGGGACAAACGGTCTAGCTCGGTAGGTCTAACTTCAAGAAAGAGGTCAACCATCGAATCCGACTCGGCTGGGCAGCGTTCGGGAAGCTGCGCGGTATCTTCTCGTCCAACTTACCGCAGTGTCTCAAGACGAAAGTCTATGACAAGTGTTTGTTGCCAGTGATTACATACGGGACCGAAACTTGGTCTCTCACAATGGGCCTCATTCGAAGGCCCATTGCTTAAAGCTTTGCTTTGCTTAAAGTCATCCAAAGGGCAATGGAGAGGCCTATGCTCGGAGTTTCCTTGCGGGATCGAATCAGAAATGAAGACATCCGCAAGAGAATCAAGGTTACCGACGTAGCCCGAAGAATTGCCAAACTGAAGTGGCAGTGGGCAGGGCACATTGCTCGCAGAACGGATGGCCGATGGGGCCGAAAAGTTCTGGAGTGGCGACCGCCAACCGGAAGACATTGCGTTGGAAGGCCTCCCACTAGGTGGACCAATGACCTGGTGAAGGTTGCGGGAATCCGCTGGATGCGAGTCGCACGGGACCGGCCAATGTGGCGACACTTGGGGGAGGCCTATATCCAGCAGTGGACGTCTTTCGGCTGAAATGATGACTTAGGATATATTGTACACAGAAGCTGTTGGTAGACCTTTATTAATAAATAAATAAATGCTTAGCGAGCTGGCAACAGGAATACGGTTAAGCGCGCTGTCGCGCTCGGTGCTACACAAGAAACTAAAATATAGGTTTAATTTAAAACTCAAATAGAAAAATTTGTCCGATTTCGATATTGGATCATCCAGTATCGGAATTGTAATATCGGAACTTGCGTTCCGAGATTCCGATATTGCGATATTCCGAGATTCCGAGATTCATGCCCTAGCTGCTACCGACGACGCGGTGGAAGTGGCCAAGTTTTGGGCTAACGAAATAATGTAAAAATTGTCGTGCAAGCGACACGACGATGAAGAAGAACATGGTGAAACAGAACTAAAATCCGTCGAGTCGTTTAGAAGAACAACGCTACGCAGACCGTCAGGAAAAGTGACTTTATTTGATGTGATTTTTATTCGATGTTTCTTTAGATAAGGGTAATCCTTCATCTTTTTTTTATTCTTTTTTTCTGATTAGTAATCATCAAATGACTCCAGGAGGGAGTGTCAGACTATTACTGACTAAAACCCATTCATGTTCCTTCATCGCCCTTTGTGTTCCGGGGCCACGGTATCTCTTTCGAACAGTCCCGCAGTCCCGGCAGATAATCCTTCATCTAACTAAAGAAATCATCAGTTGTTAATTGTGGTAAAAAAAAATAAAAAATGACGGCCCGTTCCAGTTTGGGGGCCAAACGTCGGAAATGTTCCACGAAGTTCCACCGGCTGTCGAGGACGAGACCCAGGTACTTCAACGTCGGCTCGACGCCGATGGGAACCCCTCTTACTGTCAGCATGGATCCCGCGGTGGCGCATTCCGAGGCCCATGAAAGCACATGGCCTCGGACTTGACGCACAAACACTTAAAACGCACTTGTACATTATTCTGAACCCCACCACGTAGAAATTTTTCATCGCTAATTAAAAAAAAAACCAGCTGACCATACATTTTGACCGTGTAAGTAATGACCGATGGAACATTTCTGTGTGAGGGGGGGTTCAGAATGATGTAGGTACCGAATATGTGGTAACCGTTTGTGCGCCGGAGTTCCGCCTTCCACCTTGTATAATAAAACATTTAGTGTATTTTTTTTACCTACCTGTCTTTTGTATAGTTATTTATCTAACCCGTCATATCTAGAGGAGAAGGAAGATTAAAGGAAATTTCGGAATTTAATCTCATTATTGCTAAAACCCCGTCAAAGGACATATCTACACATAAGAAAATTTGCGCTTAAGTACAAAGTTATTCAAAGACGAGAAATGCCGTGTAGCAGTCTATTTACCTAATGGAAGCTTGTGGAATATGTGGTCATGCTATCCATGTCTCAATCAGGGTAAGTGTCCTTCCAATATTACATGTAAGGTAGGTAGTTTTTTGTTGTAACATGAGGTTGGTTTAGCCTCCGGTCACATAGGCATTATATAATTCAAGTTATTTCTACGTACTTAAAAAAAAAAATGTTATAAAAGAGAAAATAAAGTTGATGTCAGAATGAAAGTATTCATTCTGAAATCAACTTTATTTTCTCTTGCATAACATTAGACTTGAAAAAGACGTAAAATATTGTAGTTGAAGTCATCATCATCATCATTTCAGTCGAAAGATGTCCACTGCTGGACATAGGCCTACCCCAAGTGCCGCCACATTGATCCCGTGCGACTCGCATCCAGCGGATCCCCGCAACATTCACCAGGTCATCGGTCCCCTAGTGGCAGGCCTTCCAACGCAACGTCTTCCGGTTCGCGGTCGCCACTCCAGAACTTTTCGGCCCCATCGGCCATCCGTTCTGCGAGCAATGTGCCCTGCCCACTGCCACTTTAGTTTGGCAATTCTTCTTCTTCTTCGTAGTTGAAGTGCAAACTAATAATGCAATCGCATAATTTGCATTTATGGAAACTAAAGGCCTGGTCAGACCAGATGCATACCCAGCAACTCTTGTGCACGATGTCTGACGAAGATTGGGTAAATGGACCAAAAGTTCATCTGATGAAGTAGAAGCAATATTACTGTTATTGTGACAGAATATTCCTGGGTGTGCCAAAAAGCAATGGGTTCAAGTTTTATATGACATATTTTTTACTCTCTATTTTTTGGGTTGTACAAACAATTAGTTTTTCTTTAATTTCGTTATTCATCATTAAAACCGAAACAAAACATCACTTACTATCGGTAAAATTTGAGAACAAATACAACTGAATGCGTAAGTCACGCGCGTAGTCACCCGCAGCAAAGATACGTGCGTGTTCTAACTTGATCGGTGTGACGTCCAATACGGAATGCAATTGACTACAACGTCATTACTGCACACATCAATGCGACGTTGCCGTTCCGCTCTGCGTAGGTACGCAGCAAGTTTGTCTCATGGGAGCTGCAAAGCGTAGCGTTACGCATGTAGTCTGCGCACACGTGTACGTTACGCAAGCGGTGTGCCATGTCTCTATAAAGTTCCATATATTACAACGTCATGGTACGTGCATGTGCACGTCTACGTGTACGGATCCGGTGTGTTTCGGCCTTAAATTGCTAACTCAGAATGAACATAAGAACATCAGGTTGAACATTAGTTATAATGCTCATTGTATTAAAAATCAGCACACCGTACGCCTTTATGTATCGACTTACAGGATAATGACCAATTAAAAACATAATTATATTGTCAATTGCTAAACATTAATAATAATTGACATCATTATCTGCCTAGCCTTTTCCCAAATATGTTGGGGTCGGCTTCCAGTCTAACTGGATGCAGCTGAATACCAGTATTTTACATGGATCGACTGCCTATCTGACCTCCACAACCCAGTTAGTACTGGGTAATAAATACCCTTTGGTATGACTGGTTGTCAGACTTTTTGGGCCACTGTCTACCTGTAACGAGTGTCGAAGATCTACAAATGCCAGCCGGGACCAACGGCTTAACGTGTTTTCCGAGGCACGGAGGACACTCGGTATGTAATGGGTGGTCACCCATCCACAGACCAACCTAGGCAAGCACGGCTTAACCTAAAGATCGACCCGAGCGGCTGTTATTATTTTGTCACGAGCAAAAAACGAATAATTGTAACTAATACTAATTGTGTATTGTCTCCATACACCCCACGCCTTTTCTTACAAGCCATGATATCCTACGTCTTCACTTACTAACCTTACATAATTATTATTACATCCAGATTTTAGCTCACCAAATTACTCGAGAGGGCAATGATCTCTAATAGTGCCAGCCTGCCAGGTCGTTGAACTCTGTCAATATTAAATCACGTTAAGCCACGTCATCCACAGTAAAATTAGTTTCACGTTAAAAAACTGAAGAAAATACTTGCTGAGTCACGAGGTAAAGTGATTCTGAAAGCTGATTTACCTAGAAACCTAGTATTAGCGCCTGTAAAGGGATATTTTCTTGGGAAACACGAAAAGCAAAATGGATTTCCCTCAGTAGTGGGTAGTCGGTTTATTGGTGAACATGATTTCTTGCGTTCGATTCCCAAATGTAATTAGTTCTTTAAATTAAAAAAAAATTTGAGTTCCAGCCCACTCTAGGCGGAGTGGAAGGGAGTGTCAGACTTGTACTGACTAAAACCCATCCATGTTCCTTCTTGACCGTCATTGACCGTCGGACTTGCCGAGTCATAGCTATTTTTTTTCTGTCGTGAAATCATCAAATAACTCTGCTCTGGGCGGAGCAGGAGGGAGTGTCATGTCAGACTTTTACTGCTAAAACCCATCCATGTTCCTTCTTTTGCCGTTTGTGTTCCAGGGCCGCAGTATCTCTTTCGAACAGTCCCGTAGCCCTGGCAGGCGAGTTTCAGCCTTGAGTCAGGATTTGTGCCCTGTTGGTGCCGTTAAGCTCGTCCCTTAGGATCTAAGGTATCATCACACGCATCTCCGGATGTAAGGTACACCTTTATCTCTGACAACCTAATTAGGAACATTATTCGAATTACCAACATACAATACATTGTCTAAAATAGTCAAAGGAGAGAACCCCTCTAATTACCCAACTCTCTTCTAAAACCACCCACAAAGACGGCGTAAAGCCAACCACGGCGAGCTCATTAACGCATACGTTAACGTTACCCGCTCATAGATAGCTTCGCCTGCCGCTGTCAAAAACGCAAACTCACAGTCCATTGTTGCTTACGGCCTCCGATTAACCAGCTTGATTTATTATTAAACGGGTCTTCGTCGACCTTTAGGTGAGTATATGGCTGTTGAACGCACAAAATATTTAGGTTAGCTATTAACCGTGTGATCGTTGTCCTACTTTTATACAGTTTCAACATAAATAGATAAGAGTAACTTCCTTAATTGTTTCACCTGTTTAGACAGAGCTTCTAAGTAAATGACTCTTAAGGTCTATCCACACACATCAGGGCCGTGCCCGGGACGTGACAGGGCCGTGGCCGAATGTATGTAGACACTGAACCTTCGTCGCCGGCCCTGGCACGGACGTGTGTTTGTGTGAACGAGTTCATATAAAATGTACACACCGATATTTTTTTGAGGGCACGGTCCGTCCACGTCCCGGGCATGGCCCTGATATGTGTAGATAGACCTTTAGGATGATTGTTGAGAATATTTTGGGTGCTTTGGGAAAGGTTAGGGGGTTCACCGTTTGTAAGTTTGCCACTTATTGTTGGACGGTAATGTTAAGTGTTCTTAGTGCCGTGTCTTTGTATGTGCGTCCTTTCAGCTCAACTGTGAGGGATAATATACAAAGGGGTGTTTACTTACTTTGTGTTGTCAGAATATTGCTACATTTTGTAGTGGTTTTCTTGTTGCATGTTGTTGGAGTGACTTGTATTATTTTGGCAACAAATTGTGGCCACTTAACTGCTAAAGTAAGATTCTGCCATCATAATGGGATAATAATGTCATAGACGCAGTTAATATTATAAATTGTCACTGGAGACCATTTTTTTTTATGTATCATGTAAAAGTAATGACTAAATACTGTAATCTGCATGTTGAGTGTGTAGGATATAACACGGCAAAGTTTAATTAACACGGTAAATAATCCTTTATTAGCGTAATGCACTTAGTTGTAAACGACTTTGTGCCCAAAATATGATATGTTGACATGCAATGATAAATTACTAGTACGTAGTTACTTACGTACTTTATGAAATGAGTTCAAGAATTTAAAAAAGATATTCAATAAAGCCCCAACTACTTTGGGGTCGGCAGCCAGTCTAACCGGTTGTACTACAGTAATTTACATGGAGCGACTGCCTATCTGACCTCCACAACCCACTTAGGTATGACTGTATAATACGATACCCCTTAACTAGTTGCCAAACTTTCAGGCCACTGACTACCTGTAACGACTGTCAAAATTCTCCAAATGGAAGCCTCGACCAAAGAAGGTATCACTATGGAAACGTATTCCTGAACGACATTGCCGTTCTCATCTAGAGTTACATAGAAGCCTTTTGAACTGTTGTCATGGTTTGTGGGTGCGGTCGCTTTCAGTATCGTATGATTACGCAACTGCCCTAGGGTTACAATCAAAATTATTATTAAAGAGGACAAAAAATGTCCGTTCCATAACACAATCAAAGCTCCTCCAATAAATTACTCTCCCTTAATTAAGTCTCGCTAATAAATTCATTATTTCATCATAACTTAATTACAAATCTCTTTACCGTTTCTAAATTGGCTTTCTCATACTTAATGTAGGTACATAATATATTTGATAAAGAGGATCAAAGTGCGCTAATCGTGAGAGATTTTGGCTAACTACTCGGGCTTATGACCCCAACTTCAATACTATAATATTCAAGGTGCTTATAAGACCTTTAGGTGTCTATTCTACCTCTAAGGAGTCACCTTAGGTATCGTTAAAGATAATGACGGTCGAAGAATAGGTGATGGTTTAGAAACTTCACAGGAAACTGAACCTTAACTGTTTAATTAATAACTCTTACTTTGGGAGTAAGGGTTTTCTTTAATTATGATATTAAGGGATATGCTGGGATATGTTCGTAGGGTTGGTGACATTTTATGGGTATTAAAATTAGGTTATACGGAAATGTGAGAGATATTTTATAGGTAATTAAAAATGTTTGATAGCGCAATTGATTTTGGTTTTATAATAAGTTTATTTATTTCTCCTTATAATAAAATGTTGAACAGTGATTAAATTCAGAGAGAATTAAGCAAAAAAAAAAATGAGCAACTGTGTGTGTGTGTGCTAGGCTGAGCCAGTTTTTCAGGTCACATAATTATAATACCTCGCCTCTCATGCATGAGGTTGTGGGTTCAAATCTGGGCAATTACGAATATGACTTTTCAATTCTTATGTACCTACTTTGTATGTTTATCTTGATATCCAAGATAAACAATACAGACGGTTTACTCCCAGAGTACCCTGATCCCCGAGGCCACCGTCCCGGAGGACCCCGAATTTTTTTCTTGATAAACTCGATTAAAAGTCAGTTTAGCTTAAAAGTACCGCCAGCAGATATGAGAGATATGATATGTAAAATAAAATTCACAGACATCGGTGAAGGAAAACATCCTGAGGAAACCTGGACTTTTAAAAAATAACAAAAAAAAAACAACCGAATTGAGAACCACCTCCTTTTTTGAAGTTGGTTAAAAATAGAAGTCATTCTAGAATTATTTTTATTACACTTTGTTCACATCTGAAATCGCCAACCGTTCTTGAGCAATCGTGGTGATCAATGCTCGTGCCTTCTCTGTTGAGAAGATGCCTTTGCCCAGTAGTAGGACAGTAATAGGCTGTTATTATTATATAATTATAATAAAACGTTGAAACCTAGAAAGTGTCATCTAAGAAAGGTAGACCAATAACTTGCCCTTTTAATCGTATTTGAAGTCGCAGTTGTAAAAAAATTGTTTAAACTCATGAGTTAAAAATCAGACATTTGACCAAATGGAAGAATATAATGCTTTTACACGATTCTGTTGATTTTACCCGAAGCTCAAATAACAGAGTGGTTTCACAAACAAGTGAGTCAAGTTATTATCATTGTAAATGAGTAAAATATTGTTTTATTTACATCCGCACGTCCAGGTATCCATACTAAATAATGTACACATAATAATGTGAAAGTAACTAAGTAAACAGTATGCTGTTTTCTGTTATTTTCTGTTTTACTTTCAAATTATTGTTGTTTACTTTGTTCCCATCCGATCGTACGTTTAGCTGACTCGGAATTTTATTAAAATAATAATTATATTTTTTATGTAAAATAATTGTATTACCTAAGATTGCCTTTCATCAAATACTTTTTTTTTTTCTAGTTACTTTTTAACACTTATTTTTAAAGTCTCCTGCAATGGAAGAAACGCACTTAAGGTGGATGCGCAAGGGTAGCCCGCGAAATTTAAATTTTCTTACGTTTATTGCAATTTGCAGGTCAGTGTCAGGTTGTATGTTGATGAAAATATGAATCGCGCCAGTAACACGTATGGAGTTACAGAATTATAATCATTGAAATCATCAATACAACCCTCCAAGTTCATATAATCTCAAAGAGTGACTTTTTCATGAAATAGCCATTGAATGTAATTGCCCTTTACAATTGCCCTTTACACCCTTCAATTTAGGTGAATAACTTAGGAGATATCACAGTTTTAAAATAACTCCGCATCAAAATAATGACCCGCGTGCGCTGCGAGGCGGGCGTTCATGTTGTTGGGAAAACCAATGTGATTAGATTCAATGCACAAATATTCTGCGTAACTTAGATAAGGTTTTAGTTTTTGTTTCATTGTAATCAGTGCTCTCTATCAAAAGATTTATGAATTTAAAGTGTTCAAGAAGAACTTATCAACATTGTGTAAGATACATGCAACGACATACTTTAAAGGTTGACGCACACTACTCCCTCTCCCTCCCCTCTACTCTCTTTTATGTACTCACGCACGCAGACGAAGTTGCGCGGGTCAGCTAGTTTTTGTATAAAAACCTTATAGCGGTTCACAGAATACATCTACCTACTAAGTTTCAACTGTGTGGTCTTAATAGTTTCGGAGTAAAGTGGCTGTGACATACACGGACAGACAGACAGACGGACTTGGCGATTCTATAAGGGTTCCGTTTTTTGCCATTCGGCTACGGAACCCTAAAAACTAGTTTCACAATAGAGCAGTTCCTGGTGGTACTCATTGCGACTGGAACTAGGAACACTATACTGCTTCGAAAGTATTACGGCCAGCAATGCTGACTTCCAATAGTAGTGATGGGTGAACAGGGACCTAAAAATTATTTGTTTAATATATTACAGTAAGTTAATGCGAATCTAGTGGATTGGCTGAGAATAGATTTAAGTGAAGTAGATAAAAAACCGTCGTCATAAGTCCGTACCACCGCCTGATTGTTAAAGAATAACCATTTATTTATATTTTATTGCAGTGATAGCCTAGTGGTGTGACCGTAAGTCTGCCAAGTCATAGGAATCAAGATTTTTCGGATTTGATTTTTGTGCGTATTGTATAATTATCACTTGCTTCGGTGAAGAAAAACATCGTGGTATAACCAACATGCCTGAGAGATATTTCTTGACGGCATGTAAAGCCAAGTCAGAGGCCCATGGGCGGCATAAAAACTTTGACACTAGGTTAGGCACTAACCACACGATGAAGAAGAAAGACCATTTATTTTTCAACATAATTGACACGTTGACCCACCACCCATGGTGTAGGTATAATCTGATGCTAAATGTTATTATAAAGTAGGAAATATTTAAATCACTGCCTAATTTAGGCTAATATTAAACATCCGTTTATTGTTTGTAAGATTTTTACCCGACTATGGCGAAGCCAAAAGGAAGGGTTATGATTTTAGCAGTCTATTTAGTGTGTATTTTTATTTACGTATGTTTTTCCGTAGCGGCTAAACTATTCATCCGATTTTTTTTAGTTTAAGGTTGTTGTAAATAAATTGATTTAAAAGTCACTTTAATTTTCGTACTTTTTGTAACGCAAATTTGTACTGATGACGAATCGGGACTTCTTGTTTGGAAAAAAAAAATGGTGACCAGTCGGAACAGAGACGAGTCGGGCATAAGCCTTCTTAACTAGGCTAAACTGAAAGCTTAATGCTCGTATTCATCTCAAATATGGAACAACAATTAACAAAACTCTAATTAATAATTACATAAACCTGTCATGGATGCACATAGTACTTTATTGAACTGGGGTGATGAAGTATCTTTAACCAATTCTTCTGGTATTCCGTGATAAACATCAAAGATTCTATATAAATTGCACTGTCATTTATATCGTTTTTCGTAAAATTTTGTGTTAAAAATACGTTTCCACCTTTATAAACCTTCATAACTTCTTGTTATTTTTGTAACAAAGGGCAGGTGTGACGTTATTGGCTAAAACAACTTGTGTAAAACAGGCGCCAAGGTTAGAGATTAGGAAAAAAATAAGTTTGTAACGTTCTAGAAAATTGTTTCCACTGAATTGCTCTGAAGCATGCGATGAACGTTATCAAAATGTATTTAGTAACCTCGCGCTTTGGACTATTAGACTTTTGTTTTCTTACAAAGTTTTTATGACGGAAATGGCCAAAAACGACGGAAAAATTACAAAACAAAAACCAAATAATACGCATTAAAAGAATGAGATTTTGAATTTGTGTCTCGTTAAGAATAGGCTCGAGTAGATGATGTAGATGGGACGATGATATCAGGCAGGTTGCAGGCATAACATGGAGTAGCCAGAGAGAGAATAGAATGGAGTAGGTTGGAGGCCTTTGCCAACTGGCAAACGGACTTACAGAAGTAAAGAAGTACCAAATACGCGAACAATTTTAATTAAGTAAAATATATTTAAGTCAAAGTGCAGTAGTTTTTTTTTTTTTTTTTTTTTTTACCGATGGGAAATCATCAAATAACCCCTCCCGCTCTGGGCTGAGCAGGAGGGAGTGTCAGACTTCTACTGACTAAAACCCATCCATGTTCCTTCCTTTGCCCTTTGTGTTCCAGGGCCGCGGTATCTCTTTCGAAAAGTCCAGCAACCCTGGCAGGCGTCGGCCCTTACGGACCCCTTCCTGTTTGCTGACTCTCTTTGAGGCGCGCGTGGAACACGAACGCGCCGTCGACACGGCCTGTCGTCATAAGACGGAAGGACGGCGAGCTAGCCCATAGCCCACCGTCCACAGGCCCGCGTCTACGGTGGCCGGGGGCCACCACGTGGCCCTCGACGCCCGGTGCGTCTCCCGCGGCGGCTGGGACGTGAGGTTCTCTCCCTCTCACGTCCCGCCACCTCCTTCGCTAGCATGACTGCTTCGCAGAAGGAGGTGACGGCGTCCCATTCCGTCTCGCGCTCCGGACCATGGATTGAACCAGGGCCGGACGCGAGAGGTCGCCGCCGCCGAAGTGCAGTAGTTTAAGAAACAATTGTAAAAGTCCGAAATAAAAGGCTTTATTATTATTATTTATTATTATTATAAGAATAGGCTCGCCCCCTCCCCCCTTAAATGGGACTCTATAATAACTGGTTAAACAGGGGTGTAACTATACTTCTCTGTCCATCCTGCCAGAAAATACAGGTGTGAAGTTACGTTATGGTAAACAAAAAAAAAACTAATGGATCTGAATATTCATTTAAAAAAAACGCTTTAAACTATCTTTGTATGTGTAAACCTGACCGAAACCGAGCTCCTGTGTAGGAGCTCGTGGCTAAATAATAACAGCAGCTGGGATCAATCTTCAGGTTAAGCCGCGCTTACCTAGGTTGGTCTCTGCATGGGTGACCACCAAATACATACCGAGTTTCCTCTGTGCCTCAGAAAGCACGTTAAACCGTTGGTCCAGGCTGTCATTTGTAGATCTTTGACAGTCGATACAGGTAATCAGTGGCCTGAAAGTCTGGCAACCAGTCTTACCAAGGGGTATCGTATTACCCAGTAATAACTGGGTTGTGGGGGAAAGATAGGCAGTCGCTCCATTTAAAATATTGGTATTCAGCTGCATCTGGTTAGACTGGAAGCCGACCGCAACATAGTTAGGGAAAGGCTAGGCTGATGTTGATGATGATGTATAAATCTGAATTGAATGCTTTAATTTTATACTTTAGCTAAAAGCATTTCTTCATTGAATTTGTATGTAGGTAATTAAGTACCCATGTTAGAGATCCCGCTTCTCTGAATCGCATAAAATCTGTAACGATCTAAAACGCGCTTTGCATTTCTAATGCCTTCGTACGTTCGTAATTAAATTCTATCGGAATCGCGATTAATTATTTATTCATCTTCTATACATAACAAGTTTCTATTGTAAAGCAAATTGTTTAAATTTTCCAAAAAGCTTTCCTATTTATAAATCAACTAACTAAATGAAGAGATTGTTTACACTCAGATGCGCGGAGCGGCATTTAGTGACCTAATAAATAATTAATTAGAATACGGCTAAATAGGATTTGCAGTTGCTCCTTTATTTTTCAAGCATTTTTTTTATCGTGACAAGGCTTCCCCACTTGTAACAAAATGAACTACATATAACTAAAAAAACTAGCCTAGTGCGACTCGGCCTCGCGCACGAAGCGATCCGTACCAATTTCTAAAAAAAAACACTTGTTATATGGGAGCCCCACACTTTTTAATTTTTTTTTAGTTTGGGTCATCAATCATCAATAACCCCTCCCGCTCTGGGCTGAGCAGGAGGGAGAGTCAGACTTTTACTGATTTAAAATCCATCCATGTTCCTTCCTTTGCCCTTTGTGTTCCAGGGCCGCGGTATCTCTTTCGTACAGTCCCGGAACCCTGGCAGACATCGGACCCCTTCCTGTTTGCTGACTCTCTTTGAGGCGCGCGTTGAACACGAACGCGCCGTCGACACGGCCTGGCGGCATAAGACGGACGGACGGCGAGCTAGCCCATAGCTCACCGTCCACAGGCCCGCGCCTACGGTGGCCCCCGGCCGGCTGGGACGTGAGGTTCTCTCCCTCTCACGTTCCGCCACCTCCTTCATGGGAGCCCCCCTTAAATATTTATTTTATTCTGTTCTTAGTATTTGTTGTTATAGCGGCAACAGAAATACATCATCTGTGAAAATTTCAACTGTTTAGCTATCACTGTTCATGAGATACAGCCTGGTTACAGACAGCCAGACAGACAGACAGTGAAGTGTTAGTAAAGGGTTCTGTTTTTACTCCTTGGGTACGTAACCCTAAAAATACATCAATATTACGAGGTTATCCCAAAAGAAAAATTGAAAGCATGGCTCAAAGTTATGACGGAGTATAAAATCTATCGGTAAAATTTAAGGGCCGTCAAACTGAGTTTACAGCTAAAGGTGATGTAGCGATATAAAATGACATAAATGTTGTAAACGGTTTACATGGCGTTTCATGAGCCATTACATGTTGGAGTTGACAAATTCCGTTATGATTATAGCAAGGGATTTTGGCATGAAATATTAAGGGGTTTTGGTTTGTAAGTTGGGTTGCTAGCCTTTTAGGAAGAGTGATAAATAATTTACTTCACTTTAATGAAATTTCATTACAATATTATTTCGTGTCATGCATAACATAACAACACGCCTTGTAATCCCCGAAGGGTTAGGCATAGGTGTACCTAACAGTCCACCCACATTTTGCCAGTTATGTAAATCCTATATAATAGGTGGTAAAACTGGTAAACCTATTGCCAACAACCGGGCACGAATCCAGACTCCGTGGCTGCTACTGAGATATTCCTAATGAAAAAACCTAATAACACTGCCTGCCCAAGACATCGAACCCCGGGGCTGCGGGACTGTTCGAAAGAGATACCGTGGCCCCGGAACACAAAGGGCGATGAAGGAACATGGATGGGTTTTAGTCAGTAAAAGTCTGACACTCCCTCCTGCTCAGCCCAGAGCGGGAGGAGTCATTTGATGATTTACCACCGGGAAAAAAAAAAAAAAAAAAGGACCTCATGTTTAACAGTCGTGCTTGCGACCAACGAGGCTATCGTAATTGTAACGTGTACTTTAATTATTGTATTTAATACTCCCCGGTTCGACCCTCCCTCATTCACAGGATTTTTACATTGTTTTCGAACTGAATATTATCTTGATATTAACATTCCAACTTTTCGCATTAAAATGCAACGAAGTTTACAGGAACTTCGCTGTCACATAGATAGATACGAAAACTGAAGTCATATTGATTCACAAATTACTTTATTAGCTCAACAAAGACTATCCATAAAGCTCCTGTAACAACAACAACAATAACTCTCGTTAAACGGAAAGTAATTTAAATCTGTCAGTAAATAGGTACTGGTGGCCTACTATGACGTCAGAGCAGGAGTAATTCAAGTGTGGGAAAGAGATGGCGCTAGACGACCTGTATAGCTCTGTCTCTTTTCCACACTGGAATTACTCCTGCTTTAAGAGGTCATAGTCCGCGGGCCTGTGGACGGTGAGCTATGGGCTAGCTTGCCGTCCGTCCGTCTTATGACGACAGGCCGTGTCGACGGCACGTTCGTGTTCCACGCGCGCCTCAAAGAGAGTCAGCAAACAGGAAGGGGTCCGTAAGGACCGACGCCTGCCAGGGTTGCGGGACTGTTCGAAAGAGATACCGCGGCCCTGGAACACAAAGGGCAAAGGAAGGAACATGGATGGGTTTTAGTCAGTAAAAGTCTGACACTCCCTCCTGCTCAGCCCAGAGCGGGAGGGGTTATTTGATGATTTACCATCGGTAAAAAAAAAAAAAAAAAAGAGGTCATAGTTACCCCCCTGAAGTCAAACAAACTGCTCTCTCCGATACAGGTGGATTAATTTTCAGTTTGTACAAGTGCCTCTGTTCCTCTTTATAAAGTTTACATCTCACTTACAATCTGGAAAAGTCTCTCTTTCATAACAAACATACCTTTACGCATTTTAATCCCCGAAGGGTTACGCAGAGGTATACCGGTACCGGTAGGTGTACATCAAAATTTAAGTCGCATGTGAAAGGGTAAAGCCTATTGCCATCAATCGAGTACACATTCAGACTTGGGGCTGCTACTGAGAATTTCTGATGAAAAACTCAATTACATGTATTTTGTCCTCCTTGGGAATTGAATCCAAGAAACGTTCACGCTCAGCATAAGCGGTTGCGACCACTTCACCAACGAGGCAGTCAGTTGAGTGACTCTTTTTCATGATACAATACAATTTTATTTGGCTGATTCTGTTGATTATTCATTGCAATGCAACAATCTGAGAAGAGCATGAATATTTCAAATAATATTATTACACGAAGTCGTGAGATGACTGAGAAATGGGAAGCTACAGTCGCGCAACAGTATGATATTGTCTAAGTTGTTGGTTTAATAGTGTTCTATACATTTTGACCGCGTAGCTATTGCACTTTAGTATGGAAATTAGGTATTTTTTTTTTAAATATGTATTTTATTATTTTTTTTTTCCTTTTTTATCATTTTTCTTATTTTATACATTTAAACTTTTAAAAATATTTAAAAAAATAGATTACCCATCGGCATCAGGAACAAGGTCCAGGCTACAAAGGTTGCCGGTGGTCAGGGCTACAGAGAGAGGAACCGCCACACTATGCGTGCCGTGTCCACGAGTACTGCTTTCTGAATCAAGCCCTTGACCCAGCCGCGCAATGAGACCCTCCTAAAGTGTTGGTTGAGGCTCTTTACTATTAGTCTATTAACCGTAACAACTATCGATACAATGATTGCAGAGTCCACGTCCCACATGTCGAGAACCTCGTGTGCTAAATCAAGATACTTGATTTTTAATTAATATTTATTATTTAACTATTTTTTTATTTATTATTTATTTTGTGTTTTTTTTTAGTGTCACGATGTTCCATACACTGTGTAGTTTTGCAAAAGACCAAAAACTAGCCGAAACTTATACGGTAGCTAAGGAAAATTCAAATCTACGTACTATACATATATTGGATACTTACGACTCAAAATACCCAAATTTAAAAAAATACATGTCCACAAATGTTACCTAAAGGATCCTTCCTGATTTCCCTCAAAAATTTCAGTATGATTAAGATTCTCAAAAAGAATAGCCATTTACTTTCAGCCAGTGACATCAATTAGGGAAGCTCGTTAACCTCGGAGGATAAAAATAATAAGCAAAGGCATCTTATAATTTAAACTAAGTTTGGAAGAAGTTACATGAATGTTCTAAAATTCGTAAAATACATAGTAGAAATTTGAAACGAAGCAATTTATTCTTGCTTGTTAAACTTACGTTTTCATAAATGTTAAAAACTACAATAAAAGACTGTGGGTGACTTTATTTTTATCTCGACGAAAAATTGAAAGGTCACTGTCGTCACACTGAACCCAAAAGTCTCGAAATAACTTAGTCTATATGTAGCAAGTTCAGTTCGCGTTTCTGTACATACATTTTTCATGCAATGAACTGATAATTTTGACTCGAATATGAGTGTGAGTCCACCAGCGTGAAAATTTATTCAACGGTAAAATACTGTTTAAGTCAATCTATACCTACTAATATTATAAAGAGGTATTTGATTGTATGTAGGGGAATTCTTCGGATCTACTGATCTGATTCCGCAAATTCTTTCACTAACTTCAAGCTACATTACCCCCGAGTCTTATATGCAGACATTTAAAACGTTCCCGTGAGCACATTCTGTACATAACGGGAGCAAAGCCGCGAGAAAACGCAAGTCTGATATATTTTTCTGACTTTTCCGTCATCGTTACTCGGTGCCCTACGAGTGAAAAGGTATATTGTGTACAGTTATTTGAAAAGGTATCAAAGTTTTGTATTCCGAACTGATCCTTTTCTGCGTTGTTGAGCCAAAATCAATTGATCTCGATTCACATACTAAGCTCAAAAGTCCGAACCGATAAAATCCTCTTTTTACAAAGGTACAGACTATCCCAAATTACTTTGTTGAAATTCAGGTACAAATACACAGCGTAAAGATAAAAAAAAAGATACAGATAGACTCCTACGTGATATTGTGAAAGTTAAAAAGTTCATTACAAAGGTGGATTTTCAGGAACTTTTCTCTTTTTTGTACGAATCGTTTCATGAATAAAAGTTTCAGGAATGCGAGTACATGATTGTTCGTGTACATTCATTTGTTAGAGTTTACTTTGATACGAATGGAGTGGGCGAGATTTTAGGTAAGTAGTACTTATTTAAAAAGACTAGATTTTATGTCGTCGTTTGACGTTCGGCCAATGGCTTAGATAATTTTCAGTAATTTCTATCATTTCCCGTTACAAGGAAATGAAAAAAGGCTAGTAGCGTTTAGCCCATGCAAACGTATTCTCCTGTGTTCTTCCCAAAAAGATTTAAAAGACTTATAGAGTGGACATTGGGAATATTTTCATACAAAAATTTTGACCCCGAACGTTTTCGATTTTGACACACGAATGCTACCTGACAAGAGGGGCCCATATACTATTTTTGTGTTCCAGGGCCGCGGTATCTCTTTCGAACAGTCCCGCAACCCTGGCCCATATACTAGACAGAACGATTTGTTACTAAGTAGTAACAAGTATTGGATCACGATTCTCGTCGTCTTGTCCCGTCTCTCGCTCATGCGTATTTGAATGTCTTTGGTTCTTCCTGAAAAATAAAACTAGAGCAAATATTTTCTTTATCCCTACCATGCCGATTTGATTTTATCCAATAACAAAAAAAAATGGAAAGAATCAATCAGATACATAAATAAACAGCCACGAAAACGGACGCTAATTTATAAAATGTTTATCTAAATGTGATACATAACATAACATCACGACTGTAATCCCTCAAGGGCTCGGCAGACGTGTATCTAATAGTTGGGTGTATTATTAGATACACCTGTGCAATTTCGCACATTATGTTTGAGATCTCATGTAATAGGAGGCGAGACTATTGCGATCAATCGGGCCATAATCCAGAATCCATAGCTACTACTGAGAAATTCCTGATGGAAAAACGTAACAAAACTTTGCCCGACCCGGGAATCGAACCCAGGACCTCAAGCTCGGCAGTCGTGCTTGCGACCACTCGACCGCCGAGGCAGTTAGACATACAGTAATAACTTACAGTGATCATAAGAATATTTAACCGTGTTTCCCCATCTCCCCATAAAAAGGGTAATGTGTGTGTAAGTGCTTTCGGTAACGCTAATCCCATTGATCCGTCTGTCTATTTGCTGTTAACCTAACGCTCTAACATATCTCATATAAGTCACCAGCTTTAACTCTCTCGTTGAGAGCAAGTGCCGCAGATTATCAGGTTTATGTTTTGATTGGCTGTCAATATTTTATGTCTTGATTTATTTTGCTAAGAAAAATAAAATTGGATTGTAAAATTGTGTGAATTTTATGTGCTAACTCTAACTTCGCTGACGCCTTCTATGTCATACAATAAATACATAAACTGACGCATTAATCCCGTGGTGGTAGGGTGATGTGCAGATAGCAGAACGCCACCTGCTATGCTTTTACTTCGTCCACGTTCATAATTATATCTGGTCATACACGTAGCCGGTTGCGAGTACTACGCACCTGACCTGTCTGCGTCATAATCTATGAGTAAAAGGACTCCTTGTAATCAACTTCTGCTAGACAAACCCTAGTCTTGTCTCCGTTAATAAAACTTCATAACCAACAATCTCTCAGGCAATATTCAATTTAATTGAATAAATTAGTATCTCAGTTTCAATTACTTTAGCAAAATGCCAGCGGTGGCAGCCATTGCTCAATCTTGAAGTGAGACCAATCGTTTCTAATAAATCCCTTGAGAACGATATATTTATTCTTGTTATTTTGGGAAGTGGGAAATAACACGGGATGGATAAAATGGCGGCAGGTCACGGAAACAATCTGTGACTCCTACATTCCCCTTAAACTTAAGAGAGAAGAGTTTTATAAAAAATGGTTAGACCTGCTGTCTTGTATGGACAGAATGTGGGGGCAAAAAAGGAATGAATGAAAGGCATTTGCATGTGGCTGAGAGGAGAATGCTGAGGGGGATGTGTGGTGTTACGAAAATTGATAAAATAAGAAACGAGTACATAAGAGGAAGTGTTGTCTGAAAGTGGCGCAGGTAACTGAAAAGTTGTGTAGTAATTGGCTGTCGTGGTATAGGCAATTTGATGCGGAGGAATGAGGAAAATGTTGTAAGGAATGTTTTGGGTATGAATTTAGACGAGTATAAGAAGAGAGAAGAGATACGGGTAGAGGAAAACCAAAAAAACGATGGATGGACTGTGTGAAGGATGATATGGCAAGAAAGGAGGTGTCTTAAGAGATGACGAGTAATAGAGAAGTATGAAAGAAGAAGACTGCTGCGCCGACCACAAATTAATTGGGATAAGGGCAAGAGAATTATGATTTTGGAAAATGAGAACATTATTAAATTTTTAAATAAACGGGATGTATGTTGCTATTAGATCAGCTTAATTAGAAATAAACTCTTCAATTATGCTGAAAAAATTATAATGAAAAATCTTGCAGTCTTACGTTCGGTTATTAACAGCCTGCTGAGTGATCGCTTAAATAAAATCCTGACTACGATTTGCAAACAGTGATCGTAGTAGGTAGGTAAACTAGCTATTAATATAATAGAATAAGATACTCATATGTATATCATGTAGAAACACCACTAAAGATTTTTTTATGATTCGATTTCCAATTTCATTGCTCTTTTCAACATAGCTGTTTATTCCGATACAATGCCATTCACAGAAATATATTAACTCGCATCAAAAGACTTATTACAATTAGTTTCATTCGATAACTACGTACAAAATACCATTAAAACTTTTAACTGACTCAATCAATTTTACATCACACACAGTGAACATCAAAAGAGTTAGCAACTCCATCAAGTAGGGTAACAATTTAACTCTTAACTGCGTAATCTGATTAAGTATCAACAAGACTTCTAAGAAAACGTTACTTTAAACAATTAAGATTTATTCTCTACATAGCAAAGTTATTAAAACTTGGAGTGTATACCAGTAAGGGTGCTTATTCATCGGCGAACGCGTACGGGATGGAAGCTTCGCGGTTTTAGATACTTTGACTGTGGGTAACTTTCACACGTACAAATTGATGTACTTTACCTGGATCGAAAGGTTTGGAGGTCATAGGGGAGCCTTATGCCCAGTAATGGGATGACACAGGCTAATAGTAACTTTGGCAAAGGAGATAACTAATAAACGCAATAGAGGAAACCCTGCAGGAATTTAGTTATTCACGCCAAAATCAGCCTGTGTTCTAATTCAGTCCACCTTTAAATTCACCAAAAACCTATAGTGCAAACCCCTAAAATAGGCCATATTTAGTACCTTACTTCTGTGCGAGAGCATTCAAAGCATTTGCAAGTTCTTCTAAAGACGTTCGCGACAACTGCTCTCTTGCGCATACAAAGATGAGAACACCGCCTAACATTTGAGCAAAGTGGTGGCAAGAAACAGCTTGGAGGCAATTAATAGTGCGGCAAACGAAACAGTTCAGTATTACGACGTAGGAAGGTAGTTAAATGAGCGACATAATGAAACAGTCCTTGTACTCGTAATTACTTTTACTTGAAACACTTACATGTTAAGTTTCTTGAGACATGTTGGGCGGAGTAAAACTTTGACGGTGCATCTTATTCAACTGTGTTACCTACTATGGAGGAGCGAGGAGTGGCAATTATAGTTTTTCAATGTAAATTCTAACATTTCATCGGCCTAAATGAAACAAATGACTTCCTCTTGGCATTGAATGTGTTCTCAAAATAATACTGCTATCCATAATATTATGTAGATATTACTCGCTATATTATCGTTAATATATTATGATGTTGCTTATTTTTTAGCTTGGTAGCTAATTGAGTAGATACCTTGTATAATTGATATTTATATTTTGTTTTGTCTTAGTAGTACATTAATTACTAATAAACATGTGTTATGATGATGATTGATGATTGAGCACCACACCCAGCCAGGAGCAAGCCTGACCCGGATAAGCCGGATACTCCAGGGGGCACGATTTTGTGAGGAAAGACATGCTCTGGGATGGGAAAGGAAGCCCGACCAACCGCGGCCAGTCGGGCACAATCAGCCGACTATGCAGCCTAGAGCCAATATAATTAGTAATAAACATGTGTTATTCATAAAAATAATAGATGGCCACACAAGCGAATTAGGTAATGATAGCTGTATGTCGAAAAATAATCATTTTTTATAACCACAGTGTTTTCACGGACGTATTGGCAAAAACAAAATGTGTGCAAAACTATGTTTTCAAAACATAAACCTGGCGTCCACTCAAGGCCTCTCAACACAATAGGGCTAAAACAAAATAGTCTATTCTAAGCCCGAATAGGTAAACACGACCCAACAGGACAAACAACTCACGAGCTAAAATCCTGTTGTTTCGCTACAAGGTCAACAAAGAAACGCCTCTTAAACTTAATTAAAAATTAAATTAAATCCCTAACGGGAAGTATCTCCGAAATTACAAACCTCCAGTGATTGATTTTGCTTGAAAAAATAGAAGCAATTTTTGTGAAGGCAATATTTCACATAAATGGGGCGTGCGATGTTGTCTTGTTGCTCCTCCTTAGGGTACTTTCCCACCAGAGATGGGCTAAGCTTTGTAGCGATAATATGTGTGTAATATAATTATAAGTGAACAGTATGATTTTAATGGCGTAGCTTGGTTTATCGCTTGCTACTAACTGGGTTGTGGAGGTTAGATAGGCAGTCGCTCCCATATAAAATACTGGTATTCAGCTACATTCGATTGGACTGGAAGCCGACCCTAATATAGTTTGGAAAAGGCTAAGCAAATTATGATGGCTTGGTGCATTTTTTTACATACAAAGTAAAGTCCATCTTCAGCATCTTAAAATGCGGACAAACCAATCTGGACAAATTGCGGAACGGCTGCAGTTAATCGACACCGAGAGGTCCGATGTCAACCACCACATAGATCCGTTGAAAAAAAAAAACCTAATAGCTAAAAAGCTAAGCTTCTCCGCTTAGCTACCTCGCACATCTGGTGGAGAGGCAGCCTAACCCTGCCGTACCCCCAGGCTATAAGGGCAAGTTGATCAAGTTCATAGGTCGCTCCACTGAGCTGGGGTCGGGTAACAAATTACCCCTATTTATTGTGAAACAAGTTTGCCTATCAGCAATTCAGCAATTTGGTAAAACCATTAAGCGGATAATAGTCTCATTTCAATGTAACCGAAGAATATCGGTGTAGCAATAAATTGTGTTTGGAACAGGTTACAGAGGTTGGTTTCACGTTTCTAACAATGACAGTGACGCTTTGGAGATTGCAGATTTTATTTTTTATGACATAAAATAAAATCACGCCTGTAATATCAGAAGGGTTTGGCAGACGTGTACCTAATAGTCCACCCTAATTTTTGCGTATGTTTAAGTTAATAGGCGGCGAGCCAGTTGCCATCAATCGTGCATCTAGTCTCCGTGGCTGCTACCACAATATAAATATGGAATCCATATTTATCCATATTTATACTGTGCTGATAATCCATATTTATACTGTGCTGCTACTGAGATATTCCTAATGGAAAAACCCAAAAAACTTGGCCTCACCTGGGATTCGAACCCAGGACCTAATCAATCAGCTCAGCAATCGCGCTTGCGACTACTAGACCAACGACGCAGTCAGCTTATTTATTACTAACTGTTGCCCGTGGCTTCGCTCATGTTTTGGTCGGAAATTATCCCACGGGCACGTTGTAAATATAGCCTATGTCACTCGGGGATAATGTAGCTTCCTATTAGTGAACGAATTTTTAAAATCGGTTCAGTAGATCCAGAGATTACCCCCTACAATAAACTTTACCTCTTTATAATATTATTAGTATAGATTTCGGTTTTAATTTTGCTTGAGGCTCTCTTTGCAAATCTTTCTTGAGGATTGGGTGATTTCTGTGTGGGTTTTAAGAATCTATTGATGTTTGTATACGCAAGCTGTTTCTTAGCTCATAGCTTGCATGAACTACACCATTCTTAAGGTGTGTTTAAACCGAGTGGACTTGTCCATCGTTTGACCTTCGATGACCTTCATACTCCAACTAGGCCATCAAGTTCTCATCAAGGTGTATGAAAAGAGCCCAAACACGATATAGGTAGCCGTTGTGGACCTCTTGTAACTGCCTTTCGTCTCCATCATCAGACAAATCCAGATCTGTATTATGTTGTATTGTCATCAGTACTACACGTGTGTCAAATTTAAACTTGATACACATATGTAAAAAATCAGTAGGAAAAAATCCAATCAATCCCAGTTTTTCTATCCTTAGGGGTGGATTTTATTTTCCAATATTAAAAGTGGCCAACTGTGAGATAATTATATGCTCTCTAATAAAATTAAAACTTCGAGCATTAAAAAAAATACACGACGAATTGAGAACCTCCTTTTTAGATCATAAAGACTGACAGCCGATCAGCAGTCTTGTCTCCGACCTTACCTTTAATACTATAACATACATTATGTCTGATTTACGCCAATAACCTTTGTTCATTGTAGCGTTCTAATAACGATGTTTGACACTCGACCTTTTGGTTTAAGATGTAGGTACGATATTATAGTAAGTAGACAATAATATTCTGATGAAAATGCTGAGATACGATACGATACACTGGAACACGTACACTAACTGACACGAAAACAACAACCAAGTTCCAAGAAATAATAACTTGTAGTGCTTGTTAAACCTGTACTAAATAATTACGTGTACAAAAGACATATTTAGTAGACGAAGACCGGTCCACTTAGACAAGGTTTCAAGTAGAAATACTCGCTACAAATTAAGTCGATTTACTCCGACGACCCTAGGAACAATATACTACGCTAGTTTACCCACACAAATCTAGTCTTTACGTCAGTAACAATAGAGGTTGTTTTAGTTTCACGGAAACATAGTAGAGGGTAAAATTAAGGCGCTTTGCATACTTTATGTGGAACGCTTCTGATGTTTGGGTCATATTTACGGTGTTTATTTTCTGACATCTGAACTATGAACTTATGTTTTCAGGAAAATGTTTCAATTAAGAGGCGATTTCGAATGCTTTGTGTTTCAAATTAAAGTTTATAGTGCTTTTGTACAATGTTGTGATAGATAAATAGGACTCGCTACGGATGCCGTGGAAATAAAACGTTTACCGAATAATTCGTGATAAAATAAAGATAATTCTATACTATGCAGATAGTAACAAGACCCTTTACGAAACCGTCAACCAAGCATTCTGTACATCAAACTAAGTAACTTTACGCAAAAATTATTGCTGGGAAACGACTTTTTTTTGAGGTGAAAAATCACTTTTTACGGTAGGACTCAATGTAACGCACTGAAAACATTGTGCTGATGGATAGATTGAATAGTACGGGGATCGTGGAGGTGTTAAAGTAAAAATCATACATTAAGAAGATGTATTAAAAAAAAAACTTGTAAAGTTGAAAGTTGGAACTTTGAGGTATGGTCTAGACAAAAAAAAAAAAGACTGAAATGACGAAGAAAACTAGTGCCTTTGGACTTAGTTAAGGGTCTTGTTACACCCTTTATATATTCTTGAAAACGATAAGCCATGATGCTAGATTTTTTTCATTTTTAAGATTCAGGCTATCAGTATCTTGCAAGTGTCTACTACCACTGATTGAACACTGAAGGATTGTGATTAAACCTGGACTGAATGGTCGTAAGAAGTCCATGCAGCGATATTGCACGAGGTATGGTCACCACATTTTTAGCAAAACTATTGCAGATTTATATATATTATATATATTTAGAGATTTTCATTACTTTATTTAAAAAAGTAATATACAAAAAAATAATCGAAACTACGAGTAATATCATACATTTTAATATGAAAGTAACTTTGTCTGTTTGTCACCATTTCACGCTCTATTAGTTAAACGCATTCGGATAGACAATGAACTGGATTAGGACATGCATAATCAGCCTATATGTTCCCACTGCTGGGACACACGGCCTCCTCTCTGTGAGAGTGAATGGGATATAATCTACCACGCGGGCCCAGTGCGGGTTGATAGATGTCACATGTCTTCGAACTTTAGTTTCTAGAATATGCCGGTTTCCTCACGATGTGGATTAGGACATGAGGGACTTCAATCCCGGTAATAAGTGGCAAATTTTCCCCCTGGGGGGTTATTTCCGACATCTACATAGCCGAATCCGCGGGCAAAAGCTATTCATAAATTAAATAATCAATCAACTTTCTTTTCATAACGCAAACTATAATCTAACAAAAAGAACTCCATTACTCAACAAACATGCAAACTAAAATTGCTAACTAAACCTTGCTTTACTATTTATTACTGAAAACGACTAGCTTGGCAAAAGCAAAGTCCTCTAAAACAATTAAGGGTGGGGTAACGAACGTGTTCCGTTTCTTTTGTTCCATGTGTACCTGCGTGAGGGCCTTAATTGCGCTTAGTCGCAGTGCTTGTAAAACAGTTAACTGCGACACGACACGTCATAAAGTAGTCGCAAGTATCGCAACTGTTGTGAATATAAAATGTTCATAGAGCTCAACTCGCGGTGGTAGTAAATTTTCATATTCAGTTTCTAAAACTTTATTTTATTGAAACTGTTGTTTTTCATGTTACAATAGTTGCTGATTTTCGATGGTTTTTATTTCGATTTACTGATACCTATAAGTCTTGTTATAGATAGGATATCTATGTCTACTGATAAAGCCTTGTTTAAACAGGAATTAGGATTTAGGTTTCGCAATGGACTAGAGATAAATTTGTCTGAAAAGAAGAGTGCTTTAAATCTATCACTATGCCTGTTAGATCTGTGATAATCTTTATACAATTTTACTGGCTGTATTCAATGAAGGGATGTGTTTTGTTTGTATCATACATTACTTCGCATTCTGAGGAATTATTTTAGCCATGACATTCTACATATAAAATTATGTTATTTTGCAAAACTATATTCCAATTAGTAACCTCACTTATAACTATTCACATCACGGCATAAACCAACTACCCACAGCTGTTCCGTATAATAAAGTTTTCTGAAATTAATGCGGAACCCTACAGAGTGAAATAAAACTAAGTTTACTGTAATATGCGGCTTGGCTGTTGGTATTTAGTTTTTATTTTCTTTGCCAGGGAAGTTTTTAGTCACGGAGTTGTAGTGTTTTGTTAGCTTTAGTGATCACTGATATTTGAATCGTGTGGATATAATATTTATCGACAAGCTTGCTTTTTTTAAATGGGTATGGCATTGGTTACATTGATAAGTTTCACTAAGGTATTTTAATTTTCTAAAGCTTTTTTTTTATTCGAAGTCTGAAAACCGTGGTATTATTTCAGTGGTTCGATGAAACCTGTAAAAAAATTAAAAGTGTATATAGTACGTAGAAAATGATAAAAACATTAGATAGTTGAATAATATTTTACAGTACAACATTGCAAAAACAACAATACTGTTTCTAAAAGGAACATAAAATAACACACAACGGTAGCAAAATATATTGAAATGCCGAGCAATTTTTCCAACCTTTTTAAAGGCCCAAAAATACAGCCAGCCTCAATTCCTAGGAAATTGGCCGCAGTTATGTTATGTGACTACACCCACGGCCTGCCAGCGACAGCTTAGACTGTTGTGGGTGGAAAAATATAAAAACAAACGCACTTTTTTCGTCCACAAAAAGAACGTTTTTGTAACTGAATAGACTAATGAACACGACATAACATTACGCCTGTAATACCTGAAGGGTAGGCAAATATGTATTAAATTGTTGTTTATTTAAAGGCTTGTTGTCGATCTCTTAAGAAATCAATACCTATTTGTGAAGTCGCCATGAATAAGAATTGCAACTTAGAAATCCGACTGCACCTTCATGTGGAAATAAAAACATCGACATTGAAATAGAAATGCGAGTAGGTACTTAGGTACTATTTTAATAAATGCGAAAGTTTTAGAGGATGTTAGCTACTCTTTCACGCAAAAAATATCAAACGACTTTTGATGAAATTTGCCACACAGATAGTTTATAACCTGAATTAAATAAATAATTAATTAATTAATTATTAATTAATTGGTTTGCTTTATCCCGTTAAATTGATGCCTTGGGACAGTTACCGAACTTCATGTAGGCGAAACCGTGGTAAAATATAAATGCAAGCATCCATTTTACAGTCACAGCGAAAAACTCACACAGTTAACTGAATTTAAACGAACAAACGTGAGTTTGTTACACCAATTCAAGCGTAATTACGCCTAGTCACAGCCTCGTAACTATTCATAGCACGTCATAAAGTGCTAATCACTGCTACATGGCTGTTTGTTTACACTGTGTCAGCTCATTAGTTTAAACATTAGGCGGGTGATAGACTGGAGGGAATGTATGGAGAGACATGCACGGTGATCCTTTTTTTGGGAGATATTCTTTATGAATTCGATGTTTTAGGATCCTTTAGTTCATCTTTACTGTTTTTAATCAAATATGGGTACAATAGACAAAGAGCAAAAATTGTGGAAGACTCGGAGCTTCTTTTTAGGAAAATCATCAATCTCCAATCCTTAGCTGGGTATAAAGCAATTTCAAACCAGTTTAGGAATCATTTATTTCTAGTCTTACAAAGCTATTAAGTAACAGTATTTATTTATTTAAGTGGTTAACCATAAATTGTTTGCCCAGTACCTACATTTATAAAAAAAAGCAATGGTTATAAGGATGGTTGGTTAATGGTTACATTTCTAAGTGCAACAATTAATGACAGGCTAACACCACATGCACTATTTGTGGTTATAAGGTCCCATTAAAATACAGATGTAGATGGTCAAATTATAACACAGCTTTCAGTACGTCTAACCAAAGATATCGAAGCAAAAACACTGATTAAAGTGATTTTATTTTGACTTAATGGATGTGTTTATTATTATTGTTTATTATTATTATGCCGGCAATTTATCATTTTAGATCAAAATAAAATCACTTTAATCAGTTTTTTTTGGATATCGTTGGTTAGATGTACTGAACGCTGTGTTAAAATTTGTCCATCTATTTAAATTGGACCTTATGTTATAATATTATGGCACTCACGCAACACTTAAATTAATATATTCACCTTATATGTAGCTTATTCAATCAGCTCCATCCTTTTAACGACAACCACCGCAATATAAACCAATATGCGACCAAATTAATCTTAAGCCTTGTTCAGTCCAAACTCCAAATATACTTCCATACAATTTGCCGGTACAACGAGACAAGCCACTTCCTTATACCAAGATTACTATTCAACAAGCGAGCTGAAACACTCTCTGCATATAATTCCGCGTATTTGCAACCGTAATACGCACACTGATTGTTCAAAATCTTCTGTATACATCTAGGGGTAAGGTATACATGTTTGTTGAGCAGTTTTGTGGTTCGCTGATTGGCTGAAAGATAACATACAGAACCACTGATTACATGAACTCTGTTTTTGTTCCTAAAAATGGATTTTCGAAGAACATTAATTCCTAAATGTGATATTTCTACTTTCTTTTATATTGAATTTTGTTGGTAATCTTTATCAACTTACTATAAATCAATGAAAATTTGTAATTAGCTGCCCTCAGATAGTATATTATAATTTGTAGCTCAGCTGTAAGTATTCCAAAGATCATGACATTATCAAGTAATGATTGCAATCAAAACGCTAAGAAGAAGAAATAACTGATGCTGATGAATATTTAATAACCACATCCATGTCAATAAAGTTATATCCAAAAACTAGTCACTGTACATACATAAGTCATCGTGATTGGCGTCTCTACGATCGATGTTCCCAGACTTATATAATATGTATAGCCTTAAACGGTGTTCGTTTTTCGCGAACTTTAGCCTCGCACGCAACCACCAAATGTACTTAAAATGCCGCCTGTATATAAAGTAGGGGAAACCGGGTTACTTGGGAACCGAAAGGCATTTAAATTTAAAGGCTGGTACGGCTTAATAAAAGGCGATCATGGAAACAATTGTTGTGAGGTACATAATATATGTATGAAGATTATAATAAGTAAAATTTATTGTTTTGGGTTTGTTCGTTTTTAATAAGTAAACGTGTTATTTATTAGTTTTGGGAAGTCCATATTCTTGATTAAATACATGTTAGAAACAACTACAAGAACAAATTGTAAAACATACATACGGTTTATGGTATCGGTATTTAAAACAATTTGATTAAGTACCTAACATTTTTCGAGGAAACAACGACAGTCATCGTCAAGATTCTTCTGTTGTCAGCTTTCATGTGTAAACTTACATTTATATTGAAAATTTTTAAATAGGTCAAAGGTGCCAACAGCTGAACTTGGCCTTTGCAAAGGACATACAAAATGAATGATAAGGGAACAATGCAATCAAAATAATGGTTGCTGTGTTGGCGGGCACAAGATACATGTGTACACAGGAGATTTCTACAGCAAATCCTTTTGGTATAATCCTTTGGCTACCTTTTTAATCTGACTGAAAAGAAAAGCCTAGGCTCACCTATGCATACAATGTTTCTTTATCTCTCTCTTTGAAAAATACTGAAATCAATAGCGCTTTTTGACTTTCGTGTCTTACAAGACCTCGTTGAATAGTCTTACAAATTGAGAGGGTTGAAAAGTTCTACCAGTTCTCTAAGTATGACAATGACTCTTGAAACTGCATTCATGTGGGGTTCTTTGGTAAAAAGACAATTGATATTTTGCATGAAAAGGCATTGACTCATCTTTGTGCCTTGCCTTTTCGTCTTTTCTGACTAGGTATGTGAAAAAAGTTGCATATAAGTTGTAAGTTAAATAAGTAGTAATTCGATTTTAGAGATTACAACGCTTCAAACGAATAGAATATTCCACTGGGGATCTTTTATTTATTCTTTTCACTCGGATCAGCACGAACTGTGTAAGAATATTTGTTGCCGAAGTTGGAGAAATATCATGACAGCAATTTCTTATCGGGGTCGACAACCCAGGACATCGCTACTAATGCAGTCTATAGATCCTTATTAGACATAAACCTTAATTTCTGTTTACCCCTACAACTAATTAGTACTAGGCAGGTAACTGTTAGTCGTAGGTAAATCACTTCAATCAAATTAGCGGTTTAGGTACTATAGATAATATCTCCCTCTAACCGCACAATCAGTATAATGAAGTGGTCAATGCAAGAACTGATAACAGGTACCTAATACGTCTAGGGTTAGACAATGCTTGGTAGCATAATCTATCTGTATCGTTCACATAGGAACATATTAAGGCACTGACAGCCTCTCTCTGGGAGGGAGCGGACCGCGTCTTATAGTTTTTGGTTCCAGGTCATCCTGATTTTTTGATGACGTTTTCCTTCACCATTTGGGAGCAGCTTAATAGCCTCCAGTATTAGTTAAGTAATAACATACAGTACCTGGGCGACCGAGCTCGACTCGGATTTAAATAGAGTAAACGAATTTTCTCAGCTATGAAATCTAGCTAGATCGATATTGCAACTTTCATCGAAATCGTTAGAGCCGTTTTCGAGAATGTGATTGCAAATATTGCTCATGTAATAGTATACGATTTGTGTTTAACTTAATTTCTTCCACTGTGCCTGCGCGTAAAGCTTCTGAAAAACGATATAAGGACAAGTCTCCGGCACAAACACCGTTCACTGAAAACGCTCATCTCTCAAAGCGAATCACTCTTGGGCTAACATATTCTGAATAATACCTTAACTCATAACCAACATAATATTTAGACGAAAATGCAATAACAAGTCTCTTAATGTGTGTTTTGTGGCATTGACATAAGGCTCAAATTGTAACGAATCTCACGCGACCATAAAATCTAACAACAGGCATTGCTTTGTCACTTATAACAGCCGCGAAGCTCGTAGAGAGCGTAGAGAATTTCATAATCTAGCGCAAGCAATGTTTTACAAATATTTACTCCTATTCTAGAATCATAACTGAGAAAACATTCATGGATTGCGCATCTATATAGGATGTTATTTACTGGGCACGGGCAGTAAATGGATACGTTCTTTATGAAAATGTTCTCTAGATTTCCTGAATAACTTACTTTTTTATATGAAAGCTAGTACCGTCTAAGTTTACCGATAAATTTACCAGTCTCATGCTTACATTAATGACTACAAGGAATTGAGTCCGTCTCTCTACGTTTATTTTTACTAGTGCATCAAGTTTTAGTAAAATAATTAAATAAACCCAGCTTGAATAGCAATATATTTTATACTGACTTCTACTCGCGACTTTAAGAAATATATGTTTCATTCTTTGGCAGTTGATATTAAAACTTATCTCATAATTACACTAGCACATTACGTCGTAAAGATTATTTTCAGAAAATCGCAGCCTATCCATTCATAAATACAACTATTTCATCATATATCCAAAACTCCAGTAAAGTTAACAATAAGTCAGCAGTTGCCATTTGGCGGCGTTGCGAGCTCAAATGTCCCATCGCACATAATTTTGCACATTTGCAAGCGTAATGCAACCCACTGTGTTTAGTTTTAGCGTCTAATTTAAACTTTGAGCTGTCTCTTTGTTTGAATCTATTGCGTTTTGGAACTATTTTGATTGTGAATGAGGACTGTTGCTCTTTGACTTCATTAAACTGTTATTGCAATTTGATTTTAGCTTGTATTGTAAGCAGTCATACTAACGTTGTGATTGGTTTAACAGCAAAATCAGCCAAGTCGCACGACGCACCTCTGATTTTTCGGATTCATGTGCGTATTGTAATTATCACTTGTTTCGGTGAAGGAAACATCGTGAAGAAACCAAACCAGCATGCCTGAGAGATATTTCTCGAATGAATGTAAAGCCAAGTCAGAGGCCCATGGGCGGCGTAAAACTCTGACACTAGATTAGGAGCTAACTACAAGAAAAAGCAACCAATAACGTTGCAACTCCTGGCCTCTTCTCTGTAAGAGGAAATGGGTGACAATCTGCCACGTAGGGAGTTCGTGTTGGTGAATATCTTGACTATGATTTCTTTAACCGTTGTGAGAGCAGTGGTGATGAAATGAATCGGAAAAAATGCCTGGCTTTTTTTTTTTTTTTTTTACCGATGGGAAATCATCAAATAACCCCTCCCGCTCTGGGCTGAGCAGGAGGGAGTGTCAGACTTTTACTGACTAAAACCCATCCATGTTCCTTCTTTTGCCCTTTGTGTTCCAGGGCCGCGGTATCTCTTTCGAACAGTCCCGCAACCCTGGCAGGCGTCGGTCCTTACGGACCCCTCCCTGTTTGCTGACTCTCCTTGAGGCGCGCGTGGAACACGAACGCGCCGTCGACACGGCCTGTCGTCATAAGACGGACGGACGGCGAGCTAGCCCATAGCTCACCGTCCACAGGCCCGCGCCTACGGTGGCCGGGGGCCACCACGTGGCCCCCGACGCCCGATGCGTCTCCTGCGGCGGCTGGGACGTGAGGTTCTCTCCCTCTCACGTTCCGCCACCTCCTTCGCTAGCATGACTGCTTCGCAGAAGGAGGTGACGGCGTCCCATTCCGTCTCGCTCCGGACCATGGATTGAACCAAGGCCGGAAGCGAGAGGTCGCCGCCGCCGATCGCCGCTACGAGGACACGGCGGTGCTCCGCCGACGCGGGGCAGATCTCCACCGTGTGCTCCACCGTGTCCTCCGGTCGATCCTCACAATGGTAGCACCCGGGCGTTTCCTCCCGCCCGATTCGGTGCAGGAACCTCCCGAAACAACCGTGTCCGGTGAGGACCTGCGTCAGGCGGAAGGTGAGGGCGCCGTGGCGCCTCTCTAGCCACTCCTCAAAGAGGGGACTTATCGCCACTATTGTGGCGTGCCCTGCACGGGGTTGCGATAGTCGCTCTCTCCATGTCGCCATGAGATCGCGCCGGAGGTCTGTCCGCTGAGCGACAATTTGCCGCGGCAGCAGAGTTACCCCCCGGCGTAGTGCCTCCACGCGCCATTCGTGTAGGCGCGCGAGGACTATCGCCTCCAGATCCCATGGCGGCAATCCGGCAAGGAGGCTCGCCGCCTCGCCGGAGATCGTGCGGTATCCCCGGACCAGCCTTACGGCTACCACCTTTTGGGGCGCGTTCAGGTAGTGGGCGGCTCGCCGCCTCAAGGAACGCGCCCACACCGGGGCCCCGTAAAGGGCCATGGACCGCACGACCCCCGCGTAGAGCCTCCGGCAGGAGGCGTTTGGACCCCCCAGGTTGGGCAGGAGCCGCTTGAAGGCAGCCCCGGCCCGTTCCAGTTTGGGGGCCAAACGTCGGAAGTGCTCCACGAAGTTCCACCGGCTGTCGAGGACGAGACCCAGGTACTTCAACGTCGGCTCGACGCCGATGGAAACCCCTCCTACCGTGAGCATGGATCCCGACGGTGGCGCATTCCGAGGCCCATGAAAGCACATGGCCTCGGACTTGTGCAATGCCACCTCGAGACCCAATTGCCGGATCCTCTCCACGACCATCGCAACCCCGCGTGTCATTAGCTCGGCCGCCGCCTCGTGCGACCTCCCTTGTGCCAGCATCAGCGTGTCGTCTGCGTAGCAAACTACGCTGACGCCGTCAGGGAGGTCGGCGCGCAGCACCCAGTCGTACCCGATGTTCCACAAGGGCGGCCCTAGAACCGATCCCTGTGGAACACCGCACGACATCTCTCGCCGGTTCCATTCTCCGTTGTGACCAGGGTAAATGACAAACCTGTCCGACAGGTAGTCCCCGACCACACGACGAAGGTAGGTCGGCACCCGGTGATACCGGAGTGCCTCCCTGATGCAGCTCCAGGGCATGGAGTTGAAGGCGTTGGCGATGTCGAGAGACACCGCCAAGACCACCCCACCCCGGGACACCGCATCCCCCGTCGTGAGGGCTCTCACGCGCATGATGGCGTCCACCGTCGAGCGCCCCCTGCGGAAACCAAACTGGTGTTCCGCAAGATCCGGCCCCATCTCCGCCAGGTGCCCGGCGAGGCGGTTGGCAATGACTCTTTCAAAGAGTTTGCCCACCTCGTCGAGCAACACGATGGGCCGGTATGCGGACGGAGAGTCCGCAGGGCGCCCCGGCTTCCGTATGAGGACCAGCTTCCCCGTCTTCCAACGAAGCGGGAACTGGCCTCTCTCCAAGCATGCGCTTAGGAGCCCCTCCAGTCGGGGCCCGAGAGCCTCCAAGGCCAGGACCCAGGCTTTGCCAGGTAAGCCATCGGGTCCCGGGGCGGCAGTTTTGGCCTTAAGCCTGCCTACCGCCACTCTCAGGTCTACCCCGGTCACTTCCGGAATGTCGTCATCGTCCTCTGGGTGGTCCGCTTCCAGCACCGCAAGCGGCAGAGCCATAGGCGGGGGAGTGTGCTCCCCTCGCGAAGGAAACAGAGCGCTCACCACGTCCTCCACGAGCTCAGGCCGGAGACTCTGCGTCAGCGGAGGGGCCCTGGTGCGGAGTTTATCCCGCACCATCTTATAAGGGCGCCCCCACGGATCTCTGTCGAGAGTCTCCAGCATCTCCTCGCGGGCCACATCCTTGGCCCGCAGGACAGCCTCTTGGAGGGCGGTCTTCGCCGCTCTGTATCCCTCATACAGCTCCGCCTCAATGGCCGCCGCATCCGGAGGGCGGATGCGGAGCCTGCGATGCCTGGCGTACAGGTGCCGCGCATCGACGCACGCCTCGCGCAGAGACGTCAGCTCTCGCGACCACCAGTACACCTGACGCCGGGCGCTTTCTGACCGAACCCGGGGCATAGCCACGTCACATATATCGGACATGGCCTCCTGGAACCAACCCGCCTCATTGTTGACGTCGGCAGGCCTGTCCGGTGATGTCACCCAGGCCTGCACAATCGAGGCTTCCAGGAGGAGCTCCCGGTCCAGCTGTTTCAGCGCCCAACGCGGACCACTCGGGGCCTGTAGGACCGGCGCGCTTGGGGTCTGGGCGGAGACGTCAAACCGGATATACCGGTGGTCGGAATAGGTCTCCACCCCCTCCATGACGCGCCAGTCAACGACACGCGGTGACAGAGCGGGGCTAGCGAACGAGATGTCCACCACCGACTCGCCCCGCATCCGCACACACGTGGGAACAGAACCCCTATTTAGGACGACCAGGCCTGCCTCCAGGGCCCAGTCCTCCACCATCCTTCCCCGCACGTCTGTACAACGAGAACCCCAAGCCAAGTTCTTGGCATTGAAGTCCCCGAGCACAAGCACGGGGAGGGAATGTCTTCCGATGACGACACTCAACTCCCTGAGGGAGTTGTGGAACTCGGCGAGAGTATGGTTCGGGGAGAAGTAGACTCCCGCTACAACGATCTCCCCGAACCGTGCTGCTACGCACCCCCGACCCTTCCTGACACTTTCATGGGTCGGGGTAGCGGCGGCGGCCGACGAAATTATGGCCACTGAGCCGCTAAGGTCCTCCACCCAGTCGTCCCTGGGCGGGACAAAGTAGGGCTCAGAGACCACGGCGACATTGATCGACCACTGCGCCATGCTCTGGAGCAACAGATCCTGAGCGCAGGCGCAGTGGTTGATGTTCGCCTGAAGGAGGCGTAATGGGGCCGTTATTGGCACTCCATCACGGTCTCCACTCGGGCCCCCTGCGAGGGCCCCGCTGCGGGAGGAGCAGCGACGGCGGTGGCGGCGGCAGCGGCGACGGCACTGGCGGTGGCTGTGGCGGTGGCGACGGTGGGGGCGGTGGCTGAGGGCCTTCCTTTGCCCCTGGCCTTGGCGGGTGGAGCGCAGGCCTTGCTCCCTGCCCGGTGCTCAGCCGGCCCGCCAGTCGCCGCACATGAGACGCAGTGCGGCGTGGCGAAGCAGGCCGCGGCCTTGTGACCGGGCTGACCGCAGCGGAAGCAGAGCCCACTGCGGTCCACCTCCGAGGTGCATTTCACTGACACGTGGTGCCCCACATGGCAGCGGAAGCACCTCAGAGGTCTGGGCTCCAGCAGCTTCACCTGCGCAGACACCCATCCCACCAGGAGCCTTCGGCCCTCCACAATATCTGAGCTTTTCAGCTCTGAGCTTTTCAGCTAGAGCGTCAGCGGACGAGCCACTGGTTTCACCGGGGATCTCCAGTACTCGAGCCCCTGTCGCGGTGACTTTAAGCCGGAGGCCCCCGGTGATTCCAAGCTCGCCGAGGTTCACCGAAGCCTTGGCCTTCGCAAGCACGTCGCGGTAGGATACGCCCCTCTTTTCCGCTTCCGGCTGCAGTGTGATCACTACAGCCGCGGTCTTCGGGGCGCGGAGCCTAGCCGCGACGCTTCGCGCCTTGTGCTGGCGTCTCCGCTCCTCATTGCGGGCCTTTTTGGCCGCCTTCCTCCCTTTTTTCCTCTCCCCGACCATCTGCCACCCGGCTTCGGCCACGGGAGGCTTAGGGGGCTGGGGAGCCGCCACCGAGGGGCAAGATGGCTGAACCGCCTTGCCCTTCTTCTTTCTGCGGGCCGCCGCCTTTTTAGCCGGCGCCGGATTTACCGGAGCCGTCTTTTCGGGGGCCGACACAGCCCTGCCGGAGGGCTGGCTGGACGGCCCAGGTCCAGAGGCGGCAGCCGCAGCAGCCGCATATGACAGTCTCGGGCTTGGGCCCGAGGCTGCCTTGTTTGCCGCCAGGGGGGGGCGCAGCACAATGCCCTCCAGGACGGAAAACCGAGCCTGGAAGGCAGCCAGTTCCTGCCGAATCAGGTTCAGGACCTGATTCTCCACCGGCACGGGCTGGCTTGGTCGCTGCTGGCCCTTTTGGGGCGCCTGGCGGGAGCCTGACTCACGCAGACTGCTCAGGTCTGCTCGGAGCTTCCCATTCTCCTCCTGGAGAAGCTTTGTGGCAGCCGTAAGGCGGGCGACCTCCGCCCGCAGTTTGGCCACTTCACTCGGCGGAGGCCCCGCGTAATTGGCCTCCGCTGCCGCCATGATGGAGGCGGAAGCCGCAGGTATGGCCCGTAGCTTAGAAGAAGGCAACTTCTTCATAGCTACGCCCCTTATAGCGGCCTCCACCTCCTTAGCAAACCTGGCCTTACGCTCCGCGTCGAAGCCGCCAGATGCATCCGCCTCTTCGCAAGAGGAGCCCAGACGGGCTGCCCCGCGACCGGCCACCCCAACCAGGTGGCGCCCCTCCTCGGCAGACCGAACCGAATTCTCGGTCGCGGGGAGCCCTCTCCCCTTGCCTCGGATCCCCCCACGCTTACTAGTGGGGATTTTACGAGCCGAGGCCAGCTCCCCTCCCGAAGACGACCCTTGGTCGCCTTCCGGTCTGGACCGCTTGCGGAAGAACTTACTGTTCTCCGCAGCAGCAGCCCCAGTCCTCTCGCTGCGGGAGCTCACTGAGCCTCCCGCGCTCACACTGGATGCGGTGTCGGACTCCGACCCCGCATCCTTCCTCTCCCTATCTTTGCCTGTAACGGCCGTCGTTTGGGTGGTTTTTGGTTTATCCATACTGTTCCCACGAGTATGGGGGAAATAAAATGTCCATCTGGGCGTGCCCCCTGTACCCAGATAAGCCATTTGACATTTATAACCCGCCAGAGGGTCGGCTGGTACCCTGGCGGTGGAAAGCACTAGCGACTGATTGTTCAAAGAACGTTCCCGTCAGCCATACATCCCCTCGCGGTGCTCCGCCGCTTGGGATTCGGGGTAACTTTTTATAGAGGTTTTCTACCTCGCGGTCCGGGCGGTTAAGCCAAGACCCTCGGTCCCTATCGAAGTCGCGAGACGTGATCCACGGCACTTCGATGGTGGGATTACGATATCGACGGTGACAGAGGAGGACGCATCCTTCTCTGTCTGCTCGGAGGCAGGGTGAGTGCACACCGAGCCCGCCCTAACTCCTCTGCTATGCCCTCTGCTTATCAGAGGGTCACGCAGAGGAACGCACCTTTGGTCCATATTGGACCCCACCCATGTCAGAATAATTAGCCGCGGCAGTAATGCTCCCCGAGGGATAAGAGGAAATTCTCATTTCCACTCATTCCCCGGAGAACAATACTGCCGCACCCAGGGTGCACCGGCCCAGCAGCTGCTCTTCCCTGCAGACGCATCTAGAGGGACCAGCAGCCGCTAAGCACACGTGGAGGACTTCTGACATCGCACCCCAAAAAAAATGCCTGGCTGGGTTTGAATCTTCGACCTACGACAGGCGTAGTGGCTGAGTGACTGCTGCGCTTCGTGTCGCGGGTTCGATCCCGCACGGAACAAATATTTGTATGGTCAACAGATAGTTGTTCTTGGTCTGGATGTTTTTGCATGTGACTTTGAAGATTTGTAAACGCACCCATGACACAGGAGAAAATCCTTGTTCCACACAAGGATTTTCAAAACACGTTTAAAAAGAAGAAACCCGGAGCAATTACCCGCGGGCCCACCCCTAATAATTTTCAAGTTGAAAAAAAAATGAATCTGTTAAATAATTAAACTTTAAGTAGTCACGTAACTCCTCGCCACTAATTAACTTACGTAAGCATGAAATCTAATCACCCACATATGTTAGAAGCCAGCTGGGTTACCATTTCCCATTACCATTTCTAAGGAATCCACAACTAGTTAGTTAGCGAGTCTGGTTTTATAAGTAGTTGTAGTTGCTACCCTAATCAACTCGAACCGAGGTTCTAGCTCGACCTGTGTAGTGCAAGTTTTGAACAGTGAGAATACTTCATAATTATAATCCTCTGAACTTACCGAGTGCAGTAAGCAGTAAAAAAGTTTTCGAAAGGCATTAATAGCCTAGCCTTTTCCCAACTATGTTTTAAGTCATCTTGTAGTCTAATCGGATGCAGGTGAATATCAGTATTTTACATGGATCGACAGCTTATGTATTTCCCATCCGTAATCCGGGAACTGGGCAATACAATAACCCTTCTGTACATCTGGGTGTCAGACTTTCGAACTTTCGAATTTATTTTTTTAGTTGTTGATTTTTCGGGCTAATATTCACAAGTTTTGAATTAGACTTGACCGCAGATTGCAGATCAAGACTTTATTTTTGTGAAAAACATTGTTCGTTAAAGCCGTATCCCACTGTTGGACAAAGGCCTCATTTCTCCTTCTAAACCTTTCTGTTTTGTGCAATTTCTGGCCGCGTTTGCCCCGCGAACATGATCAGATCGTCACAGCACCTTAGTCGTGGTCGATTTCCACGGTGATGTTGATAATATTATTCTTTACTAATTATAAAATATTATTCTTTATTAAAACTGTTAGTGAGTTACGACATACTTGAAACATGCAATTACTTTGAGCATGAACTATTTATAGACAACCCACGCTATGTACTTCAATATCAAATACAGACTCAAGTTTCAACCCTCCTCCCTCCTCTTTTGCCTCTTTGTTTATTTGCAACTTACCTTTGCAAGTATTTACCTCCCACGCCGCAAGCAATCATAAAGTTCTACATCTTATTAAACCTTCTATTAATGAAATAACATTGGTAGTGCATCGACGTCGCATAACGACATCGTTACGAAAACTATGCTTGATTGATTTCAGTCGTACAAGCATTTCCTATTTAATCATACCGCTCTGTGTATTTCAATATGTCAAGTTGTTTAATATTTTGGTACTAAGGAATAATCTACCAGGCCCGAAGGCACCTAAGATGCCGATTCCTGCCAGCTTCTCTTCTGGGACAAAGCACTCTTCGTAAGCTACTTATTTTAATTAACGTCTAAAGAGTCCAAATAGTTTTTTGGTAAATAATAACAGTACGACACCAATTAAACAATGCAGTGGATGAACAGTGTTAATATTTTCTAGGATTAACAGCTACCTACATCCTGAAATGCTACTCAAATTTTAAGAATTAATTTATGTATAATATATGTTAATCTTTACTGTTTACCAGAAGTAACTGATATTACAGGTAAGAACAAAAACTAGAACGGTGGCCTAAAGCACACCTTGCAAGCTTTTTGTTGCCTACTTACGATTAGATTACGGTTTATTTATTTATTTTAAAAGAAAATCAATTTTTCTTCCTCCGTATTTAAAGATTTTATAAAATGTCTCAAAGATAAGTGCCCTTTGAGTGTTCTAAGGTTTAATATTTAATTAAACCCTAATTAATAAGCCTGTGACCTAGCGCGACATGATCGAGGCTACACTTGATTGATTGCACGAGTGGCGCACTAAATGAGGTTAGAGGCTAGGCGTTAGTTCTGTGACGCCTCACTGCATCCGCGCTCTGTGCACAACAGCGAGAGGAAATCTCATTGAAGCAATGTGTGTTTATTGCATTGGTGTAGTATTCATTAAATTATCAAGGCTAGAGGCATCTAGAAGTTGAGTAGATAGAAGACTACGAGGATACATTAAAAAAAGCCAATATATTTGGAGACTCTACAAAGAAAAATTACAAAAAAAAAACGGTCAAGTGCGAATCCTAAAAAAAATACAAAAATAAACGGTTTGTTGTATGGGAGCCCCCCTTAAATATTTATTTTATTCTGTTTTTATTATTTGTTGTTATAGCGGCGACATAAATAGATCATCTGTGAAAATTTCAACTGTCTAGCTATCACGGTTCATGAGATACAGCCTGGTTATAGACAGGCAACAGACGGCCTGTGGAGTCTTAATACGAGTAATAGGGTTCTGTTTCTACCCCTGGGTCTGGGTACGGATCTCTAAAAAAGGAATCTAATGAAGACAGTACAAGGAAACTGACTGTCTTTTAAAAAGAGAGTGTGACTAAGTAAACCTCTGTCGGAATTTATTACACTAACACATACTTTTCCAAGCGCCTCAAAGGCGGGGAAAACGCTACGCCGTAGCAAACTTTAAGCTACGCCGTAGCACATCTACACAAATAGCGAACGCTTTGCTTGCTTGATATAAATACCATACCACTTTTTTGGTTACCTGGAAGAGTTTATAAGTGGTCGTATCAGCAGTACCTATACTTTAACAAATACGTCATTGGAACTTTAGTATCAATAAGTTGGCCGAAGCACACGCAAAACTGGCGCAGATTGATACATAAATGTCATCCACGCTGCCAAAGTCTAGTAACAATAAACCCAATCGCTCCTGATATAGTTTCAGCCATAAATTCTGCTTTTATAGGTACACGAGTTTGGCAGTAACTCGACCGATGAATACCATCTGTCGCCCGTCGTCTTGCTAAGGCTTCCAAACAGGCCTTGGCCCATTCAGACCTACTCCCCCGTCGTTCCCATCTTGGGAACCTGTCTTTGAAGTAATATTATGCAGATGTTTCAGACAGAGATAGTAATTCATCTCTCCTTCTGTGTAATTACTTTAATTGTTCTAAATATAGGACCGCTTGAGTTGAGGAGGTACTGTTAAATTTTGTAATAATTGAATTGTTTCTATGTGGCTGTTCGTATGTTGTGGGTGTAAATATTTACTCAAAATTAGAGCTAACTATTGATAAACTCTTACTCTCTTGAATACGATTTCAATTGTATGGAACTCATATGTTCTTTATTGAAATCCAATATCTACTTATATTTATCTTTATATGTTCTATATATATATATATAACAAAAAATAACATAACATAACATCACGCCTGTAGTCCCCGAAGGGCTAGGCAGAGGTGTACCTAATAGTACTCCCACATTTTGCCAGTTATGTTTAAGTCCCATGTAATAGGGGGCGATCCTATTGCCATCGGCCGGGTACAAATCTGAGAAAATCCTGAAGAAAAAACAAAATAGCAATTTGCCCGACCCGAGAATCGAACCCAAAACCAGCGGGGTCAGCAGTCCCGATCAAAAGCAAATAAAAATAAAATTAGATTTAGATTAAAATTAAAATAGTTTAAACAATAAAAGTTTTAAATAAATAATGATGCATGGTAACGACACAGTTTTTTTATTAATTTTCGTCATTGAAAAAATATACTTCGTCTATAAAACCAGAACTAACTGCACTTCCACGTAGAAATATTCCATCAATTCAACACAAAGAGAAAACAATAGACAATTGGACATGAATCGGCAAGCGAAGCTCGCCACAGACAAATGACTCACTTCTGATTGCAGTAGTTGGCTTCCATTGATAATGGACTCGTCTGTTTTTGAGCCGGGTTTGAAGAGTAGCGTATAGTATGAATCTAGCTGCAGATTATTTTGGATTGACGTGACCGGAGTGGCTGTTTCACTATAGTTTATTTTGCTAGTAATTTTTTATTTGATTATTTATTTTTTTTGTAAACAGATCTATTTCACACATTTAAGTAACTATTTATCACCACCATTGACACAAAATATAAAACTGCTTCACATCCGTAACCTCACTAATCCAGGTCCAGTTCAAAACCAGCGTCGGGCACTAGTTGTCCGGCATTTTGCTGAACTGGGCCTATTAGGGGCAGCCGTGAGGCACACAGTGTCACATTATATATATTTTTTTTTCGTTTCCTTTTTTTATACTGTGTGCACTTGTGGCATGTGCCAACTAAATGTATTTTGTTTCTTTCTTTCTTCTTCTTTCTATTATCATAATCATCATCATTGTGACCCTTGATTCGAACAAAATTGTAAGTCTTAATACACTAAAATGTTACAAAACATTGCTAGTTAAATAAAACTTGTAAAAAAGTAAGGAGATCGAAGTACCTTTATGTATTTCGGCAGATCGGCAGTTCGGCAGTTTCGTTCGCCGAAATGGAGAATTATAAATATGTGCCAGCAGTAGTTGGAAAACTAGAAGCTTGTCCAAAATTAAGTTAAATTTCTACATCAAAAAATAGAAAAAAAAAGTAATTAAAAAAAAAATGTGATATTGTTATTGTTAGCCTGCGTCCCACTGCTGGGCAAAGGCCTCTCCCGATTAGAGTTCCAGTTATTTCGATCCAGGGCTAATGTGGACCACTGGTCGTTGGTTTTATCCAGCTCGTCCCGCCATCTTCTTTGAGGTGGTTTCCAGAAAGGGTTATTTTGGCCCACAGCTCATTGGTAGACAAATAATAAAAAATGTGAAGAAAAATATAATCGGTCTTTTTATTATATTTAATCGAAAAACCAGACTACTGATAAAAGATAATGTCTGATGAACGATCTCACATTAAGATAATCGACTGTAGTTTAAGATAGTTACTGCGAATAAGAAATATATCGATTTAACCTTGGAAGGTATTCAATATATGTAAACGACTATTTGCTCATCGATAATGTAAATTCTAAACAGAGAGCACGTTTGTCGATTATTCAAATGTTTTGACGTGAATTATTTTATACGATACATAATTAGTTTTGTAAACGATTTGTTGCTCTTAAATTAATAAATTATAATATGAATTAAGTGATATTATAGAAGTGTTACTTAGTGCAGGTTTCAGGTGATTTATTAATTACTTGCCTATGACTTTTTAACAGTCCTTGTATACACCGTTAATTTATTTATTATCTATGTAGAAAACCTCATAGGCTCTTAACCACATTAGGTCTACTCTTCTTTTACAGTACTCCTAAAGTACCATTTTATGTTTCAGTCGAAGCTAAAAACACGAAAGAGAGTTTCTTTTCTGAAAACGTAATGTATATTAATAGAAAAAGTTAAAAAGGTCACAGACTTCCCTCTACCTATGTTGTGGAGGAAAAGTAAAAATAAAACAAAAGAATTCTCCGAATGTTCTTTGTAAAAGACATTTTGTAGTAAGGTTGTGAAAACATTTGCAGGTGAAGACGAACGGTTTGCTCATAAATGTCCCTGAAGGCAGGAAGACAATTTTAAGTTAAAATGAAAAACCTACAAAGTCTCTACTATGGAGGTTCAACTCGATAATTATATATGATAACGAAGTGTTAAAACAAAGAAATTCCTAGGCATTAAGTCCGCCTCTGTACTTTGTGCTTGAAGTGTTAAATAATAAATAAATAAATAAATAGTGCTTTTAAAAAGACATTAAATGTTAAACTTTTATCAAGAGCGAAGACATCAGTGTAATTAAAATGGTTAGACGTTAATTAATTATCTTTGAACGTGGATTTGTTCGGTTAATGCCAAAGGCTCGCAAACTATTAAATGACACTTAAATTTACATAACTGGCAACATCTTTGCCTTACTTTTCGAAAACAACATACGTTTAAAAGATACATAGAAGAAGTTGGTCTTATTGTCCTCAATACTTTCATCTAATAGATCATGACTGTTTACCTTTGCCTATATGACACATAATATCACTGTTAAGTAAGTTTCATAACTGCCACTATATATTGCCTCGTAAAGCACATCTCCGAAAGCTATACATTACAAAGCTATCTAATGTAATATAATACGGTAAGTTACAATCGAAAACTCCAAGTGCAAATAGAAGCTAATAGGGGCCTCGAGAACTGTTGAACTTCAACACTACATTGCTTTAATTAGAAATATAGCTTCGATACACATCTGAAGAAACTTTCGAAACGTATAAAGGGTGTAAGTACGCCCTTAACGAAGTCGAAAGGCACTGTTCTCCCCGCCATTGTGATATTTTTTTTTAGTGGAACATACCTGGAAACGTTCTAGTTACGGAGATATTGCAGGTCAAAGTTTCAACTTTTTCAGAAGTATTTTTTAAAACTAGTTTTTAAGATACTTTACTTTAAATATCTCCATGACGCGTTTACTCTTTAATGCATCTATCAGCATTACGTTTTAAGTGGCATTACATTGAGTTTTATTCACCCCGAAAAAAAAACCCATCACTAATTTTGGCGTAGGGTTGCTTAGTTTGATGTGCAGAATGCTTGATTGATGGATTCGTGAATTTTTGCTTTGGCCACTAAAATACTGCGTTTCAGTAAAAGTATCAAAATACATTTGTATAGACATAAATTTCACCTACTTATAAAACTATAAAGTTTGCATGTATACCATTATGTTAGCCATGAAAAAGATAGTTTTTTGAGTTAAGCGTGAAACACATTTGAATGAACGTTAATTGTAGCTAAACAAATATAAACTTTAACTTACCTTTGTGTTAGTTAAGTTGATTTCAAAAGCTTTTTAGTTTTACCACAGGCCACTGCATTTGAAAAGGAGAATAGGAACGTTTTATAGTTGAATCTGACGCTTTATTTCAGTGAATTTTCTTTTTTTTTTACATTCGGCGTTCACACGACACCAACTTTACATACGAATTAACGTTCATCTGCGCATTTCGTTTTTTGATTATTCGGTAGGCGATTGAAAGATGTGAGTACCGAATTCAAATCTCAGTGCATCAGTTCACAATTTTTTTAATTTTTTTTATTCATTTTGTGATGAAACTTTTCACTTCGAGAGAAAGATAAAAAGCGTCTGTTTAAGAGTTCATTTCGTGGCCCTCGGAGTAGATGTTTACTTCAAACGATTCCTATTGGTAGACTATTTTGTTTTGTTATAGTATTTGCAATTTATTTAAGATCTTGTTAGTCACATTATTTACGAACTACAAATCTATAACCTAAAATAGTAATAAAAATACTTACCAGATCAAAACATGTTACAGGGTGTCAAAAAATTCGTCCACATCGCTGTCAACAAGAAAAGTGCCTGTTGACTGCGATTGCCTTTGTTATAGTTGATTGCTTATAGACCGAAGTTGATTCTAGCTTTTAGCCAGAAAATGTTTAGTCTAACTCTCTGATACACTACCAACACACTTAAAGCCTGTCTTACTTAATAAAGTTTTAGTTTAAATCCCAAGGTTGTCTGGAATAAATCGCCCTGAGCGATAAGTCCGTCAATTTTACATTTAAGGTTTTGATCTGTGGGCAAAAGTTACCTGAGATAAAATGAATATTTGGAGAATAATGAAGCTAAATAAACATATCATAATATGTTTATTTAGCTTCATCATTCCCCTGCCCTTTACCCAATTTATTTGGGGTCGGCGCAGCATGTCTTCTTCTTCCATACTGTTATGTTTATTTAGATTTTACATAAATAATCTGTTTAATTTTTTTTTTTGTACGGTCGTACAAGCTATTTGGTATACACGTGGAAATTTTCACAATCCAATGCCGAAGCGTATACTTTTCTAAATTTTATTTAATATTGCTTTTTCCATTAAGATACTGACTCTTAATGACATAGGCTTTATAAAATAACATTGCAAACAATATTGTCAGTGTACTAGGATTGTGAATATTTCTGCGTGTAAACCAAATAGCTTGTACAATTAAGAAGGTTGATTATTTTGGACCAAGGACCTTTTATGATTAAGCAGCTTACTAACAATTGACTATCTGCCAACATAGATCCCCTATAAATAGAACTAGTATTATAGGTTCGTCTACAGGTAAACGTCAACCACTAGAAAGTCATTGATCTGGTCAAGTGTTCAGCAAACTTGACCACTGGTACTTGCATCAACAGTTGTCTTAGCTAGGAGTAGAGCACCCACGTACGTATGTATAGTATCAATCTGCAAGACTATGTGAAACTTGAGTAGCTTCTGTATTAACCTTCAATCTGATCTGGATACTCTGAAGCCAATACAAGCCTGCTTGAGAAAATTGAATGTAGCATTGACTAAATCTGCGTCATTTATTTGGGTACGTCCCGTTTGGTAACTTTTCCGTTTCGCAAACTAAACAAAATACCATCACAAAAGTGCCGTTTCGTAACTATTTTGATCTTCATACATTGAGTCTCGTTGATAGCCGAGTTCACACAAACAAGATTCATGCAAACAAGCTCATAGTAAAAAACTGTTTTAAAAGCAAGCTTTAAAATAAAGGTGTGACGTATTTTTTTCGTATTTATCACAGCAAACCCTTTTAATTGGTAGGTACCCATATCATAGGGTGCAAAATAAATACTAGACCACCATCTTTGGGAGTCCACCATATAATAGCTAACCATGCATTGTTATCCAAACTAAAAGTGTACCCAAAACGGATGAATTTTAAAAGTCAGGAGCAAGATTTGACCTAAACAAACATTGCAAGTTAAATAAAAGGTTGTAACAAGAATTTGTGTACACCACTAAAAACCCGACTACTGAAAAATCACGATCTAATTAAAATCATTTATTTTTTTCAGTTTGTAGCCTATGTTAAGTACCCGGGCCATAATAACGAATCGATTGACATCTTATTTATCAAAATCGGATGAATAGTTTAGGCGCTACGGAGGACGTTACGTAAATACAAACATACACACATACATAGACTGCTAAAATCATAGGCCTTCCTTTTGGCTTCGCCGTAGGCGGGTAAAAAGACAAGGCATTAGGCACCGACTGCTATCATGCTATTATATAATTTTTAGAAAAGTCTTTGAGTCATTCCAGGCTACTATGAAATGTTGATTACTGGCACGCCATGTTTATTACTCAAAGTCTCAGCACCAACGCTAAAACGGGGTTACCACGAATTCAGTACATCATTCTAAACCCTGCGTCAGTGTCCTTTCCACCTTGTATAAATAAATAATAAATTAAAAAAAAAAAAACGTTATTTATTTATAACAACTTAAACTATCATTACAGGGTTTACCCTAATACGACAGTTAAGAACTTAAACTAATAACCATAATATGTAATTATAAATAATATAATACAATAATATAAGTTAAATAATAAATAATATTCCAAAATTACAAATTTCAAAAATATCAAAATAAAAATTTCGTTTTAAGCAATATTTTCGAATTTCATGCCCTGTTCCATAAATAATTATCTATTCACTTAACTGTGTTTAATAAATCTACTAGACTTTTTTTTCAAACAAAATGGGTAGGCACACTTAGTTAAGGTAAGGTTACTTATTGTACTAAAAGCCTAATGAAATATTTACTTCGATTTTCGTTAATTCAACGGCTTCTGAAATTCAAGTACTTATTTGTGTTCGAAATTAAATTGTTTCAATGGACGGGTTTTGCAAGCTTATCGCGTTGGTGTTATTTAATCTCTTTGAAGTAAAATTATATTAAGACCTTCGGATTTCAAGGAATTCGCTTGCTATTTGCTATGGCGTTCATTATACGATTAGGTATAATGTTAATCAACTTCCATTTTGCAATAAATGTCTTATTCCTGAAAGGCTTCTGTTGTTAACTGTAATCAAGAGTCGACATCAATTTCAATATTTCCAGGAAATAGCGAAAATAAAGCTCTTTGAAACTGGTTAATAAATGATATCATAATTATCTTCGGATATAATCATAATGTGATTTCCGCTAAAACCAATTTTATTTTATTATAAGTTTTATCATTAGCAATTTTATAAACCACGGAATATTAACATTAATAACAATTTTTGAAAATCCAGTTTTATAATTATAGTTTGCTTGTTTTATGTGCTGATAGCTGGTGTACCGAACAAATAAATATATGTTTCGATGGTTATCTTTGAAATGGTGCCACTAATAAGTTTCTGCTGAAAAAACTCAACATCGCGTTGCCCGACCGGTGACCTAGCAATCGAACCCATGACCTCATGTTCGATTCCACCACCTTCAACAGTAGTGCTAGTGACCAACAGACAATGAGGCAAGAAAATAAAATTAGAATAAAAGTTCTGGTTTTAACCCCTATCTTTCTATTGTTCCAGAATGCGAACAACTTGTCCTGCAACTTGAATCCCGACCACAAATGTGCGACAATGTGCCTCGGACACTATAGCGGTGTAGTGGCGACTGTTTCGTGAAATGTTCGCAACACTATGAGCAGAGGCAGCTGGCTGGCGATGGTGGCGGTGGTGGTGGTAGCGGGGGCCGTGCGGGGGTGGGACTGCGTGTGCAACCCCCGGGAGTGCGAGGTGCTGGAGCCCAGTGGGTGTCCCGGGATGGGGATCGTCGTTTGGGATCCGTGCAGGTGAGAATTTTAGTCTGTCGTGGATTATTTTAAAAGAGAGATAGTGTATTTCGCAACAGCGTTGATGTGGCATAGGTCTAACTCTACTACTACCCGCCTTAATTATTCTTTTCGCTCAATTGCGGCATGAGATTCTTACTGCTGCGCAGCGAAGTCGTTCCGTATTGGTCTAAAACAAAGAGATTTAAATGAACTATAGAGCGGACATTCGGAATAATGTCATACAAAAATTTTGATCCCGAACATTTTCGATTTTGTCACACGAATGCTACCTGACAGGCCCCCGTATGACACTAGACAGAACGATTTGTTACCAACTAGTAACAATTATTGGATTACGATTTACTTCGTCTTGTCCCGTCTATCGCTCGTAAATATTGTCTTTGGTCTAAAATAAAAAATGTTACAAAACGAACGAAGCTTCAAGCTTTCTTATCCTATCATAAGGACGCACGCAGTTGACACGAAATCGTGCCATTTCCAACATGTCTTAAAACCGCGAAAAACTTAAAATACTCTCACTTCACCAACCACAATACTCATCAGAAAGGAATCATTTTGCTTTCAAATTCTATGTCCTTTCCATTTAAAGCTGTAATCTGTTATAAACACGAAGATACTAGTTATAAAATTAAAGCACGTATTACGCTAAATATGTTTTTCCAGATTACCTCACAAATTAATTAAAAGTTAACCGATAAGTGCTATAACTCCATTAAGTAACCAAGTGAAAACGCTTTATTAACTCAAAACTTCGGCGTTGTAACCTCTCATCAAGTCATGTACCTCTGACTTTAACCCTTCCACTTCGCCTGTTCTTAAATTTTAAATTCCAAAGTAAGAAAGAAGTACTTAATAATTATTATAAAAAAAGTTTATTTTATAAGTATGCTTTTAAGAGTTCTTAGTGAGAACAGTTCAGAGATTATAAAAAAAGGAGCAGAAAGTTTTCAGGAAACAATGGCCTCCAATTTTCTATGGAAATGTTTAATGCGTAATGGATGACTATTGTGAGCTTGACTGTAATTTTCAAGTCCATTTCTTGATTTGTTAGGCACATTTGATTGGTTCTAAATATATCTAACTATATTTCTATTACAAATTATTGTAGGGAATAGCAGTCGCTTAATGTAAAATACTGGTAACGGTGGTCTGGGGGTGGTGGTGGTGGTGGTACTGGTAGCTGCATCCGGTTGTACTGGAAGCCGACCCCAACATAGGTTGGGGAAAGGCTAGGCAGTTGATAGAGAATAGTAGGAAAGCATCAAAGCAAGTAATTTCTGCTTACCCCCACGGGAAAAGAGCGTAAGATTATACATATATGTTTATGTAGTGTCTACCCATAGGAAATTTCTTTATAACAGAACTGGATGCAAACAAAAAAAAATTTGAATGAACTTCCGGGTCTGGCTGTTCTGGTTATCTACCTATGTACCTCCTTATAAGATTTGTCTTAGTAAAACACAAATTCACAGCATAAATCGCAGCTATTTTAAGGTCGCCCGGTCGGTTTCTCTTGATGCAGCTTAATACCATAACCAGTATTTTAAATGGAGCGACTACCTATCTGACCTCCACAACCCAGTTATTACTCAGAAATTCGATACCCCTTGGTAAGACTGGTTGTCTGATTTTCGGGCCACAGACTACATGTAACGACTGTCAAAGATCTCCAAATTGACTCCAAAATGAACCAATATAATGTACCTAATGAATGAACCGAATGTTATGTAGTGTTTCTATTATTCTGTTGGTCATGTGTCCTTAATTATTATTATTATTTTTTTTTTTTTTTTTAATTTATTGTAATTTAATGTTTAATGACTTGCGTTTTTACTTTTTCTTATATATAATACTGACCTGTAATTGTTGATAATTATTAATAAATAAACTAAACTAAACTAAAAATAACTTATAAGACGCTAACGAATGATGTCTTCATTTCCAATAACGAAATTCTTTCCAATATAATAACTTATCTAACAGGACCATATAAAAGGAACTATCTTTTAATAATTACCAATTAAGTTTCGGTGTCCATCAATAAGTAATTTCTAATGACTAAAATAGAATCAGTCAAATTACTTCCCTTTGACTTTGATCCAGGACATTATGAAGCGAGAATATCTCAAGGACTATTATTAACTTTTACTTTATATAATAATAGTCCTTGAGAAATAATAAGATAAAGATAAATTATTTATTAATAAGTTTTTTTGTTACTTTGCGAACCATGACACAATAATACTATAACCTTCATGAATGTCTCCTACCTACTATGTATAGAAAAGGAGTGTATACGAGTACGTTAAATGCAATTATGCCTAGCTCGATTAAACTCTAGTGTAGAAGTCCAGTGATTGCATGTACTACTGTTTAGCTTTAGGTCCTGGGTTTGATGCTCGGGTTGGGCAAAGTTCTATTGGGTTTTCCATTAATTAATATTTCAGGAGAGGTCCTAAGTCTGGTGGTTCGTCTGTATTACATGGAACTTAGACATTACTATAGTTATAAGTGTACACGGTAAAACTCAGCCTAACCTTTCGGCGACATACAAGCTTGGTGACGAATGACGATTCTAGTTGACAGTATAAAATCAACTTTACAAAAGAATAACAATATCAGACTATTGTATTCAACAATACTAACAGAGCTATCAAAATCAACATTGACAGTCACATTTATGCATGTATTCAGCAAGTTTTGGATATGAAAACATTTATTTTATGGTTACTGAGAAGTGCAACAACGAACTAAAATAACAAAGTTAATTTGATTATGTCATGTTGGAAAATTGTGTTGAAGCGACGGAAGTGGATATAAATTGTGTTTTCGATAAATATTTTTTACTCACTGATATATTTTTACAAGACTTTTGAACAATTTTGTGACATGTGTCAGACGCTGGACTCTAGTGACTGTTAATTTTTGTTTTATTCCACGTTCGAACGGTCATTTGTTCCTTTTATTCATTCTTTTGATGATTCCGATTCCAACATCATTGGGTCGGTTCACTTTTGAACTAAATTTTCACGATTGATTGACTGTAAGATGTCAAATGAAAGGCAAACAATGAAAACAAAATTTTTTACGCAGTGCAACCGTCCATAAAACCAAAACCGTGGTTTTTCGGTCACAAAAAAGCATCGAAAACTGTTATTTCTGTTCTATGTAGAATCCGCTTAGGTTTTTGTTGCACTCCCGTCTTTTTACACAAAATTCATGTCCGTGACTCCTCTCTCTGCGAGTGCGGGTTGGAGGAGGGCACCCTGGATCACATCTTTTTTGAATGCTCTAACAATATACCACCTCTAGATTTGTATAGCCGTCTTCCTAAATTTAAAATCCCTCTTCCCATTAATTTCCCCTCCCCTTTTAACATATTCCTCTCCTGAACTGCTTGTGGCGCTGATGATTTTCATCCGCCACAATAATATAAAATTATAATATTTGTTTCCCCATGTGTGGATGCGGTCTATGTATATTTTTAATGTTCTAACACTTATGTTTTTTTTTTTTTTTTTGTTTTTGTTTTTTGTCAGTCCAATACTAACCCCACAAGATCTACATTAATTTCAATGTATCGTCCAAGATTTTTAATATTTCCTTTTTTTTTTTGGATACACACTTGCTTTTCCAATTCACTTTCGACATTGGCAGAATGGTCGACATCGGCTTTGTTTGCCATAAAAAAAAATAGAATAGAATAGAATGAAAACAAAATGAAACGTCTGATTTCGCTTTTAAGGAGTCAGCCCACAACACCGTATTGCGCGATATGGTATGATGTAATGGGCAGACTCTTTACGTTTTCTTTTCTCTCTTTTAGACTCGTACCGTTGATGACATCACAAACATCGAGCATGAAATTTTAAATTTGATTCTCGAATCGTGTTGAGATATGGACTTTTTCCTTTATGATTTTTGTAGTAATGTGTTAAGTGTCGAAGGCTTGAAATATATTGCACGACAGGTGAAATATAGATTTCATAACCCATCACCTCGCGGAATACAGCCGTGATGTTTTCAGTAACAGACAAATTATTAAAAGCTTATGAATATTTCGAATTGTTACAAAATATGGAGAGCAAACCCACTGACACGTTTGAAACGTATATTTTATTTAGACAGCCCCTTTCATCCTTCTTATGTACGAAACAAAATGGTCGAACGTGGGATAGGATTTGTGTGAAAAATGTAAGAGGGAACCGTTCAGAAATACATGAAGAGATAAGCTTTTCAGAACAACTCGTTCAATGTGGAAAACAGAAGTATTTACTTTTGAAATAGGAACAGTTTTGTGACTGGAGATTTTCTTTTATATTTAGCTAGGGAATCATTATTTGTGTTCATCATCATCATTTCAGCCGAAAGACGTCCACTGCTAGACATAGGCCTCCCCCAAGTGTCGCCACATTGACCGGTCCCTTGCGACTCGCATCCAGCGGTTCCCCGCGACATACACCAGGTCACCGGTCCACCTAGTGGGAGCCTTCCAACGCAACGTCTTCCAGTTCGCGGTCGCCACTCCAGAACTTTTCAGCCCCATCGGCCATCCGTTCTGCGAGCAATGTGCCCTGCCCACTGCCACTTCAGTTCACTTGCTTCACTTCACTTCACTTCACTTTATTTGTGTTAAATCGTCGTAATAGAAGTACACTACACAAGAGGGTTTTATGAAAAGTATACTAGGCCGTAGGCCGTAGAGCTAGGCCATAGCAAAGTGCGCTGAATTTATTCGTTACTCTGTTTTGTAAATTAAACAATAATTCACGCATTTTCCTGGACCAGATTAAAAAGCCTATGAAAGAAAAGTCTGACCAACAAACACTACTTTTAAAAAACACCGTTGCTAGTTGGTTGCCGTTCGCCTGCTGTAGCGTCGGATGTTGGTCAATAGACAATTTAAATAGGTCATAGGTAGGAAATCTACAAAGAACCAACGAAACCGAAATACCATAACAAGTTTATCAGATAATTAAATAACGTAACCGAAAAACGTGAATACTGCAGAGTTTTGGTGCAGTATTTTGCGTCCGATCTATAAACTACCCGACCGATGTTACAATTAAGATTGTCGCTACCAGTCACCGTTCATATTTTATCAAGAAAATACAATCTTTAATTACATTTCTACGTCGAACCATTTCCAATAAACGATAAAAATGTATTACTTTCCCACAAAGATATTATTTCTTGCGCTACAAAATTAGTCTGTGACGCAAATCTCTATCTTCAGGTAATTACATTGGCTTTTACCGAAAAACTTTGGTAACTTTGCCAAGGGATGATCCACTTAGTGGAAAGTTTGCCCGTGATCTTCAAAAATAGGAAGTCGGCCGAACGGCTAATGCAATTACTGGGAGCCAGCAAACTTGTTCGCCACGATTTATAAATATAAACAAAAAATCAAAAAGCAATTTTGAAGTTTCGCGTCTTCTATTTTTTTATTTGAACTTTGCGAACCAATTTTGTATTACATTGTTTGCGGATTTCGGATTTATGATCTGTTTAATGGGCTTGTTACCACTTCATTTGTTACATATTTAAATAAACACACGCCTTTTCCTCATGGGGGTAGGCAGATAGTATAGAATGCCAGGTGCTAAGATTTTTACATACCTACTCGTTTAGCCTTGTCCACTTTTAAACGCCGCCACCGCCCGGTAGAAATTGTTAGTAGTCAATTAAAGGCCTGGTCAGACCAGATGCGTGGCGTGACGTACACGTGTACACGCGCGTGGTGACGCGCGTGGACCCCTGACACACCGGGTTACGCATACGTGTACGCTTATGCTTACGCATACGTGGTACGCACGCAACGCACCGGTCCTTTGCGTAACCAGTAATTCTTGTGCACGATGTTTGAAGAAGATTGGGTAAATGGACCAAGTAGTTCATTTGATGAAGAAGAAGCAATATTAATTGTGACAGAATATTCCTGGGTGTGCCAAAAAACAATGGGTTCAAGTTTTATATGACATATTTTTTACTCTTTGTTTTTTGTGTTGTACAAACAATTATTTTTTCTTTAATTTCATTATTCATCATTAAAACCGAAACAAAACATCACTTACTATCGGTAAAACTTGAAAACAAATACAACTGAATACGTAAGTCACGCGCGTAGTCACGCGTAGCAAAGATACGTGCGTGTTCAAACTTGTTCGGTGTGACGTCCAATACGGAATACCATTGATTACAACGTCATTACTGCACGCATCAATGTGACGATGCTGTTCCGCTCTGCGTAGGTACGCAGCAAGTTTGACACATGGCAGCTGCAATGCGTAGCGTTACGCATGTAGTCTACGCGCACGTGTACGTCACGCAAGTGGTGTGCCATGTCTCCATAAAGTTCCATATATTACAACGTCATGGTACGTGCACGTGCACGTGCACGTCTACGCGTACGGATCCGGTGTGTTTCGGCCTATATCTGTTTGCCAAGTTTCATCGGAAACTGTTCCACAGTTTATGCGTGATGTGATTACCTAATCACTTTGGTACACATATTACACGAATGACAGCAGAAAGATGACTCTTCATGAAAAATATTCTTTTATTAAGAGTAAAACAGTTACAATTGCTCTGGACAAGAATTTTCTGCTTATAACCCCATTATTTCGCCGTAACACCATCAGTGCTCAGGGCCTTATGAGAGATTTAATGTTTGGTCAAGATAATAATATATCGTTGGCCCAAGATACGCGCCGTATTCAGGCAATATAGGGACGTGCACGTTTTATTTATAGCGGTTAGTTTTCCACGGTTAAAGTAAATACTCCAATACACAATTCGCTGCATTATCGAGGAAAAATTGGAGAATATTAAAAGTTAATTTACTTTACATCGAACATTTTCTCAATACTCAAGTAAGCGAGCGCAATAGATGAACAGCCGGGAATTGTACAATTTTAAATATATATTCGCAGTATCTGAAATTATTTTTTGGGATAAAACAACTATTTATATTCCTGCAGTCCAAAGTTGCAATTAACAGGGTCGAATTAAATTGCCTAGCGGAACTTCGTAGATGCGATGGCCTTATAGACCTACATTTCATTAAAAAAAAAATGTAAAATGTTCTAAGACATGTTTCTCTTTGCAGATGCTGTAAAGTATGCGCGAGAACGTTAGGGGAAGACTGCGGCGGATTCAGTGGGACGTGTGAGCCAGGACTCAAGTGTCTCGATGGGTCGTGTTCGCCCATCACGTGAACAAAAGTGAACATTCCTGTAATATAATGTGTATAGTGTTGATAGAAACAATACATATCGCCGACATCGTAGCCAACCAGAGGACCATGCGGTAATAGGCGCGCCGTACACGCTTCATATTGGGTGACAATAAATGATAAGCTACGTAAGTAAGCAAGAGACATTACGGACGAAGTATTGTTACTATGTCGATATGTTGTAAAGATTATTTCTTCGAACGAGCGCAAATTTCATTTTAATGCCCCAACCCTGGGGGAGGCGCGATAAAATCGACATCTTTGTGCTATATGCTCGTTATACATCCATTCCGCTACATAAAGGTTTTTAAGTTTAATGTTTGCTGACAGAATACTCGCTTGGAAAATTACGTAACCTTTTTTCAGATTCACATGGATAATTATGTTTGAATGTTCTTTTTTGTGACACGTACGCGCACTTTTTTATCTGATGATGTTTCCAAAAAGTTCCGTCATGTTACGTTAACATTAAATGTGTTGTTACATACGCGGACAATAGCTATTGTGTTATAACTTTTCCTTTGAAATGTGAACATAAAAGTATTCTGGGGCAAATGCCTAAATAAAATAAATCTGTAAAAATGTATACAAGAACATTATTTTCTTCAGCGTATATTAAATATTATTGTTTGTGAGGTATTCCTTTTAAATTATCAGTGAATCCAAGTGAGAAAAAGGACAACTATTTAAATATTAATTAATATTAATTTGGCATCGTTAAAATTATGTATAAATGTAACATTATGGTAATTATATTTTGTAAGTATGTATTCATTAACGAGCCCTTTCCAATAGAGCATGTCTGATTAAATTTGCTACCGAAATATATTATGTTGAAAGGAAGAATGTGGAAAAATTATAAATATTTTTGTAAATCTGTGTTCCTTACCATTAAACTTCCTAACTTTAAATTGTGAGTCAAAATTATACAGTAAAACAAACCTTAATGGGTAATAATATGAAATGTAAATTTAGAACGTTACGGACATGTAACAATTTTGTTACACTTCAGTGAGCAACAACCCGTTTCGTCTGCGTAAACATAGGTTCAAGTTTCAAAGCTAGTAGCTCTTGCTCTAGTGGTTAAATACCATAATAATTTGTGTTACAAAATGACATCTTGTAAATATTAGCACAATAATGCATGTCTACCAATATTCAAATTCATTCAGAACTAGATTATGTAATAAATGAAACAGTTCGACCATAGAAAGGAGATGTTTCATTTTCGGCCATAAGATGTACAGACAACTGCAGAGAAACCTCACCCCCTAATGGCGCTTTTATACATTTCTAGCGGGTGAGGTTTCTCTGCAGCTGTCTGTACATTTATCGAAAAAGTGGAAAAATTACCACAAATTTAGGAAAAAGAAATCTTTCGAGAATTTAAGCCTGATTTGTTGTGCATGAAAAGTAATAGTTTTTTTTTTCAATTATTGCCATATTCTATTATCAACATGGCGTCTTACTGTTTGCATAGTCTGCTTTCGTTCTGAAATCATGTCACATAAAAACATAATATCACATTGTGAATATATGTGAATATGAAAAGTATGTTTTCTTATAATAAATATTTATTATTATACTCTACATCATTTTCGACTAATTATAAGCAAGAGTGGTGATTTCATCTTTAAAAAATATACATATATATACAATTAATATCAAATAACAATTTCTAGGTTATGTAAACGTCATCTCTACAAACTGTCATGGCTGTCATAACACTCACGACAAACGTCAAACATTTTTAATTTTTATTGTGTGCTTATAAACCATTTTATTATTGTGTAAAAAATGTTACTTTATTCTATTCAGGGGTTTGTTTCCCAGCTTTTCTAAAATGTACGTGTTATGGCCGGAGCCCCATACAAAAATTAAACATCTCCTTTTAAACGCAAAAATATAATTTATAAAAAAAACACATTAAAAAACAATTGTATGATACTAAATGATTTGTAATTAAAGTGTATCTATCTATATTTCTGTGTGCTTCCAGGTTACATGTAGAGTTAAGTTGATAAAATGTACGTATAAAATGTTTCTTAGTTCTGTAAATATGGTCTGAATAGCATTTTTATCTTGTATGTATATTTAGACGTATAGGTTCATATACTGGAATAAACGGTTCTAGAAATAAGTACCCCATCAGTTGTAAGAAAATAATATAATTATTGCGTATTGTATTGCCTGTATTACCACTCAGCGCTCAATATGTTTCCATTTTCGACTCAATTTTGTGGAATTGTGAATACTTATTATTATAGCCTGTCGTTTCGGAGTGATAATAATAGTACCGGCATTGTAGTGTGAATGGAGCCTAAAAATATCACCTTTCAATTGTTTTTTTGTAAAACCCTTTTTTTTAAATAGTAAAAAAATCCTATAAATTTGAATTACTGTTTTCCCTAAAATGCACCTGTATATTTCCGATGTTGATATGTTTTCATTTTAAAACATCGTTTTTCCAATGTTCAGGCTTTTAGTGAAAATTGTATACTAGTGGTATGTTATTAAGTTTTCACCTTCAAATGTTATTTAATACGGCTGATTGGGTTGATATAAGCTGTATATTAAGTTACAGTAACTTGAAAAGCAATTTTCAGTTTCCAATACCCCAGGCTTTGAAATTAGAACTTTCGCCATCTTGAATTTCCCTGCAGACGGTTCGCGTAATTTATTTTCACGTGGAACGAAAAATCACTTTCGATCAAAATCTAATTTTGCCTTATACTTCTCAGTTACCGATTTTTCACGATACTGGAAAAATATTTTTCCTCAAGCAATTTGTAATAAAAATCGATGTAGATAATGGTTTTTATAAAAAGAAAACAGATTCTAAACTATGTTAAATTAATTTGAAAAATTACTTTGTACTCTACACAATGAATTGCAAATTCAAAAGTTTCTAATGTTTCAAATACTCTTGCGTCACAAAGTTATTGCTCATATTATTACTGATGTAAAACAATACTAACAGTATGATGTCGTAAATTATGTTTTTTTTACCCTATTACCCTCCGCCTATGCTCTAATTACCCCCGTGACCTTTTGCCAATGCGGCGACGAGAATAATTATCGGAACCCCAGACTCATCGATTTTAGTTTGCTAATTTTAGGCGTCAGCACTAGAGTGTATCCAAACGAAATGTAACCTGAAATATTGAGTAACTATGTAATAAGTTGTATAAATAATTCAGAGCTACTCGTTAACTGTGCACATATTGAATAAATAAGTTAAAAATCTGTTCCATGTTTGTTTTAATAAAACCACTTTTCAATTATCTATTTAATAGTTATGACGGATTTGGTAAGTATTTATTGGCGTAATGAACTATTCCCATAGTTGGTCATCCCTTGTTGATTGGTTGTTGGAATATCGTTCATCATTAAAATTATGTATCAAGAAAATGCCTTCAAGTCAGTATCAATCACATAAAAAATGAGGTAGCGAGTATATTAAAATAAAGAGTTTTTGAGAATAAAAACTCATATTATTGGGGATAAAAGTAATTTGTTTTTGTCATGAAAACGTAAGCAGGCATCCTGAAGGTCAAATAACAAAACATGTTTGTAAAATACAATGTTCATTTCAAGTAACTCTAAGGGCTCATTAACGGCCACCGCTGCTCCTCACGCACCGCACAACGCGCGTTGTCTCCGTAAACAACATCGTACATTGCCATATGTTTGTGTTTGGGCGTGCAGTAACGCAGGCCGCTGCACGCGCCGCCTCTCCGTAAACGGAAAAAACGCTCAAAGCGCCGCACGACGCGCCGTGCAACGCGCCGCCCGATGCGCCGCGTCTCCGAAAATGAGCACTAAGGATAATATCCAGCCCTTGTTCATTGAATTCCCCAGCTTCATCGTTACAAAGTCACAATCAATGATGTAAGTTATAAACACGTGCAACTCCCTCCGACATATATGTATTTCAATGTGAAAATCATATTACATAGAATTCAGAAAGTATTTTTGCATGCTCGTCTTCATAACGATACGTGCGCAGCACACTAACGAAGAAATCGTACTAAAGTAAAAATATTCACACCGAATTCGAAGTTTGAAATTCAAAACGTAGGTAATATCAGTATTTTCTAATGAGTTGGCATTACTGGGGGTGACATTTTCGATACGAGCGATGAGTATTATAACCATTTATTAGTTTAGACTATTGAACTGTAGGTATTATAGTTTAGGTGGGTGCAAAACCCCAAATCATACTCGGGTGTTATGCTCCAATAGATATTATTTGCGGCTTTGAGCCCAACCCAATATTTGAGTCGGCCCGGAATGTCACCTATCCTTGTGACCTTTTTGTCTAATAAAATGTTATAAAATTACGAATTCAGTGTGAATCGATGTAGGTAGTGTTTTATAACTCATGATTCGATGTTATCGATCTATCGTAAATTATTTTCGCCATTATTTTCTTCTCCTTTCTGCAGAGTGTAGATAAAACTTAAACAAGTTTTTTTTGCAAACTGCCTTGTGATAAAACCATAAAATTCCCAAGACAGTTTAGATAAGTATATCGTAAAACAAGTCCTCGTAGTTTATGTTTTACGTTGGCGATAAACTATCAACTATTCGTTATTTTTCTATCACTATCTTCAAACGAGCCATACGATATTATATCTAGAAACAAGATGTGTCTACCAATAAATTTATTGCGTAACAATTAAATATGAAGTGTAACGAAGTCTCTTTTATTAATCCAAAGCTTTTAAAAATGTTCTAAAACTTTCTTAACTACGAAGGTAGTTAAATTTTTCAGTCATTAATTTCTATGTAAACTTAGGTTATTCAGGCTTTCGGCAGATATTAAAGGTCAAATTCGTCAAGCTAAATTAAAGCCCCGTTGATCTTTTATCTCAATTTCAGCCTAAAATTACTGTCTGGGATTATAATTTAACAGTTATATTATTTGCTTAAGAGCTAAAGGCTTGTAATATATTTATGAAATTATGAAAGGATTTTGCTGCGTAAATAATCGTTATCCATGTTAATGTATATTAAATCTGGTTAAAATAATAAAGGAAGATTTGTTGCCGGGTGATTCTTAGCCGAGATTACTTACCTCATCGCACCCCACGGGAGTCGTCGAGGCTATTTACAGATTAAAAGGTAGCCGAGTGGTATCCTCCTGTGTACCAGTTAAATCTGATCAAAGTATTGCAAAGCCAAAAACCCTTCGTATATTTTCCCAATTGAAATGCGACAGCGTGACGTAATAACACTGATTGCCTATTATACAGGACGAAGTAAATTAACACAATTAAAATAAAGCGCTCATTTTTAACCGGGGTTAAATTGTAATCTTCTTTTACCGTGCTTTCCGGCATTGTTTTGACACGAGGTCGCGGTTACGTATCGGCGAGCTGGCAGTTAAAAGCGCTGTTAAATTTTACCGACCCATATTTTAAAGGTAAAGCCGCGCTTGTAGGGTAAAAGCCGTGTTTATTGCTTGGGAAGAATCAACTGGTTGAGCTTTGGATGCGATCAACAATCTGAGAAATGTAATGTTCAGTAATATTTTATACCTTGAATATTCATTACTTCCGTGTCTTTTAGTCTTATTCCTTATGGCTGAGGGTTATGACCCCTGGGATCTAGTTTTCCTGGAAGTGTTTCCACCAACTGTTTCGATCACCGGCTTGGTCTATCATGAACTGTCATGGAAGTAGCACGTGATCATATGCGATCACTGTTTACACGGAATATGACTGTAACGGAATGCAAAAAAAAAATTGAATGATTTTAAATGAGTTAAAAAACCTGAAATACAGGCTGGTGTAAGTTACCTACATCCGTCAAGGAAGAGGCTATGAAGCTCTCATCCTGTACGAGCAAACCAGTACACATCCAATTCGTGAAATTTGTGTAGGTAGTATGTACATACCTAATAATCGCCGAAAATATTCACTGGTTTAAGAAAAGCCTTGTTTGCTGAAAACGAACCAGTAGGTACCTACTTATCTAGAAATGTAAACGAGATTCAGAAAATTATCTGATAATGTAATGAGGACTGAAAGAATTTGGTCGATGTTAGCAAAAGATATTCGAAACGACTCGCTGGGGAATTGCTTTTATTAGCATTTGTTCTAGACGACACGTTACGTGAATGCTCTTGAATACTCCATTTTAAAATAGGTAAGTACCTCACAACGCGCCTTTTAAGTACCTACTAAAAACATTAAAAAAGGTAATTCAAAAAATCGAGACAAAATAGAAAAGAAATAGAAAGCCCCCCGGCTACCCGCCGGGACATAATCAAAAATTAGGGAGAAAATTATTAAGATCAGGTGGGTGAAAGATGTGGGAAAGAGATGGTGCTAGACGACCTGTATAGTTCTTTCTCATTCCCACACTGGAATTACTCCTGCTTTAACTCCTTGCTCGTCATAGTAACCCCCCAGGTCACGTGGAATATGATTTGTTATTCATTTTTGCTGTACCCTAATTGTCGAGGGAAAAGTGCTGCTGCCCATCATGTTAATTCAATCTGTTAAGCGCCTTTCAAAATACTTACCAGTTAACGTATACAGTAAAAGGGTCTTCTATTTTTATTATTACTAAAAACCCAAAAGTAATGGGTATATTAATAGTTCAAAGCTGCTCACTCCAGTAAGAACGAAAATCCGTTGGAGCGATAAACCGCATTTTTCCGGCTCGATTTGTTTTAAAGAAAATTCGAGGAATTTTGTTCACGTCTAGATTGGACCCGATTCAACCAGTCTTTCCTAGGGGTATCGTGTTACCCAGTACTAACTGGGTTGTGGAGGTCACTGCATGTTAAATACTGGTATTCAGCTGCATACGGTTAGACTGTCAGCCGACCCCAAAATACTTGGGAAAAGACTAGGCAGATTATGAATGTCTCAATTGGACCTCAAACAAGGCAAAAGAGAGAGTTTTAACTTCTTTTTAAAAGACATTGCTCAAATTCAGTGGGTGCAAAAATCTTCACACCACTCAAGCAAGACTGAGTTTCAAAAACGTGAGGAACCCACAGGTTAATAATAAATTTTGAAGCTTGTAACACTCAAGATGATAGGTAGCAACACCTGTTACGAGAACACGCTTTAATCTTATTAATACTGTATGTAATACGGTGCCTAACCTTGATATTCACTTGAATAGGATCTACAGAAATGCCTGAAAACGGCTTACGAAAATTGTTCGACAGCTGTAGGTATTTATATCCGAGTGAAATATGGCTTATTATGTCACTCAACATTTTGGTTACAAAAGAGCAAGTATGTTCGGGGCGCCTGGTAGGTGTTAAGGAAATACTTTCTCCATAATTTTATGGAACGATGACTTCTTTTAGCGTTTAAATGTGTGATACATTAAAAAGTTACAACACGGAACAAAGCAGCATTTAATTTTAAAATGCCAAATGCAAACAATTCGTTTGTTTTTTTCCAAAACAGGTTCACTATTTGATTTATTAGGTTTATTAGTGCAAATAAAAATACACTCGCAAAGAAAACGTTATTTCAACGTTAATAAATAAAATGTTATAGAACTTACACAATTCCGTCCATACAAAACATACATAAACACGGTATATTTACATCACGGCTCCAAATAACATCAAAACGGGGGTTGATGTGTAAACATCCATCGAGATAGGATAGAGCCGAAATCAAATAAACCCAGAACCAATAGACGGGAGGTCGTTGAAACCATTTACATAATAAATCACCTGATTTGATTTGACTCTCGTTTACAATTTCAATGGCGTTGGTCAGAATATAAGAAATTACAGAAGGTAATACTATTGAATGGTCTGACAAAGTGGTTTATGATCATTAGTAGATGTTTATTGGCTGATAATAACCCGCTTAGGCGCCTTCCTCACCGAATCGGTGCGTTTTCGTTTTTGTACCGAATCAGTACAGATTCTTTACAGAGTGCATGTAATCAAATGAGAACTTCCTCACTGAGTAGTTTCGGTACAGATTCTTTATCAAGCGCATACACACGTCTCTGTACCGAGTACTACTAAACCATTCGACTCGTCTGTCCCGTCACTCCCGACCCACCCCGCAGTTCACTCACACGCACCGCAGGACTGTAGCAAACCGAGCCAGTCAAGAAGTGTTTTACGGTAAATAATCTGTACAGATTTTGGTACAGAAATAAAAACGCACCGAACGGCGACCCAGTGACGAAGGCGCCTAAGTTCCTTATTTATCGAAGGTAAGCATGCTGACATAGGTGAAGGAAAACATCACGAAGAACGTTGAAGCACGAGCGCGCAGTGTAAACGTTATTCTAATACGTTATTATAATATGTTACATCATCCAAGATATGAATTTCATATTTATTGTACTTGTTGCAAACAATTTTACTAAAATGCTGTGGGATAGTTGTAATAAGATCGATTTAAAAAAATCTATGTATTCAGGTTACGTTTACACCGCGCACTCGGACTAGAGCCTTTGACTTCTCTACCTATACTAATATTACAAAGAGGGTTTTTTTTTGTAAGTTTGTATGTAGGGATTGATCTCCGGAACTAATAATTTGGATCATGTTGCAAACAATTTTACTAAAATGCTGTGGGATAGTTGTAATAAGATCGATTTTAAAAAATCGCTGTATTCAGGTTACGTTTACACCGCGCGCTCGGACTAGAGCCTTTGACTTCTCTACCTATACTAATATTACATAGAGGGTTTTTTTTTTGTAAGTTTGTATGTAGGGGTTGATCTCCGGAACTAATGATCCAATTCTAAAAATTCTTCTCTGGCAGAAAGCTATATTATTAGTGGGTAGGGCTATAAATGATATTTATATCATGCATATTAGCCGAACTATCACAATTTATGCGGATGTAGTGCTAGTAATAACATAAGACTCAAATCGCTAACCCCCTTGAGCAAGAGTGATTATCAATCCACGTGCCTTTTCTATATGAGAAGAGGCATTAGCCCAGCAGTCTGATATTATTATTGAAAATGTATCGTAGCTATGGGCTAGCTCGCCGTCCGTCCGTCTTATGACGACTGGCCGTGTCGACGGCGCGTTCGTGTTCCACGCGCGCCTCAAAGAGAGTCAGCAAACAGGAAGGGGTCCGTAAGGACCGATGCCTGCCAGGGTTGCGGGACTGTTCGAAAGAGATACCGCGGCCCTGGAACACAAAGGGCAAAGGAAGGAACATGGATGGGTTTTAGTCAGTAAAAGTCTGACACTCCCTCCTGCTCAGCCCAGAGCGGGAGGGGTTATTTGATGATTTCCCATCGGTAAAAAAAAAATGTATCGTACTATAGGTATGCAAGATTGCACGGAAGTTCATGTCAAAATTTTTACTCGTAATTATGAACTGAAGAAAATGGCAATCGATTCTGTTTCGGAACTGACAGACGGCTAACAATAGACACGGATTATCTGGCCACCCTATCGTCAGTGAATTGAATATGACTGTCATCTACGTTCAAAAGGCATATGTGGAAGGATTACTGGTTCTCGGGTTGGTCAAAATGAACTCTCGTTAAATTCAGTGTCCTTTAGTCTCCACAGCTTCGATTTTGGTCTTACAGTGGATTTTAAGTCTAAGTGGTTTTATTTACCCAGTACTAACTGGGTTATGTGGGTCAGATATACAGTCGGTCCATATAAAATACTGGTATTCCGCTGCATCCGGTAATATTGAAAGCCAACCCCAACGCAGGTGGGAAAAGGCTAGGTTAATGACGAATTGTTTTAAAAGTTTGTTAGAATTTAAGGAAATTAGGTTAATTTGGGACAAAAATCATGTTAAATTTTAAAATTCATTAATATTTTTACTTTCATGAATATACAATTTTATGTTTCTTTATTCAATTTAACAATGGCATTGGTATACCTCGTTCGTGTTCCTATGTATGCATAGAGTTTTAAAACCCCGCAACGGATTTTGATGCGGTTTTTTTTTAAGGTTTATAGGTAAGCATAAAATTGCACCCGTGCGAAGCCGGGGCGGGTCGCTAGTTCAAATATAAACACTTTTACTGGTCTAGTTACAAATACACATGATTACAATTCAAATAGCTGTGTCGATATTATGCCATTATTGGAAAACGGCATATGAAACTATGTAATACTGTTTTAAATCATGGACAAAATGTAATCAATTAAATAGTAATCAAAATAAGACACAGGCACATTTGATCCGTAAGTATCAGTGGTGAGAGTAAAAGGCACAGAAATATGTATTCCCCATCTCGTTCACGTATTCAAACTCTTTGTCAGGTCCCAGTTGTTAACAGACAACTGAGGTCCAACAAACCGGCTGTCACGAAACAATTTCTATGAAAAATATTCCAACTAAATTAGATAGTACCAGATTACAATCAACTGTCCTAAGCTATCCATAAACCACAATTATTTCACAAGGGTATACGCTAATAGCGAATCTATCCTAGGACGGGTCTATCAAAATTATCGGGCTCATCAATTTTGATTCAAAGTTGCAATAGTTTCTGAAAGGTGAGGCAGAGGTTAGATTCGGTAATGGGGTGCTAAACATAGCTTCTGCTACCAAACTTTGTTTGTTGAAATATAACCAGGGAATAATATAAATAAAAGGTGAAAAGGACTCCGTCATTCATTCATCACTTTGAATAGAAATTTTATAAATGGAAAAAATGGCTTGGTACGTGACAATGGGAAGAGACCACATGACGTTGGTGCCTTGGAAGATGGGTAGGCCTTTGGTGTGGGACGCAACCTGTGTCGACACCATTGCGCCATCTCACGTTGCAAGCACAGCGGGCTGTGCGGGCGCTGCTGCTGCGGCTGCAGCAATCCTCATGCGGCGCAAATACTGTAACCTTATCGCTAACTAAAGTTTTGAGCCGTTTGGGGTCGAAACGCTCGGGTCATGGGGCCCGAGTGCACGTCTCCTTTTTAAGGATATATCTCGCCGACTGGTCGACACTTTGCGTGATCAGAGGGCTGGCTCTTTCTTTGGTCAAAGAATTAGCATTGCCATTCAACGTGGCAAGCCAGTCTTCTGACATCGATGGGAGGAGTACTTTGACGCCTAAATGTCCTATTGTCGTCGTTGTATATATGTAGGATCTTAGTTTTAGTCTTCTTTTTAGCATTATTTTAGTTATATTTGTACTATGTATATAATGTACATAGTAGATATACACAATTTAATAAATTCATTAAACAAACACAACAGAAAAAAAAATATTATTAATTTTATAAATATAAACATTTTTCAACAGTAATTTAATAAAAACAGCTATTCCATACATTTTGACCGTGTTGGAGTTTTGTAGGAGAAAGCTGGTTTTTTTGAATAACCGACGATGAAAAATTTCTATGGGGGTTCAGAATGATGTAAGTACCTACCGAGTTCGTAGTAACAGTTTTACCGTCGGTGTCTCCACCCTGTACACTTTTCAGCTGAACGCAATGTTGTATTTTAGTGACAATGAGGGCTATCGTTTTTGAGCTCACCAGAAGGCGCCACCGTCGCTTATGATCAAGTCAATAATTATATTTTATACTTTAAAGCACCAATAACTTCATAAAAAGTTTATTTCACGACATAGTGTTAACTTCAGATACATTTATTTACAATATTCTCCCTAAAATTAGCAAGCATGAAACATTTAAGAATCATTTTACCTACGAGTACTAACAAATAAGATTGTTGTTACTGCTGTTGTGTTGTTGGGGCCTTTTGGCCTCGCACAGGTCCTATTTCACTTGTTTTTTCTTTTACTAATGTTTACTTTTTATATAATTTTGTTTTAATGTTATGTCAACCATTTTTTGTATTGTTCTGTGTACCTTTTGCTCTCTTTCTTTACTTAAAATCTTCAAGTCATAATTAATAAGGAACAGCTCAATCTAGACCACAATCGTGAATATTACTAACTATTAACTTTCTTTTTTATATATTTTATATTATTAATAACTTTCTATGACATCTGACATTTCGGTGACCTCGCGCTACACTAGCGCCTCTAGCGGCGAATTCACACGCGATAGCCCCCATTGTGTACGTAGCCAATGTAACATAATTATCTTCAAACATGAAATAGTTTCTGTGACAAATATTGTTTTCTGACTTCCACGAAAACGAGTGACCTCGTTCGTTGTTCTTCGAAGTCTACTCTTTACAACTAGCTTTTCATGCCACACAGAAACTGGACCTACATAGTAAAATAATAACGTCCAAAATATTTGTATAGCTATCTTTCATCAAAAATATCTCAAGTAACATCCCAATAACAGAAGATATGAATCTAGAATACACCGAAAAGCAATATAACCGAAATATTACGAAGAAATAATCAACAAGAAAATGTTTGGTATATTTCCTCCTAGGTCTGGCAAATGTAATCTCAACCTAACATGGCCAATGAATCGAAAGAATTGTATCGGATGATATTTTCCCGATACGCACTGATTTGTGTAAACGAATCCGACTGTTTGGTGATTGATCTCTCGGCTACTGTCGTATAGTCTGATAGACCTACGTGATCCATTCTTGTCAACTGTTAATCTGTTGGATTATAAACGTCTTGTTCACTTAAGAAATTGTAAAATGTGTCGTTCGTTTAATATACCACATTAATTGCAGTTAAGGAGCACCTATTTTTTTTTTATTGAGTTAAGCAACAAACCTTCTCTCCATAACCATACTAATACTGATCATACATTTTCGTGCCATAACAGCTGAACAGACTCCGTTGAAAGGCACTGGATCACCATGAACGGGGTGGTTTAAGCTATTCTATCCTACAAAGTTTTTTTTTTTTTTATGTGGGATAATTTCCGTCATCCACATAATTTTCTGTAAATGCATTATATACAAATTTAAAGTAAGTGCAGATAAAATTACTGTTCTCTTGGCGGTCGCACTTTCTTATTTTTTTTTTTTTTTTTTTGGTGATGGCATCTCGCAGTTCAGCCTCTGAGGCTGGCTACTGCGTAACCGGACTATTCCCTGTGGACGCCTTAAAAATGAATCTAAGGCCTCCAGCCGGGGGCTTAAAACTATACTTAAAAACTAAGCGACCACTCGCAAAGGGCACCCCCTGTGGGGTACGGGCCTCGGCTTAGGGCGTCGCTGGGGGGGGGCAGCAAAGGGACAGGCTGGATCTGAGTGATATTATTTAGGGGCTGGTTTAAAACTACCGGCTCAGCATCGCGGGCTGGCTCTGGCAAGGGTCGGGGGGGGTTCGTTGAACGTGGGCGTCTCGTTGGGCCTCGGCAGCGAGGACGGAAACATGGTGGTCTGTATTTGTGTTTACGTAATGTACTGGTTTCCCTACTGCTCTCCTGGAGGAGGGTGATGGGGTCATCGGGGGTGGTGAGAGCATGTCGCGGACGGCGAACCATGCTAATACGCGAGGGCTCGTATCGGGCGGCCGATGCGATCAGGGGGTTCCTATGCTTGATAGCGGAATCGAAGAAACGCTTGGAAAGACGTTTCATAAACGGAGCTAAGGTGGGGATCCTAAGGTCTAAGTGGAGACTGTCATTACGGACATAATAGGGGGCACCGGTGATTTTACGGAGAAAACGGTTCTGAAGGGTCTGCATCCGGTGCAGATGACGCGGGTGGGCATGGGCAAAAGTGACATAAGCGTATGTCATAATGGGACGGATGACGGCGGTATAGAGTCGCAACTTGCACTTAAGTGACAATTTGCTCTTTGCCGTGATCATAAAATGGAGCCTACCCATGGCAAAGGCAGCCCGGTCGCGGGCTGCTCTTATATGCGCTGCAAAGGACAGGTGGTTGTCGAGAATGACTCCTAAGTACTTGGCTCGCTTCTCCCAAGGGATCGGCTTGCCGAACATAGTGATCGGAGAGGGGACGGGACGTATGAGACGCGCCTTATGGAAAAGAACTGCCTGGCTTTTATCGGGATTAACCTCGATTCGCCACTTACGGAACCAGGCTCCTAAAGCATTGGCTGCTTTTTGGAGCTGACGGGCGATGGCGTCTTGGCCGTGCCCAGTATAATAGATTGCCGTATCGTCGGCGAAAAGGGCCAAGTGAGCCTTTTTGCTCTTGGGGATATCTGAAGTGAATAGAGTGAATATGAGGGGGGAAACGACAGAGCCCTGAGGGACTCCCGCGCGAATGGGGTGGGGGGAAGAAAGGGTTTTCCCTATGCGATAGCGGAAAGTGCGATTCGCCAAAAAGTCTCGCAAGATGAGCACGAGACGATCAGGCACACCGAGCTGATACAGCTTTTATATCAGCCCGTTATGCCAGACTTTGTCGAACGCTTTCGCTATATCGAAAAAATAACACACCGGTCATCGCTCCACGCTGGAAGCCAGCGCTCAAGTGCTCTACGATGCGGTGGACCTGTTGGACGCACGAGTGTTCGGTCCTGAAACCGAACTGCTCGTTGGGAATGAGGCTCTTAGCCTCGGCAAAGTCTTTGAGGCGCTTATAAATAAGCCTCTCATAGATTTTACCGAGCGCGCTAAGGAGACTGATCGGGCACTTTCTTACTTGAGTTTTAAGCATATATTGCGACCACTGGTTATTTTTTAATATTAAATTGACCTACTCTTAACCTGATGAGCTAGACGATGGAATAATCTAACCCGAAAGCCAATTATCTCTTTGCTTAAATAGATTCGGGTTATATGAACTCGGGAACACCGACGCAGGCAGGGAACTGCACTCCTTGGCTGTGCACATAATAAAAAATGTAGCAAGGAACTTCGTGCGAATTTGCACAATATCGATAAGGTATGGGTGATAACTTGCAATACGTCTTTTTTTTTTTCGCTTTGGAAATCATCAAATAACCCCTCCCGCTCTGGGCTGAGCAGGATGGAGTGTCAGACTTTTACTGACTAAAACCCATCCATGTTCCTTCCTTTGCCCTTTGTGTTCCAGGGCCGCGAACAGTCCCGCAACCCTGGCAGGCATTGGTCCTTTCGGACCCCTTCCTGTTTGCTGACTCTCTTTGAGGCGCGTGGAACACGAACGCGCCGTCGACACGGCCTGTCGTCATAAGACGGACGGACGGCGAGCTAGCCCATAGCTCACCATCCACAGACCCGCATTGCAGTACGTCTGGACTCCCGATGGAAGGTGGGAGATGATGGAATGAGCTCGTGGAGCTCTTGAGCTCACTCACTGACGTTCAGTATGTAAAAGACCGTTCCTCTTTCAACTAAGTCAACCCCTCCACCTCTCATCAAAAATCTCCAATATAATAAAAGATAATCAGAATGTCAAGCACCCACCTATGAAAGGCTGCCTTCAAGATCCCTTTAACCAGTAAACGAACATCGTTATTATCAAAATTTTCTTCAACACTTGACATTTTCTTCAGGTATTACGTACTCCTTTTATGTTCACATACTCATTAGGAAATGTTCGAGGAACGAAAAGGTTATCCGTAATAACGTCGCCTACCTACTTGGGAATCAAGTACGTACCTACAGCCTTATATTTTGCCTTTACAAGGGTTTTTGACAAGGACAAGATAGGCATCTCTCTATCTATAGTTAGTTTGTCATTACCGGTGAGGTCAGGTTCACCTTGCCTGACCTAACCTACAATCTTTCTGAAGATCTTCCGAACTAAACACATTTAGGCAGCTGGCTCACCCAATACTAAATAGGTACAATATAGCTAAGTTTTAACGGCTTTTATTTGATATACAACTACTCGATTCTTAAGGTCTAAAATACTGGTTTTTGTAAAACCTCACTAGTTTTGTACAACAAAAGGCATGTATTGTAATCAAACAAATAAAACCACAATATTCTTGTGAAAGTGTTACATATCCAAGTGTGAGATACTTTTAACCAATAATGGTGGACGAGACATAAGAAATAGGCCATAAAAAGTCTTACATTTATTTGCTTCAAGATTCAGTAAAATCTTTGATCCGATCGTAGGTGTTATTTATTTCGATTCAATTTTGGTCCAAACTACACCGAACATCTTGAAAGGGTTCGCTGGCACCAATGTTGGCGACATGTATTGGTCCAATATGGAAATATATCGTAATGCGCATAAATCTTCGCCTGAACTCTGGTTAACATGATCTTGGGACCTCTTAATGATATTTTGGGTTGTCCTAACGTTGTTTAGGTGGGATCCGATAATTTGTTGCGATAGGCACCTCATCCATCACGTTTGGTGGGTGAGGATGAGGGGTCACTCCAGTTTGTGTTACATTTGGCAAGCATGAGACCTTTATTACAGTTTGCTGATGAGCTTGAACCCAATTTATGATTGGTAAATAAACTTGAGTTTCAAAACTGGACTTTATATTCAAATATAGTGTGGGTTCATTACCTCAAAAGCTATTGATAGCTTATCGTTTGCGAAAATTGAACTTTTGAAAAGGCATGAGGGAGAGAATTTAAATTAAAAACAATAGGATCCATTTTTTGTATAACTATGTACGATACAAACTGCCCTTTTAAATATTCTCAACATGAAAATGAACCAAAAATCCAACCATCCAATAAAAATTCCGGAATCACCAATATACGAAAGATTAAAACGTTTCGATGCAGTAAATTTTTTAGGCTTTAGGCTTTGTATTTTTCACCATAAAGATCTAAATTGTAAACGCGAGCATCACATGAGCATGTCAACTCCAGCCGTGATGCAGAATAACAAAAAAAACTGGATAAACCTTGTAAAAAAAATCAGAGCCTGCTATGCCGCTACACAAATACCGCCATGCAGCTTCAGTATTTTATTTAAATATTCTGCCGCAGTTTTATTTGGGAGATGAAACGTATCAATGGCGTCGGAAAATCCTTGAACCTTTGAAGCCGTCCTTTATACCTATAGAATTGTGTGCGAAAACTATAAAAGTATATTATTATCTCTACCCAACACTGACGCATTTTTTTTTTCTTTTTTTCGGATGGGAAGGCATCAAATGATCCCTCCTACTCTGGTCGGAGCGGAAGGGAGTATCAGACTTCTACTGACTAAAACCCATCCATGTTCCTTCTTTTGCCCTTGTGTTCCAGGGCCGCGGTATCATCGCAGCCCAGGCAAGCATGAGTGGTAGACCTGACCTGTACACTGAATACTTTGAAATAAATAAATTATTATCAAATATTTATTTGGAAGTCTGCGTAGTGCGAGAATCACATCACATATTATTTCGCGACACTTACGAGAAGACGAGAGGCTTACGTCCAGCAATGAACTTTCGGCTGAAATAATGGCTTAGAAATTCTTACTAAGGAACGCAGTAGGTAGCGTTCAGGCGCAGTAGGTAGCGTTCAGGGGGGCTAAAATAGCCGCTTTAACAGAATAATTATACAATTCGTATGGTTACAAAGTGACAATTCATAATATTAACTGCGTCTTTCACCAATTTTAAATTTTAATGTGAATCACCGCATCTGATATTACATAAATATATATATATATATATTTTGTTAAACATTGCCCCACACTAGAAATTTCTTCTGTATCGTGGGTGCGTTTACAAACATTTAAACTCACATACACAAACAGCCAGACCCGGAACAACTACCTGTAAATCATACAAATATTTGTCCCGTGTGGTGATCGAACCCGCGACACGCAGCGCAGCAGCCAATCGCTTAGCCACTGCGCCAACCGTGCCGTCAAATTATTATGTATAAAAGTATTAAATTGGTGTGGTCGGCACGCAAATAATCGCATGTGTCCCATTACCCGCTACCCCCAATCGTGATTGATGAAGGCAATAGCGACGTCACAGTTACCCTCAATATCGGCCATAGTCTCTAAAATTGTGTTGACCAATATAGGGCAATGTCCAGCAAATTGTTGTCCCTCTTTATTAAGTGATCGTTACCAGGCAAATACTCCGAACAAAATACACGAGTAATATGTTTATTTTTTTAATACTGGTATTTAGGTTGTAAATAAAAGATATAGAACTTTATAGAACAAAACAGTCCTATCTTATGTATGACAATAAGTCCTCAAGATTCGCAAACGTAAGTTTTACGAACGCGCGCGGAACGCACTCGAGCTAGCTGGAGCAACCAGCTTTGCATGGTGACTGGTGATGAGACGAGCCGATTAACAAGATTAATGACATGAAATTAGAGAGACAATGTCCACCAGTGGACTGCTGAGTATAAGCTGAAAAAGATCTTTAAGTAGACTGGTATAGTAAGAAAGATTAGAGGAAGAAAATTTTTTTTTGACGCAGGGACATGATTTTTAGACCTGGGATAGACCACGGTCTTAAAAGCAATTTTTTTGTTAAAAGTAATGTGCCATCTATATATCTTCTTCTTATATAAAAAAATTCTCGTGTCACAATGTTAGTTACCATACTCCTCCGCTCCTCTGAAACGGCTTGAACGATGAAATTTTATATGCATATTAAGTAGGTCTGAGAATCGGCTACTATCTATCGTGGGATAATTTTCGAACAATACGCGAGCGAATCCGCGGGCAACAGCTAGTAGGTATATAAAAATCTCGTGTCTCGGTGTTTGTGGTCGCACTCCTCCGAAACGGCTCGACGTTTTTATGTATATTTGATAGATATGAGAATAGGTCGTAAAGTATATTTCACACCGCTAGGTGATTAGAGCGCGAGTGAAGCCGCGGGCAAAAGCTAGCAACATATATTTACGGCTGGGTACAGACTACTGCTCCTAGAAGGAAACATACACAAGAGACGCAAACCACTAGTCTTATCAGGAACACTAATGATATCATGAATCTTGTTTATCGCGGTCACAGTGATGTAAGCCAGTGTAGTCTCAGCCTTAGAACTGTATACAAATTAGCCAGGGTTTGTGTTAATCCCTCTGAGAAGAGATAAGGGGGAGTGAAACCTTATTTTCTTGTTCATCGGGGATTTAAGGGACGTCATTGCGGATCTGCTTGTCATCTTGGGCTGTTTGGGATAGTGGAATGTTAAAGCGGTGTTCTAACAAAATATTTGTAGATGAAACAATCTTCTATTACTATCTATAAACAATCAATTCTTACAGAGTTCTATGCAGTACCTACTAGAATGCTGCGCAAGTGGTCGACAGTCCCACGTTGCCATCTCAGCCCGTTTCATCATTTATTTGGAGCTCCTGGGCTGTTTAACTCGCGAACTACTTTATATATCTAAACAAGAAAACCAGCACATTCACGGGAACTTCAAAAGTATTGTGCAAACTTCACTGCATTCTTCTTTTTGAAAACAACATACTCATCATCTGCATAACCTTTTCCCAACTATGTTAGGGTCGGCTTCCAGTCTAACTGGATGCAGCTGAATACCAGTATTTTACATGGAGCGACTGCCTATCTGACCTCTACAACCCAGTTAGTACTGGGTAATACGATTGTTTGGTAATACTAGGTAATATGGTTGTCAAACTTTCGGGCCACTGACTACCTGTAATGACTGTCAAATATCTACAAATGACAGCCGGGACCAACGGCTTAACGTGCTTTCCGAGGCACGGAGGAAACTCGGTATGTAATGGGCAGTCACCCATCCACAGACCAACCTAGGTAAGCGCGGCTTAACCTGAAGATCAACCCAAGCGGCTGTTATTATTTAGCCACGTGTTCTTCCCTTACTACTGATCCAAGACTACTTTATCTTTTTGAAAACTAACTACTAATTTGAATTAGTAGTTATTTTTCAAAAACTACTAATTTGAATTAGTAGTTATTTTTCAAAAACTACTAATTTGAATTAGTAGTTAGTTTTCAAAAAGGTAAGGTAGGTACTTAGGTAAGGAAGGTGTGAATCATAGATGGTAGGCTTAGCTACCAATCGAATATCAATATTCATTTTAGGATAGCGCCAAAATGAAACATACCCTAAAGACCCTTTGACGTTCCATTATCATAGTTAGGTAATGGTTTTCATATAACTCACTCACACATAGGAATCAGTATGCAATATCAAAGCTTTGATGGAATTTCGCAGTATAATCCAACAGAAAATGTATCCATGTATTTGAATAACTGAATATTGAAAACTGTGATCTATGTTTACATCGGTATTCCGCTTTTCATGAATGTACTGTTTGGATCGAAATATTATACAAAAACAATCCTGTTATTTTATATCAGCACTAACTGTTACGCGCAGCTTTGTCTAAGTGTTAGGTATTTCATCATTTTGTAACCAAAGTTGCCGGAGACCAGAGTTATAGCTAATTAAAAAAGTTTCAAGAAAGAATTTCCTTTATTTTGTCGAAGCTTTGACTACAACTGTCATTTGTTTTTTAAGCAGATCGTGTTGAAAATATTTTGCTAAAGCTAACACAGTAATCAATCCAAACTAGGCCAGCGAATTCCTAGTTTCGACTAAGTAAAAGTACGGCTGTGTAACGGAACCCATTTGTTATTTTGAATATTAGGTCAAATCTTTGGCAAAATACAGGAAAAGGCAACACATTTCAAGGGTCTCTATTTCTGTTCTCTCTCGTTGTCGTATGAGGTACTTTTTGTTTTAGAATTGATAGAGTTCCTTATAATAAGCTGCTATTTGAAATATATAAGTTCCCATTAAAATAGATGGACAAATTTTAACACAGCGTTCAGTACGTCTAACCAAAGATATCCAAGGAAAAAAAAACTGATTAAAGTGATTTTATTTTAACTTAATGGATGTGTTTATTCTAGAGTGTCGCCTGCAATTTATTATTTTAGATCAAAATAAAATTACTGTAATCAGTGTTTTTTTTTTGCGTAGATATCATTGGTTAGACGTACCGAACACTGTGTTAAAATTTTCCACCTATTTTAATGGGGCCTTATATATATAATTCAATTATGTTGGTCTTACGCCCAGAGTTCTTGAAAAAGTTCTCTCGGTCCTTTATCCACATCCCAGGCTACTTATCTTACCGCGGCTTATTTGATGATTTCCCATCGGTAAAAAAAAAAAGGCTACTTATCTGTCATATTTCATTACGATTGTTTCAGCGGTTTATTCGTGACAGAGTAATATTAGTTGGGATGGATTTAATTAAAAAGTGAATATAATATTTAATTATTTCAAAGGCTTCAGTAAAAGTCAAGAATTCGAAGAACCCGTAACTCTATATCACAATATTTAATTTCCGGCATCATTTAAAACCGTCCTTCGGCCGACATAGAGATGAATCAATTCAAAATAAATGGTTTCAATCACAATCCTTAAAGTACCAGGAACTGCACTTTACTGAGCATTAATTAAAATGAAATAGTTAGCCAAAAGCAGAGTTAAATAAAGTGGACTCACGTCGAAACAATACTTGGGCAATTTTGTATCGAGGTGGTAATACTATTTAGTAGACCTAAGGCCCCCATTCACGATGCTGCCGGCATGCGAGGCGTCTTGCGTCAAGCGCATACGCGCGTCACTTTTTTCTTTCAAGTGAGTATCGTAGCCGCGCAAATCATTTCGCGGGGAAGGTTCGATGAAACCGGTACAGAAAGATTTCGGACCGGCTGCGGACACCTCACAGTTACTTCAGCAAATTACCAATCTATTAGAGTCAGAGAGTTGAGTGAATTGGTGTCTTCTAGGCAAGCGTGCGCCACCCCAGGCCGCATCATCGCTCCACATCAGACAAATTGCGGCTAAACGCAAGCCTATGTCGTGAAAATATGTATTATTTGACTGGTGACATATATGCCATAAACAAAAATTTTGTATATTTTCTCCGGAGTCACCGTCGTCGCAAGAAGCGCGGGTCGCAGGTCGCAGGTCGCAGATCCTGGTCAAAAGGTTATTAATTACAGCACGACGCGTGCATGAGCACACAACGTTAGCGGCGCATCGCCACACTATGTCGTTGCTGGCTAATATGGAAGCAAATTTCATTTTAATGACCCAACCCGGCCGATGATACAATCTATGGTCGATTTACTTCGGACAGGGCTGGCTGTGCCTCCGGCTGCCTTGCACAAATAGTGAACACGCGACTTTTGTTTTATTTCGGTATTTCGTTTCGTTTAAATTGTATTTTGATGGAGTTATCGATAGGAATAAAGAATTTATTAGAAAGGTTTGTCGTGGTTTTATATTTTTGTGTGAAAACGTTTATACCACATTTTTTAAGGAGGATACGCACCTAGACTTGCCGCAAAAGCCGTACGCGTTGCAGTCGCGTGCAGCGCGTCCTCCTTGTGAATCAGCTCGGATTTGCGCCTTGATCGCGCCTTTTTGGCGTCCATCAGTATACTGCTGAATTCAGAATGCAATTCTTTTTTTGAATTACCAACCAATTATTACTTTGGTAATCTGAATTTATTGTTAGTGGTGACGCCATTAATACCTACACCTAACAATAAAACGCTCACTGTAAAATACACCGTCGAGAAATATAAATATGACACACAGCCCGGTATAAAAAATAATGGTTCCTTAAATCTAATCCGCGCGTAATTAATGCTTGGGGACGGAAGGGAGATGTCAGTGATTGTTATGACAGTAATAACCACCCCAGTGTAGTTTATTTACGTAAACGCAACAGTTATTTAGAAAAAAGTACTACGGTCCTTTCACAGTTATTATACCTGTCAGCAGCAACTGAAAAGACACTTTATTGTAACAAGAATAAGGATCATTGTGGTCTAGACAGATTTGTCAATGGCATCTAGACAGCTGTTTCTAATAAAACACGGATAATTGTTATTTTGACGGTGATGTAAGATCAAACTGCTGAGGATGAGGTCCAAGGTTCGATTCCCGGGTCGGGCAAGTTGTTATTTGGTATTTTCATCAGGAATTTCTCAGTAGCAGCCACGGAGTCTAGATTTGTGCCTGGTTGATGGCAATATGCTAGACCTCTATTTTATGGGAATTTAACTGTTGGAATGTGGGTGTACTATTTAGGTACACCTCTGTCTAACCCTTCGTTGATTACAGGCATGATGTTTTTATATGTAAAATCAAAGGTAGAATTAATTTAAAAGGACTGTACGAAGCAACCCTACATTTATAAATAGACGCTTAATTCTACATACATTTTGGAAATTCATGCAAGTCAAGCGTGTTATCTGCAAATCGCATGACTTTCTATCACGGTTTTACGACAAGTGGATTGGCTGTATCCTCCGTAATAGCCAATTAGGTTTATGGAGCGCCGCTTACGGTAGCCCTAACACCGCGGGGGCTTCGCTTCGTCGCCGCTTTCAATAGGTTTTGTGTGGGACACTTACCTTTTGTTGTAGCGACAGAATCATGACAGAAGGCCCCAGTTGTTGAGATTGTACTGATCTATGACGCAGCCGTTGAAATTGGGCCTTTATTTTATATACCACTGAATCACGACGAAGTCTTTATCTAAAATATTAACGTTGTTTTATGCCGGTTGTTGTTCTCAAAGGTTTTGCATGACCGATGTTCAGAGCGCGTTTCTAAAGGAAAATATATGGAACGGTTTTTGTATTTTATTTCAGAAACATTCTACTGTTTGTCATTTATTTGGTAAGTGAAGAATTATTTTTGAGAAATTCGTTTGAGAACGGCTAAATGAGGCCAGTTGAATACGAATTAACGTTACTGTAATTAGTTCACGCTTGATAGATTTAAATACTGATATCATGGTATTATACAATCAAGAATTAAGAATTAATGATATATTTTTATTTCATCTCTTTTCAAATTAATTAAGTGTATAAAAAAACATAAAAATCAACAATTTAATGAACACTCAACAATAAAAAAATAAAATGTAGCCCACCGGTATCGGAAACAGTGTCTAAGCTACCTCCAGAGAGAAGAATCTCCTAACAATATAAGCCGTGTCCAGAAAGTACCGCTTTCTAAATCAAGCCCATGATACAACTGCCTAACGATAGCCTCCTCAGGTATTGGTCAAGGCTCTTGGCAATGAAGTCGTTAGCTGACACGACAATCGGCACAATGGACGCTGAGTTCACATCGACCTTGCGATCCAAGTCAAGATACTTTATTTGCTTATATCTTTCTGATCGATCTAATAATCTAATAATCTATTTATTAAGGTTGGTCTGTACATTGCAAAATAACGAACACCCTAGATAAGTATCTTTCCTAGACATCACAAAATACTCAACCGGGCTCTATACTAGAATAAACATCCATTTCTATCGAGTGTGGGTCACCGTTTGCTAATCATTGTCTTGTGTGAGTCTACCACCGAGCTACAGCGAAAGATCTTTGTAAGCTTTACTTTGGCCTTACTTTTACGAATCGAATTCTGAATCTAGGCTTCATTCTCTTCTACATAAAACTAGACAAAACGTAGGATATGCTCAGTACATCTGAATATCCTTCTTCACTAAGTTAGGAAACTATCTCCGGTAAATGCTGAAGCACGATAGAAGTCTGGAAATTCGAATTCTGTCGGATTCCAATATCTAGGGGTCTGGTTAAATCCGACTAAAATGCGAGAGGAACTTTTCGTTTTTGTACACGAAAGGGGAGGGCCGGAGACGGCACGTGAACCCAGTAATTAATGCGAAACAAGGAGAAATAAAACACATATTCACACCGAAATGTGTAACCGGCGGGGCGTATAATTAAAACATCACTTGGGTAGAATCGGATGAAAGAGTTTCAGATACGTTCAAACACGACGTGCGCTGTGGTTGAAAAATTCTTTTTGGATCGTACAATCGCCAACAGAATTGGCAACTTTTATTTACAGCATGCGGCACGAAACTGGACGCATTTACAAATTGGCTTTTAAATACTTGATTTAATTCTTTTGTGGTAGTTATGTATCGGATTCAATTACTTTTATTGGGAAAGACAAATGAACATGAAATGAATGTGGTTTGCAGAATTACAAAAAACTAAACAGTTAATGTGGTAGAAACCTTATGAAGTACCGTCTTCTGAGAAGCTCTTATGAACACAAATCTGTCTTATTATTAAGAATATTGCCTATTATTATTAAATTCATTACCATTATGATAGTTCTTAAGTACTTACTCACTAACTAACACAAAATTAAGAACCTTGTTGTTCGAAATAAATAATTATTTGATTTGATGAATACCCAGAAACTCCCGACCCAGTTGCCACGCCGACACACGAGTTGGAAATAAACAATGCTACAACAGTGAATTATTACTAAGAAACATATTAGTATACATAATAGTGCTTATGTATAATTAGTACAAAGAGTATTGAGGTAAAATGTTCGTCTCGGTTTAGGTAGATATTATTGTTTAGTTAGTGAGTATTCAGCAAAATAAGCTATTTGGAACCATAAACGCGAGGTATACTAGATATTTTAAATAATTCATTGTATTTAGAGGTAGCAGTATTTTATTTACAATAATGGGTGTAAACGTACCTTTCACGAAACAGAAGGCAGTTGTTCTCCCCGTCAATTCGATCATTTTTGTTTTTGTTCTAGATTATACCTTGGAACCTTATAGTTACGTGAGATATTAAAGGTCAAAATTCCGCCCTTTTCACAAGTTTTTTTTTAAATACATTTAAAAAATGTATTTAAAAAACTTTACTTTAAATACCTCTACGACCGCTGCAATATTCAATGCATCCATCAGCACAATATTTTAAGTACGTTGCGTTCAGTCGTCCCGGTAAAACGTGATTTTTCACCCCAAAAAAAAGTTGTTTCTTAGCAATAGTGTTTTCGTAGAGTTATTTATTTTGATATACAGAATGCTTGGTTGACTTCGAAAGGGTCTGTTTACTCCTTGTATGTAAATGTTTTTATGCAATGTAGACATAAGATATGTATAAACCTGCACTGGGCCAGCGTGCATTCAGGATGCTGAGTCCCAGCAGTGGGAACAGGACATTAGCGAGATTAAAAGCAGGATATACGAGCGATTATTGTTTCCACGTGCAGTAACAAGTCATTGATAAGTTATTCACATAAATCAGCAGCTCCAAGAGGACTGTAACGTGCTTCATGCACAAAAGGTGGTCTGAAAAGTGGTGTAAAGCAATACGGATTTTGTGCCACTTTAAAGTGAATCATCCTATAAATTTTTCGACTAAAAACCAGCGTTTTTCTTTTCAAAATTTTACTATGGACGAAACGTAGTATAATTCTACAATTGAATCCTATATTAAATGAAAATCACTTTTCAATTTTCTAGAATTTTGAAGTATTTTATACGTGACTGTACCAAACTAAGGTAACACATTTGCTTTTCAACTTATCGTCATATTTCAAAGTCTTGAACCTTTTTACATAGCCTTTTTTTTCTAATCTGACTTTGAGGAAATTACTGAGAAATAAAAAAAAACCTTCGAAATAGCTTTATATTTGATCAAAGTTAAAAAAATACTTTTTAAACTGTTCATTTATCCATTCGAAATTAATAGCCTTTTTGTGAAAAAGAAATCATGTCATGTCAGTGATTCCTAAAATTAAAAACAGGAAACTTTGTTAACAAAATTGGGAAAATAAATGTTTTTGATTTGCTAAAAGAAGAAAGGAAAAAAATACAAAGTTTATAAGTTATGTTAATTCCGGATTTTTAAAGAAATTAACTTCGTTGTAGAAGAACACTGGTACGTGCTATCAATAACATTATTTCCTTTATTCTAATAGTGTTAATAGTGTATATTATCACTTGCTCCGGCTCGACGGCAGGTTACTCCAATTCAGAGGCCCATGGGCAGCATAAAAACTCTGACACCAGGTTATGCACTAACCACACGAAAAGAAGAAGATCATTAAAATTTACATTACATACTTGCTTCAATAAAAATAGGTCCCCGTTCCAATTTTAGTTATTTTATGTTGAAATCACAACAGAATACCACCTACAGCTGGTAGGTGAGCAAAGTTATCTTTCGGAGAATTTCTGCTGACTTCTGAAGGGTATCCGAGAGCGGTGCCCCTGATAACGGGACCATTTTCTTTTTGTGGGAATCAAACTAATAGTTTCCCGAGGGCTTATAAAACGTAATAAATTTTATTTCATCTTGACGTATCTGCCTTTTTCTATTAGTTGCGCAGTTGCGATCTATTCGACCAGAATTGATTTTTTTTATAGAACAGAAAGGGCCGTTTATCTTCATAATCTTTAGGGTTTTGTACACTCCAGACCATAATTTAAGTTATAGACCATCAGATGATTAACCAAATTATTTAATAACTCGTTAATTTCAATAGTCACATAATCAAATCAAACAAACTATGATTAAATAATTCTGCGATACTGTAAATTTCTTATGCATTCATTATGGGCCCGTCGCACCAGTAACAGCTGATTAAAATCTTAAACGAAACCACGCAACTTATGAATTAGTGATTATGCGTTTTATGTGCCACGAACAATAGCTTCAAATTAATAATTTTATGCGAAATAATTTCAAAATTCGCGAAACAAATTAACAGCCACTCTACAGTTTAGACTGAAGCTTTTGCAATCCTTAAAATAGCTATAATATTCTTATTAAATTATTAACAAAATTAGGACGTCATAAAGTTATTGTTCTTCAGTTCATTACGTTACCCGTTGGGATTAAAGATTGCGGTTAATTCGGCGCAAAGACAATAAGTAACGCTGACCCGTGGCCCTTTATAATGGTAGAATCACCAGTTATCAGGGACCTATCTTGTAAATCCGACCTTAGCTATTCACAGTCGTAACCGATATGAAATCCGGGGGGCAAGGGGTCCAACGAAGCTGGTGAGTTGTCCTGTATGTGTGCGTATGAAATTGTAATTCTAAAACGTGGTCATTACCCATGCAGTGACCCTGGATGTGGGACAAGCGGAGACAGGGGACCCTTGACGCGAGTAGCAAGATTAGTCCCACACACAAAGTTTTAAATTAAATGCGGACTGGATGGAGGATAAAATAGTGTGTAATGCGTGGGTACTTAGCGACTTGCCCGTTGTTTTATCTTTGTGCTCTCATAATTATTTTACAGGCTTTGTTGTCTCTCTCTGACTGAATAGCTGTAGTTTTGAGTAAGTCTCGTGTTGAATCACGTAGTATGTTTATCTAAATTATGATTACGTAAACAGTACTCAGTGAATACGTAACATTACGTTTGAAATTAACGTTTCTGTGTTGAAATACGTTTGTGTTTCTGTAAAGTGAGTTTTATTTGTTTTGTATTGTATTTTTAGTTTGTTTAATTTGGCTATTTAGCTTGTCTAATTGCTGAATAACTTTATTATTGGAGGCGTGTAATATTTTATCATGTTTACCTTCTCCTGATATAATATTTCGAATTTAGGTAACATTTTAGAAGTCATATCATTTAACTAAAAATAATTGATCAACTTTTATGAATATGAATGAAGGAAATAGGTATAATAAAGCGGACGACCTGAATAAAACCCAAATTATAGAAGATTCTTTTGAAAATTACGGACACTTTTAATATGTTACTACATATTAAAAATATTCCGTTCAGCCCGCCAGAGAAAATGGCATCAACGACGTAACGAAGTCAACGATGTGAGCACAAAGTACAAATTTTATTACGCAGTAAAATGTGAAATTAAATCAAATAATTCTCGATATAACGCCTGCGTAGGTGGCTGGGCGCCGTAAACTGAGATGTGCAAGCACAGGGCTTTTGAAATTCTATTTTTATAGTGCTGGAAGTCTTGAAAAATGAGATTTTTTTGCTGATGTGTATCGTGATTTACGGTTACGTGCCTAACTGAAGTTTTTATTATCTTCTCATATTGGCAATATGTATAATTACCATCACATTTTTAGGATTTTGTTCCTCTAAAAGTGCTTAATGTACAGACCATTCAGTACTATCCATTTGTCATTTTTTCAGGGCTATTGTGTAGAGGGCGAGGTGTAACTATTACGATGTTACTACACCAATCGATCGATCGTCGAACGATGCCATCGATCGATGATAGAATGGATTAGTCGAATGAGAGAAACTATCGATCTATGTCGACACCCTTACATAGCAACATTCTGATTCATTCAAACACTGATATAAGCTTCTACGGTTTATAAGTAAACAGACACTGTCACCTGCGATCATGGCTTGCAACAGGTTTGAAATATCGGGAGCTCAGAATAATTGATAATCACGGAACATATCTCGTAAGTGACGGTGTAAGTTTATTTTGTTCATTATACAGATAAAGACGAATCTATACATGTCAAGAATGTCTCAAAACTCTGTTAAGACCATAGCAGGTAGCGTTCTCTATGTAGTTTCTACCTAGATCTACTCTATGAGTAAAAAACATGAGTTCATATATGTATGCATATATGCTAAAGCTTTTAGACTAAAAAAAACCTTAAGTTATTTAATAAACCAAAGGTAAAATGTCATGCAGCTATAAAAAGAGAGTTTTAAATATATCTGCGGTTTATGTAAATAAGTTTTTATCTAATAAAAACGTAAGAATAAACGTTGCTTGGTCTTCCTTTGTTCCAAGTCCTGGCTTAAGAGGGTACGACATTGGGCAGGTGAGTACCGTAAAATGTCACATCTGATCTACACAAGAGGAAACAGTGACTGGTTAACATTATTACGTATTACTTTTGTTTCCTTTTCCCTCTGTCTTTTAACTCTTTTAAAATTGGTGCAATAGAAAAAACGGTTATAGGTTCTATGTTCTAGGTAGTGATTGGCTTACTTACTAAATAATTGTGATAACAGGTATAAGTAGTATAATCTATATACTACTTATACCTGGCTAATAATAAAATTGTCGTGACGGCCAATGGCCTTATGGCCAAGAGCCTCGACGACCATCTTTCGAGGCTCTCCTTAGGTGGTTGGATGAAGGACCTGATTAAGTAAGTTCAGGAAGGCAGTACTCCTCGATGCGTCTCGCATTGGGAGGAGGTTCCTGTCTCTGGAGCCCTAACCACCGGTAGCTTGGACCCTGCTCCCGACACCGGCGGACTACTATTTTTTATATTTTTATATGTTTTCTATATTCATTTCTTTAAGAATATTTAAAAATGTAAATCATATGTTTTTAAATGAATAAAGAGAATACTAATACTATACAGGCTTATTTCTAGATGAGCGAATAGTAGGTACTTACGACAGAATTTGTATGAAATTACCTGCAAAGTGGGCGTTAACATGGCGCTGTCCGGCACGACATTTTACCGTTTAAAGTTAGGATCAATAGCCCAATATCCATACATAAAACAAATGCAAAATGCAACTGCCATGTGATCTTAAAATTATGCTGCATATCGTATAGATCAACGCTGTGTGAACGGGGCCTAAGTTAACGGGAACTTAATCGTAGGTGGTGAAACAGGCCCTAAAAGTTGAAGCTTAGAGTATACTACATATAACTTTAAGTTTCAATTGGCTTATATTATAAGTAATGCCGAAATAACACACAGCCAAGTGAGTTTCATAGAAAGAGAGAGGCCATGATCCCGTGCAGTACTTATAACTGAAATCAGAAATACAATTATATCAATCCGGAAAAGCTGTCTGTAAAAGAGTTCAAAGGTGGAACGAAAACAACCCCTGTATCGCCAATTCGCCAGTAGGTTAGCTACGTACACTGACGTGAAAAAGCAGGTGAAAATGTTTGATTTAATAACAAGATGACTACTGATAAACTAAGTACTCACTGAGAAACTAAATACTGACACTGCAATATTATTAGTTTTATGTTTCTTGCTGCGCCATAACAGGGTCATGTTCTCACTAGTTTTAAGCCTAGAGTGTAAAATTGGTTGTGTACATTGTGCAATAAATAAATAAATAAGTTGAGCAAAAAATAGTTGAGCTATAAAGCATAAAATGTTCGGTAATACAAACTATGTCCTACAACTCAACTGCTCAACTAGTTGAGCAATCTGGTTAAAAAGTGGGGAAGAACCGGAAATTATAGGGTTTTTTTTTAAGTAGCACGCAAAACAAATCCTAACTAAACGATATTTTCCCAGATTTTACCAAAATCACTTAAGTACCTACACAATAAAGCCTCATTTAATTGAATCAATCGACCAGAACAATAACAGCTAACAAATCTACGGCACATCAACCTCATGAAAGCAGCAAATGGAGCATAAATACTGACTATACTGCTACATAAATTGAATATTAGCAAAACAATGCTCAATTAATATTCACGATAATTTTGATGAACGTAGCATACACAATAGAAATGTTTAGCAATGCAAATCAAGTTCGACAGACAAAAACTAACTTAAATATTGAAATCTGCAAAAAGTAAAAATAAAAAGGCGCCTAATACGAGAATTCGGAATGAGCTAGAATAAAATAAGGTTTAATTAACACTGCGAGATTTTAACGTGAGTTTTTAAAAGTAAACGGTGGCGTACATGGTACTGTATCTACGGTAAAAGTTGTTCAATACTACATCATCATTTTAGCCCGGAATCATCCACTGCTGGGTATGGCCTCCCCTTGCTTTTGCCATTCCAGCCATGCCAATTGTGATCTGTTTTCTGCGATTTTTACAAAATCGTCAACGCGCTTTTGGAGCGCCTGATTTCTTAGGCCCAAACTTGGTCACCCATTCGGTCAAAACCTTACTCCATCGGCCAATTCCGCGTCTAGCCAGATTTCCTGCCTAACTCCACTTTAGGTGTATCGCCCTGTCCCCGACGTACTACATAATGTTAACAAACAAATGCAGTATTAAACTGCCTTACGATCCGAAAATTACACGGTAAAATATCGTACTGTCTAACACCGTATAAACGTGTCTTTACACGGTGTAAAGACACGTTGTAAGACATCTGTTGATAATTTATTGAAAATTAAAATATGTACATATAAATAAGAATACTAAGACCTAAGTTTGACAAGAAATCCTAGACCAAGATGAATAAACAAAATTCCCAATATTAGTTGATATCGAAGAAAGAAAAATGCAAAGTAATTTCAAATCCCTACAAACAAATCTCATTATTTTCTTGTACAACAAAAATATTTGCAATATTCAGAACAGGCCCCAATAACTCTTCAAAGTTTTCAATTTATAATGGAAATACATTTCATCCAAAGTTATTATCTTATCATGATATTTTTCTGCAGGTTGAAATTTGAATAGATTTAACAAGCGCCTCGACAGTGGATTTGCATAGATTTGAGTTTTCCTTTTCGATGAATTAAGGCTTTCCTTGAATTATTGACTTAATTAAAGTAGATAATCATACAAAACATATCATCACGCCTGTAGTCCCCGAAAGGTTAGGTAGCGGTGTACCCATTAGTACAATCACATTTCGCCAGTTATGTTTAAGTCCATGAATAGGGGCGAGCCTATTGCTATCAAACGGAAACAAATTCGGACTCCGTGGCCGCTACTAAAAAAATTCCTGACGTCAAAAACCTAAAAAACTTTGCCCGACCTTGGAATCGAACCCAGGACCTTATGCTCAGCAGTCTCGCTTGCGACCACTAGAACGATTAGTAGATTATGCGATGGCACCAAAAAATTGACCATGATCGCCGCCCCCATGCAACTACCAGAAATCACCCGTGCGAAGCCTAAGAGCTGCTAGTAATACATAATTATGTGCCAGCACCAACACCTAAAAATCAAATGCTGAACAATAACTTTTTAGTGAGGTGAATACTCGTATCGAAGAAAATCAAGCTCCTGAAAATATGTATCTCTAAAAATTATTGTACATTAAAACTTGACTTTTTTGTTTTAACTCCGAGAAGGAAGTTTGTCGCACAGAATTTCTTTTTCATGTTTCCCCAACATCTTCCCCTAAAAATTAGTAAATGTAGAAATATCATTTAACACTATGTAACTACATGGTAAACTAGACAACTTTTGCAAGGAACATAAATATAATGTAATGATAGTGATGATAAGTTAATAAATAAATGGTTCGAGAAGAAAGGACTTTCCATATTAATTGTCAGTTTTCCGTATGACATTACTTATCAGAATTTGATCCTTAATAGGGACACTATGAAATGGTGTAAAAATATACCCTCCTATTAATGAACACAGAATAAAGTTATTCCAAGTTTAAACCTTTGAAAATGTAAGGTTATTCCTTTGTTATTCCTAGTATAATTTTATTCCGTGTTTATTAATAAGAGGGATAGTGTTTTGTTTTTTCCAAAAATCAACGAGTCGATTTCTGGTCAGAAATATTTATTTTTCAAAAAAAAACAATTTTCATTATAATCGGGCTCGAGCCTCCTATGAGTATTTTCCGCTTTTCCTCATAGTACTAGATTTGACTAACCACGCCCACTTTAAAAAAATCACCATGTATGTTCATAATTACACAGATGTATCCTATTATTATTATCACGTTACGAGACCAACCCACATTGCCGCACATTGCCCGGGGCCTCACATTGGACTTGACGATCCGTGCATAAGCAATGGACTTGGACACGACTGACAGTTATTGAACAATTAATTTATGCCGAAATACAATTGGATTGGCGTCTTGATTATTAATAACATGAGTTTAGATGTTACTGGTAGATTGGTTCATGTGATGATGGATGTACCTGGTATAATAGGTATGGTCGTATCATCACATCGCAAGAACGGTTATTGTAGTAAAATTGTACTGTTTATAACAGTCATAGATTATTTTTAATACAGCGAAGGGAAAAAGGGTAGGGCAGAGGTAGGTGTACCTATTGTAGTAACTACCCACCCATCCACCCACCCATCAAAATTATTGTACTTTGCCAGGCTTGTGAATCGATAGCACACCAAAAAAAACACTTCTCTAGTCTGTAAAGTACATTCTAAGATTTAACACATTATCCTAGTATTTTAACCGACTACGGCGGAGCCCAAAATTACGTTAGTTTTATTTGTAAACATCAAGTGGTCTTTTTATGCTAAACTTGAGTGATAATTGAAACAACTTGAGCGTTATTTTACTACTAATATAAATGAAAAAGTTTGTCAGGGTGGACGAATGTTTGTTTGTTACTTTTCACGCCAAAACAACTGAACGGATTTCGATGGAATTTGGGACACAGATAGTATAACCTGGATTAATAAATGGAATACTTTTTAACTCGATAGTACGATTCCGGGACACTAACCAAGTTCCACGACAGCGAAGCCCCGGGCATAAATTAGTTTTAAATTTATACTAATATTATAAATGCGAAAGTATGGATGGATGTTTATTACTCAATCACGCCAGAATGGCTGAACGGATCTAGATGAAATTCGGCACAGAGATAGATTATAGTCTGGAATAGCACATCGCGAGCAGCAGCTAGTAAGTAAACTCCCTCATGTAACTGCTAATGTAGAAACAAAATTATCACATTCATAAATGAGTAAAATAACAACGTTACGCCTAAGACAATTTACACATAATCTTGATCCAATCTCGGTCCCTTTCCCTTTCCTGGAGGGTCGTCATTCGCCCTTTACACAGCTTACAAGCCACAATTTAATTATTCGCAAACACGTCGTCTAATGTAGATGTAGGCGAGGTAAGGTAGCGTGCATAGACGTAGCGTGTATAGACGTAACGTGCATAGGCGTAGCGGGGCGGGTGCGAGTAGTGCAACGCTTGCCGGCCCCGCTTTCTGTCTACGTGATCTCGGTGAAAGCATAATCAGCCAGTTCCCACTCCTGGGATACAGGTATCCTCTCTGCAAGAGCGAGTTGGTCGTATTTTACACAGTCTAGACATAATTATAGATAGGCTAGAATAATGTAGTATAAAAGTGCGCTTAGCTGATTGGGTGTCAAACATGCATCCGGATTGTTGCAGTAATAATTTCTGCGAAAACTGAATAAGATATTATGACAAAAAACGGGCTTATATTAAAATTAAAAGAAAAAAAATGGTATATCTATCAAAATTGAACGCGTATACAAAGTTTGGGTCCGTGTAATTAACCGTTGAGGAGTTTTCTAGTAAGGCGACGATACGGCTTTAGGATCAAGTCATGACTATCATAAAAATGTATTGTCACCAGCCCAGGTGTGAGCAAAATTTCAGCTTAATCGGTTGGCGGGAACTGGTTTAAAATTCAGTTACAAGATTCGACTAATACATTTGTACAGCTTTTATTTAATTCGCCTTGTTAGGTACAAGGCGAATTAAGTGAAAGCTTATAAAAATAAGTTCCCCATCAGGTAAGGTGCTTTCTTGTGAACTGAAACTACCTTTAACAATGAGAATCGGTGAATGAGGTCGGTCGGTCGAACGTTTCCGTTGCCGTCCCGCTGCCGCTGATGACTTGCATCCGCTACATCATTGAACGCAGCCTTACCCAGAAACAGTAGTACGTAAGTTTCCTCAATTCGTACTCGGAATTACTTTGTATAATACAATAATGTACGGTGAGTGATAGGTAAGTAACGTCTTAAGCTTTAGTTTAAGGTGAAATTACAATTCCACCATAAACTTAAATGGTTAGTTTCGGTTGGTGCGAATTCGGTTACGTGGAAATTATATACTATATATACTATTTAATGAGGATTACATATTTCATTATACTATTAATTTGTTCTTTTATTGCATTTATTTATATTAAAACAACTTAACATATCTCAACATCGAGGATAAATAAAATACACACATGGCAATAAAAATACAATACACTAAATACTTTTTACACACTTTTGTTGTAGAAGTTCAGTGAACTTTAATCAGATATTTTGCATAATGTATTGCCATCATCTTATTTTGCACATTTTTTTACAAACGCTATGTATTATGTTTTAAATCACCAATAGGTAGTCATATTTCCTACTACCTTGTGTTATTCTTACATTTCCATATTCAATTCCAAAAAAAAAATATATAGAAGAAACGAATTTTCCCAGATATGAAGCCTAGCTAGATCAATTTTTCGCCCCCCAGAACCTCTATATTCCAACTTTATATATGATAAAACATTAGCTGCTAATACCCCGCATCTACACAATTATAAATGAAACATATTCATTCAGAGATAGGTCGTAGGTAGAGCTTAATTAATATCAATGAAAACAAATAACTTAAATGTCACGCAACCACATATCCGTTATAGGGTTTTCGCCGCCGCTTTTGAATTAAATTAAGCTGAGTTCGAACTATTTGTTCTGTCCCATTGGGTTAGACTTTATTTTTTAGGTTATTTAAACTTAATGTACAAGAGTGGTACATACGCTGACTTAATGCCACAATGCATTCTCTAACAGTCAACCTGTGGTTCAAATAGAACAGCATTGTGATTGAGTGCATAAACTAAGGAAAATACCAATTTTGATAAGATATTTTTTTAAATTTTGTGACCTTAGCTTGATATAACTACTCGTATTACAGCGCGGTACCAGATGTTAATAATTATATTTTCTCAAACAAACTTAAATTATTCTTTAGTAATTCACAATAACGCACAATAATGCAAAAGTAACCTAGATCCGTGTTGCTTATTACTTTCACAGCTAAAATAAAAATAGTGTTATTTTCCCAAACCCCTTTTATAACGAATTTTAAAATGTAGATCGTAACAAAACACATAGACGAACAGATTTTATTTCAGCCACTCAAAATGGTACCTAAATAAAAATAAAAACCGTAGATACAGAAACATGAACCATGTAGATACATGAACCGGAAAATAGAAGAGCAGTAAGTTTTATTCAGTTTTATACCTAACAATAAAATATGTCCAACTGGGGAATTTTATCAAAAAACTTTATTAGCTAACGAATTTTATTTATTTATATTTTACATGCAATTACGCAAATGAAGTCTATCATGAGCTAAAGATAATCCAAAAAAAGTCTGTCTTTAGCTTTCTCAAGGACTTATATCCCATTTGTGTAACCGACGTTCTATGATAAACCGAGTTATTTTGTTTAATTCTTCATATATTTCAAAAAATCTTCTGCTCGACAAAATAAAAAATGCAATGACTGTTGAATTGAAACATTAAACATTAAAACATTATGGAAGGGCCTCCGTTGCACTAATAAAAACACCTGGCCAAGTGCAAATTGGACTCGCGCACGAAGGGTTCCGTATCATTATTAATATCGAGCAAAAAAACGGCAAAAAATCACGTTTGTTGTATGGAAGCCTCCCTTAAATATTTATTTTATTCTCTTTTTAGTAGGTATTGGTTGTTCTACGGCAAAAAAAAAATACATCATCTGTGAACAACTGTCTAGCTGTCACGGTTCATGACATACAGCCTGGTGACAGACAGCCAGACCGACAGACAGACGGACAGTGGAGTTTTAGTAATAGGATCCCGTTTTTACCCTTTAGGCACAAAACCCTAAAAAGCCTCTTTTACTCGAGTGCGTCAGAAGGATGGTAATGTTTTTCAAACAGTATCTATCTACGGACGGGGTAATATTTCGCTTTATAAAACGCAATCACACTCTATTCGCGCCAACCCTAAACTTATTGGCACGCCATCACAACAGATTGTTATCGTTAAATGGAATGGAATTGATACCGTTGACGACTCATTTAACTAACAACCGCCTTCATTATTACTAAGGAGGTTCATATTTACCTTCCTCGTTACGCATAAACTCCTTATTCGGGAAATTATAATGGCATAAGCTTGGCTTGATAAATAAGGCGTTTATGTCATTTTGTGATCCTTTTTGAGAAATACTTGTTGGAATAAAATCTTTATAAATGTTATAAATTTTAGGAAGCGTTTAACTTCCTTGATTTGACTCTTTCCCCTTTTGACCGTCATAGTCATATATAGGATGACTGGTAATTAGTGACCGATACTTATACTCATGCAGTGGCGTGCAGTGCTTCTCCACGGCGGGTAGGCCATATATATATGGATACCCAAAAAAAAAAAAACTCGCAACATCACAGCAGCGTCGCTCTACTTAGGATGACCCTCAAAGTAGTCACATCTATTGATATATTCACTCACCCTTCCGGGCCCCCGCATCTGCCCCTGGTGTTTTAGTAAGCGTATGAGAAACAACGCCATCTAGCTTAAATATAAGGAATTTCAGTGGTATTCTGTCAATACAAGAACGAAGGATGTCGCTTCGTTACAAAATATTCTAAAAAATAAAACAGAGTGCGCTGTTAACAAAAAAAATAGTTTAGTTTTCGTTCCGTACCCAATTTTGAGCGTCTGAACGGAATATTTGAAAAACAAACATTGAAAATAAGCCTGTAAAAACCAAAGTTATAAATACAAGAACTCACCACATTAATCAAGGTTCAAATCACGATTTTCTGACAATGCAAACAGAAGAAAGATTCATTTGAAATACCGAGTACGAGATGAATTTTGGGTTAATTCTCGTAATTCGGGTAACTACACATTTTCCTTCAGACACCACTTGAATCTTAACATCAAACAATCGTGAATACTTATTGTTTTTAACTTCTGACAAACACATTATCAGCGCAAACTTCACAACAGAACACCATTTCTAAGTAAATAAACAAATACAACAAATAATATTTACACTACTGTACGTTTCAAAACGAATTACAACCGTCAGATATTATAATAATCAAAACATTCAAGATCACGAAATAAATTTTGCTTGTCACATGAAACAAATATGGCTTCTAAGAAAAATACAATTGTTATTTTGTCAATGAAAAAAACACTACCAAATATAATTGCATCACCGCATACCGTTTTAGCCGGATAATACTTTGCGGGGCAGCCAATTAGTGGCCAGCTACACTCGCAGGAGTTTACGCACCTAATCTAGCATGTGTGCCGTATATATACACGAAAATACGCATCAGTGTGCTTAAATTTATCAATGGAAATTAGGCCGGCAGGGGCCTTGCCTAGACGGCCGGGAGCGAGCGTCGTAGTATTATTACCAGTTACGTCACACGGCCGCGACAAGTTGCTTTAAGTAATATAACAGGCGTTTTATTTTTTTATTTTTGATTAATATAGTTATAATAAATGCATTTGTTGTGTTGTTGGTAGGAATGGTAGGGTAGGCTAGGCCTAATTGCCTCTATGGTCGGCACGCCCCTGTACTCATGGTTGTACTCATGTTACCAAACAACTCTCTCAAAGAAACGTTTTTTACACCTATTCACTTTTAAAACAAACAACACAACAGCCGTATGAAATTCGTGCGCGCGCGCTTGTTACCTATCAGCTATTAGCTGCGTGACGCCGTTCTGTCTCATTACTATCTTACCGTGCAACGGTAGGTAGACAGAGCACCCGCGCGGCGAATTTCATATACGGCTGTTGTGTTATTGTGAAAAAATTGAATGCGTATAAAAAAATGTTTCTTTAGGAAAATGGTTTGTTATCACGAGTACAATGACGTGTTTAAGTATCGGTAACTAATTACCAGTCACCCCTTATATACATGACAAGCAAGCGCGTGCCCTGTACGCCAACGACACAAATATGTTACAAAGTGGTAGGTAAAATTGTGGCTTAGCGTGGAGGGTACTGCAAATTACATGAAAACATTTCCAAACAGAGGGTTTTCAATCTAGATTTAAAATTCGGAACCATTTAAATATTGCCGGACTGTAATTTCGACAAACCTACCAATTGCAAAATTATCGGCCTGAGTTATGCCGCTGACACGAATTTATCTTTTCCAAAGTATTAAAACCATATCTTACACAGTGTTTTCTATATAAAAACAGAAAATATATCCAGACTTAGAAACGACCGGTCACTTTTCATATGATGTTTTTTTCAGCTTCTTAGAATTTCTACTTCTGAATCTAAATATAGTCATAAACTATAAATCAAAGAAAAAACATCATGAATACTTATTAAAAATATATAAATTATTTAGATGTCTAAGAGGCCAGACGCATAACTGTGTGCTAGCATTATTAGAATTTAGAACGCCTTTATAATCTCCTAAGTATTACTTGTTTTATAGGTCGTGTATTGTGATAATGAAAATGGTGACTTAGAAATATGTGCGACTCAATTCAAGTTACTTTTGAAGAAACAATAATGGTCCCAAAATTAAGAAAAGCGTTATTTGAATATTTTATCAAGAAACCTGGAATCATATTTTATTTCCAATATAACAAGCAAAGTTTATCAGATACCTAAACGCGATTTCCAATATCTTATTTTATCAAAATATAACTTTTCTCATTACAAGCCTGTAAAACGAGACCTGAAATAAAATAAATTTCAGTTCCACCAAAAATTTCGAGACTGAAATTCTTCAACACAGTCGTCCACAAACACAACCAGTTACAAAGCATTTAACTAGATTAAGTAGAAAAAAACACCAGATCAACAGTAGGTAACTAAGCGATATCCTATAACTCATTTTGTCTAATATAACTTCTAATCTAACTAGGTCAGTGATTAGTTAAATAATTGGATTCATTAACAACAAACAATCATTTCAACCAATCATTTTGAGACTAAAATTCTTCAGTACAATCGTCGAGATTTTTCTCGACGGCATGTACCTAAAGCCAAGTCAGAGGCCCATGGGCGGCATAAAAACTGTGACACCAGGTTAGGCACTAGACTAGTGTGGTTAGTGCCTAACCTGGTGTCAGGTGTAAAGAAGAAGTACAATCGTCCACAAACTACAACCAAAGTTACAAAGCATTTAACTAGATAAAGCAGAAAATAAAACATCCTGTTTACCATACACTCCGTCGTAGCGCGGTCCGCTTTAATCAGGAGAGTATAAATAAGCCCGACTAGCTCCCGCGAGATACTTGAAAATCCACGTGCTATAGTGGACTTTGCTTAAGCGTTTGGTATGAGATAATACAATGTTTTTTTTATGTGAAATTCTTACAATGAAATACTATTTTTAAGAGATAATAAATGCTTTATACATTATTTTATTATCAGGCAACTAAGGCCCATAAATAAAATACACAAAATAATCTTATACAATAATATACTAATAAATATTAAAAACCTCAAAACGATGACTTTACACGTAACGTTGTCGGCGTCGTGTTTCGCTCCTTGGTGTCGCGTAACCGTCCTCGGAAACGTCGCCTGTCGGCCAAAAGTCCGCTTTCAGGCAGGTCTGTAGGTGTTGGGTTGGGACTCGTACCAAGAATGACTTAAAGTTGATGTTGTGGCGCGATTCCAACCTTTCGACCCTCAGAGTCCTTTTGTTTTTCACCTTCAAATACTGCACGACTTCCTTAGTTGTTGTTGTTGTGTTTTTGTTGTTTTTTGTCGCTGTTGTTGTTTTTGTCATATTACATTATACATATAGATTCAATATATAGGAAATTTGAGGTGAGGCAGTACCTTAACTGTTGTAGCTACAGCAAAACCTTCGTAAGTGACCTACTAGGACAAACTGAAGTTTGAGTACCATAAAAGTTTTTCCATACATTTCTTAGGAAATGGAACATCAACTAACTTTTTATGATAAATAGACAGACCCATCTGTGGGCGCAAGCAAATCACTAAGTCCGCCATTTTGTCTTCCCAATACAACTTCGTGAATCATTTGCACAAATGTATACCAACAACACTTTCATTTGTGTGTATATGGACTGTGTTGCATCGATTCTGGCGCAAACACACACTTAGTTTCATTGTGATACGAAGGAATATCCTTCAAAAATATGGATTAAAACATACACGCATGCATAGAAAAACAATATTCACTACTTTAAAACATAATTATGTCAATAATGTTTGGTGCAAGTTAAGTTATGTCTGGCAATAATAAGGCAGTTCAGTAAGACCACCTTAAACTTAATAATAATAATAAAAAACAAACTTTCGATGTAAGCTATATTAAAAGTCAACCACTTTTAAAAGTCTCGTCCTGTGCGAACTGACCTCAGATATAAAATGCGTCCATCCTGAAAGAAATAAAGCTTAATTTTATTTTATTACGTTCCGTACTAAAATTAATATAATTTTAAATTGACTTGAAAGTGTATTTTGGAAATCCGTTTTACGAACCAAAAAAAGGGTTTTGATCAAAAATAATGAATATAAAACCATTGTCTTGCATATATTAACGGGATAGATCAGGAAGAGTCTAATAACAGTTTAGGAGAAGGCACAGGATATTTCTGTTTTCAATACCAACTGTCATTAAAAAACAATTTTAAAATAAAAATGTCTCTTCATAACAGTGGCACGGAAAACACCGATTCCTTGAACACCAAATGGCAACAAACTTTACAAAAAGTTGTGACATCATTAGCAGAGGCTTGAAGCCTGAAGCTTTCCGCGCTATGGGTCGCGGATCTTTCTGGATTCAGTTATGTAAAATACTGGGCGGTATGGAACATAGACGCGAAAATAGTTACCAGTATCCAGTACATTATTACACAGAAATTTTTCATGAGGTATTTTAAAAAAAAGCATCTGTTCCATACTACATTTTGACCGTGTAGATATTGCACTTGTAGGAAACAGCAATTATGTTTTTTAATAACCTATGAAAAATTTCTATGTAGGGTGTTCAGAATTATGTACTGGATACGTGGTAACCATTGTCGCGTGGGTATCCCTTCAACCCCGTATTTTACATACCCGAATCCAGAAAAATCCGCGACCCATAGCGCGGAAAGCTTCAGCCTCTGCTAATCTCAGAGCTCAAAATGATGTACTGAATACGTGGTAATCGTTTCCGCGTCTGTGTCCCTTAGACCCTGTATAAGTAACTAGCGACCCGCCCCGGCTTCGCACGAGTGCAATGTCATACATATAAATCTTCCTCTTGAATCTATTAAAAAAAAACCGTATCAAACGTTGCGTAGTTTTAAAGATCTAAGCATACATAGGGACAGACAGACAGCGGGAAGCGACTTTGTTTTATACTATGTAGTGATTATGTGCATGACCTACTGATAAGTAAAGTACGTTGCTTTTCCTAGTCTGGGTTTGATATTATTTTTGGTGGATGTTTATTTGAATCCGACTGCGAAGAGGAGTAATGTTTTAAAATCAATGAAATCAGCTTATTGCAGTCCACAACTGAACATTGGATATACCTCCATAAACTGCACCACAACACCAACATTCTCTCCACTTTCTGCAACTAGACTATCAGAGCCACTTTTTTAAGATTGTTGGTCCAATAGATCTACCTGGAGAGAGCCCCACGTTAAATTTGCCAGAAGAAACTCTGATAATAGCCCACTTCATAGCATGCTGTGTATTACCCAAGTAACACATCAAAGCAGTATAACGGCCCACTTACAGCATTTCTGTATCGTTTTTGCATTTTGAGTTAGTTCTATAGTAGCATTACAAACGTTTATACGGCTACTGTAATGCTTATTTGGGCACAAATTATACGGCTTTAGATCCTAAATATGTTCACAATAGTTGTTTAGTTGCATTACAGACGCATTATATTAGCATTATTGTGGCCAAAGAACGTACCAATCGCATTACAGAAGCATTATACTAGCAATATTATTGATAATGAAGATGTTGTTTGCATTACAAAAGCATAAGACTAGCATTTGAATGTAGTAAAAGAATGATTGGAGCTTTTTAAGTGTTCACAGTTAGAACTTAAATAAACCCTACATCATGGCAAAAACATCTCTAATACCACGGCACAAATGTCATAATACAATTAACGTGGAATATAATATGGACGAAGACTGTCAAAACTGAGTGAGTGCCACCATATTTATTTGCATCAAAACAAATTTACTGGGTAAGTTTTTGACTCTTTTGTTACTACATGCCTTCAAATATTATTCGCAATGTAGTTTACTGTAAATGTCTATATAAGTTTCATTGAAAATTTTCACGCGCCTTCGATATTTTGTGGTTTTGATAGAAAATTTCATATTAAAATATGTGTGAAATCATCAAAACAATTGTGTATTCTTAGTATAGAACGAATTTTGCTTAATTAAAATAATAGTATTGGTTGGGCAGTATTAAATCAAGTTATATCATTATGTTAAAGATCTTTTGCTTTCATAAATAGGTCCGAATGATAATTTTTTTGGTTATAAAATATTTACAAAATGGTGTCGGGGTATAGCAGCCCGGTGAGCCTTTAACAAGGCTAATTAATGCTGCCAGCTGTATAAATACTCACACGTGAACCATTATTAAGCCAGAGGCAAGAGAGAAGGCTTTTGATGAACCACTGTAGTGGCATTGTCTATAAAGTAGGTCTATATGGGTTCACCGGTATACCAGTAGTTTTGATGTAGACTGAAGTAGTGCCATTACTTGAACGCAATTTTGGGGATCCTTGAGCAAAACAATAAAACCCATTTCAGAATTTATACAATTTGATTCGTTTGCCAAGTTGATAAAAAGGCGTCATTAAGATATTTTTCCGTAACTATTTTATAGAAAGGACCGTTATTTATTTCATACCCGGTGTATAAGTGTAGTACGTAGTCAGGTACAGTAGCCATCAAATATACCTGTACACTTTAAAATGGCCAAACTTTTCAGAAAACGCAATAATATATTTTTATGGGTGATGCTTTAAAAAAATATTGTTTTCTTATTTTCAGTGATTTTTATACCAACCATACAATGCCGTACAAAATGGAACAGACGATAGAGAGAAAGGAAAAACAATACGAGGTAGTCTTTGTGGGAAGAAAATGGTAAATTGTGGTGGCCGCCTAAAAAGACACAGTACAAATTAATGAAAGATCAGCAATCCAAGCCCGATAAAAAGAATGGACATTATAGGAGTGCTATTTTAAAATGAACAATATTTGAACATATGAGCTTGCCGAAGCTGAATTATCAATTATGGAAGAACATTAAGACACAGACGCGAATGACACAGGCACGTTTGCATCCTGGACGACAATAGTTCAAAATCAAGAAGTAATGAAAATAAAAATCAACCATAAAAATTGCTGTTGTTTTATTGACCATTTAATATGTGCTTTTCCCCAATATGTCCGACAAAAGGTTCTACGATTACAGTAAAATGAATGTATAAACAGTTTTACGCATTACAATAACTCACGTATATTTGATTAAAGAGCTGCTAGCTGTACCACACAGCTAAGTTGATCTTAAAAAACGCAAGCATTACATTGATTCACGTTTATGCTGTTCAACAATACTAGGCTTTTACTTACCACTCAAAAGTGCTCTTACACAACAAAGGGCACTTAAGACAGCTCAAAGCTGTATAACGGTTTTACGGAGCATTATAACGGTAAAAGTTTAAGCTTTTAAACAGCATTAGGCATTATCTTACTACTTAAAAATGCTATTGTAGAACCTAAGGCACTAAAAACAGCTGAAAGTTGTATAGCGGATTTACGTGGCATTATAATGGTTCATATTTGTGCTGTTAAACGGCATTAAGCATTTATTTACTACTTAAAAAGCTATTTTAATTCCAAATGCACTAAAAACTGCTGAAAGCCGTTCAGCTGCGTTGCGGTTTGCTGCACTAAAACTAAAGGGTTTACAAAAGCATTTTGATATGCTATTATCCAACCGTTATACAGTGTAAAGCATCGTAATGGTTTTGAATTACCAATATAAAGCGTCAAGATGCTCGGTGAACTTATTTATGAGTTTATAAGGACCTTAAGTTCTACACAAGTTTGCTATTCGTTTGTTAGAATGCTTTCTGTGTTACTTGGGTATGTCCATTAAAACACGAGATTTTGGTAAATCAGTTTATTGCGCTGAGTAGCATAGCATAGTACAAATGAAAGTGTTAATTTTCAACCTACCCTCGACTTAGCGAATATTTTTAATAAAAGAATATTTCACAAGTATTGAAGGTACGTTCGTTATTCATATATGACACTGAGCAACCTTGACTTGTGAACCAACCTGACTGTCAATGTCCACGTTTCAACATCGTATGTCATAACGGGATGAACATATTGTAAAGTCCTTAGTGTAAAATACCGTGTTTTAAAACCAAAGAAATGAATAAAACTCACCAAGACTCACGATCAATACCATAACCATCCATATCAACGCAATGGCGACTGGGTAGTGTCCTTCCAATATCAAAACGAATGGTATGACAATAGCAAGTAATAGCTGTACACAAAGGTACACTATACTGAGCCATATGTAATAAGACATTAGGTCTGGGTTCTCCTGAAAAAAAGAATTAAACAATTTTCCAATGTGATAAAGTGATAAAATAAAGTCTTCAGGGTGTAAAGGACAGCTTTCCACAAACTGATGAGGTGAATTCAGTATAATATCATAATATGATGACTGGTAGAAGAAATTATTTCAGGAATGTTATGGGAATCCAATAAATTTGATTTGCTTTATTTCCTCATACGCAATGAATCGAAACCGTGGCAAAATGCAAGTAGCGAACGGCAAGCGCGACGACGAGTTTGATGAATTCTGTAGCTAGGCAGGAAGTGACATCCATTGTTGGATTTTTGATTTTCGCCGTATTATTTTCATAAATGAAGTGCTGCGTACAGGGAATGTAATTTTACATTGAAATTAAGGAATAGTAACTAAAAAAAAACCTGAGAAAAATTCCGGTGGAATATGATTCAAAATAAGGAGCTGAATACCCACTATCAGTTTGTGGAGGGCTGCCCCTTACACCCTGTATTCTAAATCAGCAATCTGAGAACAGTCTCTCTAATATACACACATCAAAAGTGTCTAGGGATCAAGCATTTTTATGTGGATTTCTTGAGATTGAGATGTGGCTTTGTAATAAATTTATGATTTTATAAATTTATATGGATCCTTTTTGGTGCATTTCATAATTTGAATCAGGAACTGTGAATCAAATTCGAGTAAAAGATGAAAATCAGCTGTCAATATTTTCCCTATAAAAACATACAACGCATTGAAGACATTATTAGTGCTACTGTTTCCCTACTACTGATTAAAACCAACGTTATTATGGAGCGGCGACGTCATTTAAGCAGGGAAGAAATGCTCAGAGCCGTGGGAATGATAGAAGCTGGTTCCCGGCAACGTACTGTGGCTTTAGCTCTGAATACAAGTCAGAGTGTTATCAGTCGACTTTGGACACGTTACCGAAGCACTGGTACCGTGGCTGAGCGCCATGGAGGACGGTATCGCTGCACCACACGGAGACAAGACCGATACATTCAAATCTTAACTCGAAGAGCTCCAACAATACGCCATGATGTTAGCCGTGAGGCTTCATCACTCTTCAGGGAACTTAATTAGCGACCAAACAGTCAGAAACCGCTTGCATGAAGTGAACCTTCATTCCCGAAGACCGCTACGGGTACCACCTATAGCAATGCACAATCGTAGGATACGATATCAATGGGCTCTTGAACACAGAAATTGGGCAGAAGAACAATGGCGTTTCGTGTGCTTTTCTGATGAGTCTCGTTTTGGTATGAGACCGGATACAAGACGTATACGACACTGGAGAACCCCTGGACGCCAACAGCGATTAAAATCCTGCCAGGAAGTCCATCCTTATAGTGGTGGAACCATCATGGTATGGGCGGGTATTTGGATCGGCGGAAGAACTGAGTTGATTTGGATCAGAGGCAACCTCAACGCTCAAATTTATGCTGAGACGATTGTATCAGACGTCATCGTTCCTCTACAAATGCAAATCGGTCCCTTATTTCAGTTAATGCATGATAATGCACGACCGCACACCGCAAGAGTTGTAAGACAGACCCTCGCCGCAGCTAACATCAATGTCCTGCCCTGGCCTGCTCAGTTGCCAGACTTGAATCCGATTGAGCATGCATGGGATATGCTACAGAGAAGAGCTCTGCCGAATATGGAGGGTATCCAGTCGCAAGAAGACCTTTTTTTGTTGTTGCAACGAACATGGGCGGCCATTCCACAGCGTGATTTGGATGAACTCATTTTGAGTATGCCAAACCGATGTTCTTGTGTTGTTAGTGTTCGCGGTAGAAACACGGATTATTAATTGTTTAAGTTACCCAATAAAATTTTAAAGAAAACTGTTATTTCAGTCTTTTTTTCGAACTTTTGTGTTAGTGGTTCAAATGTCAAAAATCCCTTTATTAGGAAAATAGCAAATTTCTTTATTAATGCAAAGGTGACTTGGTTTATCGTTACTGTGACAAACGAAAACACTTTATTTGATGAATCCTTAAAGAAAATTTTAATTAATATCAATCAGGAGAAAAGTTATTGCAAAAATATATGTTGATCCCTAAACACTTTTGATGTGTGTATTTTAGGTATCAAGTCAGCTTGTTGGTTTTTTTAGAGAATTTTATTCACCGAGCTCCACTAGGGAGTGATTAGGAGTGACCCAATAAATAATAATACTAAAACTTTAGTACGAGGAATTGCGAAAGAACAAAGTTATTTGAAGTACCTACCTACTTAGTCTATCTAGTAAATAGTTAATCAATCTAGCCTTTTCAGAAGTTAGTAACATAAGTTGGGACAGTCGTTGGTCCCGGCTGTCATTTGTAGATCTTTGACAGTCGTTACAGGTAGTAAGTGGCCCGAAAGTCTAACAGCCAGTCTTAGCAAGGGGTATGTATTACACAGTACTAACTGGGTTGTGGAGGCCGGATAAAATAGCAGTCGCTCCATGTAAAATACTGGTATTCAGCTGCATCTGGTAAGACTGGTAGCCAACCCTAATAGAGTTCAGAAAAGGCTAAACAGACATTTTGGAATCTGTTGCAGTCTAACCGGATGCAGCTGCATACCAGTACTTTACCCGTAACGACTGCCCATCCGGTGGCCTACCATGACGTCTTAAAGCAGCAGTAATTCCAGTGTGGGAAAGAGATGGCGCTGGACAACCTGTATAGCTCTGTCTCTTTCCCACACTGGAATTACTCCTACTTTAAGACATCATAATAACCTCCTGACCTCCACAAGCCTGTTACTAGGTAACACGATCCTTCTTTATAAAATTAGTATCTTTAAATATGTATCAATAGATCCTATTTATATCTACTACATGGGCCATCTTTTCTCAGTGTACGTCAAAGGACGATCCCAATAAAAACTACCCACTTCTTCAACTATTTTTCTCAGAAATCTTGTCGATTATTAAAGAACGGATACCTAGAATTATGCTCTCATAATAAATTATCTACTTATTTATATAAATTGGTTCTTATTATAGACATTATGGATTTACGTTTGATGCTACAATATCTGATAATATCTGATTCCAGGAACCACGTTTTGTGGATCAAAGGGGTCAATAAACCCAATCAAATATGGTTACGGATCCCGTTTTAGCTTATTACGGTTTAGAGATAATTAGAGGAAGGCCCTGTTAATTGCGGTTCGCGAACAAAAAGTTTAATTAATCTTAGGAATTTCAGGACTGTAAGTACGTAAACAATGCTGAAATAGACAATACGGCGTACCGCTGACAGATTTAATTACCTAGTAGCAAGTTGTTACTTTCAGATAGGTACATACCGCTCGTCATTACGCCTTTAGAATGCAGCACACATATCAAATCGCAAAGGGATCGACACCATATCAACTCGAGCCGTTCAGTATTCTTTGTATGAAACCCCCGACTGCAACGCACACTAATCCTAAAGCCAAAAGCTAAGGATAATACTCACATCTAACGCAGCCATAAGTAGCAGCACGGACGCTAGTACGAACATGACGGTGACGATAACGAATATTGATAGAAATACAACCAATATTAATGTCGTGGCATTCAAGTTCTTTCTGTCCTTTACTAGTAGCATCGCTGCGCATGTGAAGCCGAATAACTGAAACAAACGAAATTATTATGTAGCAGATAAGCTTTTTTTTGTCTTCTCACAGGACTGAGTTGCCATCACATCAACACATTTTTCTTATAGATTCGGCTCATCCGTCTGTCTGTCAGTCTGTCTGTCTGTCTGTCCTGTTGAGTAAAATGGCTGTGACATACGCACATGTCACAGCCATTTTACTCCGAGACTGTTAGCACCACACAGTTAAAATTTGGAGAGCAGGTGGCTTCTATGAACCGCTACATAAAAGTAATGTAAAATTACGAATGAAAAAAAAATAGGGGTGGCCCTCCATATATGTAACTAAAGGCTGCGGAAAAAAAAACTACGTGTGAAACTTTGTGAAGTATATATCGAAAATATTATCGAGGTTTTAACAATGAGATGATGATGAGATCTTAGCTTCTAGACCCATAGAATTGTGTTCGTTTCTGGGTGTTTGCAATCTGGTGAACCTTACATAATTAGAGAGGTGCCTAAGGACGAAAGTAACAGCATATGTGGGTACCGTCCCTAGCAACAGTTTCCTGTATTTTCTGTTTATAACGGTTAGACTCTTCTTCTTCTTTGCGAGTCGATGACAATTCTATTCAAAACATCATTATAAACCCCCACCCCCTCACATAGTAATTTATAATCTGTAATTTAAAAAAAGAAAACACCTGTTTCCTACAAAAGAACAACTACACGGGCAAAATGTATGGCACAGTTCATTTTTAAGATCTGTATAAAGAAAGAGTCAAATTTGTTCATCAAATTACAAAGGTCAGCTAAGCAAAAGAAACAACCATTTTCTATTCACACCACAATGCTGGTTTGAGCAAACTTATGGCTCTTTGTAACTTTAGAAAACTTTAAACGTATGCATGAGTCGTAGTTCAAGCTGGGTCGTTACCACCAAAGCCAAAAGTTGGCGAAATTATTATTTAAAATAAATATTATAAGTTAAGGGCTGAAATTTTAATATTTGAGATGACTTTATAAGTTTTATTTATCTTTGCAGTAAATTTTGATAACACACAAAGTTGGTTATAAAAGAAATGGCTTCATGTAATTAAATTTCTTGTCGTTTTAGATTGAAATCAGTATCAATGGCAGGATCTGTTATTAGTAACCACGAAATTATTGCTCTGACAATGTTAATAGTATATTGAACCATACTTTTTAATTATTGGATTTGATATTAACAAAAGCTCATTAAAAGCATTTGGTTGGCGATCATTTGACAGAAAAAAGTAAAAACTTTAGTGATTTTTGTGCACTGCAAGTTTTATTTCCAACAAAGTTCTCCTTGAACAGAATAAAAAATCCCCATGTGAGCAATTTTACAGTTTTGAGCTATATTTATCTATACTAATATTATAAAGCGGTAAAATTTGTTTGTAAGTTTGTATGTAGGGAGTAATCTCTGGATCTACTGAACCGATTTTGAAAATTCTTTCACTATTAGGGAGCTACATTATCCCCGAGTGCCATAGGCTATATACACTCACTATGCTACGCACTCGGCTATGGCACTCGGGGTTAAATATTTACAACGTGCCTGTAGGATAGTTTCCGTCCAAAATACGAGCGAGGCCGTGGGCAACAGCTAGTTGGCCATAAAATTCCAAAACAGACTACCAATAGAAATCATAAAATAGAATTTAGACAATCTACCCTTAATTTATGAAGCCAGGTACCGTAGGTAACGTCAAATCGACGAATCTAATTAATATTTTACGCACATTACCTACATAATTAAATTGGGGATCAATCTGTGTGTACCAAGGCTAAGCCTAGATAAAGGTAAGCACGTCATGTCATTGTTACTATGTTAGATACTAGCAACATTCTCCGGCCGATCTGAGGAGATCTATTCAACTTAATAAACTTGAAGGTTCTGTTTGTAATGGCTAAATAACAACTTTTTACTGAATGCATATAAAAGTTTAAATACGGTACTAAATTACGGTTATAATAACGAAAAAAAAACAGTTTTTTTCTGCCTGTCTGCCTGTTTTTTCCAACTAATCTCGGAAACGGCTGGACTGATTTTGAGGAGATTTTTACTGGCAGATAGCTGTAATATAAAAATATAATATTGGCAACTTTTATTTAAAAAAAAAATGGGATTCCGTGCAAAAAATTAAGGGAAGTAATATTTTAAAAATAATTTCACGTGTACGAAGGTCGCCGGTTACAGATAAGTTTAATATTATGATTGCTTCGAACCATCCGGTCCCCAAGAGCAAACGTGATAAATACCTACATTGTGGAAACCGCATCATATCGATCAATCCTATTGCGTGTATCAGAATGTGTGCCCATATTTAGTGGTGTGAGTGGTACAGATCCTCAAACTAAAAAAACTTTCACCATGAAAAGATGTTGGCAGTAACTGGCATCACCCTCACAACCAGTCTATAACAGTGATGATGTAGATTACAAGTATGTAGGTACTCAAAGAGTTACAGAAATCCTTAGAAATGTGTCTCTTTCTCATCAGTGGAACTTTTAATTGGCACTTTCAACCTACCGTAACATTTCAATGTTTTATGGGTATGTGGCTTAAAATGAACACACAGAAATTGTTACAAAATAACTGAATTTCTCGTCAAAACCCTCCAGGCTACTTTATGTTAAATTAGGTTGGAATTGTATGTGTTGTTGTATTTCTTAGAATTCGCTCCTACGATACAAAGTGAAACTTAGCCGGCATTTGGAACAAAGGCAAACGCAGAATCAGCCTTACGCACAAATCGCTTACATTTCCACCTTCTCCTTCGAGCTACGCCTCACTTCAGCCACGCCTAGCTATCATCCTAGATTTCAGCCTAAAGACGCTATAAAACGAGCCTTTTGTTCTACTAACGACGTTTACGGTTCAAGATAAGACGAAATTATCAAAGAAGAATAGATATTCTTACAATTCCCAGTATAGCGATAAGTCTGGTCCCGCATCGCACATTCACGCAAGGAAAACATGGTTCAGCTTGCGGTATCTCCTCAACCAATAAAGTTTCGTATTCCACATCCATTTTATATAAAAACTTATTGAAATATTGCTATTAAAAGTGTAAAATGTAAAAAAAAACGATAAAAATGTGAAAGAAGTATAAAATGACAATGTAAAATGAAATGTGTCAGGCATTCTTATTTTTCTGAAGCATAGACAAATATCGAAGAGAAGAACACGCCCTGTGTTCTAGAATAAGTTCTTTCTTTGTTAAAGTTACTTCAGTATCATGAATACGTAATTGATTGTAAAAAATCTAATATCAAATCATTGCATTATCACGCAAATGAAATTAAAAGTGCCAACTTTAATGAAATTCTCAACTTAATAACCGGAAGATAAGTAATCTTTTTTATATAAATGTATATACATACCACAACATCAAGTCACTGCCCCCGAAGGGTCAGGCAGAGGTTTACATAATAGTACATCCACATTTCACCAGTTACGTTTAAGTCGCATGTAATAGGGTGCGAGCCTATTGCCATCAACCGAGCACAAAACCAGAGTCTGTGGCTGTTACTGAGAAATTCCTTAAAAGACAGAATGTTGTCAGTAACATTTATTTAGCAAACAAAATTAGTTCTAAGCCCACAAAAACAATAACTTCTCTACTGAAAGCCTGCTCAGGAACCTTACAAGAAATAGTGCAAAAGAAGCCTTCTAGACACCTGTGTCACAAAACTCATGAGGGCGAATTTATCCGCGCAATTTGAAGTTGTTTGCCGAGACTGGCGGCAGTGGCGTATGGCGGTAAATCAAATGAGCGGCAAAGCACGGCTTATCGCTGGGACTCGGTGCACGAGTTTACTTGCGCTTTATGCGACATTTTTCGGCACTTCATGTATGTACTACTGCGCTCACTGACGGTCGCCCACTTTTCAACCTTATTACTCAGAGCATAAAGGTGAAAAGTGATTGACCGTCTGTGACGCGGTGGTACGACGAGGTTGGGTTTTAGGGCACGTTCCCACTATGTCGTGACGGCAGTTTATCGTGTTGTTTAAAGCGTCGTGGCTTGTTTATTTAAATGGAGGTGTTCACATATAGGACGACACAATTAACTGTCGCCCATGACTTTTCCATAATAATATCCAACGATAAATAAATCTTCACGACATAGTGGGAACGCGCCCTTAGGCTTGCGACTGTAAAACACGCTAAGTATAGACGGAGCCAGGGCATAAGTGTGTTTTTTTTTGCAAAACAGACAAGAGAACATGTCTAAGCCAAACATACAGGTTTATTTGACATTGGCCTTCATGATTATGCTTAGGGTATTTACGAGTATTAAGTAGTTACAAAAGTATATCCAAAAATCTGCTTTTACTAACTAAGTACTAACTAGGGATTATTTGTATGATAATGTTTGGAAGCAATTTATTTATCAGACTTGACCTCAACCCCCAATTTCTACTTGGATCCAACTAACAATAAACCGATTATTTAATCACTTTAGTTCTATAATAAACTTTTAGCACTATACAACAATCGACGAACAAAATAGCGATGGCCTAGTTGTATTGTTAGCATTTCATAGAGTACAAGTTTTTGTTTATATTGCCTAGCGAATAAAGTTTTTGTACTAGGCTGTTAGGATAACAACGTGCTAGCTAGCAGGTTATTTTTTGCTGAACACACGTATCTGTTAGAACGAGCTTAGTCCCGAAACGAGCTTTTTCTAGCGTCGTTTTGTATTGCCTTTCCTGTAATAACTACTAAACATAAGTACATACAAATAAATAAAATTGTAATGTCTGTTTGTAATTCCCAAATAACATTTCTGAATGCGTACTATGATATTTTACTAAAGGTGTACATATTACATATATATTTTTTAAATTATTTTCTGTCTGTTTGTTCCGGCTTATCTCCGAAACGGGCTGAACCGATTTTTACGGGGCTTTAACTGGCAGATAGCTGATGTTATAATAAGGAGTAACTTAGGCAACTTTTATTTTAGAAAAAAGTTTAAAGTTTTATTTTTTGGCTCTCCTGTAAAGTCGTGTTTTGGTGGATACGCCCTTTGAGCCTAAAGGTATCGATATTATCTCACTAAAATTATAAATGAAAGTTTGTGAGGATGGATGTTTGTTACTCTTTTACGCGAAAACTACTGAACGGATTTAGATAAAATTTGGCACATAGATATTTTATAACCTGCATTAACTTAAAGAATATTTTATATCCCAGTAGTATAATCCCGTGGGACAGTGACCGAATTTCACGCGGGCGAAACCGCGGTCATAAGCTAGTGTTTTATAATAATTACACGCGGACGAAGTCGCGGGAGCAACAGCTAGTCTATAATATAATGTAGGTTTGTTCGTAATTATTTCCAAAGCAGTTAACCCCTTGTATCCCGTTAAACGTAAATCAGTGTAAAATATTGTGGCTTACACTTTATCACGCAATTAAGGCTGGAATGAGACAAACCTCGGCGTCGCTGTACATCAATGTAAATTGTGTGAAAACGCCCTTAAATCTACCGTAAGCCAACAATAAGCGTTTTAACTGAATCGCTGACAATGCAATTAAGTTATAATTGAAACATGCTAAGCGTATATTTTTGAATGGCTTTTTATGTTAATTAAATTCGTACTTTACACCGATAGAAGTGATTAAATATGTTTTCATTTTACAATGTGGTCGTTCGGTTAATTGCGTTTTTGGATTTATTTCTTACTAGCTTATGAACGCGGCTTCGCCCGCGTGGAGGTCCGTAATTGTCATACTACCATACTACCGGGATAAAAAGTATAGCTTATGAAAGAAAGAAATTATTTATTAATTTATTAGTCCGCACATAACAAAACAAAAAAAAAATTAACAGTAGGTAAACCAAATTATATAAAAAAGTAAACAAGAAAAAAAAATAGAACGAGCGAAATAATGTGTTAATTCAGGTTATAAACTATCTGTGTAGGTACTACATTTTATCCAAATCAGTTCTACATAAAAACTTCTCGTCATTTATTCAAACAAAAAGCAGGTTTTTCATACAAAACTGCCATATACTTACACGGTCAAAATGTATGCAACAACCGACTTAAAAAAAATACTGAAGAAATTTTCCGTGATTCCACCTTGTATACAGGGTGTAACAGGACTCTTCACGAAGCCGTCAACCAAGCATACATCAAACTAAGTAACTTTACGCAAAAATTATATCGGGAAAACGACTTTTTTGTTTTTGGGTGAAAAATCACGGTTTACGGTAGGACTAAATGTAACGCACTCAAAACATTGTGCCGATGGATGGATTGAATAGTACGAGGGCTGTGGAGGTGATTATAGTAAAAATCTTATATTAAAAACATGTAAGTATTTTTAAAAAAAGTTGGGAAAAAGTTGGAACTTTGACCCCCAATATCTCCGTAACTAGAAGGTTCCCAGGTCTAGAACAAAAAAATGATCGCAATGAAGGGGAGAACAAGAGCCCTTCAGCTTCGTTAAGGGTCTTGTTACACCCTATATATTCTATCATCCTAATGAATTCAATTTCCCATCCTATATGAAATCCTCCATAGACAGTTCAGGATACTCCATCCAAAAACACCTTTATTTGAGCAAATTACATCCAAAAGTGGGTTAATAAATTACTCGGTCCAGTGCTGATATGCTCCGTACTCCGTGACCATCTCGGCAGGATGCCAACCGGGTGCATGCCAAAATAAGTGCAATCGTGCTACTGCTGGGTAAATAATGAAGACCGCTGTAGTTTTTATTGTTTGGTGTGTTGATGGGTTTTTTTTTTTTCGGATTGGAAATCATCAAATAACCCCTCCCGCTCTGGGCTGAGCAGGAGGGAGTGTCAGACTTCTACTGACTAAAACCCATCCATGTGTTTTATTGTTTTGATGCTTTTATGTAGATTCAAATTAAATTAGCTAGTGAAACTACACACTAAACACTAACTAACTAACACTAACTATACATCTAAACTAATCGATTTGATGATTTTACTCGAAGTCATCATCTCTCTAGCCTTTTCCCAACTATGTTGGGGTCAGCTTCCAGTCTAACCGGATGCAGCTGAATACCAGTATTATACATGGAGCACATAAATTTAAATTTTCCACAGAGACAGATATTTCCAATTATCTTCTTTTTTTTTAGCTGATTTGTTTGGTTAGCTCGGGGGGTTCATACACTGCTCCCATAATTCAGCTTAATTATTATTACCAAAGTAGGTACACATCCGAGCAATATAATTTATTCAGTTGTTTTCAGAAAACAGTCTAGCTCTGGAAGGCCCAGCTTTAGTTGTTTTTAATTAATTACTCCCGAGGGCGAGGCACTTAACGAAGATTCGCTACGGTTAAGGTCAAAGACTCGGCTGTTTGTTCAAATTTTCCCATTATTTTGTACGTTTTGTTAAATATTTAGAAAAGGAACTTGTTTAAGATGTATTAAGAAGTTATTATATACTTTGATAATAATTATATTTACTTTTAAAGTTTATTTTGTGACTGCCTTATTGGTCAAGTGGTTGCAAGCGCGACTGCCGAGCACAGATCCTGGAATAGAACGATAAAACTGACTATATTTGTTAAGAATGGGTTGCGGATCGGCTGCGAACAATGGACAGTTCCATACTTCAGTGCATTATCTGTCAGAGTTCGGTATCTGGTGCCGCGTCCTCACTTTGTCCATACCGGTTTAGGAATACCCTATGAACTTATAAATACGTAAATTACAGTATTATTTTTATAAACCACATATGTTAGGATGTAAATAAGGAGTGATATGGCATACCTAATGGGTCTAGCTAACACTGTTTTTTTGGTTTTTAGGGAACATGTCATGTATTCCGCTATACACGGTTTTCATTTCTACGTTGCTTGGCGTAATAATTATTCACGTCCACATTACACAATACATACACAAGGTGGCAACTACAATATGACAAATAAATGAAAACGCTGGTAATAATAGTTATATTTTAAACTATCAAAAAGATCCTAATATTTAAATTAAAAAAAAAACATACAAACTAAATAGCATAAAACTGTTAATGAAATACAACACCATATAAATAAAATTTAAGAAACGAATTTAGCAAAGGTTTTTTAATTAGCGAAATGGGAACATGACATCTGTTTAGTGTTTATACCGATGTGGGGTTCGTTAACCTGTCAGTGTTAGCCTATTAATCTACCTGGATATATTTCATTGATTTTTGTATGCAGACTGGGAACATCAAGTCAACGCAGTTTAATTTGTTGTCGTATTGTAGTCGCCACCCTGTATATGAGCTTAACAAAAAAAAAGATTATTTATTTTATTTATTTCTGTACCTACACATTAACTAAAAAAATATATTTATACTTTTAAAATATTTCAATATAAAATAACATTTAAAAAAAAAGTAGCCCCCCGGTATCGGGATGAGAGTTCTTTTTTTACGGATGGGAAATCATCAAATGACGTAAGTGTCAGACTTGTACTGACTAAAACCCATCCATGTTCCTTCTTTTGCCCTTTGTGTTCCAGGGCCGAGGAATGTATTTCCAACAGTCCCGCAACTCTGGCAGGCATCGGTCCTTTCGGACCCCTTCTCGTTTGCTGACATCTCTTTGAGGCGTGCGTGCGTTTATGACGACAGGTCGACACGACCTGTCGTCATAAGACGGACGAACGGCGAGCTAGCCCATAGCTCACCGTCCACAAGCCCGCGGGGAACAGGGTCCAAGCTTTTTATTATAATCCTCAACACGATCATCCGAAACCTAGATATTCACCTTTAAAATAAAAATAAAAACTTAACACGGCGATTCGAGGAATCATAATAAACGTTCTCACTTGAATGCCCAAGTTTTAGTACTTGAAAAGTGTCGGTTATCTGAACAATTAGGCCGACACATCCCCTACGGGAGTCATACTCACGTTACAAGAAATAACTTGAAATAAGGTTCTTGTTCTTTTGTACTTGGCAGAACATCTAGGTTTCTACTCTCTTACGTTGTTGTTAAGAATTTTATATTACGCTAGAGACTGTTCGTTGCTTAAATTGTAGATGGATAAGTAAGAGAAACTTTATTTTTGTTTAGTATTTTATAGACCTATATATAGGTTTTGTGTCGAATTCTTGCCAATTCTTGAACTTTGGAGATCGGTAACTACAAAATCTCTGGAGCAACCTCCGATGATATTGTACCGACTGCCTCGTTAGTCTAGTAGTCGCAACTGCGACTGCTGAGCATAAGATCCCGGGTGCGATTCCTGAGTCGGGTAAATAGTTATTGGGTTTTTCTATAAGCCATTTCTCAGTAACAACCACGGAATCTGGATTTGTGCCCGGCTGATGACAATAGGCTCGCCCCATATTACAAAAAACGTAATTGGCGACATGTGAATGTGCTTGTTGGATACACCTATGCCTGTTTGGATATTACAAGGCGTGATGTTATCTTTATGACGATGGCACTGATGAGAGTGTGTTGTGTCCTAAGAAAATAAATAAATTTAAATGCAAACATTATCATCAAAACATCACCAAGTAGAGTAGAGTAAGCGAGGCAGCTGCTAACATCAGCAGATCTCTCATATTTTTACCAATCCTAATACGCAATTTCCTCCATTATATTTTATCAAAGCTAAATCATTCTCAGAAACCCACTATTTACTTAGCCATCGAGATCTCCGAAGCCCAAGAAGCCCCAGGACCCATACCCCACTTCCAAGTATTTGTTGAGACCGTCTCCTAATAAATACATGATAATGGACAAACGGTGTCTATTACCTTCACCAAGTTTATCTTGGAAACTGAATTTACTGAGAAAATGCCTCTTTTATTTCCTTTTATTGGGATATCTTTTTTTTTTTATAAAAACCGGGAACGTTTGATTTACGTCGCTTATGTCAAAAGTGACCTCAATGGGTAGGTACCGAATATGTATTTTAATAGGTATGAAATATGATTGACGTTATTTCGAAAAAAATACTTTAACGTATTCAGCTTTTTTTTAACGTTTTTTCTCTCTACGATATTTTCCTGTAACATGCGCGTTTACATACATTTTCACTACACATGCTCTAAAAGTACGCCATTATAGCCCTACGAAGCGGGACTAAAGTGACCACTAGTCTAGTAAAAAGTAATTAGTTTTTTAATTTCCTTCATGTGACATAGACAAACTCAAACAGCCAGGAAATATTCTATTGAGTGTAGACCATATTGCGTGTGGACCATCTTCATTGCGAAAATGTTGAGAGTTTTAGTTTCATGGTTTTTCCGCAAGGAAGGTGGTGCCATGTGTTTTAAATTGTTAATCTGTGACTGGTTTAGAAGAAAAAACTGACCGCGAAAAATTTCGCGCAATTCTCGCACTCAAAGTGAAAAGTATTGGATCTTATATAGTGCAAAACGATCGGTGGGAACAGCCGTGTATAAAGCATGCAAGTACCTAATCTAAAAGATGTAGTGAATCACTATCCTACACCTTACCACCGATTTATTCCAACATTTCTTAATCTACACATAAAAATTCTTTTCCTAATACATCCTGAGCTCCTTTGTATTTCTAGTAACTCATCCTAGTAACTATCTGGATTTACATTGGTAACCAATGAGAAAAATAGCAAGCTAGTTTAATTGTGTCCCAACAAGCCAGCACCAAGTGTACACAAGGGTTATAAACGCAGCAGCTCCCGACAAAGGAGAATACTAAAAATACAATCCGGCCATTATACCTAATAATGTGAAACATTCCCATGACGTTCACCCTCTCATATACAAGTAAACAAGAGGCAGAATGAAAACAAAGCGAACTGAAACGGATCCCTCCAGTTGTATTATGTTATTCTGTTGTGGAGTGCGCTTATATTATCCGACTTTTACGCGCTCAACGAAAAAAAACTCATTTTCTTATTTTCGTGAACGTTGTACAGCAGGAATTTCAGAAATTTTACAGTGCAGCCTCTCCATACTTTCCAATGGTATTTGTGCGTTACAGAGAGCTTCGTTTTTTTGGTTTAGCTACAAGGAAAACCTTTCTGCCGCGGCTCCTATGAAAAACCATTTTAATTACAGACGCAGTATGTTTATGCGGCGGGCCGGTGTTTAAGCTACCTTTTGAAGGGAATTACATAGAATCCCCACTTAAATCTCAGTTTCGTGTTTCGTTTTAAAATGGAAATGCAGGATAATGCGCGGATGAGAACGGCTTACTTGGCAGCACCCTTGCAAAAAGTTAAATAAGGAAAAACCGAAAAGAATATTATTTCAATTACCTTTGGAAGCTCTGGTGGTATATAATTGTAGAAGATGGAGTCTTCTTGCTCCAGAGAATTCGGACATCTATGTAATCTAACAAGCGTAACGTTTTTAGGACAAATTCATGCCCAAACAGCCAAATTGAGGGTACAAAGGGCTATTATTTTGTGAAGGACGAACTAAGATTAGCATAACATAATTATTTAATTAAGAAAAACAGGAGGGTAAAATGTGAAAAAAAGATATCCAAAGCGAGTGTAGTCCGGGCAAAACAAAAGCTAACCACGGCTAATGAGAGCTCGTTAAGATAATAATTTCCTCGTGGAAGGGAATTTCTGTATAATAAATCATTTGGTTTTTACGAATCTTTGCGTTGTCATACTTTGTGAAGTATATCATGGTTATAATGATTCTGGGTTATTAGGATTCATAATAACCCAGCTCATAGCTTAATCGTCGTTTTGATTCAATTATTCCCAATGAATTATTTTTGTTCAAAGTCGTTAGACAAAATCGTCGTCAGAAATGTTGACATATTATAAATTAAAGTCGTTCTTCATGTCAAATTTATTTTTTTAGGCCTTTAGTCAGAAAACTTTATCATTTAAGAGACTGTTAAATCCTAATTCCCATTTTATATAACTTCCCTCAATATTTGTCGACTTCCTTCCAAAAAATGCATGCGCTTTACAAATCCAACGGGCTGTCGCAAAATATTTCCGCTCAAAAATCGAATAACTCGAATCCGCCAGTCCGTCAAACATTTAGCTTCGATACGTCGATACTTCGAATAAACTACATTCATATTTAAATATATTCAACATCCTATATTATTCATCCGACGAAGACTTTCCGGTACAAGGAATCGCTTTTTCCTACGTCCTACCCGTTATTGTATGAGAATGCGTCGGAAGATAAATCTTTTTCAAGTTTAATGCAAAAATTGTGTTTATGCTTCGGAACAAACTAAGTTGAGGTTTTCATATTTATGTAATGTATCTGTATTCATTTTAACAAGAGTTGTGGTAGTACTCCTGTATGTATGACTTGCAAGAAATGGACTCCATACGTTAATTGCTAAGTACTGTTCCGAAGACGCAACCTCAACGATCGACGGCGACGTTGCCTAATGGCAAGACAGACCGCAGAAACTCGACGGTAATGTCGTCATATTTGGAAGCGTGTTCATAGAATTACATAATGAAACGAAGTCTGACATAGCGATTGGGCTGCGGTGCCGCTGCGTTTTGCAGAAGCGGTGGCGTTCGAAAGAACACCTTCAAGGTCACGAACTCTTTTTTCACTTCCTGGGTTACTCTCGAGTGTGTATTTTTGGCACATACATATATAAACACGCCAAACTCTAAACGAGCCGAAATGTTGTTTAGAAATATATAGAAAACTGTGTAACTGGACTAGTAATTTTGCGGTCAACTAACCTAACTGACCTGAAAACCTCCACAACAATTACAGCCAAGGAATTGCTCTAGACCGGAAAAATAAAATAGTCGGCCTAACCCTAACCCAACCTTTACGGCCTATAATTTCTACTTCCAACGACTTAACATATTGTAGGCTTAGAGAACAAGACGTCGTGAGATAGTTTTGTCCCCTCACCAAGTCGGCCATAATCCCTTGCCTCACCAAGCCTGGTCGAACATATAAACTCTTTAAGGCCCCGTTCATGGATGATGCGACGATACACGCGCGTGCGTCATTTGTTTAATTCACGTTACAGTGCTGCAAAATTCTTTTGACGCTTAAAAGACATTGGCAGTGGGGAGCTGCTGGTAAATATTCGTAAAATTGTCTATGGAAATTGTTTTGAAAAAGCAAGATGGCGGTGTTCATTCCGATTATGGCAAGGAAGCACCGCACAGCCCGCGAAATTAATTTTTTGTTACGTTTTTTGTAATTTGCAGGTCAGTCTCAGGCTGTACGTTGAACAAAATATGATTCGTGACCGTAACACGTATGTATTTACAGAATTATTATAATTAAACACATCAATACAACCCTCTGACTTTATTTAATCCCATTGAATGACTATTTCATGAAAAGACATGAGTCAAAGGCTATAAATAATACCTTAGCGCATCCTCACACCAAATTACCCATGTACAGCTAACTATAGAACCGTCGCTCCGCAAGTTTGCGTTGTCTCGTGTGGCATGGTTGTTCTCTCCCCAGCCGCTGTCGCAAAACGCGGATCAGTTGAGCGTGCCAATCGTGGCCAAGACGTAAGAGCTTTGTTGGTTTTCAGGCAATCAATCTCTTCCCCTGTGGGGTCACAGGTGTCAAGGTTACTCATGAACTGTTGCTCCCTTTATAAATAACGTGTTCATCAATCATTGCCTATTTACGTGTGAAGAATATAAGGCAATATTTTACTCGCTTGTTAAGAATTTGATTTTTTTCTAGGGAATATATTGTGGATAGATGAGCTATGAATTTAGTTTGGCGGGTCATTTATCTAGGTTTAGGGCCTTTGTATTATATAAAAAATATAATCATCAACAGCCTTTAGAAGGCCTCTGCCAATATCGTCGTTTCACTTACCTTGATCCTGCCGGCGACCTGCTATAGTTCTGAAAGTCGTATGTCTATCTCGCACGCTTAGGTAATGCCAAAAAAAGATAGACACGTACATGATACGACTTGTCGAATCGAAATCGAATTGAAACGTTTGTGAATAGCTATGCTGGCTCGGAAGTTAGCTACGAGTGACTCTCAGCTCACTATAATATAACGGTTCAAACTTTATTGTGGTTCGAAAAATCTACCGCAAAGCTGCGCATAACACAATTTTAGGTATCAGCGGGGCGCAGATGACTCATCGTCTTGACTGTATAATGCGGTAACAACATAAATGAAGCTACTTCGGCTATCAAGCTGCCTCAAAATTCTTCGTCCTGCTCCTCCTGCATTCAGGCCTGCCCCAGGTACATTTACAGGTCTGTCCATCTAGCTGACACACAACACTGCGCTAAAACAACATAATACTTGAAAGAATCATGAATATTCTAACCTAAAAAAGTACGCGTGACCTAAAATATTATTATTTGACGTTTTCTCCATATATCAAAGGACCACTCTATTAAAATATCAACGTTGTACAGAATAAAATATTTACCCAACTAAAAGCCTGAAGATAAAAATGTCGTACGTAATGTAACGTTGGAATGTCATGCGCTCACTCAGATGATAGCCTCTGATTACGTCAAAGTGTCCTTTGGGCCACTATTATACGATATTTTTCTATTCAACAAAATAGAGGCATAAATCAAGACTATTCTTTGAAAATAAATCTGAAGGTTTTTTTTTGTTTGAAAATAATATGACGGCGACAAAAAACGTCGAGTGGCCTCAATGCGATTAAGTTCAAGCGAGATAATAATGGAGAATGAGGCGTTTAATTTACGATTTTATTTTGAGTGTTCTTTCACAGGCAATTAACTTGAATTTGATTGTCAACGTCATACTAAAAAATCATATATTTTCTTTTACTTTGACGTTGACAATAAAATTAACCGAAAACTGCCTCTGCCATCATCCTTAATTCAATATCAGGGCTGCGTCAAGTAATTTATGTAAAATTAAATTAATATTTGATTTGAAAAAAATCTTATGCTTCAAAGCTATTTTCAATTTAAACTCAGATATTAAATAAATAGGAACACTTGTTTTGAAATGAAAATTGTCTTATTCCTACAAAATATTTTGCTGATGACAATCCAATAACATTACCTACAGCAAAAAGAAGAATAATAAATTGCTTCTAATTATGCTGATTAGTTCAAGATTGGAATCCAAATAATAGCAGCTACTGTTAACATTAAATGAAATTACTTTAATTAAAACAATTTTGATAAAACGATAGCCAATGAATTATTCAGCCATCTGAACAATTTTGGAAGTATTTTACAAATTGTTGAAGTATCCTGTAATTAGTTTACCATCAATCAAAGTGGATTAAAGATTTTATCGATGTTCAATGCCATTGAGACAGTTTAGGATAATGACAATAATCTATCTTTTGTATTTCCTTTGAAAATTATGCCATTGACCATTCGATTCCGGTCAAACCATGTTGTTTAACGTGTTACCAAATTCTAAAATTAGTGCAAACAGGAATTCAAAAGTTTCTCCTGTTAACTTCCAACCGTCTCAGCGAAATAATTTTGTTCCGAAAAAAACTGTTTCATCGATTCAAGCAATAAAATATCAAATATGTGCCGCATTGGTGTTCGCCATCAATAGATTCTACCTCCTGAAACCCAATAAGTTCCTTCTACTCTTTAGTTACGTCCACACAATATTTATGCCGGTTTTGGTCTGGTACATAATGTTCAATGCTGATGAATTGTCTGCCACTTACTTTGTCTTCAAGTACACGTGTTGTATTGAGTATGTTCTCCTTATTACAATCACTGTGCTCGCGAGCAAGACTAAGTTGATCAACTTCTTTCGTGATCTCGACAAGTTTGATGAACTTTTGAACATCAGTAAAGACTTGAACGTCATCGATTCTGGATATACGAGTATCTTCTGGCTTTCTGGATGTTTCATCTACAGTTTGTGTGAATACATCGGCTGCTATTTCTATCTCTCTTTCTTCATCGACAGGACTGTTTACTGTTTCTACGTGATGATGTTAGCACATGACTGTGAACAGATCTTATTCTTCGTTCTTCTCAGAACTATTTACACCAGACTTCGCGTAATTAAAGCGCATGTTTTGAAGGCATTTTCTACGGAGAACAGAACGAACAATTATAGAAGGAAGTTGAATAAAGTTGAAGCACTGTCGAACAATGCGCAGCTTGATATTAGTTCTTTGCACCGGGTCTACGATTTGCTTCACAAGTGTTCCGAACAACTCAATTCTATTATGACTTTGCCGGTAAGTTTTACGAAGAATTGTTTGCGAATTTAGGTTTCAAATGCACCTTCTACAATGTTTGAGGATTTTTGAAACTATATTTACATGAATGAAGCATGAATTTAGTGTCTTACCAAATCATCATTTTTTATGTGATACTTCAGATGATGGTAATACTGTTGACTGCAGGATTATCCACGACCATGCTGCTGAAAATGATGGTCAAGGTGATACAGACAGTGACTGTTAGCAATACTGTAAGTAATATTTTAATAGTCAATTTTTTAAAATATGCAGTTATGAGTACTAATCGACTGAGCGTTTGGCTTGTATTAAAGTTATGATGTGCCCGATGCTGAATAGTATCTTTCCCACGCATGCTAAACAATTTTACTGTCAAGAAAAGCCTACTGGCCTACTTGCCTACTGGCAAAAAAATCTTCTCCGTCTCTATATTATGTCCCACTAATATCCGCAACCTCCCTGTAATCCTCTACTTACTGAACCACTTTGAAAGAAACATTGAATAAACCTAACCAAGTATGACGATTATAGAACCGTAATCATTCCTAATTCTGCAAAAACCACATCATCACAATTATACCACTAAGTTTAACAAGAACAACTGTACAAATGGATATAACTTACACAGAAAGCGAAAGGTTGGAACGTCAATATTTGCTCGCAAATTCTCTAAGAGATTACTGACTTGTGGTTTTCAGGTTAAATACAACCCCCGTGAGCTATCATCATCACTTCAAAAATAAAAGAGATAGCGGTATAACCGTGTGACCTTATAACCCTTTCTGGGTCAGCAAAAGGCTTGGCAACTGTACTAATAAATGATAGTGGATATACAACGATAGTTAAGTTTGCTGTAGCCGGTTTTGTATATATTCATGATGATTGTTTTCTTGAGTTGATTAGTTACTTCGCTTCATAATCTACGATACGATTCTTTCTATTTACTATCAGCTACTCAGTACTGAGAATTGAAATGAAACCCATCTGATACCTGCCATGGCACGGCACATAAAATCATGGTCCAGGGAGATTATTATGACTCACTGGAAAGAGAATCCAAAGATAATATTTTTTTTTCAATTCGTCGTTATTCATTGCGTTATTCACTTTGACGAGCAAATGATTGTGTCTAACTTAAGAAGCAATGAATAACGAATATCCGCGTAAGTATGCTGTGCAATTGGAGAGACAAACTGTTCTGTTGCAGTTCGGTAAATCGACGATAATATATCTGTTTGGTCGTGGTATGAAGTACACTGGGCTGGTGGTGGTTCCCTGCTTCTACTCCAGGGTGACATCCACACAGGTTGCTGCCATCCGGACTTGTCTGCACGATGCTGTGAATTCGTTTCCTTTGGGTAAGTTCAAGTATAAGTTAGATTTAAAATAACAAGAGGATCATTATGACGAGGAACAAGAGCAAAAAAAAAATTTTGCTTACAAAATTAACAATTAGTTTTTTGGTAACTAAGTATACACAACCCTTTTGAATTTTGCATTATAGTTACTGCCGATAAAATGTCACTTTGCCTAGATCTCCAGGCTACGTTTCTTAAGTAAAAACTATAGGTCTTCAGCAGTGATCAATGATAGTTTAAGCTACCGTAAACTGTAATGAAACAGCCCTGCCGAAGTTTCTGACTCGACAGAAAACCTAGTCACTTCGCGCAAATTTTAGCTTCCTAAAAATAAATGCTGAGCGAGTTTGATGCCTACAAAAGACCTTATAAAACCTAGGTCTTCCTCCCTACCTGTTCAAATCTTCCTATATAAAAGAACAAAAGTCTAAAGCCTTTACAAAATACTTTCACAAATCAATGAAGTTATTTCTTTTCAGATAAAATCGAGCGGCGTAAGGTAAAAGCCTTCTTCCAGCTGACTCGGGAGAATGAATTCACTTACGCGCTAGGCGGGGTGATTAGACTCAATATGTCTTTGCCTCTGAGCTACATGAGCTTATGTACTACGTATCTAGTTATATCTATACAGTTCTCTAAGTTTTTCGACTAAGGATTTCGCGATGGAAAGCTGTGGGAAGTTTTGAAACGTAAATATCAGTTTTGAAGTAGACTTGAGTTCGGTTTACGGTTTGAAAATTGAGTGGTTTTATTGAATTGATATGGAAAAGTTGTCTAGTGTAATTAAAATAAGACTATCTTTATAGAATCAAAGAATTATCAAGCGACACCAATGTTTATTATTTTAATAATTTCATTATACACATTTACTTGAGAGGCAATGTATTAATATGTTTATTCAGAAAATAAAATAAAATAACTTTTATAACATAAACTAACCTATATTAGATCAATAAAGCTAAAAACAAGTTAATTTAACAGAGTATGAGATTTATTTAATTATCAGAATATACAGACTACAAATAGAACTAAAATAATACTAAAAAGAAGACTTTTTTTTTTTTTTGGTGATGGCATCTCGCAGTTCAGCCTCTGAGGCTGGCTACTGCTTAACCGGACTATTCCCTGTGGATGCCTTAAAAATGAAAAACTAAGTTCCTATATATATACAAGGACGACAATAGGACACTTAGGCGTCAAAGTACTCCTCCCCATCGATGTCATCCGGAAACGTGCCCAGAAGACTGGCAGCATTGCCACGTTGAATGGCAATGCTAATTCTTTGCCCAAAGAAAGAGCCAGCCCTCTAGTCACGAGAAGTGTCGACCAGTCGGCGAGATATTTCCTTAAAAAGGAGACGTGCACTCGGGCCCCATGATCCGAGAAAAAACGTTTTTGTATGCTTATATTCTTTAGCAATCTAAATGAAATTTTACAACCAATAAACGGTACAATAAAACTTTCATCATTATTTAATATGAAGTAACATACTATTGATTACTAAAGCAACTAAAAATTCGTAGCAATTAGTTCAAATGTCGGCCGTCGCATATTTGGCTCAAATATTTAGTTAGTCCGAGCTCGTTTTTAAAACGAAAGCGTCATTAAGGACCCTGTTGACTGTTATGAAGGGTCGAATAGCCCTACAAATTGCACGAAACACGTTCCCTCTTGATTAACTTTCACAAGTACCCGCACTTGGAATGCTAATAAAATAAAATTGGCTACCATCAATACAGTTCGAACTGTAAAACTAAAAATGTTTTAAACCTATAAAATTTAAAGAGCTAACCGCCTTTTTAGGGTTATAATCCAATCAGCTATCGTAACCGTTCCTCTCTCATCGCATTCGATTGATGAGAATGTGACGTTGCGAATTTTCGATTTTCGTCTACGAATTTTCGTTAACCTGCGCCATAATCGTTGAAGCTCGAGAGATTTCGGCTATAGCGAACGAATGGCGGGTTTTGGAGCAGGGGAAAAAATTAGTGAGATAACATTCAGCTTTATTGCCTACCGTCCGTCTCCGCCGAAATTCAGGGGTGACGTAAATGGCCCAAGAGACTTGCTTTTTTATCTCCCGGAGTGGGCAACTTGAACATTGAAGGGTTTTTCGGGCACAACAAAATATTATTTAACCTTTTCATTTGGGTTGGCCGCTCGGGTCGTATTACGAGCACTATGTTGCAAAATATGTATCAGAATAGGTCTATTTATATATTTTAGAAAAGGATTTGACTGGAAGTCTTATGTGGGAGCAAACAATTATTGAATTTAAATAGACCTCGCTACAAATAATTATTGTCTATAAATGAAAGGTTTCTAATACCTACCTACGTCATATTGTGCTAAAAATATGTACCTATCTCATGATAAAGGGCAAAGTTAAATTTAATTGGCAACATCGCAAATGTTGCCAATTAAAAAAATAGACGCACAATGTAAAAACTCGTTCATAACAACATTGTTATAAAGTTTATGTTCAGAACAAGTGTCTATGAGTAACTGAAGAAAAGTGAGCATTTTGACTTGGCAAAGTTAAACTTGGTTGTACTTAATTGTAGCATTGTGATACAGTCATGATCGTATTGTATTTATTTTTTACTCGTACCCTAAGTAAACATCATTTACAGGTACACTATCATAAAGTTGAAAGTTTAGTTTGTTTAATGTCTAATTAAATTAGCCACCGGAACTCCACAGACGCGATGAAACAAAAATTGTAGTAAATCGATGATTTTTTAGGGTTCGGTACCTCAGTCGGCAAAAACGAAACCCTTAGGATCACTATTTTGTCCGTCTTTCCGTCTATCTGTCAGTCCGTCAAGACCCATTTTCTCAGAAACACGTGAAGGTATCATACTGAAATGATTACCAAATACATCATTATTCAGGTCTGCTACCCCTTGACGCAGAGAAAAATCAAACTTGTAAGTCAACGAGATGAAGAAGAAGTAATATCTTACAGCACATGTAAGAAAAAAATGACTGAATACCGTAAATATGTATGTAGTAAAATAACCAAAAACCTACAGTTTTATACGGAACCTTCAGTGCGCTTGGGCAGCTCGCACTTGGCCCGTTTGTTTTATTTGGTTAAACGACCCACCAGTTTCGCTAACTAATTTACTATGACCTTATATTTTTAAGTAAAACGAAACAACAATGAAACAGATAATTGAGCAGAGAGCTAACCGTGTGTGACGTAGAAATTTCCGTAGAAAAAAAAATCAAACCTTTTCAAGTAACAACAGGCACAGACAGAATTCGATCCAAAACTCATTCCAATAGCTCCACCACGATTCATTACATCTGCATAAGAATCAGATAAAAGGGGATACCAATGTTTATAGCTTTATAAAACATCAAAGGAACGGCCACAAAGCTAGATTCAAGGACATTCAACCCTTTTGCTCATAAAAAGGTATCTTAAGTCTGGAATAAAAATGTAAAAAAAGAAATTATATAACGTCGAGTTCTGTTCAGTTAACGATTGCTGTGAGCATTGTATAAATAATTGGCTTGCAAAATATTTACTTAAAGGTTGGTACTGAAACGCCAGAGGGCTTTGTTGCGTACCTAGTTTATGTACCTACGGTTAGTGATACTGATATATGTAACTGCAAGGGAAAGACGGCACAGTGTTCTAGGTAAGAAATACTATTGTGATGTTCAACATAAATTGTAGGCATGCAAATATTGAAATGATTTCCTTGCATATTATACACAAATTGAAACTGCATGAAAATTTGAGATGTGTCGTGATCATTTTATACCGAGCAAATACAATTTTTCCTGTTCTACAAAAAAAATGGAATTGTCATACAGGGTGAGTCATTCAGTACATCATTCCGAACAACATAGGATAATCAGCGATTGGAAAAAAAAAAACAGCTAGGTATTTCCTAAAAAATTGCTGATTGTTTTTATCCGACTGCCAAGGAAGGGTTATGTTTTTAAAATTACCGACGAAAAATTTCTATGGAATTGGAATGATGTAATGAGCACACGGTAATCGATTGGGCGTTGATGGGGTTCCACGCTGTATAGTTACTCACATCATTTTATGTTATACTTTTACTTAAGAATTTTATAATTCAAGAATAATTGAAATCAAAACGATTGGCAATTTTGGTTTAAACCTACTCTCAATTTTCTTTTTCATGGAGAAAATTAGTCTCATCGCCTATACCTCGACAGTGGTCTTCCAGTCTTCCAGATTAACGGAGATGCCGGAGTGCCTATAGCATTGGACCCTTGGGAACAATCCCTATATTGCCTGAATACGGCGCGTATCTTGGGCCAACGATATATTATTATCTTGACCAAACATTAAATCTCCCATAAGGCCCTGAGCACTGATGGTGTTACGGCGAAATAATGGGGTTATAAGCAGAAAATTCTTGTCCAGAGCAATTGTAACTGTTTTACTCTTGATAAAAGAATATTTTTCATGAAGAGTCATCTTTCTGCTGTCATTCTTGTAATATGTGTACCAAAGTGATTAGGTAATCACATCACGCATAAACTGTGGAACAGTTTCCGATGAAACTTGGCAAACAGATATACCTACCATGTTCTGAATTAACACGAACACGTAATATACTTTTTACTCAAGTAGTTACATGAAGACTACGCTAGTACCTGTACGAAACAATACATTTGTATAATAATATAGATTTTTATTACCTTTAACTACTCCAGTGAATAGAAAATGCGGTTTGTCTGAATTCGTTACTACATATTACAAGAGCTTTTGTAAAATTTCAAGTCTTCAATTAAAGACGTCTTGAAGTACGGCTATCGTTCCATTGTGTGCGGTTTCTATTCAAAAATCGGAACGACGAGAAGTTGAATCGTCTTCCATTTTCTACTACTTAACAGAACAGTATTTATAAATGGCTCGACTTGGTTTGTGCGGAGAAGATAAAATGAATTTGTTTTCAGTTTTATGCATACAGTTTAGAAAAAGCGCAGTAAACTGATATACTTGAAATTACGAGTGTTTTTGTCCGAAAAACATAAGTAAATTGGCATTTTTTTAAAAGAATATTTTAATTTCTTGATTTAAATATTGTTGCTGCGATGAAAAAAATAATAATTATATGAATGTCATGTTCATGATGTTGGTTTAGCTGTGTGTTATTATTAGATTAAAAATATTTTATTGTCAGTCTTAATGTTATCCTAAACGTACCACACACATCAAAACACCCGCAAACTAGACACACAACAAACACTAACGATCGCAGACACCTCCTCTTTATAATTCCTTATCGCCAAACTGATCCGATATCTTCGCTCTCTCCGTCTGTTTTCGGCACGTCCGAACCTTTGTCCGGAATTATGTGAGCTATTATCATTAGTCGCAGATGACGATCCTTCCAACTTACGTCTTATCTTTTATACGGAACTCCTTTGTCCCGTAATGGGTTTAGTGTCGGCTTCAAGAAAGGCATGAGGATAAAAATCTTATATCGCGTTAAGCCGCGTAGGTTCGCACTTTCCCGTACGATTTTCTCTCAATTGTTTCCGCATTTCGGTAAGTTAATAGAAATCCAATGTTTTTTCGGAAACATTTTTCTTTATGTACTTTAGTTTTCCTGTAGTTATTTTCCTAATTTATACTTAGCTTCAAAGTAGAGGAAGACCAAGGAAACGATGGATGGACTGTGTGAAGGATGATATGGCTAGAAAGGAAGTGTCTTAAGAGATGACGAGTAATACAGAAATATGGAAGACGATTAAGGACAAGAGAATGATGTTGATACGTAGCTTCAAAGTATCTACTCAGAATCCTAATTTTCTTTTGAAATCTCAAATTAATAATTCATATTGCTTGATTATCAAGATTCATCTTAATTAAGATCACTGTAGATTGCTCTCAAAGAAACTTTACTAGCCTGATTTCGCGTAGATTTTCCTCTAATTAAAAGTAAACACACCGAGTCTACTGAACCATTTCTTAAAACAATCTGGGCCCTTTGATTGTAGGTACGAGTATTCCACCCTTACCGAGCACCAAATGGTACCTTCATTCGTGTCACCATAATTGGCAATTAGTGCGGTCGATTCTGTTTATCAATGCAGGAGCCCTGTTTCGTAAACCAGGTCTGAGCTGAATTCCAATGAGGTTAAAAATTAATCCTATTTTTAATGACACTTAAGACCAGATTGGTCGTGTTAGGGGTTAATTTGGGTAAAATATTTTGAAGATCCAATCGGATAGAGAAAGAAATTGGAGTAGATTTTTTTTTACGTAATTTGCTAACAAGTTTACCAGATTACGTGGAAAGAATTTGAAAATCGAAAACGTAATTTAGTCATTAGAACAGCTTCTTTTTTTAAATTGAGTAGTCTTCATAAAATCGTTAAAAGGCTGGTATAGCAGCATAATCTAAGCAGCCTTGAAAAGCAACAACAATATAAGTAAGTAGGTCATATTAATATTCCGACTTTCACTTATATTCGTGCCTGCCCAAACACCAATTGTAGTCAAATAAATAACCCTAAAATATGTGGGCCGCTTTGCTCCATTTGAGATTCCAATCTCAGCCTTACTCACAAACTTCAACAAGGCTAGTAGGTACGCAAAAATGTAACATTTACGAACTTCACGTATTTTAAGAGACGGGCGGCCATTTCTCAGGTTAGGTGAAGAAAAAAATCTCTAAATGCGACATAAATTCTGTTTGAATAAGGGGACAAAATATAAACGGCCAGTACGCGTGGCGGCGTGTCCCAGCGGTGGGACAATTGCAATGAAATATGCAGAAGGGGTTTCAAGTAGTCACTACATAGAATCTGTGCCGCTGTCGCAAAAGGAGGTCCTCTGGAGTAGCCACCGTGAAACAGGGTAAGACAGATCCCGATTTGTGTTATTAGGATTGTATTTGTAAGATAAGAAGTTGACTGGAAAATCTCTGGGATTTAGAGGAGCGAAGTAAACGAATTTTGTTACGAACTAGCTTTTGCTCTACTGACGTTTTTTCTGGATGTGGAGGAACTTTGAAGATCTTTTAACTGTACTTATTTAATCTTGGATGCAGATGTGGCTAACCCATGCATTCCAAATCATACTGAGGAGCTTTTTCTTTGTCGCCGACGAATATTTAGCTTAAGGAGTTCGAGTGCTAAGAAAAACAAAGCAATTTAGAATATGAACATTAAAACAAGGTTATCTAAGCTTTAGATTACGACAGCCCTAAAGAAAGAGAAACAAGAAACGATGCCTACATTTCCATTCCCAGCCCAGCATAAGAATAACAGGATGCTATACTAATAAAGACAATGTACACATTTGGCAAATGTAGACGCACCCTTGCTCACACATTTAAGCCGCACAGATGTGTACGTGTGAAGATTATGTATGCCCTATTTTTATTCAAATAGCAAAGGAACTATGAATCGGATTGAGTGTGGTGGTAGTAACATTTACAGTGTAGTATTTTTCCATGTCTTATTTGATAAACAAATATTGTTCCTACAGGATTTTTAATTTTAGGAAGCTGATTTTTAATTGTTAAGTGTTGTTACCTTAATTGTTTTTTTATCACTTAAGGACTGCATCGTTGGTCTATTGGTCGCAAGTGCGGATTGCTGGGCAGAACAGCACCTGATGAGGTCCCGGGTTCGATTCCCAGGTCGGGCAAAGTGTTATTGGTTTTTTCTATCTGGAATTTCTCAGTAGCATCAACGCGGTTTGGATTTGTGCCAGAATGATGCCAATAGGCTGACCCCTATTACATGGGACTTATAAACATTATTGGCAAAATGTGGGTGTATTATTTTAGGTACACCTCTGCCTTACCTTTCGGGGATTACAGGTGTAACGTTATGTTTTTTTAATATTAAGAAAACTCAGTCGAATTTTAGAACTTTTTGACAATTATGTACTTTTCACCGTAGATTTTTTATAGAGAACGCGATTAAGATAAGCAAAACAGAATAGAATAGAATATCATTTATTTCTGAGTATATGGTAGGTACATAAAGGCCTTACAATTTATATTAGTTCACATATACTGCCGTTGCCGGTGTAGAAACATTCGAATTTTAATATAATTCTTAGTTAAATCTTATTGTGACTATAATAATACACCAATATTAATTTATAAAGCGAAAAAAAAATACATTTACAATACTATAGGTAATTTATACTATTAATGGAATTATTATAAATGAATTATTAAAACTTATGTTTAACGAATTCGCTAACACAATAGAAACACAATCATGTCCAGAAGCCAAGGAAAAATTTCACATTTAAATTTATAGTAGCTACAAAGCAACGCCTCAGTCCTAATCTACGTCTACAAATGCCACCAGTTAACTCAGTCAAAAGCTACCACCTACTAAAATTACTCTCTAAGAACATTTGCAATCTCCTAAACCTAGATTACAAATAGCTAATAACTCAGCTTTGGATTACTTAAAGGAGAACACAACAATATGGCACACTTTTGGCTAACCTCACGAGCGACGTCTAGCTCAAAGGCTAGTCGTAAATAAAGGATAATTAGTGTCACACTAAAGCCATTGCTGTATTAATTACGAAGCAGATCCATCTAATAATCCAGTATTGCATTTCATTGTACGCGAGCACTGTGTGATGCTACATACGGATGTTTTGTTCAGTAGGGTAGAATATCAAAGTGTATCTGAACCTCATCTTGGAATAGGACTTTTGGCAGCAGTTCTGTCGTTCCAACGGGCAGGTGACAAAACGTTAGCCCACTTATATATTGACTTGATTGCTCTAAGTACCAGTAATCAAAAACATTAATGATCTCCGCAGGGAGTGCGGTCGACCTCAGCTTCTCCCAGAGATGTTAATTTTATTGACTAGCCTATTGTTATAGGCACTTTAACATTCCAAATTCGATTTCCTTTAGGCATTCAGAGTATTGACTTTTGTTCCACAAACTGTTATAATATCTGGGCACAAACCCTTTTAAATCCTACTACTAACTATGACAAGCTACGCTCTATGTAGGTGAAGCACAAATAACCGAATTGCTGAATGCCCAATTTTACTTCTTTGTTAAGTTTAACGGTCGAAAGTGCCTGGCGTAATTGAAATAAATGGCTGGTCTTGCATACGTCTGTTAATTATCACTTTGCCAATATGTAACACGTACCAGAGCCAATTAGTACCTAGGGATCGGAACTGTGTCTCCTAAACACAGGCTATTTTATAACCTACCTAGGAGAACAGAGCTTCACCCATCGTATTGTCGACTACAATTTTATTCTGTGTTACCTGTTATTTTTTTATGTAAAATGTTGTGAATTTACAATCTGTTTTTTTTTGGAAATAAATTATTATTAAATTAAAATAGCTGGTCTTTCAGCGCGAGTCACAAGCGGATTCTGAGCTTTGTTCCTATCTTGTACTGACTAAAGTCACGAACACTAAGTGCAGCTCTTAGTTCTTTATGTCCTATTCTTTAGTCATTTATCTCAATTTGAAAAATTAAAGAATCCTTCACATATTCTTCTCTCCGACATCGCACCATATGTTGTTCTAATCAAACTTTAGCGTATAATTTTCGCGAACATAATCTTAATTCGTACTTTGAGGTACAACTCCCTAATAACCTAGTTGCTATTCTGTATTATGTTACCCAAACTAAATGTCAATATTTCCCAGTACCTATAATACAGAATCTATAAATCAGGCACAATGTACTTGCAAATTGAACTAAATTGTCGCTGGCGTGCGCACAAAGGATACTCCACCGGGCACGACAAAAGGAATTCATATGAGTTCAAATGTTGCCTAATGACTAGTGCACTTGTAGTTTATTTGAAACTGAACGGTATTTAGTAAAGGGCGTCCTCGCTACGGAATTTTGTTTGATAAGCTGAACGGAGAATGAACGATACTTTTATCAGCTACCTTTCATAGGCAAGAAATGAGGAGGAATGTGACTAAAAAGAGATGGATATTAATTTTTAGTTTATAAATGGATTAATATCCATCGAAAGAAAAGATGAGTGAATTGTGTGAGGATCACCCAATATGAAAGAATATCCTACTATCCCACAAAAATGATAAATGCAAAAGTCTTTGAGGATGGATGGATGTTTGTCAGTCTTTCACACAAAAACTTCTGAACGGATTTGGATGTAGACACAGATCAAATCAAAAATCAAAAATCTTTTATTTCTTAAACAATATTTTACAGCAAACAGAATTAGTGATTGGAGCCTCCCTTTAAGCAAGTAATGCCTGTATTGGGAGACTCCGCTCTTCCATATCAAAAATAACTAGAAAAGAATACATTAATTGTGTGAGTGTGTGAGAGTATGTTTGAGTGTGTGAGAGTATGTGTGTGTGTGTTTGTGAATGTGTGAGCGACTTTGTGTGTGAGTAAAATTAAGAGTGCCAATATGTGATGTGAGGTGTGTACGTGCCACCGCACTTCCACTATCCCTACGACACTAAAGCTGTTGCACTCCATTGAATGCAACCGTTCAATCAGACAGAGCAAAGCATTATGATACAAGTGTTACGATAACAGAGCTTCTGTTTCATCATAGTTTAAAAGTTTTATCCAATTAATTATCGATTAGACAAAAAGTTAAGCAAGACAGATAGTTTATAACCTGCATGAACACATAGGATACTTTATATCCCGGTAGTATCCGGTCTCGCGGGATGCGGGACAGTTATCAAACTCCACGCGAGCGAAGCCGCGGACATAAGCTAGTGAAAGATAAAAGAGCGAATGAGACCGTGATGGCTAACAAGAGAGAATGGAAGAAGAAAACATGTTGAGCCGACTTCAAGTAACAGCGGGCAATTTTCTAGTGCTGCTAATAAGGTCACCAGTTCATGGGTGTTGGTCAAATGTTTTCATTAGGATGTAAGCAAAGCAAACGCCGCGCGCGTTCAAAAGCGGTCAATGTCAATATTCCATAACTATAATAACACTGACACTGTAATTCGGCCTTAATTGTTAATATACCAGTGGGTAATTTTTATTAGCAAAGAAAAGTAGTCCTCATTGGTGTAGTGGTTGCAAGCGCGACTGCTGAGCATGAGGTCCTGGGTCCGATTCCCAGGTCGGCAAAGTGTTATTGGGTGTTTCTATCAGTAATTTCTTAGTAGCAGCCACAGAGTCTGGATTTGTGCCCGGTTGATGGCAATAGGCTCGCCGCGTCTTTCTATTCTATACAAGGCCAGAACGCAAGGGTGTATCTAATCGCGTATCGATTGGAAGTCACTTTTTTACTAATGTCTTCCAATCTATACAAGAGTAGTACGCAAATACTCGAGTATACTTTGTAGTAACCTAATCAATTACCTTACTCTATAATACTCGTATACAGTGCCTGTACGCATAGGGACTAATTGTGTATAGATCGAAATAACCGCGTCAAACTCTAGATTCCAATCTATACGCGCATGTTCGCCATTTTGATTTGTTGATCCCCATATACATTGTGATGATAAATATGCTACTGTCCCTTTGTTTACTTTCTTTGGATACTTACCGCAACGCATGGGTAATCAGCAACTATCCCAAAAGTTATCCTAAAAGTCTTGCTAGCTGGCGTGAGGAGCGTAGGCTAAAGGCGCCGCGGAGTGACGACGAGATTTGTGACAGAAAGTGGGTGTGTTATAATTTATGCGAGCGTAGCGAGCGCGCGTCACGGGTTCTCACATTTCGCAAAACATTAATAATGCTCGCTAATTTATCTATATGTCGGAGGAAGACGAAACGGAGAGTTGATTGTTGGTTGTATACGGTTAATTGATAAGATTGGTTGTAAATTTAAAATAACTTGTAAATCCTAATTTAATTTGATTTGTTACATTTTAATATTGTTTAAATCTAACTAATTTATTTAAAAGTCATTGCATTGTATAACATATAATCAAAGCAGAGGATAAATCTAGAGTAGGGTCGAGGCGCCATCTTGACTTGCTTGACTTTTGTGTGATGGAGCGAGGATTGTTGGGAGCACGTTGGGAGAACGGTAGCTGATCGAGGTGGATCGCTGGTGAATTGGTATCGCGAACCTGCTGCTCAAATAAAACTGTTAAGCATTAAATCGTGTGAAAACTATACACTTTGTTTTGTGCTCGGATTACACCTAAATGACGCCCACTAAAGTTCCGAATAATAATGACGAAATCCAGAATTACATATTTTTTTTAATGAAAATATGATCTAAAAGCCATTGTTATTTATTGAATCCTACACTATTAATAAAAATCATTTTATTGATCAATGATTTTATTAAACTATATCTTTAAAACTCTTGCCATGTGAGTAATGTACCTGTATAGTTTGGAACCAGTACGTACGCGTCCACGTTACAAACTATACACGAGCAGTATGCAAAATTCATCTATACATTGAAATCATAGATTTAAAAATAGCATTACAATCAATATGCGAGCAGTTTCCTATGGCTGCGTTCTGGCCTTGTATAGATTGGAAAGACGTAGGCTCGCCTCCAATTACATGGTACTTAAAAACATAACCGGCGAAATTTGGGTGTACTATTAGGTACACCTCTGTCTAACCCTTCGGAATTACAGGCGTGATGTTATGTTAGGTTAAAAGTAGATAACAGACATCGGAAAACATTTTTCATGAAGTGGACCAGTTACATTATATTAGTATTTCGCGATCGTCACAAAGGACTCGTTGTAGCAGGTCCCTGTCAATTTATTCTTATTGATCAAGGTTACCTACACGTGCGAATATTTCACTAATAACACGTGCCGTCTATGATGAAAAACGACTGTTATTTTTTTTTGGGGTTCCGCTACAGGTAATAATAATAGTCCTCCTGATCATTTTTCAGTTACGGCGGCCATTCACAGTGGAGATCAGTCATTGACGCGGGAGCTATTTTAATGAAGAAGTGTGTGCGCAGGCACAGTTACTCTATGAACGAAATCGAACTCAAGATCTCACTCTTGGTCTTGTGGTCGCAAGCAGTAGGAACCGAGAAACAACCCGTCAGTCCAATTTATTCACCCATTTTTCAAGTTACATAAAAACGAGAAACTGACAAAAACTTATACGTATCTGCCATTCCCACATCAAAAGCAAAATAAAACCGTGTATTCATACAAATACGTGATATCCCTCATGTTTAAAACATTATGTGCTAAGAAATTCTATTATACAGGCTTCGCTTTTACCAGATATTACGATTCTTGGATAGCATGAAATAATAGACAGACGATTCAGTGGAGCCTATAAGAACATTTCTCGCTGAATCTCAATGATTCTGAATACGGAGTATGCTCTCCTAACCCTTTCTCGGCACGGTACAGTTTTTCAAATCTACGATTTGGTTTTGTTTAATTCCTTTCACACTGAAATGATTTGTTGATATTATTAAACATATGCATAATCAACCTCTAATGTTACTACTGCTAGGGACACGGGTCTCCTCTCTATGAGAGGAGATGGGCTATAATCCACCACGCGGGCCCAGTGCGATTTGGTAGATGTCATAATGTCTTCGACTTTTTGGTTCTACGACATGCCGGTTTCTACAAGATGTTTGTACCTATTCACCGTTTTGAGAGCAGTAGTGATGAAATAAATTATGCAAAGTAATGCTCTTGGCTGGGTTCGGACCCACGACTTACTGTTCGTAAGTTGGGGCCGTCACCATTGGGCCACCGTTGCTCTGCCAGTATTAAAGAATTAACAGGAATTATATTTGCAAAGTAGGTATTATTGGGAATTTCGAAAATTGTAATTTATGAAACCTCCAATCACTTTGACTGAACTAATACATAATCTATCCTAATATTATAAAGAGGTAAAGTTTGTGAGGTTGTAGGGGGTAATCTCTGGATTTACTTAATCGACTTTGAAAATTCTTTCACTAATAGGAAGCTACATTGTCCCCGAATACCACAGGTTATATTTACAACGTGCCCGTGGGATAATTACCGACCAAAACGCCAGCAAAGCCGCGCGCAACATCTAGTTATCTAATATGATTAGATTTCGCCCAGTAACTCAAGCTACATCAATACATCACCAATGCCGTCTGCGGCGTCATCATTAGCCTTAAGACGTCAACTACAAAGCCACGCCAGCATCACGGCACACTACAGATACACAACACTAAACCACTACTTTACAGATACTTAGCGGTATGCTTATAATCTCTAACTAGTCGAGTAGCTAGCAATTAGGGATACTATGTGAATTAATTCTGCTTAAAGATAATTAGGCCGCCATAGATCCTTATCTAAAGCAAATAATTTACTGAATAAACTTAATACCTAAAAGATAATTATCCGAAATTATCTGGATCTTTAGCTTCATGGAGGAAAAAGAATCTGAAGAAAAGTTTTTCGGCCTTTTTGCTTGACTAACTATAAGGATAATTGTAATGTGATAATGTGTACCAAAAATCATCAACCCAGATGATAAAATTAATCTTCTTTCATTCTTTTTCGTGTGGTAAGTGCGTAACCTGGTATCAGAATTTTATACCGCTCATAACCTCTGACTTGCCTTTACATGCCGTCGAGAAAAATCTCTCAGGCATGCTGGTTTGGTTGCTTCACGATGTTTTCGTGCACCGAAGCAAGTGATAAATATGCGATACGCACTTGAATCAGAAAAGTCTGTGTCTTGGGTTCGAACTCGAGACCTATGACTTCCTGCCAGGGTTGCGGGACTGTTCGAAAGAGATACCGCGGCCCTGGAACACAAAGGGCAAAAGAAGGAACATGGATGGGTTTTAGTCAGTAAAAGTCTGACACTCCCTCCTGCTCAGCCCAGAGCGGGAGGGGTTATTTGAAGATTACCCATCCGAAAAAAAAAAAAGACCTATGACTTTGCAGTCCGACAGTCACACCACGAGGCTATCAATGCTACTGGGAAAAAATTAATCATGTCATAAAATATCGAGACACAATGACGCCAAATTCAAAGGGCGGCTTCTGCCAACATACATTTATCTATTTAATAACCCTATACCAAGTTCATTAACGTTCATTCACGTTAAGTGGGTAAATAATATGATGAATGATAATAATGTCCATTAATCTTTGAGCTAAGCCTCGTCGGCTCGATCCGTGCGGTGCGACCAAGAGCACGTTAATTCGTTGGTAAGCTAATATCATTAGGTGATATAAGTTTTCGTGCCAGTCATGGGGTTAATAAACCTTTCTATTCACAAACTAAATAACATCTATATAAATTGATCCACGTATACGCGTAGTTCAATGAATTGTTAGAATAATATTATTCTAACAGATTATCACTATGTAACAAGTAAAGGTGGCGCTTTACAGGCGGTCTACTTAGCTTCATGAACACTGTGACGACGACGCACGAAACAAATGCTGGCGAACAAATGAAAGCGTAGCAAATCTCTCCTATGTAGCAGCATGTTGATCTTTTACTGTGTTACACCATGTATGTGTCTAATACATATGGAATGCAATAAAGAATTGAGTATTGAGTGACAAACACACCGCTCAAGTCTCTTCTCGTCTCCGTTATCTGATTTACTGCGGAAGGACCCGGGAGAGCCAGGAAGCAGAGAACGAGGTACCAAATACCACACATGTTGTCCGTTACTCAAAAAGTATAAACAAATTCCAAAACTATCACTATTTTTCTCATGACAAAAGTTCGCATCACTATTTTCACTTTGACAGAATCAAAATTCGCGCCAAAATTTGACAGATCAAAAAAAAGAACTCGAAGCAAGAAGGCCAGATGCGCGTTCGTTTTTTTTTTTACTAAACTATTACAAGATATCTATTCTCCTGCTCTGGTCAACCGATTCCACTAAAGCTAAGCGGAGACAAGAAGTGTAAATAACGAAATTCTATTGGTGGTTTACAACACATCTTCTCGCCTCACGTCTTGTCTTCTTTTCGGTGGAGTCCGGCCTTTACCTTTCTATTTGTGAGAAGAGGCCTTTGCCCTGTAATAAGAAAGTTACAGGCTGGTATTATTTTTGAAGTAAATAACGTTAAAGTCATATTTAAATTCACAAAATAAACAAAAATAATCGCATGAGTTCGCGAAGTTTCTATCCAATTAGCGTTGCAAGGGTGAAAGTTTAAAACGGGGTAACGACACTGTCCATCAAAAATAAATTGAAATAATGACAGAGCAAAGCAACTCAGAACGATGACATCATGTAACAAAATCAACTACAACAACAACTACTCTGTTCGGCTATCCTCTTAGTAGATACAGGCACTATTACTGTTCGAATAAGTTGTTGTATACATGAGAACTGCAGATATCCTAAGAAAACCGACAGTTTTAATGTTGGAAAAATCCCGAGATGTCGAAAGATATCTTCTACTTGAGAGCGCAATAATAAACGAGAGAGTTGTACAACCGCACACTTATCGCCTGACCGAGTATACGAGAAGAGATAGATAGTGCGATGATGTCTTTATCGACGCTATCTATCGCAGTCTCATCGCGAAGTCCGTCGTTTGCAGGACATAAAACGTGACTATGTTTAATGGCTCATAAACTATGAGTATGACTTAGCCTTAACGACTGTCGACGTTCTTGCAGCAAGTGGTGGATCTTTATTCATTGCTGGTTATAAGGACTATCAATGAATAAAGTGCACTGGATATAGGTACCAATAGAGTAAGTTAGAAACTAGTTTATCAATTTCTGAATAGAAACTCAGATCTTAATTGGTACAATTAAATATTGTGATAATGCGGCTTTAGTCAATTTCAGGCTAGGCTGATTAGACAACCCAATCAACTCACTCACCTGTTCCTCCTACCTCATCACTTGTTTACGTGCCTATTCTTCAAAATACCTTATATATTTTTGTTTTAGCCATACCGAAAAAAAAAAAACAAAAAAATTATCAGCTCAAAGCGCATACATTTTCTATTTTTATTTATAGAATATGTAACTCCTTTCGTCTCGTTTTACTCAACAACACTGGCTACATAGCAAACAAACCTAGTTTCATTTTCAAGGCCTTTTCTCATGAAATCTGATATGAAATATGCAAAAAGCGTTTCTGGGTGCCCTCGGTACAGGCCGTACTCGGCGATATTATGTAATACTGGAGATACTAAGGTGACTTTATTGAATTAAGTTACCTGCGATTTGTGCTACTGGTCTATTTTGTGGGTTTAGCGAGCCTGAAGGGTTTCCGGACCTCGTAGTTTTGATTATTGAGGTTGTGGGAATAGGCATAACGTAGTTGGTAGTGTCAACTGAGGCCTAAGGGTAGCCATTCAATTGGGAACAATTAAGGTTATCATTGGTGTAGGATATTACGTACCTAAGTGTAGATGCAAAGGTAGCCTATGATGAAGATTATACCGCGCCAAACTGCTTTGGCTGCAGTTATTAAAGTAGTAACAGTTATTTAGTTTAAGCTTATCACTTTATATACCCTAATGACATTTTTCCCAGCGTAATTTGCATCGTTATTGCGTCTACTAAAAACCAGTTTGCTCTAACCCAAAATATAAAACCTCGCCACGTTGGCGTTGTGCCGTACATATTAGTATTTAGCTCCAGAATTCCGGACACACGTTCCCTACTTTTTATGGCTAATTTAAAACGTCCAGCGTATTAGGTAAAATGTTTTGTGTAAGCAAGTGTTTCGTTAGCAACAGTTAGTTCATATTCTAGACACGGGGAGGCGCTAGGTATGCATTATTAGCCGGTTGGACTGCTTACTTTATTATGCATGCCGTGTCTTGCGACCGGCTTTTGTCTCGTCTACCAGCATGCGGTCTTTGTCAATTAATCTTGTTTTAAAGAAAAGACAATTACTGTTGTTTCTGTTGCTAAATTAGAAAAGCATGCATTCTATTTTTGGATAATCCAGGCTCATTCTAAAATTCTGAACAATGGCAACGAAGGATATTTTTTTGATAGGATATGTGGCTGTGTGTCTTTGCTCAATGCATTGTGAATGTGACATTAATGTCAGAAGAAAGATTTGTATTTCTATTTCAAGAGAGACTATAGCATTGATGCGGGATCCATCGAAGATCCTAGAGATACCCAAGAAACATACTGAATGCTGAGGATGGCTACCGCGTGGTTAATCGTTCTCTAGAGGATTACCAATGAGAGGTTCCACACTCAAAAGGCTACAAAAAGCTTGAATTTAAATAACAACTGAGCTGTATTGTGGTGCACAAACACCAGATACACAGCTAGAACGCAATCAAATCAGACCAATCGCAAACAAAACGCAGTTTTGTGTGCAGGGTCCTATTTGAACAATCGTCCGAGGTAGAAGTAATTCAACAGAGTATCTGTATGTCTCCATGAAAAACAAAAGCGCCAGTGGACGCCAAATTATATAAATAAAAGAACCGATCAACGATGGAGAGACAGCAATCACAATTGAGCGCGCAGATGGAACGGCAGACAATCTGAAATTGATTATTATGGTAAATAATTGCGTTACACGCTTTCATTTCGTCCGCTTAACAATTATTTGGGAAAGTCTGGATTTCATAATTACCAGGAAAATAAAGGTTTCATTTTTGTGTTAAAATATATTTGAACTGCAGCTTATTATTCTTTCGTGTCAACGATACCTTTTGCCAAAGTACGGTCGAACAAGCTATTTGGTATACACGCGGAAATTTTCACAATCCAGTGCCAAAGCGTATACTTTTCCAAATTCTATTTAATAAAGCTTTCTTCATTACGAGACTGACTCATAATGACATAAGCTTTATAAAATAAAATTGCAAACAATATTGTCACTGTACTAGGATTGTGAATATTCCTGCGTGTATACCAAATAGCTTGTTCGACCGTACATAAGCCTTGTCCCAGCCACGTTGATAGCGTCGTCGGTTAGTCCTCTAAAGTGCTGGTGTACTGACATTTTGGACACTCCAGCAAGTACGCCATGGTCTGCTCTTGACACGAAACATTGGGACTTCTACCCAAGATTATAATTATCATTAACCGGATAACGTATCACGAATATGTTTATCCGTGATCATGGTGCTTGCAACAGCGCCGAAATATCGGGAACTCAAAACAAATAGTAAACAAGGTAAATATCTAGTTTGCAGTGTTAATAATAGCGACCATGTCAGTTTATAAACTTTTCCAACAAAGATGTCGGAACCTACAAATCAAAATGGCCTTCAAACTTAGTACCCACTAACGACGCTTGTAACTTGTAACCCCTAGACCAAAGTTAATAATGGTAGGTAATTTACAAAGTCTTTTAACCCTCGAGCGCAGCGTACCGTTTCAAGTTAACCTATTTAAAAACTAGCTTAAGACGCTTATTGTGAAAGAGGTTAAGTGGGCTACCATTCTCAGTCCGTTCATGAGGGTGCTTGGCTGGTGTCACAAAAGCGGCCAAGCTTTTGAGCTGGTCGCCTGCAGGAAAATGTTGAATAACAAAATGTTGAATTTCTAAAATGTATTTATACTCGTATGCTCTGGATGCTCTTTTTTTGGCAGACGTTGGCGATAACAACTGACACAAATTAATCAGCTGTATACAACCTAAACAATGTCACCAAAATTATGTCAATTTGGGACAACCAAGATAAAAAAATGCAAAAGGCCAACGTCACGCGGTGTTCCCAGGCGGTCACCCATCCAAGTACTGACCGCGCCCGATGTTGCTTAACTTCGGTGATCGGACGAGAACCGGTGTATTCAACGTAGTATGGACGTTGGCGATAGTATTACCGTAATTATCAAGCTGTCAATGACATCAATGACATACGAAATCACTAATCTATATAAAACCAGAAATGACGTCATGTTTATCAATAAATGGGTGATATCGCTTCCGCGACATTACACGTTGGTAGTATGAATTATATTATTGTGTTAGCAGACTAACATTTTATAATCATGAGCACTTTTTGTTCAATCAAAACGTTTGGGCTCTTTAGAATTATTATTTGTAACAGGTTGTATTATTTATTTTTAATGTTAATGGAATAATCATTATCTAAATAAAAATATTCCTAAATGAAACAAAATTAATTCAGAATACAAATATTTTCTGAACAAAACCTAAAATGGAAATGCAAAAAGCCAACGTCACGCGGTGTTCCCAGGCGGTCACCCATCCAAGTACTGACCGCGCCCGATGTTGCTTAACTTCGGTGATCGGACGAGAACCGGTGTATTCAACGTAGTATGGACGTAGGCGATGCCTACACCAAAATTATCAAACTGTATAAGAGAGTGACGTCATAACGTAAGTATAAATAGATAACAAGTACTAGCAATATAGTTCTTTCAAGGTTTTTGCGTACATTGTATTATTTACGTATCTATCTATACATCTACTTTATTTTATGATTATGACATTCATTAAAATATTGAGTCAATTACCTCTGAATGATGAAGAAGTGTCCACTATCCATAAAGTTAACACATATCATTTTCAACATTTAAAATAGCCGCCTATAAATCCATAAATTGCTGTAAAAGTAATTTATTGAGCAATTTTAGCCACAAAATGTAGCCATATAGAACTATTGTAGAGAAAATATGCAAAATTATGGATGAAGAGGATAACATAAATAAAATTGTGAATGGTATGCGGATCATTATACCGACAGTGAATTTTGAACATAACGATGTATCTATCTATACTGCCTTTACAATGTAGTTTCTAAACATGTAAACAAAGATATGTGCATAACAATGTTACTCTGCCAGTGCACAATTGGACATTGGCCTCCAATGGCAAGCTATTTTTAATACGATCACTCTTATATGTGTTACTCTCATCCAGCTGCTAGTGCTTTCAATTCGTGTAGAAATCAAATGTTATTTCACCGCATTTTTTCAAATTTTTGGACACAATGCAATAGGCGAAGTGGGAAATCTGTTGTTGCATAATTATGTTCTACTTAAAGTACACGAGGAACTTAAGGTGGATGCGCAAGGGTAGCCCGTGAAATTTAAATTTTCTTACGTTTATTGCCATTTGCAGGTCAGTGTCAGGTTGTATGTTGATGAAAATATGAATCGTGCCAGTAACACGTATGGAGTTACAGAATTATAATCATTCAAATCATCAATGCAACCCTCCAAGTTCATATAATCCCAAAGAGTGACTTTTTCATGAAATAGCCATTGAATGGGGTTATATGAACTTGGAGGGCTGTATCATCTCTATATAACCTGACACTGACCCGCAAATTGCAATAAACATTAGAAAATTTAAATTTCGTGGGCTACCCTTGCGCATCCATTTTAACGGTTCAGAATCATCATCATGTTCCCGCCCTTATCCCACGTAACTTGGGGTCGGCGCATTTGTTTTTTCTTCTTCAATTCTCCCCTTTCGACCGTCACACAATCATTTTACACATTATTCCTCAGACAATCCATCAATCTTTTCCTTGATCTTCCTCTCCCTCTCCATCCACCAACATTTATATTAATTACTCTTTCACTCACATACGATTTGTCCCTCCTCATTACATGTCCATACCAAGACAGTCGATTCCCTTTCAACTTTTCTGCAACTGGCGCCACTTTCAAACTCTCTAATTGTTCAAAATATGATTGTAAAATATTATGAACAAGGGGGGAACTACGGGTTCTTGTAAAACATCTTTATATCAGTGGCGAAGTTTTAGAACGTTCCTTATACCTACAAACCATATTTCACGTCGGTTTCAGACCAGGCTTCCGTTCAATGGCCACCATCCTTATACAAAATGGTATTTCATAATATTAAAATTTTGTAAAATTTGTGGCTGTAATAAATTGTCCTGCTTTGGTCATGTGGTTTCTCCACTATTTTCTTGAGAGTAAGGCCGTGTCCTAATATAAGCGATTATTGCTGGAATGCTGATCATCATAACGGTTGAGTATTCCCACTTTGAGCTATCACATATTTTTATTGGGAAAATTGGAAGCCGCCCTCTGTCGGTGCGACAACTGAACTCTATACTTGGTTTTTATGTATGTGTCTTACCCTACGCCTGCTTAAAAAATAAACAAAGCTGAATATTTTCTTTTATTTACTATCCTAGAAAATAACCAGTTCTCAGAAAGAGACATCGGTAATTACAGGTCATGTTCAAGTTTTTTCCTCGCTACATTGAATCTAGCAAATATCAAGTAAACACACGACCTAGACTAAATAATTGCCTGCAAATATTGGCTCCTACCGTTCTCCTATATTTTACTTCGGAGTAAGTAAGTAATGGAGTGCCAATCGCGTGCGTAGGGCACCTCAAAAAGCACAAAATAGCAAAAGCTCGCTAATTTCTCCATAGATATTATCTTATAGTATGTACACAAAAATCACTATGTTCCTACACGCTTATCACCGAAACCACCAAACCGTTGCAATAAAATTTGATGAATTGTTGTTGTTGATTTCAGCTTGAAAGATAGAATATTTTTCGACCCCATAAGTGGCGCCATTGTTAGTAAATTGCAACCGTGCGAAGCCTGGACGGGTCGCCGGTATATATATATTTTTTGGAAGACGAACCGAACACTCAAGGGTGCCTCGAGTGTAAGGCACGATAGTCCCGTTAAGACGACAACCTTCTAGGTTGAACTGCAAGATGACATTCACAAAAAAAAAAGAACCGTTGAGAACGTCGAACCCTTTTAAGAGTAAAATAAAACTGAAACAAAACTGTTATCTATGAACATGACATGTCATTGTGCAATCAGAACAAATTGTTGTTACATACGACGCTAAAAGTATTACGCGATTGTATCCACCTTGCAGAAACAAATGGACTTTGATCATTCCATTGTTACTTAAGACTACTCTGTGATCACAACCAAACTAAATCTATCAATTAAGTTGGCAAATATTACGTTTTTCATGCAGAGTTAGTCTGTCGCACGCCATTACCAACTAAAGAATGTTTTGAAAACATAATGCGTGTGAGTAATTGAGCCACATCACTCAATTCACAACGACACTATTTCAAGTTCAAGTACTACAAACGTTATTCATGTAATATTATTATGAAAAAAAAAAGTAAATTAGATGTCTTGAAGTAATGAAAAGTAGGTATGTATTTACTTTTTGAATGTGAAATTCGCTTATAATAAGCAACCTGAGTTTTTTTTAATGTTCTGCGGTTGTCTCAGTGTTGGCCAAGATCAAGATAAAAAGTGTTGCTCTGGATTGTCAGTTATGAATTATTATACTTTTAATTTGTGGAATCGAAACAAAACATTCGCTTATTAACATTCCCTTAGCTGTATGATTAAGAACCGAAAGGTTGTAAGTAGCGGACCCCAAGAAGCACAGTTGACCTCCGATTAAACACGATTGATCTAAAATATCGAAATCCTGTAGCCGTGTGCAGTTTCACTCACATTAAAACCATTTTCTTATTGTCTGTAAATAGATCTGTTCAACATTTGTTTGTGAAACAAAAAACCCACTCTTAGCACCTTATTTATTAACACTTTCGCATACAATTTGCCTGCAGCGCTCAGAAGACTGATACCGCGATAGCTTTACACTACTGCTGTGAAGCTTTTTCGTTATATAATGGGTAAATTGTAAATTAATGGGCACCAGTCATCCGGCACGCGGCCATATTACCAACACATCGTATATACAATAAGATCCGGCACAACAGGCTGGCTACCGCCCGGTCACCGCCCTTCAACAGACACTCTGTCATACCCTGCAGTGTTTATACCTCTCAGTGTCCTTATAATCTTAGCCATTTCTATTTAATTCTCTTCAGCTGTATCTGAAATTGGGTCTACAACCCCAGCCCCGGGGCCCCCACTAGTTACGTCTTCCCTGTTTTATTCAGTACAGTGCTTAAAAAGCAATGAATCACTCACGTATACCAGACAACCTATATCATAACATACGACTGCTTCTCATTCTCGGATTTAACCTAATATACGATCATTTGCCTAACGTCATAATGCTTTTTACGATGCCACAATGTATTGCGCACTCATATTTATTTAAGATGAAAAATACCTACATTTCTCTTACTTTAGCGCCGTTTCCAAGCGGAATTAGACTTTATTGAATGAAATTAAGATCTTATTTGAATAATGTTTTAGTTAAGTTATAATGTTTTACTCAAGTTAGTATCTTTTACTAGCTTTTTATTTAAGAAATTCTCGTATTATTTTACGATTAATTAAATATTTGCATAATTTTATTTTCAGTGTTTTATTATTTTATGTATTATATTGTTTTCATAGTCGACATTTATACGACGATAAAAAGCATAATTATTTCATTCATAATAATATTTCAACACATGAATTATTTCCCTTTTATACACAAAATAGCAGAAACACTGTTACATTTATTACCATGAATGAGTATCTCCCATACATTCTGTTGTAAATGGTAATAAATTCATTTCAATTCCATTACCATACCTCGCAGGTGAAAGAAAATTGTACCAAATCTGCTCATTATTTTCGTTGTAAATGTTATGATCCCTAGTAAATAACTGCCTATCTTTCCTGTGCCAACACTTTTTAGCAAAAACAGAAGGCGGCTGAGCGAAACAAAGTTTTATTTACTGCCTCCATATTTTTCTAGATCCACCCGAAATCCAAGCGAATAAAGGCGTAAGATAAGAACAATAATATATTTTTACAGTACGTCATTTGGCATGAGACAACTTCGTAGACGGAATTATTTCCCTAATCCAAAATGTTTTAAACTCCTGCAACCTTCTGTTTCCCTGGTACTTTCGGCCGTCCCTTATCATTATTTAGTTTTTATTACTGCGTTGTGCTTTTTTACGACAAAAGTGACCGGAATACCTACCCCACATATTTTTTGTTTCAAAACATTACTCTTTTTTTCGCTCGACAAAAATATTTTTATCTCACGAGTACTTAAACTTCATGCTGAATAAACTTGATGAAATGCTGAAATAAAAGATCTTTCAGTAAGCTCAGAAAATTAATAAAATCCTGACTGAAAATAGTATCTACCTAAATATATTAGGGAAAAAGTGGTCGTATTTCACTGTTATCTTAGACATCCTGGACTATTGCAAACGACTCCTGCTTTATATTCTTCTTATTATTAGTTGATATTTGAACTACTAAATGTTAAAAACTGACCTACCCAGAATGAAAACATAGCCTCATGCCTGTAACCCGAAGGATTAGGCAGATGTGTACCTTATAGTACACCCACATTTTGCCATTTAAGTTTAAGTCCCTTGTACTTATTACATGGGACTAAGTAAGCACTCCGTGGCTGCTACTAAGAAAATTCTTATGAAAAACGCAATAACACTTTGCTCACCCTAGGAATCAAGCCAAGGACCTCATGGCTCAGCAGTCGCACTGGTGAGCACTAGACCGACGAAGCCACTCGACGAACATATTTAAAATGAACAATTCTCCATCCTGAAGAGACAATACAACTGCATCTCTGCATGACGTAATTGATCAGTGATCATTTGATCACAGAAAATTAATAATGCGATCTTAACGATTCTAAAGCCGAATCCGTTAAGAAAACGAACTCTCGACAACTTGGCAAAACAACAGAGAATAACTAATAAAATATTTTTAGAAGAGGACTTATTCCCCTTCGAAGGTGCATGAAGAGTGGGTGGAACTATTTATTTGATCTTAGGAGCCACGTCAAAATAAATAATTTTAATACACAGCTAATTACAAAGTCTGTTTACAAAGGCCCAAAGCTCACTCTTGCGGAAATCCTTATCTTTATGAGAAGTCTCACTTGTCACCTAGAACCTGAAAATTTGTGTGAATGTTGAAATTCCTGTGCCCGTGGAAACAAGACGATCTATTGAGCTGGTTGCTGAAAAACTTTAATCAGGAATCGAATTTAGTTGGCTGTTTTTGAGGAACTAACGCTATTGTTTTCCAATACAATTTCACGAAACAATTCCTGAAATGTTAACCAACAATGTCCCTATGTCAATGTCACTCAATTATACGAGTAGTAACAATCGCCTATATCATAAAGTCAAAAGAAATGCTAGCCAATCTATAACACTTATGAGCAGGCGACAATCTTTCAAAGAAATAGGTCACGCCGACAACGTTCTAGCTGACCAACGAAGGCCTAATTAATGAGCCATCATTGATTGATGACGTCACAGGGCTTTAGCCAAAGCTGAATTAGTAATCGAAAATCACAGGGCAGCTAGATAATCTGACAAGTAATAGCTACCTTCATTCGTTAGATGTCAGAAGCCAATCAAGGTCGAAGAAGATAGTATTCATTAATATTTATTAGAAATTACAAGATAGTCGGCATTACTAGGTTTTTTTTCCCTGGAAATATAATTAGGACAGTAGACTAGTTTCTTGTAAAAAATGTAGAGTACCTTTTTGGAAGATACATAAATTGTAATTGAATTATCTTTACGAATAAGTATTCAATGCTTAGTATGATTTATTCTTGTAAAAGTACATTAGTAAAATGTATTTATTGCATCCGTATTTTTGAGAAACAGAAGCAATGATAAAACTATACAACAATTTTTATTCAGTATGGCGTTATTGAATGGTTAAATAATTCTTTTATTGAATTTCTAACTATTTTTCACGACTTTGATGGCCTCAAACTTCTACCATCTACGACATACAGGAATATAAGTAAACTACAATCAATATTTGACTATTGATGCTTGCCATAAATTCTTCAACAATTAGTAACATAATAACGTCACAAGTACAACTAAAACCAGCAACAAAACCCGTGAGATCAACTCCTTTGAAACGGGTTAGAATACCGGCCCTTTCTCCCGTCTCTTTGTTCGGCCAAAGGTGACGAGACTGAAACAATACAGACACTGCCACAATAAACGTGTGAAGATATATCCTTTGAGTACATACACGGCGAGATTCTAACAAAAACAACGTTTACACAGCCCCTTGAGTCGGGTGATAGTCGCCTGGGCTTATATACTGAATTTTAGATAATTATAGTTGAATACGTAAGATGTTTTAGTGACAGTTTGAATGATAATGAAGTATCGCTACTAAGAGATCTTTTCTTTTTCGTGTGGTTAGTGCTTAACCTATTGTCAGAGTATATGCCGCCCATGGACCTCTGACTTGGCTTTACATGTGGTCCTGAAATATATCTCAGGCATGCTGGTTTGGTTTCCTTGCGATGTTTTCCTTCACCGAAGCAAGTGATTAGTATACAATACGCTAATGTCGCAGATGTTTTGGGTTCGAACTCGAGACTTATGACTAGATATAATGTACTGGATACCACTTAAAAAATCGTCAAACAATTTAAAATTGCATTACATAATATTACAAGCCCCGGTTATAAGTCAACAAGGAGGAGCTCAAATCTCAATCACACCTGTACATTAATAAAGTGTTGCTACTCCTGGCGTTAAACAATTGAAATCACACCTTTTTTCCCTAAATTATGTTTAAATAAGATTTACAGGTTAACATTCTAAACAAACGACGAAAGCTACCCCTTAACTTAACCAAAAGATTAAGCACCTCCGCTTCCCTCTAAAGATTAATAAAATCTTAATCTGGGACAGCATGATAAACGCAATGTTGAGGTTATTCGATTAAATGAATGGTCCCCTAGGTGCTGGTTGCCACAGAGTAGCAGTGGCAATAAAACAGAATGGATCCTGGACTCATCCAGTTATCCCATTTTGTTTCACGATAAAAGTCCTGATGTTAATTCAACTGGACGCTTGTTTAGAGATTGCGAGCACTGTGATAGTAAGTCAATTTATTTTTCATGGAAGGGAAAATCTTGAGATTTCTTGAAGCTCCGTTTGTAAGGAAACTGGGACGGGTTCAAAGAGGTTCGTGTATAAATCGTATAAGTGCTTGTATGATTCTGGGAATTTTGAACGTCTTGGAGGTCAATTTCTCTATAGATAATTTTATTGGACCCAATCAAAATATGAAAAGTACTTAATGCTATTATTTTGCTTCATTGCCCAATGTATTTTTATAACTTTCTACACGAACACCAGCCGAAATAAAAACGGCACCTCAGAACTTACCTGCTGTCCAAATTCTTAATTAACCAAGTTGTACCACTATTCGTACAAATAACGAAATGTTCTACGAAGTTCCCAAAACCAGTGAAAACTTAAACTAGGGGAGAATTAGCCAAAGAGCTTCTCAGAAATGCTACTAAAACATCTCAGGGGCTAGGTACAGCTAAGTAGGTAGATGACGTGGCTAGTGATGTGTATATATGGTACAGCGGTCCGGGAAGCCGACAATCCTCTTATTTCCCGGCCGTCGTCCGCAGCGACCCGCACTTACACTAGTGCAGTGCAAAGTGGACTCGATGCACTCGAATGCATCGACATTATTAGGGCTGCTGTCGATAAAATATATTTGTATTTAAATTAGGTTTATGTTGATATAGAATTTTATAAGGTATTAGGTTATACCGCGGCTTAGCCCGCGTGGTGTTCGGTACTGTCCAACAGGATCGTACTACCGGGATATAAAGTATCCTCTATGTTAATCCAGGTTAAAAAATATCTGGTGGCCTAAAATGGCTGCTTTATAAGAATCATAATACGAATCACGTTAAAAATTGAAAACTCTTAAAATGGACTTTGTTATGACCACAAAGTCCATTTTAAGAGTTTAAAACCTTAAAGACCGTTTTAAGAATTTTAAATTTTTAATGTGAGTCATATTGTCATTCTGATAAAGCGGCCATTTTTAGCCCCCTGTGTGCTAAACTTCACCCAAATCCTTTCAGTATTTTTTGCCTGAAAGAGTAACTTACATCCATCCATCCATCCACACAAACTTTCGCATTTATATTAGTTTATAAAATATAGATTCTATAGTTTTCTAAACTTTAAGGAAAATTGGTATTTTAACTCAAATAGGTACAAATGGAAAGTCTTAACCATAAGTTATCTTAGTATGAATGTCAAGTAACGTATTTTAAATTGCAAAAAAAAAAAGAATTAGAAAATAATGTTCATTGACACAAACAGCAATTATTAACTATGGAAAAACCTCGCAAACAAATATCAGCTAAACAGTAAAAACAAGAAAAAAAAAACAGCCAAAAACATTTCCTTACATTCCTTCCGAATATTTTCCTGCCAGCAGAAATAAATTGCCGAAAACAAGCAATTGATTCGGCTAAACGGCGTACAGTATCCGTAAACAGGAAATGTGAGACAACCCTAGCTGTCACAGTGACTACTCTTTCCCCTGACCACGTGAAATCGAGCGAGACGCATTAGTATCGATAAAACCGTACAATGATGTATGTACCTACATCGATTCTATATTTTAATCGAGAAAGAAGCACTGCCATTGTCCTATTCGGTTCTTACGTAACTATATAATTGCTGACGTTTTACTGGCTGCTTATAACTGAACATTTTTTTACGTCTTGTCGATACTCTTTTGTCTATACCAATATGATAAAGAGATAAAATTTGTAAGTTTTTATGTAGGGGGTAATCTCCGAAACTAATTATCCAATTCTAAAATTCATTCACGGTCAGAAAGCTACATTATTCGTGGGTACAGGTATTATTTATAGGCTATAAATTATACTTATATCATGCGTATTAGCCGAGCTATCACCATTTTCTTCGGACGAAGTCGCGGGCGAAGTGCTATTGCTTCAGTTGACAAAAGAGTTACGTAAGCAGACCAAAAAAAAAGTATAATGATAAAATTTTATAATGTTGACAATTAATTAATTAATTTTGTTCTCATTATTTATTTTTATTTTTTACCTACATTGACATAACTCTAATTTTAATATTGGCATAGCTGACATTTTATGTAATGTAACGTTATTTGATGATTTTAATTATTTAGTGAACCAAATTGCACTATTATTTATTGATATTCGTTTTTTTAAGGAAATTCAATTTCATGTAGGTACCTAATTTGTAATTTTTTTGTATTCTTAACGGCGGGACATAGATGATTTCTGAATTTTATATATTATAGCACCTACTTTTTACTTTATGTTACCTTAATAAATGAATTTGAATTTTCCACTACGCGGTTAGTTACTACTAATTTTAATACACGACAGCAAAGTTTAACTTATTATTACATTTCACGATCACGTCTTTTTTTAAACTACAGCTGACTGAACAAAAGACGATGCACCACCATTTCAACTCTGGAGCAGGTAATAATAGCATTGAGGATTGGCTAAAACAGTATGATTTAAAAAATAAAAAGGAGTGATTTCCAAGAATAGAACCTGACGAGCTGTGTATAGATACTCATCTCTTTTGTCCACTGTACTGATTTAATCTGTTACAGCGAAACACTCATCTAATTAAGAAGAATAGAAAAAGAAAACGGTTTGCAAAAAATTTATCAAGTTTCAATTGAGTGTTTATTTTCAAAGTGGTACAGTGTCAATTAATTTATATTACTTATTGATTACTTACATACCTATTGATTTAATTGTTATAACAACATCACGCTTAACGTCAACGAGTGCGAAACAAACACGCCAACAAGCTTTAAAATGGCATAGTAATAGACAAGCATATTGCAATTTGCGAGCACAGTTACATTACTTGCGACCGCGTGACCAAGAATGCGGATAAAATCTAAGTAAACCGTGAGCGAGAGTTTTATTTTCAAACTCCTAGAAATTATAAAATCCCTCTTGACACGACTTGATCGCAAGTTCATAAGACATCCAATAAAATCCCCATACTATAAAAGCTTGGAACTATCCAAGACTTTAATGGCAGTCACCCAGTTTGCCTGACTGAGTTAACCTAGTATAGAACATTTCAACTAAGATGAGGATTAATCCGGGTTTAGTACGCTCTTCTCACCCGGTTTTTCTTTAAGCTTTAAAGATTAGACCCCGTTCCACTGACTCTGATTAAGATTTATGTTGGGGACATATCTAACACCTACATCTATTCATTCTGTCGCTATTTCATTTTTTGTTGGAGTTGACCTAATGTCCTTGAAACACATTTAACTTTTTTCAGCAAAACCTTTTCGACGAGGACGGGGCCAAAGATATATAGATCGTATATAAAGATCGTAGCAGATTCTGTTGTTTCTGCCAACCCCCGCGGTAATAGACGTGATGTTATGTACCTTTGTTTGTATGCTTTAGATGTATAGAACTTTCGAAAGAAACAACTACCTATTTCTAGTTAACTTTTTCTGGCAATTTAATGTTGTTCTATAGAATGCTTTTTTTTTATTGGCCTGTACTATCCCACTGCTAGTCAAAGACCTCCCCCATTCCTTTCTAACTCTCCCGGTGTTTTGCCTTCTCTGACCAATCAGCTATGAACGAGTCGAATCGTCACGCGAGCGTTTCTTAGGACTGCCTCGGTGACGACGACCGTCTTCAGGCACTCACTGTGTGACGATTCTGGTCCATCTTTCCTGATCCATTCTGAAAATGTGACCCGCCCAGTCCCACTTCAACCTCGCAGACTTATCGCTAACATCGGCGATGCCTGTCTTGGAGCGTATTGTGGTGTTACGTGTTGCGTTGCGTTGCGAATGTTATTTTACTCCAGTAAAATCTACTGAAAAAGCACGGGTATTGTGTAGGTAAATCTACAGTGAAATTCCGATGTAAAAGTCTCAAATTGCAATTCCCTCTCAAAATACACTCGCTGCCACAAAAACCGGAACACTTCCTCATCCTGCCACGAACACACTCTCGAATGCTCTCAAAACAATAGTGATTACTTTCTGAAACAGCCACTACACATCTAATCAAACACATGCGGTACTTAAGTGCCTCTCCGATACAATGATCCGCACTTACTGTGACCCACCTTCGTTTCGATTGGACCTGTGTTTGCGGTCCCGTAGTGGAGAATTAGGTCCTTTTTTCTGCATCTAGGTGTAGGAGAAAAATACGTAGGAGTTTTTGCAAATGGTTGAACTTTTAATGTAACATCACGCCTACAATCCCCGAAGGGTTAGGCAGAGGTGTACCTAATATTATACCCACATTTCGCCAGTTATGCTTAAGTCCATTGTAATAGGGGGTGAGCCTATTGCCATCAACCGGGTCTGGACTCGGACTCGGAGAAATTTCTAAATTCTCTTCTAAATTTCTAATCGAAAATCCCAATAAAAACACTTTCTCCGACCTGGGATTCGAACCCAGGACCTCATACTCAGCAGTCGCGCTTGCGACTACTAGATCAACGCGGCAGTCACTATAAAATTACAGTCATAACAAAACAAAATTATCAACGAAATGAGTATTCGTATATCCAATAAGTTGAACAGCAAAACCGGGTCTCATTACTGATTCTCTCAGTCCAAATGTAGTCGGTTCGTGTCAACATTGCTGCAGGCATACGAAATTTTACAAAAAAGATTAAGACCCTAAGGAGGCGATGCCGCTGACGGGCCTGGCGAGGCGGAAAATTTATCGACTTATATTTTCCGGTCTTATATTTAATAGAGCATTATAAAGTACCTACTGGATAGGTCGTTGGAATTTAATCTGTGTTTTTGTTATTTTGACAAACAGATTTTAGTAGCAAAAAGCTCCTCTAGAAAACTTGCCGTGACTTCGTAGCGTAGCATTTAACGAATTCAAAAGCAGGAGAGAAACCATGATAAATGTATAAGAACGAGAATATTAGAAAATTAACGGTCAGTAAATCATAAGAAGCGTTTATTGACACTAAGGTAGATATAACACACATTTAAATTATAATTAGGTTAAATCAGTTTAGACCCTTTAATTGCAAAATACTATTTTTATCATAAATAATCACAGTTAATATTTAAACACAGTTACAGTTTACAGATGAATAAAATAGTTAGAATTTCAACAATAATAAAATCTGGCTGATACCTATTTATACCCTTGTACACGAAGTATCTTGGTCACGGAGAGGTGTTGTCTCGACGATGGTGCGCGGTAAAGTGTCTACAGCTGCAGCGGTCTTCAAAAATAAGCTGCCATGGTGCGCCCCTCCTAACCTTCTCCGATATGGAAATAGCAAGTGCGACAACCAGAACAAAGTTACTGTTCACTAGCCGTTTCTGCTTTGCACGATTTTGACGAACAAAACATATAGATTTCTTTATTAAATAAAAGTTTAATATTAATTTAATAAATTATAATAACACATGTTGTACCTTCCAATAGTAAAAAAAAAACTAAATGACGTAAACTACATCTTAATAAAAATTGTCTATAGTTGAGAAGATATGCTGCTCCGACACCAAATAGATGACGATGAGTTTACAAGGCCAAGATGGTTTAATAGACATACCCCAGTTGTACAGATTAGATTAAAAAAAGAACTTAATTCACTGATTGAAATTTGATTGGCATTATTTCCAGGAGATGTCATAAACATATCGTTCGTAAAATAAACCGCATAATAACTCCCACAAACAGACCAAACTATCCATGGACATAAGACCACCGTACACAGTTACACACACGTTCACACAGTGGTCCAGCATTCAATCGTCCACCACACACATTGCCCGTCCATCTCACAACCACACGAGTGGTCATTGAATGTGCATTGTCTGTCATGGCTAATAAGCCTGACAATGTTCTGAATTCCCTACCAGAAGTCTGTCTAGACCATCTTGCATACATTGAGGTTGTTTAGTAATTATACTGGTGACTAATAGTGTGAGGTTAGGTTGAAATTAGTGTAGTCCTGTTGCTATTAAAAGTGAAGGAATTTATTTATAAAAATAATAAGTATGTTCTTTGTGGCATGTTTTTGGTGCCCCAAAAATCGTTTTTTTCAAGCAAGTTGATTACCTTCCTAGCATGTGGTTCGGAGTGGCCCTTTCAAAACACCTGCCCACATTTTCATTTCCACACTCTACCAGCATGACACAAAATGTTAGATCCATAATAATTACAACCACAATTGACCCTCATACTTCGCTAAAATAATAATTTTATAAAAAAGTACTCCAACTTACAACCGCAGAGAGATCTCAATTAACTTTAACGAAGCTGCTCTTAAAGACCCACTCGGCGATTAATCTATTGTACGCCAAGGAACTCATTTCAATAATCATTTTAATTATTATCACCATTCAAATTTAATTCAACGAAGATTAATACGAAATTCCTTTTGAATTACTCGACCATCCGGAGACTCGGAGTCCAATTTGTGATCTTATTTGACCGAGATCAACAAAACGAAAAGTATTCAAAGGTAAAATTCAGAAAAGAGAGAAACCGGAATAAAAACTGGCGACGGCTTTCAATCGAAATTAAATGGCCCCTGTGTACCTTCTTTGACTTTCTATTAAGAGTTGGGTAATAGATTTTTCTAATTTCTTAATGTTGCTTTATTTTTAAGGCGTCACTGAAATTTTCAAGTTGATAAAGGACCGAAATTAAAGTAAGTGGGAGAAATTCACAAGTTAAATTTTATTAGTAGATATTCTGATCATTTTCTACGTACTATGATGGTGCGGTCAAACTTAACCAAGTAGCGGACTAGCAGCAGACCCAGAACTTTAACAGATTATCAATAAGTTAAATGTCTGCAGTCCGCTACCCACTCACGGGTCCGCGCCTGGACTCAACAACGGTCCGCGCGGATACACTTACCTATCGCTCCCAGGGGCCTCAGTCTGCTATTGCAATAGTGTCAGAATGGTCTATCATTGATTTAATAAGGCCCCGCGCAGACGAATTACCCTTTTTACGCACGTCAAACGAGTTTCGAACACGCTTCAATACGCCGTGGGCTAGGGGCCTTATTAAATCAATGATAGATCATTCTGACACTATTGCAATAGCAGACTAAGGCCCCTGGTCAAATGTTATTTGCGTCTATTATTATTATTCTGTTATTAGTGTAAAACTAGATGTTGTAAGCAGAAAAAAAAAAACATTAAAAATTGTTCCCGTTGGCCCCACCGTATCATACTGATTCAATGATTTTTAATTAGCGTTTGAGTTTTATATTTGTTTAAATGATTTTACCTACAGTTATTATTTTTATATTTGCTTAGGGTTTGTCACTTTTACAGCAGTTTGTGCCACGATTTCTTAAATAAAGATAAAGTGGATTGCTTGAGAGGTTTCGTGGCTTCTATGTATAACTCAATTTAATTTTATTTAAAAAGATACTTTTATCCTGGATTCTAAAATGGAACTGGTTTAATGTTACCCTTTTAACTTTTATACCAATACAGTATAAATATTTTAGTGTTTCTGAAACCGATGTTTTGCCTTTTAAAAAGGGTTAAATAAAATAAAAGCAAAATAAGATTAAAATAAAAATGCCAACAAAATTGTATTTCCAATAGAACGTGACAAAGTTAAAACAATACTATTGGAAGATCCTCTATCTCTCAATTTCTTTGCTAGTTTTCTTTACATCATCTCAGCGCTTGACTTGATATAAAACATCAACATATTTGATGTTGGTTCAAAACGATCAGGTGAGGAGTACCTGTGCATACACGTGAGGTGGATGTTTGGCCAAATATGGACTAAGATAAAGAAATAGGTGGAATTTAGGAATCATTCCCGCTTTGTCGACTCCCGATACGTCGACGCCTGATTTTCTTGGTTTTGATGTCTTTTGTTTCACCTTGACCTTTCGATTTCGTAGCACGATGCCTACTTTCGCACTATGATTACTTTTTTGGACTTTCAGTTAATGTTTAGCACAATGCCATTATTTTGAAACCACCATACATTTGATCACGTGATGCCAACAATCGCATTAAGACAAAAAAAAATAGAGTAGTCACATTAAAAACGAAATACCTACGACTGTGCTTTTAAATATTAAAGTAATTTCGCTCATGTATTTTTATTAATACACTAGCATTGCCCGCAACCTTCGGTCGAGGGAAATTAAAAAAAAAAAACTTCCATTTTTTGGATGGTTTTCCATGGTTGTGTTTTTTATGCACGGTACCCAAATTATTTTTTCTAAAATAAAATTACCCTATGTTAGATATAAGACCAACTATCTGATAGTAAAAGTCTTGTTGTTAGCCGATTGTAAAAAAATATGTTTTTTTTTGTATATGCCGTAAATATATATAATCTATTCATACACGAAATCTTTGAAGGGGTATATGTATATACACATATCGCGATTTCGGAGTTGGTCCCATAGTAAAAGTTGTTCATAATGCTTCTTTTTCATCAGATGAACTACTTGGTCCATTTACCCAATCTTCTTCAGACATCGTGCACAAGAATTGCTGGGTACGCAAAGGACCGGTGCGTTGCGTGCGTACCACGTATGCGTAAGCGTAAGCGTACGCATATGCGTAACCCGGTCTGTCAGGGGTTCACGCGCGTCACCACGCGCGTGTACCCGTGTACGTCACGCCACGCATCTGGTCTGACCAGGCCTTTAACCTGTTATTTTGATGTTACAAACAGATACTTAAATTTTATTTATTCGTATAGATAGAGGTAATTGATAAACCACCCAAAAAGTACTAGGCTAGCATAAAGTCAAAGCGTTGTGTATTTTAGTTTGTGCCTTCCGCTTACCCATATTTAGAAAAGGCATGCATTTATAAATGTAAGTAGATATGTTTTAAGGAAATTTTCAATTAAAATTCATTCTACGTCCCAACCCTACCATTGATACGAGTACCAACTGAATCCCGGAATGTTTGCCCTGGTGGGAGCGACCCCTCATTACACTAGGTACCTGCATTCCCTCGAAAAGAAACTCATTAAAACTTTTTAACAGTGATACAACGAATCCGCCTTCAAATGTAAATAATCTTGAGTCGTTTTTAAATTAATTTTCTTCAATTTTATAATTTGACGGTTTCTTTTTTGCAGGGAAGTGGATGTATTGAAATGGTTCTATTAAAAGTGAATACAGGAGGTTATCGATTTATGACGATTGATTTATTGTTGAAACTATCTTTTATTCATTTGATCGTTTGCTATTCTTGATGCCTCAATGGTGAACATTTATATATATATATGTTCAGTAGTTTTGGATATATTGCGGAATCTAGACAGTACCTACTATTTGTATCTTTTATCACGAATAAATGTTATTTCTTTTGTGCAACTCTGATATTAAGAATAAATATAGAGTTTTTTTTTAATATTTTGCTCCACACTAGGAATTTCTCCTGTATCGTGGGTGCGTTTACAACCATTTAAACTCACATACACAAACAGCCAGACCCAGAACAACTATCTGTAGGTCATACAAATATTTGTTCCGTGTTGGGATCGTACACGCGACACGCAACGTAGTAGTCAATCGCTCAGCCACTGCGCCAACCTTGCCGTCAAAAGTTTGACTTAGTATTCTGCAGGGGCGTGCCGTCCATAGAGGCAATTAGGCCTAGCCTACCCTACCATTCCTACCAACAACGCAACAAATGCATTTATTATAACTATATTAATCAAAAATAAAAAAATAAAACGCCTGTTATAATACTTAAAGCAACTTGTCGCGGCCGTGTGACGTAACTGGTAATAATATTACGAGTCTAGGCAAGGCCCCAGCCGGCCTAATTTCCATTGATAAATTTAAGCACACTGATAAGTATTTTCGTGTATATACACGGAAATACGAACGGCACACATAGTAAATAGGGGCGTAAACTCCTGCGAGTGTAGCTGGCTAGCTGGCCACTGATTGGCTGCCCCACAAAGTATTATCCGGCTAAAACGGTATGCGGTGATGCAATTATATTTGGTAGTGTTTTTTTCATTGACAAAATAACAATTGTATTTTTCTTAGAAGCCATATTTGTTTCATGTGACAAGCAAAATTTATTTCATGATCTTGAATGTTTTGATTATTATAATATCTGACGGTTGTAATTCGTTTTGAAACGTACAGTAGTGTAAATATTATTTGTTGTATTTGTTTATTTACTTAAAAATGGTGTTCTGTTGTGAAGTTTGCGCTGATAATGTGTTTGTCAGAAGTTAAAAACAATAAGTATTCACGATTGTTTGATGTTAAGATTCAAGTTGTGTCTAAAGGAAAATGTGTAGATACCCGAATTACGAGAATTAACCCAAAATTCATCTCGTACTCGGTATTTCAAATGAATCTTTCTTCTGTTTGCATTGTCAGAAAATCGTGATTTGAACCTTGATTAATGTGGTGAGTTCTTGTATTTATAACTTTGGTTTTTACAGGCTTATTTTCAATGTTTGTTTTTCAAATATTCCGGTCAGACGCTCAAAATTGGGTACGGAACGAAAACTAAACTATTTTTTTTTGTTTACAGCGCCCTCTGTTTTATTTTTTAGGTTTTTTTGTAACGAAGCGATATCCTTCGTTCTTGTATTGACAGAATACCATTGAAATTCCTTATATTTAAGCTAGATGGCGTTGTTTCTCATTGGCGTTGTTGTTGCTTACTAAAAAGACGATGAAGAAGACTAGAAGACAGATGCGGGGGCCTGGGAGGGTTAGTGAATATATCAATAGATGTGACTACTTTGAGGGTCATCCTAAGTAGAGCGATGTGATGTTGCGAGTTTTTTTTTTTTTGCTTGGCCTGCCTGCCTTCGGGAAGCACCGCACGCCACTGGTATTCTGCCACTTTTCGCAGGTAAGGAATAGAAAAAAAGGCTTCATTATCTGCTTAGCATTTTCCCAACTATAATGGGGTTAGCCACCAGTCTAACCGGATGCAGCTGAATACCAGAATTTTACATGGAGCAACTGCCTATCTGACCTCCACAACCCAGTTAATACTGGGTATTACTATACCCTAAGATCTTCAAATTAAAGCCAGTGACGACGGCTTAAACGGCACGTTGTTTTTCGAGAGACGGAGGGAACTAATGAATGATCACCCATCTACAAACCGTTCCTAGCAAGCGCGGCTTAACCTCAAAGATTGACCCGTGCGGCTGTTAATATTTAGTCACGAGTTCCTCAAACAATAGACATGAGATGTGGATAGATAAAAAACATACCGATACAAAAAAAATATTGCGCCAAACCACAATGTAATTGTGAATTACATTGTGGTTCATCAACATCATCATTCTCCGTATCCCGATTCATTTGGGGTCGGCGCAGCATGTCTTCTTCTTCCATACTTCTCTATTACTCGTCATCTCATCAGACACCTCCTTTCGTGCCATATCATCATTCACACCTTCCATCCATCGTGGGTGTTCCTCTACTCTTATACCCATCCACATTCTTACTCAAAACTTTCGTCACGACATTTTCCTCCCTCTAATGTAATTGACATTCATATAATCACAAATTCAACACGCGAAAATTTTGCGAAAGAGGATTTTGCCGGCCTTCATTTAATACACGAACGGAAACGGTCAAACGGTAATCGATCGAATCACTTTGCGAAACACATTCGGGATTACAAAACCCGTCAGGCCTGCTTAGTTAACTGTATCAAAGGGTTCGGTTAAGTCGTCCGGTAGAAAATGTATTATTTATTTAATATTTTGTTACTTACTGCGATTTGTCGAGTGGATTCTGGACTTTTTGATAGGTATACCGGAAAGAAACTTGAAGTGGCACAGGAGAAGGAACTTCGATTGAAGAATGCTACTGAGTAAGATTTTTTGTTATGATTTTTTGTTGTATTAACTACTTTCTCAAAAAAAAAACCATTCCCAATCTCAAAATATGTAGGATTCTTAGAAGACCAGTCAAATGGGTACGGACTACCTGCACACCAGCTGTCGACACCGAATATTGGCAGATACTTCAATTATATGGAGGCATACCGTGCCCGTGTCCCGAGCCGCTACCACGATTTATCCGTACCGGTTTCATCGATCCTTAAGAGCGGCCAACCCGTCATACTTTTCATACAACGCTCGTACGTGGTTATGCAGTTGTTACACATCTATCTTTGATTTTTTTGTGCACTATAGTGCACAAAATACCTTTTAGGTTTCTATGGGAGCAAAAAATAAAAAATTGTAGAAACAAATTCAGTATAAGTAGCAGTAGAGTATAAGCCTGCAAAAATGGCTGTTTTGCACAAATTTTACCTGAACTTTGGCCGTTCATAATGTACTCATAAACTCTAAAAGTAAAGAAATCATCATGATAAAAACCTTGGAAATGTAATGGAGATTCTTAATAACAAATATATATTTTACACACTTGTAAGACTTATTCAAAAACACGTATTTCCTGGAACAAGTTTAAGAAATTTTCGAACACTATTTTTCGTTCTATGTCATCGCGTTAAGCCGTATGAGGTGTCCGGGAGACGAATTGTGCGGGGTCGGGGTGGCTCTGGATGAAACAACAAGCTTTTCGACCATGCTCGCGTTGACGATAGACGCGCCGGGAAGGGGAGGTTAATTCGACTATTAGGACACCTTGAATGTCAATAACTTTTTACTGTGTTGATTTTGAAAAGATTCACCAAAAAGATAAATTTTCACAAAAAAATGTGTGTTTTTCTAGCCGATGTACAATAGACATAAAGCCGTGCACACCCCACGAAGGTAGCCGGATTGATGGCACCTGTAACAACTACAAGTACCCAACGAGAGGCTCCGCAAAAGGGCCTTATCTCAGGCTCCTGAAGCCAGACTATGCCAACGGTAAGTGGTACTTGTTCGATAAGAATCAGTTTAGTTGCCGAAACCTAGATCTTATCGTTCTGGAAAACAGTTAAATTGTACGCTAAGCGAGGGATTTTGGAATATTGCCTACTTATAGAACTTTTTAAATAGGTACATAGATTAGCTATTTAAGGTGAAAGCGCAAGGGTAACCCGCGAAATTCAAATTTTGTTACGTTTTTTGCAATTTTCAGGTCAGTGTCAGGTTATATGTTGATGAAAATATGAATCGCACCAGTAACATATATGTATATAGCTACAGAATTATAATCATTAAAATCATCAATACAACCCTCAAAGTACATTAATCCTATTCAATTTTTTTTCAACATACAACCTGAAACAGACCTGCAAATTGCAAAAAAACTAAAGAAAATTTGAATTTCGCGGGCTAACCTTGCGCTTCCACCTTAAAATTATTTGCTAAGAATGTCATACAATGTTGTATCTCATGTATTTTAGTATCGAAATAATTCCCTTAACCAAACAATTGATTTGTAATGTACCAAGTACCCACTTTTGAAACATGCGCCTTTTCAAAAAAGAAGCTTTTGGAACTTTTTTTAAAAGAGAGTGCGCTGAATCCACTACACCAGTATATAATACCAATATATAATACGTGAAATGTCTTTAAATTATTGATCCCAGGCAGGGCTTGAAATACCGTTAAAAATATGGTATCGTTACAGCCTTTCGATGCAGATATCGTTACCAAATAAATAACGTTATAATATTTAACGTTATATCTGGCACATTTTATCGTTAAATACACGTAACGTTAAAATCTACGCTATCGAAAATTTTATCGTTAATAGTTAATTTTGTTACCGCCGCTCTCGTCCAATCGCAAAAGAATGTTAAAGTACATCGACGCTAAGACTGTGCCGTACGACTATTTGCGTGTTTTATATTCTCTTTGCTATTCTGAGTTGTGCTTGTTCTTGTGTTGGTTTTCCACCCGTATCGTGCAGTCGTAAAAAAGTGAATCTAAGCCTTTTCTTTAGCCTCAAAATGTGTAAGTTCAACAAAATTATCATTGAATATTTTGTGAAGCAAATATTCCATGTTAGTTGGTACGTATTACTGTATTCCGTTTTATTTCAGTAAAGCGAAGCTATTCATGTAGGTGTGACGTATGTGAAAATGAAAGACAAAAAATATATATTTCGGACTTCAAAGCGATACATTAATATTATTTATAATTAATGTATAAGGTGTAAGGTGTGTGTTAAGGTTTTATTATTTTTTATTCTCGTTTATTCATTGTTACACATATTCTTTATATTTTCACTTTAAAAAAATAAACATATAAGAATATAAAAAATAGGTTTCCGCCGGTGTCGGGAGCAGGGTTAGTTTTATTATTCTTATAAAGTTTTATTAAAATAAAATCTTGAATTAATGTACATATATTTTTTTAAATAATCATTACGGTTATAAAAATACAATAAATGCACCGCTTATAAGGATGGTTCGGAGTTACTCACCAGCCCTATTTAAAAATCAGCTTTTATATTAACAGTTTTAATCAGTAGCTCGAAAGCTACTTATTAAAAATGTTATTACTACGTATAAATAGAAGATCGTCAATGACATCGTTGTTCATTGAGAATCTGTAATTAGATACCACGAACTTGAGTGAAGAAAAAGGGGGGAGATAAAGATAAAGAGAGGGAAATTCGGAGATAAAGGGGGATAATGGTCATTTTTCATCAAATTTATTGAATACCTTTAAAACCTTTTATTTTAAAATTATGAAAAGAAATTTCGAAACCCTCATAATTATGTTGTTCTCCTATGTTCCCTGTGTTCTCCTGTGTTCCGTTTTTTCATATAAAGGTACGGTTTTTTCAACTGTACCTTTATATGAAAAAACGGAACACAGGATCACTCGGTTGTCTGTATGTCCGTCTGTCACAGCCGATTTTGTTTTTTCTTATGTTTGTTACCTCGTAACTCCGTCATTTATGAACAGATTTAAAAAAAACTTTTTTTATCTGAAGGGACATACTTCCTAATTGGTCCCATAGAAATTTCAACAAAATCAGTTCAGTAATTTGTTTTTATCCTTGAATTTGTATATTTTTCTTATTGGGCTATGTAGATGACATGATGCCATGCCATACCATGATGCCTTAATAACTGCTCGTTACAATGTAAATAAAAAACTTTCTACGAAAGAAAACCGACTTCCAAAAAGACACAAAAAAAGTCTAAAATAACTTTACTTTTGGAAGTCGGAGGCAAAAAGTCAATGAAACAGACAAAGTCACCGACTTTCGACTTGTTTAGTGCCAGTGTGTAAAAAAATTTAAAGGTAAGTTTTAACTTAATCAAACTCAAACTTAAAGCATTTATTTCAATGAGACCATTACAGGCACTTTTGAATGTCAAACAAAAAAAAGCTAAGCTACAGTCACAGTCACAAGGCATAATAACTTGAGAAAGTACTGTAGTTGCACATTCCAAGAGCGTAGATCTCTATGGAGAAGAATGGGCAAGAAACTCCATGGACACTCTTTTTAATCAAAATATTGTTACAAAATCTTGGTTACATCATTCACGTTGAGATTATACATATATGTGAGAACGATGTAGAAAGACGTGCATATTAAGAGCGTCCAGAGTAAAAGATTAAAATAATCAACACTTTCAAAATAAAGTAATTAAATTAAACCGTGGCAGCTAAGAGATGACCAGTCCCAACTGATAGCGCCCGTTCACGAACATGAAGCATGGCTCAGCGCCATTCAACTCAACCATATTGAAGGGAACCAAATGACCCGACACACGCGCCACCATCAGCGAGAAATTTGAGTGAGCATGACATTCTCTCAGCCACCAGGCTATATTCAAGTCAATGAAAGATAAATAAATGTAAATGGTTGCTTTACAGTACATAGTAATCACACATGTGCTATGCACTTGGCGTCGCCTTCATTCTACCGTTAATAGTGTTTCTCTGCGTTATAATTACAAATCTCGTAGACTAATTTATCATGTGCTATGCAATTGTATAATACTAAGAGATTGAATCTATACAAAGCAAGGGTATCATTACAATCTTCTGCAGCTTCCACAATAACTTAACATGGTAATCAATTAGTTTGCTCGTTTGGTTGTGGAGCAGGACCAGCATTGAGCCAAGCATTTTTATCATCAATATAGTCCCCCAACTTATAATATGCTTGCCTACATAGTGTGCGTTTTATACAAGATTTAAATTTCGTCTCATTCAGTTGTAGAATGTGGGGAGGTATTTTATTGTAGCATTTTAAACAGTACCCCATGAAAGATGAGTCTACTTTAGCTAGCCTGAAACCTGGCTGAACTAGTTGGTCCCTATTTCTAGTATTATAGTGGTGTCTGTCACCTCTCTTACTAAATAAATGCAGATTTTTCTTAACGTACATGATGTTTTCATAGATGTATTGACAAGGTACTGTCATGATGTTAATTTCTTTAAACAGTTCTCTTAGAGAATCGCGCCTACGTAGATCATTTATGGCTCTGATGGCTCTTTTCTGCAGAATAAATATAGACTCAATGTCTGCAGCCCGTCCCCATAGTAAAATACCGTATGACATAATAACTATGAAAATAACTAACATAGACTAGCCTCGCGGTATCTACATCAGTAAACTGACGGATTTTTCTAACAGCATATGCTGCTGAACTCAGCCGTCCTGCAAGAGATGTTAAATGAAGACCCCATTGTAGCCTTGTGTCGAGCGTGATTCCCAAGAAAACAGTTTTATCGACAAATTCTAGTTTCTCTTGATTCAATATTATGTCACAATCACTACTTTTGACATTTGGCAGAGAAAATTTTATGCACTTAGTTTTTTTCCCATTTAGTACTAAGTTATTAGCGGTAAACCAATTATGGACCTGCAGTAGGGCGTTATTGACGTCGTCAAGATTTGTGGCACGTCTGTTTATCCTAAATATTAAAGAAGTATCGTCAGCAAACAACACCATTTGCGGTAGGTTGTTAAATAAGTGGGATAGATCATTAATGTACACTAAAAAGAGAAAAGGACCCAATATCAAACCTTGTGGTACACCCATTTACTTTTAAACCCATTGAATTGACACCATTTACTTGTACTTGCTGCTGTTTATCATTCAAATACGATTTTACTAAACTGAGCGCAAGTTTACCTAAACCGTAATGCTCAAGTTTCAAGAGCAGGGTTTCGTGATTTATGCAATCAAATGCCTTCGAAAGGTCACAGAAGATTCCTATGGCATCTTGTGCCTCTTCCCACGCTGTAAATATGTGTTTTAATAAAGTAACGCCGGCGTCAGTTGTACAACGTCCCTTGGTGAAACCATACTGTTGCTCGTGTAAGATTTTACTGGCGTTAAAATGGTTTAGCATTTGATTGAACATTATCTTTTCAAACACCTTGCTGAAAACCGGCAACACAGATACGGGCCTATAGTTATTGGTGTCTTTACTATCCCCGGATTTAAAAAGCGGTATTACCTTACTGTATTTCATTAGATCCGGGAAGACCCCTTGATACACGCACAAATTAAATATTGAGGCTAAATACGGTGCTATAGTCTCAATAATTGAGGTACAAGCTTTGATAGACATACCCCATAGATCTTCGGTTAATTTGATTTTGATTTGCTTAAAAGCTTTTATGACTGCTATGGGGTTTATATGCTGAAATTTAAATTCATTCGGACAGGCTTGAACGTTCGCTTTCAATAATTAATATCTTATCTATACCTATGTAGATCAGTGCCGATTTTCTGCTATATGATCGACTGCATGCGATGGAAACAATACCTACCTACAAACTGGCCTCTTCTTTTTATAAAAAGCCCCGCGCTAAGCCAGTTCAAGGTCAAATGTTATTACCATGCGGTTGACGGTAACTATAAAGATGTAACGCAAGATTTCGTGCGACTGTCGCCATCGGTCGGCTATCTACAAAATATACCTACCTAACTTACATCTTAGGGTCAAACACATTTAGGTGCACACATTACGACGTCATAAAACTACGATGTTCAGGGTCAAACTTGGTTAAATAATATTTTCTAGCTAGGTCGGCCTTTTCGATCACCATGTGCATGATATACAGCCCCGCTACCTCGTACCAATACTTGTGTTTTGGCCCTTAGACTGAATTTGCGTCCCGCTCAGTCGGTATCTACCCAGTGTGTAAGTAGCGTGTGCTATAGTATATTTCACCAGCTTGGCAAATTGGCACTTACCTATATTTTACGTGTGCATGTACACGCGAACACGCTACTATTCTTTGTCTGCTCAATGTAACGTAAAATTATGGTGTGCTTGCATTTGGGTTGCATTTTGGTTGTTTTGCATTGTGCTGGTGCAGGTGTACAGTCTGTTGTTCTTTGGATGTGGTACTATCGTATAATTAATTCGTTTAGGTAATTCCAACCGTCCGTTGCGGGAAATTCAAATAAAAAGTAACTAGCATTTTACTGTTTGGCCCAGATATAATTGAATGAATGATTGTGTATGTAGCGCAAATAATGTGCATTACAATTTCGTATGTGTTTATTTTGCTTATAAATAATCGCAATTTGAACATTTGATCGTAAAACAAAATATGCGTGTTATTTATTATTACGATCAGTTTCAAATTGTGCTAATTCTCAAGAAAAAAATCACTAACGGAATTGAAACGTACATTATTTGCACCGATCACAAACTGAATTAACTGAAAATGTCATACATTTTCCCTTTTTAGGGTTCCGTACCTTTATATGAAAAAACAGAACACAGGATCACTCGGTTGTCTGTCTGTTCGTCTGGCACAGCCGATTTTGAACCGACTTTCTTCAAAAAGGAGGAGGTTCTCAATTCGGCTGTATTTTGTTGTTCAAACTGTACACCTGCACCAGCACAATGCAAAACAACCAAAATGCAACCCAAATGCAAGCACACCATAATTTTACGTTACATTGAGCAGACAAAGAATAGTAGCGTGTTCGCGTGTACATGTACACGTAAAATATAGGTAAGTGCCAATTTGCCAAGCTGGTGAAATATACACTGATGCACACGTTACTTACACACTGGGTAGATAACGACTAGGCGGGACGCAAATTCAGTCTAAGGGCCAAAACCCAAGTATTGGTACGAGGTCGCGGGGCTGTCTATCATGCACATGGTGGTCGAAAAGGCCGACTTAGCTAGAAAATATTATTTAACCAAGTTTGACCCTGAACATCGTACTTTTATGACGTCGTAATGTGTGTACCTAAATGTGTTTTGACCCTAAGATGTAGGTTAAGTAGGTATATTTTGTAGATAGCCGACCGACGGTGACAGTCGCACGAATTCAAGTGGTTGACTGTGAAATAACATTATTTTATTATAATTAGTTTGAAATGAAGAGAGGAATATAAATCTCATTCTTCAAACGAAATCTTGCGTTACATCTTTGTAATAACATTTTGACCTTGACTGGTTTAGTGCGAGGCGCCTCATAAAAATAGGAGGCCAGTTTATAGGTAGGTATTGTTTCTATCCCATGCAGTCGATCATATAGTAGAAAATCGGCAGTGATCTACATAGGTATAACTATTAATTAAGTTAAAACTTTCCTTTAAATTTTTTCTACACTCTGGCACTAAACAAGTTGAAGTGTTGTTATTTTTTTTTCAAAATATCTGTATACGACATTTCTTTTCTTTCGCCCCATCTTAAACTTTCCGTAATAATTAAAGTCTTAATAATTCGCGAACGTGTTCTGTTAGCGCGTGCGACTGCTGCGAGAGTTGAGAAGACGACAAAAGAAATGGCAACAGCGACGGGAGCGCGCGCCGCACGCGGCGCCTTGTAGTAAACGGCAACGTCCCATAAAATAACCAAAATATACCGTTAATTTTTTACCACTATTTTCACAATAACATTAAAAATACCGTTAATTTTTAACACAATTTCTAACGTTATTATTTCGTTATGTTACTAAGTAACGCTACCAAATCGTACCGATATGCCAGGTACCTCTATGGAAATACCGTTACTTAACGTTACTTTTAATGTGAATTGGTAACGTTTTCAAGCCCTGATCCCAGGTAATGTCTTGTGATCAAGAATTTGAAGACATGAAACAGTATGCTGTTTCGTCACTATTTAAATAACTAACTTCACCAGGAAAAGAAGACTTTATAACTGATGCTACAAATGTTGCCTTATTTTTATCTAACAATTAATACCTCGTCATGATTGCGGTACGTGTGAGGGCGGATGCACATTTCCTGGCTATAAACATGAACGCCTTTTACGACACTCCAGTGTACTTCCGACAGGGAAATAAAGAAATAACTAAAAGCGATTCTGAGTTCAAAACAGGAAAGTCTATTTGTGAATGCATATCCATTGCCTGTGCGAAAATACATAGCATTGTTACTTACCTACTAATACGGGTCAGAGTAATATTAGGTATATGTATCATTATATACAGGGTGTAAACAGACCCCTTACGCAGCCGTCAACACATCAAACTAAGTAACTTTACGCAAAAGTTATTGCTGGAAAACGACTTTTTTTTAGGTGAAAAATCTCGGTAGGACTCAATGTAATGCATTCAAAACATTGTGCTGATGGATGCATTGAATAGTACGGGGGTCTTGAAGGTGTTTCAAGTAAAAATCTTACATTAAAAACAGGCATTTAAAAAAAAAAGTGAAAAAGTTGGAACTTTGACCCCTAATATCTCCGTAACTAGAAGGTTCCCAGGTATGGCCTAGAACAAAAAAATGATTGCAATGACGGGGAAAACAAGTGCCTTTCGGTTTCGTTAAGGATCTTGTTACACCCTTTAGGTACAAAACTAATTAGGTACTACGGTCTGTTCAAATTACCAGTAAAGAAACCATCTCGTCGACATTCCTCATTGTTAGAAACCAGCGAACTTTTTCTAGCATTTGTTTAGAGAGACCGAAGAATTGATGATAATGTAAACTATCATCAGCTGAGTAAAGGTATCAAATTATATTAATGGCAACCTAGATGAAAAAAGTCGCGGTGTACCCCGTACTTACTGCAGAGCACAGAGGTCTAGGTTCAATTCCCAGGTCCGCACGTATTACACGGTGGAAATCTGCCCCGCGTGGGCGGAGCACCGCCGTGTCCTCGTAGCGGCGACCTCTCGCTTCCGGCCCTGGTTCAATCCATGGTCCGGAGCGAGACGGAATGGGACGCCGTCACCTCCTTCTGCGAAGCAGTCATGCTAGCGAAGGAGGTGGCGGAACGTGAGAGGGAGAGAACCTCACGTCCCAGCCGCCGCGGGAGACGCACCGGGCGTCGGGGGCCACGTGGTGGCCCCCGGCCACCGTAGGCGCGGGCCTGTGGACGGTGAGCTATGGGTTAGCTCGCCGTCCGTCCGTCTTATGACGACAGGCCGTGTCAACGGCGCGTTCGTGTTCCACGCGCGCCTCTAAGAGAATCAGCAAACAGGAAGGGGTCCGTAAGGACTGATGCCTGCCAGGGTTGCGGGACTGTTCAAAAGAGATACCGCGGCCCTGGAACACAAAGGGTAAAGGAAGGAACATGGATGGGTTTTAGTCAGTAAAAGTCTGACACCCCCTCCTGCTCAGCCCAGAGCGGGAGGGGTTACTTGATGATTTCCCATCGGTAAAAAAAAAAAGGGTCCGCACGTGTTGTCGGAATTTCTCAGTGGTTTTAGTAGCGGTCAGGAATTTCTCAGAGTCTGGATTTGGGCCGAGTTTTTTGCAATAGGCTCGCTACTTTAAGGATCTTAAACATTACTGATGAAAAGTGGGGACTATAAAGACTGGGGATTAAAGGCGCCATTTTATATTTTTTATCTCTATAGTATTTCCAGCACGATTCCCCAACACACATACTTAACATTATACAGGATATTAAACAAGCTTTAGCATTCTGGAACCCTGAACAGCTTACCTAACAATACGCCATCACTCCCAGATCGCGATATCCGCATGAACAGACACGGTGAGCCACTGCCCTCAGCCCGGAAGGTCAGGACGGAACTGCACTCCACCGGCCGGGTCGAAGATAAGGTCACGTTCAACGTTGCTGCGGTTCATATGTTGGAGTTCATACATAGAGATATCAGTATCATGGATGGACCACGTAACTTGTTTTGTGTTAATTTGCCTTTTAAATGAAAATGAAGTAGATTAATCACGATTCTCAACACAAAGGTTCTGTTAGCTTAATTGTAGCAAAAAAATATAAATCGTGAATTTTGGTAATTAAACCATTGCGCATTTCCCAATCTTCAAATCATTGGACTAAGATCTAGCAATTTTGCAGTCATTAGAAAATAATAATAATTTCTCATTCACAATTTTCTAATAAGTTATAAAGTAAACAATGTGGGATACATTGTTTACTTTATAAGCTGAAAGTTTACTTCCGATTGCACATGACTAGCACTCTTAACACATTTATTTGTATCCATAATAGCATAGCTAGTTACAATAAAATTCATCCTTAGGACCAAATACTCGTATAATCTCCCCACATGTTTCATCTGAACTCTAATATCAATGACCAACTTGCTTTCCAGTCGACTACCTCAAACGCAGGCAATATTGCTGTACCCCGATAGGTGATAAAGACCTGAAGTGTATCCCTATACGTGTGCCCGAAGACGACCCGTATCTCAAAGTGACTGATGTACGCTGTCTTAACTTCTCTCGGGCGGAAACTTTCCAAGACTCCGGTTGTACTCCCGAAATAATACTTCCCGAACAGGTTAGTACTTACTCAGTCTTGTACACACCGCGACACTGCAAGCTATACCAGGCCAGTATTAGCTGACCTCGCATTCTATAGCTTTGATTTACAATGAGGGGTCAGATTTCACTGGCATTTAAATCAGCTTGATGTGTCTACGTATGAACATCTCTCAAAGTTGTGTATAAGTTTTGTGAATTCTGTGATACGTGTGAAAATGATCTCACTTTGAAGTCCCGATTAATTCCAACGTTTCAATGTTAAGTGACTTAAATTGTGACTTTATCCTTCTTGGGGATGAGGACGGAATGCTAATATACTAGCGTGGAGGAAATGTTAGAGCCGATTTGCATTCCTCAATGTCTACTTAATCGTATTGTGGAAAAGTATGGGGTAAATGTACGCAGAAATAGGGAATGTGGTGCTGGCAATTTCTAAACACAGAAAGTAAACATTGCAGCTAATTTCAAGGAAATAGTTTGTAGCTGTATACTCTGAAAAGTCAATTACGAATGACTTCGATTCGTGTAATCAAAATAGCCGAGGACCCATTTTTTTATGGAACGGCACTGATTTTGACATTATTTGAGTTCTTTGTAATCCCAAGCATGGACAAAATCATTATACCCTTGGATAAAATAATTATTTCCTGGGACAAAATACTTACGTTTTACGTTAACATTTTATTTTCACAGTACCTAATGATGTTTGTATAAGAAGCGGAAATAACGAAATCGAAAGTAAACGGCCAAACAGTAAAAATGAATATCTTCGCCTTGTCTTTTATTATTTTCTTCGTCATCATATTTTATTAAGCATATTAAAGAAAATATAAAGACTACGAAAATAAAATTTTACTGTTCTTGCTTCAATAACAAATCCGTGGAATGATTCTTTAAATATAACAGTTATGAGCTTCAAGTTGTGTTTAAAATATTTAAACTACAACCAATAAAATTGAATGGTATTGGCCTTAAGAAGCCATTCCGTACCCAAAACACTATTTACGTTTACAAAATAAAGTTTTATTTATTTTTAAATCGAAGGTCATGAAAAAACAAACAATTTTGGTAACCATCCTACCCTAATGCCAGTTAGTTGGGGTCTTCTTTCATTTAAATTTCAAAATGCTGTCACTTTAGAATTCACCCCTTTGTAGCCGTAAGCCGTATGATCTTTCACACCAGCCACCTGCCATTTCTTTGATAATAATAACAACTACGATAACAATTCAATACTGCATTACCCGTATTCCATTGTTCCATTTTTTGTGACCCTTTTAAAAACGTTATTTCGTGGCTGTGGTAAATTTTAACCAACGACGTTACGGAAACAGATTTTTAACAGAGAAAATAAAATTAATCTAAAAATCGTTTTGCCTGAAACCAGTCAATCAAAACTACTTTTGACTTACTCGTATTAACAGTCTTAACTAACTGTCATCTATCAATTCTTCATGGTTGATACTCGTACTTGATAAATTATGATACTTTTACTTTGTTACAAAACTCGTACCGCTGATGAACTAATAATATGCATTTCGTCATCGATAAGTTTATTTCATAGATTATTAATAAGGTTGAAAGAAAATAGCCACTCAGACAGCGACAGCACCCCACGCTCCCCTCTCGCGAAGGGAGTGAACGATCATCGAGGGCTGGTGGTAGGTCTACCACCGCCCGCCTCACGCTCAGGGAACCGCGCCACATCTCATCAACGTGACTTGTGAGGACTCACATAGTGTGAAAGTCTCGAGAAGAGCTTACTATAGAAATGATCCTATGAAGTAAGGTCTTGATTCGATACAAGAAACCGATGGGGGTCATTCACTCGCGGAGAATCTTAACACCGCGATTCAGAAAGACGCGTCATCGATACAGGGCCATCTAGTGATACTTATAGTAGTTAAAAATTTAGGTATTGAATAATTGGTCGATATCAAATGGTATAGTGGTATAGGAGTTATTTAACGGATAGATGAAATGATTTTTAAGTAAACGACAAATAAAACATGAGGTTAGATTAGACACATGTACATGAAACGCTTCAAACTTACATACAAAAATGAATAAAAAATAAATACAAACAGTTAATTCCTTTTTATTAAAATTTTAAGAAACAGCTAATTATTAAACAATAGTAACATAACTAAGTTCATAAATATGTAACACTGATCTGAACGGCCCTCGAAATACGTATTTTAGTTTGACCCATTTTTACACCAATACGCTATCAGTAGCGACATCTAGTAAAACATTGCAAAACGTTTAGTTCCTATAGATCCCGTGTTATCATGGCGGCCATGACACCCGAGTGTTGGCACACTTACGTGGAATGTGTGTAATGTGGATGATATTATTTTAGGGCTTCTTGATTTCTTTATGTAGTCTGTATGTTTATAATAACAGTAACAATGAGAATAGATAATAGTGAAAGCGTATTACACGTTTGTAATATTTTAGATAATTATTATTGTATGATGTCTTCCATAATATTTCGTTTTACTGGTTTATAAAAAGTTTCCTTTTAGGTCACGTCACTTAAATTATTCAGTATTATGACCGTATGGATATTTATCGAGGTCAAGATCTATACAAAAAACCATACAAATATGTCGCTAGATGGCGCTGTACCGATGACACGTATTTCTGAATCGCGGTGTTAAGATTCTCCGCGAGTGAATGACACCCCTGGGTTTCGTGTATCGAATCAAGACCTTACTTCATAGGATCATTTCTATAGTAAGCTCTTCTCGAGACTTTCACACTATGTGAGTCCTCACAAGTCACTAGTGATGGATTAATTAGCATTAGCATTCATTATTAGCATGCGAATGCTCACTTAGCATTTAGCAAATGAAATGTAGTTGCGAAATCCTGTGAAGTGCGAAGTGAATTCATCGTTTCGTATTTCGTTCATACTATTGATGCACGATAATGCCGCGGCGCTCAGCGAGACAGCGGCAGCGTGCGCTCTCCGTCGCACCCACGGGAATGTCGGGAATACTAAATCTATCTGTTTCACGTGACCCTGACTTTTAGCAGGTGCATTTGATGCGAAAAATAAGGTTAAGCAATTATTATCTTATTATCTTTGATTTGCTCGTACTTAAGGTCGTATATTGTATGAATGTGTGTGATCGTTTAATTCGTTAAAATTATTAGCAGGGTGATGCGAAGAATGGGATTAAGCAAAATATAACCTTATTATCTTTGATTTGCTCGTATTTAAGGTCGTGTATTGAATAAATGCGTGTGATTATTTAATAATAATTTGTGTGACACGTGCGCTCTAAATTCGTATAATAACAAAATTCATATAATTATTTATTATCAATTATCGTTATATTAGCAAATAGCATAGCAATAGCAATTAACATGCTAAGACTCAAGAATTCGCATGCTAATGAAATTTATGCGAAATCGCATTAATTACCATCACTACAAGTCACGTTGATGAGATGTGGCGCGGTTCCCTGAGCGTGAGGCGGGCGGTGGTAGACCTACCACCAGCCCTCGATGATCGTTCACTCCCTTCGCGAGAGGGGAGCGTGGGGTGCTGTCGCTGTCTGAGTGGCATTTTTTTAACTTATATTCTATTGTTTGTTTCAACTTTCAAGTAGGCCAGTAATTTTTACAGGCACTTTTGATTTTGAAGTTGAACTATCGAAACAAAGATAACACCAACACCATTTGCGAAGTGAACATTCCGCGATGGAGCCGTTATTTGTTATTCAAGTGTGGCAGACAAGTCATGGGTAAATACTATACTCACTCAATTCAATACTGTATAATCTTCTAGATAAACTACCAAACCCCAGTGATTGACCTCTCAACGATATACGGAGTAGATTATCAAGGACTAGCTAAAGTAAGAAAATATGAAGACGGTCTTTTAATACTCGAGAAAAGGGAAAACCGATATGTACCTGCAAACATAACGTCCAATAAGCCGTATTTATCATCCGAAATGCTGGAAGATATGAAAAACAATATAATATCGAATATTAAAGACGACATGATGATAAAACTAACAATGGCGATGATCAATAAGAACTACACAGTTGCGAATATGACGACCGATCTATTGACCAATATGTCATCCGACATGTTGGGTAAAATGGCTCCTAACATGCCGAATATGATGCCTGAAATAATGCCCGATAATTATAACGATAAGATGTATGATGTTATGCCGAAAATAATGTCTAATTTTACTAAAACAATGAAGAAAAATATGTTGAAGAAAAAGTTGAGTAATATGACTGCAGATATGCTGGTCGATACTATTGCAAATATACTTGCTAATTCAATGGTCGGCATGGTATCAGATATGGTGACAAAACCAGCAACGAATGTATCAAACGTTTGTATACAAAACAACGATACAGAACCAATATGCTATCAATTTGGTAAGTTGCATTCATTGGACGAGTATTTCATTAAAGTTTCTAACTACTCGTAGTATTAAAAATAAAGGCCCGTCCAAAAGCTCCTTGGGTTGATGATATTTGCAAAGTCGCGGAAAACACCTGGATAAGGGACGCACAGAACCGGGAAGTGTGGCAGAAAAAAGGGGAGGCTTATACCCAGCAGTGGGTGATTCCGGGCTGATATGATGATGATGATTATTCAAAATATCTAAACTCGATTATCTCGATGAGAAAATCTAATTGGTATGTTAGAATTACTTAGCATGAGTTTACGAATAATTATTTTACAGCTCTAAATAATATTGACGAAGATGATTGATTTATTTATTTCTAAAACAGGATTCCCAGAAGTAGGAAACTATGACCTCAGAACTACAGCCTTGACAATATTCTTTATGAGAGAACACAATAGGTTGGCTAAAGCCCTTCACGAGATCAATCCCTGCTGGAAAGACGACCGTCTCTTCAAGGTAGCTCGACAGATCAACATTGCAACAGCTTCCAATCTCTTCATGTATGAATTGTTACCTGCTTTACTAGGTAAGTTTAAAAGTTCAGAGCATACCTGAGTAGGTATAAGAACTGCATCGGGTAGGCGTCATATCATTTTCACTAGATGATCCCGATTCGAGACGATACAGTGTGCGTTGCAGTATGGATTCTCATAGAAAGAATGGTAATCAATTTGAGGTAAGGCGAAGTTGATCTGGTGCAACATAAACGTGTGCGTTGAGCTTAACTTTGATAAAGTTTTCTTAACTTATAATAAAACTAGCGACCCGACCGGACTTCGCACGATTGCAATGTTATACCGCATCAACATCCGTTGCGTAGTTTTTTTAAAGATCTAAGCATACATAGGGACAGACAGCGGGAAGCGACTTTGTTTTATACTATGTAGTGATTATGTTTTTTACGACTTTTGGTCATTACAACTTATCATTAAAACATAAACTCAGCTACAGAAAATAAATGAAATACGGGATACTACAGAAACCGGTACCAAATTCTATTTTTAGGTTTGAACTCCAAAGTTATTGTTGAAATCAGCTTCTCAGGAAATCAATAGAAATCTGATTTTTATAATTAAAGGTGTGTTATAAAATAGTAAAAGCTTTTATGATCTTATTCGTAGGTTATAGAAACATGGTAAACTATGGGCTGCTATCTGAAAATGTGGAACATGTGAGTTCGTATGATGCTGGAGCAGTACCTCTCGTTTATGCCGAGTACGACATCGCTGTCAGATACTTCCACACATTCTTGGATGGCAGGATAAAGTAAGATCGCCTACGTTAATATTAGAATTTTAAAAAACACACTTATTGGAAAACCATTGATAATTTCCGCTGTCTGCTAGTTCCTTCAATTTTATAAATCAGTTGATAGCAATTGAAAACAATACGGCACATTTCGTAAAACTCATTTCGTACTGTTTCTTTTCTTCAACTACGCCCCAGTTACTTACTGCTTACAGCGGCTGAATAGTGGATATGATCTAAAAAGAGTTTTATTTTAGGACATATACCGAAGGCTATCACTATAAAGACGAGTATTCCTATAGTGAAACACTCTTCAGATCTGGTCTTCTAGAGAAAGGTAAAATTTTAGAAGAACTCAATCGTGGAACATTCCATCAGTATGCTGCCAAGATTGACGATATTCAAGATCCTGACGTAAGTTGTTCGAATTATTGTTCTTATTTTATGATCAATTTCACTTCCTCTGAGTAATTTACGGTTAATTTCATCATCTTTGATTACGCCACGCCAGTCTCTTCCGGAGTCATTAATAATTTTCAAGCAAACATTGTTCATGATTCAATTTATCTAGTACACGATGCGTATGCGGCACTGGGCCGATCGAAGTGACATGCTAGGAGTTGGTGTATGGCCAGCAGTGGATGATATAATGATAATTTTGTGCATTTACATCATGAATGTCTTTATTCCTAGATTGCTGAAAACTACTATGGCAAGACACTTCAAAGAGCTCATGATTTACCAGCTTTAGACATACAAAGAGGCAGGGACATGGGTGTTCGAGGTTACAATGATTATAGACACATGTGCGGCTTGAAACCAGCCAAGAAGTTCCGAGACTTCATAGATGTTATGGAAATTGAGGTACAAGACTTTCTCCTATCTAAGATACAAATGTTGACGGTACAAAGGACTGTCGCGGTATAAACTCGTCAATAAATCATTTTACCTACCAAAAGAAATATAGAAAAAACATTTATTGGGACTACCTATCTCCATTCCCAGTTTAATTCTATTGACTATGGCCAAAGTAGTTAATCCAAAATCGTGAACACCATTCAATGCGCCGTGGTTGCAATAGTTAAAGTTACCTAGATAACGTCGGCTGTACCAAATACTTTTATCATCATTTTTCTGCCCTTATCCCAAAGTATTTGCGGTCGGCGCAGCATGTCTTCTTCATCCTATTACTCGTCATCTCAGCAGTCACCTCCTTTCTAGCCATATCATCCTTCACACAGTCCATCCATCGTTTCTTTGGTCTTCCTCTACTGTTATAGCTGGACCAAATAATACAATACTGAATCTCTAGTTCTCTAAAACCAAATCGTCATACTAATCTACTGACCAATATGATTCACCAAACAATAAATTATCAAACTGTTCTACCGGTCGTAAACCACAGATAGGCGAATACAACCCGCAATTCAATGATAGCAGCGATACATTGGCAACGATTCACAAGTTACTGTCAATTATGGTTGGTTTAATAAGTACTGATTATGCATTAGAGGAATATGAAAGGAGTATTCAAAGTTTGTGGTTTCATTGATTGCTTCTTTTGCAGATATTTTAAATTTAGCATTAACGCTGTACCTATGCTATATATATATGTAACAGACATCGTAAGGCAAGCTTTTAACAAGGTGTTTACTACCTATTTAGTGATTTTGTAGAGATGAAATTATTGCAGCTGCTCCATACAAAACTACAATACCACGGTCAAATGTATGAAGCATCCGAATTTTGTGTTAATATGAACCCCGTGTAAACAAGGTGTAAATAGACCCTTCACGAAGCCGTCAACCAACCATTCTGTACATCAAACTAAGTAACTCTACACAAAAATTATTACTGTGAAACGACTTTCTTTTTGGGTGAAAAATTACGATTTACGGTAGGACTCAATGTAACGCACTCAAAACATTGTGTGGATGGATGCATTGAATAGAAAACGGGTCATGGAGGTATTTAAAGTAAAGTTATAATAAAAAAATTGGTATTTAAAAAAAAAACTTGTGGTACTTTAACCTCCAATATGTCCGTAACTAGAAGGTTCCAAGGTATAGCCCGAAACAAAAAAAATAAGAATAAGAATAAATTTATTAAACCATTGTTACAAAAACATAATTCTAAATAAATATCGCAATGACGCGGAGGGAGAACAAGTGCCGGTTTCGTTAAGGGTCTTTTACACCCTTTAAATTGATAACTTAGAGATGAAATATAGTAACACATAAACTGCCACTTACGGGATATCTTCTGTGATTGTCTTTAATTTTGAGCTCCCGATATTTCGACGCTGTTGCAAGCGCCATGATAGCGGGTTGAAAATTAAAGAGAAAAGCTCAAATTAAAGACAATCACGGAAGATATCCCGTAAGTGACAGTTTATGTGTAGTTGTAAACCGTGAAAGTTTAAAACAGTGTTTGAAATATTGCAGCTGCTCCATACAAAAGTGCAATACCTACACGGCCAAATTTATGAAGCAGCTGAATTTTGTTTTATTTTTGGTGCTCACTTTGCATCCCATAAAGTTAACAAACTAAAGTAAGACGATTTAGTTTTTCTTCAGTACCAACTCTCCAGATTGTCTTGTTACTTAGTTTACGCCAAGCTCGTCTAAAGCTTCCTCTTTAATTAAATTGCATTCCCTTATATCAAGTTGCTTATCAAGTCTGCAGCAATATCTTATTACTAAGACTAAACATTAACTAAAGCTACTTCAGTCTTAGATGAACGTTTTGAGACTGTTTATGTCACATTACACGAAGCTCCAGAGGAAATTGTTTCGGTATTACTTTGCTACAAATTATGTGAGACAGGTGAAATTATAATATTATGAAAGCCATTGACTTGTTTCCTTTATTTACATACAAAACATGCAAAGGCAAAAATTACAGAGTAATTGTAGCTCAGATTTATCTATCTATCTGTTTTTCATAACTTTTCGTGGGTCATTAGAATCATCAAATGCATTGAATTACATTTGAAGCTCTTGAAGTTAACCAAAAGACTCACACTGAAAAGCCGCAATAGCGAACCAGAAAATCTTAAGCACTTTCAGTTACCATTGATAGAAATATATTATTATATTTCGTGTTTGCAATTTTCTGTACTATTGCACCTACTGTTTTGTCTCTGCATCACCCTAAGGTAGACTGGTAGAAAATGCCCAAGGCTTTAAGACCAGGTTTGTACACTATGTGCAAAAAGTTTTAATAAATAAAATAAATAAATAGTTACTATGTACGTTATTGTGTTATCGGTTAGATTGGTATGGGCATGTGATGCGGAGGAATGCGGAAAATGTCGTGAGGGAAGTTTTAAGAATGTGGAGGGGTATAAGAGAAAAGGAAGACCAAGAAAACGATGGATGGAGTGTGTTAGATATGATATAGCAAGAAAGGAGGTGTCTGATGAGATGACAAGTAATAGAGAAGTATGGAGGAAGAAGACATGCCGCGCTGACACCAAACAAATTGTGATAGGGGCAGGAGAATGATGATGATACTTACAACAGTCTCATCATCCAGTTCCAAAAGTAATTCTTCCATAATCATCCTTGTTTCTAGAAACTGGAAGCCATAAAGAAACTATACGAGAAAGTGGACGACGTAGACCTGTTAGCAGGCATCATGTCTGAGAACAACATCCAGGGCATCCGCGTCGGCCCCACGCTGTTCTGTATCATGACCAAACAGCTCCAGATCTTCAGGTACTCTGACAGGTTCTGGTTCGAAAGGGGAGACCAGTTCCACAGCTTTACCTTGGGTAAGTTAAAATAAAGGATTAATTTCTATTTTCACATTAAGTTGAAGTTAAAAGTATAATCATTTTATAACTCTTTTTAGTTTAAAATAATTGTTGTGTAGGTTTTTGCAATTGCTCTCAAAAAATTATAAACTATGAATGCTTATTTTCTGCTACTTTATCTAAAGATTTTTAAGGTTCCAACTTTTTCTTCCTGATAATTATTAGAAGCCAAACTGACTCTAACCAAGTCTGTTTCAAATAAAACTGAGTACCTATTTTCTTAATAGTTAAGTCCAGGTTACAAACTAGTCTTAAATAAAAAACTAGACTGAATTAAATCTTCACAGATCAACTGCATGAAATCAGAAAAACCAACATGGCGCGTTTCGCATGCGACAACGCTGAAGGTATCAAATACATCCAACCTGATGCCTTCATGACTGTCAGACCCGGGTATGTATACTGCTTACTCCAAATTATAAAGTTCAGTCTACATCCTTAACTTCAAGCCAAAACGGATCGACAGTATATTTGCTGGAGGATTTCTTGTGGAAAATGTAATGTCACTAGAGGATTGTTTCACAAGCTATTGCTGCTGCATCTTTTTTATCATAATAGTATTAAAAAAAAAAACATTTAATCACGCAAAGTACAGAGGTGGACTTAATGCCATAGGCATTTATTGTCAGTTAACCTGGTAATAATAATTATAAATTTGCCAATAGTAAAGGTTAGTGTCGGTCGGATCAATCTTCAAGTTAAGCCGCGTTTGCCTGGGTTGGCAGACGCTATAAGTTATAGCATTCGGTTTGAAACCGACCTCAACCTAGTTGGAATAAGGCTAGGCAGATGATGTTCACCACTATTGCAAAAAAGTAACAGTTGCCATGATTTGTACTGATAATCGGGAAGGTCGAAATCAAATAAAAATTCATTTTTCTTATGATGACGAATCGGGACTTCTTGTACTCGTATGGAAAAAAAAATTGGTGACCAATCCGAACAGTGACGAGTCGGGCATAAGCCATTAAGAAGAAAGGTGTACCATAACTACTCCTCATTTTTTTTTTCAGGAACATGCCAGTCCCTTGCACGCACGTTTCAGGTCCAGATCTCACTAAATGGAGAGACCGAAATTGCCATAAACATAGCAAATACAATCACGAAACGACCCATATGCCTATGAGTTACAAACACAAGGACACATACTACGGAACCAATAAGGAAACTGTTTCTGATTTCTCTTCCTTCTTTGATAATCTTCTTTCTTACAAGCCTTCTTTGGAAGAGCAAGGCTATGTCTCAATGTAGCCTATAGGATAATTAAGAATAACAATGCGAAATAGCAACTAGTGGTAGTGGCTCAGTTCTGGGCCGACAGAGTTTAGATTGCCATCGACACGCTAAAAATAAGAATGCAAGATGTAACTCTAAGGTGATTAAACACAGTTATTTGTATTATTCAGATTCGATTTAGGGCCTAGACAAATTACGTTCACTTTTAAAGCGTTTCGTATTTTTTTAAATTTCTGCCAAGACTTGCAACATGATTGACATACCGGAAAACGGGGTGAATACAAACGTAGAAGTGAATCGAGACAAAACATTGAAAGGGATTTTTTCGTAGAATTTATATGATATGTTGCCAACATGGGTTTTTAATAATATTAAGTATAAATAAGTTTTTAAACTGCATGGTCACTAACATTTCATTAACACTAGAAACGGGATGTTTAGGTACTATGTTTACTGTTGGTTTTGAGTTCCTGATATTAATGTTTGTCCCGTGGTGGTGGTGTCGTTCCCGTTATTGATGTTGGTTTTCTTTAATATCGGGAACTCAAAACCAACAGTAAATATCCCGTTTCTAGTGTTTATGTTTATTAAGTTAGTTAAATAGAGCACTCTGCTCCCAAAATGGTGAAGGAAAACATCGTGAAGAAACCGGCTTGTCCTAGAAACGAAAATTCGAACATATGTGACATATATATATATACTACCAACCCGCACTTGGCCCGCGTGGTGGATTATAGCCTATTCCCTCTCATCGAGAGAAGGCCCGCGTCCCATCTGTGGAAACATTATAGGCAGTTTATGCTATGCTATGCTTATGATAGTAACATAATATCATATTCATTCAACGTTAAAATCCTTTTCAAAGTTTTGTCTCAATTCACCCCTATGACTCTATTCACCCCGTCTTACCCGGTAAGCTTTTCAGTGGTACAGGTCCGAAGAATACATTTTTTAAATTTCCTTCATTGCCGATAGAATGACGCTTTGTCTTGGCCCTTTGCTAAATTTCGATTGTAGAAAACTTTCTTATGTACCTTAAATATTTTACTGTCGATCAAGTTGTAAATAAATATACCAACGTCTTATTGTTATTGAGGTTCTGTTTTCTTGTTCCCATTCCATTGAAATCCATTGAACGAGGTAACAAAGGTTTTCCTTTTAGCTTTCAAAGTAGGTACAGTCTAAAAGATATGTAGATTTCATTTTGTGAGGCTTTATTTTCCCCGAAAGTTGTTGGTTTGGTAGTTTGTTAAAAGCAGACTAGCTTTCGAGGAAATAAACCTAATTTAAATTAATTGGACTGCAGTTAGTTTGAATCAATCGATTAGCAAGAACCGCCCTATTTCAATAGAAGTTAAAACAAATTTGTTAGGAAAATAATCATTACGTAGGTAGCTTCCCAATTTTGTTTAAAATTTCAGCAAAAAGTACAACCGCATTATAGATTTTTGCAACGTTTCGATAAAATTCATAGTCTGGTTTAAGCTGAGAGTCAGCTCGCTAGCCGAGTCGTAAGTTTCCAGTTATTTTCTTACGGTTCAATATATACTCAATGGTAAGAATTTGATTTCGAGAAAATTCCCTACGACAAAAATTCTAAACAAAAATAAACGGCAAAAGTGTCCGTGAACTACTATTATTGCAATAAAAATCCGTCGCTTTAACTGCACAAAAATAGTATTTTCCGTAAAAGCGTTTTTGATGCTCTTTTGCTTCGAAGTGGCTTGATGTAGCCTGGACCTCTGCCAACCCTGTGTGATGCAAAAGGAAGCACACGTGTCGAAGATTATTCTGAATACGCTGTAAAATAGCTGTCAGTTCTGAACTCAAAAATCTTTAGAATGAGTGCAATAAAGTGCCTAAGTCAAGAATGGCATAATTCAAGAGAGATTTATGTGGCAACTATGTCTCTCAATATAGGAATCCATCAGTATTTGTGGAGTGTGGTTGATGATGGAATAAGTCAGACCTTCAATGTCAGAGTGATGAAGTAAGAACTTTCTTCTCTATTTTTCATTTCCTTACAGTCACATTCACAGTCACATTTCATAAGCAAATGAAGAGGTAAATTAGTGATTGACTTGTGCAATTAAGTTTATTATTACATTTTATTATCTATATCTTTCTTTCTTTTTTTTATTTTTGTATTCTCTGCGAAGGTAATATTAGATTTTATTTTATTTGTTTTTTTGCTTTGATGTTCTTTTTCAATTTTTTGGTTATGTTTTATTACTGCGCGTTTCTAGTCGGTGCAAAATAAATGATTTTTCTTTCTTTTCTTTTCTTTCTTTATTAGTTAATAGCACTGATAGCCTAGTGGTGTGACATCATTGAAATCATCAAATAACCCCTGTTATTTGATGATTTCCAATCCGAAAAAAAAAAAAGCTTAGGCACTAATGACTTAGAGACTTGATGCACGATTCATTCATTCAACAACAACAACAACAGTACAGCCATTTGCCTGCCAAAAGCACTCACTATATTATCATCGTCCACCTGTAGTCCGTAGTTTTTTTTTTTTGTCTACATTATAAAAAATTATATCGCACCATAATTGATTGTAGTGCGCCGTTTGTACATACACACCTATTTACCTTAAGTACATTCAAGTATTAAGATATAAAAGTGTTTGTAAAAATAATAAACGAATATTTCTTTAACATTCGGTTCTTACATTTCAATTTGTAAGAGAATATTAATGAAAAACAGACGCCAAATACCACAGGTGTTGCTTTTTGCTCCGATGAGAATCAATTTCTAATATTAAAAACAAACGATGTTTGGAGAGAAACGAAGTTTAATAACCACTGTTATGATTTGTTTTTTTCCAGTTTAATTATAATATCTTGATTTTACATTGTTTTTTTTATCCGTAATGAGAATCTTTTATAAAGGTGATTTAAACACCCGCACCCGAAACCTCGTATCCCTTATGGGTGAGACACGATTCTTGCATCAGAAAATAAATTAAAGGAATTGTTTTTAATATTAGCATTGACCCAAGACAGACTCTCACTCAAAAACATCCGCAGAAAAAGTATGCTCAATTTCAAACTGAGCGCTATTTTTACTTGCTTGCAAATTCGGATGTCTGTAATTCTGTATTCTGTACAATGTGTAACAGAATTAACGCACAACCTCTTAAGGGGTCATTGTACTCATCATTATGAACAACTTTCACTATGGGAACAAAACTGAAATCGCGAAAAAGAATCGACTGCCCCATACATTTCTGTGCGCATAATTCGACAAAATGTACTGAACAGCTGTTTTTTTTTTTCCGGGTTTCGGGGTTAGTCCCATAGTGAAAGTTGTTCATAATGATGAGTACAACGACCCGTTAAGAGGTTGTGCGTTTATTCTGTTACACATTGTATACAGCGTGTAACAGAAAGGGTATAATCATATGGAATACTGTGGTACGGACCATCAAACTGAACAACTTTCTCTATGGAACCACCATCGAAATCGTAAAAAAATAATCAGCTGTCCCATACATTTGGGTCGAGTAGGTATTGAAATTTTGTATAGGACAGCTGATAATTTTTTTACGATTTCGATGGTGGTTCTATAGAGAAAGTTGTTCAGTTTGATGGTCCGTACCACAGTATTCCATATGATTATACCCTTTCTGTTACACCCTGTATAACTTGTGATTTTTTGGATTAATATTTGGTTTGATTTATCAAATACACTTTCTGATTGGTGACATTTGCAAGGAACTATGTATCTATGTTTTTTATATTTAATCTATCAATTCCGTCGGAGCGACGGCGACGGAACTTACGGAAAGAAACAAGTGACAAGAGCGTGTGTCAAATAGCATCACCGGAGGTCGTGGACGGGGCTTAAAATTCCTAAAATAGGTCGAGTGCCTGCCAAGCCAGTTTTAAATACAATGGTTAAATCTTTCACCCTCGACACACCCTCAACTATCTAAATAAAAACAATCAACATAATTACAAAGTTAATGTTCAAAAAGTAAAATAAAAAAGGTATAAAACAGTCGTTACCTCCTTTCTTTGCTCATACATTCGAGCAAGGAGCTACTTAACTTTAATCAATTCTGTTTCACAGTGACAGGCAGCGGTGATTAGGTACTGTTGCTTAAGTTTTTTTACTTACAAAAGTATTATTTATTTAATTATGCGGGTTTATCATGCATCTACACAAACAAGTAGCCCGATATGTTAATTAATAAACCCCTATTAATTGAAGACTTCATTAGAAATAACACAATATTATACCAAATTCATTATTCATACGTCTTTTATACATTTATTTCAGGTGTGTCCGAGCAATTTCGTCTTCCAGCAAAGATTTCGGTCAAGATTTTGAGAGAGACAAAATTGCTAGCCAAACCTGCAAGCTTTGCTATGGCATCAGTGCGTTTGACAAGCAATTTTTTGCAAGATTTTAAGCCCCCAAAACGAATGATAATTAAGATGTCTTCGTACATTTTAATTATCATTCGCATTATCCCATTAAGGCGTTTAAAGTCTTGAATACACAATGATATTCGCAAAAGCAGAGCAATAACAAAAGGCGTTACTTTTAAATCCAATCCGCTCTAAAACTACATAGTACAACCACGATCCACGGTTGCACTTAGTCAGATTTTTTCTTAACCATCTTAGGGTTAGTTAATTAATAAAACCTTGCACTAAAAGCTTGGGAACTTTGCTGGGATCTCATACGCGGTAACAAAATAAATTAAGGAAAAAACGTTCAAAGAAGCTAGTGCAGTCTTCATTTATTCAACGGGGGATTGAAGTAATTTCCAGAAGGAAAATTAAAAAGGAATGAGCTTATCTTGGCAGGCCCTCGCAATTACAGCATTGCTAAACAAGTTAGGTTTTTTCTCGTACTTCGTCCACGTTTTTAGGGTTCCGTAGAGAAAAATAGAGAAAACGGAACGCCTTCGTCCTCGTCTGTCCATTCATCCCCGCATCTGCCCGTGTTGGGGCTGTAGCTTTTACACTGTAATAGTTACCGAGTTGATTTTTTCACTATTCTGTGACTAGTTTTTGTCTTGGCAAATGAATATAAGGTAAACATTTTGGTTATACGGAACCCTTGGTGTTTCTAATCCACTTAGTATTTAATTTCAGAAAGGGCAACGTACTATCAAGGTAATCTTTTACGTTCCGTCCAACTAGACTCGCTTAATATCAAAGAAGGTATCGTTGTGGAAATTTTAATTAGCAGCGTCTGTCAACCTTACTTAAGTTCTTAGTATAAGAACTGTCTTGACAAAACTAATAAATGTGGTTATTTACTGACAATGTACAAACGCCAGCACATCAAGCTACTTCAATCTGTCAAATTTCTTTAATAGGTTTTCAACTTTATCGCTAAATCAATAAGTTCAAGGTTGATGGGGCAGTTTCAGGTAGCGCCGTACCTTCCTGTTTTATTTTATGTATTTAAGGATTTCTATACACATACTCGGGACGACTATGATTCGGCGAAAGTTGCTTGGCTTGGCTCGAATTGTGCAGAGCCAACCTGAACATGATTCAGCGATTAAATGCCGAACAGAGTTTGCCGATGTTCAGAAACCGAATGAAAGCTAAATATATTACCTGTGTAGTAATTACTTCGGGTCGGCTTTTATGAAAGAAAGAAAACATACCTTTTTGGGACATGCCACAAGTGCACACAACAAAAAGTAAATAAAAATTAAATTTAAAATTGAAAAAACCACCAACCGACGTACCGCAAAATATAATTTTCTAAATATTTCACCTTTCACCTAACTTAATATTTTAACAATTTGACCGATAAATTTAAACGTACAATTTTTCTTAAAAAAGCAAGGTATATTTTAAAATATTCTATTATTCATCCCCACTTTCACCCATATCTAAAATGGCTGCGCCGATTTTGATAAAACATGTAAATTGTAATATACATATCATGCGCTTTAATTTGATACCCCACTTGGGTATATTTGAGAATATTCGATTTTTCATACCCACAATAATAATAATAATAAGAAGCTGGCAACACTAAATGTCAACAGACGTCTTGCAATTTTATTCTACAGTTTTCATCAATAAATATTTTTCTGGCACCTAATCTCCCGTTTTACACATCATAATTTTTCCATTAACAAGTTTCCGTAATAAGTAAAATGAAGCCATTTCATAACAATAAATTCAAAAGAAAAAACTATGATCACGAATGACGTATGTCACAAAATCGGACAATGAAAATTAAAAAATCAAGACAATGTTGACGAGATCAGCTGCTCTACGTGCACGCCTATCGCCTCCGGACCCGTCGCTCAGCTCCGCCTCGCCGCCGCCGGAACCCAGCCCCATCGTGAGCGCTGTGACACCGGCCGTGGCAGTTGCGTCGAGTTCGAGCGACGAGTATTTCTCTCCGCCCACGACGCCACCACCAGTTCGTCGACGGGGAGGACGCCGGCCGCCGGACGGTTTAGGACCTCGAGGCCCACCGGCCTCTGATAGGGTCCCAGCTCCCGGCGGGAGTGTGCAGCGCATGCGATGGGCACAATCCATCAATGAAAACGTCATGCGCTCATACTATGGGGCTACAGAGGGAGGAAACAACCAGACCGCGTACCGTGTTCGGATGCTCTCTCTGTTTCAGGTGCTTGAGCCAGCTGTCAACGACTGTCGGATCAGGTGCGAGTCATCCAGCGTAATCGTATGCTGGATGACACCGTACTTGATCGCTTGCGGACTGAAATCCAGAGTAGCTATGTCATTGCTACGCCGTCGCAGGCTGTGGTACCACCACAGTTTACCACACTACCAGATCGCGATAACGACGTGAGTAATGACATGGTTACTAATGTAAGTACCCAGTGCAGTGAGGAAATGAGGAGTGCTTTAGAGGGTGCGATTCGAGAATATCGGTTCATGCTATCCGACCTTAGGCCACGCATACCTCGTTTGCCCATGCATAACAAAAATAGGGTGCTGGTGGCTGTTCTGAATTCGCAGTTGTCAAACTATTTTGACAACTGCGAAGACCTCACCGATGCTCATTCAATCCTGTATTGTGCGGCTGTTGCGGCATGTCGTTTAGCTCATGTCAAATTTCCGTATGACAGAGCTACATGACCGAAACCAGCCGTACCAGCTTGGCAGTACAGGATTGAACGACGTATTGGTGGGGCCAGAGCGCTCATCGGCAAACTAATCTGCTTCAGGGAGGGCAACACTCGCCCTCGAGTGATGCGCTTTGTGAGGCGGGCATTTACGGGGACTGATATCAGTCCTCGAGATTACATGTCCCGTGTCACAGAGCGCATCGACTTCCTGAAGCAGAAAGTGTATGCATGGGCAAACCGTATTCGTAGGTATAAACGGCGGGTGGACCGATACACTCAGAATCGCACATTCCAAAGAGATGAAAGGTGGGTTTATAGGACTTGGGAGCGACCAGACCAAGGTGTGGCTGACATGCACCTGCCGGATGATGATGCCATGTGTTCGTTTTGGCGCAGCATCTGGTCGGTGCCTGTTAGCCATACCGAGGATGAATGGACTCGGGAGGTTGAGCGGGCGTGCGATCCAGTACAAGAAATGGGGGCAATCACTATCTGCCCCCAAGACGTAGTTCGTGCAGTCCGTCCGTTGCCTAACTGGAAATCTCCAGGGCCGGATGGGCTGCACAACTTCTGGATAAAATGGTTGACAAGGTCGCACGCTCGCCTGGCAACCCTGTTCCAGTCAGCCTTAGAGTTAGGGTCGCTGCCCGAGTTCCTGACAACAGGTATAACCCACCTGCTCCATAAATCGGGTAGTACTGCGGAGCCCAAAAACTATAGAGCGATTACCTGTCTTCCGACAGTCTATAAAGTTCTTACATCCATTTTGAGAGCTAAAATTAACAAACACATTGATGACAATTCCATCATGTCCGCTTCTCAAAATGGATGTAGGAACGGGTCCCGTGGTACTAAGGAGCTACTCCTCATTGATATGGCCATTAGCCAACAGGTTCGCCGTTCCCGAAGGGATCTGTCGACATGCTGGATAGATTATAAGAAGGCCTATGACTCTGTGCCACATACATGGCTCATGAGGGTGTTAGAGTTGTATAAAGTTGATGCAACTCTACGCACCTTCCTGATGTCGTGTATGGGGCAATGGAGGACAGTCCTTCGCTATCCAGGATGTCGGCAAATCCAGAGGAATAGCGAGCCGATAAGGATAGAGCGAGGTATATTTCAGGGCGATAGTTTGACTCCACTTTGGTTCTGCTTAGCCTTGAATCCTCTTAGCACGCTGCTTGAGGATTCAGGTCTAGGCTATCGGTTGAGGAGAGGTGGTCAAGTTATATCTCACCTCCTTTACATGGATGACCTGAAACTATTTGCCCCCAACGATTTGCAACTGATGGAGCTACTGAAGGTAACTGAAACTTTCAGTAGCGCCATCAGGATGGAATTTGGTGTGGACAAATGTGCGGTCATGTATGTAAAGCGAGGGGAGATTGTGGAATCTGTGGGAACCCAGCTCTCGGATTCCATAAATCTTAGATCCCTCTCAGCAACCGAAACCTATAAGTATTTAGGTATGTCGGAAGCGCTGGGCATCAATGTTGCTGACATGAAGCAATCGTTGAAGGAGCGTTTCTTTGGCCGCCTGAAAAAAGTATGTAATAGTTTTTTATCACGCGGAAATAAGGTGCGTGCCTTCAACGGTTGGGTCATGCCGGTTTTGTTGTACTCTTTCGGTATACTCAAATGGTCTCAAACAGAACTAGACGCCCTGGATAGGAAGGTCCGTACATTGTTGACGGCATATCGAATGCATCACCCACGTTCTTCGGTTATGAGACTATATCCCGCGGAGGTGTGGGGGTCGAGGCTTTTTAAACGCTAAGACTCTCCACAATCGCGAGATATGCAGTCTCAGGGAATATTTCTTAGAAACCGACGTGGGGATGCATCGAGATGTGGTCGCAGTGGATAAAGGCCTCACCCCGCTCTCCTTGGCTAAAGAGAACTGGCGCAAACCTGTAGTGCTTGACACTAACGACCGCAGGGAGGTATGGCAGAGTAAGGAGCTCCACGGACGCTTTTTCCGGGCTCTACATGGACCCGATGTAGACTTATCCGCGTCCGTAGCCTGGCTACGTTCCGGGGACCTCTTCGGAGAAACCGAAGGTTTTGTCTGTGCAATTATGGATGAAGTTATGATGACGAATAACTACCGGAGATTTATTGTGAAGGACGGCACGGTTGACATATGTCGGGCATGCCACCGTCCAGGCGAATCAATCCGTCACATTATCTCCAGGTGTTCTCGTCTAGCTAACACAGAGTACTTGCATAGACACAACCTTGTAGCCAGGATTATCCATCAGCAACTTGCTCTAAAATACAGCCTTGTGGAATCGGAAGTGCCGTATTATAGGTATGTGCCCGACCCAGTTCTCGAAAATGGCAATATCAAATTGTACTGGGATCGATCCATCATCATTGTAGCCAATAAGCCCGATATAGTGGTGGTGGATCGATCAGAGCGGCGCGCAATGATTGTTGACATAACGGTCCCGCATGATGGGAACCTCGTCAAAGCCGAGAAAGATAAGCAAATCAAGTATCTTGACTTGGCTAGCGAGGTTGTCGACATGTGGGATGTGGACTCAGCGATCATTGTGCCGATAGTCGTATCATATCAAGCCATGGGCGGCTTAATTGCCAAGAGCCTCGATGAATATCTGAGGAGGCTCTCGTTAGGCAGCTGGATCAAGGGCTTGATTCAGAAAGCGGTACTCCTGGACACGGCTCGTATTGTTAGGAGGTTCCTCTCTCTGGAGCCCTGACCGCCGGTAGCTTGGACCCTGTTCCCGATACCGGTGGGCAACAATTTTTTATATTTTTTAATGTTTTTATATTGTTTTTTTTAAGAAATATTTAAAAATGTAAATAATTTGTATAAAAGTTAAATAAAGGAATAATAATAATAAAAATAAGCGAGTAGTGCACCTAAGTATTTTTGAACTGAAAAACGAAAGCTTTTCCAGGAATTAATTTTCTCTCTCGAAAGAAAGGTGCTTCTCGCGAATAAAGAGTAGGTTTTAATTTGTAAACTGGGAGGGAATTTGATTCAACGAAATACAAACACCAGTTGCCTATCTAAGTAGAACAACTTTCATAAAAATACCTAATTAATAATTTGTTGATGTAATTGTTTGATTGAACGCGCTAATCTCAGGAACTACTGATTCGAATTGAAAAATTAGTTTAGTGTTGGATAGCCCATTTATCGAGGAGCGGAGCATCAATGAAAACGTTTCAAAAACAGGGATTTATTCCTTTTGAGAGCTTCCGTTGTGCGTGAACGGTTAAAGTTACGCAATTATCTGAATTAAATTAATTTAATTATTGTCTGAATTGTCCCTCATAAAAAGCTCTAAAAAAATGTCCGCAAAGGCCATATGTCTAACTTTAAAGGTTGACGCACACTCTCTCTAACCCTCTCTTTCTTTAATGTACTCACGCACGCAGACGAAGTTGCGCGGGTCAGCTAGTTAAGAAATAATCATGAAAGTATGGTACCTGCTCAGCTATCAAGGGATTCAAGTGCTTAATTTTTTTTATAGAACAAAAGCTCAAATTATCTCACTAAAAACACAAAATAAATTCCATCTAAATTTTCAAAGCACAAGTATCTTTTAGTTTTTAATAACATAGTATGTATAGAATATAAAATTTTCCAGCAACAGCTGGCACAAATGTCGGGTCGCTCTGTTCTCAAAATAATATTCATACGAAGAAAGCTGAAAGACTAACAACACAGAACATCTGTACTTTACACGGTGTTCAAAATACATTGAAGTTTAGCCAAAGTATTTGTTTTTGTTTGAGTTAGTCTCGCCCGCAATGTATTAGGGTTGCCGAGATAAAATGTATGTTTGTCGATAGTTAGTGATGTAGTTTCGCGTAAATGGTATGCAAAGCCGCCCTGAGTATGTTGGTAAAGTGACCCTGACAGGCTTTTAGACGCACCCGGCGAGGACCCAGCAACCCTTACTGTGTACCATTTAATTTTAGGCAGTAATATCGTATTTTGTTATTAAATATTTCTATTAACCGTGATTTTGGGCGTGGGAAGTTAACTAACATCGGTATTATTAAACTTTCTTTCAGTTTCGGCTTGGGGCTTATAAGGGTTTTTGCTCTAGTTATAAAAATAAACTTTTAAGTGGTTGCTGAACAAAGTCATTAACGAAAATGATGTTTGAAGTAAAGAAAAGATAACTGCCAGAATTGAGGTTTCCTTAGAAACCGAAGAACAAACCACATTCCACATTCTTCCCGCTTTCACCCTTCCAAATCTATTTATAATTCCGCATAACATTACACCCAAACATCCCCATAACATAACCATAATCCAATGGATATTACGTAATGAAACCTCGGCGCTGTCACACCGTACCTGAAAAAAAGACGCGGGTGTCACCTAAGCATTTCATTTAAAAATAACGCGATCCTTCCGGTATACTGGAGATTGAATGGCCTCTTTTACCCTGAGATACCCGGCCGGGCCACTGGAAGGGTAAATTGGTACATTCAGAGGCCACATTTTGGACGTACAGGCCATTATGGATTATTCCACTTTGCCCCACCAAGTTGTCCCAACCATGAGTCATAATAGGTTGTTCCAAATTGGATAATGTCCGCAGTATCCCACTAATCGATCGTGTTGGCAGTTTTGGATTTAAAATAATTCTTAATAATAGCTACCTACCGTAAATCCTAAAAAAAAACAATGTTAACAAAAAAATCCCTTTCTTGAATTTTTTAATGATTTTTCTAACTCAGAACATTCCACTTTGTCCCGTTAATGTACAACTTGGTAGGTCAGTAAGGAATAATCCGCCATAGCCATTATTGGGGTCTCGGACGGGAGAGGAAGACGCCGATTTTGTGCGGACTCTCGCTCAAACGCTTATTTACCTGCGCGGCCAGTGTGAGGCCTTCTTTGTGCCATCTAATGGAAAATTTATCTTTGAATGTGTAATGGACCAAAAGATAGAGGTGCGCATTTTAAATATTTTCTCGGAAAGGACACACGAGTAAATAATAACTTGGTTACGGAAACGGTCCTTATATTTTGTTTGTGCGTGGGAGGAAGGGTTCCTTGGGGTTCCTCTCTGAATGATAATTCAAATCAAGTTGAAAACATTACCTACAGTAACATTGTTTTATTTTGAAGGGATTAAAAACTCACCCTTCTATGACACGTCCTATCTGTCGATCAATCATTTTCTTTTCCTGCCTGAAAAATCCCTTTTTCCGTTCTAACAATGTGAGTAGGATTTCGGCTTAGCGAAACTATCAAAAACGAACATTGTCCTGTTGTGTCAAAGGTATTATCAATTAGCAACATTTGCCTACTAATTTCTAACCTGCTGAATTGAATCCTTAGACAAGCCTTTTGCAGTCCACTTTATCCATCTAGGCACCGAATCAGCTAGGGCCACTTTTGTAGTCCATATAGTTAATAGGCATCACCTAAATTGTACTACAAAACCCGGTTCTCCAGGTCCAACAAGACGAACACGAATAGTTTCTCAGTATTATTTCTTTTATCAAAATAAATATCTTATTTGTCATGTAGGCCATCGAATGTAAATAATATGAGACAGGCGACAAAGATTATACCTGTCATGCTTGTAATTAGGACGCCTTAATAATTAATTGCGAAGCTAGGCTCTTGTCCTTTCTCATCGTATCATCATAAATGTAATTATATTTCTTGACAAGTCTAGGTCTGTATTAATAAAGCGCCTTACATTTTCTTTCTCCTTACATTTGCTCTTATTACATTTGTCTTATTTAATATGTTGATAGTTTAAATGGCATTTTTTCTTGTTTCATGTCTAGAAAATTCAGGGATGATATAGAAGTAGTGGTAGTGACCGTCGAACTGCCAAGTCATAGGTCTCGAGTAGTGTTGCCCAAAATCGGTCTTGGTCTTGCGGTCTTGGTCTTGTTCTTGCATTTTTGCAAGACCAAGACCAAGACCGGCTTATTGTAGCAAGACCAAGACCAAGACTGAACCCTGCAAGATTTGAGCAAGAACAAGACTAAGCCTGCAAGACTCTTGCGTCTCGCAGTTAAGTCAAACTGAGCTTTGGGCGTTATTAAGTAGGGATTTGGTTTCAATCCTGATTTTGATAGACGTTCCCCAGTATCAAAACCGTATCGTCATAACACTAAATGGTATTGTATTGATTATTATATTTCGACTATTTATTAAGTTGCTAGCGTGTTACTCACAAATATATTCCCATGTGATAAAAGTGTAGCTAGCATAACTTTCTGACAAAGTTCATTTCATACCTTGTAGGTAGTATTATATTATGCTTGTTTATGTCCAATGTGCAGATCTAAAGTTAGTAGGTTGGTAAACATTATGTAGGTACCTACCTACTTATGTTTCAAAGTTTATATTATTCTTCTAGGGGGCGTTCAAGTATTACGTAAGCGCTTGAGGGGGGAGTCTTTGCTTTGCTTTGGTCGATATCGTGATTACGTCAGTAGTTATTATTTACTTTTTTTACACAAATGCAACAATTTGTGGGTTCATGCGAACCCACAAATTGTTTATGCTTGAAAACAAAACACACATGTCGGGGATTCCCACAAATAATGAATATGTTATAGGTACTCGCTTAGAAGCGAGTGGGGGAATTACCGCACGCCACTCACTTGTCACTTGCCTAAATTTCTTTTTAAATGATTACATCAGCATGGGAGGGGGGGGGGAAGAGGTTTGTTTGCTTACTTTTGCTGACAAGGGGAAGGGGGGGTAAATAATTGTAAAAAATCTGCTTACGTAATACTTGAATGGCCCAGTATTCAGCAAAATTTAAAACTAACAGCGAGTCGAGTAGGTCTAGTACTAGTAACAGTTTTTACGCCAGCCAATGTTATGGTACAGACGCCAGCACATAAAACTAGTACAGTCTGTCAAATTTCTTTAACTTAACAGATTTTCAACTTTATCGCTAAAGCATTAAGGTTCATGGTTGATTGGAAAAATTTGACGTTCCGCGAATAAACCGTTGGTCGGTCGGTGTATTATGTACCTACTTATTTGATAATTTTCCGACAAAGACGCCGCGGTTTATCAAAGACTGCAACAAGTGTATATCACACAGCATTTCACACTGTTTGAGCGCCGCATTCGCCGCCACAGAGTACGGACAGAGGCACACAAAATTGTTACCTATATCGGTAGGGTTGGCACAAGAGGATAAAATTAAATGACCTAGAAGATGTCTCAGCCGCAGGTATAAATTGAATGCTCTGAGTTATAGAAGATACATTCTTAACATTCTCACAATAGCTCGAATTCGAATACTACAGCGTATACATATTAGTTAGAAGTACCTAGGTACCTATCAAGTCCAGATGAAGATGAAAAGTATAAGTGATAATTATTTTAGCCACTAGCTGTTTGTGAAGAGTTTAGGATAGCCAGCCCCTAAATACGTACAGAAAATCATTAAAGGTAGGTATAGGTTAGTAGGTGTAGGTTTCATCATTAAGGCTGATATTTTAGTAGAGTTAGTAATTACGCCTTAGTACCTACTAAACTGCGTCATTTTTTTAATTATTGTCAAGTTCATTTTATTAATTAGGTGGTTCACTATGCTTATGTCAATTTAAGCTCAACATGTACCTACTCTGTTACGTTATTCTAAGATCTAAACTAACGTGGTTATTACATAGCAATAGGCTAATAGGTATTTGAAAGTAGTCTAGTCTAAGTAGTAGAGTCTCGCAAGACTTGCGAGACTCTTGCTGCAAGACCAAGACCAAGACCAAGACTGAGAGCGCAATACCAAGACCAAGACCAAGACCAGGTGCATTGACGCAAGACCAAGACCAAGACTGGGTAAGGTCTCGTCTTGGTCTTGCATTTGGGCAACACTAGTCTCGAGTTCTAACCCAAGACACGCACCTCTGATTTTTGGGATTCATGTGCGTATTGTTTTAATTATCACTTGCTTCGGTGAAGGAAAACATCGTAAGGAAACCAAACCAGCATGCCTAAAAGATACTTCTACTTTAGAGGCCCATGGGCGGCATAAAACTCTGACACTAGGCACTAACCACACGATAAAGAACGAAAGAAAGTGATAATAATACAGTTTAATCAGCTCTTTTGGTACTACGAGTATAATAGCGTCTTACGCATATTGATAAGTACCATCGTAAGGTATCATTTTAATCGCCTTATCTACGAAAGTATATAAGTTCAAGTAATTCAATGGAAACAATTTTGCGAAGGTATTGATTTATCGACATCTTTCAGTGGATCGGGCTTTGACTCAACATCTTGAGATGTTCTCAGAAAAGCGTTGCCCGCTGGGTTTTTTGGACTGACGTTTTTCGTAGAATGTAAAGCGACGCCTAGGCGGGACCACGGAGCCTATGAAAAAGACTTCTATAATTTATTACGTTTTAGTTTTAAATGTCCAACGTATGATACTTAACTGCCTCCCTGGATTTTAAAAAGGATAGCTAATAGACGCACACGTACCCTAACTAATGACTCGACTACACTACTCGTATAGTTTTCCCACATATGCCAATTGGCAATTTAAGATCAATGCACAAGTAAAAGCACTGTTACGGGTCAACAATCTCCTGCACATAGTTTTACTAGCTGATACATTTAAGCCATGTGTGGAGTTTCACGGAAAGAATTGCGAACGGCATAAATTTTATTAAGGTAATGCTGATCTGAATGGTACAATGTACGTGTGCCGACAACTTGAAAATGAGAGTAATGTTTGAGAATTTTCCCCTACTTGCCCAAAAGAGACCAAGTAAATAGAACAATTTAATTTTACGCTTGAAGATTATCATATCTAAAACTAAATTAAGATCTATTTATAATATGAAGGCGTAGTCAGCACAAAGCGAAACCTAATCGCAATAAAATTACCTTAATTTAGATAATCCAGACATTCCTTTGATTCTGCTAGGTTTATCAGATTTGTGAAATATTAAATCATAGATAGTACTTTCGTTTCAAAAGATTTGTCTGGAGTGTAATTTAGTAATCTTAGACGATAATTTGCCTTATTCAAAGTGATGCTTCTATGATCTCGATTATTGAATTTCTTTGAATAAAGCCGTTTTCCTAGTGTATTTATAACTCAATTGATGAATTAACAGCGTTGAAATATTTATCTTACATAAAACTACACAATAATATTATATTCAGGTAGTCAGGTGGCCCGAAAGTCTAACAACCAGTCTCACCAAGGGGTATCGTATTACCCAATACTAGCTGGGTTGTGTAGGTCAGATAGGCAGTCGCTCCATGTAAAATACTGGTATTCAGCTGCATCCGAGCCGACCCTAACATAGTTGGGAAAATGCTAGGCAGATTCTGAATGTCTCAATTCTTATTTAAAGACATTGCTCAAATTTAGTAGGTGAAAAAATCTTCACACCATCCATCTTCGTCCCCAACATTAGTTGGGAAAACGCGATGATAAAACTCCATATTTATTTAACTCTTGCCTGGTCGCTTACCATAACATAATGTGGACACTAAACATAGCGTTATACAGTAGGTACGTGTTTAAAAACAATCAACAAACAAACAACAAAAACATTAGCCGGGTTCCTGTTATGTTTCACCGCAGTCGGCTAAATATTGTTGTTAACTTTTTTAGAATACCGAGTCCTCTGTCTGTAATTACCACACATAGTAAACAGTTTTTTTTTAATACTAAATAGGCTAAATAGGCCGCAACGTCTTATGTCAAGCGATGATGCGGCCTAGGATGGAGCTAGAGCGAGCGAGAGATAGAGCGAGAGATTCACTAGAATCATCATCATCATCATCATTTCTGCCGAAAGACGTCTACTGCTGGAAATAGGCCTCCCCCAAGTGTCGCCACACTGACCGGTCCCGTGCGACTCGCATCCAGCGGATCCCAGCAACCTTCACCAGGTCATCGGTCCACCTAGTAGGAGGCCTTCCAACGCAACGTCTTCCGGTTCGCGGTTGCCACTCCAGAACTTTTCGGCCCCATCGGCCATCCGTTCTGCGAGCAATGTGCCCTGCCCACTGCCACTTCAGTTTGGCAATTCTTCGGGCTACGTCGGTAACCTTGGTTCTCTTGCGGATGTCTTCATTTCTGATTCGATTCACTAGAATAGATCCAGATTATATTATTATATAGAACATAGAAGCCGGCAGTGAATTCCACAGACTGGTGGCTCGCACAAGATAGTAGGAGAGATTTTCTAAGAGTTCTGCTATAGCAGAACTCTTAGAAAAAAATCATTGATGGCAGTTGGAGTACTACCCTTACTGAATGGTTACCGACAGTCTTAGTTAGTCGAAGAAGTATTGGCAGATAAACAGCTGGGTGGGGGACATTTAGAAGAAAGATAGAATCTAAGATTGGCTTGTAAATACAATTCTTCTTCTTGTCGTGTCGATGGCAATCTAAATTGTGTCGGCCTAGAACTGAGCCAGTAGTTTGGCGCCTTCAGTAGCATCCATCAGTTCCTGTAACGAACAAACAACAGGACACGCCGGACACGATATTAAATGTCCCATCGTTTGTGGATCAACAATACATTTACAGTCCAGGGCAGAGTCATTAATGAATCTCCTATTAGTAGAAATAATGTAGGCATTGTTATTTTATTATCAGTGTGGTTCCTCACTCCTAACTTGTATACAGGAAGTATTTATTTTATATTCAGCCCGCTAGTTTTAATATACAGTCGTTGAGTTTTTATATTCGCTACACCGAACTGCAACTTGCGGTCCACCGAATTCTATGTCCACAACACAATAAAAAATATGTTAAAATGTTGGCGCTACTTTTTTCAGTCTAAACTTTACTTTGTAAGCAAGATATTAAATATCTGTTTTGAAACTGTTTATTGGCTTAAATGTAGGTATAGCTTAAGAAAGGCCTATGTATAGTAGGAAATAATGTACCTGAGGGTAATAAAATATTTTACATATCTCTTGCTCTGTAAGTACACCCTTACACCCCTGAATGCCGGGGTGTATGACTATCATTACAGCATAGGTTTTGGAATTTGAAAAAAGAACTGTCATACTCATACCGCACGAAGAATATTTTTAAAAAGTTATTTTTTTTTTTCTCGGTATCGATTAATTACTCGAATCGGAATCTAGACAATTTATTTTATAAAGATTTTATTTTAAATATGGAACTAAGTATTTGTTTCCACATCGTATGTTAGATGGAATCGATTTAAAAATCAAACTGGCCAGCAAGATTTGACGCGCTTGCGTGCGTGAAAAAAAAAAGGCAGTCTACTAGTAGGCGCGAAAGCATCGCGAAAATAATTAATTTTCGTGTTTGAGTTCTTTTTCAAAAGTTTTAAACATGTCTAGTGACGAAGACATAGATCTAACGCCCGATTTTATTAAAGAAAGGGCAAAAACAGTTGTCGAAAATATATTACCGCCGAACTCGAAAGAAAGATATGTAAAGGCATACGACGAATTTATGAAATGGCGGTCAGAAAAAAAAGTGAAATCTCTTTCTGAAAGTGTTTTTATATCATATTTTGATGAATTATCTAAGAGGCTACAACCTTCCAGTTTATGGTGCTTTTATTCCATGCTAAAATCTACAATGATGACAAAACATGACGTGAATTTGAAAGATTTTTCTAAACTTACTGCTTTCTTGAAAAGGCAGTCTGACGGCTTTAAAAGCAAGAAATCGAAGGTATTTACTGCAGAAGAAGTACAGAAATTCTTAAATGAAGCTCCGGATGAAATTTATTTAGCAATAAAGGTACCTACGTATTTACTTGCCCTTTTTAATAAGTTACCAAAATATTTCACAAAAATACTATGCGAATTTGGTGCCTTTAATACAACTTATGTCTTTTTTACAGGTTGTTCTAATTTTTGGGATATCGGGAGCCTGCAGAACCGTGGAATTGACAAACTTGACAATAGAAAATGTAGAAAAACATAACAAATTACTACTCATAAAACTGCCTAACACGAAAACTAAAATTGACCGGTCATTTGTTGTGCATGAAGAATTTGCAAATTATGTTGAAAAATATCAAGCTCTTCGGCCTGAAAACGTGGACACAAATCGTTTTTTTCTTAATTACAGTAAAGGAAAATGCCACAGACAAGTAATAGGAAAAAAAAAATTTACAGGCATGCCAAAGCAAATAGCCACATATTTAAAACTGAGTAACGTAGAGTTATACACCGGGCATTGCTTTCACAGAACATCAGCGACTCTATTGGCTGATTCGGGAGCCAACCTCACTCTGTTAAAAAGGCACGGCGGCTGGAAGTCCAGCAAAGTGGCCGAAGGTTATATCGAAGATTCGATGGCAAACAAAAGCAAAATTACTTCTAAAATAACAGAAAATATAAACTTAAAATCACCACGTCAAAGCACATCATCTGAGCCATTTTTTAATGAAGAAAATAGTACCAGTCAACTGCCGCCATTTACGATGCAAGAACCTCAAGTCACTCAAACTCAAGTCTTATCATCACAAACTCATATTCAAACTATAAATATACCTAAAAAGAACGTGACCATATCTCTTACAAATTGTAATAATTTTACTATTCATTTTAATTAAATACACATTTTTTTCTTCTTAATAAATGTTCATTGAAACCTGCTGTCTTGTTGTTTACTTACCTCACAATCGATATGTAAAGCAGAGTATTTATCTCGGGCGTAAGCATCAATTGCATACTCGGGTTAATTAGCGCCTTCGCTTCGCTCAGGCGCCAAAAACCTCGTATGCAATTGATGTCATACAGCCCTTCGTTAATAATCTACTATTAAATATTGGTTTCGACTAGGAAATAAATTAAATATTATAACATCACGCCTGTAATCCCCAAAGGGTCTAGCACAGGTGTACCTAATACGTAGTACACCCACCTTTCGCCAGATGTTTTTAAGTCCCATGTAATAGTGGGCGACTCTATTAGGTACCAACAACTGAGCACAAATCCAGCAGATTCGGTGGCTGCTATTGAAATATTCCTGATGAAAAAACCCAACTTTACTCTCTTTGATTTGCTCAGCAGTCACGCTTGTGACCACTAGACCAACAAGGCAGAAATTAAATGATTAATCGAAAAAGCGGCGCGCCGCTGTCTTATTCAAAATAAACTGAGAATCAATTTTAACATAACAGTCCCAAATTTTCAACGCTTTTTTTAAGCTAAGATACGCATTATCTAATAATGTGAAATTATATTTGCATGCCCTAGAAAGGCAAAATATGGTTTGTGCCTAAACCACCAATTTTAACAACTGGTAACACCTGTATTTTATGCAAATAAATTATTCTTATTCTTATTCAATAGAACATGAGCATTGAAGGATTACCTACAGACGGTTGAAGAAGTGTGGCAGACCAAATGGTGGATGACATTGAGAAGATCGCGGATTAGACATTGTTGAGGCTCGGGTACTGCAGGGAAGAATATAATGGAGGAGGCTAATATACTCAGCAGTGGCAACAAGACTGCTAATGACGATGATGAAGACCACAGGTATTACTGCACGGACCAAACAAAACCTTACTAACTCAAACTCAAAGCATTTATTTCAATTTGACCACAACAGGCACTTTTGAATGTCAGAAACAAAGAAGGCGAAGCTACGGTCACAGACACAAGGCATAATAACTTGTGAAAATACTGTAGTTGACTACAGCTAGCCAGCCAGCTAGCCTAGCCTTTTCCTAACTTTTGTTGGGGACGGCCTACAGTGTAACTAGATGCAGGTCCAGTATTTTACATGGAGCGACTGCCTATCTGATTCCACAAGTCCACAACCCAGTTAGTACCAGGTAATACGAAACCCCTTGGTAAGACTGATTGTCAGACTTTCGATAACGGCTGTCAAAGATCTACAAATGACAGCTTGACAGACCAAAGGCTTAACGTGCTTCCCGAAGCACAAAGGAAATTTGGTATGCCATGAATGGTCACCCATCCGCGGATCGTCGTTGGCATGCGCGGCTTAACCTAGAAGATCGATCCATGCGGCTGTTATTATTTCGCCACGAACTCCTCCGTCTAACATAAATTCCTGTGGAATATTAAATAGCTGCCAGCACTTCAATCAGGATACAACATTAATGTCAGAAATTCGAAGTACCGTAAAACAAGGCGACGTATGCGCCGAATGGGTACTTCGTTTGAGTAGCACTGGCATCTGTATAGGACATAAAATTTGAGGCTTTGCTTAATGTTCTACGAGGACAGAGAAATAACTTTAACGTCTCTAACAAGTTGTCACTTGTCTACTAATGGGTGAGACATCAAAATTCGGGTTGAGGTTGATTCGCTGGGTTTTGCTTTGTTTTATTGTTGTCTTGAAGATACAGATTGCAGATACTGCGTCGTTTAAGTTCTACCACCACGTAAGTAAAATTTTGGCGATTTTGAGATTTTGATGCCATTTGCTGGAGAATCGAAAGACGCGTTGTCTAATTTGAAGTGTACAGAAATGATTAAAATGGTATTATAATGATGTAATATGTGTGTAAAATTGAGCATATTGTTACTCTTCTGTAAAGCTGCTATTTATTAAGAATAAGAATAATTTATTTGCACAAAATACAGGTGTTACCAGTTGTTAAAAATGGTGGTTTAGGCACAAACCATATTTTGTCTTTTTAGGGCATGAAAATATAATTTTACATTATTTACTTACGTGGTGTTAGAACTTCAGAGATGATAGCTCTAATGCTCTTACGCTTGGCTTATACGCTAGTGTTGGGTGTTCTATTTACTTAAATTATATATTTTATACAAATGGCAGGAGCAGTAAGAGATTTTTGACCTAGTATTGTGTTGAATAACACATGCATCATCACTGAGTGATTACTTTTCTTGGCGTTCTATGTAAGTGTAGCTTTCAAAGCGCCATAGGAAAATATTAAATTTAACTGTAATTTGTAGCTGAAATTACGTTCATTGGAATAACTTTCTGAAAATTTGTTCTGTTTTTTGTCTGTTCTTTTCAAAAGAGCATTCTTGCAAAAACTTTTTTTATTTACAATATTTATTTATAACTTTTAAAATATAGTTGTGAATAATCTTACTATATTCTTGAATACATATTATATCAACGATATAATATATCCACAACAAACACGCACACACCATCTTACTACAATAATTACCATTATGACGTCATAAGCATGAAATGCACAATTATTATTTCTATCCCACCCGACATGGTCAGATATCCCTACTGATGACCGTATATGGAAGGCATCTGCACAGCGTTTGACTATCAAAGATGACTATTAGCATATCTTGATTACTCCTTAGAATACTCTGTTTGTAACTAATTTATCAATATAGAGATGTTATAACTTTTAAGTATAACACACGCACGAACATTTTTTGTTGTGAAAATACTCCGTTATTGCTTTCCGGTCTATTCAAGCAGTAATATTATTTATGCTTTTTGTTTGTGTTTATTTTTTTAACATTCTCTCTGATGATATCTTCAGATTTGATCCTGCAATTGGGCAAAATGGCTTCCATTCGTACCAAAGTTTGTTTAAAATATTTTTTAAAATTAATAATATCATTGATAAGCAACAAATCAATTAGGCTAATCAGGGCCCTAATTCCACATAAACGTTTGTAAATTAGTGCACAATAAGATTGGCTGGCAGTGAATACCCTGCAGGTTTAGATTTTGCCTTATGTACCACTTTTGCACACGAAGTAAGTATAAACAAAATCAAGGTCTGTTTTATTTTACAACTCATACCGTAAATAAAATTTCATACGCTCAAAACTAAGTCCATAAAAAACCATTTACAGGTTTATAGCAACAATTATTCCGTCCACGTCGAAACTTTAGTTCCGGTATAGTTCCCAACCCGCCAGCACCCGCCCGCACCCGCCCGCACCCGCCCGCACCCGCCCGCACCCGCCCGCGCCCGCCCGCGCCCGTCAGACCACGTCCCATACACTACGAATTTGCAAAGTTTACATTTACAAAAGCCTTTTTACACGTCAGCCTTTTGCTGCTCTGTATAATATACATATTTTTATAAACTTTGTAGATAACTTTTACTATGCCCAAGTGGTACTTTGGCAGCGTATTTTTAAACTAAAGCATGAAGTTAGTTTGTTTAACGATACTTTGTTTTTCTGAGGAGTTATAAGTTGTCAGTTTGAAAAAAAACCTTGTTATTTTGAAAGGGTTCGTTACAAACTAACATTGGCCCGCTTGGAGGTATGATCCCATTGAGAAGTACGACCAAGTATCCTATTTCCCATCCTAATAGACCGACACACGGTTTTACTTTCATATTTCTAATATTGTATAGAGAGAAGGTGTTGTAATTATTTTTTTTCCATTGAGAAAACAACCGTTGTGTCGATTTACATCCCATCCATTGATCCCATTACAGACAGACCATGAGAAACGAACTGGGGGTCTAAAATCGCCGCTTTATCAGAATCATAATACGAATCACGTTAAAAATTTAAAACTCTTAAAATGGACTTTGTGGTCATAAACATAAAGACCATTTTAAGAATTTTAAATTTTTAACGTGATTCATATTATGATTCTGATAAAGCTTCCATTTAGGCCCACTGGAATGACATTAAATCAACAGTAACTCACTTGTGTATTATTGTTCTGGAAATTAGAAGGCATTATGCAATCTATTAAATTTCGGGGGGCACGGTTGGCGCAGTGGTTGAGCGATTGGCTGTTACACTGCGTGTCGCGAGTTCTATTCCCACGCGGAACAATTATTATTTGTATGGCCTACAGGTAGTTGTTCCGAGTCCGTCTATTTGCATAAACACATGTGTTTGTTGTGTATGTAAGTCTAAAATGTTTGTAAACGTACCCCGAGACGTACGTACCGAAGAAATTTCTAGTGTGGGGCAAAGTTTAAAAAAAGTACCAAAATCACCAACAAATTAATACAACAACCAAAACTACAAGCGGGTACGCACAGCTCTATACATATCCTTTGACCACTAAACGCGCAAGTACTTAGCATACAAACAAACAAGATATAGATATCAATCTCTTGATTGCTCCCGGCGCCATTATCATATGTTGCTCCATGGGTTAACGATGATGGCGACGTTAGAGGTCGATCACACTTGCAAGATTGTGTGATAGAGCCCTTTAACACGTCATATAGGTATGTTATGTTCATTGATGGGTCCTTAGCCACTATTTTGGTAGGAGATAAGGGGTTTATTTCGTGTCAGCGGTGAATGACTGTAACCACATGCAACGAACTGCTACTTTCCTGATTGACAGAAGGATCGTTTAAACCGGTACGGACACAGAACATTTCTTACTGAAGTATGTTGTATGACTTTGTCGTTGGTCTAGTGGCCCCAAGCACGACGGCTGAGCATGAGGTCCAGGGCCCGATTCCCGGGTCGAGCAAAGTGTTTTAGGGTTTTTTCATTAGGAATTTCTCTGCAGCAGCCACGGAGCCTGGAATTGTGCCCGATTGATGGCAATAGGCTCACCCCCTATTACATGGGACTTAAAACATAACTGGTAAAATATGGGTGTACTATTAGGTACATCTCTGCCTGACCATTCGTTACGCTATTTAATTAATTTCCTAGTCGAAACCATTATATTTTATTACCCTCAGGTACATTATCTCCTACTAGACATAGGCCTTTCTTAAGCTATACCTACATTTAAGCCAATAAACAGTTTCACAACAGATATTTAATATCTTGCTTACAAAGTAAAGTTTAGACTGAAAAAAGTAGCGCCAACATTTTAACATATTTTTTATTGTGTTGTGGACATAGTTCGGTGAACCGCAAGTTGCAGTTCGGTGTAGCGAATATAAAAACTCAACGACTGTATATTAAAACTAGCGGGCTGAATATAAAATAAATACTTCCTGTATACAAGTCAGGAACCACACTGATAATAAAATAACAATGCCTATATGATTTCTACTAATAGGAGATTCATTAATGACTCTGCCCTGGACTGTAAATGTATTGTTGTTCCACAAACGATGGGACATTTAATATCGTGTCCGGCGTGTCCTGTTGTTTGTTCGTTACAGGAACTGATGGATGCTACTGAAGGCGCCAAACTACTGGCTCAGTCTAGGCCGATTTATTATATTATTATAATTTTAGGCACACCTCTCCCTAACCCTTCGGGAATTACAGGCGTGACTAAAGTATGTGTAATTGTCAGCATTTTCAATTTATCGCTGTCGGTTTGATAGGTCAAACCGTTAAGTTAAGGTTGCTTAAAGTTGGTTTTAATAAAAACCAGCACCACAACCACCAATACAAACCGTGTTTGTCAGTTTTATTTGACCGACATCAATACGGTTTATCAATTAGTTGTGGTAGACTAGTGGCTACTGACTAAGTTTTTGTGATAAGACCTTAACCTTACTACCACCGAAATGATATAGCCTATGCATAAATAAGGCAGGCATCAAATAATGCCTATTCGCAAGCAAGGGAGTCTTCTTCTTCTTTATCGTGTGGTTAGTGCTTAACCTGGTGTCATAGTTTTTTGGCCCCCCATGGGCTTGGCATGGGACTTGAAAAGGGGCAAGGGGAGTGACAGCATGGTATTTCCCTGCATTGGAACTATTGTCGTTTTCTGATATTTGAAAGCAGATTCAATTAGTATCATGAACACTGACGCAGTTAGTAACAAACTGAAACAATGAGTTCGATCCACTTCCTAAAACCAACGTAATCAGTCCATACAAATAGAATTTAATTAGTAAATCTAATAAATCTGAAACGATTGTTCAACTGTGGCTGACGCAATTACATTTGATAATTAACATAGGCAGTGATTCGATGAGGTTGGTTAGAGCTTATTTGCGCACTGTACCGGTTGATTTTTGCGGTTAAACTAGCGCAGGTTTGATACCAACCATCCTGTTTCGCGGTTGCTGAATTGATTGTTTTAGTGTTTCATCGAAATTTAGATGGGATTTGTTATTAGTAACATTTTTGATTACGATCGAGTGATTAATTAAGTATTTAGTGTAATTAGGCATTGAACTTCACACTAGTGGTCATTATTTTATTTATTGATAGACGTTAAATTAATTTAGCACTATAAAGTTTAACAGCATTGAATGAATCGTTGAAAAATAATAATAAATTGTTGTCAGGGGAAACAACGGCCGTCAGATGCAAAGATTAGAAATAAAAATAACACTTCATAACATTTCAATTATTTTTCTAAAACCAATATACAGAACAATAGCAAAATTTGATTAGAAAAGCCAAAATTAATTGAACAACCCGCGGCCATTGCAATAATTATAATCAAAGCATTCAAATGTACAGTCTTTGTCAACAGCTGTGTACAATTTTGCGTTAAATACATGCCAAATAACAGGCAACCCAACATTAACTAGTCAGCGTTGTCATCACCATTGTAATTAATGAAATCGATTCGAAATTGGAACGCAAACATTTACATTCGATATTCATGGGATAGTTGAGATCGATTTCATAATTTATCGCTCACTTTTATCGATGTTGGTCGCGCTATTAGTTGCAATTTTCATTAAAATGATCGTAGCTACTTGTTATTTGATTCAAATCATATCAATTGCTTTTACTACCTAACGAATAATCTCTCAATTATAATCAATAATCAATCTTTGAATAATCTTGAACGCGGTTAAGACGTTCTGATCGCGATCAGTTTAATTGGTAAAACTCGATCCAGACATGATGATTTATAAAAGCTAAATTGACCAAAAAGTGATTTGTAAATGAAAACGCAGAAAGTATCAATTGCGTAGCCCCGGGGACCATTAATTAGAACCCGGTGTTTTGTACCTTCGTTAAAGTTGGAAACGGGAGAGGTTCTATTTATAGATACTAATACGGATATAAAGTTGTTATAATAGTAAATTTAAACCGATATTCAGATTTCCTATTTAACTACGTGATACTCGTACTGGCAAATATTTGACATTATAACAATATTAAATGTTTAATAATCTTCTTAGCTTTAGAGATAGGTAATAATTGACAAATGATTACCTATCTCTGAAGCTCTCCTATATTACACAGGCGCTTTCATTAGGTACTTCAGAATTGTATCCACTTCTACATGTTCTGTGACTAAGAGAAACGTACAATCAGAGGATCGCAATATCTGCATCTTCATGTCTGTACCTTAAAGTTCAGACATGCTCATTATTCGTCCTAAAGCGCCTAGCTGTGATACCAAGACGTGTAAGTTGCTCGTGGTTTATCTGTTGCTACGCATCGTACGTGGTGGACTAATGAAAAGCGTTTGACATCTCACGACATCCCTTTAAAGTGTTGAGTGCTTGGGACGTTGTCTTTTGATTTTTTAATTCGTATTAAGGCTATTAGTTTACAATATTTTGAAAACTTTTGTAACATATTAAGTAATCAGAGCGTAATGGTGATGCGCGCAGGGAAGTATGTTCAGACCAGCTTAGTAACATTGAGCGCGTCCCAAATAATTATTTTATTCGATGTTTCCGCACGGTCATACTAGTTTGTCATACCAGTATGACTACGAGGTTATACAATTACATGTTATCGCAGTCATAGTATAATTTTTGCACCTCCTGTAGAAAAAAATAAAGGAAAAGAAAATACAGAACTAAGAATAAAGACCTATAACGCAATTTTTCTAGAAAATAAAACCAATACAAATTTGTCCGTGTATGAGCTCCATTTCACAATTTTTAACGAAATCATCGCGATCAATGTACTCCTGGCGTCTCTTTAGTCTCTCTCTCTCGCTCGTAGTCTCTCTCTCTCGCTTGTATCGTTTTTATCAGTGTTTTTAAAATTTTAATACCACGGCGTAGTTTGTGCCCTCAAAATAAAATTTAACTACAATCATAACGTATCATCCCATCTTTTCGCATAATGTCTTTTATCCTAATATACTTTGTCATATTTTTTTGGCATACAGTTTATGTTTGCATAACTTGATGGCTAATTTGTTTTGGCATAAATTGAATTCGCATAATGTTACTAGGCATAATGACTATTAGCATAATATTATTGAGGCATAAAATTAATTGGATTAAAGGAAATGAATTTGAGTTAGTTTTACGTTTTATTTTCATGCAATAAAATTAAAATATTGTCTTAATAATTCATTAAGTTGTGCTACAAAAGTGAGTGACAGAAACGAATCGCTGCAAAACCGACTCCACGTAGTCTTGTCTGCCCTACTCCTAGAGTGTAATTTAAGCCAAAATCGCGCCTACGCGGGCTTAAATTACACTCTAGGGGTAGGGCAGACAAGACTACGTGGAGTCGGTTACAATAGAAGACAATCAACAAACCAACCATGACAATACCACTCACAAAGCAATATCTACCACAACATCCACAACGTAATCAATATAATTTACTTATGAGATCGTACGGACGCAACTGATTACTCGATCGCGTGGCCAGTAAAATGAACATGGAAATAAATACCGCTGTGATACCTAATCTCCTGTTACATTACGCGTTACTAATTGTCTTGTCGATTGACGAGAAGGATTGTAAATTCAGTGTTTTGTTTATTTTCCTTGAATATTGTTGCTCCAAACAAATAGCCTCATTGTCCGCTCACCATCTTAGCAACACAAACGGATTTGGCGTCAAATGTTTCAGGATTTGAGTTTGTTTCGGGGTTTCTTTTCAGAGTAATCGGATAGGAAACACCGACCTCATCTAGTTTTAAAACACACTTTATTTTTTACGTGTTAAAAGTCATTTTCTAAACCACAATCGAATATAATTTGTTTTTATTGGAATACCAGAATCAGTTGAAGCATTTCCCTCACATACATTACAATCTTACTTTTTACTAATATAATAAATGTGAAAGTTTGTGAGAATGGATGGATGGATGTTTGTTAGTCTTTCAAGCAAAAACGACTACTACTGACTTCTTCGATTTTTTTTTTCGGATGGGAAATCATCAAATAACCCCTCCCGCTCTGGGCTGAGCAGGAGGGAGTGTCAGACTTTTTCTGACTAAAACCCATCCATGTTCCTTCCTTTGCCCTTTGTGTTCCAGGGCCGCGGTATCTCTTTCGAACAGTCCCGCAACCCTGGCAGGCATCGGTCTTTTCGGACCCCTTCCTGTTTGCTGACTCTCATTGAGGCGCGCGTGGAACACGAACGCGCCGTCGACCTGTCGTCATAAGACGGACGGACGGCGAGCTAGCCCATAGCTCACCGTCAACAGGCCCGCGCCTACGGCCATGTATGATCCCGTGGGTCAATTATCGAAACCCACGCGGCCGAAGCCGCGGCCATAAGCTAGTACAATTATAATGGCTGCCTGTGTCAAACACCAAAACGCCACCAAATCACCGGCGACAAATTAACCAAATTCATTAGTTCATAGTTTCATTCGCTCAAGCCTCCGCTAACGAGGACCGATTGATCGTCTACCGACTAAATTTTCACAGAGATTATCCGGACGTATCAAAATTAACAGCGCTATGTTCTTATTAATTAATGTGGCGAATTAGGGGAACCCTTTGACGTTTGATTGGTTCGATTATTGATAGCTAGGAGTGTCGTGCGTAATTTCCACGCGTCAATTGACTTGATGGCGCTGGCTTGTGATCAAAGTCTGTTTAGTCTTTAAGTACTTACATACCTACTAAACATAAGTGAGTTTGGAATTGTAGGTACTTATTAGTATGCTATTGGCTTGAAAGAAAATTACTTTTCATTAACAGCCATAGTACATATGCTGTAGTTTAGCTGCCTTTAAAAGTCAAGTAGGCAGTGGGTGGGTGTGTGTGTGTGAGTGCAGTGTATGTGTGTGTAATGTAGTGTAGCGTGCAGTGTAGTGTAGTGTACATATCAATAGACAGTATCCGTTGAGCAAAATCAGTATCCTTCCGATCAATCATCAGGAGGGTTTTAAAAACATACACTTTTAGGCTGCTTTTCCACCAAAGATGTGCTATGCAACGTTGCTATGGATGCGTTTGATATCCACCCTTAGAAACTGAATCAACTAAGCTAAGTTTTTTATATGGAATGATGCGTGTTGTGGATGCGTCCTATGGATGCAAGCTATGGATGCATGCTATGGATGCGAGCTATGAATGCGTGCTATGGATGCGTGCTATGGATGTGTGCTATGGATGTGTGCAGAGCAGTGTACCTACAGTAGGCAAGCGTTTGTCACTGAAATTAGACATGCCTTTGTGGAAGCAAAAAGTTATTTTCTATCTCGCAATGTGTCTCTTCCCTCACTGCGCCGCCGCTCCCTGTGCCTTCCACAGGCTGCTTTTCCACCAGAGCTTTGTTATGCTTCGTTACTATGGATGCGTTTGATATCCACTGGACCACATAGCATAGCACTGGTGGAAACTAATTCAACTAAGCTACGATTTTTGTATGGAAGGATGCGTGTTATGGATGCGAGCTATCGATGCGTGCTATGGATGCGAGCTATGGATGCGTGCTATGGATGCGGGCTAGACGGGCCTAGCTTCCCTATTATACAAAACCAAAGCATTTATTTAGATACGTAGCATAGCTTGAGCTGCGCATCTTCCCCGCACAACTACCTTGCGGAGGCGCATTTTCATGACACATCTTACTCGCTCCGCTACATAGTTTAGCATCAGTGGAAACGGTCTCATAGTTTAGTAGCTTAGCTATTACATTCTCGCAGCATACGCAGCATAGCTGCATAGCACATTTTTGGTGGAAAAGCACCCGCATAAGCTCATCATTTCACATCTATCTTTATCGGGGGTAACCAACCTTAATACTAATATTTACATGATTTCGGAAAAAAACGAAAATTGTATCAGCCTAGGGTCGTTTAGAAACAGTAATATGTGTATAGCCTGGACCTTACCTGTTTTAATAGTCATTGTATTGCATTTTAGTTTTCATTTCTCGCTCACCACCTACATCATTTCACAAAAGGAATGACACGCTATAAAAATCTAACCCTCAAACCAATTATTTCTTTCAGTTCACCTTCAGTCCTGTTCCACACAGTATAAAAACCAGAAAGCCACAATTGATTAAGTTTGAATAGTGCTGCGGCGACTATTCGTTCAAAAAGTAATCGTCACAGAGTTTGTTGGTTTCAGTGTTTCAATTCTCATGCAAACCGCACCAGGGAATCGGAAACCGGATTGACAATTTGCCAACCGTTGATATAAATGTGAACTTTTGTTGCCGGACCCGCGGACCGTATGTTTTAAACACGGTATTGAAGCGTAAAAGTGCAGATTTATAAAATTTTGACAAAGAATGTAATGATTATTGTGTACCTACTTCTGTGCTTTATGTATGCTGCAAGTAGTTATACTTTTTCATACATCACTTGTATTACCCTATACTGTACCTACTTACTGCGAAATGCTGGGAAAAGTATAATAATACCAGCCTGTTACTGTCCCACTGCTGGGCAAAGGCCTCTTCTCATACAGATAAGGCACGAGCATTGATCACCACGCTTGCTCATGACGGGTTAGTGATTTCAGACTTATATTAATTATCCCACCACCCCACGATCTTTCAATGATGATGATGTGTTGTAGTTTGATGATGTGTGTGTTTTTGATGTTTCGATGTGTTGTTTCGTTGTTTGTATTGTGTGTGTGTTGCTGGTGTTTGTTTGTTTGGTGTTTTTCCTCACGATTTCTTTCACCGATATCTGTGATGTCCAAGATAAACTTCGAAAGCACATGTGAATTGAACAACTCGCATTGGTGTTTGCCCGGATTTGAACCCACAACCTCGTGTATGAGATGAGGCCTTAATCTCTGGGCCACCACGACCATAAATGCTCCCACTGCTAGCCACACAGACCTCTGTCAGAAAGGCTAGGCTATAACCTACAAAGCGGGTCCAGAGCGGGTTAGTGAATGTCATTATGTCTGCGATTTTTTTTTCTTCCAAATTTTGATATAGTGGCAGAATAAAGTGTATGTCTGAGTTCAAAGCCAAGACCTATAAACACATTAGGCACCACTGGTCACTTATCACTGTGCCACCACTGATCAAAGCTCTCCTCCAAATTTAGGTCGATCTAGGTACTCTTCTCCCGTAGATACCTATTATATAGATACGTATTTATTAAAATCAATACAAATAAATTATCACGATCTACTTCAAACAAATCACCATTTTCCTCAAAATAAATCAGAACAGTGGAAATCAATGAGAGAACAGAGTTATGAATAAATAAAACATATTCAAAATTCGAAGGCACGGGTGACAGATGTCAGGAGTCAATAGTGATGACGTCACATGAATAGAAATGTTCCTTACAAGTTTTTGTGCCAACATTTCTATATCTCAATCCTTTGAGGAATGTTAGTGATTTTTTGTAAAGGATTATTACGTAGTAAGTTTATTTATTATATTTTTCAAATTATTCAACGGCATTTTGGCTTGATTATGTCATTCATTTTTATTTTCGATGCTGATTTTCTTTTTCTGGTACTAAACAGCGATCTGTTCGCCACCAGTCCCATTTAATAGGGAGCTAGCCTATTACCATCAAGTGGGCACAAATCCAGACTCCGTGGCTGCTACTGAGAGATTCCCGATGGAAATCCCAATAACAATTTGCCTGACCCGGGAATCGAACCCAGGACCTCATGCTCAGCAGTCGTGATTGCACCCGCTAGACCAACGAGGCAGTCAGTCAGTAATTCTAGTACTAAATACGAGTTTATCTACTCTGATTTGCTTTTAGAACTAACACTTTTTTTTTAATGCATTACTACTATTTGTTATAAACAATCTCATTTTTCATCCTCCAAAGTAGGTATTCCAAACTCAACTCAAAGTGAATTACTTACGCCATGGGATCTGGAGGCGATAGTCCTCGCGCGCCTGCACGAGTGGCGCGTGGAGGCACTACGCCGGGGGGAAACTCCGCTGCCGCGGCAAATTGTCGCTCAGCGGACAGACTTCCGGCGTGATCTCATGGCGACATGGAGAGAGCGACTGTCGCAACCCCGTGCAGGGCACGCCACTATAATGGCGGTAAGTCCCCTCTTTGAGGAGTGGCTGGAGAGGCGCCACGGCGCCCTCACCTTCCGCCTGACGCAGGTCCTCACCGGACATGGTTGTTTCGGGAGGTTCCTGCACCTAATCGGGCGGGAGGAAACGCCCGGGTGTCACCACTGCGAGGATCGACCGGAGGACACGGTGGAGCACACTGTGCAGGTCTGCTCCGCTTGGGCGGAGCAACGCCGTGTCCTCGTAGCGGCGATCGGCGGCGGCGACCTCTCGCGTCCGGCCCTGGTTCAATCCATGGTCCGGAGCGAGACGGAATGGGACGCCGTCACCTCCTTCTGCGAAGCAGTCATGCTAGCGAAGGAGGTGGCGGGACGTGAGAGGGAGAGAACCTCACGTCCCAGCCGCCGCGGGAGACGCACCGGGCGTCGGGGGCCACGTGGTGGCCCCTGGCCACCGTAGACGCGGGCCTGTGGACGGTGAGCTATGGGCTAGCTCGCCGTCCGTCCGTCTTATGACGACAGGCCGTGTCGACGGCGCGTTCGTGTTCCACGCGCGCCTCAAAGAGAGTCAGCAAACAGGAAGGGGTCCGTAAGGGCCGACGCCTGCCAGGGTTGCGGGACTGTTCGAAAGAGATACCGCGGCCCTGGAACACAAAGGGCAAAGGAAGGAACATGGATGGGTTTTAGTCAGTACAAGTCTGACACTCCCTCCTGCTCAGCCCAGAGCGGGAGGGGTCATTTGATGATTTCCCATCGATAAAAAAAAAAAAAAAAAAAAAAAAAAAAAAGTGAATTACTTAAGGGGTCAGCAAATTGTAATAATCCAGTTTAACGGTGTATCCATCAACGTCGTCCTCACTGGAGCTGGACACGTGAATTATTGTAACTACATTTTAAGCTAAGTGTAAACGAAGAGCATAGTGAGTCTTAGCTCATAATGTTTAGTGAGTTTACAGTTTTTACTTTAGTATTTTTACTGAATCTTTTTATTATACTTTTTTAAGAGCCGGGTTTTGAAATAATGTTCCAGATATCATCATCTGCATAGCCTTTTCCCAACTATGTTAGGGTCGGCTTCCAGTCTAACCGGATGCTGGTGAATACCAGTATTTTACATCCACAACCCAGTTAGTACTGTTTAATATGATACTCCTTGGTAAGACTGGTTATCAGACTTTCGGGCCACTGAATACCTGTAACGACGGTTAAATATCTACAAGTAACAGCCAAGACCAACGGATTAACGTGCTTTCCGGGGCACGGGGGAAACTCGAATCGGTATGTAAAGGGTGGTCACCCATCCATGCACGGACCAACATAGGCAAGCGGCTGAACCTGATGAACCCGAGCGGCAGTTATTATTTAGCCACGGGTTCCTCCCGATAAGTTCAAAATATGTTGAAATTGGTCAAACAAGAACAAAATGATGTGCCTAGCCCTTTCCCTGTGTTTTCAAATTCAAATTCAAATAGGTTTATTTGTGACACTTAGGTAAAAGTAAGTACATGGTGTTTTATAGAAGTTATGTCTCAATATGTGCTGCCTTGCAAGGCGTACAAATAATGTTTGTTCATTAATTAGTGCAGGTTGTGGTAGGTTATGAGTACAACAAACGTTAACTGAAACTTAAACAAATACTAAAAATACTGTTATTATTATGGTTTTACACAGAACATTAACTTCCTACCCGATCTACAACTAATCCAATAAGGTTCACGATACCCCTTGGCTAGACAGGTTCTCAGCTTTGACCAATAACTTATAGTGCTTTCTTCGAAGCACACGAACAACATGATCAAAAAGACGCACAAGCAAAGACACAACTGTAAAGGCAGGTCTATAAATTATATCGTCACACAATCTATACTATTATTATAAAATAATATTAATTATTTAAAATTGAGGTGAAAGGACATTGGGCACCATAGTGTGAAATCCATAACCACGATGCACAGAAATAGGGTGAGATAGATATATAAATGTCTCTATTATTTTACGATAGTGTTAGGGCATGCGAAACCAGGTTTTGGTCTCATAGTAAAACCAGGGAAAAACTGGTTTTAATATGGAACCGAGACCCGGTTCCGCATTATCCGGTCGCATTATTTTGGGAACTGTTTGTCTTGTCGAATAATAAATTATTATTATATTCATTATCTACTCGTATATGTTTTTTAGCTTCGAAATCACATATATCATCTATTAATTATTGCTTTTATTCATTTCACAACATATTGACGAAATTTTTTTCATCATTCGATATTGCCAATATCTACAGCCTGAAATTTTAATGGTTGTTTTCCCGCGGCAGAACAACTTGCCATAAGGAGTACTTTCGAAGCATAGAGTAAAAGTAAAAAAATAAATATGTTTTTGTTTTAAAATAATTAAAAAAATATTCATCAACTCGAAAACATGAGAATCAATAGTAACACTAGACGTACCTTGTAGGTACTATTCGAATAGCACGCGCCGCCCGCCGCCGAAAGACACGATGCATAAATGTTCAAAGTAAAATAAGCTCTCGTTCGTGGTGATACGGCATAAACTAGTTTTCACGCAACAATACAAAACACAGCCGCGAAGCCGACAAAGGAAAGACCGATTTATAAATGTTCAAAGCAAAATAAGCTCTCGCGTGTAGCGATACGACATAAACTAGCCTGCGCGCATCAATTACAAACGACGACGCCGCCCGCTGGCTACCTATTGTATTATTATTGTATTATGTAATACTTATTACTTAGTTTTTCCGCGATTGTCGTACGCGCAGCACGTGTTATCTTATCGTGCAATGGATCGCCATTACAGTTATTGCAATTTGGAGAACGTCGCTATGGTGCAACTGGCCCGGCGACTTTACGCGGAGCCGCAACACTTGGAGTCGCTCCGTCTTCGTGGGGTTATGAACCTTGATGGTTGGTTGATGGACAATCAAAATACGAATATTTTGTGGACGAATGAAGCAACTTTTACGCGAGTTGGACTCAACCAGCGTAACGAACATTTTTGGGCTTTGAATAACCCACATGTTATTCGCGAGTGTGCGCATCAAGTGCGTTTTATGTGTTAATGTGTGGGCCCGGTAATTATTCGCCACCTCATTGGGCCGCATTTCGTGACAGGACAAGTGGAACCTACCTGAAATGTTACAAATCATTATTCCGGACTTTTTGGACTTTTATTTGTGGTCGCTGGTCGGAGCTCAAGCGCCTAGTGTATCGTGAGGAACACGAAACTCGCGACCCGTTAATAACTGCGATAGTGGACGCTTTTAATATCGTAAGAAGTGACAGAGACACCTTACTAAAATTGAAATACAACCAATTAAAACGTGCTCAATTGTTATACAACGCAGTGGCTTGCACTTCGAACAGTTACTCCGTTACCGGGAAGTGTAAGTACCTACCTACTCGTACTTTTGTAAATAGTGAACATTTAAAAGTAGTTTAGTTAATTAAAATTATTGTAAATAAGTTGAATCAAATTTTTGAAATACGCCACAAATACTTTTTTAGGTATCTAATTCAGAAAATTATTTTTCTTAAACGATAAACTTGTTTTTATTTAATTTCGTGTTCAGTAAATTGCAGCTAAAAACGTAGGTATTTATGACGGTCCTAAGCCCGTAAAAGTATAAAGGGAAAATTTGAATAACTTGTTGGGTAAAGCTTATTGTTATTAAGAATAAGTTATCAACTTATCAGCTGATTGAAAAGCACGTGGGTCAACGGCCGCGCGGCCGGTCGGCGGCGGCGCTCAGCGCAATCAGGAGGTATAACTATTGGTTCGTGGTCGGTTTCGAGTTTTGTTTTTCACAATGGTTAATCTGCCATTTTTTGTTTCTAATATTTTAATTGTTTATTAAACGATTGTATTACAAAGGCAAAACCATTTCGCTGCGGGAAAACAACCATTAAAATGTCACGCTGTATAGGTACAATATTGTATTATCTACAAAGGCGCAGCGCAGGGCTCTGTTTGAGCTTGATGTCTGGCTGAAGATAAAAATAAACCACGCTGGCTATATGCGTGCAACTTCCAATTGTGCAGCGCCCGTGGATGCAAAAGCAGTAATATCCTTCTATGCTCTGACTATCAGGTTCTGTCAAGTTCACCAATATATATATATATATATGTGTGTATACTGTTTGCTCCTCGTATGTGATAGGAAATTTCCTCCTATTAATATTTTATTGTTAATCAATTCGTGGTGTCGATATAGTTCCCCAATATAGAGACTTGACAGTATGATCTCGCGATCCTTAAGAGATACGTCCCCAACGTTAATAAGATCAAATCCTCATAATTATGTGAGTTTTGGGAAATCAGCGAAAGCAGCATTATTGGCATCCTTTGGCACGAAAGCTTCTCTTTGCGTATTCCGCCAGTTCATTCTCTATATTGTTATTTTTATTAATAATGTTAATGAATTGTTCGGCGTATGTGCTCTCCTCGTAAAGGGGTCAAGTTGCGTTAACGGTTGCCGCTGTAATTCTGAAGTTTGTCATCATGTTTGGCAAAGAAACATTAAAATAGACGTGTCAAAATATTTTACAGTCTTTTTAAAATTTACCATTTTGGTCTCAACCACCCATCGGACCATTGTGATAAGTCTCGACTTATTCGTATCTGCTGTCGTCAACTGTTCTCCCCTGGATCTAGTTGGTGTGGCTTCTAAGAATTGTAGCCACATTCTTCTATACCAGAATCGAGAACCTAAAGCCACGTTCTAGTATGAAAACGTCGTTAGGCCTAAGCAATCCATGCCATTCAAAAGGTCCCACAACATCTTAAATGTAACCATCTGTACAAACAACACGAAGAGAGAACTGATTTTTAATTACTTCTGTCCAGAAGTGCAGTTCATTATCCTTAATTCCATCAATATCTTCGAAATCCAATTAGTGGGTGCGTTCCAAACCCCACTTATACAAATTGATAATATCAAGCACATGAGCACTATTAAATTGCATCACCGGCTGGGCACTCACTTCTTCCCAATTATTTCTTACCAAATGCGGATGACAAACTCTGGCAAGAGGAGGTATATAAAAATTATCATTATGCAATAGGTGGAATTTTACATACGATGGAACTACATGCGTAGCGATATTTCTGCAGTTACGAAATATGCACCGCCTTGCTGTATTTGCAGCACGAGAATATCCTTGTAGGGTAATAAAACCAGGATCCATTTGTATGCCCGCGTTTTGCATTTCCTCATCATCATTTCTTACTTGTTGGGGTGGCTGATCTTGTGCTTGTTGAGGTGGCTTTAAGTTTGGTTGATTGTGCAGGTTACGACCAAACCTCACCCAGCAAGCATGGCATAAAGATCGTGAGCCATCAAAACAAATCTGAAACGAGTAAAAAATATAAGTATGCTATTTTTTTCTGAATTTCTAAACAGCTGTTTTTTTTTTTAATTACCGATGAAAAATTTCTAGAAATAGAAGAATACGTGGTAGCCGTTTTCGCGTCGGTCGCCCTTCCACCCCGTATACTAAAAATAATCAATACTATCGATTTTGCAATAATAACAATCAATCAATCAACCATTTGCAATAAACAGGGTGTCCATATTGTTACTTACCTCACGTGGTATTTTTTCTTGTAATAATAACTCGGCGTGACCTCGATATCTTTTGAGAAATAGTCCTGTGAGAATGTGTTTTCTGCGACGTAACACAGATCGATCACATGAAACACAACTATTTTTTCTTTCCATTTTAACGAAATCCAATCCAAAAGCAAATAATAAAACCAGTAGACACGCGTAAAGTGATCGATAAGAACATTATACTCAAAGAATGAAAGAACGCACACGGCACAAATGACGAAGGACTGTGATGTGAATTAACCAGTGCGCGACTGCGCGAGCACAACAACGTGCACCAAACCCGTTTCTACCTGACTAATGTGCGAGAGAGACAACATATCATATACTTACTGCAAACGTTAGGAGGTTCCTCTTTCCGCAGTAGTCTAGACTTCTGGAGCCCTGACCGCCGCGCTTGGACCCTATTCCTGATATCGGTGGGCTGATATTTTTTATATTATTAAATGTTTTTTTTTTAAATATTATATGAATAAAGGAAATAATTATTACTTAAAACGTAATGGGTAGTAAGGATATTTACAAAAAAAAAAAAAAATTCGTAAAGCGGTTTTATTTTACACCCACGATTTAAAAAAAATATATGCAGGTACCGAAAATGAAACTGGGGTACAACTTGACAAAAAACTATCTAGTTTGGTTATTGTACGGATTGTTTCAAAGACCGGGTCGGATTTCGCCCAATGATCTTTGTTTGTAAGTTTGTATGTTGGAGGTAATCTCCGGAACTAAAGATCCATTCTAAACATTTTTTTACTGATAGAAAAATACATTATTCTTGGGGGCTATAACTTATGTGTATCATGTCGAGTTATCACTATTTTTGCGGACGAAGTCGCGGTTGAAGTGCCACATAATAGTAAGACTTATGTTATAATCAAAGATAGTAAACGTGGGAACAGACGTCACACTTCGATTATGCGTAGCGATGTGCGTCACCGTACCGCTCCAGCACGACCTTTTGCGTTCTGAAGCATATTGCTATATTATGGTTGAAGGTACTTTTTACAACTGTATAATTGTCTAAGCTAAATAAGGATTTTGCGACAATATCTGCTTATTCAATAAAAAGTCGTAAACCGATGGGTTTTCTCATCGGTAAACGAAGTCAAAAACTAAACTTGCATCCCTTTTGCTAAGTAGGGGATGAATTTTGAAATGACTTCTGAATGCTCACTTTCGTTATACAGGGCGACTGTTAATTAGTGACAGATACTTAAACACGTGACTGTACTCACCAACAACTTTCCCAAAGTAACATTTTTTATACTCATTTACTATCGAAATAATACAACTGCCCTATGAAATTCGCGCGCGCGCTCCTGTGACCTATCAGCTGTTAGCCACGTGACGCCGTTCTGTCTCATAACTATCGTACCGTGCAACAATGGGTAGGCAGAGCACCACCAGTCACCCTATATAAGGAACCCACTGCCTAGACTTTATGCTTATTTATTTATTTTATTTATTTTATTTATTTTATTTATTTTATTTATTTTATTTATTTTATTTATTTTATTTATTTTATTTATTTTATTTATTTTATTTATTTATTTATTTTATTTATTTCATTTATTTTATTTATTTTATTTATTTTATTTATTTTATTTATTTTATTTATTTATTTATTATTTACTTATAGGCCGAGCCTAGTGCGTTGTAAGCCAGCCAATTTTAAAAATGTTAGTCTTATAATCAACATCTGCCTAGCCTTTTCTCAACTATGCTGGGGTCGGCTTTCAGTCTAACCGAATGCAGACTAATACCAGTACTTTAGATGGAGCGACCGCCTATCTGACCTCCACAACCCAGTTGGTACTGGGTAATACGATAACTCTTGTTAAATGTAAGTCTCATAATACTTCGAGAAATTAGTGCATAGAAGCCCGATGTCAAGACTACGCCATTTTTACTTCGTTTCGTCGTATTTGAACTATAAAAACACACGCTCATAGATTTAGTGATTAAACGAACTTACCTGTAAGCGAAGTTCGATCATAATTATACGAAGCGCTTCGTCCGAAGAGATTAGAACACAATGTAGTAACACATAAGTGACACCACTCAGACACTGTAGTTGAGAGTACCTACAATACTTTTTTTTTTTTGTTTTACTGCGGGTACCTCTACTTCTCTTCCTTATTTGTCGGTTTGGAATCTCTTGTCATTTAGTTTATAGTATAGCGTTACTTAATATTTTCTGAAGACAATTAAGGGCGTAGCGTAAGCGTGGGAGGGAGGGACCTAATCTCTTCGGACGAAGCGCTTCGTATAATTATGATCGAACTTCGCTTACAGGTAAGTTCGTTTAATCACTAATTATACTAACGCTTCGTCCTCGAGATTAGAACACAATGTAGATTTTGAGAGTTACCTTCTGGAAATGTTAATAACGCAATGTTTTAATTTTGAAATTATTTATTCTCGTAACAATATTTTCAAATAACAAAAATGAATCAAATCTTAAATTAAGTATAAAGATTTCGGTAATTAATGTTTCGTAAACAATCACAAAAAAAATTATTAATTCTAATTTTGTGCATGAGTACAATTTATTCTTAGTGAATAAGTTGCAACAGCTATAATTATGGAGAAATCTAGACTATTGATTGATTATTGACCTTGCTAAGGAAGTCTCGTCATAATCAGTGATGGTGCGATTATAAAATCTAGCAAACGTGTCAGAACTACCGCTCCAGCCGGCAGTCCTGCGAATTTCATCGATGTTGACCCCGAGGGTGTACGCACGCGACGTAGCCGCGTGACGCGTGCTATGCGCCGAGAACATTGACACATCTAACCCACTATCGCTTAAAGTGCACTTAATCCAGCGGCTAAGTGTTTGCGGACTTACAGAGTTGTGTGGCTTCTTTGGGTTAATAAAAAGGATGCCAGATTTGCGAAGATCTTTGGTTTTGTTTATGTAAAACACTAGTGTTTTAGCGGGACATATTTCTGGACTTTCATTAAAAAAGGGTAAAGTTAATAGAGGTTGTTTAGACCCCACTCGAGAGGTTTTTATTAAATCAGGAATTTTTATAATAATTTTGGATGATGATATTTTCCATACAAATTTTCGACAGAGTTTGAACCCTATGAGCCGTGGTAAGGGCCAGTAATGTTGCACATTTTTTAGAAATTTCTACGAGTGACAGTTGCTCGTTAGGGTAATTCAACCGTAAGAAATTTAGCACACAATTAGTATCCCACGTTACATTATATTTCGGCTTAGGTGGTCGTAGACGAAAGACACCTTTAAAAAATCTAAGAATTCTATCGTCTTTAGACATATTTGGGCCCAAAATCAGTGATAAAGCTGATCGGTATGAATTTAAGGTTCCATATTTACAACCGCTGTTAAAAATTTGCGTAAGAAAATATATTACTGATGGAACCGAGGCCTCATAGTAATTGATAAGTTTTTCTTGACAAAAACTCCACCATTTTTTTAGACATACGTCATATTGCTTCATCGAGTTATCTGATAAAGAAGCCATCATGATATCTATTGAGGAAGGCGGCAGGCATCGTCGTGAAAACGCCTCCCGGATAACACCCCGGCAACCAGGGTAAGCGTCGAGTGCACCTGCCGGTTGCTGGAATGAGATATCAAGAGATTTTCATCAGGGGTAAATATAATTGGGTCTGATATAAGCAGAGACCTAAATAGTGGATACCACGGTTGTGTGGGCCATAAAGGAGCAATGAAAATTCCTTGAGCGTTGTCATTAATTATTTTCCTTAGACTCTTTAAAATAACAGTGAAAGGGGGAAACGCATAAAAATAAGATAAACCCCAATGGATTGTAAATGAGTTTATAGCGTATGCGTCTGGATCTTTATGCCAGGAAACGTATTTCTCGCATTTTTTGTTGATGCGGCTAGCAAACAAATCTATATCGGGCTGCCCAAATTTACACTTAAGAGTGTTGAAGGCCCTCTCTGACAACTCCCATTCTATGTCTGGGTGATTACGACGCGACTCGGCGTCCGCGATGGTGTTATCACAAGATCGTATGTAGGACGCGAATACATAAAGTTTTCGTTCTTCGCACCACTTCCAAATGTCCCTTGACATATCGCTTAAGTGGGGAAATTGAACCCCGCCCATGCGATTGATGTATGCTATAGCGGTCGAATTGTCTATACGAAGTAGTACCTGGCAGTCGTATAAATCCTTAGCAAAAAGTTTTAGAGCGATGAAAGCGGCTAATAATTCTAAATAATTTATGTGCATATCGCGTTCGCTATTCGACCACTGACCACTTGCATTTTCACCATCACAGGCGGCACCCCATCCCGTTTTTGAGGCGTCAGAAAATATTTCGATGCAATAGTCGTCATCTCTAATACGGTGCTTCGAATTATCAATAATCTTTAACCACCAATGAAAATCAGGCAATAATGAATCAGGGAGAATCATTTGTCTGTTATAATCTTCATCGCCCCTAAGATTTAAGAATTTGCAACGCTCGAATTTTTTAGTGTATACCCATCCGTATTCCACAGCTGGGCAAGCTGACACTAAAATACCTACTAATTGTGCGAAGGCTCTAATTTTGCATTGTCTCATGGTAATAAATTTACGGATTTCGTTTTTAATGCGCGCTTTTTTATCTGTGGGTAAACTAATTTCTAAATTGACTGAATTTATAAGTACCCCTAAGAATTTACACAAAGTAGACGGATACGGATTGCTTTTATCATCATTGATAATGAAACCTAGGGAACAAAGTAGTTTCTTTGTGGTTGCAAGATTTGTTTTGCAATGTTCGTATGTATTCGCTAATAATAAAAAATCGTCTAAGTAGAGGGTAGATAAAAAACCCGCGGACCGCAACAACTTCACAACCGGTTTCATTATTTTTGTAAACAGGTATGGAGCTGTATTCAAACCGAATGGTAACACATTGAATTCGAATAATTGGCTATTAAACGAGAATCTAAGATATTTACGAGAACTTTCATGAATTTTGATGGAAAAATAAGCATCTTTTAGGTCTAAGGTCGTCATATAGCAGCCCTTAGTAACAAGTTTTATAGCGGTTCTTAAGTCCTCTAATTTAAAATGGTGTGTATTAATAAACTTGTTTAAATGTTTGAGGTTTAATATGAACCTCATTTTTCCATTTGGTTTAGGAGTAAGGAACACGCTGGATACGAATTGGCCTGGGCACGGGTCACATTTCGATATGGCTCCTATGTTTAATAGGCTATTAATAGCATCGGAAAAATGAGTAAACTCAGAAGTCGAATAACTTTGCTCTGCAGGTACTACCTTCTGAATGACCTCAGAGGAAAATGTAAGTTTGTATCCGTCGATCCACGACAGTATTGATTGATCACTCGTTATAAGCGACCATTGTTTGTAAAAGTATGATAGGCGACCGGCATACTTAACTGGATCTAGTAGCGGCGCTGAGGTTGGTTTTGTGGCGGCCACTTCCTCGATGAGCTGGCGGGCGGCGGCGGCTGCCGCGTTGCTGCAGGCTCGCGGCTCCTCGGCGCGGCTGCCAGCGGCCTGCGCTGCGCTGGAGCAGGAGCTCGTCGGTTTAAATGCCTCTGAGGCATTGGGATGTTTGGTCGTTTTTGATGGCTTCTGTTGACGGTATCGGGCTTCAGTTCTGTACCCGACTTTGTTACGGCTTTAGCCGATTTTATCGTTTCCGATAGATTATCGCCGAATAAATATTCATCAATTTTAGTACTACCTAGGGCATCCTTCATGTCCTTTTTTAGCGCAGATAAAATAAAATTTCTGCGGGTAATTGAATCATAGTGTTGGATATCGCAAAGGATTCGCGTAGCGTCCATTAGCTGGGGTAGTAACTCGTTGTTTTTTGAAATGAGTTGAGTTGTTATTACCTGGCCCAAGCAGGAGATAGCACTTGCCATTTGCTCTTGTTTGACGACTATAGCCTTATCACGCTTCGATGCGGCTTCGGGTATGGCTGCTTTCAGCTCTGCGTTCAACGCTGGGGCAGCAATATTACGGCAGTTTGATGGAACTAAGTATTTAGCTACTAGTGCTTTTCTACAATCCTTGTCGAGGCCCTCGGTAGCGATGTGCAGGAAGCGTTTAGTTACTTCTTTATGTAAATCTGGTCCGTACTTAACAGATTTCGACGGGTCTTCTCCCAGGATGATCATAGTGTCCTGGTCTAGGTCCGCGTCGATGATGTCACCTGATGCTTCTTGCGAGGTACTGGGTTTATCAAGCAAATTTGCAGGGTCGATTGATATGACCGGATCCAGTGGTACTACGGAATCAACCGAAATAACAGGATCAACTGGAACCACGGTAGTCTCCTCAGGTGGATTACTGACCTCTGGTGGGTCTTGTAACCAATCATCAGGCTCAATACCAGTGTATTCTAAAACGAAACACGGAGTAGGAGTAATTGCGACTTAAGATTATTATTTTCTTATAAAGCCTAAGCTTAATATAAATTACTAGCTGACCCGCGCAACTTCGTCTGCGTGCGTGCGTACATAAAAAAAAGAGAGGTTAGAGAGAGTGTGCGTCAACCTTAAAAGTTAGACATATGGCCATTGTGGATATTTTTTTAGAGCTTTTTAAGAGGGACAATTCCGACATACATGATAATTGCGTAACTTTAACCGTTCACGCACAACGGAAGCTCTCAAAAGGAGTAAATCCCTATTATATACTATTACCGATGGATAATCATCAAATGACCCCTCCCACTCTGGACGGAGCGGAAGGGATTGTCAGACTTGTACTGACTAAAATCCACCCACGTTTCTTCTGTTGCCCTTTGCGTTCCAGGGCCGCGGTATCTCTTTCGAACAGTCCCGCAACCCTGGCAGGCCTCGCTCCTCTCGGATCCCTTCCCGTTTGCTGACATCTCTTTGAGGCGCGTGTGGAACACGAACACGCCGTCACCACGGCCTGTCGTCATAAGACGGACGGATGGCGAGCTAGCCCATTACTCACTGTCCACAGGCCCGCGATCCTCGACAGCCTTACGTCTTCATCTTTAGACACTCGATGACAATCATACACCAGCTAGAACGAAAGTTCTCATCAAAGTTCTTGAAATGGGCCGAGACACGATAAAACTGCTGTAAACTGTTGCGGACCTCTTGCAACTGCCTTCCGTCTCCATCGTCAGACCTTCGATGACAGTCATACTCCAGCTAGGTCTAAAGTTCTCATCAAGGTGCATGAAATGAGCCCAGACACGATATAGATGCTGTAAACTCTTGAGGACCACTTGCAACTGCTTTCCTTCTCCATCGTCAGACATTCGATGAAAGTCATACTGACAACTCAGTATGGTTTAAAGTTTTCATCAAAGTGAATGAATTGAGCCCAAACACGTTATTGTTGCTGCAAACTCTTGAGGACCTCTTGCAAGTGCCTTCCGTCTCCATCGTCAGACCTTCGATGACGTCATACTCCAGCTAGATCTAAAGTTCTCATCAAGGTGCAGGAAATGAGCCCAAACATGATTTCTCAATTTAAAAAACAAAAGATCACGTATATCGGACTTCTCTGTAAAAAGTTATGCGCGGTCAGGTCATACATAAAATAAAAAAATATAGACGCGTCGAATTGAGAACCTCCTCTTTTTGTTTCGTTGGTTAATAAACCAAGCTTCAGACATTTGACACGGGCGAGGGTCATTCTTTCACGGAAAACTTAACACCGCGACTCAGAAAATGGAGTGAAATTAATAGCGCCATCTATCGAGCACGAAATTTAACCGTTAAAATATAATGCATGTAAAGCGATCGAACACACACTCTACAGGGTTATAGCGTCATGTAGACTAATCTAGAGTACTTTTTGCTCTCAGACCCGATTTAAAAGTTATCTTGTGACCACATTTTTATTAATTAGTACCATTTTGGTGCAATAGATGTCGTTGCATGTATCTTACACAATGATGGTAAGTTCTTCTTGAACACTTTAAATTTATAAATCTTTTGATAGAGAGCACTAATTACAGCATGAAACAAAAACTAAAACCTTCTCTAAGTTCCCCACAATATTTGTGCATTGAATCTAATCACATTGGTTTTCCCAACAACATGAACACCCGCCTCGCAGCGCGCGCGGGTCATTATTTTGATGCGGAGTTATAACTGTGATATCTCCTAAGATATTCATCTAAATTGAATAGTGTAAAGGGCAATTTTGGTCACAATTGAATGCTAAAGATGACTAACATATTTATTTTGATAAGGATTAATACTATGTCGGTAAAAACACCTTCGCAAATAAAACATTAATTTTGACCAAATTTTAAAATCATAAAAATGGTTATTGTGAGTCAACCTTAAAAGATAGGCATGTGCCGTCGCGGACTTTTTTTGAGACCTTTTTAAGAGGAATAATTCCCTGCTACATTATATTTGTGCAACTTTAACCGTTTACGCAGCGCACGCAACGGAAGCTATCAAAGAGAATAATTTTTCCCCGTTTTTGCAACATTTGTCATTGATGCTCCGCTCCTATTGGTTGTAGCGTGATGATATATAGCCTATAGCCTTTCTCGATAAATAGGCTAACCAACACAAAAAGAATTTTTCAATTCGAACCAGTAGTTCCTGAGATTACCGCGTTCAAACAAACAAACAAACTCTTCAGCTTTATAATATTAGTATAGATTATCTCACTCGTGTGTCTCACTTGTGAAAATTAACGGTAAACTAGATTTGAATATAATTTATTGTTGATGGACAAACGTTTAAAAATAACGAACGTTTGACGAGTGAGTAGCTAGAACCTAATTGCTTTTATTATTATTCCTTGCGTCGGGACAGCCCACAGACAGCCCGGAGTGCAAGACTTAGTTAAACGTAAACACATTTAAGCAATTAGATTGTTTTATTGAGCATCGGTAGTAAAGTTTGTGCGTCGGAAAACCCAAAGGTAGGGCTACCTTTGGGTTGGAGTGCAAAACTTAAATTTTAACGTAAATACGTTATTTGAATCCGACTCGGCAGGAGGTACCTTGTGAGGAACACCAGTTGTTACTTGACATACCTGTTTGTGTATATGATGAACCTGCGATCGGAGGCGTTGAGTCTTGCGAGGGTGGATATAGACGCCGTAATCTGCGTTCATATTTACGTAACTTTTTCGTTAGATGTTCGTAATCAACAACACTCGTTCTTTTCGACATGATATTTACTGTACAGTATAATAAAATGTTAAACGTGTTGAGCGGCTGAACACTAAAATGTGAATGACAAGAGATTCCAAACCGACAAATAAGGAAGAGAAGTAGAGGTACCCGCAGTAAAACAAAAAAAAAAAAGTATTGTAGGTACTCTCAACTACAGTGTCTGAGTGGTGTCACTTATGTGTTACTACATTGTGTTCTAATCTCGAGGACGAAGCGTTAGTATAATACACTCTGAGCCAGCGTTGAACCAACCATTTGACCTAATTGCCAATTAACACCCGGCGAGCAGTCAATCTAATTTTTTAGGAGCCATTACTTCCTTTGCACACTTCCCATTCACGCTAATCGATGCAGGTTTTACAATTTAACCCGTTTTTAAACTTGATTAAATGGAAATGCAGTTTTATGTAGTGAATAGCTAATGATCTAAGATTTTCAGAAATAAGTTCGCTTTTTTTGCTATAAAAACGGGACTGAGCATGAGGTCCTGGCCATAGTATGACGTCAAACACAGTATAGGTTAAGTGAGAATGCAGAATACCTCCTCAAAATAATCGGACGACACTGGAAATATCCCACCACCTCCATTTCACCATTTCGCACCGAATCAAATAAATGTTGCATTCGACCGACTGAGACATCTGATCCACTCGATTTAACGCTATCGGTGGCTCGTTGGATATCTAATACAATTACGTAATAATAGTTGTTCACTAAACACTTGAATAAATTCAAGTTAAGCAAAGGATAACTTAATCGATAACTCATAAATTACATCGCAAGAATCATTTTAGGGATTCAACATACCTAATCCAAACTACGTGGAATGTCTGTGGACTGTATACTGTATACGAACGTCTTGAGACTGAGTAAGAGTAGGTATTAGATATCTGTATTTTCTTTTTTTTTTCTTTCGTTAGGGAACAGTGTCTTTCCAGATGCGGCCACATTTTAAACTCCTTCTGAAAGTCAAACGTCAATAGAAAAAATACTGAACGGTACATCCAAAGCTACACCAGTTGTCAATTTTCGATCCTCAGCATTTAAATATTCCCACTGCTGGGACACTCTACCTCCTCTCTATGAGAGGTAATGGGTTATAATACACCACGCGGGCCCAGTTCGGGTTGGTAGATGTCACATGTCTTCGAATTTTTGGTTCTAGGACATGCCGGTTTCTTCACCGTTTTGAGAGCGGCGGTGATGGAATTAATTACACAAAGTAATGCGCCTGCCTGGGTTCGAACCGATGACTTATTTTTCGTAAGTCGGGGCCGCCACCACTGGGCCACCGCTGCTCGATCCTCAGACCACCAGCTAAAAAAGGCCGTTTAAGTAATAAGGAGTAACAATTCCTTATTGCATCCACGTTCAGCGCATTCTAGGCTGTCAGACCCAGTAATAGGTTGTAGCACCTTATTCAATGGCTAGCTAATATTAATTTTAACCACGTCATGAAGTGTTCACACACTCTCCATGTGGGATTGCTAATCAACATTCAAATTGGAACTTTGCATTGCATTGCGAGACTTTATCGCAGGCGCCACATCAATAATAGTAATGGCATGTTACTACAATACCGAACGATAATGTCAGCAACTGTACGAACACTTTATTTCAAAAATAGCTTGCCTTACATATAAATTACGAACATTCACATCGACACAGAAGCAAAGATATATCGTCGTATGCTTTCACAATATTCTCGATTCACAGTTTTCAATTTATATTGAGTTCCTTTGTGAAAAGGATCGCGTTGGCTGTAGAAGTTTCAATTTTACACTATCTATGTCAGGTAGAACCTCCTTGCGTTTCACTTTAGACGTGGATAGAGAAGAAATATTGGTTTCCTGTATTCATTCGTTTCTTTTAACTTGCTCTATTTTAGTTTTTTTTTACATTTTGAAGCTTGGACCGTTAGTAAGGTGACTAGGGAATTATATACGGTGAATGGGTAGTTTCTGTTCTTCCGTTTGTAATATCATCAGTTTATATTTTATTTTATACAGAGTAAAAGAAGTTAAGTACCTTATGTGGGTATAAATAAAGTTGATAATTGTAGAAAATGAGATAGGAAGTTGAACCCTAGCCAAAATCTAAGCATAGCATATCTTCTACATTAATTCCATTCACTAAATTACTACTACTGACAATAGTCATACTGCATAGAGTATAAAAAAATTACACTGGAGCAAAATTACGAAGATTTCAAAAGAAAACCACCCTAATTTTGTAACCCTACACTTCTACCCCCTCGTAGTACCGACATTCTTCATCATAAAAAAAAACGAAACGTAAACAGATAGTACCCCTGGCTATTCACAACGTAACATTGGCAGTGATTCAAAATGCAACTGGCACTGGTGTAACCTGCTTTTTAAACTATAAACCACAGCAAAATCCACAAAATCTCTGGAAGAGATTTGGTTGAGCACAAATTTTTATACCGCGATAAGATGTGGTAATATTATACTTCGTTTAATTTTCGCATCGTGTCGCCTCCACTATGTACGTACGTCTTTAAGTTCCACAATCAATGCTGATATTTTAAGTAACTGATATCCGGTTAGACTGGAAGCCGACCCAAATAGTTGGAAAAGTGCTAGGGAGACGATGAATCAATTCCGTTAATTATGGAAATATTGGAAATTTTTAAATTTTCCACCTCGCCAAAACTTGATTAATCTTTCACCACGGTTTTAATATTCCCGTGCGTACACGAAAATGAATATTTAGGCGATCTGGTGGGCCATGTCGTACCTTTCCGATATTAAAAGAAATCACCTGACGCGACGAGCAGCCCCAAGAATGAAGCAACGAGCTCTGACTTCACAATTCCGATTAATATATCCTGCCCCACTGAACCGCATTATCAGCATAACTACGACTTCAAACAATAAAAATTCACTCATTAAAATAAGAAGCACCTCACGAATACTAAGCATCGGTCGGTTAAGTATTTCATTCGGAAAATTGCCCCCCCACCCAGTACTGCGGTGAATGATAAACGGAACTACCCACGTTCCAGGAAACTCATTAGTACATTTTCTAAGACTTAACTTGTTAACGAAGGAAGGTCAAAGATTTCCAATTTTCGCAGAGTAAAGAGGTTCCAAAATTAGCCCGTGACCTATTTGGAGAATATACAGAGAATTGGATGACGAGAACACACATCAATGATAATTAAATGTCAGAGATATCATGTCAGATACGATTATGCATTAAATTGACAGATCAACAGAAGATCCAGAGATTCTCAAACTAAACAGGGTGTCTACGTAACGAAAAGATTATGGTGAAAATGTCATGGCTGGAAAAATGGCAATGCAATATTGAAATAGATCCTAGCAGATAGCAGGCAAGCGAAGGGTTACAGTTTTTTATGTTATATAATATTTCTCAAAAGCGAGTAAACAAATATCCAATCCTTTCAGTGATTTTTTTGTAAAACAAGCGTCCCACATGGTGGAGGAAAACATCGTGAGGAAACCGACATGTCCTAGAACCAAAAAAAAAATTCGAAGACATGTGACATCTACCAACCCGCACTGGGCCTGCGTGGTGGATTATAGCCCATTCCCTCTAATAGAGAGGAGTCCGTGTGTCCCAGCAGTGGGAACATTATAGGCTGATTATGCCAAGGGTCCCACAGAGTAATGATGCAAATGACCTGTATCTCACATCAAAATAAATCAGAAGAAAATTGGAGGAGTAGAAAACAATCTACCTTCGTATTAATACTACTATTATAAATTCGAAAGTTTGTGAGGATATATGGATGTTTGTTCCACTTACACGCAAAAACGGTTGAACGGATTTGGGTGAAATTCGGCACACACATACTTTATAACCTGGATTAATATATAACATATTTTTTATCCCGTTAGTACGATCCCGTGGGATAATTAGCGAACGCGGCGCCGGCGACGCCGCGGGCATAAGCTAGTATACTATAACTACATACGTAAACAAGTAAATACACGCGAATATATGTACATTAAAGAGGCTTCGCGAAGTATCAGTGTGACGTCGTCCCTCGCAACGAGGCGATTAGTCTCGACAAAGTTCATCCGAACTCTAACTCGGTAACTTGATATTAATACTCTCCAATTATGTTCCACAAACTTCGTTATCTGAACCGTGCCTCAAACGGATTAAAGTGGCATTATATTAATACACCTGTAATGTTATTACCGATAGAAAGTCCGTATTTAAGGGTTTGATGTTATTTTTGGTGATTGCGAGGGCGTGATTTAATTCGTGTCGTTTTATGTAGGGTTTCTTCTTCAAAGTCAAAGTTTATGGGCTGATCTGACAAGTTTCGATGTTAAAACTGTTCCTTACTTCTTACCGGGTCAGATTTTGATCAACACCAGGAAAAAAAAATTGTAATCGACGCTTATCCTGTACAGTAAGACGCACTGTAAGCAAGCATATTATGCATTTTTTTAACGTTGCCCTTCACTAGGATTATCTCCTGTATCTTGAGTTCGTTTACAAACATTTAAACTCACAGACAGCCAGATCCGTAACAACTACCTGTAGGCCATTTTTCAGTGCGAGAATCGAGCCTGCGACACGCAGCGCTGCAGCCAATTGCTCAACCGTGCCGTCAGCGACGTTTTAATCAGCTCATAACGTTCCGACTGATGGAAAACGGGCCTCTCTGGAAGAGGGAGGGAACTTTTCCACCACGCGGGTCTGCATGTTGGTGGATGTCACTTATACATATTTTTCAGGCCTTGATCATACTTGTTTCTGTCCTATGTTTTCCTTCACCGTTTTTTTTAATGGCATCTCGCAGGTCAACCTATGAGGCTGGCTTCTGCTTAACGGGACTATCCTGTGGGTGCCTTGAGTGGAAGGCCTCCAGCAAGGGGTAAACTATTTATAAACGAAGCAACAGCGCGCTAAGGCGCGCTAAGGAGCCCTTTTTGGTACGAGGCTTGGCTTAAGGCGTCACTGGGGACGGCAGCAAAGGGACCGGCTGGATCTGAGTGGTATAATTATTTAGGGGCTGGTTTAAAACTACTGGCTCAGCATCACGGGCTGGCTCGAGCAAGGTTTGGGGTGGGGAGTTTTCTGCACCGTTTTGAGAGCAACGGTGATAAGCCGTAAGGAAACACGCATATTTATACCAAAGCTTCAGAACCATTTTTAATAACACAAAAACAAAACACAGTCTGACATAACTCTAAGCTTGAAAAGGGTTATTAATTTATCTCTACGTGGACAATTGAGCGAGGATTCTCCAAACGTGGTTCGTAGTAAATACAAGTATATCCAATGGGACATGTGGCGGTTACCGCACGACTTTTGATAAAGGGCTACATTATTTTAGGCGAAATTATTTTGCATAACGTTTGTACCCTTGACGCGGTACATCGCGGTGAGGTGTGTATGATTTCAAGACCCTCCTCAAACTTGAAAGCACTAGCTTTTTGTAGTGTAGTGTTTTTCTACGAAAGGTTAGATACTCGTAAATACCTGAAGGAGAACTGAGAAGGCAAGAACGGTGTGTGATTTTACAAATATGGTGATGATGATGTTAAAACGCCCATAACGGCCACCGCGACTACATTCGATAGCTTTCTAGGGTGATTGTCGAGAGCTTTGGTGTACTGCTCTTTCATATAATCACAAGTGGCTAGCATATCCAACTTAGCACAAAAAACTCAGAGCACAAAGCGTACATGCCAGAATACCTTGATGACGTTGTAGCAATTGCACAATGCACACAGAATAGATTTTTCGCTAAGGAACGGATAATCCGCCCGAATGATAAGTTCTATCCGTGTCTATGGCATTCTTAAAAATCGGTTATGGTAACGATAGCGATTGCCTACCGGTGTTCGAGATAAGCTTTTGGCAAGCTTTCAAGATTCGATACCATTTCTCTATACTGATCACTAGCTTAAATATACCGATAGCACGGGCCTTTTTTTTTTTTTTTTTTTTTACCGATGGGAAATCATCAAATAACCCCTCCCGCTCTGGGCTGAGCAGGAGGGAGTGTCAGACTTCTACTGACTAAAACCCATCCATGTTCCTTCCTTTGCCCTTTATGTTCCAGGGCCGCGGTATCTCTTTCGAACAGTCCCGCAACCCTGGCAGGCGTCGGCCCTTACGGACCCCTTCCTGTTTGCTGACTCTCTTTGAGGCGCGCGTGGAACACGAACGCGCCGTCGACACGGCCTGTCGTCATCAGACGGACGGACGGCGAGCTAGCCCATAGCTCACCGTCCACAGGCCCGCGTCTACAGTGGCCGGGAGCCACCACGTGGCCCCCGACGCCCGGTGCGTCTTCCGCGGCGGCTGGGACGTGAGGTTCTCTCCCTCTCACGTCCCGCCACCTCCTTCGCTAGCATGACTGCTTCGCAGAAGGAGGTGACGGCGTCCCATTCCGTCTCGCTCCGGACCATGGATTGAACCAGGGCCGGACGCGAGAGGTCGCCGCCGCCGATCGCCGCTACGAGGACACGGCGTTGCTCCGCCCAAGCGGAGCAGACCTGCACAGTGTGCTCCACCGTGTCCTCCGGTCGATCCTCGCAGTGGTGACACCCGGGCGTTTCCTCCCGCCCGATTAGGTGCAGGAACCTCCCGAAACAACCATGTCCGGTGAGGACCTGCGTCAGGCGGAAGGTGAGGGTAGCACGGGCCTTACTTTTAAAGTTTGAAATAACTTTATTGTCTAGTGTTTTGTATGAGAGATTGTACGTATTTGTGGGTACGTCCCGTCTGGTAACTTTCCCGTTTGGACAACTAAATAAAATAGCATCAAAAATATCGTTTGATAAACTTTTTGTTCGGCGGGTACAGTTAAGACTCAGGAGAACTACTAAGGAAAACCACAACTACTATTCGTAAACTTGAACTCTTATTTACTTCTAACTTACCGTGAACACAAGATACACAAAAATAAACCTTCCATTCTAGGCAGTTATTATCAAACGTTCAAGCATTTAACACGAATTGATCAGTTTGGAGCCGAAAGGTACTTATTCTCCCCATCATTACGAACATTTTTTTGTTCTAGACAAAGTTCCAACTTTTTCACAAGTTTTTTTTTTAAATGCATATTTTGCACGTGAGATTTTTACTGTAAACACCTCCACGACCCCCGTACTATTCAATTCATCCATCATCACAATGTCACACTTACGATTTTGAGTGCTTTACTTTTAGTTTTACCGTAAGCGTGATTTTTCACCTCAAAAAAAAATCCTTTCCCAGCAATATTTTTTGCGTAAAGTTACTTAATTTGATGTACATAATGTCTGGTTGACGGCTTCGTGAAGAGTCTTGTTACACCCTGTTTAAATACAATACTAAAGAAAGAATGCTTGATTGAAGTCTGAAAAGTCCGTTTACACCCTGTATTAGTAAAAATGTTGTATACACCCTTCTTGTTTTCGTTTCTCTAAATTATTTATGTAAAAAATGTAAATAATAATTATGTAATGAAAATAAATACGGGAAATACTGTAAAGATAATTATGAATATTAAATTCCAGTTAGAAACAATTAATGTGGTCGGAACATAATGATCGGTGGGGTGGTGTAAATAAATAGACAAAACGTAATACCGATTGATATTCCAAATAATATGACAGAATAATGATACGTAATTTAGGATTTAGAATACCACTTATCTCTCCAACTATCTTCAATAAGGAATTTAATTTCAAATCACGACTCCACTTCAAAACTTCACGAACAAATTCTATAATTTCAATATAGAACTCAATAAAATAGATATCGAAACTCGAGAACTACAATCAGCAAATTCCGCTACTACATATTTGCGTGAACTTTTGATAGCAGGTAAATTCAGGCTATCGGTACTACAGAAGCATACCAAAGAACGTTTCATAAAACAAATATTAGTATCGATGTTATAGATCGGGGGCTGTCAATGTAGGCGTTTTTTACGAGACTCGGTAAAATTGGGAGCTGCCCAAAAAGAATACATTTATTTATTTTTATATGAGGGCCCTGGTCACGTAAAGGACTGAGTTGCGGCACGTTACAAAGGTAACGTTGTAAAAATCGCAACTGACTTGCTATATTTACTGGGCATGCGTGTTTCCTAGATTTATTCATGTTGGGACGTGGGGCTCTGTTGTTCTTTTGAGGGCTTTGAAATTTTTAAGGATATTGTGGATGTAACTTGGTGTGGTGCTCACGAATACTGTGTCGAATTTTAGGAAATCACGTATATTTCTCTTATTATAATTTGTGAATAGAAATAGGTTCGTATAATTTGTGAATAGATACTTAGATAATTGGTAAATAACCTTTTATAATAAAACCAACTTCCTTTCAGGGCTTCGGTTAAAACACCCTTTACCCTTTTCTTTTCTAAAGTGTATTCACTACAGCATAAAATTCCTAAGAGCCAATATTTCTTTTGAAACTACAACCACAAAAGAGTTGCAAATCCAGCTTAGACCGCTTTCTTTCAATATAGCAAACAAAATTTTGTATCTTCATAACAAGAGTAAACACTGTTCGAGGGCTGGAAAAAAATTGAGTGACGACCTCGCCCTAGGCCTGATTTCGTGATATCGGCTATTTCAAACTTAACATTAACTTCTTGTAAACAATTTTTCATCACTGACCAACTTTATCGTCCGGGCAATAGAGTTCAAAATTAATTGATGTATTTATTCAGCAGCTGTAAAACTATTGTTGCCGGTGCGTAGTCCATACATCAAATTTAACTACAGACCGTTTGTTTATCAACTTTGTATCCGAACTGAACACTATCTTTATGGGCATAGAGCCATGAAATGCAGCGATTTACGCATTGTCTCCTGGGAACACTCCATTGTACAGAACTCCTGATAGTGCCTCGTATTTGTCAAAACAATACACGGAGATATCGTCTTAACTGTAACGCGATAGGGGTGAAAATTGTGGGCATGAGTTACGTCAAGCTATGCGGTGTATCGAGTGTTGCTAGGAGTAAATCATTTCGGCCGACAATATGATTTAGAGAGTGGCAGCATACCTACATCAATCTCTCGTGTTTTCCCCTACATAAATAGCGTGGTGGGGTGTTTGAACTATCTGCTCGACCGTTTCAAAATATTGCTTGACACATCACTTAGTTGTCGGACCACTCCGCAGTAAATTGCTTGCTTTATGGCAGAGGTCACTTCTTAAAAGATGTAAAGAGGTAAGGGTCCTGAAGATTTAGATCGAAGATTCAATATTAATTTATTTAGAATATAGCGTCCCACTGTAGGTTAAAGGGCTGAATTTGAATAGAAGGGTAGAATTTAAAGTACTGACCTATTTGTATAGCTGAAGGTACCATTAGAAGATATGGCGGAACCTAGGCGCTTCTGAAGGAGGCCACAAAATGGGGTCAAAAGTACCTACTTTACCGAATGTCTCCTACGCTCTGTAGTCCTTAGGGAATTCAGATTTAGCTGATATACTAATGTCTCAGTCGATTCTTACGACGCTCAAGGGAAAACTCTACTAGTAGGTTAAAATACACATTTTTTATTTTACCATGTTTTACGTTCACTAAGTAAAGGCCGAAACACACCGGATCCGTACACGTAGACGTGCACGTGCACGTGCACGTACCATGACGTTGTAATATATGGAACTTTATAGAGACATGGTACACCGCTTGCGTGACGTACACGTGCGCGTAGACTACATGCGTAACGCTACGCATTGCAGCTGCCATGTGTCAAACTTGCTGCGTACCTACGCAGAGCGGAACAGCAACGTCACATTGATGCGTGCAGTGATGACGTTGTAGTCAATGGCATTCCGTATTGGACGTCACACCGAACAAGTTTGAACACGCACGTATCTTTGCTGCGCGTGACTACGCGCGTGACTTACGCATTCAGTTGTATTTGTTTTCAAGTTTTACCGATAGTAAGTGATGTTTTGTTTCGATTTTAATGATGAATAATGAAATTAAAGTGACAGTAATATTGCTTCTTCTTCATCAGATGAACTACTTGGTCCATTTACCCAATCTACTTCAGACATCGTGCACAAGAATTGCTGGGTACGCAAAGGACCGGTGCGTTGCGTGCGTACCACGTATGCGTAAGCGTAAGCGTACGCATATGCGTAACCCGGTCTGTCAGGGGTTCACGCGCGTCACCACGCGCGTGTACACGTGTACGTCACGCTACGCATCTGGTCTGACCAGGCCTTAAGTCCGCCTCTGCACTATATGCTTGAAGTGTTAAATACATAAATAAGTATTTCTTTGTGTTCAATGAAAGTCTATGTTAAAATTATATTTGTTTTATTTCAAAATGTATAAGAAAATACTTAAACATACATTTTAACGCAAAATTCTACTAATTGCAAAAAAAAATCATTGTACGCACGACGGCCAATCAAACTGTACATAACTAGTTTATGCGGATCTCTCATTGTACGAGAAAGTCTATACAGAGCGCTGCCAAGTTATACTAGAAATACATATACAGCTTCATGTTCCGCCGTGTGCGCCCCAAAATAATAGTTTTTATAATGCGTTGGCTCCAAAGCAAAAAGATCACGGCAAAAGTTTATCTGCAGCTTTTTCATACTATTATGTTGGGGTCAACATTCGCATCTAGGAGTTTAAATACCTACAAATTGGGGCGTATAATAGCCCCAAAAACGTAGCTTTTTAACACATTCGGACTAAAAGTTTTTTTCGAAAATATATTTCCTTTTCTATACATAGTATACGCACAACTGCACGACATCAAATCTAACCGTTCAATAACTCCGAACAAAAACTAAAAGCAATTTTTAAACAGAAGTTTCCATACAAAAGCGAGAGAACAAAAGGATGACTACACGGTTTAACTCTTGTTTCAGTTTGAGCGGATAAATTGGTAAGCTATTAAAACAGTTTTAGTTTTCGTTGTAAAATAGTTAAATAAAGTTTAGTTGTAAACAACCTTTGTTTAAAACTTAAGATAAATCAAAGTGATTGAGTTTATTTTGTTTTACAAAGAAATAGGTATCGTTAGGTTCGAAAGCTGAGTCGAGTCATGAACGAAGTAAACAAAGTATCGGTAATTGACAAGTTTCACAAAGCAGTACCTTTTCAATGTTTACAAATTAGTTTCCAAAAATTTGTTTATAGAAAAATTATTTGACTTAATATGTATTTTTTCAACATTTTCAAGAGGCGGTACCTACCTAGTCATTCTGAAATCAAACACTTTTTCCCACACTGGAATTGCTCCTGCTTAAATACGTCATAGAAACCCCCAGATGTATGAACGTGGACGAGGCAATTTAAAGACGGCACGGTTGGCGCAGTGACTGAGCGATTGGCTGCTGCGCTGCGTGTCGCAGGTTCGATCCCCGCATAAACATTTAAAAGATTTTAAAGTCAATATTTAATGTTGTCTATGTGGATACATGTTACATCAATTCGGAAACAAGGGTTTGATTATGAAATAATTTTTATTTAATGTGTGGTTTTTTTTTATCAATAGACATTCCAAAAGACCACAACCTGAACCTAACATCAAACGGGGACCTTCGTTCTTATATCTATAGAGAGAGACCGAAGGCTACACATAAATAAATATAAATAAAACCAAAGCAAATAGCTCGGGTCAGTCAAATGAAACAAGATCGAAATCCGAAGGTTGGTCAACAACTCGACATCGGATATACCTGCAATCGTCTTTCTGTTTGCCTGTGTACCTATGTACTTGGGTACTTGGGTACTTCAAACACTCAAACTGGACCCCTAAGGCTACCTTTACACAGAGATGAGTGAGGTAGCTAAGCGGCCAAACTATTTTGTGAAACTATGTGTCTACTTAGTGACTAAAATAATATTATAAGTTCAAAAAACTACAAAACATGCTTTAGAGTAGTTTCATTTTATACCCATATCATGGGAATGCATAAAAAACCAGCCAAATTTAAGTCGCTCACAGGATTCCACAATATAATAAAAATATTTTAAAGGCTCATTTGTATGTTGTATTGTTTTACATTCAACAAATTGCATTGCTGCTGAAGTTTGATGAAAAAGTTCCATGTCTCAAAAAGTAACCATCAAATCCTAATCAGACCAATTTTGGTTGAAAGTTTTATTTACGTTCTACAATCCTAAATTTTTTCAGAATTTCTTTCCTCTTACTTTAAAAATTAGAGGGGGAGGACACACATTTTACCACTTTGGAAGTGTCTATCTTTCAAACGATTGACTTTGAGAAAAAATGGTTTTAGAAACCTCAGTGTCATTTTTAAAGAACTATCTATAAATACCCCGCACGTATAGGTTTGATGAAAAAAATATTGTTTAGTTTCAATTCTATGTGACCTTTTTTTTTCGGATGGGAAATCATCAAATCACTCCTCCCGCTCTGGACTGAGCAGGACGGAGTGTCAGACTTTTACTGACTAAAACCCATCCATGTTCCTTCTTTTGCCCTTTGTGTTCCAGGGCCGCGGTATCTCTTTCGAACAGTCCCGCAACCCTGGCAGGCATCGGTCCTTTCGGACCCCTTCCTGTTTGCTGACATCTTTTAGAGGCGCGCGTGGAACACGAACGCGCCGTCGACACGGCCTGTCGTCATAAAACGGACGACGGCGAGCTAGCCCATAGCTCGCCGTCCACAGGCCCGCACCTACGGTGGCACCCGACACCCGGTGCGTCTCCCGCGGTGGGACGTGAGGTTCTCTCCCTCTCACGTTCCGCCACCTCCTTCGCTAGCATGACTGCTTCGCAGAAGTAGGTGACGGCGTCCCATTCCGTCTCGCTCCGGACCATGGATTGAACCAAGGCCGGACGCGAGAGGTCACCGCCGTCGATCTCCGATTCTATGTGCCCTTAATCTTTATTTTTTGTATATAAATCGTAAAGCGGTTCACAGAATACATCTACCTACTAAGTTTCAAATGTGTAATCCTAAATAGTTTCATAGTTAGTTACAGGTTAAGCTAATACAAGTATACCGTAAATTCAGGTCATGGGCTGCCGAAATCCGATCAGCTGTTTAACGAAAACAGACAGGCAAACAGATGGAGTTCTTTTCGCATTAACAATATTAGTATGTATTTCCGAAAAACGTAAGCGGTGTAGCTGAGCGGAAAGAATATATGCTTCGAAAGTGCATCCGCTTTGCGCACATTTTTAAAACTTAGCTTCGATAAACCCTTTTTTATCAGTAAGTAAGTTAGGTTAGCCAAGCTATGCTATGAAAATCAAGTGCTAGTCGTACTCACACGAGCTGCCGTAGCATCAAACAAGCCCTATCTATAGACACCCCGCACGTATAGGTTTGATGAAAAAAGGTTTTTTAGTTTCAGTTCCATGTATGGGGAGCCCCCCTTATTCTTTTATTTTTTTATTTTTGTCTACAGCGGTTCACAGAATACATCTTTCTACTGTGTAGTTTTAATAGTTTTGGAATAAAGTGGCTGTGACAAACACCGACAGACATGACGAATCTATAAGGGTTCCGTTTTTTGCCATTCGGCTACGGAACCCTAAAAAGACTCGGTGGAAGGGACTTCGACGCACGAACGATTACCACGTATTCATTTCAGAACTCCTCATTGAAATGTATTATATGTTTAAAAATAAAATCTGCCGTTTCATACATTTTGACCATAGTAGTTTTTGAGGTATTGCACTTTTGTGGGAAACAGGTTTAAAAAAACATGATGAGAAATTTCTTTGTGAATAATGTACAAAATACGTGGTAATCATTCGTGCGTCGATGTCCACCGTGTGTAAAGGATATTTCCCCAGTATCATACAGCCCTCATCATTAATTCATTCTTTTATCTAGCACAAAGCGAACTGTAGCTGGTGGAAAGACAGCCTAACCCTCCCGAGCCACCACCTATTTTTAAACTTGACCTTAATAAGGAAAGTTGGTGTTTGAAAAGTATCTGCAGGCTTAGGGTTGAGCCTCGTCTTTGTGCGCAGTGGAAAATTGTAAAATGATAATGTTGTGTTTGTTTTGTGATGTTGTTGTTTACATTCTGAAACTGTGTTCAATTAGTTAGATTAATATTTTGATATTTACGGTAGGAAAATTTTAGGTTTTACACAATTAAAAATTTTCGAGGCCTTTAAAGTAGAAGCATTAGCTGCTACTTTTATTAGTCAATAAAACAACGTATCGTATTATTATTTTTCCCTATTGATCCTTTGGTTTGAAATATCCAAAATGTCAGTTATGATAATAATCTAACTTTATCCCCCTCTTTGAGTAAACTAGTGACAACTTTCTAACAAAAAACTCTCACATTAACACAATCTACAAAATTAAGTATCTGACACCATTTTTTCTCGCAGAAACTGTATAAAGTTTTCTCTATTATTTTCCTTCCAACCGTCCATCACCGTTGTTTACCTGTTCGCTTTGAAAACATTCAAATTGTTCTCGGAAAATCGTAAAAAGTGATTTTAACTCCAACCTTAATAAAGCTGATGTCAGACGCTCTGAATGTTCATTTTTGTTTCATTCCATGTTTAAATGATACTGACAAAATTATATAGCTAGCTGTTGCCCGCGGCATCGCTCGCGTTTTTGTCGAAAATTATATCACGGGCATGTTGTAAATATAGTCTATGGCACTCGGGGATAATGTAGCTTCCTATTAGTGTAAGAATTTTCAAAATTGGTTCAGTAGATCCAGAGATTACCCCCTACATACAAACATACAAACTTACAAACAAATTTTACCTCTTTATAATATAGATGAACGTTCATCTTCTGATTTTCATTTCATTTTAAATCGTTCGGTCATCATCACCATCCACAACCCGACTTCACCCACCGCTGTGTATAGGCCTCTCTTTGCTTGTGCCAAATCGTTCGGTAGGTGAGTTTAATGAGTGCTGAAATCCAACATCGTACGATCGGTTTACTAGTGTTCACATGTATAACTTCGAGTGAAAGAAGTCGGATGAAAGACAAAAAAAAAACAAAACATAAAACGTCTGATATCTACTTAATGGACGTAGAGAGAAAATAAAGTTGCTACTATTTCAATTCCTCTACTTAAGTGCTGGAGCGGTCTGCAAAATGGATGTTCTTTTTTTGTGTAATAAAAAAGTGGTGTACAGAATGGGTGCGATATTTCAATGCAGATGCCGCTCCATTCTAGGTAGTAAGTAGGGCTTGACACCATTGCTGTAAAATGTGAACTTTTGTTAGTAATTAGGTAATGGATTGGAGTGTTGCAAGTGGGGTAAATGTGTGACTTGAGCATCAGGGATATTTATACGACTTATTGCTGGTTTCGTTGGTCGAGTGGTCGCAAGTGCGACTTCTGAGCATGAGGTCCTGGGCTCGATTCCCGGGTCGGGCAATGTTGTTGGGTTTTCCATCAGGAATTTCTTAATAGCAGCCACGGAATCTGGATTTGTGCCCGGTTGATGGCAATAGGCTCGCCCCCTATTACGTGGTATTGAAAATATAACTGGTTGAAATGTTCGCTGAAAAGAAAGCGAAAGAAAGCGTGATGTTATATGTATATATCTATAATATGTACTTGCTTGTGGGTAATAATATTGACTGTAAACACGGCTACACATCAAGCTATACATTTCCAGTTTACGCTGATCTCGCATTGTATATGATTTCCGTACAATGCGAAGTCAGCTTATACTGGAAATGTATAGCTTGATGTGTAGCCGTGTTTACTATTGTTGTTAAGAGTAACAACACCAATAACATATCCAATTATCTGTTGGCCAAAACCAATTTTATGTAGAGCCTTAAGATGAAAGGATGAATTATCCACATTAGGCCTGCATTAAAACAGCTGGAAGTCATAGGAAGAAGCTATGGGCTGATGCAGATTAATTTCAAAAGTTAATAAAAGAGGCTAGCTCAAATATGGCCACCCTTAAATATGCTAAGTGTTTTTAATGGCAAAAACTTAAGTACCCAAAAAAAATGGCCTTGCCTTTGATATCCCAGCTTTATTATATTTATTTTTAACAAGCTGTTGCCCGCGACCTTCTTCCGCGTTCTATTTAAATCAGATTTTGTTAACAATTTCATGGGTTTTATTTTTTTGCACGGAACCCTAATACGTTTTTTCACGGGTGACGACTGAAAAACAGCCCTGTGCTGTGAGCCCTCCATTGCACAGCATCATGCTGAGTGATAACCTGTTTGTCGCTCACGACGTGCAAGCTGTCAACTTTTTTATTTTCTTTTGTATTCTAAATGTTTGTTAATTTTGTATGCACGTCATATCTAGTGAATAGTCCCGGGATATATCGGAACCGAAAGTACCGGGATATCCCCGAAATACGCAACGTTGTGGGAACCGGGTTTTTTTAAACAAAATCCCGGTTCTTTCGGTACTTTCGGGAGAAAATACTTCGCCTTTAGAATATGTTTTTCTAATTTTACTACTTAAAGCCCGACCGCTAAAAGCGTGCTACACAATATGCTAGGTACCATTGTGTTAGCATTGTGTTCCAGGCTTCAAATTCCAATAATAAAAAATGTAATAAATCAAGCAGATAAAAGAAAACAACAACTGATCGGCAAAATCCAGAAACTATTAACAGAAGGCCATAAATTTTCTAAAACCCGGAAATTTAAAAAAAATCTAGTACTAATAAGAGTGTACGGTTCTCTATTATCAGAAATAGATGCGTCGAAGTAGTCTCTCTTATTTTCCCCGATTCAGCACTTTCAACTCTTCTATCTTAGAAACTCTTTTATCCTACTTAAGTACCGAAAGTATCGAAAGTACCGGGAATCCCGGTTCTTTGGCCAGAAGGTCCCAAAAATCCCGGTTCTTCAAAGCAGAACCGGTTCGACATTCCCTAGTCATATCGCTGCAAAAAAAAATCCTTCCCGAATCTTTTTTCTAAAATAAAAGTTGCCTAAGTTACTCCTTATTAGCTATCTGTAAGTCCTGTCAAAATCGGTCCAGCCGTTTCGGAGATTAGCCGGAACAAACAGACAAATAGACAAAAATTTTAAAAAGTACCGTCTATACTATCATATGCTGATGTTTTGAAATTACAAACAGACTCTTCAATTTGATTAATTAGTATAAATGTATATATTAACAGACAAATATTAATTATGCGTAAATAAAGAACTCATATCGTTCAAAAATCATGATCAAAAAGCGAGTGTTCGGTAAATAACGAACTGACCCGATGTGGCCCGAAGTGACCCAGATCTGTGTATTGACTGTATATGATGTAGCTCGACCGCTCCTCTGCAGTGCCGTCAAGAGCTCTCGAGTTCGCGATCGGTTCGGGATTTGGAAAAAGAAACCTTCTTGAGTTTGAGGAAGCGGAAGACAAATCAACGGAGAAATGACACGGTCATCTAGACAGGAAAGGCCTTTGCTTACGCGGATATTGCGTGTTAGACTTAGCAAGCATATTAATAATATGGGATGTCCTCAGCTAGGAGGACTTGACGTGGCAAAAACAGATTGAATGCGAAATACGAAAGTTGGGGTGTTGTGGCACTGTTTGGAAGAGGCTAATTCAATTCATTTATTTGTCAGACAAAAATATCCATAAATTCAAACACACAATCATACAACACTTGAACACAAAACTATTAAATAACATATTAAAAATCAAAATATATAATATATGTATATATTTTTTAAATACAATATATTAAATAACATGATCATATAGTAATAATTCAGTACACTAATGCTAATGGCTAATGTCCAGCAATGGACTGCTATATAATCGGCTGAGTTATGATTATGCATTGTGTTGATTATGCAATGAATGAAATAGTGATTGTTTCATTAATGAAGTCAAACCCAAAATAAAAATGTTAATTAAAAATCGTAAAAAAATAAAGCAAATAAATATGTAGCTAGTCCAGTAGTGGATAGCAAGATACCACTACTAACTACTAAGCAACGACATAAAATACACGATTAAATACAATTCCTAACACAGAAATCATCCGTCCTATCCAAATTCGTCGAACCAATGTAAACAATCCACAATCAAACACAACTATGATTCCACCACACAGAACCCCATAAAACAAAACTACCTGACATAACATGAAACTTCACGACAGCTAAGATATCGTATCAGCATTATTTACACCCGGACATAGCACTCCTTCGGGAGCCCGTTCAGCCTTCGTAGAGACGTGCCGCATCGATTCAATCGTTCCTCCCTGAGGTCCCACCATTACCTAGTCTGTCGAACTTGTAACTGCTCCGATTTGAAATTATTAGCCCCAGGCCTTTGGTTCGGTACTTACAGTCTACAGTGCCGCTCTCGTAAGCTATAAAGTGGTATCTTAGAAATCAAAACATATTTCTTATTGCATGTCTTCAATAGTCTCCAGCTAGAAACATTTCGGATCGGATGAACTAATCAAATTAACCGTATCCTTATTGATAGGTAAAAAAACAGCTAGAAAAACATGGAAAAAAAAACAAGGAAAAATATACTGACTTCTTTTATTTTTGTACTGAAAAAGATCGACACATTTTTACATATTCCCTGTTTTTTGAAATATAGAATTGTTAAGTTACCGCTTTTTGGCTTACCCCCCTAGGGCTAGAGTTGGGAACTTCGTCGACATGTTCCAATTACGGAATGTCTAATGGGTGAATGACAGTATTGAGTTCCAGTGATGGCTGCGACTTTAGTTAGGATTATCTTTGTGGCTTCTCTTTGTGGTTTGACAGCTGTGACGGGCCGGGCCGGGTTTGCATGTGATGGTTCGATTGTTTTAATTTTGAACAATGCTTAGATGTTTTGTTAATGTTGAGATCATATTTAAATAATATGTCCATTCAAGTTTACTGATTATTTGAAAAAGAATAAGATTATTTTAAAAACAATACATATTTTATACATAGCGCCATGTAAACCCTTAAAATCTAAAGAGAGAAAGATTGAGATTGAATATTCTAAAGCCACCTCAAAATTATTTCATCATCATCAGCACGTCCCCAACGATAGCGGACCAATAAATTGCCATAATTATCTCCTAATAACACCAGAAAAAGAACCGAGAAAGAACCCTCTCTCGCTACATCTATCAGAATTATTTCCCCACCTACCAATTTACGGTCCCTACAAATATCGACACCGGGTATCGGTCCTGTAAGCGATAATAACACCATAAATAATTCCGGATTACACTGAATGAGCGAACGGACTCCGGTAAAACGTCATCGGTATTTTACCGAATCGAGTGATTTTTTTAATTCGGCCTCTTATAAATCAGAATTGACACCTCGACAGGCGTGACGATAGATTTCCGAATACGAGATTTTATTTTTCATAAATGTTTTATTAGGCTTTTGTATGTCAATATTCTCGCTTTATAAAACAATGAATGGATCTCGTGACCTTTAAGCGGCACTCATTTACAGCCAGACAGCTTTTTATGACAATCTCTGTTCATTTTTCATTACGCTTGAGATTTGAAAGGTTATTATTCGATTTTTATTTTGTTTGTAAAACTCAAATTCTATTTATCATCGAAATAATGAAAAGTACTTGGGTAAAAAATTGGACAGTGAGTTTTAGAATCGGCCTTTAACAAATTCACATTGTCATTCTACTTCCTAAGCTTTGTTATAAATGTATCTTTAGGTCTCCAGTTTCTGCACTAGTTATTCTTAAAACAAGTACCTATTAAGTTTAGTTTTGGAGAAACATTAACGAATTCATTTATTTATAAGTTGATACCATCAGCATGCAACTAGGTATCAGAAGCAACCGTTGTTGTCACGCCAAATAAATATCAAATGTCACACACATTTATGACCGTCAAGAAGATTAAATTCTTCACAAGCGTTTCATAAAATATAACGAAAGTAAATGAAGATTTAAAAAAAGTCCCAAAAGGGGTTAGTGAAATTTAATGTTGCATGGCTGTTCGTAATTTTATGCTAATTAGAAATTTCATTTTTACTCAAGCTTCACCAATCAACAACTTTTCAATTGTCAATCCTGAACTAGAAATCGCCAATAAACATTCGAAGTAATTAAAAACAAAACAGAAACAAGTTCGTTAATCGAAACCGTAGAACAATCGCGAAGCTGACCGTCAAACTTTTTCATTACAGTTGAAAGGGAATCTCTTTTAAAGAGGAATGAGCATTGTTCTGACAAAAACGCGTTTAAAACTGGATCCTTAGTTATCTAAGAGAAAATGAGTTTGTTGTCAGTATTAATGTTGAGACTTAATCGGCTTCTACTGTAATGGGTTTCACTTTTGAGGTCCTTTTACAAAAAGTTTGCTAAGTTGTATTTAAAGGACAGTCGCTTCATTTAAAATACTGGTCCGATTTGACTGGAAGCAAGACAAAAGAAGATTAGGTTAGTATTTTAAGAATCCCAAAATTAAGATTTAAATACAGTTGACCATGACGTCAGTAGATTCGAATTTCACAATCCCTTTATGCCGCAGCAAAAGGTTTTTTTATCTTGTATTATTCAATAAACATTGTTACAAATCATTGAAAAACATAACCATACCAACACAGACCATCACGGGTAATCCTAGTCTCTGCTGTGATTAGCCGCTATTACTGTAATTCGGTCAGGAAGACTATTCTGTTTTACCCGACTACGGCGAAGCCAAAATTAAGGGTTACGATTTTAGCAGTCTATGTATGTATGTTTGTTTGTATTTCGGTATGTTCCGCCGCCGCTGCGCCTAAACTGGTAATCCGATTTTGATGAATATGGTGTCAATTGATTCGTTATTATGTCCGGAGTAACATAGGCAACAAACCGAAAAAACAAGCCCCGATTTTAATTAGAGCGATATTTTTTAGTAGACAAATTATATTATTAAGTTATATTATTATTACTTTTGTGTGGATGACCGTAACCAACTAGATTGACAGAATCGAATCAATATACAATATGATATATTATGAAGTTTAGTTACAATCTCAAACCAACATTGCATAGTGCAAAATAAATTTCAATTCTTAAACGTAATGTACGTTAGGGTACGTTTGTGGTACCCTAGCATGTTTCAGAGCTTAAGCCGTCTCTGAACCCTTGTATGAGACCCTTGCTCCAATTTTTTTACTCAGATTATTCCTCAGTCAGCAAAAAGCGGAATCCTGTTTGAAATTCTAAAACATTACCACATTTATTAGAGAGGAGCTTACTGTGGCTTAGGTACGGACGCACATAAGAAAATTGCCACCAAAGCTGGAGTTAAGTCGTTAGAGGTCAAAATAGCTTCCGTGATTCTCCATAACTACATTAACATTCGCTTTTAAATACCATCTGCTTCAAGGGGAAATGATCCAAAGAAGTATAAACATTAAAATAGAGCAGTAGTAAATCTAATATCTTTACTGCTCTCCTGTGTCATAGCTTAAGGCGAAACTGGGAAGCTCAGTCTGAGGAAAATGAGTTTGTTAAAGTACTTGAACATTCAAAGTTATTATTAGTACAAAATACGGCTTCAGAAGAACAAACATTCAGTGGAAAAATACGAGAAGGAATAAAATTATTATTTGCTTTCTTTTTTTCCTACTTATTCGCAAAGTTTCGCTAACAAGGAGAATATTATATGATATTTGTTATTAATTCTACTAATAAGTCTATCTATGTAATAATTTATAAAGCTTTATAGGCATTATTGTTGCTATACGCTTTTTACGAGCATGGAAGAGCTATGCAAAGTTAATATTTATCAGGAATGATAGCAGTACTTTTGCGGAAAATACAAGCTTTCGTGTGTTACATTTAAAGGTCAGATATTCCCAGTATCCCGATACAAAAACATGTGTATTCCGGGATATCGCTCGATACAAGTTCTCATGAGGCAATTTATCGTTGGGACTGCGTATATCCTTATTTATTGGTAAATCGCGTAAGGGCTGGCGATCGCTCCATTTATCTATATAGGTTTCTGTCCTCGGTACACATTTTCCTAAGGTTTTCGGCCTTTCGAGGGCGGGTAAGCCATTAAGAAAAGTTTTCCGAAGGACGTTATTTGAACTCGACCCACGTAAATTAATTTTTAAGTATCTACAAGAAATATTGTTTTTAGATCGCTTTTAAGATAGGGTTTACTTAGGCGACAAGGAATACAGTAAAAGGTTATTACAAGGAAATGTTAAAGTATATAAACAGGGTTTTAGGTCATGTTCATTGAGTTAGGTTATTTTAGTGCCTGCTTTTATTTTCTCATCTAATATTAACCGTGATTTTAAAAAGATTCTGAGCCATATAGTGAAGTATCTATCCGGCCTTTCTTTTAATACGGGTAATAAGTTCTCAATTTATGAGGGAGTAGGAATTAAACCTATAATAGGATAATACGAGTAACTAGACTTGTGCTACCTTGCAATAAATTTTACGAAGTAGAAAATGAATATGATCTGGATCACACCAAGATTATTGGTTTACAAACATAGGAGGTATCTTTCGTTTTCAATACAATCGGAGAAGGGAATACATTCGCATTTTATGCAACAAATATCATTTCATCCGTCTGTATAATGGCATATCATAAATAATAAACCGTTCAATCTCAAGCATTATTTGCTGTCAGAGAACTTTCGTATTCTCCAAAAGTTGTTATACGCAAGGATAAGTAAAAGAAATATATTGAAAGAATGGTAGTAGGTACGTCTGCGGATAATACAGCAACATAACTTCAACTATTTTGTGTTGTGAAAGCATTATGCAATGCTTATCAAGCTGATTGACCGTCCTTCAAATATTAAAGAAAAGAAAGAAATATAGTGCTGGAATCACAACGCGTGACAGACAAAGTAAAAGAAAATATGAAGAGGAAACCAGCAAAGAATGAATCTTTGGTCGCATCAAAGATTCGACGACATCAGTGACATCTATAAACCCGCAAAGGGCCGCGTGAGCAGTTGTAATTCTTCCCTAAATAAGGAGCTTTTATTTATTATTTATTTATTTAAACTTCATGTACAATAGTGGTACATAGGCGGACTTAATGCCATTAGGCATTCTCTACCAGTCAACCTTTGGGTTCAATAAGAAAACGCTGTGGTAGGGTACAAAATAACTATCAACGCTGTGGTACGGTATAAAATAACTATCAAAAAAAAATATATATATAAGTACTTATAGTGATACTAATACACATAATACATACAAGATAAACTACTTTTATTCCAGTAGTGGGAGGCCTAGGCATAAACTGATTATCATAATAATAATACTCAGGGTAATGCTACTGCGAAATCAATTTTTTGAATGACAACAACGGTTGAAAACTGTAGCGGAGTCATTTTTGAAATTTTGTTACAAATAATTATTCAGATCGATTTTAAGGTTAAGCCGCGCTTGCCTAGTTGTTCCGTGGATGGGTGACCACCCATTACATACCAAGATTCCTCGGTGCCTCGGAGCACGTTCACCCGTTTGGTACCGGCTGTCACTGTAGATCTTTGACAGTCGTTAAGTAGTCAGTAGCCCGAAAGTCTGACAACCGGTCTACGGGTATCGTATTGCCGAGTACTAACTGGGTTGTGGAGGTCAGATAAGCACTCGTTCGATGTAAAATAGTGGTATTTAGCCGCATCCGGTTAGACTGGAAGCCGACCCTAACAAAGTTAGGAAAAGGTTAGGCAGGTGTTGTTAAAAATCATTATTAATTTTTCAACTTTCTCATTGCTCTTTTCATAAATAACAGCCAAGTCCAAACGTAACTCGAAAATAAACGTGAAATAATCCTTAGTTGTACCAAAGAACAGTTGCAGGAATTGACTAATAAAGGCAACATTTCTACAGTTGCTGGTATAAATCGGCAAAAACTTACTCAGCAGCTCTATTCCTACTGAAAGTTTTAAGTACAAACAATCAAATAGTTCGGTGTACAGCGTATAAACGGTCAAAAATATTTCGGTTTCGGTTTTAGCACATTTAATTTTTTATATGAAAAACCACGATGCACTTGGGATACCATACTACGTATTCTAAAGACGGGGTCAGGAAAAATATCTAAATTGATTAGGGAGACGTCTTTGTCCAGTAATAGGAAAGTGTGTGTGTACCCTCAAAACTATTACTTATTTATTTTCAGTCAATTTCATCCCACTCCAGAAAAAAGTTCTCCCTTTCCCCTTTTCAAACCTCTCTTCTTTGAGCTAGAATGGATTAATTCTGCCTGTAAGTGTCAAGTTCGTCCCGTTCTCACAACTATTTACCCAAAGTAAAAGTAAACAAATAAGCAAATAAGCTGCATGTGCATTTAACAGTTTGTTTGACTGTACTTGTAGTACAGCTATTTTACAACTCGGTAATGAATGGAGTCAAGAAATGCGAGGCGAAACTGGAATTTTCTCGAAGCACAAAGAGTCGTAATATAGCGAACGCAGTGAATGAAGCTATCGAAGTGTACACTGCTTCCGAAAGCGAATATTTAATTATATTAATCTTTTCTTAGAGAACAATTAACGAGGGAAGGGAAAACAAGATGATTGCTTGATAGGTAGGTCTATCTTTTTACAAGGTGATTTGTATTATATTATACAATAAAGATTCTCTATGACTGTTTAGCTTTCACGGTTAATAACTAAACTTATACTGTTACTTACGGGATATCTACCGTGATTGAATATCGGGAGCTCAAAATAAGAGACAATCACGGAAGATATCCCTTAAGTGACAGTATAAGTTTAGATTCTCTATGGTATTCATACATTAAAAGAAAAATATAACATATTGGCGCCTGTACATTAGTTCACCATAAGAACAAACACCCTGGATCAAAAGTATCCTGTTCTATAGCCTTACCTATTTCTAGGTCATAGAACATAGTTCTAAAATAGTTTAACTGCCTTTATTTCTCTCTTAATTTATCAGTCATAAACGTAGAGCATACGTTCCTCTCAGAGCACACCCAGCAGCAAAATAGAGATTTTTTATCGTAATGAGAAAGCTAACTAACCTAGCAACAGGTGTTAGTAACTACGTCATCACTCTTTAAAATTAGTTCCTACTTTCAAGGAAGTCTGAGAACTTTAGTTCGCTTCACAATGCTGTAAGTCGCTTGGCCTGCAGCCTTCGAGAATCATCCTATTTGCTTAGGTAGGATATGCTCCCTAAGAGCCTGAGGTCAAGAACTTCCTTTTTCTGTTGTAACAAGTAGTAGACTTAGATATCAGTGGTGAAGGTTCCATACAACTTGATTCCTACCGGCTTCCCTTTGAAAAATGGCACAGTCAATATTTGATAGACAAATAATAAAATCACATTAAAGATATGTACTCCGGCTTACCTTTTAAAAAAATTGACACTTCGCTACTGTTAGGTAAGTCCTTCTCTCGAAAATTTAAGTTTCTTTGTATCTAAAAGATGTTACAGATGATTGATCCGTTTTCAGTTACAATAAGCGACACCTAAATACAGGGTGGAATGACATTGACGCACAAACAGACTTTTTTTTTTGGGCTGAAAAATCACTTTTTATGGGCAGGACTCAATGTAACGCACTCAAAATATTGTGCTGATGGATGGATTGAATAGTACGGGGGTCGTGGGGGTTTTTAAAGTAAGAATCATACATTAAAAACATCTATTTAAAAAAAACTTGTGAAAAAGTTTGAACTTTGACCCCCAATAACTCCGTAACTAGAAGGTTCCCAGGTATGGTCTAGAACAAAAAAAATGATCGCAATGACGGGGAGAACAAGTGCCTTTCGTCTTGTTACACCCTTTATAATCATTCCGATTTTTTAAAATTTTCATGTGTTGTTATAAAAAATAATGCTGTTCTATACATTTTGACCGTGTAACCCAACAAAACCAATTGACATTCTTAAGTATTAGAGCCTGTTCTAGCATTTGGCTAATTACATTATTTCGAAAAATATTTTAAATCTTACTATCTGGATATTAAATACAGAACACACGTGGTAAGCATATTCCTACGCATGTACGTATCTTTTAGTATAGCAGTACTTCAGTAGGTATCAGTTATATCAGTTGTCACAAAAAACATACGTAGGTAATTTCGATTCCGACCGAAATATTACGTTGGCCTTGACGAAAATATTTATTACTTTGTTCTGTAAATATTGAAGCTCCATATTATCCCTTTTTGCTATTGTACAACACAAGGAATATTATTGTTATGAAAAACTTTCCTATATATTTATTTTTGGGTTGTCAATATTAAGATCTCCTCATTTCCGAAAAAGGATGGAATATTAAACATCAAAATTATACTTACTATATTTGGACTGACATCAAATAAAAAGTGGTCTAAATATAATTTACGTGTTTTTTTTTTGTAATCTCGAACATAATCCCTACTACTAGTTTCGTGTAAAATTCGTTAAGGCCAGGTCTTGCAAAACGTTATGCATACGCCATTTTCTGTGCATTAAAACTCGGAACAGACTAAGATTTATTTTGAAAGATAAATTCCTACTCAACGAGACCTCACTTAAAATAAGCAAGGTAAGTCCTGAGAAACCCAACAATATTCTATGTAGGTACTGTACGATACCAGACCAGACCAGACCCGCCAAATAAATAATTAGGCTACCAGGTATGTGCTGGTATCCTACTTATTTTAATAAAAGGCCTATAGATGATTGAAATCAGATAATTTTTCGAAAGAAATCATACTTTTACATGTCACAATTTCAGGACGCCTAGGCTAAACTTTTGTTATTCTAATTTCAAAGCTAGTGTTTATTTCTTTTTATTTATTGCGTGATATTCTACTTAAATCACCTAAGAGGTTTAGGTCTCTACAGGTAAAGGAAAAACTCCAAAAAATTAAAAAGTTGAAAATAAAATTAAGTTTTTTTTTTAGATTATGGTGCGAAACCCTTCGTGCGCGAGTCTGACTGGCACTTGACCGGTTTTTTACTTTATGATTTTGTCGTTCCAACAACCAAATTTTGTTTATATCGTTTTACAAATTCATCTCATTGGTTGAAAAAGTCGTCACGTCTCTCTAAGTAAATTAAAGCTTGTTAAAATATCATTACAGGATTCAGTATGTTAAGAAACAGAAAGTTACCAAATACGTTAGAATAATAATTGTTTTAAACTCATGTTATCTTATAACAAATTCTATTAAGGGATAAAAAGTAACCCAACATTGACGTTTACCCAAAAAAAAATTCCCCCTTAACTTTTTTTAAAAAACAAAATAGACATTAAAAAATAATAAAACGTCAAGTCATTAATATGCGGGCAATTTTCCCGCGCAGACAATACTGACACTAGCCGTAGGTAATTGAAAATAGCTCACTATTCATCGCTTTGGCGCATCGGGGATTGCCTTTTTACGGCCCAATTTTTCACATCGCCCCGTTCCCTTCCTTCAGTCGTTCGTTCATTTTCGCTCCCCTCCTTCGATTTAATATTCCTCTTTTATGGTGGAAAAATGATTTATTTTCGGCGTCGACGCAGGACGACGTATTTAGGTATCACTTTGTGCTGGTGAAAACGGGTCTTAGGCATTAATTTAAGTATGAATTAGTGTTGGTGAAAACGGGCCTTAGGCATTAAATTAGGAATCACTTAGTGTTACTGAAAACGGGCATTAGGCATTAATTTAGGAATCACTTAGTGTTCGTGAAAACGGGCCTTAGGCATTAATTTAGGAATTACTTAGTGTTGGTGAAAACGGGTCTTAGGCACTAATTTAGGTATCAGTTAGTGTTGGTGAAAACGGGCCTTAGGCACTAATTTAGGTATCACTTAGTGTTGGTGAAAACGGGCCTTAGGCATTCATTAAACTATTACTTTGTGTTGGTGAAAACAGGTCTTAGGCATTCATTTAAGTATCACTTTATGTTGGTGAAAACGGGCCTTGGGCATTAATTTAGGTATCACTTAGTGTTGGTGTAAACCGGCATTAGGCATTAAATTAGGTATCACTTAGTGTTGGTGGAAACGGGCACTAGGCACTAATTTAGGTATCACTTAGTGTTGGTAAAAGCGGGCCTTAGGCATTAATTTAGGTATCACTTAGTGTTGGTGTAAACCGGCATTAGGCATTAAATTAGGTATCACTTAGTGTTGGTGGAAACGGGCACTAGGCACTAATTTAGGTATCACTTAGTGTTGGTTAAAACGGGCCTTAGGCATTCATTTAGGAATCACTTAGTGTTGGTGAAAACGGGCCTTAGGCACTAATTTAGGTATCACTTAGTGTTGGTGAAAACGGGCATTAGGCATTAAATTAGGAATCACTTAGTGTTGGTGAAAACGGGCTTTAGGCATTAATTTAGGTATCACTTAGTGTTGGTGAAAACGGGCCTTAGCCATTAATTTAGGAATCACTTAGTGCTGGTGAAAACGGGCATTAGGCATTAATTTAGGAATCACTTAGTGTTCGTGAAAACGGGCCTTAGGCATTAAATTAGGAATCACTTAGTGTTGGTGAAAACGGGTCTTAGGCACTAATTTAGGTATCACTTTGTGTTGGTGAAAACGGGCATTAGGCATTAAATTAGGAATCACTTAGTGTTGGTGAAAACGGGCATTAGGCATTAATTTAGGAATCACTTAGTGTTCGTGAAAACGGGCCTTAGCCATTAATTTAGGTATTACTTTGTGTTGGTGAAAGCAGGCCTTAGGTATTAATTTAGGTATCACTTTGTGTTGGTGAAAACGGGCCTTAGGCATTAATTTAAGTATGACTTAGTGTTGGTGAAAACGGGCCTTAGGCATTAATTTAGGTATTACTTTGTGTTGGTGAAAACGGGCCTTAAGCATTAATTTAGGTATCGCTTAGTGTTGGTGAAAGCGGGCATTAGGCATTAATTTAGGAATCACTTAGTGTTGGTGAAAACGGGCATTAGGCATTAATTTAAGTATGACTTAGTGTTGGTGAAAGCGGGCCTTAGGCATTAATTTAGGTATTACTTTGTGTTGGTGAAAGCGGGCACTAGGCATTAATTTAGGAATCACTTAGTGTTCGTGAAAACGGGCCTTAGGCATTAATTTAGGTATCACTTAGTGTTGGTGAAAACCGGCATTAGGCATTAAATTAGGAATCACTTAGTGTTGGTGAAAACGGGCCTTAGGCATTAATTTAGGTATCACTTAGTGTTGGTGAAAACGGGCCTTAGGCATTAATTTAGGTATCACTTAGTGTTGGTGAAAGCGGGCCTTAGGCATTAATTTAGGTATTACTTTGTGTTGGTGAAAGCGGGCACTAGGCATTAATTTAGGAATCACTTAGTGTTCGTGAAAACGGGCCTTAGGCATTAATTTAGGTAGCACTTAGTGTTGGTGAAAACCGGCATTAGGCATTAAATTAGGAATCACTTAGTGTTGGTGAAAACGGGCACTAGGCATTAATTTAGGAATCACTTAGTGTTCGTGAAAACGGGCCTTAGCCATTAATTTAGGTATTACTTTGTGATGAAAGCAGGCCTTAGGCATTAATTTAGGTATCACTTAGTGTTGGTGAAAACCGGCATTAGGCATTAAATTAGGAATCACTTAGTGTTGGTGAAAACGGGCCTTAGGCATTAATTTAGGAATCACTTAGTGTTGGTGAAAGCGGGCCTTAGGCATTAATTTAGGTATCACTTAGTGTTGGTGAAAACCGGCATTAGGCATTAAATTAGGAATCGCTTAGTGTTGGTGAAAACGGGCCTTAGGCATTAATTTAAGTATGACTTAGTGTTGGTGAAAACGGGCCTTAGGCATTAAATTAGGAATCACTTAGTGTTGGTGAAAACGGGCCTTAGGCATTAATTTAGGAATCACTTAGTGTTGGTGAAAGCGGGCCTTAGGCATTAATTTAGGTATCACTTAGTGTTGGTGAAAACCGGCATTAGGCATTAAATTAGGAATCGCTTAGTGTTGGTGAAAACGGGCCTTAGGCATTAATTTAAGTATGACTTAGTGTTGGTGGAAACGGGCCTTAGGCATTAAATTAGGAATCACTTAGTGTTGGTGAAAACGGGCCTTAGGCATTAATTTAATTATGTCTTAGTGTTGGTGTAAACAGGCATTAGGCATTAATTTAGGAATCACTTAGTGTTTGTGAAAACGGGTCTTAGGCATTCATTTAAGTATGACTTAGTGTTGGTGAAAAAGTTTCGACGTTGTCGTTTCTGCGTCGTCCTGCGTCCTGATACCGGCGCTATCAAAGTTGTTTAAAATGTGAACTACACAACGGCGCCTTTACTCTTATGCGTATTAAAAAGGGAATATTCATTTTTCAGTGAAGAATTTAAAATATTTGATATTAAACGTCGTTGTTAGCGCACCGATTGGTAGTAAAATACCTGAGTATAAAAATGTAATAAAAAACACGTGAAAAATGACAAAAGCGGTGCTGGCAATATATTACACATTTTTCATGTTAAAAAGGGATTAATACGTAGCAACGAGCTCACGCACGTACTACTAAAACCGTCGAAACTTCGCAAACAAAACCATTTACGAAGTGCACTGAGTTAAAACTAAAGTTAGATTAGCTATCTAGTGAGCGCTCGTCTAATCTATTGTGTACGCGAATGTCCTCACGAGCACGCTCCACTAAGTCTGTGAAGGTGCACGCAGACTGCGGTAGATCGACATCAACATGACATTATTAACCGTAAAGCACATTGACGATTTCATGCAATTGTTTTAATTTTTTGCGCGGAACCCTAATTATTTTTCTAAAATAATAACAAAAGTAGCCTACCATGTTAGACCTTATAGCAACGGCTATATACCTGTTTAAGTCCCGTCAAAATTGGTCCAGAAGTTTCGGAGATTAGCCGGAACAAACATACAGACAGACAGACCGACGGACAGACAAAAATTGTAAAATATGTGTTATTTTAATATGCATTCAGTAAAAAGCTGTTATTTTGATATTACAAACAGAAACTTCAATTTAATTTATTTGTATAGAATTATTAACTTCATGTTATTATCAACACACGGCTACACAACAAGCTATACATTTCTTGAATAAGCTGACCTCGCATTGTACGAAAATCCTATAAACGGGCGGACTTAATGTCACAAGGCATTCTCTACTCGTCGTCGGTCGCTTTTGGCCAAATAGGATATCGTGATAAAAAAAAAAAACGACGACGTCAATTGAAAACACTGGATCTGCTTGAACGATTAATTTTATCGATCAACGACTCCACTTATAAAAAAATCATAAAACTCACTGAGCGGGCAACGTACCTACAACCTGACTATTGCACTTAGGAAGGGTTTTTTGAATGCTCATCATACCTAAGGGGGTTCATTACGCGATGAAACTGTTTATGGTTCATCATTTTCGCCGGTCAAATATTCCATCGGGCGCACACATTGTTGTGGTCATGCCTTTTTTGTATTAGGTATGTCATGACGACGCAAATAATTTGGCCGACCGCAGTCTATTCGCACCTTTAGACTACCTCCACTGAGGTACAGTCGCGCGGTTAATTAAACAAATGTTTGCGTCGGTACCAAGAGGTTACCCAATACACGGACTTCGGGGACCCGAGTGCAAATCACTTGAGGACTTGACACGTATTGTCACCAAGTACTACGAGTAACCGATCTTGTACTTGCAATAAGCTGTTGAAGTAGATATTTCTCTGTCCTTGAGCAACGTCAAATATTGCTTTCAAGAGTTATATTTCCATCAGCCCGAAGGTAAACGTCTACTACTGAAATACATGATTATGATTTATGATAGATCGATCGAGATTATTAGTTTTCGTCATTCCATTCTTTTTTGTATGTATTGGCTTACTGATTGTAATCGCAATGTTATGAAAGTACAAAAGAGTATTTACACAAGGTATCTTCTTATGGTTTTATTACGAACTACTTTTAGTATTTATTCCATCTGCCACTCATTCATTTCTTTTTCGCCGTCCTGCCCGCGTAGCATGGCAATACTATCTCTATTCTACCAAGAATCGACAAAGCTCTTTCTATACAACTTGACATGTCTTGTCATTCATTTCTAACATCGCCATGCTGGCGACGATAGAAATCTTTCCACAATCTGTAACTTTTTTGATTCTTCGTCGACAAAACCGTTTCTACGGTGGTCATGCATGCAGGCTGTTCATTTCCAGGTACATTGAATACCTTACAATTTACCCAAAGTCTCAATACCCTAACCAGATGTTAGCCGTATAATGAAGTCGTATACCGTTCACGCACAGCTCGGCCGGTGGCTGGCAGTAATGGAGCGAAGTCCGGGTTGGTTGGCGGTGCATCTGCCGCCAGATTAATAGGGCCGACGTGACCCGCCGCTATGGCTTTTTGAACATCAGCCGCAGCTGTAACTAGCCGTGGTCAGGGATGGGACAAAGTTGATGAGACGATTTGGGGATAGACCTGCGGTTTTTTAAATAGTAATATATAGGTAGTAGGTAATCGAATATCACGCCTATTATCCGAAAAGGGTTAGTTATAGGAGTACCTAAATAGTACACCTACAAATAGCCATTTTTTCCACAATGTATTTGAGTGAAACATTAAGAACAGTCGTAAAAACCCCAAATATTATATCCTGATTATTATATATGATTTATTATCCGACATATACTTTCGGGATTGGTCCAAACATGGTAGAAAAAGCCGTAATGTCACACAATTCAAGTATTATTTAACTGTTCTGTATATTACTCGGGTTTCCTTCCACAATAAAAACATATTCTGACGTTTTCAGGTTATTCTAAAAACTACACAGACCACAGACGAATATAAATCAAATAAAACTCTTTCAACACGCATTTCAAGAACTCTAGCGATTTAAATCATGTCTCTAAAGTTTTTCGTGGACACACCAGTGGTTCCCAGTAGCTATAGTTGTGCCATCTGCTGGACGTTCAATCTGTATAATTACTATTTAAAACTTTGGGATCTTTGTCCCTTGAAACTATTCGTATTTAATGTGGTTGGATGGAATATCCTTCTCTGGTTCCCAAAAACGACCTTTGAGATTAGTCTGGAGATATCTTAAGGACTGTATAAAGGTTATTTTAATAAATTATATCCAAGGCTCGAGATTCTTGTCAATCAGCCAATCAACCATGAGAGCGCCAGTCCAATAAGTTTTATGGTCTTGAAGCCTCAAAACTCTTCTGTCAATTAATAGGAGTATAGCGAAATATCCTTCAGACCGTAGTTTGATTATGGTTTTTTTCAAACTTATGGCAGCTCGAAACTTAGCTGCGAGTGACGGTCTGCGCATTGTGCAGTCAAGACGATGCGTCTTCTGCGCCGCGCTGATACCTAAAATGATGTTCTGAGCTGCTTTACGTCAGATGTTCAGAGCCGCCATAAAGTTTGAACAGAACTATACGGTAGCCGGTCTCAGTAGAAACTGACCAAACTCGCAAGAGATATTATAGGGGACCAATCTGACTGCTAACACAATTGTACTCACTGTTCCTTTTACTCTCAGAGTCCGATGAGGCTCCAATCAAAAATTCTCGAAAATTCTCAAAAATTCTCGAAAAGCTAATTAAAACTAGATAACTCAGACATTTAAACCAAAATGGAGTGTTAAGTAGAAGGCAATTTGGTTATCTGAAAAACGTCGGGACACAAGACGCAATATCGACTCTAGTTAAGGACGTAGTGAGCAGATTGGACGACAAACAGAAAGTAGCTGGGCTTTTCCTAGATTTAAGCTCAGCATTTGACACGGTGGATCACAAACTACTGCTTGAAAAACTGGAGCACTACGGTGTCAGGGGTAAAGTATTGGCACTTCTCACGTCATATTTAAAAAACAGGAAGATGTTCGTGGAGATCAAAGCATCGTGGTGTCACGGATGAATTCCTCAGGTAAAAATAGTCCATGTGAAGAAATATACAGGTCCCAATTGTCTCCTGTGCACACTGGCGTACCACAAGGCTCCATACTGGGTCCGATATTTTTTTTCGCGTTTATAAATGACCTTATACAACTCATGATGTAAAAGGCTGCGGGATCTATCCAGCTTGTGTTGTTCGCCGATGATACCAATGCCGTTGCTTCAGCTGACAATATACACGCTCTTAATTCCATAGTTAATCAGGCCTTAGATATATTCCACAGCTGGTTTGCTGTTAATGGTCTTAAAGTTAACGCCAGTAAATCCAACGCAATGCTTTTTCGTTCCACTTCCAATAATAAAGATAGCATTAACTGCGTCATAAATGGAGAAACAGTGAACGTAGTCCAGGTGGTTAAGTTTCTGGGAGTTCATATCGATAGCCAGTTAAAGTGGAAACAAGAATTAACATACCGGGAGAAAGCAATCAGCTCTGCCTGTTACGTACTGAGAAGTTTAAGAAACGAGGTAACCATAAAACATTTGAAAATGGTCTATTACGCATTAGTACAGTCAAAACTGAGATACAGCATACTTTTCTGGGGAGGAAGTTATGATTACAATACTCAAAAAGCTTTTGTGATTCAGAAAAGAGCAGTCAGAACCATAGCTAGAATTCAACAGCAAGAATCATGTAAACCTCATTTTAATGACTTAAATATATTGACCGTCCCAAGCTTATACATTTTGGTCCTACTTAGTCACTTATCAAAGTACATCTTTGAATATGAGACTGAAAATGAAAGGCAAAAAAGGGAGAGTACAAGAAGAAAAGATCTCCAGATGAAGCAAGTGCCTCGCCTGAACGTGACAAAGCATAGTGCCTACCACAAGTCATTAAAAATTTTCAATAAACTGCCGACAGAAATAAATAAAGAGTCTAGTATACACAAGTGGGTTCCAGAGTAAGCTTAAACGGTTCTTGTTAAACAAGTGTCTATATTCTATTGACGAATTATAAATTAATACAAAAGTCGAAAGTACTTAACTAACTTAATTTCATTGAATTGACATGGATATTGTATTTTATGAATTGACTTGACATTAATTTTTATATTTTTTTTTCTTTTTATTCTTATTTTGTATTATTCTGATTTTAATTTAATTTGGTGAATTGTAATGATTTTGGATTGCATGTATGTTTCTTAAATATTTAGTTATAGAAATTCAGACACGATGTAAAAATCGTTATTGAATAAATGAATTGAGAATCTGACACCGTCACATCACCATCTTCCAAACCCCGGGCTACGTATATGAAAATCCTTATAGAAAAAAACCTTATCTACTGTTTGCCTTTTTTTTCGGATGTGAAATCATCATATGACTCCTCCCGCTCTGGGCAGAGCAGGAGGGAGTGTCAGTCTTTTACGACTAAAACCCATCCAAGTTCCGTCATCGCCCTTTGTGTTCCGAGGCCACGATATCTCTTTCGAACAGTCCCGCAGCCCCGGCGAACAGTCCCGCAGCCCCAAATCTACAGTTTGCCTGACCTAGGGATCGAACCGAGAATCTCATGCTCAGCAGTCAGCAAAGCTACACGATAAATTAAGATATGAAGGACCGTATACAATATTGATCATTTTCTTAAATCTCCACGGATTTACACGGTAGCAATAAATATCATAATCCAATGAATATTTCAAAGATAATGACTACGTGACCAGACACAACAATAGCCCTAACTACAAATACATTACATTCAGGTATTAATGTATTACCCATTAGCTAAGTGGATTAATTGTAATGCTTTAATGGCCGCCTAATATATTGCTTATATTAAATATGGCTGTTTTGAAATTACAAAGTTTAATCTGAAATAAACCTGAAGATTTGGTATTAAGGTTCAATTTAATTCTCATATTTTGCTGTAGGTACTACAAGAATTTCTCCTTCAGGTATTGTAAAGTAAACCAAATAGATATATAACCCGGATTACGAGTACCTTCTATAAATTTTTAATATGGTTCTGCTCGGTACAGTGAAATCTTGTGTTAAACAATGACAAAACTATTAAAACCAAAACTGCATATTCTCGTCTTCGCACCTGCCGATAGTTGAAGTCGTGTAGACGCTGTCTGCGTAATAGATGCAGCGTATACGTGATTTAGCATATTTACAGTTAAATTGATTTCCTTTAATATTAAATGACCAATATTTGTAATCAAGTTCTCGAAAACGGCTCTAACGATTTCGATGAAAAATGCAATGTGGGGGTTTACGGGGGCGAAAAATCGATCTAGCTAGCTAGGTTTAATATCTGGGAAAATTCATTTTCTATATTTTCACCCGAGCAGAGCTCGATTGCCCAGGTACTAATCTAATCAGAGGTTTTTGTCATTGACAGTAAAGTCGCAGTAAAGCTAGATGGGAAGGGTGCCTACTGTCTAGTATAGGTACATCCAGTAAATCTAGAAAGTTAGTAATTCCGTTCAAGCCCCTCTGAGAGTGGTAATTTATCAAAAGTCTAGACACTTTAATATATTGCATGATGTATCCTTCAGGAATATTGACAGATTTATTATTTATAACGTGAAACAAATTACTTGAGTAGATTTATGCAAGAAAAACGATATTTATGAGATGAAATCTGTAATAACAACGTTCTTATTATCCTTTTATTTTTAGTTTTTATTATTGTCGTTCTGTTAACTTAGGGCCTAACAGATGTTTTTTTTTATCTAAACAAACAACAAACATTTTTCTCACGTTAATTAATTATTAACGGTCTAAAACAGGCATGGCTGATGTTGGCAATAGTCACGAGTCTCAAATGGGACTGGACAGGTCACGTTCCTAGGATGAAGCCGGGCAGATGAGCGAAGATAGTCACACAGTGGGGGTGCCTAAAGACGGCCGTCGTAACCGAGGCAGGCCGAGGGGTCGGAGAAGGCAAATGCTAAACAAAATTGGAAACTCATGGGGGAGGCCATTGCCCAGCATTGGGAAGGAATGTGCTGATGTAAAAAAAATGTAAATATGTTATTATTATCCACCTTTTCACATAATTTATAAAGTTTTCTGTAATACAGGATACAGGGGCTTCTACATATTTTTTTGCCGGAAACCATACGGTATGGTTTGGTCTTTGAGATAAGTAACTAACGTAATATTTTTAAATGCCGACATTTCAGTGGTTTACTTCACTTGGGTTGTCGTTGACAGCCTCGTTGGACTAGCGGTCACAAGCTTTTACTGCGGATCATGAAATCCTGGATACGATTCCTGGCTCGGGCACAGAGTTATTGGGTTTTTCCGTCACAAAATCCTCAGTAGCAGCCCAGAACCTGGTTTTGTGCCCGATTGATGCCAATAAGCTCGCTCCCTATTGCATGGGACTTAAACATAACTGGCGCAATGTGGGTATACTGGTCACCTCTACAAGCCTTCGGGAAAAAAGAAATCCTGTTATATGTATTGTAAATATTTCCGTTTCCGTTCCGAAAACCAATTGAGTTGGGGTTATCTTGTTACGTCAATCAAAAATACTATTATTATCCCACTGCTGGGACAAGGCCTCGCTCCATGCCTTCCAACGGTCACGATTCTGTGCTGCTACTTTCCAATTCCCAAGGAAAACATCCGGTTTGTCCCGCTATCTCTTTCGTGGTCTGCGGCGACCTCGTGTCACAGTTTCAGGGCACCAATCCTGAGCTTTACGGCCCACAGTTCGTTAAGCATACGATAGACATGTCCTGCCCAGTCCCATTTAAGTTACCTTTTGAGCCACGTTTTCGATTTGCGTTTTGGAGCGCAGTGTAGTGTTTCGAACATAATCGGCTAATTTTACACCTAAGATCCATAGCACGTTGCCAAACCTTGAATTTGGACTTTTGGATGTTAGTCAAAGACCAAGTTTGTGCACCGTGGGTCAAGATGGAGAGAATACACATGTCCATTAGCTTTTAACACGTAAGTTGCAAAAAAACAACAAAAAATAATTTTGTTTACATGATAATACACATTAAATTTTAGAGGTTAGACCTTATGTTTTGTAATCCAACACTGATACAAAGTTAATGGCGCAGCGCTTCATAAAAATTGTATGGAGCTTATCTCCCGGAAAGGCACAAGCTACTTATAATACCAATTTCGTAAACTCTCCCGGGATTATACAAAGGATAAAAATAACATCACGGATCATCAATTTATTATTCATGTGCTGTTATTAATTTAAACATGTAGCCAGTGACGTTATAAAATTAACCTTGTTTTTTTATCCGAAAATTCTAAACGGACCCAATTATACCTTTCACAAAAACACAAGTCGTATGCCAGATGGAATTTCCCTTCGGCAAAAATGTACAATATTTCAATACCCTAATAAGTATTGAATTTTCAAAAATCCTTTCTTAGAGCTCACTTTCGATATTCATTGAAGCAGAAGTGAATGAATTTAAGATTTTTTATTAAAAATATGACTAATTATAATAAAGAACTCCTGATGAGTCACTTGTGTTTTCTATTCATAAGAATTACAACACAACCCAGCGACCACTCGGGAAACGCGACCGGCAATCAGTGGCGGCGACCGGCGCGACGGCTCCTACAGCTCTGGTCGCTTACTCGTGACAGAACCAACCAAAACACTCAATATCTCGTCTGTATCTGTGTTCCCCAGATCAGTGATTAAAGAACGTGGCACTAAGACCAACTATGAATTGTGCGCGGCTAACGGCAGTGTAATAACAAACCAATAAACAGGTACGTATATACGTGGCCGTACGTACCATATAGTTATTGAATTGCATTTACTCAAGCTACAGTTTAACGGCACGGTTGGCGCAGTGGCTGAGCGATTGGCTGATGCACTGCGTGTCGCGGGTTCGATCCCCGCACGGAACAAATATTAGTATGATCTACAGGTAGTTGTTCCGGGTCTGGCTGTTTGTGTATGTGAATTTAAATATTTGTAAACGCACCCACGATACAGGAGAAATTTCTAGACAGGGGCAAAGTTTAAAAAAAAAAAAAAGAACTTGAGAATTGTCTGCTGCTTACTACAGACCTGCAATGCTTTCTCCTGTCCACTGGTCACGAAAAGTAAAACATCCGACAGAACCTACATCTACATTATCCTGCCCTTGTACCATGTTACTTGGGGCCTGCGCAACACGTTTCAAGGGCTCCAGCTCATCTCGTAACTGTCCCATTTCGACAACTAAACAAAATAGTATCACAAAAGCCCCATTTCGTAACTACTTCCATTCTCCCCTGTCAACTGTCACGCTATCACGTACTCCTTTTTCCTTCGTATCATTCCTTACACAATCCATCCATCTTTTGTTTGGGCTTCCTCTCCCTCTCGATTCATCAACATTTATATTCATAACTCTTTTAGTTACATGCGATTCATCCTACACAACCTACAAAGAAAATGCAGACAAAACTACGCAAAAACTTGATAATCGCGTGCTACATGCAAAAATGTATTATTTTCATTTCTTCCTATTTACTTTAAAGTATACTTGTAACTCCTCGGCTAAGCGAGTAAGTACTACCCTCGTTAAACCTGCCCCGCATTACATTAAAAAAATAATAAACATAACATAATTTTCTTTGGTTTTGCACTAACGAGCTAACACGGACTTCATTAAAAAGATACTTATTAAGATGATGGTTAACGCTGAAACTAAATAGAATTATAAACGGTGGACAATCCGGTTCAAAGAGAAATTCTTCAGGTTTTATATGGTACTCTCTCGTGACGACTGATAGCCATGCTTTTGAAAGGCCGTGTTTTGAATATTGAAAAAGACCTGATGACATCAGCTTTCACCGCTCAGTTTCAGAAAGTCAAGAGGTCTATTCATCTTGTTTTAAGCGGCACGCAACAAAGTTTGTTGGAAGATCGAATTTCAAACCTTTCTTATTAACTCATCTAGCAATTTCGATCACAGTGATTCCATTCGAAGCCTTTCTAGATTGGTTGTGTGCTCTCATGACAAGTGTACATATATACGATCCAATTTTAAAAGTTCCGAGCACAAAGTGGACATGTAAGAACACCATTGACCATAGTAGACCATAGTTACCACAGCTCTATCATCTATACTTAATGGGTATAATAAAGAAGTATAGTTTGGATATAGTTCTCTACTACTGCTAGAAACAAAAATTGATTCATAAAGAAATCGTAACGGCAGTGTGGGACCACCCGCTTAGTGGCTTTTCCTTCTTCATTAGTCATTCTATGAGTGAGATAAAATGATTTATTACAGCGTGTAATGGAGGCCACTTTTACGAAACCCTGTGTACGATTGATGCGAGTTCTATGCAAATGACGTGAGATTTCCGCTATTATCGAGTGTATGGGGAAAGAATTTTCCGTGGATTAACGTCTGAGTAGGTGTACATTGAATGAAGCCTTACAAAAAGTATATTTGTGTATTTGAGGCACATGATACATTGAGTGGAAAAAAAAGACTACTTACATTATTTTGTATTACATTTTTGCCACTGTCATATTAGTAGGTAATAAACGATTAAGCTTACGATAGCGATCCTATATATTAAACATACCTACAGCTCTCTTCAAGAAACGCCCACAGATGACTGTTACCTTTCAAAGCTATATTTAGCTCGCAAAGGTCAATGGAAGTGACCTCATGACCTTACCCGCTCGCTAGATTGTCAATAAAGATAGCATGGTAAGCATATCTGCAACTAAGTTAAATGAAGAGCCTAGTTAAACCTAGACTTGTGTGTAGTTGGTCATATTTATTGGCAACTAAGGAAACTATGTTAAGCCTTTCTAAAGCAGATATTTTTTAATTAAACTTCATGTACAATCGACCCAAAATGAATCTGATCACCTTACGGACTATTTTTGCTTGCAGCATCCGGCCGCTATAGAAGCGCTTAGTTAAAAACTTTCTCGTCATTGGTCCTTTTTTGTGTTATTCCTATTAGTCAAAAAAGGGTGGTCAAACATCTGTGATCATTAACAGAGCCTGAGATTTTTTTTTAAACAAAAGATAATGTAAAAAGTCGCATTTTTTTATTGTTTTCTACTATTGGTCCGTACTCTCTTTGTGCTGACCAATAAGGGTGGTGAACAGATGTGGATATCGTGTGCTCGGGATTTTGTTTTAAAAGTGAGCAGATTCATTTTGGTGCGATGGTACATGAGTGGCACATAGGCGGACTTAAGAGGGCCCTTCCCGGCGCGTCTATCGTCAACGCGAGCATGGTCAAAAAGCTTGTTGTTTCATCCAGAGCCACAGCGGCGATTTTCTTTCAACTCCCCCGTCTTACCCCGCCCCGACCCCGCACAACTCGTCTCCCGCGCACCTCATACCGCCTAACGCGATGACATTGAACGAAAAATAGTGTTCGAAAATTAAATTAATTATTTATTTTATTTTATTTATTTAATTTAGTTATTTTCTAAATAAATACCAATCACTGTCCTTCGCCTATTATTATCATTCCGACTGATTCATCTGTAATCATTAATCTGGTTTTAAAACTCTCACTAATGATATTTGGATACTCATGCATAACATCGTAGGCCACAATAATTATGTTCTTTATCTGTGACATCAAAAACTTACACTTGTGTCTATAGTTAAGTTAAAGTATTTTTACGCAATAGACAAGAATTTGAACGAAGTAAGAATCACCAAAGAAAGCAAAGCTAAGAATTCAAATTTTTGACAGTTTTAACTTCAAGCTATTACTAAACTACAGAATTAAAAAACCGGCCAAGTGCGAGTCGTATTCGCACGCACACAGGGTTCCGTAGCATCAAACAATAAAATAAACATATTTTGAAGGCTCAATCGTATGTTGTACTGTTTTACATTCAACAGCAAAACTAAATTCGTTTTTTATGGTAAGACTCACATTTTACCACTTTGGATGTGTCTATCTTTCAAACGATTGAATTTGTGATAAAATGGTTTTAGGAACCTCAATGTCATTTTTAAAGGCCTATCTATAAACAAACACCCCGCACGTACGAGTATAAGTTTGATGAAAAAAATATTTTATAGTTTCAGTTCCATGTATGGCCCTTAATCTTTTTTTTTTTAAAGAATCGTAATTCGGTTCACAGAATACATCTACCTACTAAGTTTCAACTATTTAGTCCAAATATTTTCGGAATAAAGTGGATGTGATATACACGGACAGACAGATATAACGCATCTATAAGGGTTCCATTTTTTGCTAGTCAAACTCAAACTCAAAGCATTTATTTCAATTAGACCATTACAGGCACTTTTGAAAGTCAAACAAAAAAAAAAAGCTAAGCTACAGTCACAGTCACAAGGCATAATAACTTGAGAAAGTACTGTAGTTGCACATTCCGAAGCGTAGATCTCTATGGAGAAGAATGGGCAAGAAACTCCATGGACACTCTTTTTAATCAAAATATTGTTACAATTCAGCTACGGAACCCTAAAAATCTTATCTTAAGTAATTACTTTGACTTGTTTATAGATACGGTTGTCAGACATCGTCATAAAATTCCACAGAACTGACAACCCTAAAACGGGTGTTATTTAATCGATAGTTAACTTGTAAAGCTCGGTTTACTTAGGACTAGTTGTTGTAATGAAAAGATAACAGTCCGCAAGTGTCCCATGAACTTACTTCAACCATGGGGACTTGTACTTGTGATGTCTTGTACTTACATTAAGTTATAAGTAAGTGTTGTGTGTTGGGTTTGGCAGTCCTACTTCTGAACCTCTAAGGCATGGAACTTAATGTATGGTACCACCATTTTATTGCTCAATATAATGCATTGTTCAATGTGCTTTACCATTTAGGGTTAGTATTGGAGATAGCGCAATGACTAATCAAAAACTTGAGCGAAATTCAACTTTATTGCATATAATTATTTTTTTGCACCTGTGTAGTAACAAATATTCTAATGAAGAACTGTCCGTAAGTCTTGTTCAAATTGAAACTTATGAACCGTCAATGTCAATGCGTGAAAATAAGTGATTGTCTGACAATCACTTATTCAACCACATTGTGCAATCAAAAACATGCTTTAACTTATTGTACTTAGGAGTCGGGACCGCCAAGGTATTTTTAAGAAGACATTATTTTTTCAATAGAAAAACTTCTCTTTCCACTAAGACAAATTGTAGACCTTCTTTCCCTGTCCTCCCTAACTTCAACAAACTTAAATCAAAAGAACACCTACCTTCTATTCATGTAACTACTACGTATTTCGGCGACTCTGTACTAAAAACACATGGCAGCTCACAAGCCCCTTACAGGCATCTTGTAACAAGTTTAGACGATGTAACGTGCGACTCGTGTAAGTTTTAATCGCTCGAAAACTTTCGCTACGTCTCGCACGTCTCACTTCGAGACAGGATACGAGTTTTTATTTTAGCTTAAAACAGGATATTTGTATTTCCTGTTTCTGTATTATGATACCGAAATTGAAATTAACATCGCGAAAACACTGCTCCAGTTATTGGTGGCTGATCCGAATACAGGCAGGCACTTCGCTTAGCTTAAAGCTTGACGTTTAAACGCCAGACGTTTAATGGCCAAATTGAAAAAACTGCATGGTTTGACTTTGTTTTGTATTATTCATTTACCACTGCTCTCAAAACGGTGAAAGAATACATTATGCGAAAATTTTCATACAATGTCCAAGAACCGAAAATTCGAAGATGTGTGACTCATTCAACCCGCACTGAGCCTGCATGGTAGATTATGATCCACTCCCTCTCACAGAAATAAAAGGCCTGTGTCTTTCCAGCAGTGGGCAAGTTATGGACTGATTTTACTATGTGAGACAATGCTCCAACGCGCATATGCTGCATCTACGCGTCTGCTTTTATCAGTAACTACAAGTGACGTGTATTCGTCGTCGGGTTCACACTTCATCATTCTATGCCCTTATCCCAATTCATTTGCGGTCGGCGCAGTATGTCTTCTTCTTCCATACTTCTCTATTACTCGTCATATTTTCATCTCTTGTCCGGTACACTCTTACGCTGGACAGATTCTCAGTACAAAGACACATCAACCTTTTTCTTAATAAAAGAAAAGGACGAGCTTTATGGTGTCAGTCAAGCTCTGTCTTGGAGATCTTTTCTCGGAACAAAGTTAAAAAAAGACATTATTTTGAAAAAATGGTACCTATAACAATTATTAATCTTAAAACCAATTTATTCCGGGATCACCAATAACAACACCTATAACAGTCCATAACAAATAATCTACCAATACAACACCAGCATCGAAACCACAGAACATTTCCATAAAACCATTGTGCCGAATAAATAAAATGTGTTATGATAGTTGACAACACGTAATCGGTGCGATACAACTCCCACTGCAACGTCCCGATAACGCTCCAAAATTAATATTAAAATCACTGTAAACAATTGAATGTTGTTGTGTACAGTCAGCATCAGAAGTAGATTAACACTACTCAAAGTTTCAAAGCAGGTTTTTTTTAATAAAAACATGTTAGATATTACTCGTTACTAACAAAGTATTGGGAATATTTTAAAGAATTATTCTTCTGAAACATTAAAAATAATTGCTGGAGTCCTGTACCTACATCAAATATTTAAAATTCTACTTCTGTTGCTGACCGTACTTATGAAAAATATTTTTTTTGTGGTGGGGATAGAGAGCAACTATGAAATTAGCCCAAGACTACCGTCTATGGTCTCCTATACACTAAGTACTAGCATAAGCTGCCTGAAACGTTACCATTGCTGGAAAACAGGCGTCCTCCTTCTGGAAGGAACCCAATGCACAATAAGTAAGTAAAAGTACGAAAGTACGCAATTATGTTACAAATAAATCGATGGCTTGTAAAGCCAAGCCAAAGGCCCATGGGTGGCATAAAAACTCTGACACCAACTTAGGCACTAACCACACGATAAAGAAGAAAGGAGTTACACATCAATAATACACTCAAACCCAGGAAATCCAAAGCAGTTCAAAGCCGACCAACTCCAAAGGTTTTTATTCTCTCTTACAACTAAACAAACAGCTCCATCCCTTTTAATTAACTCCATCAAATTACCCTTTTTTAATTCCCATTCCCGGTATTTATCCTTTAAGGATAATGATAGGGTTGCCATCAGTATCTTGGCTGAGCTATATGCTGGGTATGGGGCGGTCCCTTGCTCCCTCTTTAAAGGGTTTCAATGTTTATAACCAGTACTCTTGTTTTACGCTTAGCTTTTAACTTTAATCTTAGTCGTTACAGTCTATTTGTTTTTGTGAAATGAATTTGATCTTGGGTATTTTTAAGAGAAGTCAAACTTACCTTTTTATATTAATTTGTATTCTCGGAGACAATTGAATCATACTTAAATGATATGGAAAATAATTATTTTATGAATAAATTAATTTTTAATCCACCTTCTAGTCGTCCTCTTCCTCCCCTTGTCCCATTCTACTCGGGGTCGGCGCAACACGTTTTCTTCTTCTATTCTCCCCTGTCAGACGTCACAGCATCATTTACTCCTTTCTCTTTCATATCATTCCTCACACAATCCATCCATCTTTTCTTTGGTCTTCCGCTCCCACTCCATCCATCAACATTCATCATATCCCTCTTTTAAAAATAAAAATCAATCAATCAGCCTTCTAGTACAATTAAAAATAAAAACTGTTATATTTAACTTATCCATAAAACTGAACTGCATCCTGAACGGCAAGCAATTTTCATATCCACTCTTAAATTCCGTTTACCCACAATACCCCATGGAAATTCGCCCATAAAATTTTATAAATATCTCCCCCGCTTCCGATTACAGGCATAAAAGTTGCCTTTCCGTCAATCAAAATGATTATAGCGTTATATTACGAGCAGATGCAGTCTGCCACGAAGCGATCGCAAGGTCGGTGCATGCCAGGCCAATTTCATTATGCAAATTCATATGAAATGTACGCGAAACACGGAGCGTATAGCGACTTAATTGATGAGCAAATTTACATGCTAATAAAACGTTGTCTCACTCGGTAGGTGGAAACAGAAGGCAGACTTTCCCTATACATAGATAAGTGAGTATACCGTGCAGTGGAAATACGAGGCATTTGTCACAGCAAATCTGTTATTGAGAGATACGACAAAAATTATGATACATGTTTCTCGATACCCTAATATGCGTTAAAATACTTATGAGTATCTGGCAATGCCTCTAATTAAAATGCTGAACAAATACAAACATGGTCAGAAATACGAGTTTTTGTCGTCCATCGTCAGCCTTTGGCGATTATCACAACGCCGACACCCAACCGCGCCGAACGACGTACATACCGCTTCTCCGCGCGGTGCACCGCCTCAAAATCTTCGCCGCCTCCATTCGACCCCGCCGACGAGCGTCACTCTGTGAGAATCAACTATTCATTTTTAATTAGACAAGTTTACAGGAATAGATTCCAATTATATGCCTTTGGCAACTCTGATCCGACAGCCATCCGCAATCGTCGCTCCACCTAGCTTGAAGGCACGGTCCATGAATATCCGAATTTCAAGTTGTAAGCCTTCTGCACATACATCTACACGATAACGTAACGTAGTATCGTAGATTCAGTGTAATTGCAACGAAAACCCGATAATGGTGCCTGATAAGAGAGGTACGGAGCATGATTCTGTGAGGGTTTAATTACGCGCACAATGGTTAATGACGTCGCATGTATGCGGAGTCATTAAAATTTTCATACTTTTTCCCTGGCATTGCTTTTGAAATTCGTTTTTCATAAAATTCGGAATGGTTGCCTGTGGGCTTCAGGGAGTTTATATTTCGTGTGCTCATAAGAGGGATATTTTAATTGTAACTACACAGTAGACTCGTTGTTTTTAACATTTCTTAATTTAGGAGCAAGATGGATGGTAGGCCAGTTTCTTTTACTAACTGCATTCTCAATACAAGTTTGACTTTTCTAACTGCTGAATTAATTACTTATTAGTTATTAACTTGTGAAGCTGGTGGCTAAATAAAAACGGCCGCACAGGTTGATCTTCAGGTTAAGCCCCGCTTGCCGAGGTCGATCTGTGGATGGGTGACCATACTGGACTTCCTCCGCGCCTCAGAAAACACGCTGAACCGTTGGTCTCTGCTGTTATTTGCAGATCTTTGACAATCGTTACAGGTAGTCTGTAGCCCGAAAATGTGATCCAGTCTTTCCAAGGGTTACTTTATTACCCAGCACGTATGTACTAACTGGGTTGTGGTCAGATAGGCAATCGCTCCATGTAAAAACCGACGTCCGTCGTGGAGGCCGACCTCAACATATGTAGTTGGGAAACGGCTAGGCAAATGACAATTAGTTATTAACTTTTATTTTCCGAAACATTGACATCTTTAGTCTGAGCATCAAAATTATCACTTAACCCTAAATCTAGCGGACCTGTGGACGGTGAGCTATGGGCTAGCTCGCCGTCCGTCCGTCTTATGACGACAGGCCGTGTCGACGGCGCGTTCGTGTTCCACGCGCGCCTCAAAGAGAGTCAGCAAACAGGAAGGGGTCCGTAAGGGCCGACGCCTGCCAGGGTTGCGGGACTGTTCGAAAGAGATACCGCGGCCCTGGAACATAAAGGGCAAAGGAAGGAACATGGATGGGTTTTAGTCAGTAGAAGTCTGACACTCCCTCCTGCTCAGCCCAGAGCGGGAGGGGTTATTTGATGATTTCCCATCGGTAAAAAAAAAGAACCCTAAATCTACACCACTGGATATATCCCTGAAGCATCGCCACACGTTCACGTTCTACATCCAGCTATACAATAAAACTTATTCTACAATAATTAATTACTATGTAACATCCTACAAGAAACCGCCGTATCTAACCCGGCGTTAAACTCAAAGATAACAAGAAATCAAACAAACACAGCTAACTATAGTTACAGACAAGATTAAACAGATTTACTCTATAGAAACTAAGGATTTAACTAAGACTCGCTTGATTCTAACCGACGTTGAAGTTCTACAGTAAATGAAGTGCAAATTGTTTGTGAACTACGTTTGTTTCTTCTGATCGATACCGCTGGATGAAGCGCTTGTTCTGCTTAATTGTACGAACAGTGGTCTGGAATTGGAAGTTTAGTGAGCAATGGAAGATTGTCGATGAAGAAGCAGAATTGAGTTAACTATCTATACAAATAAATAAAACTTAAGTGTCTGTTTGTTATACTAAAATAACAGCTTTTTACTGAATGCATATGAAAGTAGGTATATATACGGTACATTATGACAAAAACACATTTTTTTTTCAAGTTTTGTGTCTTTCTGTTTGCTCCTGCTAATCTCCGAAACGGCTGAACCGATTTTGACGGGACTTTTACTGGCAGATAGCTGATGTTATAAGGTCTAACATAATTTTAATTTAGAAAAATATTAGGGTTCCGTGCAAAAAAAAATTAAAATCCTTTAAATTTTAACAAAATCCGTTTCAAAAACGGAAGTAATATTTTTTATAATAATTTACGCAAACGAAGGTCGCGGGCAACAGCTAGTACATAAATAAATATTGAACATAACATTCGACCCGACACGATACGACGACGATGGCAAAATGCCACTGACTTCCGAAAGTCAAGTTATTTTAGACTTTTTTAGTGTTTTTTGAGAAGTAGGTTTTGTTTTCGCAGTTAGTTTTTTTATTTTATCCTTTTTAGTTGTAGTATACCACACAAATTCTTGTCATGAATTAATTTTTACATTGTAACTAGAAGTTATTTAAAGTACTCATCAAGACGAATCATACGAGCCCAAACTCGATGAGGTTTTGTTGTTTTCTAACGGAGTTCCTATGGCCACCGTCCAGCTCCATCATCTGGATACCATTGGATTTGGTACCACTGGATACCATTTAGTACCAAAGTACTCGTCAAGACGAATCAAACGAGCCCAAACTCGATGGGATTGTGTCATTTTATTACGGACTACCTGTGACCACCTTCCAGCTCCATCATCAGACCCTGGGTACCATCTAGAGACAAAGTACTCGACAAGATGAATTATACGAACCCAAACTCGATGGGGTTATGTCGTTTTATAACGGAGTTCCTATGGCCACCTTCCAGCTCCATCATCAGACCCAGGTTACCATTTAGAACTAAAGTACTTGTCAAGACGAATCAAACGAGTCCAAATTCGACGGCGTTGCGTCGTTTTATTACAGAGTTCCTATGGCCACCTTCCAGCTCCATCATCAGATCAGCTCCATGTCATCATAATATTGCATTGTCTCGCGATATACACATGCGTGCAAAATTTCAGTTCAATCAGAAATCGGGAAGTGTGTCAAATTTAACTAGCAAGTATCACGCGAAATACAACCGAATTGAGAACCTCCTCCTTTTTGAAGAAAGTCGGTTAAAAAGAGAAAATATTTCAGTGACTTTAGCCCACAGAATAGACGCAAATTTTGTCTATTCCGTGGTCTAGCCAATAGTTAAGTTAGTTGAGTCTAATTATGTACGTCAGTTCACAAATCTCACAACTTTTAGTCTGCTAAGTGCTTCTTAGTCGAGATAAAATATTAAACTTAACCTTTAGTGCTAATTAACTGATGCTCAACAAAAACGAACTTCTTAGTCATGATGAGAACACGACTATTACAATTTTAATTTTCTTCAAAACCCTTTTTCTACTTAACTAAAACGTAAGTAATTAAGGCCTAGTAGAAAACTACCATCCCGAAGAGCATAAATTAAATTAAACATCTAAAATTATTTCATTCACTGCTATTAAAATTATATTAGCGCCGCTCAAAACTTTGCATATAAAATGAAAAGTTTTTAATGCTTGGTATTATAATTAATTAATAAACGAACACACTTCTGCCGAGCTTGTTCGAGTCGGTTCAGTTTCAATTTCAAACAATAATTAATTATGCAAACATTTGCAGAACTCAATAGTTTAAATGAATGTCTTTTTCCACAGGCTTTTCAAACTAACCAACTTTTGGCTTTTTTTTTGTAACAGTATAAATTAAGTGTAGGTTTCTTCTTTATTTAGATGGATTTATTTTTCACAACAAAACTAAAAAGAAGCTACCTGGTTACTTTAAGCAATTGGTTTCCTGCCTTTACGATTTTAACTATAACATATTTGAACTATAAAAACTCTTCCTTGACGCTTCATTACGGTATCAGTTCGAACATGTTACAGTTCAGTTTGAATATATTCAAATAACCGTACCAGTTGTTCTAAAGTTCGTGTATCTCAAACATGTACCCAATTGAATAGGGTATGCACGAAATACAACACTTATTTTATTTCTTAAAAATGCCCATAAAAACATTGCGGTACACTTGTTTAATTCAGTAATACAACACTTTTTTTACAATTTAATATTTTATGTAGCGTGTTTTTGGTGAAACGGAACGCAAACACAAAACGCATCGATTCCGGTAGTGACTTCAAATGCTATGTATCAAAGAAACACTTTCAGTTGAAAAGTACTTAAAGTTTCACTAAGATTTTACTATAATAATGTTATTGCAATTTTTGCTTTAATAAAGCGTTTACAATATAGTAAAACTATTCAAAAAATTAGATTTAAACAAGGCAGGCGTAAAGGAAATTGACATCAAGACAGTCATGGACGTTTGAACTGTCGTAGAAAATTGTAGGAGTTTAATATTTTTTTTGTGCAACAAGCAGTAGTTGAAATTAACTTTTAATTATTTTCTTGGGTTGATAGTACTGCATTTTATTGATTAAGTGAAAAAAGAATTAAATGCATATTCCGTATTGCCAAAAAGCATATTATTTACCGTTCAAATGCCTATTCTCTCTCTCTCTTCTTCAACCTCTGGCCACCCAGTGCTGAGTGTAGGTCTCTACCAAATCTCGCCACTTTTGACGGTTTTATGTCATGGAGATCGTTGATCGTTCAAATACTTATTAAATCCGGACAATCCATAGACAACTTCATGTCAATTAATGGAATCCGACTATTTACCAAAACTTTAGGATAGGTCCTTAGGGACATCACAATCAAGCTTAACCGGCGAATCGATAATCACGGATGTAATTAGTTCACAGATGAAAGCGTTTCCTCCCCGGATAATCCCTTGGTCGCCATCTTACGACACCCATGGGGACAATGGGATAGTCCGGATGGCCGCTCGTGACCAAACACTAAGGAAACCAAACACTACAGTTAATAGCTCTGGGTCTTTGTGTGAATGTGTGATTAATATTTTTGTAGCAGAGAATGGCTTGGTTTAATAACTATCGGTTTTTGGACCAAGTGTTGGTGGGTTTTTCCACCCAATATTTCTCAGAGCAGGGACGGAGTCTGGAATTGTGCCCGGTTGATGGCAGAGGGCTCGCCCCCTATTACATGGGACTAAAACGTAACTGGTGAAATGTGGGTGTGCCATTTAGGTACACCTCAGCCTAACCCTTCGGGCATTACAGGCGTTGTGTTATATTCTGCATGTGAACTCAAAAGAATCTTTAAAAGATGTTTTTTTAAATCTCTATCTTGTATACTTTGCAAGTCTTTCTTCGTGGTAAAATGCTCAGTGGCTGTTTAGGTCATATAACGATGATCTGGATGTTCCAAGAACAAATACCTACTAACATAAATAAGTATATAATACAAAAAGGTGCGGGATAAAATCAGAGATGATTAGATCAGAATATTACCGAACAAATCTTCACAAAAAAAAACCTAATCGCGGTTTATTTGAACAATAACCTCATACCTTCCACACTTACAAAAACAAAATTAAAACAATAATTCTGAGTTCATTACTTTTTAATCAAAATCTCGTTAGCGGCGAGGACAGGAGATGAGGCCTAGATTGAATCAACAATGTTCCCGCCTTCAGGGAATTAGGGACTAGTCAACATCTCTGGGTGGTGGAGCCTCTAATTATTCATATTGTTAACTTTATAATACCCTGGTACCGGCGCGTGTGACACAGTTACAAAACCAGGTTGAAACTGATATGGTTTTTGATTTAATTTTAAACTGGGACAGACATGATGGCTTTGGAAGGTTGTAGATGTTGCCTAATACATAAAAAGTATGTTTTCTTAAAAGTCCACCAGCAGTGCTGTATTAATCTTTTGGTGTTTGAACAAAAAAATCTTGGAAAATAAATTCCTTCTTAAAACATTATTTCTGTAACTACAGACAATCACGGAAGATATCCCGTAAGTGTAAGTTTATGTGTAGGTGTAAACCGTGAAAGTTTAAAACAGCGATTAATAATACTTTTACTAGTCTTCTATTTTAATGTGTTTTGAATCAGGCTCTAGGGCCCACTTTGTGTAGGATAGTTAGATAAACAGTGTTATGCCCACGCTCTGTCGTACAGAAATCTTATATCTAGTAATGTCAGTTCCAGACAAGGTCGTTTGTAAGTAGCTCATCTTTTACTAAAACTATAATTATTATAATTGTTGGAGGTCAAAGTCTAGCCAGTACCTGTCGTTAATATTCTTCGAGGCCAAATGCTAGCTTATCAAAGTTTAAGAAGTTATTATAAGGTACAATTATAAAGTACAAAGCAGACACCCAGTGACAGCAGCGTCATGACTGGTTGCTATGGCAACAAACAGCGTATGCTCTGTGCAAGCAGCAATGTGGCTACGGTCTTTTACAGCGAGTTTAGGACGGCTTTACATACGGCTTTACCGTTATGTTTTGTGACTGCGCGATCACCTTCGAAATATTACTTGTAACCCCATTTATTTAAACATCGTCCCCATTCTCCTGCCCTTATCCCAATTCATTTGGGGTCGGCGCAGCATGTCTTCTTCTGTCCGTCTTTATTACTCGTCATCACATCAGACACCTCCTTTCGTGCATACAGTCACACAGTTCATCCATCGTTTCTTTCGTTTCGTTTTCATCGTTCCTCTACTCTTATACTCATCCTCATTCATACTCAAAACTTTGCTCCTCAACATTTTCCTCATTCCTCCGTATCACATGCCCATACCAAGCCAACCTAAAACCACTCACCGGCGCCACTTTCAGACTTTCTCTTATGTACTCATTTCTTATTTTATCCATTCGTTTAACACCACACATCCCCTTTAGCATTCTTATCTCGGCTACATGCAAATGCCTTTCATTCATTCCTTTTGCCCAATTGCTCAAACATAGTTTAACAAATTAAATTGTCCAAACACAGTACATTACATTACATTAAATTTAAGATTTTTTGTAACTTAGGTAGGCCTTTGGTACGGGATGCAGCTTGCGTCGACGCCCTTGCGCCATCCCATCTTCCTAGCACGGTGGGTTGTGCTGGAACGGCTGCTGCAGATGCTGAAACCCTCAAACAGCGCAAATACAATAACTTAATTGGTAGTTATGTGTTTTGGAATTGAAAGACTTGTGCCACGTGGGCCGAGTTGGTCAACTCTTCACGTGACCAGATCGCTGACCTTTTTTTTGGCCAAAGAACCAGCTTTGCCATCCAACGTGGCATTGCAGCCAGCCTTCTGGACACCCTTTCTGTTGACAGGGATGTGGACTTTTTTTTTGACGCCCTGTAATTTTTTCCCATTTTTATAATTGTAGTAGGTACCTACATTTTTAACTATATTTATAGTTTGTAATGTAAGTACATAAGCAAAATAAAAAAATACAAGCACCAGCATGATTGTTGACCCCAAAATATGTATACAATAGTAGCTAATATATTTCCGTTACATAAGACATTAAAAGCAAAGGCGTTTATTAAAGCGTAATAAGTTAAAATGAAGGGGTTCTTCGCTGCCCAGAGTAATATAACAGCTGGCGGCGATCCAAATTGCAACCCTCAAGTGCCTCTACTTTAATACCCACAAAACATTATGAAAATGAAAGAAAACCCTATGTTGGACGGATCAAATTGTAAGACTAACAGCTTTATTATATTCACGATTTGGGCTTTCCAATTGTTATTATTTGTAATAGTGACCAGTATCTGTCAGCTGTCATAGACATGTAAACAGTCCTATATTTTTCGCCTGGTAACATTGACAGATATCCGTCACTAAAGTAGTTTTCGACTAATTTCAAATAATATTGTTTTAGGCTGTATAGAATTGAGACTTCGGCCACCATCATTTTTGAAGGTGTGGCAGTTTGACTTTTGCTCATTTTTGCACGGCACTTGAAATTGAACCGTTGAATAGAGCGTTGATATTTTAACTGTGAGAATTATATCGAAGAATATCCATACAGTCGTCGTTTTATTTCTGAGTTGAGGTTGAGTTTCTACAAAATGGATCGGTTGAATTTCGACTGAATTATTATATTGTAATGAGTTTTAATATGTTGTAAAAAAGAGTATAGAATTTAGATAACTTGGTCCAAGGATTGCCAAATGACGAAGTTTTGTTATCATTTAAAGAATACGTTTAGAAAACCTGTATAACATTTATTTTTGAAGCCGAAATAGCAATTAGACATGTTCACTTTCTCATACCCTATTCTATGGTTATGGTGGATTCAAAAACCGCTTGCAACGACTTTCAGTAAAGGTTTACCCAACAAGTTTCTCATAAGTCAATCTATCCGTTTTTTAGTAAAGAACCTCAAAGCTCTTCACAACGCGGTGCCCAGTATCCATTAACTTTTTAAAAACAAAACCGAATGGTCGCAGTAACTCGCGGTGCAAAGGGTGCGTTTTCGTGCAAACAGGGTTTTGTAACTTCACCTTAAATAAAAATGGCAGGATTGTACCAACAAAATGAACAGTGGTTCTTCTCTTCGGACGTAGGTGTGCCTTAAATGCAATCAGAATATGAAAGAGCCAAGAACTTTCCTAAAAGAAAAAAAAAAGTTTTTGGCGGCAACTTATGTTTTTTTTGTGAACTGGCTGACAAAAATCTGATCTGTTAGAGATCAGGGGGCCTAAAATGGCCGCTTTAGCAGAAATATAAAGTAACCATTTTACGAATTGTAACGTAATTCATAATATTATCCTATTATGATTCTGCTAAAGCGGACATTTTAGGTCCCAAGATTTTTTTCAGCTAGATCACTCACAATTCGCACAAATGTGGAAGCATAGCGGTTCGTTCGTTCGATTTTTGTCGCATTCTTGCTTTCATAAACTCCCTCTGTAACCAAACTTTCAGTACATAGGATCCGTTGCAGCTTAGTCCTGTAACTTATCCCATAAATACCAGCGTTACAGCTATGCATTCAGTCTCCAGGGCACACACCAAACTTTGCCACGACCAGATATTTTTGCGCACTTTTTTACACATTTTTTGTTTGAATTTTAGGCTATAGACCAGGGTACCTTGTTTCATTATTTTGTTAGCTTAGCATTTAATATGCCTGGAGAACTTATCCTACTATATAATATCACGCCTGTGATCCCCGAAGGGCTAGGCAGAGGTGTACCTTACGGTATAATTATCACGGAAAAGTGAAGCCAGCAGTGAATTCCACAGACTGGCCGTTCACACTATAAATGTGTAAGCATAGCGCTTCGTTTGCAATTCTGCAATTCTCCCATTTTAGCGGTCTTCTTATTAATACTGTTGGGACAGAGGATGTCCCTCTGTGACGAATGGACTATAATCCACCACACCGGTCCAGTGAAGGTTGGTGGATGTCACATTTTTAATCCCCGAAGGGTTAGGCAGGGGTACACCTAATAGTACACCTACATATCGCCAGTTATGTTTTTAAGGCCCATGTAATAGGGGGCGAGCCTATTGCCATCAACCGGGCACAAAACCAGACTCCTTGGCTGCTACTGAGAAATCACTGATAGATAAACCAATAACACTTTGCCTGACCTGGGAATCAAACCAGAATGCTCAGCAGTTGCTCTTGCGACCACTAGACAAACGTGGCAGTCTTAACCTACTAGGAACTTATCAAATCAAATCATTTGTTTTGCTTAAATATGGATACACATGAGGATCGAAATATGGAATACAACAATAGGGCTCAGGCCCATATCCTACCCTAACAGGTGTGCAAATTAGTACATGCTATAATTACATTTTATACTTGCTAAAAAAAACTTGGGGTATTGGAATGTCAATAATTAAAAACAAATGACAGCTTACAGACTTCAGAAATCAAATTAATTACATTTATACGTACAGTTTAGAGATGTCATACTGTATTTTCTAAATAGAATCAAGTAGGGCCAGCCTATTGCCATTAACCGGGCACTAATCCAGACTGTGGCTTTTACCTAAAACATCCTAATAGAAAAACCCAATAACACTTCGCCGGACCCGGGATTTGAACTCAGGACAACATGTTAAGCAGTGGCGTTTGTGACCACTAGACCAACGGGGCAGTTTAAATAAAAAATATATATATTTATTTATTGTTCATTACCACGTAGGTTACGCGCTACGAGGCTTTGTAGCAGCCTGCTACGGAGCTACGAGCTACGCGCTACAGACCTGCAACTCCTTCAAACAGAAACCCCTTCAACTTTACTTAGAAAAATACTATAAATATTGCAGCTTTTAGAATCGTTTTTAAACAACAAACCAAAAATTTTGAAAAGCTTGGAGTATTTTTTTTTTATTTATCGTACCTTTTTTGTCTTCAATTTCTCAAGAAAATTATGTTAAATCTAATTCACTTGAGGATATCAGACAACACTAGTAAAATATTAACCACGTCAAGAAGAATAAAGGACGATAGAAATATGCCTAAGTAGTAAGTCCTTTTAGAGCTAAAAATGCGAAATAAATAATTCTTAAAGAAAATATCAAAGAACTGTTCAGAAAAACGTTTTATTTTTACGATAATCTACTAAGAACTCTCGTATTTTAAAGGGATCTCATCATTTATTAATTTAATCGGATTAAGTAATTCAAGTACAACTTGGGTATCATTAAAATTATAATAGGAAAATATTATTTTACTGAACAAAAACGTCCATCAGTTTGTTTATTTTAATTAGAAGGGTTAAACATCATTTAAACTTTTAGATGTCTGAATAAAATAGTGCTTTTTCATCATAATTTAAAAATATAATTTAATTTTGAATTTATGTGAACATTAATACTTATAATTAAAAATAAAGTTGAATATGAAATTTGTTGACCTGTTATTTTAATCTATACTAATATTATAAAGAGGTAAAGTTTGTGAGGTTGTAGTATGTAATCTCTGGATCTACTGAACCGATTTTGAAAATTCTTTCTCTAATAGGAAGCTACATTATCCCCGAGTGCCATAGGCTATATTTACAATGTGCCGGTGGGATAATATCCGACCAAAACGCGAGCAAAGCCGCGGGCAACAGCTAATTTAAATTAAAGTTATAACAATCGTGACATAGAATCACTCGAAGAAAGCCCAATTCTGAACAAAGCGAAAAACGTCAGACACGAGGGAAGAAGAAGAATAAGATTTTACTGAAAATGATTCTCCTCTCTAATTAAAAACGTCTGAATAACCAATTTTAATAAACACCAATATTTGCACGAGTAAATCCGGCACCAAAATTCAATCCTGAACTCATATTTTGATTTCAACTCCAGTCCATTGACGCAAAACATTTATTTTGTAGATCACTTTGATGGAAATGATTCTCATTAACACCGAAGACAAGGCCGGAATGTTTATTGGAGAATAAATTACTAACACCCCCTTACTTACTGAACCCCTTGTTTATTCCATTCCAATTTGTGCTGTTTCGTAAAATCGATTAGACGAATCACTTTTCGTTCACTTTCGTCTTTCACTCGAAGGGTCTGAACACAAAATGAATCAAAAGTGAGAAATGAACTCATTAGTCATCCGATCCAAGGTTGTCGGATTTTGGCACTCATCATCTTGCATTAAGAAAGCGAAAGGAGCAGATGAACGTTCCTTCCCAAGCAATTTTAATGGTGTCGCGTGAACATGGAATGAAACAAAAATGTACAATCACTCTCGTGAACCGTTCACCCAAATGAAGCGTCTGATATCGGCTTACCTAACGATGATAATGCGATATTTTCGCTGATTCTCAAATATTGCAATATGTCGGCAAGGCATGCTCCTTCAGTATATTCGAGAGGAGCTTACGATGGAATGTAATAACAGAGATAGCGACGTTTTCGCGAACATAATGCGTACAATTTGAAATCGCGAAATGCCTCCGCGAGCAATTCGCAAAATATTCTTTACCGTTGTGCCAAAATATAACGGATTTTTTATTATCTTCTTTCGTATTTCGTAATCGTTGCCAAAAGGTACTTAGCCGATGTTCGTTTTCTCTTGAACTTCTTATTATCTAAGTGCTGTTATGTTGTGTAAACATTCCGAGTTATTATTCTTGGATTTTGCTGAGAAATAGGTACTCGTAGGTACCCGAAGATGTTTGAATAATTTCTATTTGATCTCTCTCTAAGCCCAGTTTTTGTATATTTCAAAGAGAATGTTACTCCATGAACCAATTACTTAACTACCTAATATTTTTTATACGAAGCTACATATTCAGAATCACAGAATAGGATGCCCATTTTCAGTAAACAACTTGAAAGCCGCAGGTTGAAAAGCATGAATGATATTTATGCAAACACAGTTGCTAAAAAATGCCCGACCACTGTCCAACTCCCGCATTCAACGGTCTTTTGACGTAATAAAATGCCAGCATTTCTCGAATTCAAAAATGACGTAGAATCCGCGACGCGATGAATATCACGGGTATTCGTAACGAGACCCCTTCATTCAATGCTGCAGGTTTATTCTATCTTGTATACCGTATTTTATACAACCCCCATTTTAATGAGGTTTCCACCGCATAAGTTCGCTTTTAATTACAGCTATCTGAAAAACTTTAAAAATAAAATAACCGTAAAATTGTGTAGCGTCGAATCAAAAGTCACGGATTTTTAATCTTGAAAATGTATTTTGTTTTCGCTTTTGCGTGTTAGTTTTTTTTAAGTATTCGTAACTTTTTTCATTATTTAAATGAAGATGCATGTTTGTTACATTTTATTTATTTACTTTGTTGCAACTTGATATTGAAAATGTCCCCGACAGACATAATTTGCTTAGTATTTTAAAGAATGCAAAATTAGCAAAGAATATGAAAGACAGCTGATGCACGTGACACACCTAATACAAAGTTGAATAAAGTTAAGTTAGTTGCTCTCGGCAAAAGATCGCATGTGAGGACATACCTATTAAACAAATATTTTATTAACTGTACAAAACATCGAGCAGCTACAAAAAACCGAGTCTCTTTACATTACAGGTCAAATAATAGCAAAAATAAATGAAAGCCGATAATTTTCTTCAGAGGGAGTTACGCCCAAAGAGCTGGTCAATAATTATTTTTCAGGTAATGTTAAGATTATAATACCTACGTTGACACTAAACATTGAAAATCGACATTACATTACATACATACAAAAATCGCAGCAATACAGCAGTTGTCGCTTTTCGTCCGCCTAGCATCAGGCTTTAATTGGAGTACAGAAAACGTTCGACGGACATGTAAGTGAAACAATAATAAAAACGAACTGCATGTTCGTTTTATTGTTACGTTGATTGGGGACACAAAACGTAAACTCAGCATCCCCAGGCAGATTGAAGGCTCCTGCAATTGCACAGAAAAACTATAAAAGCCTAGGGAATCTATTTTTTGGCTTTCTCCTTATCCTTTTTGGTGCTTGGGATTGTATTTTTAATTATTTTTATCACTACGTAATTTCTAATGCAACTCATAGAAACAATTAAATACGATCTCTTGCGTCAGAAACTTAAATCATTTATTTAAGTCATTAGCGCAATATTGTCTAGCCTCAAGGATTCTTATAGATAGGTAGTCATCATTTGCCTGACCTAACTCCGAAACTCGCTAGCCACATATCCTCAAAATAGAAAATTAAATTGTTGTTGATAAAATGTATAATTCTCGTCTCATACATATTCAACGGAATCAAGCTCTCGTTCACAATCATTTTGGTACAAAACTTTTGTTTGTTTTATTTTATTAAAGTGCACACTGAATTTGGCGTTGTAACAGGTAAATGTTCCAGCGATATTTACCTCCGTAAAACACAAGTATAAGGAATATTGGAAGGATACCTTATAAGTTATAACCAGTGGTGCTTAAATATTAAACAATAGGAAAAACCCGGCGCATGTTTCCAATAATTCCACGGCAACAATAAATCCTTGACAATCACGCGAAAAAAACGTGGCTTTTTGTATCCCGCCCCTCTCAAATTATCTACCAAACTTGATTTATAGACCGAACAAAATATTTTTGTATTAATAACATCAAATAAATTGTACAAGCGACATGGGAACGAAGTTTATTTATTGCTTCGCCATAACTGAGCAAGTTGCCCCATAAATTGAGAGTCCCTTAACATCGTGGGACACTTTGTGCATCCCGTCTGTGTAGGAACTTTTTAACAAGCTCACTAAGATTTTTTATGGGCTGGCAAACCGTAAATGTATTCATGCCTTTTATACTTTAACTGTACGTGACTTTTGGGAAGTTTTGAATGCGGAGAACTGTAATGTTACGGTATTGCGGTAATGTGGGTTTGAACAGTGTATGCTGCAGAATTAGCAATAGTTATAGTGCCAACTATGAACTAAAGAAAATGAATGATGTTGTTTCAACGGAAGGCAATGCCATGCAACTAGGACTGATTTGTAATAGACTGGGAAGATTTTTTTCCATAACAATGCAGCTCATTCTTCTTTATCGTGTTGTGTGTGTATCGTGTGTCGTTAGTGCCTAATCTGGAGTCAGAGTTTTTATGCCGCCCATGGGCCTCTGACTTGGCTTTACATGCCGTCGAGAAATATCTTTATGCATGCTAGTTTTCCCACGATGTTTTCCTTCACCGAACAAGTGATAATTATACAATACGAACATGAATCTGAAAATAAGCTATATGTTGCTGATTTGAGTGATTTAATTACTTAGCCATTGATAAAACACAGCGTTTAGTTACTTTGGCTACAACCAGAATTCAATAACTTTAAAATCCTTTTTAGTACCAAATAAAATACTGGTCACGGTTTAACTTTTCACGAGAAAAATACGGTACGAAATAGCATAGTGGCTGAAGAACAAGCTTACTCAGGAACCGATATTGGCTTACCGTTGGCTTGGCTAGCAGCTAGCTCAATAATCTTACTACGGAAGACTGCGAGTAGCGGACTAAGCGCTAAGTCTACTGAAAATTGAGCTTTTTTAAGTGGTATTATACTGAGCAGAGATATATTTATGCTTTGCTTATTCACAGCGAGTAAACTGCGATATGCGAGTTTGAACATAGGAGTAAACTTTACTTTGTGTAAATTACCCATATTTCACTACCTATGCTATCAAAAAGGTAAAGGACAACAGCATGAGGTAGGTAAGTATGTTCTCGAACTAATATCTATATCTTCTGCTGCTATAGGAATCCGGTTAGTCAAAACTATGAAACATTTCTATCTAAATTGGAACAGTTACTTGAACAGTTTTTTGCTAAAAAGTGCATTATTTGCGGGGATTTTAACATCGATTTATTGAAAACTGATATAAAAGCTACAAAATTTTTAACTCTACTAACTTCTTACAACTTTAGACCTATTTTTAATGAAGTAACCTATAGACGGAATAATGCCCAATCATGTATAGATAATTTTTTGACGAATATACCGGAAAATTGTATCAATGAACAGTTCGTTGATCACAATTGCTTGGCTGACGGACATGCAGCGTTGTTTTGTGGCCTAAAAACCGAAAAAATAAGAATAAATGATGCTTAACATCTTTTAAATATCGATATCAGACAGTTCAATGCGAGGAATTCAGAAGACTTCAGTCAACGTTTACTGAATATTAACTGGATGGAAGAAGGGATTAATGGATTTTTAAAAAAATTTGGACAAACATACTGCGCTAGTTTTAAAAAGAAAAATAAAAGGGTTAATATTACAAAATGTCATAAGCTACCCTGGATAACAAAGGGAATAAAGGTGTCCAGTAAAATGAAACGGTTCCTACTCCAAAACATAAATAATATGACTTCCACAGAGGATATAAGAACGTACACAAAAAAATACATTAGAATATATAAACTAGTCTTAAAAAAAGCAAAGAGGATGGCAGTCAGGAAAGAAATTAAAAAAGCAAATATGTCATCAAAAGCTATATGGCGTGTGATAAATAGACATAGGAATGAAGGATCTCGACGAGGCGGTAATAAAACTGTGCTTCTTAAAATTAATAACACAGTTATATCGAATCCCCAAGAAATAGTAGACATTTTTTCTAATAATTTTGACAAAGCCGAGCTAGTTAGTAATATTGACACTTTTAAACAAGCTTTAAAAACCTTGCAAGATAATGTCAACCGAGTGAGCGTAGAAATGAGCTGCGATCAAGTAACAGCTTTTGAAATAACAAAAATTGTCAATGCAATGGAAAATAAGAAATCCTATGGTCATGATGAAATACCAATAAAAATAATAAAAGATCATATTGTCTTATTGGCAGAACCACTAGCACATTTAGTTAATATGTGTATAGATATGAGCATATTCCCTGACCAGCTTAAAATTGCCCGAGTTTTACCTATTTACAAAAAAGGCTCCCATTTAGATCCCAATAATTACAGACCGATTTCGCTATTGCCAATAATTTCGAAAATCTTTGAGAAAATTCTTAAAATTAGGCTCCTAATGCATTTAAACCGCAACAAAATTCTAAATCATAGGCAATTCGGATATCAGAAACATGTGGGAACAAATGACGCAATAGCTACTTTAATGGAGGAAGCAATTGACAAAATTAATAAGAAACTAAAAGTTGCAGGTGTATTTCTCGATTTAAGTTCTGCTTTTGACACAGTCGATCACAAGCTATTATTGGCAAAAATGGAACACTATGGAGTTAGAGGACGGGTTTTAAAACTATTCAAATCTTATCTAGAAAATCGAAAGCAATACGTGGAAATAAAAGTAACTGAAGAAAATTGTGAAAAAGTATATAAATCGGGTCTTAAACAAATAAAGAAAGGAGTTCCACAAGGTTCGATATTAGGACCAATCTTCTTCATTTTGTTCATAAATGATTTAATCAATTACATGCAAAAACATATTGATGGGCTTGTTCTTTTTGCTGACGATACGAATGCTATAATATCCGCAAATGACATAGAAACTCTGACAAATAAAGTAAACAAGGCTCTGGCTCTATTCCATTCTTGGTTCACCATCAACTGTCTTAACCTTAACATCAGTAAAACAAATGCCATGTTATTTAGAACAACGTCGAGAAATAAGGATAAAATTGACATAAATTTAAATAATGATAATATAGCCTTAGTAAATAATGTAAAATTTTTAGGTATTTACATTGATGAAAGCTTAAATTGGAAAAAGGAACTGTCAGTAATAGAAAGTTCAATTAGCTCGGCTTGCTATGCCCTTAGAAGCCTTCGAGAGGAGATAACTATCGAACAATTAAAAGTCGTATACTATTCTCTTGTGGAGTCTAGGCTGAGGTATAGTATTTCTCTGTGGGGAGGTAGTTACGCGTACAATGTTAATACAGCGTTTGTCATTCAAAAACGGGCCATAAGAACTATAGTGAGAATCCCACAGTGGGTATCGTGTAAGGAGTATTTTAAAGAACTACAGATATTGACTGTCCCGTGTTTGTATATTTTAGTAGTACTTATTGACCTTATGAAAAAGCTAAACAGGGTAGAAACAGTAGAAGAGAGACATAAGCGAGAAGCTACAAGGCGTAAGGACTTGCAGTATGACATACACCCACTTATGAAAGTGGTTAGTCATGCAGCAAGTTTTCAATCTGTCAAATTATTTAATAAACTTCCTATCGAATTGAAGACCCTATATAATTTGAACAAGTTTAAGCAGCAAGTTAAATCTTTTCTGGTGGATAAATGCTATTATGCTGTTGATGAGTTTCTCACTGACGTGTTTTAGCTAGTTGTTCAGTAATTTAATAGACTTTTTTATTTTAGTTTTTTTTTTTTTTTTTTTTAAATTTGACATAAATTAATGTAATTGTGACATTTAATAATAGACTTTAATGTTATGGACATGAAGTTATAATTTAATTGCTTGCTGTTTTTACACTTAGATACTGGACATTGTTATTATTTTATTTCTTCTTGACATGGCATGTATTTTATCTTTTCATTGAATTTTTTTTTTTTTTTTTTATTTGACTATAATAGTATTGATGTAGGTATGTGTAATGTGTTGAGCTGAATTATGTGCTTATTTAATTGATTGCGTGAGTAGATTGTAATATTCAGACACAATGTAAAAATTGTTATTGAATAAATGAAATGAAAATGAAAAATTCGAAGATATCCACACAACTGCACTAAGTCCGCTTGGTAGATTCCGCCCCACTCCCTCTCAATGAGAAGAGGCTGTGCCCCAGTAGTGGAAACATTACAGGCTGCTTATGCTAATCCGTTTATGTAATAAGTTCAATTTCCACAGTTGTAGTTGGGTTCATATTTGAATTTCGAAAACCTACGGGTAAAATGTCAAAACAACGAAAATATCAAACAATGAAACGACGAAAATTCAAAACAAAGAAAATATCGATTGTATCTTAATATCGAAACTTGATAAAGAAATGCCGAGTGATAAAAATATCAAATGATTAAAAATATCGATAGTCATTATCACATCAAAATACACAAGCAAAATAATTAAAATAAATAATTAAAATCTAACGCATTGTTTGTACATTATTATTTAATTCTGAAAATATCTGCAAAACCAAGTTATTGAAATAAAGCTACAAAAGTTTGAACTAATTTTATCCGGTATTACTACTTCAGGTTTTCGCGAGTTCCTTGCGAAGAAGTTAGGTAGTAACTACACCTGTAAGTTCATAATACTGTGCTTGACTGCTGGCTCAATTAAGATCTAGTAACTTTAGCTCAAGTAGTTTTAGTTATGAATACAATGCAATATGTTTTTTGCAAAGTGATGCTGTTAATTTGACGGTTTTACTAAAAAGGTGAGTTTAAGTATAAAGATTAGATTAGAGAAGATTAGATACTTACCAAGACTTATAATAATATGAAGCGCATGTTCATATTTCCTGTCAAATTCTTTTTGTATTATCAGGAAAAGTGAATACTTACGTAGTTCTGTAAAATCAAGCAAAGAACGTTCTTTTTTTTTGGTTCCGCACCCAAGGGGTCACAACGCGACCCTACTTCTAAGACTCCACTGACCGTCTGTCTGTCTGTCACCAGTTTATATCTCATGAACCGTGACAGCTAGGCAGTTGAAATTTTCACAGATGATGTATTTCTATTGCCGCTATAACAACAAATACTAAAAACAGAATAAAATAAATATTTAAGGGGGCTTCCATACAACTAACGTGTTTTTTTTAGGTATTGGTACGGAACCCGTCGTGCGCGAGTCCGACTCGCACTTATTCTACTTTTTTATACTAAATAGGCTTGCGTTTGACCACAACTCGCCTGATGTGGTCTAGGGTGCACACGCTTGCCTAAAAAACCGATTCATTCGAACTTTGAATAGATCCAGATTATAATTATCACGGAAAGTAAAGCCAGCAGTGAATTCCACAGACTGGCCGTTCACACTATAAATGTGTAAGCATAGCGCTTCGTTTGCAATTCTGCAATTCTCCCATTTTAGCGGTCTTCATATTAATACTGTTGGGACAGAGGATGTCGCTCTGTGACGAATGGACTATAATCCACCACAACGGTCCAGTGAGGGTTGGTGGATGTCACATTTTTAATCCCCGAAGGGTTAGGCAGAGGTATACCTAATAATACACGTACATATCGCCAGTTATGTTTTTAAGGCCCATGTAATAGGGGGCAAGCCTATTGACATCAACCGGTTACAAATCCAGGCTCCGTGGCTGCTACTGAGTAATTCCTGATGGAAAACTTCCATAACACACTTTACTTGACCTGGGAATCGAACCCAGTCGAGCGACGACTAGACCAATTACTTGACCCGAAATGAAATAGAGATATTTTGAAATCCGAAGCAGCTGTCTTTACTTTTTCGTCTTTTTGATTTCTCGTTGAGAATGATTTTCATAGTAATACTTTTTTATAATTACATTTCAAAAACCCTTTGAAAATATTTTCTTGTAAAACAATATTTCTCGAATTCAATGTAACTCAATCCTGGGAAATGATTACTAGGCCCTTGTTCTAAAAGGGTTAGCAACAAGAAGTACCTTCGTTGTTTTCGGTGTAAACTTATTGAGCTTAGATATTTTCTTGGAAATATTTGTAATTTGAGGAGGTGGCCGAGGTCGAAGCTAAGTTTCCATCCTCAACAAATTAACTGAGTTTGAGGGGATCAGTTCACTATAGTATTTCGGTATCCAATCACGGACGAATAAAAAAAAAACGAAAAAAATCAGAAAGTTAAAGAGCAATATTGAAATGACGTTTTTGACCAGATAAATAATAGATAATAGAGTCATCATCGTTCTTCGTTGTTTTTCTTTAGTCTGACGACCAGTCTTACCAAGGGGTATCGTATTACCCAGTACTAACTGGGTTGTGGAGGTGAGATAGGCAGTCGCTCCATGTGCATAGAATAGTTAGTATAGTTTGGAAAAAGCATTTAGGCAGATGATGATGTTCACTAAAATTCTTACTTAGCTCTTTTACAATAAGTCCGATTCGATTTGAATTTCGATTTTCCGTAAATGACTTTCATATTTCCGATGTCATTTTACAACGAAGTCACATTATTTTAAAAGGTTACTTAAATATAACTTAAGCAGTCAACTGTAACAGATTGTCTTAAACTCAAAATGAACTTCCGTAAAATGTGTCACGGACGGAATGAAGAAGAGATTGATCGGTGTTCGTTTATATGTCATAGACATTGAAAACTCATCAATTTTTCCCCTCCGTATACTTTCTTATAGCATAACGGAGAATAGGCCCGTTTTAGTGCAAATTGAGAACGGCGAAGCATTTTTGTGCTTATACCTAGGGTCTAAAGTATTGAATGAGACTTAGGTTTGAAAAAAAAGGAAAAAACGTGGCAGATTGAAGACTCAATTAATTATACCTAATGAAAAATGAAACAATGTGGTGATATATTACGTATTTCCATATGTAATTGTGACCGCGAAACACTTTCAGACCCTTTTAAAGTTGATGATTGGGCCGATACATAATAATTGGATCTAGACTATGTATTATGAAACCATAGATATATATGTTTTTCTTATGTGGGTAGTAAAGAACTCCTTCCACTATGATCCTTACATATTTCGTTCGCCTCGCCCACGTTCATACATCTGGTCTTACAGAACATCACCAACAAAGTCAGAAGCAAACCGCTCAAAAGTCAAAACCATATTTATTTTAAAACATTGACTTACGCGGAATTCTAACCCTTTCCCAACTAGACCAGGGAGCCTAAAATGGCTGCTTTATCAGAATCATAATACGAATCACAATGAACGACGAATTAAAATGGACTTTGTATTCATAACCATAAAGACCATTTTAAGAATTCACATCAAATAGTTGTACACACGCGGGTACAGAGGGCGGTAATGGGTTTGGTCGCTTTAGCAGAATCATAAGAGGATATCAATATGAATTACGTTACAATTGGTAAAATGGTCACAAAGTGACTCAATTTATAATATTAACTACATCTGTGACCATTTTAAGAATTTTAACGTGATTCATAATCATTATCCTATTATGATTCTGCTGAAGAGCCCATTTTAGGCCCTCTATACAAACAGCGACCTATCACTCAAACAGTTCTCTTTGAACAGACACAATTCACTGATTGGTAAACGAGTCCAAAACTCCACCTCTTTACTTGCTACCTCTTTACTTCGGTATTCAGCGGACGTAGCTCTGCAGTTATTGCCTCACGAATGAGTTTTAATTTTAACTTTTTCGCTGATTCCCCTTTTAAGAGTTCTTGTTTAACAAGATCTTTCCTGCTCTTTTGTAGTCGCTTTTAACTTTATTTTGTTTCAGGCGAACCAATTTTAACTTGTTTTAATTTGAAAAGAATCGTATTTCATTGCTAAACAGTTCTGTTGTTGAGTAGTGTTGGATGTAGATTTAATTATTGAAAAGGAGAAGAAAATAAGTCGGATTGTATTTAAAATACACAAAATGTATATTTGTTTACTTATTTTAGGTTGCGTGTAGGTATAGTGTAGATGGTGGGTTGTCTTTATTTCCATTTACACTTTAGTAATGTTTAATATTAAATATGCTAAAAACACATTACAACTGCACATCACAATTGTTACTAAAATAGCCCTTATTACTGCGATACAAAGTTACTGTCAATGTCCAATTGTTATCGATGATAATATATGCAGTTAATTATACGATGTACTCATGATGTGATAACAATACCGATTATTAGGACCATAAATGTTACTTAATATTTTAAATACACGTAAAAGCTGAATTAAGAGAGTCAACAAAACTTATGACTATTTAAAATCCTCCCGTACTTTATAATGGACGTTGGACTTTATACCTGTTAAAAAGTATGTAAGCCATAAACCGTAATTTGGCACAAATGGCTCACCATTAACACATGATACACACGGCCATTACCAGTGACAAACTGACAACGAGTTCCTGCACATTTTTGAGGATATTATTTGTGACTTACTACAAATGTATATAATAATAATAAATGTGTTTAATAATAATAATAAATAAATATATATAAATATATTTAAGTTTTGTGTGTTTTTTGTATTTAAGTTTTTAGTTTTCGTTATATATTTTTATTTTAATGTTGCCCTAATTTTTATATGTTGTATGTGTAGCACCGCCGACGTAGCTGATAACGTAAAAAAACGCCTGTAATCCCTAAAGGGTAAGGCAGAGGTACACCCACATTTCGCCAGTTATCCAGGGACTTAAACATAAGTCCCATTTAATAGGGGGTGAGTCTATTGCCATCAACCATGAATGTGATGTAATTATTTATTGCCTATCTAGTGGCACTCATTATCATATTTTCTTTTGTTAATACACACATCAAAAGTGTCTAGGGATCAAGCATTTTTATGTGGATTTCTTGAGATTGAGATGTGGCTTTGTAATAAATTTATGATTTTATAAATTTATATGGATCCTTTTTGGTGCATTTCATAATTTGAATCAGGAACTGTGAATCAAATTCGAGTAAAAGATGAAAATCAGCTGTCAATATTTTCCCTATAAAAACATACAACGCATTGAAGACATTATTAGTGCTACTGTTTCCCTACTACTGATTAAAACCAACGTTATTATGGAGCGTCGACGTCATTTAAGCAGGGAAGAAATGCTCAGAGCCGTGGGAATGATAGAAGCTGGTTCCCGGCAACGTACTGTGGCTTTAGCTCTGAATACAAGTCAGAGTGTTATCAGTCGACTTTGGACACGTTACCGAAGCACTGGTACCGTGGCTGAGCGCCATGGAGGACGGTATCGCTGCACCACACGGAGACAAGACTGATACATTCAAATCTTAACTCGAAGAGCTCCAACAATAACCGCCGTGATGTTAGCCGTGAGGCTTCATCACTCTTCAGGGAACTTAATTAGCGACCAAACAGTCAGAAACCGCTTGCATGAAGTGAACCTTAATTCCCGAAGACCGCTACGGGTACCACCTATAGCAATGCACAATCGTAGGATACGATATCAATGGGCTCTTGAACACAGAAATTGGGCAGAAGAACAATGGCGTTTCGTGTGCTTTTCTGATGAGTCTCGTTTTGGTATGAGACCGGATACAAGACGTATACGACACTGGAGAACCCCTGGACGCCAACAGCGATTAAAATCCTGCCAGGAAGTCCATCCTTATAGTGGTGGAACCATCATGGTATGGGCGGGTATTTGGATCGGCGGAAGAACTGAGTTGATTTGGATCAGAGGCAACCTCAACGCTCAAATTTATGCTGAGACGATTGTATCAGACGTCATCGTTCCTCTACAAGTGCAAATCGGTCCCTTATTTCAGTTAATGCATGATAATGCACGACCGCACACCGCAAGAGTTGTAAGACAGACTCTCGCCGCAGCTAACATCAATGTCCTGCCCTGGCCTGCTCAGTCGCCAGACTTGAATCCGATTGAGCATGCATGGGATATGCTACAGAGAAGAGCTCTGCCGAATATGGAGGGTATCCAGTCGCAAGAAGACCTTTTTTTGTTGTTGCAACGAACATGGGCGGCCATTCCACAGCGTGATTTGGATGAACTCATTTTGAGTATGCCAAACCGATGTTCTTGTGTTGTTAGTGTTCGCGGTAGAAACACGGATTATTAATTGTTTAAGTTACCCAATAAAATTTTAAAGAAAACTGTTATTTCAGTATTTTTTTCGAACTTTTGTGTTAGTGGTTCAAATGTCAAAAATCCCTTTATTAGGAAAATGGCAAATTTCTTTATTAATGCAAAGGTGACTTGGTTTATCGTTACTGTGACAAACGAAAACACTTTATTTGATGAATCCTTAAAGAAAAATTTAATTAATATCAATCAGGAGAAAAGTTATTGCAAAAATATATGTTGATCCCTAGACACTTTTGATGTGTGTATGCGGATAATGTAGTGGGCTGCAATATTGTTAATATTTTGTATCATCATTCCTCTGTTCCAACACATAATAGCTGTTTATTGTCCCTGAATAAATAAATAAAATTAAATAAAACCGCGCAAATCCAGACTCTATACGCTGCTACTGAGAAATTCTTAATGGAGAAACCCAGTAACACTTTGCCCGACCTAGGAATCGAACCTAGGACCTCATGCGACCACTAGACCAACCTGGTAGTCAACGTAGCTGATGTCGTAACTAAGTCAGCAAGGAACGGCTACGATACTTTAAATATGAATACTATTCTATAAATAACTAAGAACTCTTTTTACATACATAAACTCGCACTTTTTTGCCATGGTATAGGCAAAAACTACAGATCACCATCACAACTCATAAATACTCCCTTTGCTTCGGCACATTCATACAACTAATTTCTGGTATTTCGACCATCGTCAAACATATTCTATTGCATATTTTATAGCACGCGTGTTTAAATCCGTAAACATCGAAAATCACACGCTTAACACGGGTTAACTCAGCCTTACAGAAAAACCTGTTTTTAAACCAAGTCGGTGTATAACGAGCAAAGCTCACTTATAGTAGATGTCAGTTACACAGCCCCCGTTGTAATATGCAAATGCTGCGAACGGATAGTGAATATTTTTTTGAACAAGCGCTTTTTGTTTTACGCGTCTTTAACGGTTCTTTTGCACAAAGAATCAAATCCTAGAATTCGAACACTATACTAGAAGCCCACAAAAAGCAGTTTTAGAAAAAATAAATACTCTTAGATGAAATAAAACTTTTCTTCACAGCCGACTCAGAAAGTAAATAATATTGTAAGTTTATTTTCTATGACAGTATTACCTATACTAATCTAATACTATATAGAGGTACAAAAGTGTGTAATTTTGGATGTAGGGGTTTATCCGCAGAACTACTGATCTGATTACGAAAACGATCTTTCACTAATGAGAACTACATTATCTCTGAGTGTCATAGGTTATTTAGGACGTTCCCGATAGATAATTTCCGATCATAAGGCGAGCGATGCCGCGAGTAAATGCTAGTTCAAAATAAGCACTATTCATTTAATCTTTTTACTCTGGACGCTCTTAATGTACACGTCTTTCTACATAGTTCTCACTTATATGTACTATCTCAACATGAAAGATGTAGTCGAGATTAGTAAAAATATTTTGATTTAAAAGAGTGTCCATGGCGTTTCTTGCCCCTTCTCCTTATAGATCTATGCTTTGGGATGGGTAACTACAGTACTTTCACAAGTTATTATGCCTTGTGACTGGGACTCTAGAGTCCCAGTCACAAGGACAGAACAGGACAATGCTAGCATTGTCCTTTTCTTTTGACATTCGGAAATCCCTGTAATGGTCTAATTCAGATAAATGCTTTGAGTTTGAGTTACTGAGCTAAGAGTGCTAAGACCCAAAGCAATCGAAAGACTGCTACATATAAAACCTCCTTGTGGCACGTACATTATAAAAACAAATGAACATCATGAACATCCCATTCATTGCAATTGCAACAGCTTTGCGCCCCGTTAACGTAACTTCATCCCACTCCTGACCTTCAAACGTTTAATCCAACATTATCCACAGTACGCCTACAATCTCCCGTGAACATATAAAATGGTTTCTCCGTAAATTTTAGCACGACATGCCAAATAGATAGGTACAGAAAGAAGGCTGGTTTGATATTATGAGCAAAAACTGGCGCACGGCGCACTTGTGACACGTACAGTCACGAACACCAATATAAGTGTTTTTCTCCTACTGTTCTGATTAAAATTTCATGTTGTTACGAACATAGTCTTCTGGAACTAATATTTTTATGAAAGAGATCCTATTTCCAAGTTGCAATCGTTATTTCTCGCGAAAAATGCTTTTAAAATTAGAAAAGTGTATTGGTACATATTGGTGCTCGTGATTGTACGAGAATCTATGTACGACGATCTTAATCTGTCTGAAAGAAATGGCAGCCGGAATTACCCTTCTCCTGTATTTGTTCCCCATCCGGACATTTTCTGGACTTTCTACATAAGGGGCTTTAAAAAAAAAAATTAAGTAGGTACCGAAAAAAAAGATTGAAAACTTAGGTACGGCTTTTTGGTAGTGCTTTTATTATTTCAAAATGTTAATAGGATAACCATTGAGTCGTGAGAACTCTTGTCACTTACATTCGTTGTACGTAATGTGAAGCATGTCTATGTCTACGTGTGCGTGCGTGTTCGCTCGCTTAATAGAACTAACCTTCTGGTTTCATGTATTCTGTCGCCAAGCCGTAAGCGGAGTATCGGTGCTTTCTCAAAGAATCACCTATCATACGCAATGGGGTGCAGTGAGGCGAATGATTGCTGAAAAATGGCGGCATAAAACTTCGTTTTCTAATAAATTGCGACATTACCAACGCTTTTATTACAGACTCGAGATTGCTAGTCTACCGAATATGGTTTGAAGTGTAATTTTATACAATTGAATTGAATTAGGATCTTAAGTAGTGTTAAGATTAAGCCTATGCTCTTTTTTTTGTGTGCTGCGCCTGACTTTTAATTAATTTTTATCTAACTGAATAAATTTAATATTACAAAAATGTTAAATCACAGACAAACCATATCATATACTTTCTTTCAGCTTTCTAGAAGGCTGGAAATCTTTCAATTTGTCATACGCAATACGACTTTAACACATGGTTGTTATGCCCGTAACACATACAACAATCGTTTGCTTAGCAAACTACATCAGTGTTCTTCTATTATTAAGTTACACATCTTCTTGATCAAGCTTCTACACAGTAAATGATTAAAAGCAGTAGTGTAACTTGACTAGAAATGACGTACCATGCTAACTTAACTCGTTCAGTTATAAGATTAACACTTGTAGATTAACTGTTGCCATGATGCCACTAGTAAACAATGATTAAACACTCCTTACTAAATATGTGAAATGATTGTACCTTAATAGAGCGCCGCGAGAATGAGAATGCAGCTTAGTTGAGCTACTGATTTGAAATAATTCTGTAGTGGTGGTTCAAATATTAATCAGATAATTTGGTGCCGAAACTGTGACTTCTATGCACGCCTGCACAAATTAAATGTTTCCAAAGTTCAGCCTGTACTTTGAAGTTTTATAGAATTATTTAATTTTGATAAGATTGTAAGCCCGTAGCGATATTACTTTCAACCCGACTGCGGCAGAGGTCAAACAAGGGTGGGTTAATGTTTTAAAGGTTTTTCAAAACAGTACAGTAACACAACAGTAACAGTAACAGTACAGTTGACTATTAAGTATTTATTACTAAATTGTTGACGTTTGCAACATTACCTAGAATCAAAACTTATAAAACTTTAACTAGACATAAAATATTATAACACGTTTCCCAAGTTTCATATCTGAATACCATAACACATAGCTCCACTCAGATATCGCCACTCTCGCATAACTTTGCGATACTTTTGCAAACATTTTATCGAGACGGTAGAAGTAGATACGTTTATTGAATCCCAGAGTTTAACCTGTGAGTGTTATTTTTGTAGGTACCCTTGGACCAGGACCCTAAGACTCTAGGTTGCTAGGACTGAGCGTAATTTGTAACTTGTTCGTAATATTTGGAACATTCCATTTGTTCAAGTGTTTGAAACCGTTTTGAAAAGGATCTCTTTCCTTTTTCATTTCTCTTCATTTTTTCGCCAATCCGAGGGCTTTCCATTTTCTTAAATCCCTTTTTCAAGAAAGAGTAGACTGTACCAATATGTTAAGATTGAAAAAAAAACTAAGCTCATGAAAAGGCAATTTTCAGTAATTATAGAATCCATTTTTACAAGGTTTAACCCGAAGTTAAAGATACAAAAAGAATCCACTCACTCCATGTGCCATTTTGATAACAAAAAACTCACTAATATATTGGAAGAGCTTCGACATATAACAGTTTATAGTCGGGAGATACTCACGAGCATGCGAACGCAGCTAACCCCTAATCCGGTGCAGGTGATGATAAATTGAAATTCCATGTTGTGCTGCAATCTGTCGGTTTAAACAACGCTGCCATTTTCAATTCAATCAAAAATACACGTAGGATTTTTCGGTAGAATTTTTCAATAACCCTATGGGTGAAAGATTGGTAAACACGGGCCTGTTTGTCAGTAAAATGGCTGCCTCGTCAGCCGTACATGCAGCGTTCGTCAGTACACTGTTTCGCCGTTTCAGGGATTTGGGTTATTTTCATGAAACTACACACGTGTGCAATCAATTTGATACTCTGCTTCTGTGCTACGAATAAGAGCCGGGAAATAACGTCGTTTTTCAATAAGTAGCCTATAATTGTTACAAAATACGTCGCAGGCGCCGAAGAATGCTCGAAATCGCCTCGTTCATTAATTAACATAATGAACGACGATTATTAACCTGACTGTACCTTTTTTGCAAAAAAACCTGCGTGTGTCCAGTTGGTGAAAGCGTAAAAGTGATTTAATTAAAGTTTCACTACCTGGACACACGTAAAAATCTTGGCGTGTCCAGATGACGAAATAATAAGTGATACTAATTTTGAGTTTCACCAACTGGACACACGTGTGTCCAGTCTCTCGTGTCCAGTTGGTGACTAACCCCTCAGACCCATGTCGAGCAAAGATGATTTCGGTTTATCTATTTTTGTTTGTATTTTGTTTTCTTTTAAATTGACGCATAAATAATGACTCAAATATTAGCTTAAATGGAATCGAATATTAACCGATTTGATTCGATCTTTTTTTTACTTTGTTCGAGTAATTCGGAATGAAATCGTTGACCTACTGGAATTGGCCAGATGATATAATTATGATGATATAATATGGTGTTGTAGCTGGTTCAGATTTCACACCTCCATACAAGTTACTCAATAATATGCCTATTGTCCCACACGAATCTATATTCCAAATCCCCATACAATTGCGTCAGAGCAGTCATACTCAGATTAGCACGCCTACATCTACATACACAATGCAGTTCTCACAGAAGTACTCACGTCGTCGGAAACATGGACGTTCCACCGGCACAATACATGCACATAAATGCCGTTCATCAAATCAGCCGGCGCCGCGACCAGCACAATTCAATTTTGAAATACGCTCACAAAGCGTGCCCGCTACATTGTTTACCAGACCTATTCCCATTTACGCGTCGGCGAAAAAATGACACGCAACACGATTTTATGCAAATGTTCTCATCATAAACAAAGCATCCCGAACACAGCGTACAACCGGTACAACCCTTTTGTTAGTACCCTGATGGGTGATAAAAACAAGTGGGCCGGAATTAATACTGCGGTGTACCACCATTAGATACTTAATCCGAAATTAAACGCACCCACCGTATAATTAATAATGTAGAACAACATTAAAAAATTGTATTTTCTCAGGATGTCGGCGGTTTTCTCAAAGAGTGCCCGCGGGCCTCGGGACGTTTCTTTTGATACTTAATGAGAGTCATGCTTGGAGGGGCTGCTTAGCCTAATTCCGTTTGCTTTGAAGGGCGCGATGCGTGCGCGAGCGAGCACGCCACACGCACGTGACGCGCGCCTGTGATCGTTCATGTGGACAAACTCGTAATGTAACGCGGCAAGACACTTTCTAATTTAAAACGCTACTTATGTAAAATAAAACCAGCAACACTATATTCTTATATAATATTTATTTCAGTAATATTGTTAGATAATACTAGCTAATTAAAATTATGTTAGTAATGCACAAAATCGATTACGGTTCGCCACATCCAAGCAAAATTATGAATTGTGGTCGATTTTGCGCATCGCATATAGTTTAGTTTATAAATAACTATTTTACAGAAATATAATTTTGCCCTATTCACTCAAGCACAAACAGAACCCGTTTATAGTATTATATTATTCAGATTAAGCTACGTTAAAGTCTGTCAGTGTTGACTAGATGCATTCAAACCTAGTTCAAGCCATGTTATGATAGAAAATGCTACAAAACTATTACATTTCATATTAGCTTACAAAAATAAAGGGTATAATGATATCTACAACGATATGAGCTTTGCACAAGTTCAAGGCGCAATTTATTTCGTTAAAAATATGATATGATAATTTCTCTTGCAGAAAATCTAATATTTACACATTGTTCTCATACCTTAAAAACTATAAACTGGAATAATGTTTTACCGATAAATTTTGTCGTGATCAGGTGGCAAGCTAATGAAATATGGCGCTGGAGGAGGCGGTGCGTGTAAGTACCTGACTGATCCCGGCCCAGACTGCACCTTGTGTGGCAACGTGGCGTTAGATAGTGATGGTGGTGGCAAGGTGCCCGCATAGCCCGGCCATGGAGGACCCCACATCGGAGGCCCGCCGGCAGTAGGACTACTTGCCAGAGGACCACCCCTATACGATGTTGACGTCATCCTCAACCGAACAATACAAATTGCTACGATCAAGATTGCAATGAACGCGACCACTCCACCGACAATTCCAATGATAAGATTGTCATCATTATTCGATGTTGCTACCCCTACTACGGGAGCTCCTTTGGGCTCTCCGGGTACTTTCGGACGGTCATGAGAAGGTGCTACCGACCAAATTATATCAGGTTCGGATGATGTGCGGACCAGTCGCGGAGTGGGAGTGGTAGACATGCTACTTGATGTGGCTGTAGTTTTGCGTTTCGTTTCACATGTCAATTCATCGTCACCTATTTCCACCAACAAAAATCCTGACAAATGATCCGGAGATTCACATCTTACATCGTTCACTCCGACATTTGGCAGCCATCTTCTGAGCGCTCGGGCATTACAGTCACAACGAATCGGATTAGTGTCTAAGCCAAACATCGAGAGATCCGCTCGCCTGTCGTCTAAAGATACTAAAAGCTGTGGTTGTAAAGTTGTCAATTGACTTCCAGCTACGTCAATAGTTATTTGCGAAGATCTTGGTAAGGGGAAGAGCAATGCGGGTGGCAAACTTATAATAGAGGTATTCCTGAACTTGACTGTGATCGCTGGTGCTTTCAAACCAGCCAGCACGCCTGAAGATACAGTTCTGAGTCGAGAACCTCTAATACCTAATTCTTCTAATCGTGGATGTAATATGGAATGTAGCTGATCAGCACCAATGGTGGCATCCTTGACTTCAACGTCCAATTTCTCAAGAGCCAGTAAATATTGCAAGGCACCTTGCACATCGAAATAGCCCAACCTAGGATACCCATATGCTCTAAGCTCGACCAAATTAGGGAGCGCTCGGAAAGCATTTTTCTCTATTCTTGCACACTTTTCCAGATTGCCGATATCCAAAACTTGGAGTGACGAAAGATTTTCAAAGTTTCCGTCCATGATCATTACCATTGGGTTTCCGGAAATATTAAGTCGCAGAAGATTCTTAAGTTTGGGCCACGACACGGCGAGCGACCCGGTGACGTCAGTAATTTGATTTTGCGAGAGGTCCAGTGATTCTAATAATGTTGTTCGAGTGAAAGTTTTCTCCGACAACTTGCTAATGTTATTGTAAGATAAGTTCAAGTTGTGTAAAAATGGCGTTTCAAGTTGTCCGAATGATTTAATTCCAGTCCCAGCCAGATTTAAATCTCGAACTGTCTTTGGCTCAGTCAGAACATTGTTGATTGTTTTCTCAGATAAAGGATTGAAAGACAGGTCCAACTTTTTAATATTCACCATAACACTGTCTTCTGCTGGTATATCGATTATCTGGTTATGAGACAAATCTACCGACGAGACAAAGAAGTACTGCTTCTGCAAAGCTCTAAGTGGAGGATGTTCAAACAAATTTCTACTCAAATCAATATTTTCTAACATGTGTAATCTAGATCGCTCGAAAATATTCTCCGGCAATTCACTCAAAAGGTTCCCGCCTAAATTCAATACTTCAAGCCGAATTAATCCTTCAAACAGTCTATCTCCCAAACGATCGATTTTATTGTTTGACAAGTCTAAATACTGGATTTGTGTTGAGTTATGAAAAGCCATTTCGCTTATTGACTCAAGTTCGTTTCTAGCCAACAAGATCGTCCTTAATTTCGGAAGTCTGGCAAAATCGAGTTCGTCTACATTATTAAGAGCATTGCCAGATAAATCCACTAATTCAAGATATTGTAAAGTACTTATAAGTTCTGACGGGAAGAAGTTGAACTTATTGTTGGTAAGTATGATTTCTCTCAAGCGTGGGTGGATCTTGAACGAGGACGGGAACAAGTAACTGAGTTGGTTGTCAGAGAGATCTATAACTTCGAGACTCGTTCCGGTGTTGAAGAACTCCCCCTTAAACGCGTTCAGCTGGTTGCCCTTCAGAGATAAGTACTGTATAGACATCACGTTCACGAACGACGGGGTCCTTATATTCACAATGTTATTGTAGGACAAATCCAAATGCGTCAAGTTTCTAAGATTTTTGAATGTATTTTCTGAAATTTCTTGTAAAAGATTGTTGGATAAGTAAATCTGTCGTAAATTAAAATTCTTGGAGAATAGATTAACTGGAAGTGCTTTCAAACCAACGTTGCTCAAATCAATACTCATTAACGCCTGGTTATTTTGGAACACATTTTGAGGTAGCACGCTCATGTGGAAGTTTCGACTAATATTCAGATGAGTTAGGCTCGGAATGAACTGGAATGCATCCACTGGTATTTCAGAAATCTGATTATCTGAGATGTCTAGGAACCAAAGACTGATGAACTTCAGTGGCTCGCCAACAAACTCGAGTATCCTATTTTGGCTTAGAGATAGGAATTGGAGAGATTGTTCTAATCCGCTAAACACTTCAGCACTGATTGAGTTCAGTAGGTTACCCGACAGATCTAAATGGTGTAATGTTTTGAAATGATCAAATGCTCCAGGAGGTAGTTCTCGAATGACGTTTCTTGACAGAACTAGGGAGGTGACCCTGTCGGATACTGCTTTGAGTATGTCACTGGATAGTGCTGTGACTCTGTTGTAGCCTAGGTGGACCGATACCAGGCTAGGCAAACGAGAGAGGGCTGTGGCAGGAATGAGGAGAATATTGTTGTCACGTAGGAGTAGTGTTTCAAGACTTGTCAGGCCGTCGAACGCGTCGTCTTCCACCTGAAACATTGATGAGGTTTTATTAAGATTAATGATCCTGGTTTTCAGCCATAGAGAAGAATCGATATGAATGGCAGTGGGGGACAGCGGGAATACACCTGAGAAACGTTGCAAAAAAAAGGTTCCTCATAATCTTAATCTGCTTTTGAAAATTAATTAAACATAAACATAGTAAATAAGAGAGAGAAATTCACCAATATACTGACGCCAGCTCATCAAGCTACTCGAAACTGTCAAATTTTCCCAGACAACCTTGCACCTAATGCTTTAGCAATAACGTTGAAAATCGATTAAAGAAATTTGACAGTTTGTAATAGCGTGATGTGCTGGCGTCTGTACTTTAAAGTACGACATCCTCAAAACACAATACATCTAATATAACAACACAAAATACTTACAGTCCTTAGAGCGTTGACCCCGACATCCAAGTACCTCAGCTCTGTCAGCCCCACGAAAGTGCCCGGCGCTAGCTTCACGAGGTTATTCCTGCTCAGGTCCAGCACTTGCAGCGACACCAGAGAGCTCAGGTGACTGTTGTCTATGGTCTGTAATACATTTGAAGAACCTTTAAAAGAGATTCATTTTATATAGAAAAAAGAAGGCTATTAATGAAGTAAACGATTTAACGAGCAAAAAAAACAGATGACAACAAATAAATAAAGCCCCAAAGATGTATATTTTATCATAATTTAAACTTTATAGGTAGTAGGGAATAACCAGCATTCAGTAGCAGTCCAGCGTAATCCCTTTGCAACTCTTTACAAGGTGTAACATAACAAATGCAAGACCTCCCGTGTGGTCTCTCGGACCATGAAACTGAACAACTTTTGTTCAACGACTTCTTAAAATTCTCAAAAAAAGTATTGGACTTAAGAGGGCCCTTCCCGTTCCGTCTATCGTCAATGCGAGCATGGTCGAAAAGCTTGTTGTTTCGTCCAGAGCCACAGCGGCAATTTTCCTTCAACTCCCCCGTCTTACCCCGCCCCGACCCCGCACAACTCGTCTTCCGCGCACCTCATACCGTCTATCACGATAACATTGAACGAAAAATAGTGTTCGAAATTTTCTTAAACTTGTTCCAGGAAATACGTGTTTTTGAATAAGTCTTACAAGTTTGTGAAATCAATATTTGATATTAAGAATCTCTATTATATGTGCAAGGTTTCTATCAGGATGTTTTCTTTACTTTTACAATTTATGAGTACAATATAAACGGTCAAAATTCAGGGAAAATTTGTGGAAAAAAAAAACAATTTTTGAGGCTTATCCTGAATTTGTTTCTAAAATTTTTTATTTTTTGCTTCCATATAAACCTAGTTATAGTGCACAAGATACCTATAACTTCAAAAAAATCAAAGATACATGTGTAACAACGGCATCATAATCACGTACGAGCGTTTGTATGAAAAGTATGACGGGTTGGCCGCTCTTAAGAACCGACGATCAGCTGACCTATATGTATGGTAAAACTAAAAAAAGTCCAAAGTCATAGAACCAAAGTTTTTGAGTTTCATGGTCTGAGACACCACACGAAAGGTTTTGCGTGCATTATGTATACTAAAAATATAGATTGGGTTTGGAATACTTCAGATTTAAATGTAAATATTTTGAATATAAATAATAATAAAAAAACACGCCTGACGCAGTTACAGCATCAATTAAGTCTAAAATAGCCGGAATGCATGTTCAATCAGTTATTAACGCCGATATTAGTTCCCGAGTCAAAGGGTTTATGATTACCTTGTTAACGAGAAGTTACGGGTTAGGCAAATTTCTGCAAGATTGACTATCTGCTGGCGTTAGCCGGGGATCATTTGAATAAGTTGATGTAAGTACTTCTACAGATGAGGTAAGATATAGGATATTTGACTTATTGTGTGCCATTATTTTATAACTGTTGTTTTTAAACAATTATACAAGAAGTGAAGGTCGTATAAAGTGAATATAAAACGTGAATATAAATAACATTGTTAGTTGGCACATTTGCTACGGCGTAGCACCCTAGCTACGACGTAGGTGACAACAAAATTTAATACGCTACGCATATTGGATTGTTAATACTTTGCGATGAAAGGCCTTTTAATTGTAGTTTTTAATGTGTTTTATGAGGGCCTACGTAATACACACCCATATCTTAAATAATTACAAACAACAAACACCGTTTTCGATTTCCAGATCATTACAGAAATAACAATCAAAAACAAACTTCAGTTAACTTTGACGAGGACTCACCGTGATCATATTGCTGGAAAGATTCAAGTGTTTCAAAGCGACAAATGATTTCATCGCCACGGTTGGGAAGTCCGTAATAAAGTTTTCTGAGAGGTCCAATTTCTCCAAATTCTCTGCTCCTTGAAAAACGTCACTGTTGAACTTTGAGAGTCTGTTACGGCCAAGATCAAGGGCCTGTAAATCTGCGAGACCTATAAACGCGCCTCCTTCGATTGTAGATATCATGTTTCCGTGGAGGTCAATTTCTTCGAAAGTTTTTTGTGACACGAAGGACCCTTGTCGTATTAATGCTGGAATAGAAATAACCTTATTAGATTGGTTTGACAAAAGTGAGTATGGTTTGTAATAGTACGGCGGGTTTATACTGCGATGATCAGTACCAATAATATTTTAGGATTGCATGGTAGTTTCATAATGTCGCTCCATGTAAAATACTGGTATTCAGCTGCATCTGGTTAGACTGGAAGCCGGCCCCAAAATAGTTGTGCAAAAGCTAGGTAGATGATGATCTCACTTTCATACTGCATTTCCTTATAATCCTGTATAACGAGTGATCCCAATTTCTTAAAATAAAATTCGTGACAACGCTGTGTAAACGATCAACTCTAAGGTACTAGCGACCCGCCCCGGCTTCGCACGGGTGCAATTTAGATATAATGTTCATATACATATAAACCTTCCTCTTGAATCACTCTTTCTATTGCTGAAAACTGCATTTAAATCCGTTGCGTAGTTTAAAAGATCTAAGCGAACAGACAGCGAGAGCGACTTAGTTTTATGCTATGTAAAGATTTTCAACATTTGAAACAACAAAAGGAAGGTTTAAAGTATCAGATAGCACGGTTGAGAATTCACAACAATTTACACTGGAATAAACTTCGCGACGAACAAAACGGTATAATTAAAACTGAGGTAAAACTAAACGAATAAGTCAAAGACCGTTTCTGCTTATGTACCTACATAAGCAGAAACGGTCTTTGACTTATTCAAAAACCAGGCAACTCATTAATAAACCAGAAAACACCTCTTTAGCCTAATATATTCGTAAAGAGTAAAATAAATTCTTACCTATTCTATTTCCTCGTAGCGACAGAACTTTCAAGGCTTGCGGTCCGTTTAAGGAAGACGAAGGAACATAGTTCATGTTATTACGGTCCAGTCTCAAGATCTACGGAGAAAATTTATGTTTACTTAGCAAACTTTAACTTTTGCGTTAACGTTTGGTATTGGGTTAGTTGGAGAAGCGCATAGCATCCGGATTCCGTCAACCACAATCGTGTTCACATACGTCACGTTGACTGATGAAGTTAGGTTTTGCAGGATATTGGATTTCCCATCAGGAATAGCTTGGAGTCTGGAATATTGCCCGGTTCGTTGCTATAGACTCGCTTCTATTACATGGGACTTAGACATTACTGGCGAAATCTCGGTATATACTTTAGATAAGTTACACCTCATTTCAGTTAAAAGGCGTCCACTTCTAGACAAAGTTCTGATCCAAGGATAACCAAAACGATAATATACTTAAGCCTGTTCAACATAAGACAGCAATTGGCTGAACAAGATCAAACCATCTTACCTTCAAAACTTCACAACCAATCAGAAGACCTTCTTCCAACCCTCGAATACTGTTACCACTCAGATCCAGCTCTTCCAAAGCTGGCAAGTTATGGAGTTCAGCTGTTGAGAATATTGGGTTCAGGTTGTCTCCGAGCAAGTTGTCCGATAGAGCTAGTCTCGTGATGTTTCCTCTCACGCCAGCCAGCAGTCGATCTGGTAGTCTTCGTAAGCTGTTGTGTGAGAAGTCCAGTTCTTTTAAGGGAAGACCGTATGATGAGAAGATCTGGAAGGAAAAGGACCGAGGTTAAATTAATTAAGTTTTAGACTGAATAAGATACATGATTCTGTTATTATAGCTTTGCTAACTCATAACTGGATTCATTTTAAGTTTTCCCGATTTGTTCGATTGGCGAATTTGCCGCAATGAGCCCCGAAATGAGTTGGGGTCCATTTTAGACCCCCAGGTCATTAATAAGGTCTTGGTCAAAGGTCAAAACGAAAACATCAACAAAACTGGTAAAACATGAATCTACTTTTCATAATTTCTGCATGTGTCACGAACACACATACGATTATTCACCTTTAAGGAAAGCAACGTTACTTTGGATCACATTTCAACATATTTCTTACTCAGAAACAAAAGCATGACAGCTGTGGTTCCTGTTAAACTTATTACGAACCCAGTCTAGTGGAAGGGTCAGTGAATTTCCAAAGTTGATGCAAGCAAATTATAAACATTAATCGATTGACCAAGATATGAACAATAAGTAAAAAAATCAGCATTTTTGTCCTTTATCAGTTTACTCGTAATTTATTGATTGACTAAGATAGGATTGGTCCTATATTGGTTTGTAAAAAAAATTAAAAAACCGGCCAAATGCGAGGCGGACTCGCACGGAAGGTTGCGTACCATTATATAAATAAATACGTTAGTTGTATGGGAGCACCTCAAATATTTATTTTATTCAGTTTTTAGTATTTTTTTTTATAGCGGCAACAGAAATACATCATCTGTGAAAATTTCTACTGTCTAGCTATCACGGTTGAGATACAGCCTGGTGACAGACAGACAGAGGAGTCTTAGTAATATGGTCTCGTTTTTACCCCTTGGGTACGGGGTATGGAACCCTAAAAAGCGTTGTTACCCTTTACCAGTTTATTTGTAATTAAAAAGTCAAAGAAGTAAACAATCAAAAACAAAAATGTTTTTGTACATTTGGGCGATTGTGAAAGATACTCGCCCACTACTACAACAGGCATCCTTTTACCTTGCAAACTTTAATGCCTTACAATCATATTTTCCTCTCAAAGGCTACAAGAATATACCGCACTTACGTGCATACATACCCTTATTCAAACTTAAAGAGCAACTTGATTCTAGCTTGAATACCATTGAATCTCGAACACAGAACGCACAGCTCGAAGGTCCAAACAGTTTCCAAACTTATGATCACGAATACATTATCTAAAGACTGGAATTCGCTGGAGTACCCAATGACAATACCACTGGATAGTCCTAAGTTTAATGTTCTCTATTCGGTGGAACTTAGCACCATCCGAGATTATGAATTTTAAACAGATTTCTGCGTGTTACTCAGGATATTAATCTTAACAGCCGCTCGGGTCGGTTTTTGCTCAGGTTGGGCCATGGATGGATGACCACCCAATACATACCGAGTTTTCTCCGTGCCTTAGAAAGCATGTTAAGCCTTTGGTCCCGGCTGTCATTTATAGATCTTTGACAGTCGTTACAGCTAATCAGTGAGTGGTCCGATAACCAGTCTTACCAAGGGGTATCGTACTACAAAGTACTAGCTGTGTTGTGGGGGTCAGATAGGCAGTCGCTCCATGTAAAATATTCAGCTGAATTCGTTAAGACTGGAAGCCAATAAAAGAGCAGATATCTCAGGATATTATTATTAAGTGGGTAACACTTATATCATTATTCATCAACATTCCTTTGCCCTTTACCCAATTCATTTGGGATAACACCTAGAAGTCTAACAGTAGCTGAGATAGCTACGTGAGCTCAGTTTGACTTAAGCTTGTGAACCGCAAATCACTCCATCCATAAGTTATTTCGTTTGAAGACGACAGAGATGGACTGGTGTTTAATTTTGTTTAGCAGTAAACGCATTTAGTGGTTTGTGGAACAAGCAGGCTTTTAAGCTTAATGATCATTATTGCTGCACGTTGTTATTAATCATGCCATGATGATAAAGTATAATGACGCAATGACGTAATATTATATCATTGACGCATAATGTTTAAATCACCACCTTTTCCTAATTATGTTAGGGTCGGCGTCCAGTCTAACCAGATGCAGCTGAATACCAAAATTTAAAAGGAGGCACTGCCTATCTGACCTCCACAACCCATTTTGTACTCACAATCAATCAAAATCAAAATATTTTTATTTCACGTAGGCCTAGATGGGCACTTATAAAAAGTCAACAAAAAGGTGCACGGTTCGTGTTGGTCGTTTCCTATGGAGAAGAACCGGCAAGAAACTCCATGGTTACTCTTTTCAAATCATTTGGTGTTACAATATTATCATGTTACAGCATTAGTAATAAGTATGGGGGGACAGCGTAGGCCCGACATTAAGTCGTTGCTTACTACACAAAAAATTTAAAACAAGATAAAAAGTTAACAAAAGTTAACAAGCATCTGGGAATCTAAAAAGCCTACAATGTTCACATATTCACAAAAAAAACGGTAAAAAGAATATATACAAAGGTAAGAAAATATTGTAAAATAGTAAATTAAACAAGTGACACAAATATTGTCATCAGTGCTGTAACTATTCTGAGCAAAAAATGTATAAATGATTTGAAAACTATTGTAAAAAATCTGGTTAGAAAGATAAGAAAAAATAAGATTGAGAATAGTTGGAGACATCCACATATTTTTGCCGTTTATGAGCTACCAGGAAGCCGCATGCACAGAAGGAATTAGCCAAACTTCTTTGTCTTCGACGTAGTCCTTGATTTTGTACTGGGTAATATTATGATACCCCTTGGTCAGACTGGTCGTCAGACTTTCGGGCCACTGACTATCGGTAACGACTTTAAACGATCTACAAATGACAGCTGGGGCCAACAACTTAACGTGCTTTCCGAGGCAAGGAGGAAACTCGATATGTACTGAGTGGTCACCCATCCACCAACCAACCTAGGCAAGCACAGCTTAACCTGAAGATTGTTCAGAGTGGCTGTTATTACTTGGCCACGAACTCCTCACGCGTATTGTTTAATTGCTTTGTCTGAACTTAATCACATCTAGCATACTCATAATAATACTCAAAATGTTGTCATATTATGTAGTGTAAACCACCAAACAAAAAATACTACGAGTATGGTAGAAGCCTAATCGTGCCAATGTTGAGTTGCTTTCTTATTAATTATATTTTTTTATTTAGCTACCTCCACAACAAAGGCCAGAATATTGGAACGTGTATCAGATAAGGATAAAATATAAAAAGAACATTTTATATCGAGAAAGTTATCGTCTCGCAAAAAAATATCAAACAGAATTCCGATCAAGTGAAGTTATTTACATTCTGAAACAAATTATAAACAGATTTACCCTGTGTGTCGGGCTTATAGCTGAACCAACATAAATATAAAAAATAATATTCAAGGGGTAGGTTGAACATAAAATAAATTTTGAGGAAAAAGAGTATTGTGTTAGGAGCATAAGGCCCGGACTCACACAAAGCGGAGAGAGATGCGTAAAAGTTGAGGTGTATCCACCGAAACTGTGCGGAGATTTGCAATGTGGAAAGTAGAGAATTTTTATTGGAACAAGCCCACACTATTCCCAAACTAAACCAAAACCAGACTCAACAGTAGCGACCACCAAAAAAACGCCGGGACAATGAAGCTCGACGAAGTCCCAGAGAAACAATTTAACTGTCTTGGATCCCGCAACGAAATTAATTAGAAAAGTATTGCGTAGGAGTAGAAAAAGAGGAGAGGAGATGTGCAAAGCGGTACGCACACCGCACACCGCTCACACTCACAGCTCACTGTTCCCGCTGACCCCACCAGTGGGGCCACGGGCGGTGAGGTCAACGAGAGTACACCTTCACCGCACGCCGCTCACGTCTCTTCTCGTCTCTGCTGGCCTTAACAGTTACGAGACATCTCAATCCTCTTTGCTCAACCGTTTCCACTATGCTAAGCGAAGACAAGAAGTGAGAAATAACGAAATTCTATTGGTGGTTTACAACGCATCTCCTTTTGTCTCGTCTCGTCTCGTCTACGCTTCGGTGGAGTGCAGCCCTAAAGCAGGTGGTCAGCCTAAAAAGTTTCTAATATTGAGACACCTGTTATTTCTCTGTGAGAGGGAGTGGGCCATAATACACCACGTGGGCTCAGTGCGGGTAGGCGGCAAGGACAGGCAGACTTCATCTAGATATTTTCCTTTACAATTTTGACATCAAAGGTGATACAATAAATTACACAATTATGTAAAGCGCCTGGGACACTTACACCTAGCGCCCCAACCTATCTGCTCACTATCAAGATAATAGAATACAGACTCTAACATCATCTTTCTTTAATATTGTTTATTTGTGTTTATTATTATTTCAATAGCCGTTAATATTTTATTATTCTTGTTCCACATTAAAGTTGCATTTTTCCTGACAAAAGTTTCTATTCAAAACAGTTTGTTGAGTATCCTTGTAAAAATACGTACTTAAACAAGAAAATCCGCAGGCAAAAGTATTTTACAAAAAGTCATTATTACTCCAACTACGTTGTTTACTTTTAATAGTCAACGCTGAAAAGTTCAAGATTTAGCCAAATATTTTTATAGTATTATAACTTTGAACTTAGACTTGGCTTAGCTTCTTTCTTATAGGTTTACACTGGAGACATGTCGCATTACAGATTTATGTTCCAACTTTTACCACGGGTTTCTTTTTAACTCCAAAAATATTCTTTTATATTTTCCAAGACGAAATAGGTTTACTTTAAATCTTGAGGTATTGATTAATTGGTCTGATTTTATTCCAATATCTAATCTAAATGACGAGCAAAACCTACTTAATAGTTTTCCTCGTAACAATTTTTCAGGCCATTATTGGCCTGAAAAGTTGGTTGGTGAGCTTATGTATAAAGAATACAGGGTGTAAGGGACACCCCTTTACAAACTGACAGGGTGCATTCAGCATTATTTTGAATCATATTCCACCGAAATTGTTCTACGGAAAATTTTAATTTTTTAATAGTTTTTCAGTTACTATCCCTTTATTTCAATGTAAAGGTACATTTCCCGTACATTTCTCTCCATTTATGTAAATAATACGGCTAAAATTAAAAATCCGACACTGGATATTGAAATACTCTACCGAACGACGAGTGAAATCAACTATTCACTTCCTGCCTAGCTACAGTTCATCGAACTCGTCGTCGCGCTTGCCGGTCGCTACGTGCGTTTTGCCACGGTAACGATATGCCTATGCCGAAATATTACAAATCAAAGTTATTGGATTCCCATAACAATCCTGAAATAATGTCTTGTACCGGTCATCTTAGTACGGTATACTGAATTTACCCCATCAGTATGTGGGGGACTGTCCCTTACACCCTGTATATTCGCTAGTTATGTATAAGTTCCATGACAAAATCGCTCAAACCAGTACGGATAAATTGCTGACACTAGACCGCGAGAAATACTTCAGTACATTATCCGTCAGAATCAAAGTAACTTGCGAATTACACTTTCCCCATCCCTTCGAGTAAATTCCTCAATTAGCCTACTGGCATGTTGTTCTTTTAAATTGTTGATACAACGCAATCTCGTCCCTACTAATCAAGCTACGAATAGCAATTAGTCAGTCAGTCGTGCCGGAGACACCGTAGACAGTGCCGATTAGTAATGCTTCATGTATTCGTAATCGAATTACTGACACACTCGTGACACACTACTAGTTAATTAAACGTAATCAACTAATCACCATATTTGACGACCCGGTTAGAGGAGTACAGATTATGTTCTATTATGAGGGATACGAATTTAAATGATAAGCCTATGCCTGTCATTTAAATAAGTAATCATAAAAAATGGACAAATACAAATGTATATGTCCTACTTTGCAAATACTTACTACAAATTCCGTATTAGATAGGCACACTAAAGTACGCACTACAGCAATACTGTTATGATTAACTACTAGAGTTTTTTGACGCCATTTTTTAAGCTTATTCTTGAGTTAGTTACTTTAGGTTATTTTAATTTATAAATTAAAATGTTTTTAATAGTTATAATTTATTTTTCTGTTAAAACTTTAAAAAAAAAACTACTAGATAGGGGCCGAACTATAATATGTCAAAGGTTCCATCAAGCTTTCTCAGTTTAAATTACCAACATATTATCTGCACCTCGTCTTGGAGGAGGACTTTGGCCGCAGGGAGTGGTGTTGTCGCTTCCACGGGCATGTGCCACATGAACGCACAGTGACATAGTGCACAAGTAAAGCATAGTTTTAAGTTTCTATTTACTAACACAATTGTATTATATGTATGTAAGTCTGTAAGGTTTGGTCTATGGGCCAAAGTAGCCTGAAAATAAATGGATGTTGCTGTTGTTGTTTATTTTCCCACACTCTTAAAATCACACATTGAGTAGGTACAGTTATGAGAAATAACTGAAACCTTCCGATATAGTAATATGTAACTGAAACATTCCCCTACCAAACTGACTCCTTAAAAACACCTCTTATTATTCATGAAAACTTTTGCAAAATGCTTTCAGAAACTTTATTTAATATAATAGAATCGGTCATTAGACATGCAAAAAGTATTCCGAAGTTGTCCCCCGTCCGCGTAAACTTTCACAAAAACTATATCCAGACTTGGTAAACCAAACTACTTTTATAAGCGACCGACATTATATTCATATTAGTTAAGAATCGGGCTATATTAAAATCGCCTCATGACACTTTAGTTGATCGTTTCATCGCACAGTTCTGTTACGAGAGTTCAAGAGTTTTTCTTTCTTCGGACGTGTAATTTATGAAGGAATTGAGTAAGTTTATTTTTAAGAATAGAAGTCAAACTCAAACTCAACTCAATTTCAATTACACCGTTACAGGCACTTTTGAGTGTGAAAACACAAAAGAATAGCTACTGATAGATAGGAAGCTACAGTCACAGTCACAAGGCATAATAACTTGTGAAAGTACTGTAGTATGCCCATTCCAAAGAGTAGATTTCTATGGAGAAGAATGGGCAAGAAACACCATGGAAATTTAAATTTAAATATTTTTACAAGATCTTGGTTAAATTATTCATGTTGAAATTATACATCTATGTATAATCAAGTATAATATTCTGGTATTTTCTACAAGGTTTTTTCAATCAATATCACTCCTTATCTATGAGTTTCCGATAATGCTCAATAACTTTGCCTGATTGCCACTACAAAACTAGCCACCCCACCACACACACATAAGAAGAGGTATTACCACTATCCATTATACAGCTAGAACATGAACAACGTGTCACTTAATTCAACGTTACATTTAGATACAAAGCTTATGTGCCTACAATTTCATCGAACTGTTCCCTCATCATAATCTATCATTACCGTACAGCGAAATTAACCGAAATACTTGGACAATTGCGTATTACGTACGCACGGCGACCTTCCAAGCTGTAGCTCCAGTATAAGCTGGCCTGTCATTGTATGGAAAGCCACATACATTGCGCAGCGTGAGCACAATTAGCCCAATATTTCTAATGCTGGGACAAAAGCCATCTCTCTTCTCTCTACAAGAGGGAGTGGGCTGCACCACGTGGGCAAACTGCGTCTTAATGGCACTTGTCTTAGAATTTAAATTCAAGGATGCGCCGATTTCCTCACGATGATTTCCTTCACCGTTTTGACGTTTTGAGAGCCGTAGTGAAAAAAATGAATTACACAAAACAAAGTTCTAGCTTTGGTTGGAACCTCGTAAGTTGAAGCCAGCACAGAACCACTTCTACGGTTCCCACATTACATATATACAATGCTAGCTCTGCTTATACTGGTCACATAAACCTTGATATTTCGTCGTACGTACAGATATGAATCGGTATAAATTCAGGCGCGTATGCTTTCTGACGTCACAATAAGGGCTGCCACGTCAGATAAAACAAATGAGGCGATAAATACGAACAACGCGCCGAAATAGGAAACGCCGCATGATTCCACAAATTGATTGTGCATTTTAATATTAACGGTGTATTATGTTCTTTAATTACTTAATCAGCTCTGCAAATAGTCTATAGAGAATGGTAATTTGAGTCTATATGTCAGTGAATCAATGAAGCCTTATTAGGGTAACTAATAATTTTATTTATTACCTTGGAATGATGACAATGGAATTGTACTGTTTTGGTAAAGCAGGGGTGACACTTATACATTATGGAACAGACATTTTTTTTATAGATACTTGCCTTAACGATTAACCATTCCCTATTGAGTGCAGCCTAAGTCACCAAAGCTATTGCTTAAATCCTAAAATCTGACTAAGTCAAGATTAATTTGTGTTGTACAAATTAATTTTAACTTGATTTAACACGTACTAAAGTAATATTAAGGTAGAAAACCGCCAGTCATAATTGAATTACAATAAAAGTATATGGAAGTAAGTAGTACGCCAGCAAATCATGCAATCAGTCCACCCGTTCCGTCCCGCGGTTGCGGTTATCAGATCATGAACGATCGCATGATGATCTCGCGAATAGAAATCATACGCATACCGGCGATAATGTGAACTAATTTGTACCAATTTATCTTGTGTATTAGGTGAAAATTGTGCTGTATTTATTGAAATAGTTTTACGTTAAATCTGTTGGTTTTATATTGAGAACATTGTATGAATCAGTAGAGAAGCGTTGAAGCGGTCGTATGCTTCGGATGGTTTAACAGACCAGAATGGTTAGTATTAAAATAATGTCTGTGTATTTGTAATTGTATTAGAATTTTTTGGCAGAATGGGTTACTTTGTTTACGACCAAGGAGTATTTTTCCGAATCAAAAGTCATAGACGTAACGACAGATAATAATTTGTTATGTCGTAAATAACGTCTTGAAATTTTTAAGAGACGCAAGTATTCAATGTGTTTACCAAATACTTAACTCAAGTAAAGAAAAATATACTTTACATAAATTAAACAAACAAACTAGAGTATAAAGATTTATTTATTAATTCCGCTTTTTTTATTAAATCCGATTAAACAAACAATAAATTGCAGAACTCACTTTTCCTTAAGTTAGAACATACAGAAGCAAATACAATTTACAGATGTTGTAATGTACGAAGAAACGAAAGGTCACAAGTCGAAGCAGTTTTTATCTCCAGGGAGATATTTAGAGCGCCATTGGACTAACGTCCCATTTGAAAACAGCAAAGGTGGCTTGAATTTAAAACAGATACATGTTCTGATTTCAGAATGTAGACAGCCTTTGACATTAGTAACACGATGTTACGACGTGTACGTTCTCACGGTGTGAGCTGTCGTATCTAGTCTTAATTAGTCTATGTAGAAAGAATGCAATGAACTATTTTTGGTTGCACATTTTAAATTATCTATGGAATCCAATCAATGAAGTGCACCAAATAAACGCCGGTATTTCTGTACCGGTAACAGTTTTAGAGAATCATTAAGTGCAAAAAGTGACATCTATTATGATGCAAGATATGACGAATATCGAATACCGAATGATTCGATAACTTAAAAGATGAAGACGAAACCACTCGGGAATTTGGTACTGTTCATAAACGACTTGGAAGAAACCCTGATGGTCTAGACAAGTACAAACGCAAACGCTTTGAAAGCGATTCGTATATCTACGAAGACTTTCAATAAGACTGACAAGCTTTGATAGCTAAGTCAATATAGAACATTTTTGCCTTTGCCGCCATCGTTGGCGCTGATAGAATGTCCCTGCCTGGGCCCTTCAGCACTCCCAAAGAACTAGTAAAAACGCTACTAACCTGAGTAGGCAGGGTCTGCTGCCCAGCAAACCTCTGACTGAATGATATAATTGGCGCTCCATACGGCAAGGTCGGAAAGTCCCCAGGGAACACAACCCTGTCGCAGTTCATCAGGATCCTCAGCTGCAGTGCCCGGTCCACCTGCACCTTGCACCGGCAGGGGTATCGCAGGTCATCGTTCAGCTCTGAGCAGGGAACCCATTGCTGCTGACCCACGATGTAGGGGATCGCGAAGAGAAGTAGGAGGAGTCGCATTTTGACCTGGAATAAAATATTTGGAATTAGTTCCATGGTGTAAATAAGGCACAAAGGAAGTTTTTTATTCGGGCAAAGATAAAATATTCCGTAGAATAAGTAACTTACATGGAACCTATTCAAATTATTCACTCCTAACTTGAAGCCCGGGGCCCCCAGTATACCCAGGATAATGATTGATCTGAGGACCAAGAAGGGGATGTAATAGCGCTAGGGCAAAAATAACTACAAAGCTAAGAAATCCTTAGTAACTTTTAAATAAGGTCATACCACACACCGACAGCCCAGGACTTCACGACTTGAGCTAAAAAGCTAAAAAAGTGCAACATGATATCAACTAAATAAAACGCTTAAATTACGTTAAGCAGTTGGTCCCGGCTGTCATCTGTAGATCTTTGACAGTCGTTACAGGTTAGTCAGTGGCCTAAAAAGTCTGACAACAAGTCTTACCAAGGGGTATCGTTATTACCCAGTACTAACTGGGTTGTGGAGGTCAGATAGGCAATCCATGTAAAATACTGGTATTCAGCTGCATCCGTTTAGACTGAAAGCCGACCCCAAAATAGTTGGGAAAAGGCTAGGCAGACGATGATGATGAAGACGCTTAAAAATGAGGTCAAACCGTAAAAAATGTTTGCCTTGCAATGTTTAATAAAACTAAATACTAAGAAATTAAAATCTACCGATATAAAGCTTTATGACTTCATGAAAAAATATAGTGTTTGTTAAGATACACAATTTTACCTTAAAAAGGGTAAAATATTTGCGGCAATCGCGTTTAGTGCACATACCTTCTCACATAAGTTTTATTTTATTAAATAAAATGTTGCATTCAGTGCTTTGCTGTGCCCGACAGGGGTCAGAATGACAATATTTGTAACTTCCCACATAAGTTCGACCCGCGGCGCGATTCGAATAAAGTGTAACTCGAAAATGATATAGGGTATCTGTTAATTCAGGATTTGAAATAAATGTATTATTATTCATTCAAAATAAGTATTATAAACGGTGCCTTTCCATAAGCCACGGGCGCGATTCAGTTGGTGAAAGAACATTGCAAGTTGATATACAACGTGTAACATAATAAACGCAAAACCTCTTAAGTGGTCACTGCACTCATCATTATGAACAACTTTCACTATGGGACCAAAACTGAAATCGCGAAAAAAAAAAAAAAAAAAAAAAAAACGACTGCCCCTTATACTTCTGTGCTCGTAATTCGACAAAATGTACAGAACAGCTGATTTTTTTATATATCTACGTTTCGGTTTGATTGGGATTTTTGAAGTAATGTGACTTTTCAAATGTAAGTATATATACGTTTCTTTCTTTCTAACACTTTCTTTAATCGGATTCTAATTGTAACAAGTTACAATGCTATAATGATGGGTAACTTATTTTTAATAATAAAAAAGTAAAGAGGGTTACATCAATGTAGTTACTTTGACATGTACCAGGATTGAAAAATCTCATAATACTGTATCAAGAGTCAAAATAATAACAGCCGCTCGGGTCGATCTTTAGGTTAAGCCGTGCTTGCCTAGGTTGGTCTGTGGATGGGTGACTGCCCATTACATACCGAGTTTCCTCCGTGCCTCGGAAAGCACGTTAAGCCGTTGGTCCCGGCTGTCATCTGTAGATCTTTGACAGTCGTAACAGGTAGTCAGTGGCCTAAAAAGTCTGACAACCAGTCTTACCAAGAAGTATCGTATTACCCAGTTCTTACTGGATTGTGGTGGTCAGATAGGCAGTCGCTCCATGTAAAATACGGTATTCTGCTTCATCCGGTTAGACTGGAAGCCGACCCCAACACAGGGGAAAACGCTAGGCAGATGATGACTGTATCAAGAGCCAAGACATAATTTTTTTCTTCGAATCAATGCTCGACCCTTGGCATTGTGGAATACAATAAATATATTGAGTAACAAGCGAGATCATTTTTAGGTTTAGACTCTGAGAACTCAACACTTTGTCAGTACCTACCTAATATTTAGCTATAATTATGTGGTTAGTCTTTGCACTAAACTAACAAACAAATTAAGATATAGAGTGAAGTAAAAAAAAAAATTTTGATTTTTATCAAATATTCTACTTAGAACGTGAACCATTAATTCATAACATAACCGAGTGAAAACAAATAACTTAGCCATACAAATATTTTATCAAAGAATCCACTCATAAAAATTAATGTCTCAATAAGTCAATGTTTGTACTTTTTATTTGTGCTCCGAATAAAACCATCGCCGGTCATTACCATAAACAAACCGTCGATATCCCATAAACATAAAAATCGGTGTGGACTCGCTAAAAATCGATCAAGTCAATTATGCACTGTTCTGAATCTTTGATGCCATTGGATAGGTTATGTTTGGGAGCTTTGCCTGACCGTTGAACAAACCCAGAAAACCTTATTGAAACTTTGTGTGTATACGTTTGGACGTACTCAATGAAAGAGGTCAGAAAGAAGTATGTATCTCTTCTGCGCATCCAAATGTGCCAAAAAATTAAATGTACCTCGCTGGTTTCAGCGTTTCGGATGACACGACAGCTACACCCCAGGTACTTATTTATCATCATCAGAATACAGCAGTCCATTATTCGATATAATTATACTTCTTCAATAGGGAATATGCATGTATTTTTTTTTCACTTAAATCATTAATATGCAGTACTATCAACCCAAGAAAATAATTAAAAGTTAATTTCAACTACTGCTTGTCGCACAAAAAAAATATTAAACTCCTGCAATTTTCTACGACAGTTCAAACGTCCATGACTATCGCGGCCATTCATGTCAGGACTTTGATGTCACTTACCTCTATCTGCCTTGTTTAAATCTAATTTTTTGCCCTTAGTAGATTAGTTTTACTAAAATTTAAGTGCTTTATTTAAGCTAAAATTGCAATAACAATATTATAGTAAAATCTTAGTGAAACTTTAAGTACTTTTCAATTAAAAGTGTTTCTTTGACACATGGATTTTGACGTCACTACCGGAATCGATGCGTTTTGTGTTTGCGTTCCGTTTCACCAAAAACACGCTAAATAAAATATTAAAATTGTAAAATAAGTTTTGTATTTATGAATTAAACAAGTGTACCACATTGTTTTTATGGTCCAATACAAGGCTTTTTAAAGAAATAAAAAACGTTTTGTATTTCTTGCATATACCCTATTGCACACCTCTCAGTTCGATTCTCGGCCCTCTGCTACTAGCGGAGATCGTCGCTTTATTTAGCCTGAGGATGTCCCAAAGCTTGTCGTTAGGCTACGCTAGACCTAGTCCTATTAGCAAACGTAAAAAACTGAATCATCTTATAATACAATAAAATACATAAACCCTTTTTTAGGTAGCTGCAAATTCCAACTTAGGACTACTTAAGAGCTTACCGACGAAATGTAACAAACAAGTAAAATGCCCGTAAACAAGGACGTCGGCACAATTTACGGTCGGACCTTTATTTATTTCGTTCACAGATATCGCATTAATTTTTATAGGATTAATGTCGAACCACAAAGGAAATTCTACGAAGGTCGTCTGTGTAAGGTATTTGTATAAAATATGATTAAGAAATTAGTTGTAAGTAGAAGGTAGTTGTCTACACATTTTGTCTGGGTCACTTCGCTATTAAACGTCTTTTGGATCAGCTGTTGTTTCCTTGCATAAATAAGTAATCCGCTTAATATCTCTCAGTGGCGACGAGAATACGGGATTTCACATTAATCGAGTGTTATATAGACGTATCAAGAACGTAAATATGTCGATCGGAAAAATTTCCGAGTTTAATGTGGAAGTGGACAATTGGCGGTTGTACGTGGAAAGGTTGGAACAATATTTTATCGTGAATAAAATAAGTGAAGAGTTAAAGGTGCCTACATTAGTGACTGTGATGGGAGCGAGAGGTTATGAACTTTTGGTGAATCTTTGTACTCCGGAAAAACCAACCAATAAAACATTTAAAAATTTAACGGACATTTTGGAGAAACATCTTCAGCCACGACCCAGTGTTTTAGCGGAACGTTATAAGTTTCATCATAGGAAACAAAACACGGGGGAGAAAATAACTGATTACATAGCTGAACAGAAGAAAATGTCAAGAACGTGTGATTTTGGTCAGTGGCTGAACGAAGGTTTGCGCGATCAGCTGGTATGCGGGTTAGCAAGTGAAACGATAAGACAGCGATTGTTTACAGAGGAGAAGTTAGATTTCCAGAAGGCATGCACTTTAGCTTTGAGTATGGAGTCAGCAGAAAAGGACGCAGCCTTGATGGTATCCAAAGGCGGGGGCGAGGTTGCATCTGCAGATTGCCAGGCGATTGCGGGAGTGCAGAGGAGAAGGGAGGCGGTGATGCCACGGGGCCGAGGCAGCGGACGAGCGCCGACGAGCGGCAGCACGCGCTCCAACGTGATGGTTGGCGAGATGCGCAATCCGGCTACCCGTCGCGGTGCAGGCGCATCTGTCACCGACGTCGCCAGTGGGCCAGGCGGGGCCATGCCGCGCCAGCGCCAGCATTGCCGAGTATGTGGCGCTAATCACGACACGGAGTCGTGCAGGTTTGCACGCTATGTGTGTCGGGTGTGCAACCAGGCGGGCCATCTACGACGAGTGTGTCCGGTAGTCAATAATGCTGGACATAACTATATCGATGACATTACCGAGTTCAGTAGCGGTGGCAGTGATGAGGTAACAAATATTAATCAGTTATCCTTAGATAATTATCCCCCAATTTTAATATCTCTAGTGATTGCTAACAAATGTATAAAGATGGAATGTGACACCGGTAGTGCCGTATCTTGTATTAATTATGATGTTTACAAAGAGCATTTTGCTAATATGAAGTTAGAGAAATGTAACTTGTTATTGAGATATTATACTGGTGAAACTATTCGCCCATTGGGTGTCATAAAACCGGTTGTTAGGTACAAAGATAAAAGTAAAAACTTGAACTTGTTTGTAATTTATAACGGGAAGACTGTTCTGTTAGGTAGACAGTGGATAATGGAATTAGGTATAAATATACCCACAGGCAGTAGCAGTGGTTGTAATACTTGTAATGTAAACAGTGTGTCTTGTGAAGATTTTAATTTTAAGGAATTTAGTTCCAGATATTGTGAGGTGTTCAAAGACGGCCTGGGTCGCTTCACGGGTGGCAAGGTCACCATTCATTTGCGCGAGGGAGCGCGGCCGGTGTACATGCGCGCGCGACCGCTCGCCTACGCGCTTCGCGAGCCTGTGGAGCGGGCGCTCGACCAGCTGGTGCGTGATGGCGTGCTCACTCCTGTCGACCGCTCCGACTGGGCTACGCCCATCGTGCCCGTTGTTAAGAAGGACGGTAACATTAGGATTTGTGCTGACTATAAATTAACTTTGAATAAAGTGTTAGAAGTCGACCGTTACCCATTGCCAAGGGTTGAAGACTTACTGGCTCGCTTACATGGTGGACAGCGGTTCTCAAAAATTGATTTGTCTCAGGCCTACGCACAATTTGAACTAGATAATAGTAGTGAATTTACGGTAATTAATACACATAAGGGCTTATTTCGGTATAACCGACTCGTATATGGTCTTGCATCAAGTCCAGGAATTTTTCAGAAGAAATTAGAGCAACTATTCGCTCACTTACCATATGTTGGTGTATTTTTAGATGACATTGTTATTAGCGGGCGAGACACCTCTTCACATTTCGAGAACCTACGTAAAGTTTTCGATATATTAAAATCATATGGGTTAAAGATTAAAAAAGAAAAATGCAGTTTCTTTGCCGAATCAATTACGTATTTAGGATATGTCATATCGAAGGAAGGCGTTCACACTTGTCCTGATAAGGTCAATGCCATAATGAAAACCCCCACTCCTACAAATGTAAGCGAATTAAGGTCATTTTTAGGAATGGTAATGTATTATGCAAAGTTTATTAGAAACATAAGTTTTATTCTTGCACCACTTTATAATTTATTACGAACAGGAATAAGTTTCGTATGGAACGAACAGTGCGAAACCGCATTTAGCACCGTAAAGGGGTTGTTATCCTCCAGTGAAGTATTGGTGCACTACTCCCCCGACCTGCCGCTGATTCTAACAACGGATGCAAGCAGCGTGGGGGTGGGCGCGGTGATCTCTCACGTCACGCCGGACGGCGAGCGGCCTATAGCTTATGCTTCGAGATCTCTTACTAAGGCTGAACGTGCCTATGCCCAAATAGAGCGAGCAGCACTCGCTATAGTGTATGGTGTTAGGAAGTTTCACCAATATCTTTATGGTAGGCGTTTTAAGTTGAGAACAGACCATAAACCGCTGACATGCATATTTGGTAGCAAGGCTGGTATTCCCGTGATGGCCGCCAGTCGTATGCAGAGATGGGGAGTACTGATGTCAGGATATAATTATGATATTGAATATGTCTCATCCTCTAAAAATTGTGCAGATGCCCTGTCGCGGTTACCACAACACCACAGTCAGGCCTATCCCGTAAAAGAGGTAACATATCTAAACTTTGTCGAGGATTTTTTACCAGTTACGCACAATGAAGTAAAGAAGGCAACTGCTACTGATACAGTATTGAGTAGGGTCCTTTTATATACTCAAACCGGGTGGCCACTGCAATGTACCGACGAAACATTAAAGCCGTATTTTACTAGGCGTAATGAAATTTATTCAGAAGGAAATTGTCTGATGTGGGGTTATAGATTAATTATTCCCTTGTCATTGCGTTCTCAAATACTCAAACAGTTACATAGTAGCCATATGGGTATAGTAAAAACCAAATCGTACGCTCGTAGCTACGTGTGGTGGCCCAAAATTGATGCTGATATTGAGAACATGTGCCGAAGTTGCGTCACCTGTGCGGCCGAGTTGCCGGCGCCGCCTCGCGCTTCGCCGCAGCCATGGCCGTACATTACACAGCCATGGTCACGGTTACATATTGACTTCTTAGGTCCTTTAAAGGGAATGAAATTTATAGTGATTTTAGACTCAACCTCAAAATGGTTAGAAGTGTTTAATATGGTACGCACCACAGGGGGAGCAGTAGTTAAAGTTTTAAGAAGTTTGTTTGCTAGATTTGGGCTTCCCTTGGAGATAGTATCTGACCAAGGTCCACCATTTACGAGTGCCGAGTTCAAAGATTTTCTAAAAGTCAATGGTATAAGACAAACGTTTTCCCCTGCATATCATCCGGCGTCGAACGGTGCAGCGGAAAATGCGGTGAAGACATGTAAGCATGCAATAAAGAAGGCATTCACAGATGGATTAGATATTGACGCGGCATTGCAAACCTTTTTATTAGCCTATAGGAATTCGCCACATAGTACCACGGGAGAGTCACCAGCTCAAATTTTGCAAAAACGTCCATTACGATCACGGTTAGACTTGTTAAGAAGGGAGAGAGCCGTTGTCGATCGTGTGAGTGATGCGCAGCGCCGTCAAGTGGAGTACGCGGGTGGTAGGATGCGCGAACTAGAGGCAGGTGAACCGATTTGGTTCAGGGATTACAGAGGTCAACAAAAATGGGAAAAAGGAACAGTAGGGCATAACGAGGGTTCACGTCGTATTTGTGTCAATGAAAGTAACGGTCGACAACACACTAGGCACATAGATCAAGTACGCCGCAGATCACGCATGTCCAATGTTACCTGCCCGGACAACGCGGTGCGGGATACTAATGACAGGCAAGAGGGTCAAGAAAGCGTTACCCCTACAATTGACTTGACTTGTAACGAGCAGGCCGAGATTGAGAGGGGAGGAGGTACGAATAGTAGTGAGCACGACGTGATGCAGGAATCGGACGAGGTTTTTAGTACACCGCCACGATCCATTTCACCTGCTGCACAGGCTATACCTGAGTCTAAGTCTTCGCCATCCGTGTCGCGCCCCACGAGAGTCCGCAAGCCGGTTATAAGATTTCGGGTCGAATGATTGTGTATTTCTATTCTATTGTATTATGTTAAATGTCAAAGTGTGTCTTAATTTAAGGGTGGAGGTGTAAGGTATTTGTATAAAATATGATTAAGAAATTAGTTGTAAGTAGAAGGTAGTTGTCTACACATTTTGTCTGGGTCACTTCGCTATTAAACGTCTTTTGGATCAGCTGTTGTTTCCTTGCATAAATAAGTAATCCGCTTAATATCTCTCAGTCTGGACATTTTCTGCTAAGACAATAAGACGGTAGACGACTGCTGTGTTTCCGTAGCTGTCAATTGATTGTATTTTCAAGCTTGTACCAATCGTCTTATAAGTTAGGAAATACTTAGTTTAACTTAAACTTATCGTGCCAATGTCAAAGTGACTTGAATCGTTACAAGGTCGCTTGGTCGGTCTAGTTATTTTTCATAGTGATGAAAATCGATACCCGCGGAAAATGCTCTCATGTGATCATTATAACTAATACGTTTTACGAAAACATTTAAACCCAATTTTTTCTGGTTTTATTGAATAAGACATGATTTTTTTATGTAGGTATTTTAACACTTTTTCCAAACAAACTTTCGTCAAAAGAAAAATAGAAAAATGTGTAACAAATATCTTCCGAGTGTAAAACTACACTGCACATTCAGGCGAAATAACAGTAATTTTGTTTCCTCGTACGAATGGGCTCAATCTACGTTGCTTATTCCTTTTCTATCGGCTTCCTATGTCGAAATATGCACTAGATTTGTTGCAATAATGAGAACTTTACGGGTACAGTAACAGTAACTTCAGTAGGTTCGTTACCCTGCTTTCTGTCGCAATCATGATTTGAAAGCTTTTCTGTATTTATCAATCTGATTCGCGCTTAATTTGTGACTGCAATTCGTTCATTAGTAGCAAAGAACGAAAGACAAAAGGCAATAAAGCTACTTTTTATTTGCAGGCGATTCAGCGTTTATCAAAGTTTTATTTATTCATCACAGTACCTTACCCGCCTGTCATCCTCATAAACAAGTGGTTGAAATCGTCAAAGCGATCATATTTGTTTAACGTACGATATTCGAAATTGCCACAATATACATATAAAGCGATAAAAGCTATTTTTGTCTGCAAAGTTTTCAGCGAACATCGTCTAGACTGCAAGCGATAATTGGATGGTTAAAAAGAAAAAGGGTGCTCGCTTTTTGTATGAATAGATAAACTAGTCATAAGTTTGAATTGAGTTTGACATTGACGTGAATCAACAATTACAAGTTTGAAAGTCGCGTTTGTGATTCGTGTTGTCTCGCTTTGTTATCCAATTTATTTTCTTCAGACAATGAAAATACTATGTTACAAAGTATGATAATAATTTTCATTGTCTGTTTTTCAAACAAATTCTCTCAGTCCATACATTTTCGAACTCCCAACAGACAATAAATTAATAACTTATAAAATTTTCCGATACTTCGCTCTACCACTAACGAGTTGTCGCATGGCACGTCCCCATTACACACTGTGTCGGACTCTGTGTCACACCGTAATAATTTGTCTCAGAGATACGAGCGGAGCTCTCCTCCTATTATGAGAAATTTGCTCCGTATTCCGTAGCTGGAAAACGATCATCGTGCAAATTTCGAATGGGTAAATTATTAACGAAGCTCGATTTATGTGAAAAGTTAGTTCGATCGCGTCCGAAACTAGCATAGTTTGTTTGGAACTTCTTCCTCACTGCCATCATCGGCTTCTCATCTCTCCGAACACAGTTTTTGATATATCCGAATATAAATTTCAAACTCTTTTCTTGGAAGTTCTTAAACTTTTGATCTTGCGGTAAATAAAAACAGGGATTTATTGAGAGCTCACCGACTTTGGTGAGGGAGATCCGGCTTATCTGTTTGTTTATGAAAGCAATTCTGTGAGGAAGTTGTTTTTGTGTAAACAAACGATTGTGTTATTAATTAATAAGCTTATTAATCAGATTTGTTTATAATTTGTATATTCAAGAACCAAGCTTTACATAGTAAATCACTGATTAACTCGACATACTTGTTTTATCGCTTTAATCGTTTAACCTTTCGTATGCCGAGTATATAGACACAATTAATATAGTATATAGACACTATTGTGTCTCGTGTAGATCTACGTTCCGGCACACGAAGGGTTAAATCATAGTTCAGTGAATTCCAATTTACATTGCAATTTTTCGACAGTTCAAAAGTGACTATAACTGGCCTACTTGAAATAAATGCTTTGGTTTTGATTTTTCCACGAAACAAAATCCCTTGAAATATTTTATTCAATTCTACACATTGTTCCCATTCCTTGAACTTAGATAAACTTCCAAAATAAAATCTCCACTAATACAATAATAATATAACCACAGCATCTTATTTACGATACCGCGCTTTAGTTCCGGATAGTATGAAACTATTCTAAAACAAAGACCATAACTCAGCGTAACGGACAGGACAACAAATCTTGCGCGCAACGTTGCGGGTCACAACGCAACGATGCTGTGCAACAAATAAACTACGCGGAATGCGACAATGTCGCCTGCATCGGAGTTTTACCCCCAAATCTGGGACATGTGTGTGCGAAGTGTACGAAAACTTTGGTAATAACTTTTGTTGATTTAGACGCATTCAGAAAGCTGAGTCTATCCCAGGAAAAAATGAATAGATTCCTTTCCATAAAACACAATACTCACTTAAAAAGCAGGTTGTATTACAAAATATAATACAAATTCTTAATTCACAATAGTACCATTATTTGGCACAAAATAAACTTACAAAACAATTCGCCATAAATTAAAAAGTTACCAAAAGTTTTCATACCATTCGGGGTATTCCTATTTTCTCCGGAGAAACATTTTAATGTTGGCAACACTCGGTGTGTGCAACACCGCTTGCAACAAATAAAGTAAGTCGACGTAGCTGAGCCAAATCTGCTGGGACATCGCCAAATGGTAACATTAGGCTAATATTTGATGCACATTAGCATGTAGTAGTAAAGTTCTTGTAGCCTGAGACACTGCTTTGCCTTGATTTCATAATAAGATACTGTCTAGTGTAGAGTTAGTAAATAAGTGAACATTTTTTTCGTTTGGCAACTTAAATCTTTGTTTCATATTTTTTATTTGTGGTTTGTGGCACTAGTAGGAAAGTGTGACGAAACACCATTATGAATAAAAATGTCGTAAGTAATTCCGGTATGAAAATAATGTTAGTACAATAAACTTTCAGCAAAGTTCACAGTTTAATCCTAAATACCGGCTATAACTTTCTCAATACTGAACTAACAAATTCTGTTACTTCATCTACTTAAAATCTAAGTTCGTAATGCAGCGTTCCATAGCACGTGTGCACGCCACTAACTTAGCTATTCATGCACCTGACGCTAAATCTTAGTTATTTATACCACACTAAGGTTTAACATGATATAAACTTTAATTAAAAACTTGGTTGCTAACGTGCAGTTGTTTGCAATTATCTTTATTCTAAAAACAGAACGCGACTGTAACATTATTAGTTTGCATTTTAAATTCAGAATTATTTAGCAAATAAAAATGTGGTTGACGGTGATATGAATGAACTGGCTACGAGATTTATAAAAATATATTTAACAGATAGTAAAAATAATCACTTTCTTGGGTGAAGGAAAACATCGTGAGGTATCCAGGACCAGCATGCCTGAGAGATATTTCTCGACGGCATGTAAAAGCCAAGTTAGAGGCTCATGGGCGACATCAAAACTCGACACCAGGTTAGGCACTAACCACACGAACAAGAAGAAAGAAGTAAAAATAATAATGATATAATAATGTACCTATAGTGGTGTGTAGGCTGGCTGTGTGATATTTCAGAGTTTAATTTTTGGGAAACTTACGTCATATTTTGTATTCTAATGTTGAAAACTAGAAAAAGAGGGACATAGATATTTATTATTTATTCTAGAAACCTATTACTTAGGTCTTAAAACAAGGATCATACCACGTTGATTATTTCAGGAAATCCATTACTATTCATCATGGTTGTAAGGAAGTTGGTGTTCACCAGTCGTAACCGCGCACTTTAATTAAATCAGATACTTCTCAGAAAGCATTTCTTACTTAACTATAGGAAGAAAATGCTTATAACCGAACTAGAGTAGAAAACAACAAAATATTAACGCACGAGTGCCGATAGTAAGCTATTATACTACAAGGAAACGCTGTTAGCAAACGATGTAATGTTTAATGAGAAACAAGTAACAAATTAATACATTAGTTTACAACATACTTTACATACATAATGATAGTTGTAATAACTCATATTCGTAACGACTATGTAACAATAAATTGGTCGTTGTACCAAAAATTGTTTCACGGTGAATGCGCTTGCATAAAAATGCAATGTAACTAGGTAAATGATCTGCCGGTCAAGATCGAGTGTTTGGATATTGAAATTTTGTGTAACGTAATACAATTTTCAACGAGTCATCACGTCATAAGAAATAATAAAATATTTTGATGAAAATGTTCAAGTTTAACTTTTGTCCTCCATTTCAGGCACGAAATAATAATCCAGAGTTGAAAAACCACTAGCCTGATGAAAAAGTAAAACAAATGATTAATGAATATCAATTTCAATAAACTGAAAAAATAAATAAACCTGTATGCACATACATTGACGCCCATCGAGATCTTATTTGGCCAAGTAATCAAACACTTGCATTCGATACAACACTTCCACTGTTACCATCCGATTACAAGTACAAATCGACTCAATTGATCCACGATTCAGAACCACATTCCAGCCACAAAATCCGCAAACGTAGAGGCAACAATATTCCAAAATCGCGAACCAAATTCGATTTTTGAATTAAAATTTACAGGTAACACGAATATAGTTTTAAATTCGGCCAGCTCGGTTTAAGCAAAATGTACCTAATGCTGACTGCTTTCACGAAACTTTGTCTATGGTAGCAAACCAAACAGTTCTATACAAATAATGTTGAATCTGGATTTCGTGTTCGACAGGTTAATTTGTTGCAACACTAATGGCGGACAAATATTGGATTTGCTGCCGCATTCTGTGCTATTGAAGCATTTCGTATTCCAATTAAACATTAATTAACCTATTCATTAGTCCTGCTATGGTGCAATCACACTTGCTTGATAAATGCTTTAGGAATGTGTAATCGTAATTTGTTAATAATTAAAATCGAGTACTTAATAAGTTCCATTGTTGCCATCGCGGGAATATCTTGGATGAGGCACAAGAACGTGGAGCTTGCTGTGGCTGAAGATAATGAATAAGTTCCAACTATAAAATAAAGACCCTGTAGATCGCAATATACATAATAACGGTTATGCTAGTCAGTTATAAGAGCAGTCACCTGTTATTATTACATTTTGCGATTAAAATCGCACTCATTAGTGAGCCTACGCGAATTACTCGTTAGTCCTTTATCCTTTATGACCAATTTCAACCTCGAAGCTATGTATGGGCTTTGCATTTTAATATTAACTCTAGATACTCAGGTACTCCGATCTACTTTTAGACGGAGATTGGAGATCACACAACTTGGTTGTTTATAAACGAGAATCTTTAGGTTACGTACCTACAGTGCTGCATGGTTCTTTTTGTGCATGATGTTATTCGGAATTAACGCCGCCATATTGTTGTTTCAAAACCTTATTCACAGACAATTTCACATTCTTTTTCCAGAAGCGACCTCCTGACAACGTCATTCAAACAGTACATCCATTCATTTTCAATACGATATTGATGTATTTCAATATGATTTCATACTTCAGTAGGTATTGAGAGTGTTTAAAAATGTTTCTACAAAAGCAAACACGAATCCAGTTATTCCCAACAACTGGTATTTCATTGTTATTTAATAAAAACAACAGACCAATCTACAGTCCTCATAAAACACACTTCCTGAACAATTATCCGCAAATCTAGTAGGTACTCGAACAGTATTTACAGACCGTTTGTGCCTTATGTAACGTGTCAATAACGGCCATATTGCTTCACATAACCTCATAACCTCTATTGGCCATACAAACGTGCGTGCAGAGCTGTCTTTATAATGGCCTACTACGAAATTGGTCTGAGAAAAAGTCTGGCCACTTGCCCTATGGTGAGAGAGTTTGTTTTTTTTAATAGTGTACTTTTGATTTTTGGGTTTTATTGATTTTGTTCTTTTTATGAAATGAAATTAAAGATACGCGAGCCGCGATATAATTAAAACTTATGTTTACTGTGGAAAAATATCAGCAGACTAAGAATTTGTCAAGCTGTGCAAAGCTGACAAGAGACTTATTATGTTTGTTGATTGTAATATTAAATGTAAACTGAAATTGATAGATAAGGTCAAATATAATCAAATTGCAAACGCTACGTGATAACACTGACAAAGCTTTCGAGTTGGATCATTTTTCTTGTGTAAAAAATGCACAAATCTGGAAAACATACGAAACTTGGTTACACTGTTTTGAAACAACTATGTTTGTTTTAAAACTCAAAAAGATTCTAGAAACAAGCCAAAATTATTGAAATGTTTAAATGTCTAACTTATTTTTGGCCAAATTATTTTGGGTTTTTTCTATAGCTGGAATAACTCAGGAACGGCTCGGAATTCCGTCCGATTATGACACATGCCTGTGTCGTATTTGCCCATGCCCATCCCCGTCACCTTCATAGGATGCAGACCTTGCAGAATCGATTCCTCCGTAGGATCACCGGAGCCCCCCCGTATGTCCGTAATGACAGCCTCCACTTAGATCTTAAATTGCCTACCATCCAGCAATTTATCTGGCTGGAGGCCTTAAATGCAAGGCATCCACCAATGCAGGCCTAATCCTGTGGATTAAGCCGGTTAAGCAGTAGCCAGCCTCATAGGGTGAACTGCGAGAGGCCATCATCAAAAAAAAAAATACCGGCCCGAAATCTGGATTTATGCCCATGGATATGATGCATGAATATGTCAATGGTTTCGGCTCGTCTCTTATTATATGCGACTTAGACGTTTCTGGCGTAATTGTGAGTGTACTTTAGATACACCTCTGCCTAATCCTCCAGGATAATCGGTGACGATTTATTTTATTGTTTCGTGTACTTATGCCTCCAATCTGATAACTAATCAAGTCCATTCAATCTAGTTAAAAAATCATAAACCGATGCACAAACTATGTCGTCCACATAAATCGATCAACTCGATAAAAATAGCTATAACTTAATAAAAACTGCACTAAACTCGGAACAGCAATTTAGTAGTAACACGCGAACGAACTATACTGATAAACGTTGAGTGCGTTTAGACGCTGTAAAGTTATGCGAAAGCGGTGTATGGCGTATAAAAGTTTATTATGATCATGGCAATCGAACGGGATGGCATATGATATAATAGGTCGTGGTTTGCGAACGACTACTGCCTTGATAGATACTCGTAGACAGAAGTGTTTATAAAAGAGCAAAAACTACACTTTCATTTGTTTGACAAAGTCATGTGCCGTTGGGATTTCCCAACGGAAAAATGAAGAACTTCCGCAAAAAGTTTCAGTGCCCTATTTATCCCCTTTACGGTATGGTATGGATTTTCAAAAATCCTAGCTTGAGTAATAGGAAGATTTTTGGTTAATTTCTCGTGCTTCTAGAGTCTAGACAGCACAGTACAGCCCACACCGCTGGGTCTAGAATCTAGACCCAGCGGTGTAGGCTGCGAGTTCTCTGTCAATGAATAAATGAATTTAAGATGTTTATTAAGTAGATAAACCGTGTGCCCTATAAATTACCCATTAGCAAAATAATACACTTTCATCTCATATACATTATTAAAATTACAAACGCTTCAACAAACTAAAATAACTAAACTAACTCGAGTGCTCAAGGCCTTTTTAAGGAAATTTCTAAACGTCTAGTTGATGCTTCCCGTGACCTAAGGGCAGGCTTTTACCTAGGCCAGAGGCTAATTGTTGCCATACAACGTGGCAACGCCGCCAGTCTCTGAGGACGCTCGCGGTAGGAAGCATTCGCCTGTATTGCAACAATTATTTTTGTATACAGAAACAATGGATTGTTACAAATTATGTCGCTAAGGTTACGCACTGTGATGCTCGATTTTCTTCACGCACTGATGTATTGCTCGAATCTGAACTGTTACATTACAGGCGAATGTTCCTGGTGGGGAATTCCTTAACAGAGGTTCTAATAGTATTTCATCTAACAAAGGGATTTAACCCAAAATGCTCGGCAATCGCTCTTGCAACGACTACAGCAACAAGGGAGACATTTTACAACTCGAATCGGATCTAAAATTCCATCTAAGTTACCGTTTTGTATAAAATTAATTTTCCTTCTTTATCTTGTTCTTTATTATACCTATTATAATAAAAAGCGGAAATGATAGAAATAAAGACAAACTGTTGTTAAGTTGTAATTTGTTACAAATTGCGTTCATTCAACTCCAGCCGGCCCCCGGAGACTAATCTTGTTAAAACTTTGTTTCTGAACGTTGAAACGGCCGTAATTTTTCTAAGAATAATAGCTTGCAGATATAACTGCGCTCTTGGACTTTATGATGCAATATTTTTAAACTGTTCATAATTTAAACTCTTCATGATACTTTCGTAAGTTATTCAGCGTGCCTGTGTGTCTATTTCGTAGAACTGTAGATTGATACAAACTACGTAAGCGACCTACCCAACTGTCCTTTCTTTGGTATTGTTCGTCGTGTCGTTGAGCTCCTTGAGTTTTATGTCGAGCTACACGATAACTGACAAATGCTTGCACTGACTGGACAGGTCCACTCAAATATGTGTGGTTCTTTCTTCAAGAGACCATCTCAGACACTAATCTGCATAGTCCTCATGTGCGTTAACCAAGATTATGTTTGGACTTTAAAAGAGACTATGACCTCTGAGTTTGTTTCGGCTGTTTCTTCTCAGAGTAGTCAGGTACGAAGCACCAGCCCCATCTAGTTTAAAAACCTATTTGCAAAATAAACATCATTTATCAATACATTACGGTGTACCAAACTGAAGGACTTTTGCTAAACCTATCAAAAGCATCGCTGTAGGCATTCGGGTAAAAAAGAGCTCTTTATATTTTATTTTTATTCCTCAATAAATTTCATGAACATTATAATCCCACATGACAGTTGGAGATACGTCTATATCTGAAAGAAACAATATTTCTAAATAAACTTCATTATATACTATGAAAACATTGTGAAAGCCCCACGCAAAAACTGTTAATAAACGACACATCGCACCAATACAGGTCATCGTATACTGACCTATAAATAAAACATTTTTATTTACGTGTGGAAATCCTCAATGGATGTCCTACGCCGTGGGGCCAGCGGAGGGGTCTGTCAGACTCCGAATGCCTAAAACCACACAGTGTTCCTCCTCGTCACTTCTGGCAGGAGTACGGGTAGGTACACAATTGCATTCTCCACAATCACCCAACAGTCCCTATAAATAAACCTCCGTCAACCTACCGTATATACTGACAAACACAGAGAACGTGTCACTGTGAGTTTCAGATAACAGTTCACAATTTCAATGGCTTTGTGGAAAGTGCAATAAGTAAGGACAAGCATATATGCGTAGTCGTGTTAACGGTAACCATGCGATGTGTTATTTTTACCATACGATAGATATACTTGTTTTTACTGTCATTTGTCAAAGAAGAAGAAGCACCTTTTTATAGTATGAAACCAATTGAATGTTTTCTTTTGATATTTATTTAGTTTATTAGTAGTTATTAGTAGTTTTTTATTATGCACCTATGTTCAGGAAATGTTTTTTTATTCAGACCCACTTCAGCCTTTGAGCAAAAAAAAAAGAAAAAGTCTAAAAGAAAGACAAAATATTTATTTGTCGCACAGACATGACGTGCATACATAATGGCAAAAAAATTAAATACTTAAACATACAACTCATAAAAAATATTTATAAATACAACAGGACGGAATAAAAAAAGTGACGTCGTGACTGCGACAAGCGGGTTACCACTCAGTATGATGCTGTGGTATGGGGGGCCCACAGCACAGCGCTGGTTTTCAGAGTCATTTGTGATAAAAACGTACGGAAGCCAACAAAAGCTCGGTAAAACCAACTACCTTCATAATTAGGTAGTTGGTTTCATGTTCTTTATAAATGTTAATAACAACCAGCCACAACAATATAATGAAAGATTAACCATTCGGTTAATTTTTAATTTTGTGGTTCCGGAACGTAGTCGTATCGTATGCTATAAATCCATAAATCGGTCTCGTCATGAGGGAGCGGCGATATCGAGTTATGATTCCGACGTATTGTTTCATGTGCCGCATGTGCGTGACGTAAGCACTGATAGTCGGCTCGCATTGTAACAGCCTGTATATACCAAAGCCTAGTGAGATCCGTGGCCCTCTCAATAACACATTTGCTGAAGCATTTGCATAAATGTAATTTCTAGAAAATCTAGGCTTTAACAACGTAAGCGCATTATTTTGGATACTTTGATTGATTAGGTTTGGAGCTCAGTAGCTTAAAAACTTTGGAACGATGAAGTTCATAATAGAAATGTCCTAACATCTATCCATGACCTACAAGAGTCAATATTCCACAGCAATTACGACACTGACTGCTGATGAACGCGTTTTAGATATTTGTTGTTTGCGTTCAGATTCATTGGTAAAATTCACCCTTAGTGAAAGTTTGAAGGTTTGAACTATCCTATCCTACTAATATTATAAATGCGAAAGATGGAGTGAAGATGGATTTTTGTTACCCTTTCACGCAAAAACTACTAAATGGATTTGAATGTGGCACATAGATAATTTATAGCCTGGATTAACACATACTTTGTGTCCTTGTAGTACGATTCCGTGGGACAATAACCGAACTGTACGCGAACGAAACCGCGGGCATAAAATAGTTTATTATGAAGCTTTAATTCATAATACTGTAGCATCACCAGGAATAGCTGTAGGCTACACCAAACATGAATCGTTCAACGAAACACAGCAACGCATTTTGTTGTTATAAAATTGAAAAATCCAATTGTACATTTTGCTGTATGAAAGTAATTTGCGCGAACGTCAGTGTGATCGATTCGGTCGGGACAAGCGAACCGACCTGATGGATACCGACCCACCTTTTATTGAACTGCCACTATTGCGTTGATTTATAGTTTATACTCTAGCTTTTAAGCGGTTCTTGCACAACGGAATATAGTTCAAGCAGTGCATGAAATTACAGGCACAGTTTTTGTTTCTATAGTGATCCGAGTGATAGCCACATACATACATAAACTCAAGGCTTTTTACTATGGCAAAAAGGCAGAAACAACAGAACTCCATCTGCTACGATTCTAACATACTCCTTATTCTTCGTACACGTTCATAGATTAGATGCCTTAGCACAAGCGCGTGGTGTAAACGTAACGTTCATTATATGTCAATTTTAAAATTAAAAAAAAATACTCATTTCACATTATTATTTTAAAATGTTTCATTCTTATTTATTTTAAATTTGATTACGGACATTCTACAATTTATATTTTATTTGACGAAAAATGTTTGTATTAATTTAATTTTAATTTAATTTTGTGTACAACTTACTTATTTATTTGATTTGATTATTTGATTTAGTACTAACATTATTTTTAAGTACTTACTAATTAAATTATGGATCATCGTTTCCGACACAAAAAAAAATGGGATTTCCATTATTTTAAGAATTATTAATATCTGTAGAGGATACTGATGTTGATTCTTGCAGAAAGTTTAACTAAAAGGCTATATGATAATTGTAGTTTTGATTTAAAAATCGACGTATTTACGTTACGTTTACAGCTCGCGCTTGTGCTGGGGTCTCTGGTCATCTAGATCTGATAAGAAGTGGATCTGATATAGCCCTAGGATCGATGACTTGTTCGTAAGTGGAGATACTGAATCGGAAAACGTTAGGCGAGACGCCCTTAGACTACGCGAAGGAAACATATTCGGAAGGCGGCTGGTAGGAAGCCAAGGACCGAGTTAAATGGCTAGGGATTGGAGAGGCTTATTTCCAGCACTGGCTGATGACGATATCTTGTAAACTTCTATGGCAGTCTGTCTACGACTCTCGATTTTTCTGGCTTGTTTTTCTGACGAAACTGAAGATCAATACAAAAATTTAGTTCTATGAAAATGTTGCTTCTAGTTCATCCACATGTCCCGTGCCCGAGCTATTTGCGAGGACGTCAGCGTGATCGATACGATCGAACGCGCCTCGTGATGGATGCCGATCGGCCTCTGATTGAACTGCCTCTACTCCGCTCTTTTAAAATCTTTCGTTCTTAATTTGAATTTGTGCTGCTACTTCGCGCCTTTTTTACTGTACAGAATTAGGCAAGTGTTGATGGACAGTAATTTTTAATTAGCCATGGATTTCCAACTGCTGGGCAAAGGCCTCCCCATAACTTTCCAGGTCCTTTTTTCGTACTTTACCTCAAACCAGACATCGCAGTGCGCGTCCAGTTTTTTTTTTGTACTATATGGGCCTACTCTTTACCTCAATCTAGTCCTGAAGACAGAAATGAGGTCGACGATGCAACGAGCTGACCCAAAAGAAGCCCGTCATCGTTATAATATTAGTGTCATCCCGCCGCCGCCCGGTATGGCGGGGTGACATTAATATTATAAATGCAGAAATAATGCTACATTCTTTAACCAAAATTATTACATAAATATGGTACTTACAATAAAACCGTACAGGCAATTTCTTTACCTTATAAAGTCTTGAATAAAATATTTTTTCCAAACACACATTTCCTCGACTTTTCCTTCGATTTTTCCTTTGATGTTTCCTTCTGCATTACAAATGGATTGATATGTAATTGCGGAAATGTTGATTAGGTAAGTAAAGCTCCGTTCATCAAACTTATTTCGTATTTATTTCAGTTTTATGCCGTATTTCATTCACTTTATTTTTATCGTTGTTACACGAGGCTAATTACTTAATGATACTTAAACTTTTCATGTTTCTAGATTTCTGGCAACTAATACCTCAAATGAGTGTACCACAGAGCCAAGGCAAAGAGACATTATTGTTCATTTTTTATTCTTTTGAAAAACGTTGCCCCACACTATTATGCAAATAGGTTTTACAAACACTTTTAAACGTATTTTTTTTAAACTAGATGGAGCTGGTGTTTCGTATCTGACTACTCTGAGAAGAAACAGCCAAAAAAAACTCAAAGGTAGAAGTCATAGATATATACATAGTCTCTTATAAAGTCCAGACCTAATCTTGGTCAACTCAGATGAGGACTATGCAGATTAGTGTCTGAGATGGTCTCTTGATGAAAGAACCACACATATTTGAGTGGACCTCTACAGTCAGTGCAAGCATTTGTCAGTTATCGTGTAGCTCGACATAAACATTCATGGACGGCATAAATCTCAAGTTGTATGCAGCGTCTCCCAAACAAGGGCCCACCTTCTCACTTGCATGACTTGCGTGCTTATGATTACATTGGTGAGCGGACTTTGCGTAGCTGGACTTCTGGCCAAACATCATATTATTTGAAATTTCTAAAACTCAAGGAGCTCAACGACACACGAACAATACTAAAGAAAGGACATTAGTAGTACTCAAACTTCCAGACAATCGTCGGAAAAAATAAAATAAAAAATGACACGCATGGTCCTCACATTCACAATAATCAATTAAAATGAATACATAATACTCTACAAAATAAATGTCGATAAAAATCATTAAATGTGACCCTACCCAATAATAAATAATTAAAAATAGTGAAATATTTTTACAAGTAAATATTCATGTCAAATCATTAAATATTAGAATTCACAATAAAAAAAATATCAAAGGAAATAATAATAAAACACTAGGATTTCTGTACCATGGATGCGGTTTACAAATGTTTAAAATCGGAGTCTGGATTTGTGCCCGGTTGATGGCAATAGGCTCGCCCCCTATTACATGGGACTTAAACATAACTGACGAAATGTGGGTGTACTATTAGGTACACCTATGCCTAACCCTTCGGTGACTACAGGCGTAATGTTTTGTTATGAGCAGTAACGCAACAAACAATGCAGGTTACAATTGATACAATAAACAAAATACTCTTTGCATCCTGAAGGGCGATATAATAAAACAAACATATTTTGAGTTTACAGTACAAACAAAAACCTTGCATAGATATTGTATCGTTCTATAGAAAATATTTTCTCTGGCCAAACAGATTAACTTAATTTCATTCGTTTGCTTCTAGATAAAAGATAAAACACGTCTTCTATATTTCGTTTTTTTTTTCAATTTTTTACTTTGTTTTTATGAAACAATATCTTGTATAAAATAAAATTATTGTGTATACAGGATAAACATTTTTCCTCTGCATTTCTTATGAATAAACTGACTACGGATTTTGAAGGCAATCCGAAAGAGCACTTTATCCGAAACTAGCTGTTGTGGCTTCGCTCGCGTTTTGGTCGGAAATTATCCCACGGGCACGTTGTAAACATTATTATAGCTTAAGGAACTCGGTAATAATGTAGCTTCCTATTAGTCAAACAATTTTCAAAATCGGTTCAGTAGATCCAGAGATTACCCCCTACGACCTCACAAACTTTACCTCTTTATAATTTTAGTATAGATAAAATCAGAGTTGGTTACTTTGCGTCGTAAACGGCTAAGTAATTATTTATAAAATTGTTTTCGTGTCCAATTTTAATTTCAAAATGGCTGAATCTGGGTCAATCAAATAAAGAGTTTTGTTTCCTCAAAATATTTGTCGAAGAAGTCGTCGAAGAAGTACAAAGAGTAGCTGAAATTATTATTTAGCTAAAGGAAGGTTTTCCTTTACCTAAATAATGATGTCAGCTGTTTTAAACCAACCAATGGATTTAAATGGAGGCCAAAGTTGATTGTGTTGTTTGTTGTGTTGTGTAATTTAGATTTATTTATTTAACTTTTTCCCGAAAAAATAATCAACTTTTACACAGCATTACTTTATTCAATCCTATTTGTCTCAAAATAAACAACCGTTACGACCAATAGCGGTATAACCACAATAACCGGTAAAACTTACTTTGTTCCGGTTTCAATTTAAAGTCATAATTGATTTAAAGTGCAAATCAAATCAGTAATTAAGCTTTTATACAAATGTGTTTTTAATTAAGTACGCTTTTGAATTGAAAATGGTCCCTCCTTACCTTGTTACTTTTTATGTACGAGACTTTAATGTATGTCAAGAGGAAGTTTTAATATCTATTATGTACTTTTGAGTGACGTAACAAGGTCTTGTAAAAATATTTTGATTTAAAAGAGTGTCCATAGAGTTTCTTGCCCATTCTTCTCCATAGAGATCTACGATTTGGAATGGACACAGTACTCATGGATTCATCCTTTTGTTTTTGACCTTCAAAAGTGCCTGTAACGGTCTAATTGAAATAAATGCTTTCATCTGCAGTGTTACTATGACGTCTTAAAGCAGGAGTAATTTCAGTGTTGGAAAGAGACAGATCTATGTATACAGGCCGTATAGCGCCATCACTTTCCCACACTGGAATTACTCTTGCTTTAAAGGCCGAAACACACCAAAAAAAAAGACGCTTTAAGACGTCATGGGACGCCACCTGATCTACATCTTTTACCAACTAACATTTAAGTCCTGGTCAGACCAGATGCGTGGCGTGACATGTGCGTGACGTACACGTATACACGCGCGTGGTGACGCGCGTAACCCCTGACAGACCGGGTTACGCATACGTGGTAGGCACGCAACGCACCCGGTCCTTTGCGTACCCAGCCGCTGCGGAAACCATGTTTTATGTTTGCAACTCTTGTGCATGATGTCTGACGAAGATTGGGTAAATGGACCAAGTAGTTCATCTGATGAAGAAGAAGCAATATTACTGTTATTGTGCTGAATATTCCTGGGTATGCAAAAAAACAAGTTTGGGTTCAAGTTTTATATGACATATTTTTTACTCTTTGTTTTTTGTGTTGTGCAAACAATTAGTTTTTCTAAATTTCGTTATTCATCATTAAAACCCAAACAAAACATCACTTACTACCGGTAAAATTTGAGAACAAATACAACTGAATGCGTAAGTCACGCGCGTAGTCACGCGCTTAGTCACGCGCGTAGTGACGCGCAGCAAAGATACGTGCGTATTCAAACTTGTTCGGTGTGACGTCCAATACGGAATGCCATTGACTACAACGTCATTACTGCACGTATCAATGCGACGTTGCTGTTCCGATCTGCGTAGGTACGCAGCACGTTTGTCTCATGGGAGCTGCAATGCGTAGCGTAACGCATGTAGTCTACACGCACGTGTACGTCACGCAAGCGGTGTGCCATGTCTCTATAAAGTTCCATATATTACAACGTCAAGGTACGTGCACGTGCACGTCTACGTGTACGGACCCGGTGTGTTTCGGCCTTAAACACACAAAGTTCTTTCCAAGGGTTTCCAGAAACAAAATGCTGTCGACACTGCAAAGAGCAAATCCGCACCCTTCTGGCGACGTCAGCGTATTGCGCCTGCCATTGTTCTCTAGAACAACGGCCTTAGCTTAGGTATTTATTTGAGAACCTGTTGACGACAAGGCAGGTCACGGGTGAATGACCCTTGCTCACTTCTGATTAATTAGAGTGGCTCTACCGCATAATTAGGAATTAGTGGCTTGTTGAATGATGATAGAGAACGTTGTAGGAAAATAAAGAAATGTATTTTTTGTTATTTTAATATATGTAGTACCTGGGCTACCGAACTGTGCTCGGGCGAAAATAGAGAAAATGAATTTTCCCAGATATGAGAATAAAGGAAACAACACACTTATCAAATCGGAAAGGGATCGGCACCGTATCAACTCGAGCCGTTCAGTATTCTTTGTATGAAACTCCCTACTGCAACGCACATTAATCGGAATCGTAACGTTATCGCCTCACCTCGGGACAAGCTCACGAACCGCGGTGCGGTGCGTGGTCAACTCGCTTACGGCTCGTCGTCCCCGCGCTTACGTCTCTCCGTAGCCGCGCTTACGTCTCTCCGTACCAGAGCTTACGCCTCTTCGTCCAACCTTACGCACACTACTGTTGACACACGTGCTGTCATGCACAGGGCAACTTCCAGTCGTGCGTGATGTCGGCGAGCCGTAAGCGCAGCGTCCCTTATCCGTAAGCGGGGCGTCGCCTAGCCGTAGCCGAGTTGACGTATCGGAGCTGCTGATCCGCTTGCTTACGTTAGGTTGACGCCTGTTTGACGGCGAGGCGGAAGGTGATACGGTGCTGATCCCTTTCCGATTTGATATGTGTGCTGTTTCCTTTAAGGATGGAGAACTTAGGGACGGAGAATACAACAAAATACCCAACAAACAACAAAGTAACCAAGTTCAAAATTGTACTCTGGTACAAACATATATCGAGATAGTCGTTATTACTGTATAACTGCACAAGTCTTGAAACTTGATGTAATGCGTCTAGTTCGCGGTGACACGTATGTGCAACTTGCACTGAAGTTTCTTAACAACTAGTATCTAAACCAAATTGTAACATTCTCGCAAGAGATGTAGAATTGTACGTAACGAGAAATGCACATACCAGAAATGTGATAGTGGTTGTAGTGTGTTTACCTGTAAACAAAAGAAAGTAAGTTTTTAAAATCTGATTTACTATTAACACTTAAATAAACACCAGATGGATAACTGAAATAATAAAAATATTTAAAACACACGAATGAAGTCAAAAAACATCGCAACTAAAACAAGCAAAGCGATAAAAACGGAAGGTAGTTTTCATATTTAATAATATCCGCCTACCCTTTTACGATAAAAATTTACAAACAGTATAAACCTCACAATTAGTCTTTATTTCTCGGGGTTTAAATAAGGCATAACTATATACTTAACTGTTATTATTAACGTGTTTAGTATTAAGTACATTTCACTTGAAACAGGAAATATTTTCTAGGTATTTTGCAATAAGTCAGACACCATTAAGAGCACTGTTCGTTCATCATTCATCTTCAATCGCATTCAAATCCCCTTCGTCTTTACAGCAGACCATTAGCATGGAGCGAAGCATAAAACCATTCGTCACGTTCCGGTGAAAACACGAAAAAAATCAACATGCTGTGATCGAGCACGTGAATCAAGCAGAAAAATTCTGGAAAAGCGCTTTTCGAAAGCAGCTGCCCTGCTAAAATTTATAAATCAAAAACAAGCTGTCAACAATTTGTGATTTCGCAATAAAAAAATATCAAAATAGTACTTTACTAGGTAAATATTTTATGATACACTTTTAAAGAAATGTCAGGAAAATGTATCATGAATTTTGAAGAAGGAATAAAGTTATAAAACGCAGGTGGCACAATCTCCTCTTGCAACTCTGCCGCAATAGTTGTACGATATTCTTAGTCAAAATGTTGACAAAATGTCTAGCATTTCTGATGCTGCTGATATAATACGAGTATGGTTTTGTGAAAACTAAAATAACGTTATCCCCTTCCCCAATATTATTTAAAAAACTTAGTACAACATCACGCTTGTAATCCCCGACGGTTTAGGCAGAGATCTACCTAATAATACACCCACGTTTTGCTAGTTATGTATAAGTTCCATATTAAAAACATGGCCGTCAAAAAACCGTTTGTCATTCAAAAAAAGCATACCCATTTACAAATTCAGTCGCTCTATTTTGCAGCGCTTTAAAAACGGTGCCTTTGATTATCACTGCGCCTATAAATCCAAAGCCGAGAGATAGGGCACGTCATTCGCCTTTCGGGCTGGCTTATTGAGCGAGTGCAGCCGTAGATTGCAGCGGTGCAGCGCTGCATAGGCCAGCGACGGATTTATACCGGCGATCTACAAATTCTGTGGGGATTTCAAACCGTGTTATTGGCTTAACGTTTATTGGGCTGTTACTACTTGAATTGATGAATTCTTCAATTCCCTTCTTCAAGCTTGTGAACATCGTCAATCTTTCCAGACAGGTAAAAAGTTCGATTCTTATGCTTTTCGGCAGTATTTGACGCACGTACTATACATGGCGAAAACGTAATTTTAAGCTGCCTTACATTAAGTTCGGCACATCCTATTACCTATGTAAGTTTAAGAACACTTAATAGCTTCTGATCAATTAATAATACCTTTCTGAGAAAATCCCATGAATTCTAGAATCGCTTTTTTACAAGTCGCTATTACCGACCGACCGATCAGTCTGCAGGCTACAAAACCAAAACAATTGGAACTCTCATTCTTATTCAGATTTAAAATTGTTTCTCTGTATCTCCGTATGTACGGGCGCTCAATATCTTCGCCGAGGCAATACGTAACGCGGGTGGTTCACGTATTGGTAGCAAACTAACAAGACACGTCTACTGCACGAACACTGCACGTTCACGATACGATATGAATTCTGTGCTAACGTGCGTTTTATCTTTAAACTGGGTTAAAGTGTTAGACGAATTGTTTGAACAAATTACATGTTTTGCGCTACTTAGGTATTAGATATGGTGAGAAAGGGGTATTGTATGTAAGTTGACGGATGTGCTTCATTTGTATAAGCTGAGAATTTAAAAGTGCTGTTAAACGAGGGTTAAACAGAAAGACTTGTAGATGGTGTTCAAGATTTACTCAAGAAAGCAAAACGTTCGATAAATATACAGAGTAATTCAACGAGGCTTTAAAATTCTGCAGCCAAAATGTTGGCTCAAAATCCCTGTTGATTCACAGAAATGACCAGGACAAAGGTGAAAAAGCAAAGCATTTTGAATTACTAGCTAGACTTCTCAACTACACTACATGGCAGCAGGTGATAAATCGTGGCACCAAAAAATTGACATCCTCATAATTCTCTCCCAAAAATCCTAGCTCAGAATCTAAAACCATGCACAACAAATCATTTTACAAAAGAAAGGCCATCTAAGCCTTTATACCAACAACAATGGCCCAATGATACACTACCCATTGGTGCCTCAACAGTTTACGAGAACGCAAACCCTGACACATTTTTCGCCCTTAATGCAGCGTTCACACTACGGGCGGCTGGAATGTCGGCCGTCCACTTCACGGAACATAAAGCCTTTATGGAGACGTATACCGCAGCATTGGCAGGGCTGGCTGGTTTGGAAAAGTAAATATTCTCTACGAGAAGACAGATGGTATGTTAGATAAAGAGTATTCAAACCTTAAGTGAAAAGGTTTTCTACTTCTAGGCCAGTGCCCACCATTTTCTATCTCATCATGCGTTGCTGTTACTACCAGGTGAAATAGTGATAAACACACATTATAAATACACAAACCAATCGTTATTATTGAAAAAAATACCGGCCAAGTGCGATTCCGACTCGCGCTCGAAGGGTTCCGTACCATTATCTAAAAAAGATATTTCTTAATTGGCGTCAACTATGTATGTATAGGGATAGGGACACCCTTTATTTTCAACTTTTTTATTTTTTGGAATGTTTCCTTTAATTGTGCTGTAAGGCCTTGCTTTTTGCCAAATTTAAAGAAAGTACCCTATCCCTCTTATTAATAAACACGGAATAAAATTATACCAGGAATAACAAAGGAAGAACCATACATTTTCAAAGGTTTAAACTTGGAATAACTTTATTCTGTGTTTATTAATAGGAGGGTATAGGTTTTGATTACCTTGTGAAATCGCATAATATGCAACATACACAGTGATATCTTTTGATCGCGTTGACTTACAAGTTTGATTTTTTCATTGCTCTAAGGGGTAGCAGACCTGAGTATTTGGTATTAATTTCAGCTTAATACCACCACGCATTCCTGAGAGAACAGAACAGAGGTCGTGACAGACAGACAGACGGACAACAAAGTGATCCTGTAAGGGTTCCGTTTCACCGATTGAGGTACGGAACCCTGGAAAAGGTGTCCTGTTTTATTTTTTGTCTGTCACAACACTGAGAAAATTTTGCAAAATTGGACATTCAAAACAGTTAGTAGCACACTTTCTTGATTGTGGCTTCATAAGCTCCTCTATTTAAGCATTGTCAGTTTATGTTAAGTTACAAATACCACAAACATCTTTTATCTATGTTTTTACTTCCTTATTCGCATTTACCGGGACTTCCAAATATATCGCATCTGCCAACCCTTGCCATAGACCAATTTATTCTATGGCGGTCGCAGTCGCCCCTGACGTATGCCCCTAGTACTTTATTCTGGGCTCGAAGTCTATTGCATATTTGCGAATGCCTTCGACGGTCGAATCCTTCTGCGAACATTCTTGTGTATGTGGGGGTAGTACTAGATTTATTCGGTTTATGTAAATAGAAGCGTAATACATGTTTAATAGAGTTCCGGTTTATTTATATCGACGTATATTAAAACTTAGTTATTGCCCGCAAACCTTTGTAGGTTCTTTTGACTTTTGTGTATTTCATTTTTTTTAAAGCAAATATATTAGTTACATTTTGACGGTAAAATTTGGTAAAAACTAACGATTACCTACAAAAATTTCCAGCGACCGACAGTATGCATAAACCGTAATATAAATAAAGCAAGTTAAAGTTAGTAGGGCACACCATTTCAAAGTCAATTTTAAACCGATTAGCATATTTGGTGTTTTCCGTCCGGTGCGGAAATGGCGGACGATATTCCAATTTTCATCAAGTAATCTCAACGACGAGATTATCAACTTTCCAGTAAAGAATTTTGATTTAACTAGATCGATAAGATTTTACATAATTTTACACATAAAAAGCTGCTGAACGGTAAATTTAAATGACCTCTAATCAAATAGGAATAATGGGAGTTTTATTAAGTACCTGTTCTGTTTACAAATCTGGTTTCTTACTTTTGATGTTATTGCAAAAATAATTTATAATATTAATCCAGAAATTTTTGTTCTTCAAGAGACCTGTGACCCAGTTACCAGTGAGCCTACTTGAAACATGTAATGCCTACGCAATTTCTTATTGTCTCGGCATCCACCCAATTTTTCTGTGACGAGTTTCTTTATACAATAAACAAATACGTAACGATTCTAAAGAAAATGAAAACTTATAAATTGTGGGGTTTCATAAAAAATGTTTAGAAAGTCTAAATAAATAGACAGCCTTTATAGAGCTTCACAAAATTGTAAAACTGTAAAGGGATCCTTAATATTCTACTCTTCTAAACTGTTAGACAGACCAATCTTTCTTTCAGTTGGTACCATAAACAATTGATTAATTCATCATTAATGTGAACCCAAAAACAGGTAAAACGGAGCCTTCGATTATATAATGTCTAGATAGAGCATCAAATGTGCGCAAACGTGTCAAAAAATATCAGTCAACTGTTGGCTTATAAGTTCGCACACAGAGGTATAGACGCATAGTGTGTACACTGTGCATTTATTGTCTCTGTGCACCGCGAGCACGCTGCCGCGCGCACACATTTGAAACACACGTTTGAAATTGTTGCGTCGTTTTCTTTGTTTTAATTGTAGGGCGACGCTCCATCTAGACGTTATATAATCAAAGATCTGAGCGTCATAAGGACTTATATGTCTTCCCCATCCTACTACTCCCACATCCCCTGGGTCCCGAAGGCTTGATTAGGCACTGTATATGAATGGTTAAAGTTTTTGGTCAGTTAAGTATTTCTTTTTCTCAGTGCCCGTTTCGTATCCTCTGACTGGTGCTTCACCATCAGCTGTCTGCACAAGCCACCTTTTTAAGATCCTTGATGATCCCGCTGAGCGGACATTTCATGGCTATTAGAGTAATCTAGTTCAAGGTCTACACATACATAAAAGAGAGCCCAAACGTAGACTATCGACCACCCCGCTCGTATCTGATTACCCATAACTGCCATTCTTTTAGCCACTGAAAACTAACATCAAAGCATAAGTAAGCAATCCAGATACCATCAGAAAAGCTATGAATCTAAATCAAGTGGAACTTCATCAAAGTTTGTTGACGCGCCGCGCCGCCGGCCCGTAGGCACTTTCAAACTCATTTTCATATTACGAGGCTGCGTTGCGGCAGTCCTTGGATTAAACAAAACTTTAATGTGTTTTTTTTTTTGCTTTTCAACGGATTTTTGTGGTGGCTAGCTAATCCTAATAGGTTCCGGGTCGGGTGCAGATTTAAGAATGAAATGCGGCTTTTATTATGCAAGCATGGATGCTGTGGTGCTATTTCAGGGTTGTAGTCAAGTTGTCCTAGTTTTTATGATGGTTTTTTTACTACTTTGTACTAACTAGTACATTCTAATACGTTCATTAGGTTCCATTAATGTAAAGTCTAAAATAGAATAAAATAATTTATAAAATGTGGAAACTAGGTTCTTCGTCTTCAGACAAACATAAAGAGGTTTGCTACAAATAGACAGACTTATGTATAATGATATACATAAACTCACAAACCACATACGTTACCCTAAACATACTGAGAATCTTGTATTTTCATAACAAAACCTTTGTGGGATTCATACATGTACCTAAATAATGTGCCAGCGTATGTAATTGTTCCTAAGATCCGTTCATTCGCCAACTAAGTCCAGTCTAAGTTAACAATGAAGTTATTTCAGGGACTAAGTTTACTTTCAATCAAACATGTGTGGGCTGAACCCGAACGCGGTCGAGTGAGTTAGGATTAGGGGGTATTTAACGTGATATTACTCCTTCAACATGCCAGTGTAAACATGCCCTAAATACACATTGACTGAGAGCTGAGACTATGCAAATACTGACACAATATGTTTGAAAAAATGGTGGGTGTATGTCATATGACAATATTTCGTAGTAGGTATGTTGGCAATATGAAATATTTCCGTAAATTAAACAATATACCCAGGCGCCACTTGCCTACATAAATTGTTGGTTAATACATTTCTGGAATTCAACATTTTAACTTGCAAACAAGAATAGCTGTCCCCCAAAACAAGAGCACATCGAACATCTAATGAAAATATAAAAAATTCGACGAACTGTTAAAAAACCCCTTAAAGAAACGGCAATTTTCACAAACCAAAAATACAGAAAAGACTATTCCCATACGCGAAAAAAAAAACAAACAGTGATATACCAAACGATGAAAGGCATAGCACACACAAACGTTACAAATAAAACACACAAGAGAGTAGCAAATTTCAATTTCTTTCCAAACGTTCACTGGATGGGACAGTATACAGTGTACTGTGCACCTCGGACGGTACGGTGGAACATTGCCGAGATAGATAAGCGTATTGTTGATGTCGAGTCTCTTTAGAAAATTGGTGCCTTTTGTTTAGATACGCTCCCCAGACGTATTGGAGTGGAGATTACGGTGCTGTGTGTACGTGTCTTTATTTTTATGGTCACAATGAATAAACAAAAGAGAGATGAAACGAAGATTGTAGATAAAAAGATTATGCGAGATACGTCATTGTTGAATGGTTGTAAGCTAACATTTTTGGTGTCGGTAAATAAATAAATAAAATCTTCTACATTCATCACGCCCTTGTAGTATGTACAGGTAGAGATTTAGCCGTAAAACACTCATATTTCTCCAGTTATTTTTAAGTGAGACTTGTGTGAAAACAAGGCTTATGATATTCACAATCGATGTCGGGTAGAAAAACATTGAAATCGGTTAACACCCCTATTCAGTGAACCAAACATCACGCACCACGCATAAAATTAAATTATATTCAAATCGTCTTAAAATTTTACAACCACCCATAACTATGAACGTTATGGTAGCTAATCTATATCTGTAGCTATATCTACTATACATAAAATTGAGTCGCTTTTCTCTTCTGGCTGTGTTACCGCATTGTTCTGCTAAATGAATGAATGCGCTTTTCCTTCAATTACGGGATATCTTCCGTGATTCTCCATTATTCTGTATGATTCCCAATATTTCGACGCTTTTAGATATACCGTAAGTAACACAGTGTTGTTATAAACCGGCAAAGCTTAAAAAAGCTGTTTTACAAGATCTAAAATAATATTATAGTTATATCACTATACTGTGCCTGCGTCATCCCACTGCTGGGCGCAAAGGCCTATCCCCATGACTTCCAATTGTTTCGATCCATGCCTAATGTCGACTACTGGTCGTTGGTTTTGTCCAGCTCGTCCCGTCATAAAAATATATTGCTGGGAAACGACTTTTTTTTGAGGTGAAAAATCACGTTTTACGGTAGGACTCAATGTAACGCACTCAAAACATTGTGATGATGTATGGATTGAATAGTAGGTACGGGGGACGTGGAGGTGTTTAAAAAAAACTTACATTAAAAAAAAAAAAAAAAAAAAAAAAATGTGAAAAAGTTGGATCTTTGACCGCCAAGGTCAGGAAAGGTATGGTCTAGATCTAGAACATAAAAATGATCGCAATGGCGGGGAGAACAAGTACCTTTCGGCTTTTTTAAGGCTTTTTTTTTACACCCTTTATATTTCGAAAGGTGCAACATGTGTAACACATGTTTATCAAACTTAAACATAATAAGAAATCTCCATGTTTTGACAAGTCTTATATACCGATAAGAACCGACCGGATCAGGGGCGGGTCGTTAGTTCTCCATAAGAGGAAGTTAACAACAGTCGGTGTTTTCCATTCATATGCGGATTACCATAACTAATCGGCATGGTTATAACTATAACAGTTAAATTTAACTGTCTTTAACTTACGTAATGGTGTTAACTAATATGTTAATCTAACCGAAGTTGAGTTAATGTGCGCTTACGAATAATTCTCTTTCATTTTTGTACTTCCTTATTTTAATGTGAACAAGAGAATTAGTACGATTGGAGCTTTGTTTATGTTGTTGGGTAAGTATCTACTTGTGCGCGATAAGTTGAGACACGTGTTAAATATAAAAGTATTTTTCTAATGTATATTTTTGTACGAATATATCGAATTAATACAACGGCTAGACTCTGTTCTTCTTCGCCATGTCGAAGATTCCCTTGTTTTTAATTAAATTAGACTACTCAAAAATAATTATTGCATTTTTAAGTGGAATCCGGGCCCGCGGTCCCGGTCCCAAAAGCCCCCCGACCCAACTCTGCCACCTCTATGGCTTTGGTGGTGGCCTCCGACAGGTCCCTCAAAGTGCAGGTGGAACCGCACATAGTGCAGGACAGATGGGCTATAGTTTGCGCTGAGGCACCGCAGTCACCTACGGCTTCATCGGAATACCCCCACAGGACCAAGTTGTATCTGCAGTGGCCCACCTGGCTTCGCAATCGGTTTAGGGTCTGCCAGGTGGGCCATAGCAGCAGGTTTACCGCTGGGAGCTTTTCTGCAACTTCGACATAACGTGTTGAAGTGGGTTGTCTGAGGAGCTACAGCTTTTTTTTTGCTTCATTAGCCCTGTTGTTGTAGACTAATTAATTAGTTGGCTAATTGTGTATTAAAGATTTTTAGTAAAATATTAATTCTAAGGTTGTAACGTAAACATGTAAGAGATCCTTTGAATTGTTAACAAAAGCGAGTATGAAACACAAGGCTCAAACTTACTATCCACAACCACAGTCACGATGCGCAAGCTATGAGCACGCATAACGCATTTTAATTACATTTTCCCGGATGTTATTAAAACATGCAGGTCTAGCATAACTTATATGGCTTGCAAACTTTGAATGCATCAAGGAAACTGCAGAATAAGTCTCTTTTCATACACAGAAGCAATAAGTTATTAGCAATTTAAGTAGATATTTTGTTATTACATATAGTGTTATCATGCATCCAGTCCAAATTAACAAATTATCATCATCATCATAGGCCTAGCGTTTACCTTGTTCACAAAATCTTAAACCACTGATCAAAATGGTATATTTTGATATAAGTGGGGAAACTTTGTTATTGCATTCGAGGTGGAATTTGGGCATTGTTATGAAGCCGAGAACTGCAGTAACAAATCCCCACGCGTATAAAACAACGTTTTTCAATACAGTTTCGAAGAAGAAAAATATTAGAACGGAAAGTAGTTTTGTCAGGAATTATTAGGAAACTATGATTTAATTTGCATTTTTTTTCCGCGCTTTGCTTTCTCCAGGTAGTAGAAGAAGCAAAGGTATGATGCCGCTAAACAGCCCAATATGAAAAATAGAAAATACAAATATTTTTGAATTTAGAACACAAATAGATGTTAATTTGTTAATAAAAGTAAATATTTCTTTTAAATAATCATATTTATATAAGATATTCTATTTATAAACACAATTTAAATACTCGAAAAATATTTACGTTGTGAAGATCTGATGAAGATCTGTGGAAATTTTTATAAATATTAAAAATCCACGCGTGTGAAATACATTTCATGTTGAACCCAATCGCAGTGCGATAAGAACCAGTTTTCGAGAAAGAGTATTGAAAATCTATTTTGAATAGCTTCTGTAATCATCCTAATATTATAAATGAGAAAGTAAGTTTGTTTGTTTGTTACCTTTTAACGCGTAAACCACCGAACCGATCATCCTGTTTTGCATACACTTTGTCAGGTGTACAGAACCGGACACAGGGTACCTTTCATCCCGAAAAAGAGTACTGTTCTCGAGGAAAACAACAATAATTTAACGTTCTTTAGATAATTTAGATGGCGCTTCTTTCGAATCATGATTGAATTATATTATTATAGAAACTTCAGTATTGGAGTTTAACTGTCTAATTCTAAATTAACGCGAGCGAAGCCGCGGACGAAAGCTAAAGTATTACTTTAAACTGCAATTCGCCAAAAATGAAAGACTCCAGACCGAAATCATTGAGCTTAAATTGTAAAACAATAATGAACCCCCAAATGCGCGGTCGTTACAAATCTCTTTTATTAATTTCTGACATCCGAAAACCGCATTTTATGCGTGAATAATTTATGTGAAACCGATAACCAATAACCCTGCAGGGGACAGGTGGGTCGCCTTGGACCAAACCAATGATTCGTTATGGTATATGAGCTAGGCTTTCGTTCATATTTTCGGTTGACTTCATAACTCCCACGGCCTTAGGTTTGATATAGTTTCGACCAATGAGACAGAAAGCACAAGTTTTTAAACATGAAACTGAATGTTAAAAAACCGATTTCCAGGCAAAGTTTTATTGAGTTTTTCGGCAGGAATTCCTCAGTAGCAGGCTGGATTGTTGGCAATAGGCTCGCCGACTAGAACATGAGTTACTTAATGTCCTATGTCCCCTTGATGGGGTAGAGGGCGTCCACAGATGTCCTCCATCGAGATCGGTCTTGAGTTTCACGCTTCACCTCGCTCCTTTCGTCATTCCGATGCCCGCCGCTTCTGCCAACACGATGCGACGCCAGGTTTGACGGGGACGCCCACGCTTTCTTTTTCCTTGGGGATTCCAGTCCAAAGCTTGTTTGAGTATGTGGTCGGGTCCCTTCGGAGCGTGTGGCCAATCCATCTCCACCTCTGCTTGCCACATCGGGGAAACCAGGCGTGATGTTATGTTGTGACGAACCTCTGTTTTAAATCAATAATTAGCTAACTTATAACATTCCTTCTCACCAGCTCAAAATGTCATAGAAAACTAACAGTAACAGCTAGGTCATACGCAACTTAGCCCAAAGCTGCCGAAGGCTAGTTCCAGTCCCCTAAAAGTCTCCGTTGATTAAATGAACTGTCCAACTCTTAGGAGTTGGACAGTTCATTGCGAACCACCACGATCAATAGAATTGAACTCCAGTCCATGGATAATTAAAGCTAAAACGTTAGAGGAAGAAACAAAAAGTATTAAACGATCTCGTCCGTCACCGATCGATGATATAGGTACATAAGTAATCGTCTAATTACAATTGATAGCGGAACTAATTTCATTGAATGAGCATGGACATATAGTAAGCATTTGTACCTATTGGTTACATAAGTTTACGGAACTGATAATACTACTCGTGCATAATATTGTTGCAAAGATCTTAGGGTTTTATTTTTACGTAATTATCGTCATTCCTGAAGGCTTTTTTTCTAACTCAACTTTTTATTCAGAATATACTTTCAGAAAATTTCAGAATTTTAGTCGAGTGTAAATTTGTTCGGTTTTAAATAAAAAAGCGTCATTTTGGCATATTTTGATGAATTATTTTCGAAGAAATAATATTACAAATAATTCGAATCTTACATTTAGCTTCAAGATAAAAAATAAACTTTGTGATTTTTATTTTATTAAGTCATATTTATTAAATATTTTTGTACTAAACTGACTATTTTTCTCGCACTCAAAGTGAAAAGTACAGTTTGCACCTCGAGACTAAACGCCAACTTAATATACCCTCGGTTTCATGACTCCCTCGCACGCTTGGGAGTCAAACCACCTCTGGTATATTATGGCTTCGTTTAGTCCCTCGTTATAAAATATACTATTATAGTCTTGTTGGTCTGGAGGTCCTAAGTTTTTGAAATAGCCTAAATTTTATGATATTGATGATTGCTCCCTACTGCGTATCAAGACGTTGGTAGGTCTACTTTTCATCTCTGCCTAATCTTTCGGTGAATACAGGTGTAATGTTAAGTTAAATAACTTAAGTAACTCTTTGAAGGTCGTCACGAATACGTAACGGTAACTTGGAACTGTCACGTTCGTCTCGTCTCTAAACTCAGTTTAGGTAAACGTCGGTTAATTAAGGGAACTTGCTTCAACTCTCCGCTTCAAGTTAGAACGTTTGCTCAATTAAGTTATGACAGTTATATGTGAAGGAACGTCTCCTCAGGGGCCCTCTTATACGTCTCCCCCTTAGAAACGAAAAATAGTTTTATAACAATGTAGTTGTCCCGGATAGCTTCTTCTCTGCTGAACCCTTTGGAGATCACAGACATGATGTTATAATCACATTTAATTATTTTGAATGGTTCTGGAAATAATGAAAATGTCGTAAGGTTTTGAGTATAAATGTATGTAGCTATAAGAGTAGAGGAATACTAAAATAAGTCAAGATGTAAAATTCAAATATTTGCACGGCTGAAATGCCGAATATATTGAAACAAAATTAAATATATCTTAAGAACTTATGTTTGCTTATTCTTGCTTATAAATGTATCATTCATTCATTCAAAGAAACGATGAAAAAATGTGAAGGATAATATGACTAGACAGGAGGTGACCGCTGAGATGACGAGTATTTTATTTTATTTATTTATTCAGGGACAATAAACAGCTACAATATGTGTTGCAACAGAGGAATGATGATACAAAACATTAACAATATTGCAGCCCACTACATTATCCGCATATTAACAAAAGAAAATATCATAATGAGTGCCACTAGATAGGCAATAAATAAATACATCACATTCATTAAAATTAATAATAGAAATATCAAATAGCAATAGTTAAATCTATACTAATATTATAAAGCTGAAGAGTTTGTTTGTTTGTTTGTTTGTTTGTTTGAACGCGCTAATCTGAGGAACTACTGGTTCGAATTGAAAAAATCTTTTAGTGTTAGATAGCTTATATATCGAGGAAAGCTATAGGCTATATATCATCACGCTACAATCAATAGGAGCTGAGCATCAACGAAAAATGTTGCAAAAACGGGGAAAATGTATTATCTTTGAGTGCTTTCGTTGCGTGCGCTGGTTAACCGGTTAAAGTTGCACAAAAATAATGTATGAGGGAATTATTCCTCTTAAAAATGTCTAAAAAAAAGTCCGCGAGAGCACATGCCTATCTTTTAAGGTTGACTAACAATAACCATTTTTATGATTTTAAAATTTGGTCAAAAATAGTGTTTTATTTGCATAGGTATTTTTACCGACATAGTATTAATCCTTATCAAAATAAATATGTTAGTCATCTTAAGCATTCAATTGTGACCAAAATTGCCCTTTACACCATTCAATTTAGATGAATATCTTAGGAGATATCACAGTTTTAAAATAACTCCGCATCAAAATAATAACCTGCGCGCGCTGCGAGGCGGGCTTCATGTTGTTGGGAAAACCAATGTGATTAGAGTCAATGGACAAATATTGTAGAGAACTTAGAGGTTTTAGTTTTTCTTCATTGTAATCAGTGCTCTCTATCAAAAGATTTATGAATTTAAAGTGTTCAACAAGAACTTACCATCATTGTGTAACATACATGCAACGACATCTATTGCACCAAAATGGTACTAATTAATAAAAATGTGCTCACAAGATAACTTTTAAATCGGTTGACCAGCTTAATAAAAAGTTCTTATAGCAAAAAGTACTCTAGATTAGTCTACATGCCGCCTTTAACCCTGTAGAGTGTGTGTTCGCGATCGAACACACACTCTACAGGGTTAAAGGCTTAAAGGTTAAAGGTTTAAAGGTTTACATGCGTTATATTTTAACGGTTTAATTTCGTGCTCGATAGATGGCGCTATTAATTTCACTCCATTTTCTGAGTCGCGGTGTTAAGTTTTCCGTGAAAGAATGACCCTCGCCCGTGTCAAATGTCTGAAGCTTGGTTTATTAACCAACGAAACAAAAAGAGGAGTTTCTCAATTCGACGCGTCTATATTTTTTTATTTCATGTATGACCTGACCACGCATAACTTTTTACAGAGAAGTCCGATATGCATGATCTTTTGTTTTTTAAATTGAAAAATCGTGTTCGGGCTCATTTCCTTATTTTTCTTGATGAGAACTTTAGATCTAGCTGGAGTATGACGTCATCGAAGGTCTGACTATGGAGACGGAAGGCACTTGCAAGAGGTCCTCAAGAGTTTGCAGCAACAATAACGTGTTTGGGTTCATTTCATGCACCTTGATGAGAACTTTAGGCCTTGCTGAAGTATGACTGTCATCGACGATCAAACGATAGAGACAAATGGCAGTTGCAAGCGGTCCTAAACAGTTTGCAGCAGGTATAATGTTATAGGGCTCATTGCATTCGCTTTGATGAAAACTTTAAACCTAACTCAGTATGACTTTCATCGAATGTCTGACGATGGAGAAGGAAAACAGTTGCAAGAGGTCCTCAAGAGTTTACAGCATCTGTATCGTGTCTGGGCTCATTTCATGCACCTTGATGAGAACTTTAGACCTGCCTGGAGTATGTCTATCATCAAAGGTCTGACGCCATCGTTTCCATAGACGGAAGGCAGTTGAAACAGGTCCGCAAAAGTTTACAGCAGTTTTATCGTGTCTCGGCTCATTTCAAGAACTTTGATGAGAACTTTCGTTCTAGCTGGTGTATGATTGTCATCGAGTGTCTAAAGATGAAGACGTAAGGCTGTCGAGGGTCGCGGGCCTGTGGACGGTGAGTAATGGGCTAGCTCGCCATCTGTCCGTCTTATGACGACAGGCCGTGGTGACGGCGTGTTCGTGTTCCACACGCGTCTCAAAGAGATGTCAGCAAACGGGAAGGGATCCGAGAGGAGCGAGGCCTGCCAGGGTTGCGGGACTGTTCGAAAGAGATACCGCGGCCCTGGAACGCAAAGGGAAATAGAAGAAACGTGGATGGATTTTAGTCAGTACAAGTCTGACACTCCCTTCCGATCCGTCCCGAGTGGGAGGGGTCATTTGATGATTATCCATCGGTAATAGTATATAATAGGGATTTACTCCTTTTGAGAGCTTCCGTTGTGCGTGAACGGTTAAAGTTACGCAATTATCATGTATGTCGGAATGTTCCCTCGCAAAAAGCTCTAAAAAAATATCCGCAATGGCCATATGTCTAACTTTTAAGGATGACGCACACTGTCTCTAACCTCTCTTTCTTTTATGTGCACACGCACGCAGACGAAGTTGCGCGGGTCAGCTAGTAATTAAATAAACGAAGTATAAATACATCATGCAAAATAGAAATTCCAATTGATTTGATTGGGCAACAGAGCAATAATTAACACTAAAAACAAATAAATAATAAAATCTAGACTAGCTTACATTCCTAATAACATTATTGATTAATAATAATTTTTATAACATTAGATTTCAATTTGGATTTTGAACATATAAAAATATCAATATTAACAAAATTACAATTATAAGATTCAGAGTAACAGAGAGTGTGGAAGAAGACACGCTGCACCGACCACAAATAAATAGAATAAGGACTGGACAATGATTATGGACTAATATAACGTACTGGAGTACGTCAAGTTAGTATCGTAGCTGGTGACGTTATCCACTGTCTACCTTCCCCACGGAAAAAGGCGTGAGCATAAGTTTTAGCTTCTAAAAATACAGCTAAATCTTTTTGAAAAACCTAGTCCATTTTATTCCGGGTTGTTTGTCGGTTAGGGTGTATTTTTACTGGAAAATATTTCACTTTGTACGAGCAATGCGCTGAAGGCTTTCATAGTTGCGGTGAACCGCGGTCAGAATCTTGTAAAGGGAAATGTGTTGTAAACGGCTTTGTCCTTTAGTGCTGGACAGCGGTTTGTGCACATTGTGAATAGGATTAAATAAAAACAAGCAAGTTACATCCTGTGCTACAATACATACCCTATAGAGTATGTCGTAAATATCATACACTAGCACTTCGCTCGCGACTTCGTCCGCAAAAATTGTAATAGCTCGGCAAATATGCATGATTTAAATATAATTTACAGTCTATAGCACCTACGAATAATGTAGCTTTCTGCCAGTGAAAGAATTTTTAAAATTGGATCATTAGTTTCGGAGATTACCCCCTACATACAAACTAACAAACTTACAAACAAATTTTACCTCTTTATAATATTTGTAATAGTAATTTTACCTCTATAAAATATTAGTAATAAAGATATTTTAAGCTTTTATGGTTTATAACTAAAAACGTAAATAAATTGTCAATTTATTTACCATCCACCCGCATTCTCCAGTCATCCCACGATCATGGCGTCGAAATATCGGGAGCTCAAAATAATTGATAATCACGGAAGATATCCCGTAAGTGACAGTGTATTTATCATACATTAATTTGTCTTTGCAACAATTTTGAGAAGTCTTGGAAAATAACTTATATCGGGAGCAGACATACAGATTTAAACCTTAGCAAGAGAAGGAAGTCTGTACCAATTTTCATATCTATTTTCTATCTGTATATATATTTCAATGTACATCAATACTAATATTTTATAGAGGTAAATTTGCAAGTTTGTATGTAGGGGTAATCTCTGGATCTCCTGAACCGATTTTGAAAATTCTTTCACTTATAGAAAGCTACATTATCCCCGAGTGCCATAGGCTATATTACAACGTGCCCGTGGAATAATTTCCGACCAAAACGCGAGCGAAGCCGCGGGCAACAGCCAGTTAAAAATAAACCCGACAGTGTATCAAGCTACTCACGATATCATAATGAAAATTAAAAATAACATAACATAACATCACGCGTGTAATCCCCGGACGGTTAGGCAGAGGTGTACCTAAAAGAAGAGCCTACACCCACATTTCCCCAGTTATGTTTAAGTCCCATGGGCCCAGGGGTCGAGCCTATTGCTATCAACCGGGTGCAAATCAAAACTCCGTGGCTGCTACTGAGAAATTCCTGATGGAAAAACCCAATAACACTTTGCCCGACCCGGGAGTCGAACCCAGGACCTCATGCTCAGCAGTCGCGCTTGTGACCACTACACCCACGAGGCAATCAAATTGAGGAAAATTTTTAATGTTATTCGAAATATCGTTGTACGGTCCACTTGGTTAAAAACAAATTATCAGGCTCTCACACGTTTATAACGAAGTTTAATATCCAAAAAACTATATTTTCAGCACAGTAACTGTGCTGAGAATATAGTTTTTCAAACCGTTTGTGTCAACTATCTGCAAACTAAACCGTGGAATTGATTTGTTATACTCTTCAAAGTTCAAGTGAGATTTATCCATTCTATTTGTCTCCAGAGTCAGGAGTGCGATCTGCTATCACGAGCCGATATCTCGCTATCCCTCGTCCTTTCGGTTGCAGCTTCGCTAAATTGATTGTAGCTCCTCCTGGTACTCCGATTTCCCGATCACTTTTATCGAACGGCGACATTTTATCTTCAAAACTGCTTTGAAGATCAAACCGTTTGTTGGATGTCAATGACGTCTTGATTTGTGCTTATAGTTGAACATGGGTCTTTACGCACGTGGCCTTAATCGCAAGTAACGCCGCCATCTTGTTTTTTCAATACAATTTCTACAGATCAATTTGCATTTTTAGGGTTTCGTACCGTAGTCGGCAAAGACGGAACCCTTAGAAGATCACTTTGTTGTCCGTCTGTCTGTGAAAAAAATCTAACTTAAAAGTCAACGCAACCAAAAGATATGACTGTTTATGATGCATATTTTGCAATTTCACAAAGGAATCAAAACCTACAGGGTATACTACCCATTGACCTAAAATCATGAAATTTGGTAAGAAGTTAATGTCTTACAGCACATGTAAAGGAAAAAAAACCGAAAACCGTAAATATGTAGTTTAATAACAAAATACCCACAAGTTTATACGGAACCCTCGGTACACGAGTCTAACACGCACTTTACCGGTTTTTTACAGCGTCCTCCTGACAATGTCATCCAAGCGAGTCGAGTCGAGCTACACGATAACTGACAATTGCTTGCACTGACTGGACAGGTCCACTCAAATCTGTGTGGTTCTTTCTTCAAGAGACCATCTCAGACACTAATCTGCATAGTCTTCATGTGAGTTAACCAAGATTATGTCTGGACTTTAAAAGAGACTATGACCTCTGAGTTTGTTTCGGCTGTTTCTTCTCAGAGTAGTCAGGTACGAAACACCGGCCCATCTAGTTAAAAAAAGAGACGTGTAAAAGTGTTTTTAAAAACCTATTTGCAAAATAAACATCATTTATCATATATCATTATCATTTAAGCGCCAAAAAAAAACATATCGCACTGTTTATGAGGATAACATTGACGTTAGTGTCGTTGAGACTTCGTTGTAGATTTAAAAGAAAGTAGTTTAAAGTTTCTGATTGGTGTTATTTGGATTTAATTATAGTAAGTGCCATTCTCCATTATCATTTCGCGGAACCAGTTGATTTCATCAACGATTTGGGTGTGATTTTTTGATTATGTGATGCCTAATGAATTCTGCTAAACTTGGGCGACCGAATATTACTGTTACCATCATGAATTTTGGATTATATCTAATAGCATATTGCCTGATTGATGTATTCAGTTCATGTTTGCTTATGTTAAGCTAGGGTATACTAAGGCCACGTCCTAACAAAAGGCGAAGGGAGCCTTCCAGTTTTCGGTAAACTAGAGACATCTGAACGCGACGATCGCCTATTCGTGCGACCGATAGCTTTACCAGCGCATTATGAAGCTCATACTTATTTTTTTGCTACAGCCAGTGCAGGAAGACCGGTGTTTTCTTTTCCTGAATCTAGAAAGCTATTTCAAAAGTAACCTACATAGATAACATTTTTCCTAAGCTTATTTCCATTAAGATCCAAAAACAGCCCTCCGTTTTTCTCCGTAGCGTATTCCAGCTCATCTCTCCGTCGTACAAAAATCAACATTTTCCATTAGCCGGTCTTACTTTATGAACTTAAGTGAAACCTCGTTAACAGAAACTGTTACGGAAAACTTTGACTCAAGACTAAGTTTGTGTTGCTCCTTCTAGACTATATTAATCATGGACCAATTATAAAATTAGTAAATAAAGCTCTAGTTTGTTTATTATGTAAAATGATGCAAGGTGCTGATTGGCCGAAGTGACAAATACATACTTAACTAAATGTTTTTACAGAATATTCAACAATTATAATACAATGCCTATAGTCAGCAATAATTCATTACCAGACATCTGACAGCTTGATCAATAAATCTTTTGTAACTGGTTAGTGAAAATAAATAAATACAACCAGTAAAAACACTAAGCATTTGACAAGATTCAGTCGAATACGTAGTCAAAAAAAAACAATTGATTGATCAGTTACACTGCGCACATAAAAACCTGGCGTCCGTGGCCATCTTCCACACTAAAGCCGACGTAGATAAACAAAGACGTCACTACACAAGACTACAAAAGCGTCATAAATAAGTAAATACCAGTAAACATCACCGCGTATAGTTTCCGTGCAAAATGGTCCAATCCGCATATTTCCCCCGACACAACTCCTCTGTTCCAGCTAACAGTGTTATGTTAGCGTTATGATTTTACATAAAACCTCTTACTTTTATAGCTACTACCATTATGTGCTGTAACGGCACTTGTATTAAAGTGCTCGTATGTTTTACCTCTAGAACTAGTTCGTATGTGAGCAAATTTGCCGCGCTTTATTAGTACAACGCTAGATTTTCCGTTGTACTGCACCAAAGTGGCATAAGCTAGAAAAGGGTATCTAATAGTACATTATGATATAAGTGCGGTAAGTTGAAAATTATAGCCGAGGCGATATTGCTAGCCCGAGCCGTAGGCGAGGGCTACAAGAAAGCAGAGGCTGCAATTATCAAAGTGCACGTATGTCATACGACGTTTTATAACATTTTTCAAATCAATTCGGGTTGTACTCTGCTTGTTATAATATTAAATTTATATTTATATTAGTTAGGATTAGAATTTAACACACAAAGTACTGCCAAATACTACCCGTTGGTCAAGTGGTCGCAAGCGCAACTGCAGAGTTCGATTCCCAGAAAAGTGTTATTGGATCTTTCCATCAGGAATTTCTCAGTAGCAACCACTGAGTCTGGATTTGTGCCTGGTTGATGGCAATAGGTATTTGGAATTAAATACCAATAATCCCTAATACCAGTCTTCAATTTCAACAGATTTCCACCATAATTGCCAACAAGTTCTGAATTCCTAGAATCCATTTGAGTTTAAAGGTCAGATTTTATTTTCAGATACCAAATAGTTCGTTAATCAATTCGAAGGAGTATTTTTATCGACTTTACTGAACTTAAAGTCCTTATCAAGGCCGCTAAATTACTAAACTTAGTTCTTTAAATAGCCATTGAGATGTTTTATAGCCTTATCAAAGCAGTTTATATTGACTTTCGTTTGTTTCAGTAGTTAAAATGTTATAGAACAACAAATAGGCACTTATTTATTTTGCACAGTTTTTTTATCGATGAGGTTGTTGGCCTCAAATGGGTCCGAAGTTGCTAAGAAAAAGGTCTGATAGTTTGTCCTTACTAATATTTTCTTTTGGTCGAAATAAATAACGAGTTTTTGTAATGGACTCAGTGAAAATGTCATGTAATTTTCAAAGTAATTCGGCCGCAATGGGTAAATAAGAAAAGTAGGTAGGTACCTACATAAAAAAACAACAATAAACCGTTCATTATAGTTCTAATAACACTTCCACAATCAAGACTAGATTCACAAATAATATAATGGTACTAACTTTTGCCCGCGGGTACACTCGCGTAGAATTCGGTATGAAATATACTTTACGACCTATTCTCATACCTACCAAATATACTTAAAAGATTTAATAAAAATCAGTCGAGCCGTTTCGGAGTGCGCACAAAAACACCGTGACACGAGATTTTATATACTTATAAGATTTTTTTAAATTCAGTCCCACCATTCATAGTGGCCTGCTACTGCTGCAGGATCGAAATAGCAAGACCTCCATTCAGCAATAAATCACGGTAGAAATCCTACAAATACGAAATAATAATATTCAAAAACATTGTGACAGTGGCATTGCCCTCCAGCATTATTAATTGTCTCTCGGAAATTAATTGTCAATTTACGTCAGAACCCATTTCATCTCCTGTAACAGAACAAATTAATGTTTAAAAGCTTTAATTATCCCAATCAAATCCAAAACCCAGTAAAACGTTCCGTACCTTGTTTTAAAGCTATAAAAAATATTCATATTTGATGTTATGATACTCTAAATAAATGAGAAAGGAAATTAAACACATTTTCAGCGAGTATAACGCGTAATATCGGGGCGTTTTGTTTAAACCCTTCTTTATAACAAATAACCCCTCTTGACCCTCACACAATTTGTTACGGCTTTAGGATTTAATCATTTACTTTGACCTCGGGCTTAAAAACGACCCCAAACAATATAAATAACTAAATTCATATAATTTTCCCCTTCGCAGTTTTCAGTTTAATCTTTTGATAATATTTTGCACGTCACCGTGGTTTGCTTTTCGTTGAATAAAGTTTAAAACTAAGGAGGGAGAATGAAACTTGTTTATTTTTTTACGAAAAAAGGAAGATTACATTGGTTATCACAATATAACAGAAATATACAATTTTGCATCTAATACTGGAAAAACCCCCCTGGAAAATGGAACCTGGAATCTAATCATCAACATGAAGCAGTTGATGTGGTATGCGTCTACAAGTATTTTACTTTAACTACTACGGAATAGCTTAATTTGGCCAAGGATAGACCGAGATGGCGAAACATCGTCAAAGAAAAGATGTTTTTAAGGGAGGATCACGACCCTCAGTAATGAGGAGTATACGACTTGAAGAAGATGAAGACTACGGAATAACTACCTACTACTAGATCTTGTTAAAAAGGAAAACTTGCAAGTAAAGTAACTACATGTGGCAATAAGTATGAATCTCGACTTTATCCAGCGATCGCAAATAATAAACACAAAATATTACTTGTTGGCATCGTTAGGGCTTACTTATTACATCTTGTTAGTATCTGACTTGTACTTATTATTCTGTGGTATCTGTCGTAAAAACTACGGGAATATTATTTCTGTAGTTTTATTTCAAAAAGTAGAACTACATCTTCATGTGTGTGCCTTATGTACAATCGACTACAATAGTCGGTTACCACCTTTGTTAAGTTAGTTTTATGTCAGTAAGTAGTACTCAATTACTGCAGCCTTCTGTACTTCGTGTGACTGACTTATTCAACCAATCTGCCTGTCAAAGCACAAAAGTCAATTAACTTATAAGCTGCTGTATTACCCAAGAATGAACATTAATTAGGGAGTATACTTTCCTGCCACAATCTAATTATTGGCTAAAGATAGTACATAATTCCTTTATTGTTTCTTTCTCACGGCACCCCGTGGAAACATTTGTTGGTAACTTTTTCCGTTAATTAAGCCCGTAAGTTAATTATTTGTCGACAGAGTTATCGTTTGTTTTAATTTCCTTTCTGACACGATAGAATTATTACTTTGCAGATTTTGCTCCTATGGATTGCGGTTCCTGGTCTAATGAGGCCAAACCGGCCACCCATTTCCTGGTGGAGGTCATTAAAGGAGAAAGCATTGTCTGGTTGTGAACAAATAAATAGCTGATTATAGGAACAGATATCAAAGCTTTAGCTGCGTTTTAGAAGCGTTTTCTGCTGAAAATATAGGTGCTCTCTACATGACGAGTAACAAGAAACATTTTAAATTGGATGAGGGAAATACATTACTTGTAAATTATGAGTTTTCAAAGCAGATGCCTGAAGGACTTATTATGATTATCGAAGCGTAGAGCCTTTCTTTGAAGATTTTGCCTCCACTTAATCTATTCAAAATTACAAAGCTTTTTCTGCTTCTGTAAACTCCAGGGTACCGAACTTAGTTCATCAAAAACACGTTGGAAACGATAAAATCGTACAAAACGGAACTTTGTTCGAACGAGAACAAAACCAACACTGAAAATAGTGCACTCGCATCATGCGATACAAATACCGATGTCGGTACTAACAGCAAAAGAAATAAATATGCAAGCATTTATTATACGTAATAAACTCCCTCTCAAACTTGTTATGATTCTGTGTTAAAGGTAACTTTTTGAGTAATAAAGATTGAAGCAATCTTTTAAATTGATAATGAAATGATTTACTAAAAAATTACCCAATTGACAAGAAGGCTAAAGATCCTAACAGTACCTGCACTAGATTAGTCTTAGCCAGAGACTCATTGCCCCTCATTGACGTTCTTTGACGACACTGCACCCCAACACGAATAATTCACTCATTATTAACGGCGAAGAAAGCGTTGGCCATACTCCTAACTGCAGTTCAAAGCTAATCTTTGCCAATACCACATCGATCACTAATAAAGAACTATTAGTGATCGATGTAATACCAGCACAACCAATGACTGAACACAATTATTGTATAAACATTGACTACACACCAAACTGCAATCCAAAATAGTCAGTTGCACTCCCAGGACAGTTATTCCTTTTGCCGCCAGTACATGTATCGGATCGCAATCGGTAGCGCAATATCCGCAACAAGCCAGCCAGCTAGTTCCGACGTAATGACACCCAGATAAGAATTCAATATCGCCTACTTTAACATCTATCCTCTGGCTGTATTTCTGTGTCTACTGCACTTGCAATTTGTTTTTGTGTGAACTAGCTTGGGGCTTGGAGGGAGTTTTATCAGGGTTGTGGAGAGTAAGTGATTAATAAGCTGATAATGAAGAAACTGGTGTGCTACATGCAAGCCGATTTCCACTGGTAAGTATACAATAAATTAATTGGTAAATGATACACGTACTAGTGAGTATGTATACGACATAAAAACTCATGAAAACGTTTTTCAGGGAAGCTTGAGCAACAGATTACATAAAGACCTATTTTGTAAAAAGAGGCTTTATTTTTGTCTTTTAAAAGACAAAAACTTACAACAGTCAGGGGTGTATGTTCGAATATGGACTTAGCAAAACAAGAATTTAAGTAATGGCAGTCGCCTGTGGTGTTCTGTAGTTTCGGCATAGACAATAACACAAGCGTTTTTGTTTGTGTACAAAACAGCGCACACTAGAATAATAATACCATCGATGTACAAGATGAAGTTGCATTTGATAAAATCCCTTAACCACTATGCACGACAGAATTTTCACACATGACACATCAGCTGAATCGGCGGGGTGATGCGCATTGTCAAGAAATTCAAGAATTTTCGTGAACTTTCAGCATTCGATTTTATAATGAAAAATATGTCGCGGCAGCTGTTTCATACGATAAGTTTATGGTTAATATCTCCAAAAACGTGTTGATGTCGGTAAAATGGCGTCAGTCTATTGCCAAATATGTGTAAATTACATACCACTACACCCTTCCAAAAATAGGTAACTTAGATGCGCTTGAAATGACAAGTTTCTCGTTTGCTAAAAAAACTCGAAAGGGCAAAATAAAGACAGTAACATTCTATCTGCGTTCTTATTTTTACCATTATTCATACAAAATTTCATAAAAAAACACGATCCAAGTCTTGACAAATATTACTAAAAACTCTTAGTGCTGACCGTAAACCCAAGATTCAACATTACAAACATTAAAAAGTTGCAGTCAGCCTAATCGATTACTCGCAATGAAATCAAGTTTGGAAAAAAAAAGTTGGAACGGAATAAAAACTCCTTGGTATAATTTCAAATAATTATATCATTCTAAAATTAACATTTATGCTATCTTTTAGAATAATCTTATTTAGTAATTATTCGATGCTTTTGGCTGATTTCAAGAGAAGGAGAATAAATCTCCTCTCCTCCTCCTCTATTCTATACTAATATTATAAAGAGGTAAATTTTGTGAGGTTGTAGGGGTTAAACTCTGGATCTGCTGAACCGATTTTGAAAATTCTTTCACTAATAGGTAGCTACATTATCCGCATTATATTTATTATATTTACAATGTGCCCGTGGGATAATTTTCGACCAAAACGCTAGCGAAACCGCAGGCAACAGCTAGTAAATAGACAGACGGACAGATCGACAGACTGACTGACAGACAGATCGACTGACGGACCGACTGACAGACAGACTGGTAGACAGACTGACCGACAGATCGAGAGATAGACAGATAGACAGACTGGCAGACTGATTGAAAGACAGACTGACAGACAGGCCCACAGACAGACTGATCAACAGCCTGACAGACAGACTGAAGACAGGCAGACTGATAGACAGATTGAAAGACAGACTGATAGACAGACTGACAGACGGACAGATCGACAGACTGACATACAGACTGGCAGACAGATTGACTGGCAGACTGACTGCAGACAGGCAGACTGATAGACAGATTGAAAGACAGACTGATAGACAGACTGACAGACGGACAGATCGACAGACTGACATACAGACTGGCAGACAGATTGACTGGCGGACTGATTGAAAGACAGACTGACCGACAGACAGAATGGTAGACAGACTGACCGACAGACCGATTGACAGACAGACTGGTAGACAGACTGACAGACAGACTGGTAGACAGACTGACCGACAGACCGGTAGACAGGCTGACCGACCGACTGACAGACGGACGGGTCGACAGACAGACTGACAAACAGATTGACAGACAGATTGACTGGCAGACTGACTGCAGACAGGCAGACTGATAGACAGATTGAAAGACAGACTGATAGACAGACTGACAGACGGACAGATCGACAGACTGACATACAGACTGGCAGACAGATTGACTGGCGGACTGATTGAAAGACAGACTGACCGACAGACAGACTGGTAGACAGACTGACCGACAGACCGATTGACAGACAGACTGGTAGACAGACTGACAGACAGACTGGTAGACAGACTGACCGACAGACCGGTAGACAGGCTGACCGACCGACTGACAGACGGACGGGTCGACAGACTGACTGACAAACAGATTGACAGACAGATTGACAGACAGATTTATAGACAGACCGATCGACTGACTGACAGACAGACTGACAGATTGACAGACCGATTGATACACACACTGATCGACAGACTGACAGGCAGACTGGTAGACAGACTGGCCCACAGACGGGTAGACAGACTGACCGACAGACCGGTAGACGGACTGACCGACAGACTGACAGACGGACGGGTCGACAGACTGACTGACAGACCGGTAAACAGACTGACCGAAAGACTGGTAGACAGACTGACTGACACATCGAAAGACAGACAGACTGATCGACAGACTCACAGACAGACCGACAGACTGACTGCAGACAGGCAGACTGACAGACAGACTGGTAGACAGACTGACAGACAGACTGGTAGACAGACCGGTAGACTAACTGACCGACAGACTGACAGACGGACGGGTCGACGGACTGATTGGCAGAAAGATTGACAAACGGACTGATCGACACACTAACCGACAGACCGGTAGACAGACTGACCGACAGACTGATAGACGGACGGGTCGACAGACTGACTGACAGACAGGTAGACAGACTGACCGACATATCGAGAGATAGACAGAGAGACAGACTGGCAGACTGATTGAAAGACAGACTGACAGACAGACAGACCGGTAGACAGACTGACCGACAGACTGACAGACGGACGGGTCAACAGACTGACTTACAGACAGATTGACAAACGGATTGATAGACAGACTGATCGAGAGACTGACAGACAGACTGGTAGACAGACTGACCGACAGACTGGTAGACAGACTGACTGACAGACCGGTAGACAAACTGACCGACAGACTGACAGACGGACGGGTCGGCAGACTTACTGGCAGACAGATTGATAGACGGACTGATCGACAGACTGACAGACAGACTGGTAGACAAACTGACCGACAGATTGACTGACAGACAGATTGACAGACTGCCGGACCGACTGACAGACAGACTGGTAGACCGACTGACCGACAGACTGGAAGACAGACTGACCAACAGACTGGTAGACAGACTGACCGACAGATCAAGAGATAGACAGATAGACAGACTGGCAGACTGAGTGAAAGACAGACTGCCAGACAGACTAAAAGACTGACTGACAGACAGGCAGTCTGGCAGACAAATTAAACGACAGACTGACTGACCGACAGACTATAAGACTGACTGCAGACAGGCAGACTGATAGACAGATTGAACGACATCCTGTGGTGGCCAAAAATTACTTTAACCACTATTCACGACAGAATTTTGACACTCAGCTGAATCGGCGGGGTGATGCGCATTGTCAAGAAATTCAAGAATTTTCAGCATTCGATTTTATAATGAAAAATATGTCGCGGCAGCTGTTTCATACGATAAGTTTGTGGTTAATATCTCCAAAAACGAGTTGGTGTCGGTAAAATGGCGTCAGTCTATTGCCAAATATGTGTAAATTACATACCACTACACCCTTCCAAAAATAGGTAACTTAGATGCGCTTGAAATAATGTACATGGACAAGTTTCTCGTTTGCTAAAAAAACTCGAAAGGGCAAAATAAAGACAGTAACATTCTATCTGCGTTCTTATTTTTACCATTATTCATACAAAATTTCATAAAAAAACACGATCCAAGTCTTGACAAATATTACTAAAAACTCTTAGTGCTGACCGTAAACCCAAGATTCAACATTCAGAAATGTGAAATCCAAAAAAAAAAATTGCTTCAGGTAATCATTCTGATGACATTTATCTTTATTTTTAAAACTTATAGATAGTCTCCTAACTTTCCGTTGAACTAACAGCGTGAGATTTGGCATTTACATTTACATTTTTTGCATTTACCCACGGGGAGGCCTTGCTTGGGAACCAAATAAAAATTTTTCTAAGGGCCCAAGACCTGGGTATTCTATATCCAACCACAGATAATATAATACTTCGTCCAACCGACCAAACAATAGAAAAATATTTATTTTTAAGTAATTCAACAAAAAAATACTTAAGTCTCTTTTTAAAATTTTTAGTTTTGCCGTTTCAGTAAACGGCAAAACTAAAAATTTTACCAGCGGTAGCGGGTGATACTGATGTATACCGCATCATTATATTATGCTATTCAGCGTTGAGTAGTGTCATCCTGAAAAGATAATCCTGGCTGAAGGATAAAATACGATTGAAATTATGTCTATTCATCCAAATTGAACGAGTATCTATACAAAGTTTCGTGTCTGGGCTATTAACCGTTGAGGAGTTCCCTCTTGAGGAGAAGATCCTGGCTGCAGGATGATGTCATGATAGAAATCATATTTATTCATCAAATATGAACGCATATAATTTTTTTCTTATCTCTGCTATTAACTGTTAAGGAGTTCCGTCATGAGAAGACGATCCTGCTTGCAGGATAAAGTCATGAAAGAAATTATCTATATCTATCAAAATCAAACGCGTAGATAGAGTTTTGTGTCCGCGCTATTAACTGTTGAGGAGTTCTCTCGTGAGGAACCGATCCTGGCTGCAGGACTAAGTAATGTTTCTCATAAGAATGTATTGTCACCAGAACCAAAAGGGTGTGCAAAATTTCAGCTCAATCGGTATAGGGGAACTGGTTTGAAATTCAGTTTCAAGATTGGGATTGGTAAATACTTACTAACAAATTATGTAGATAATTTAAATACAATATAAAATTGAACAGCGAATGCATTCATAATTTAAATTTTTATAAGTCTATACTTATAAAAATTTAAATTATTCGTTTTTATTCTATAATAAAAACGGCGCGAATTTAGCCATAGTTAGTCTGTGCTGTTTGTTGTGTCGGTTTTAGTACAACAATTTACGAAAAACTATTAAAATGACTATTATATATAAAAAATAATAATATAATTAGTGTTTATTTATTGTATTTTACGCTTAAAACAAAATTATTTTAATTTCAATCTATCAATTTTTTTAATTCCTTAATTTAATTTCTCGATTTGATCGAAATTTACAAAAAAAGAATCGATTGAAATAATCGCTTCCAAACATCAAGATAACAAAAAAAAAAAAAAATGGTCGTCAATTTCGAATATAAATTGAGGAGTGGTAATGAATATTACGAGTTATTGGTCCCGCATTAGTAAATTACTCTAAGATCAGGGCATTTTCATGTTGTTTAGAATAATTGGAATGATATTTTGTCATATTTGTTATCGAATTAATACCCGTCTGTGTGATGTAATGTGAAAAATAAAAATGTAAACACGCAAGATTGGCGCGAAACTTCGACTTTTGATATCAAAATTCGTCATTACCACTGCTTACTTAAATTGAACTCTGGATTAATTCGTCACATAATTAAATGACAAGTTAATCATTCTCAACATACTAGAGCTTGGATGTCCGAAAACCACTATTTTCATGATTTTTAGCCTCGGCCAGCACTGCCGTCAAAATGGCGATGACCGTATTAACGCACTTGGATTTTTTAAGGGTAAATTAAGAAACTTGCGCGCTAAAGACAGAACTTTAATGGCGAGGACATGTGAACTTTTTATCCAACTCTCTTAATTAGCGCACACTCATAGCATTTGATAATCGGAATATTCAATATTTACTTATTTAATGAGGATGACGTATGACTTAAACGCTTGCCCCTTTAGGGGCCGGTACCAAGTCAGCGGAGGTTTGTGTGTCGCGCCCCCAAAGGTACCCGTACCGAACTTTATGGTTAATCGTGTATAGAGATACTCGTACCTAAAGATGAACCCAACGAGTCACACTGTAACTTGTCACAGTGTGACTCGTTGGGAAAAATGTGAATAAAAATCCCAACCAGTCAATCATGTAAATATAAGTAATTAAGGTCTATAACTCATGAAAGACGTTCCATCAATTTAATGCCAATTGTATTTATACAAAAGTCTACGTAAAAACTGTTACAACTCCCTTATAATACGAATGCGAACAGAATCAACATTTTTTCACAAAGTAAACTTCGTTCGCATTTTAACGCAATTTACCTTCGGCGTCCGAGCCTTGTTTTGTTTTTTAAAAACAAACAATTTCATTCTACTTTTATTTATTCTAATTGCAGGTTTTGTTGTGTGTGTAAACAGAAAGTAATTACGGATCAGGAGAGGAGTGGGGGAGCGGTTGATGGCAAGGTGCCAACATTTTGAAGCAAAAGCTTTATCGTTTAAGCTCGTGCGCCGCCATTCAAGCGGCCCGATTTTAGCTTCTCGGTGACGAACGTCGTAGATCTACGGTGGCCCATAAACTACTGAAATGGTGTTTTTCATGCAAATTGTTGCTTGCAAATAAAATGAAACACATGATCGCAGAATTTGCGATCTTGCACTGAAAAAAATGCACGCCAATCAAGCGACTTTTTAGCTTGATTATATCTTGTTTAGATTAATGAAAATCTTAGTTGAGTTGATCATCACGACATGATTGCAGCAATACTAGTTCAAATGATTGAACGCTCAAACAAGTTTCTTGATTACCCTTAACATGACATCAATGTTGAAGAATTAAAAAAGAGACAAGTTATTAGTTAGTTAAGAATCTCCAGCGCCGATGGCTAATCTCCGCTGAGATTGGGCGCAGTGACCGAAAATGGTCAGGAGAACTGTAACATTCGAGCAGTCAATCTAAAGGTTGTTTGAAGATAAAACCACTATTGTATTAAAAGTATTTTATAAGAGCTGTATAACAACTCTGTTGTGCAATAAAATCAATATATCTATCTTGACCACGTAACAAAGACGCAAAACAAATTTTCTAATGAATTCTATTCAATGTTTATTCAAACAGGCTTTTCACAGGTACATGACCGTTCGAAGAGCAAATTTTCGTCTCCCATGTGGCATCCTCTAACATTCGGTTTTGGCTAGATAAGCGTAGAGAAGCCTTCCTAACAAAAAGACCGCAGTCTGTAAACGCCAACACAAATTCACCGAAGGATGGCTATAAACGTGTTCCTGTTGTCATTTTATGGCTATTTCCAGCTAGAAAGGGAAGTCGAAATATTCGATACTTCTGTTGATCTAGTGGTTACTAGCGCGACCGCTGCGCATGAGGTCCTTGGTTCGATTCCCAGGTCCTGCGAAGTGTTATAAGTTTTAGTGTTTTGTGTGTGGTGTTGCGTTGTGGTTGTGTGTTGGTATGTGTGTGTTTGTGTGTTGTGTAAGTGGAGTGTTACTAAAATAGTTTTAAGGTTCTATTTACTAACACAATTTCAATTTTATCATTTTATGTTAGTCTGTAAATTTTTTGGGCCAAAGTAGCCTGAAAATAAAAGGATGTTGTTGTTGGGCTTTTCCATCAGGAATTTCTTAGTAGTAGCCACTGAGTCTGGATTCATGCATGTTTATGGCCATAGGCTCGCCACATATTTCATGGGGCTTAATCATAGCTGTCGGCTACTAGGTACACCTCTGTCTAACCCTTTGGAGATTACAAGCGTGGTGTTATGTTAAGTCTTTCATTCAAGTTATTATAAAACTACTGTTTTTTTTATTGGCATTGGCATATCTTACATAAGTTAGGCCTTAACTTATTCTTGAGGCAATGACTCGTTCATGTCATTGCATTTTTTTTTATTATGATCCTTTTCTCCACCACCTAAGTCTTACAAAGTAAACCTACGCCCCAATTTAGGCTAACTCCATTTAACCACTGACCTCAACTCATCCATAGATCTTAAAATCGCCATAAAACCTACTTACACTCTTTGTACAATCACAACCATATGCTTGTAGGCAGGCCTGGCAAAGGCACGTTCGCAAAAAGCCTAGCATGTGCAATTTTCCCGCGACAAGTGCGATTCGTTCAGTTTTCAATTTCGAACGGTGTCTCCCTCAGGGCCTGTATTGCTGACGGGAAGACAGGCTTGTGACACACACACACAAAGGTACAGTCAGCGATAAAAATATAGAGAGTTACAGGTTTTTCAAAATATTAATCACATTTCGTATTAATCAGTCTCCATTCCTTTAATTTTGATAACTCAGCGACAATCATTTCGTTTCCCGCGCTGCGCGCTGTAAAGTAGTCCAATTTGTGAAACATGCAATGAATTATGAATTCACTTCAAAATTAATATGATTCTGAGCAAGTTACGCAATTGGTACGCAAATGATCTTCAATATCTCAATACCAAAGTGAGGGGTGTTAATGGTTAAAGCTTCGAGTCAAAACAACAGACTATCTGTCTGTGTGTTTTCAGAGATTTTTGTTCCCGTTGTCCGTTTGCCCTATATTTTTGTCGTTGATTGTACAACTCCACATAGACTGCCCAGTATATGCCGATACTGCATCCATTTTTGTTATTCTATTGTTTTATAGCTTTCCTTTGCCGTGGCCAGTGTTTTGTTTACTTTATGATTCCTGTTAACATCTGTTACGGATCGATGTGGGCGAATTTATAGGGGTTAGTGTTTTTTATCGTTTATTTTTGGCTATATGGACGTTGCTTTCTAAAAGGACAGCACATACGGGTATGTGTTTTTATAGTAACCCACATATTTCTATCTATTATTTTCGCTCGTTTTTTTTGGTCACTAACCTGACGTACTCAATTTACATTACCAGTACTGTGGTTGTGTTGCAATTTATAAAATGTACATGCTTTTAATGGGTAACACTTGTATGCCACGCAGTCATGATGAACAACACATTTGGTAATGAGCATAACAAACAAGTAAAAACATCTTGTTCAAAATATTTTTATTTCTTGTGTTAGCTGACATTAGTATGAAGTCTAATCTGTAATATAGGTTTTACCTAAAACAAACACCAGTCTCTATGGAGTGATGATCTGTACTGTTTATTCTGATGAGAGAAAATAAAGTAAATTATAATACAAAGTTTTTTTTGTATATCCTCTAGTGTATGAATGAGACCATAATTATCAAAGAATCAACTGGCATATGAATTATTTAAAAAAAAATATTACTCGTACCTATTTTTCAATGAAACTTAACCTACGCATATCGAGATGATTGATGACATTATGTTCGAAACTATTCATTTTTGGACCACATATTCTAAGAGTTTTTGTATTATTTTTACTTATAGAAACCCTACAGTAATGGGGTATCAAAAAAACTCGTTGTTTTATTAATATATTAACTTAGATTAGCTACTCCAAAACGAGAAATAGGCAATTTAGACAATACTTTCTTCTGTTTTTCTAGCTAATATATTTTCACCCTTTCAAGGCTATTTAGAGAACTATGTATCCACCTTTATCTAACTTACCCAAACTTAGTCCATACTAAAATCTTTTCACACCAATAATGGTTAACCGAACGACTGAATACTGAATTTAGTCTGTAAGTCCGTCTCAATATTGTTCATAAGATATCCCACTGTACCTTTCAGTTCGTTGGCTCAGCCCAGCGGAGCGGATTGCAGCTCAAATCTAGCGTAAATAGATTTATCTCCGTTCATCTGTTGTGTCGTCAGCCTCACTTACTTGATTGTTTCTACAACTTATTGTATTGGTTATTTTCTTAATGTTATTGTGTTTTAGAGACGATTGAGTTGAAAGGTTTTTGGATGAGTTTACTGACTTCTTGAAATTATTTCTTTTTTAAGGTACGGAGGCGAAATCAGACAGTAAGAAATAACAGAAAAGTAGAAACTTGGGACCTACAAAATTAGGATGAATTTCATCAATAAATCTGAACGCGATTAGCTAACCTAAACCGCGTTCGAGAGCTGTCAGTGTCATCATTGATATGAAATATTGTCTTTTCATTGGAGAAATTTGCTCTGAACGAGCTTCTACAGAAATACCTAATCTGTCTTTCAATAATGAGATTAAACTATTTTTAATCATGTTGCCAATGCCATAGCCGTTCCGGTTATTTAGTTAAAAGATGGGTAGAAGATATTAAATGACTTTCTGTTGCCAGCCATTACTTTAAAACAGCAAGCTTAGGTACAGTATTTTCTCTTACAAAAGGGAAAAAATACGATATATTATTTAAATTTTGCCCAAAGAATGAGGAAAAGAAAGAAAGTCTTACTTAAACAAGTAAAAGTTAATTAAATAAGTTCTTATAATCCATTTCTAAGGCAACCTCCTTGCTTGCGGCCCGTAAAGAACTTCCTTCTTGGAATTTTGCTTACTTGTTCCTACTGTCAATGTTCTTAAAAAACTAGACATATTATTTTAAAATTTAAGTAAATAGAGGCTTTTCTTAAATATAGCCGTATAATATCTTTTGGCGCGTGGTTAAGTCTACTATATAAACGACACGGACGATAAAACGGTAACCACGTATTCAGTAAAACATTCTGAATAAGAGAGAACATAGATTTTTTTGTAGGTTATTTTAAAAAAAAACATACGCTTAAAAAAATATACCTTTAAGGAACAGTATTTTTTTTTTAAATTTAGTAACACCTTGTCTAATAAAGATGAATGCTAACATTTTTAAAATTTGAACCATAACTGTCATTCAAGCGCCAAAATATCCATGTAGTACAGTAGTCAATGACAATATCTGAGAACTCTAGTTTTTCTTTGCGCGTAAGGCATTATGGGCTGGACCACACCTGCCGAAGCGCAGTTTCTTGCAGTTTTAATAAATAAGAATCGACAACTAGTAAGTTTTGTTCCTTCACCTTTCTATACATATAAAGAAAATTGAAGTGTCTGTTTGTAATACAAAATTACATATTTTACTGAATTCAAATGAAAATATGTACGGCACTTAAATCAAAAACAAAAATTTTTAATTTTTGACTGTCTTTCTGTTTGTTCCGGCTAATCTCCGAAACGGCTGGGCCAATTTTGACGGCCGACTTTTACTGGCAGTTAGCTGATGTTATAAGGTCTAACATAGACTACTTTAATTTCAGATAAAATATTAGGGTTCCGTGCAAAAAATAAAAGCCTTAAAATTGTTGACAAAAATTGATTTAAAAAGTAAAGTAATAATTTCACGAGAACCAAGGTGGCGGGCTAGTTTAAAATAATAATAATTTTAGTTTTCGCCACGCGCCGTGTAACCCACGCTGTGCTTCGTTTCACCAGATGTGTTCAGCCTTTAAAGTATTTTCACGTGTAAGGCTCCTCAATATTGTTTTAGGATTACAATTCAACGCTTAAACTAACATGCTCAGAATATTTCAATTTTAAAACGTATTGATAAAATTCGAAAATGTTATTTGAAATTAGGACTACTCAGTGTTAGGCATTGTCTATTCAAAGCGTTAGCATAATATTCTTTACTAACTAGTAATGGCCTACTAAAAACATACTTTACAGATTGAGATCTATTTTAATATCTTTCAGTAGTTAAATAAGCAAAACTGTTTTAATTTTGTAGCAGTGAATTTCGCTCTAAATAAATAAAACCTACGTGTAAAAACAATGTCTGTTCACATTTAAAAAAAAAACCAAGCGTTCCAAATTCAATAAAGTTCAAATTAAAATTTAGTTAGGACAGTTTAGCGTGTCTAATCTTGAAGAACGAACTTTAATTAAACTTTCATTATTAGAAAGACGCTATCTAATTGTCAAAATGCCTGTTTACACAACTTCACTTTCCGTCAGTTTAGTCCTCAATTCAATTATAAACTTGGTCTGGGCTGTTCTAATTGCCTCCGTTGCTATGATGGACATCGAGATAAAGTCTTCATACAAAGCCTTGAAAAGAACTTTGCAATATGTAATAATTAAAAGAAATTCGTTTTCATGTTTTCCGTAATTCAGTTTTTTACTTATATTATTTTCAAGTCAGCTTATAGACCATGCCAGATAAACACCATATACCAGAGAAACTAACTAAGACAAAAACACTTAAAGAAAAGAGGGGTGGAGGAATAAGTACTTTCGGCTACGTGGTGGACTAGCATGACGAAACACCTATTGGAGGAAGAACTGCCCTACCCAGGACAGGAGGGTTAATATGACGTCTTAAAGCAGGAGTAATTCCAGTGTGGGAAAGAGATGGCGCTAGACGACCTGTATTGCTCTGTCTATGGTAAGCCAGATTGTCTTAGTGCCAGAAAATCAGGAGAGTCAACCCCACCTAAAGTAGAACTCAGCAGGAGGAAGAAAAAGGTAGCTTACAGACTAATAACTAAAAACTGAAATATCATGCATAATTCTTATGTATTATAGGGAAATTATCATTATTTTACTGTTGCGTCACTTGTATTCCCATCACCATCAGTGAATACGTACTCCTAAGACTAAACTATGTGCAAGAAAAGAACAGCAGTAACATCTTTTTTGCACTTACATCGCTTTATAAACCGCACGATAACTAAGTGTTAAACGGTAGTTCTACACAATGACACATGTAACAGTTTTAAACAACAAAACACTGCGGAAGCTCCCTTGTAAAAGAGGTTCAGAAAGCTCCTTAGCTGAATACCCAAGATAGTTTTTCCTAGCACTGCAGCCCATAATGAAACTGGGTCATTTCACAAGATGGTTCAACGATCAGAACTGAAGTTACAGTACAATAACTTGGAATCTAAACTATGATTGTGAATGTAACTACTCAACTCTAGAACTTTCTCTATTCAATCTAGGTTGGGAATGGCCATATTACAATTACACTAAATAAATGTCATATCAGTCTCAGTCGTACGTAGACGTATTTATGGCACATTATGGGTCCGATATGACTTTTCGCGTGCAGAGTAAAACCTTTGAAACTAAAATTAATTGAACACAATTATTCTCAAATATACCTTGATTTTGAGTCGTTCAGTCTCATGCAAACATTATGTTAAATTGTAGAAGCAGAATGACTATTAATAACGTTTTAAAGTTAAATGTTGAATATTCGGGTGTGATGAGTGTGTAATTTTATCTCCTGGGTTTATGTGAGATTACCAACAAAATAACCCTAACATTCTATTCTATTTACTCAAATAGAAACCAATAACAAGTATAACTCGAATCGGGTCGCCATGCAAGTCTTGAGATAAAGGGGGTAAATCAATTTGCGGTACATTCGGAGGCTGCTTGCGACATCTACAGGGTTGCCGCAACTAAATACAGACATTTCACGGTATCCTAGACACTACCGAGAAATAGCCGCTTCTCATCAACCTACGGAATCTAGGCCTGGAAGTATGAATAAAACAAGCTCCATGGCCATAGGAAAACATGAATTCTTTGTACAAAGTCATATGAACAAATGTCAAAGATTATCTTGAACTATTGATTGATGAAACGGTTTTATTCTGCAGCTTTAATGACAAAAGATTTTTGGGCATCATAATAACAAACTCTTTGGCAAATAAACGTACAAAAGACGGAAACAAGTCTTCTTCCAGGCCATGAGGTTATTTTTACAGCACAATAAAGACAAAATCTATGCTGAAACCCAATTTCGGCTTGGGTTAAAGCTAATGACGTGTCAGTCCAACCCTTGTCTTATTCATACTCTTAGAAATTTTCCCTAGAGTGTTGAGCTACATCAATTTATGATATTTGGAGCCCGTTCGTTATTCAACAGCGTGTATCAAGCTGCTGGAATATTCAGATTTTGCGAAATATGTAGACCGCAGAGGCGGCAAACCTATATTCCAAGAAAACACAGACTGTTAAAATGTACTAAAGCTGTTATAACATAGTTTTGGGACCATATTTTTTGATATTGACGATTCTCAGGCTTTTTTAAATCAGGCAAACACAATCAACTGCCTGCCTATTGACGTTGGTCTTATAGTAGTCGTAAGCGCGACTGCTGAACATGAGGTCCTGGGTTTGATTTCCGTCTGAAGTGTTATTGGGTTTTCCCATCAGGAAGTTCTCAGTGTCAGTCACGGAATCGGATTCGTGCCCGTTTGCTGGCAATAGGCTTGCCCACTATTACATGCGACTTAAATAATCAACGTGTAACGTTCATAGACAGAGGGCTCGTGACCCAGCAGTGGCTGGGACACGAGCCCTGTCTCTGCGAGAGTCGGCCATACTCCACCACGTGTGGATGTGTGCATAGGATCAGGTAAATATACAGGGTGTAAGGGACACCCATCCGCAATCTGACATTCAGCTCAAATCTCTATTTCAATGTAAAATAACATTATCTGTACGCAGCACTCCTTTTGTGTTAATAATACGGTTAAAATAAAAAATAAACAATAATGGATGTTGAAATACTCTAACGAACGACGCGTCAAATCAGCTGTTCACTTCCTACCTAGCTACAGAGTTCGTCGAACACGTCGTCGCGCTTGTCGTTCGCTACGTGCGTTTTGCCACGGTATCGTTACATTACGTATGAGATAATAAAACAAATCAAATCTATGGGTTCCCTTAACGTCCCTGAAATAATTTCTTGTACCGGTCATCTTAGTATTCACCCCATCAGTCTGCGGAGGGCTGTCCATTACACCCTGTATGTAATTTTTCAGGCAAAGGGACTGGGCTGAACACTTAAATGCTCCAGCAGTACTAATTATGATGGACAGGGGTTTTGGTCTACGATCTGCAACGTAAATGACTGGGTTGGGACATGATGAATATTCAGATATTTTACGATGCCCTGTCGTCGTAGGTCGTGGTGGAGTGTTAAGGTACTACCGAGTTCACTGGCGATCGACTACTTTTCAACCTTATTACTTAGGGCATAAGGGTGAGAAGTGTCAGACCATCAGTGAACTCAGGAGAGCCTACTGAACTTTATACGTTATCAATCACAAGTTTACTATATGATAATATTAAATAGTAAGTACCTACTCAGATACACGGAATATAAAAACACACAACTCTTTGAACTTATGCTAGCCTAGTAGATTTTGGTGGGTTATCAATGTATTATTAAAAATACGGATCACCGGATTACTTTATTAATTAAAAGCAAAACTGTATTTCATTTTGAATGTGACTGTACTCTGTGACAGCCATGATACATCAAAACCAAGAAAAATCAGGAGTCGACGTAAAGGGAGTCGACGCGACGTAGCGGGAAGGATTCATTAAAATATGGGTTTACAATGCCCTATGCATTGCAAACCCATATTTTAATAACGTTTGCGGAGGACTTAAAAAGTTTCAGTTCTTAGTTACATACTAAAAGTATGACGTCAAAGTATTTTTTTTAATGTCCATGTATACCTAAAGCTTGTTTTAAACATATTATAGCGTCGTTAAGGTTAGAAAACCTTGATTGATATTGGTTTTTCACAGTTCGGCCCGACCGACTTTTACGAATCGAAATCCCTTCGGTATTGCATCAGACGGACCTTCGCACGTCCGCCTATTCGCCATCATAAAAAGTGACCGCTAATGAATTACAAATACATGCAATAACCATTCGCTACCCATGTTTAGGCCAGCCCTGACTAGGGCTATAGTAGTCTGTATTTACAGGGCATTTTTAATTAAACAAAAAGGTAAATGTCATGCTGAAAAAAGAACGATCAAATTATTTAATATCCGTCCTGTTTTGCAAATATGGGGACTTTTTGTCAGGAATTTATAAAGGGTCTTGGTGAATATGGGCGTAAGTCCAACATAAATCAAATATATCTCAAATAACTTACAATTATTATAGTCGCCGGAGACCGTAGGGCCACTTTAAAATGTTGGTATATCCCTGTATTTTCTCGGCCGACTGTCCTCTTCCTTCAGTCACGCCCGACGAAGTGAAAGACATAATAGATAGGCTACAGCCTCGGAAAGCCCCTGGCGCCGATGGCTTCACCAATAGGGTGTTCAAAGTCCTCCCCTCTCAGCTCATAGTCTTGTTGGCGGCCATCTTCAATGGCGCCTTGAGCAATAACATCTTTCCCCAAGTGTGGAAAGAGGCCACCGTCATAGGTATTCCCAAACCGGGTAAACCTAAATCCGAGCCGACTAGCTATCGGCCGATCAGTCTCCTTAGCGCGCTCGGTAAAATCTATGAGAGGCTTATTTATAAGCGCCTCAAAGACTTTGCCGAGGCTAAGAGCCTCATTCCCAACGAGCAGTTCGGTTTCAGGACCGAACACTCGTGCGTCCAACAGGTCCACCGCATCGTAGAGCACTTGAGCGCTGGCTTCCAGCGTGGAGCGATGACCGGTGTGTTATTTTTCGATATAGCGAAAGCGTTCGACAAAGTCTGGCACAACGGGCTGATATACAAGCTGTATCAGCTCGGTGTGCCAGATCGTCTCGTGCTCATCTTGCGAGACTTTTTGGCGAATCGCACTTTCCGCTATCGCATAGGGAAAACCCTTTCTTCCCCCCACCCCATTCGCGCGGGAGTCCCTCAGGGCTCTGTCGTTTCCCCCCTCATATTCACTCTATTCACTTCTGATATCCCCAAGAGCAAAAAGGCTCGCTTGGCCCTTTTCGCCGACGATACGGCAATCTATTATACTGGGCACGGCCAAGACGCCATCGCCCGTCAGCTCCAAAAAGCAGCCAATGCTTTAGGAGCCTGGTTCCGTAAGTGGCGAATCGAGGTCAATCCCGATAAAAGCCAGGCAGTTCTATTCCATAAGGCGCGTCTCAAACGTCCCGTCCCCTCTCCGATCACTATGTTCGGCAAGCCGATCCCTTGGGAGAAGCAAGCCAAATACTTAGGAGTCATTCTCGACAACCACCTGTCCTTTGCTGCGCATATAAGAGCAGCCCGCGACCGGGCTGCCTTTGCCATGGGTAGGCTCCATTTTATGATCACGGCAAAGAGCAAATTGTCACTTAAGTGCAAGTTGCGACTCTATACCGCCGTCATCCGTCCCATTATGACATACGCTTGTGTCACTTTTGCCCATGCCCACCCGCGTCATCTGCACCGGATGCAGACCCTTCAGAACCGTTTTCTCCGTAAGATTACCGGTGCCCCCTATTATGTCCGTAATGACAGTCTCCACTTAGACCTTAGGATCCCCACCCTAGCTCAGTTTATGAAACGTCTTTCCAAGCGTTTCTTCGATTCCGCTATCAAGCATAGGAACCCCCTGATCGCATCGGCCGCCCGATACGAGCCCTCGCGTATTAGCATGGTTCGCCGTCCGCGACATGCTCTCACCACCCCCGATGACCCCATCACCCTCCTCCAGGAGAGCAGTAGGGAAACCAGCACTTTACGTATATACAAATACAGACCGCCATGTTTCCGTCCTCGCCGCCGAGGCCCGACGCGACGCCCACGTTCAACGAACCCCCCCCGACCCTTGCCAGAGCCAGCCCGCGATGCTGAGCCGGTAGTTTTAAACCAGCCCCTAATTAATATCACTCAGATCCAGCCTGTCCCTTTGCTGCCCCCCCCAGCGACGCCCTAAGCCGAGGCCCGTACCCCACAGGGGGTGCCCTTAGCGAGTGGTCGCTTAGTTTTTAAGTATAGTTTTAAGCCCCTGGCTGGAGGCCTTAGATTCATTTTTAAGGCATCCACAGGGAATAGTCCGGTTAAGCAGTAGTCAGCCTCAGAGGCTGAACTGCGAGATGCCATCACCAAAAAAAAAAAAAAAAAAAAAAAATGTATTTTCTCGAGATTTCACTGCAACTGTCATTTGTTTTTAAAGCAGATCATTTTGGAAACAATGGGCAAACACAGTTATTTATCCAAACTAGGCCGGCGAAGTCCTAGAATCGACTAAGGACTGTTAAGACTGTGTAACGTAACCCCTGTGTAAAACTAGATTTATTATTAGTTGAATATCTTTGGCAAAATACATAAAAAAGTTTTGTTTTGTTTTCTGTTCTCTGGCTTACTCGTGGTTTTATTATGAAATGAAATCCTAATTACTCACTACAAGTTACAATTTGAGATATATTTCAATTCTATTGGCCTTACGCCCAACTTTCATAGAAAATGGCCCATGCTCCTTTGGAGGTGGTAACCCTAGCCCTGACCGGTCACACAATCCAAGAGGCCGTATTGTCTTCAGATCATATATATTGTAAGCGTCCACGCTCCATTGAGCTAAGTATTGCGTTACCAATGGCTATCGAATCAAACGGTATTCACGACAGGATATCTTGTCGGTTTTATCGAATATATCTGGTATGTTTTATTGCATTACATGCGCAATACAAGCTTAGAACGTTGTGGCTGAAATATTTGGTTATTGATACAGTTACGGGTAAAAAGTGGGTCCTAAGCCCTTTAAGTTATTTTTCCGATGTCTTCTCCACTTTTCAGGTTTTTCCATAATTATGTCCGAGGATTTATGGGTATTCGGATTGGCGTCTTAATATATCTGTTTTATACTTTTAAAATACAAAGTTACATTACTATGTATTTATTTGTTGTTCATTAATGTGACGTCACAAACGCGGCTTTAAGTAATACTTTTACTGCACTATAAAGCAATAAAAATATCATAAAACAAGAATAATTAACCTACACCGCAGTCAAAAGCTTCATTAAAGATTACTTTATCAATATACAACATGTAACAGAAAGGGTATAATCATATGGAATACTGCGGTACGGACCATCAAACTGAACAACTTTCTCTATGGGACCACCATCGAAATCGTAAAAAAATAATCAGCTGTCCCATACATTTGGGTCGAGTAGGTATTGAAATTTTGTATAGGACAGCTGATTATTTTTTTACGATTTCGATGGTGGTCCCATAGAGAAAGTTGTTCAGTTTGATGGTCCGTACCACAGTATTCCATATGATTATACCCTTTCTGTTACACGCTGTATAAATCGTTTGTTGGACAACCATAAAATAGTTGACACTAAACGTCGATTTAACGCTCACGACTGTCGACTGCTGTTCAATTAAATGTATTAAAGTGCAATAACTCATTGAATCTGTCGGACCAGCAGCAGTTATTACACTCGCTTTATGCAGCTATTAGCCTGATATTAAAGAATTTAAATGCAGCATTTTAAGTTAAAAATGAATAAATGTGATGGCATTCTTCTGATAATAAAATGGTAATGAAGAAAATGTTGTAAGAAAATCCTCTTGGGAATATTTTTCAGAGCTTATTTTCCACGACAACCATAATTCTTTGTCACTTTTGTTAGTCTTTTATGTTTGTCTTGTTGAGTCGCAAAGTTCGACGAACTCTCATTTAAATAAACCCTAAAGTAAATTGATGAGTTAAAAAAATACAAAAAAAGCAGATACACAAATAGAAGAGTTGTGTTCAGAGTTTCAGAAGCAAGATCGATAGTTTCATGCACTGATTATGATTTCAGAAGTCTGCATATTTGTCTCTTTCATAGTACTTATCTTCCATATCGTAGCGTATTCCATATCGTTTCTTCCTTAGTTGAAAAATTGTATTTCAGGGAGTAGGCAGTAAAATTTAAATAAAAGAATCCATCTATTGATTCTATTTATAAATAAACCAGCCTTTATCAATATTATTTCTGTGTCGAATATCATGAAAATAGAGACAACGAGCTCTCGCAACATGATCAATCACAAATTCATTAAAAGTTGTTATTTATTTATCACTTTGATGAAGGTAATAAATATTCAACGGTATTATCGTGAAATTCGTACCCAACGCAATTACCTATGTGTCTCAAAAGTGGACAACAAGGTTGATGGTTTGGTTTGTAAGCAGAAATAAGCAATGAATGAAAATGAAAATCATTTAAATTTAAATACCTCATGTTATACCTAACTGTATTGATCATTCAATCAAGCGTGATCTTCTGCTTATTTGTTTAGGGTCCGAATGCACCACAATTCACTAAAATGAGTTTGGGCGCTCAATTGATTTGGAACATTTTTCTGTTTCTGTCAATCATTTGAAAGTTGACAGAAGCAGGTAGGTATTCTATTCTGAAAACTGTGTACGACTTTATGTGTTTGTTGTGTACGAGTTGATGTCATCAAAAAATGTAATTTCATCCTCGTTACAAGATGATAACACCAACAATTAGGTGTGTGTTAAGCTAAATTGATTGATTTTTAGAAGTGACAGTCTCAATACATTCCTCCTACCTTCGTCTTGAAGGTCAGCAGAGATCTGCAGTTACTTATGAACCCTACTGAACTTTCTTCGTCGCATTTCTTTTTTCTCCTTGACCATAACTTATAACTATAAGTTTCCCTACACTTCCGACTATTAGTCAACTATTCAATGACTGTTCGTTTCCGATTGTGCGTGAAAGCATACGTCGCGTCGCGTCGTTTGTCAACGCACTTTCCCCTATACTTGCGGATGTCATTAACAGTTATGCAGGTGATAACAATGTGTAGTCGTTTAAAGGAAATGCAGTGTTTTACCAACATAGATTTGTAAATCGACGCGTATACGGGTATTTCTTAATGGTCGCTGCCACTAGGTAGATACTAGCCCAACTATAGATACCAAAATCAAAATAAATGCAACAATTTATGGCTGCAGGTTGCATTCTCAGAGTTAACACGGTTTACCTAAAACTAAGTATTAGGAACACTATCTCGTGACGATATGAACGGCGAACCAATCAATGTAATCCAATTGAATTCGCAAAATAAGTATTTATGATATCGCGCTAAAAAACTTGAGCTCTTTACAGCGCGACAACAATGACCCGGGAAAATAAACGAATCAAAGCGAAGCTTCATTACGATTAATTCAATTTGATTTTAGAACGCCGACTCGACTAATTGGAAGCATAACAAATATTGGATTTGTTGGCGAATACTTCGCGTAACCATAAACAACAAATGCTGCATGATGTTTTGGCGCTTGAATGACATTGACAGGAGGGCGCTGATAGTGAACATTTGTGAATTGGTCGACGGTATTGAAGCCTTGTATAGGAATACCATAAAGAACCAAAAGAACCAAAGACCTTTTCATTCCTTCACAACAAAGCATTGTGCATTAAAAACTTCTTTGTTACCTGACTTAGTGGTGAACTGACCTCTTATTCAGGCTGTCCGTGTGGTATATCTGCAACAAAAATGAATTCATAAATAATTTACTCGCTTTTCCATAAAATATTACTGTGTTTTCCGACAACAGAAGAAGAGTTTTAGTATAAAAATAAACTATTTTCAAACAAAGTAACGAGGATGGCGTTAGTAAAAGAATCTAGAGCGCGTTTGACCAAAGCCTAGAAAAATGCGAGACCAAAATCTTTGCTTTTTTGGAAAATAGATTACAAATCCAAATCAATTTAATTAATGGCTGTCTCCCATTTTATCTCTCTTTCTATGTTATCGCACTGTTTAAAGTATTTTGACTGCTAAGCATTTCTGAATAACTACAGGAGAATAAAAAAGTGCAGTGTATTAGATAACAATAACAACAACTTTTGATAAAAAAATTACAAAGGCACATTTTCAGATTTACAGTTGGATGGAACTTAGAAGTACGAGTATTTTAATAAAGCTTAATGTTAACAGTGTGAGCGAGTTGTTTGAAACATTTTAAAGGCTTATCGGATTTGTATAAAATTCACGTGTGGATTTTGTGAGCCCTGGCGTAAAGTTCTGAGTGAAGGTGTGTGATAAAAAATAATAGCCCAAAATGGCGTACAATAGGAAAGGCGTGTTTGCGTGTCTCATGTTAAGGCTGTAATCTTAGAAACATCGCGCTTGTCGTTAAAAGTACTTTATTATGAATTGTTGTCTGAACTTTCTTGATATAAGTAATAAATAACTCTTACATACAGCTCGGTCCTGTCTTTCAAGAAGCAAATCCAAAAAACCACGCTACATTAGCGACGTACACTAAAGAGTTTATTCCATAAAAAAAAAACCATAGCGCAGAAATAACGTATTCATAGCCAATCATGGGTATTTAAAAAACAGAATAAGTTTTAAACGCCTGACAGCGTACCTCTCCTGTTCTAAGTTTAAATCATGTGGTTGCCAGTTAATTGCATGGCGCGAACATGTGCCAAGCCGCGGAACAACTTCCCTGTGATGTGCTCGTTCAATCATGAATCATGTGGATATATCCACTCATGAGGGAAAAGATTAACTATGTTATAGTACATAACTGTACCGACGTTAATATGGCAGATCGATCGTTTTGTCACACAACTTAATCAGCTGTGTAATTGCGTGACCCAACGCTATTCATACAATATGCATTGTCGAACAAATGAATTTTTAAAACTTACGGAGCAACGCAAAATCTTTTTTTGGCATTACGAAAACGAGCGAGATAGACATACGACTTTCCGAATCGAAGTTGAATCCGAACGTTTGTGAATACGGGGGCCAAACAATAGTTTGACAATTCACCAAGATACTAAGCGATCCATAACAAAATCATTTTTATGTATTTTTTCCCTAATAATTCTCATATATGTTAGTTTATTGACGCAATGCGTATAAATAACACGACCACTACTTAATAGAGCATGGCGCGAACATCCCTCCACGGATGAACTTCCTCCCACACACGAACTCGACTCAATCAAGCATCAAACTTGTCTAAGCACGTTAGTGAAAAGTTCAGGGAAAACAGTTTGCGTCCGCACAAACACCACGATATTACAAGTTGTGTGGAACATACGCCTTAGAGCTCGCCAATTAATTTTAAATGTCGATGCGAAATAAAATGGAAAACAATATTTATGAATCTGGTTAAGCATAATTAGCCCATAATGATCCCAGAGCTGGGACACAGGCTTCCTCTCTATGAGAGGGAATGGGCTGCAATCCACCACCCTGGGCCAGTGCGAGATAGTAGATCATGGTATATCTGGCTTAAAACAAACATCAAATAGACAAAAAAAGGTTACATCGCAACAGACTAAAGTGAAGATTGCAGGATTTTCTTGCCAGACAGTAAAACTGGCTCAATAAAACAAATATTATATATATGAAGCGAAATCAAAGTAGTGGAATTTTTATGTAACGTCGGATGACACAATGTTCCGTGTCATTGCCATCGGGAAGTCAGTTTGTAGAAAATAAAAAATAACTATCTAACAATCACTTGAGCAACTTTTCAATTTTCCAGTAAAATTCTTTCATCACAAAAGAGCTCATTACCTAAGAAATTCAGTGCATACTACACCGTCGCGATCAAAACTTTTAAATACTTCGTAAAGTAGTTTCATACTTAGATACTTATTTAAAATTCCTTCTATTCTTTCTGAGAATCAATGTTGGGGAGGCGTCCTACTTTTTCGACTCATCTTTAATGGAAACAAGTGAATATGAAACAGTTGGTGTAGCGATATTAGGGAAAGAGGAATTTTGCATGTTCTATCAAAAACTGAAACAGATTTATTGGAACAGTACATTTTCTTACAGAAAATTCTATGGATTAAAAGAAAAATCTTACCCTGACTCTTCTTAGGTTCTGGTGATATTAGACCTTTGCAATCCGTTAGTGAATGGGTGTCAGAAAGTTCCACAAATATTAATTAATTTAGTTGTCTAGGAGAAATAATTAATTTAGCTGCTGTCACAGCAAATAACCGATGATAGTAGCCCAATTATTTCCAAAAGGAAGCGAGGTCTGTTCTTGGTATATAAATAAACAATGTCATCAGAATGAACAAAACAAATAAACACAACAAGCTGAAAACAAAATCCCTATTCCATATGAACATAGCTCACTTCAGACTACAAAGCAAAGAATATTCCACAGAAAACTGCACATAAACGTTATCCATGCAGTTGTAAGAGGAACATCAATAAAACATAACACATGGAGCATTATTCACGATCAAAATCAAATGAGATCGCCGACACCAGCATCGAAGAATAGATCGTTTACTACAACTGTCAAAGGCATCTTCTCTTTTGCACCGCACTTCACGAAGTAGGGTTGCCTGCTTTATAATTTCATGGACATATAAATTACACTCCGTTTAGAATCGATTCCAGCTCCGAACGTGTACGTAAATCGAGCTGTAAAGCTACAGTTTTTGGGAGTCAATATTGTTCCTCTTCCTACAATCCCGCACAATGATGGGGTAAAAGATGCATGAAGAAGAGGCATGGACTATGGTTCTCACTCCATTATGGTATTTTTTTTTTCAACTCAAACCAATATGTTTTTTTTGTTACATAGTATAAAACAAAGTCGTTCCCGCTGTTTGTACGCTTAGATCTTTTAAACTGCGGAACAGATTTTGATGCAGTTTTCAGCAATAGTGATTCAAGAGGAAGGTTTATAAGTAAAATACCTGTGCGAAGCCGGTGCGGGTCGCTAGTATATGATATAACATTTAAAACAAGTATTAAATTAGCCGTAGACTACAAAGGTTCAGGTTTAACTGACTTAAGGCCCATTAACAAGGAACATAATAATAATTAGTTCTTTACACCAATGAATAGAAACATAAATTATACTAGGTTAACAGTATTTCGATCCGATGTGTGCAATTCAATAACGTTTCCTATTAATTGCATGCAACAGGCATTTCAATTACAACTGTTCAAACGATGAAACGAATCGCAATCGTTTGATTGATTTTATCTTTTGAAACTCACAAATACACTCACCAATAGATTAAACAACAAAATGAATAGACCTTTCATTAATTTTTAACTACTTCACTACTTTCTCAGTTCAATTCCAGTCGATAGTCCGACCTTCGATTTGCCTTTGTCTTTGATAACTGCTGAAAGGTTTAAAGGACACAGACTTATTGACAAACAATACAAACTGTAGCCCGACTTTAATTGAAACATAAGTTAATATTAAGTTTTAATTGATCGACTCTGTTTTCTGTTGTGGGTAAATAGAGTTATGAAAACTCTCTGTGACAATTCACTCTTGAGACTTTGATTGTAGGCTTCGCTATATTCAAATATCTTGGCATCTTTTCTCGACCCGCATGACGAGTTTTAATATAATACACACGATGATTTAAAATAGCTTACTATTAACTAGTTTTTTCTCTAGCACATCAATCAAGCTACATCATTACCCGCATATTTTTCACAGATTGATCGCCTTTAAACACTTTCCATTACGCAAAACTACGCATTTATTAAAGAGAGTTTTGATTTTATGGGTTTTGTAAACATTTTAACATCTCGATACTGTGATCGGGACTCTTTAAAAACAATGGACGTTGTTTGCCACCCCTGACCACTATAGAAAGCACATCAAGATACGGACAAACGGACAGACGGTCCTATTGTACAGATGCGTGCAATTATCAGCTCTTTGACTGCAGCCGCAATCGTAGCGGTCGTCGATTGCAGGCTGTCATTGAGTACTTTCGTGGCTTTGTTTGTTTAAACACGGAACTATGAGTGTATTTGATATATGGCCATGAGACAAAGTTATTTAGTCTCTCCTTTGTTTGTCTTAAACACAGCGTAAAAGCCTAGACACTGATGTGATAGGCACGTGCCTATTTCGAAAACGTTCTGGGAATAAATCAGTGTAGCTGCCGGTCATCCAGACCATTCTAGGAATCCAAATCCGGGTAGAAAACTCTGTCGTTTTCCAGGAATCGGTCAGACTGGAAGCCAAATATAAGGAAATGGCTAAGGCAATATCATTTTTAGCGGGTTAATATAATAAGTTTGTTATAAGTTAGAAAATTGTCTATATGTAGCTCTGTCGTTTTCCAGGAATCAAAGCTGCCTTTCCTTATTTCAGAAAAATGTCAAAATCATGTCTATGGCGAGAACTGTAAATGTGCCTGCAAATAATGACAATGCCATTCGGGTTTGCAATAATCAGAAAGGACCTAATTCGTGACAGTGTATGTATCTATTACCTTGATCACTCTTCCTTGAATGTATGACTCAATATTGTTAAATTATTCATTAAATCTTGCCTTCACGTTGAATTGGACACAATATGTTACGATTCAAAATATCAATTGATTTTAATGTAACGCAAAATTTTCAAAATATTTCTAACAAATAATTGTTCAGACCGACTTCTGTGAAGCCCCAAATAAGCTCAATTTACACATCATCATTTTTCCGCGATAAATTCAGAGCTTTAGCCTGCGGCCTACAAATGAAATACAGTCACGTTTATATACAATTACGAAACTCTGTCATGTCCTCGTTATATCATAAACAAAATATCCTATTTATTACGATTGGTTTATTTTTTTGCAAATTATATACGTATACGAAAATATTTGGTAACAAATATGTTTTGTCATATTTCAAGTATTGTATAACGAGCCTAAACTGTTTGCGTTCTTTATTTTTTTTTATAAATAGGCAAGTATGTTTCTAGAATCTCAAGCTTACTCTTTTATTAGACTAATATGGACATAGAAAATTCCAACAAAGGATTAAGGGCCAAAACAACACCAAATTGTGAAAATTTAATAGCTCTGGTTTTAATATTAATGCAATATTCACTTTGTGATTAATATACATATAGCAAACTTGAGGACTGCTTTTAAGTTGTACATGTTTCGAAAACACGACTCCATACATTTTCTCAATAGAAAAATACCTCAAAGTTACCTCTAAAATGAATTATAAATGGATAATATTTGATTAAAAACTTTAAATTAGGCCATGAAACTTAAAAGATTGCAGGTACACTTAAGATTTTAAACGCAACTATCAACTCGGATACTAATTAAATTACAAATTAAATTATCACTACGACGCCAACCAACCGTAATTACGAGAAGATACCCCACAGAGTTACCGCTCAAAATAGGATACGTTCATTATCTTCCGGGCGCGCACCTATCATGATTAAATACTGCCTCAGCTATGTCAGGTAGCCCACTACTTCAAACTTCAACCGTCATTTTCCTATGAATATTTGCATAACCAACCTATAACGTACCCGCTGCTGACACAAGCCTCCTCTCTTTGAAATGGAGTGAGTGAATGTCCCATAACATAACAACAAGCCTGTAATCCCCGCTTAGGCACGGTACACCCACATTTCGCTAGTTATGTTTAAGTCCCATGTAATAGGGGGCGAGCCCTATTTCCATCAATCGGGCACAAATCTAGCAGGAGTGCAGCGGTGGCCCAGTGGTGGCGGCCCCGACTTACGAACAGTAAGTCGTGGGTTCGAACCCAGGCAGGCGAATTACTTTGTGTAATTTATTTCATCACCACTGCTCTCAAAACGGTGAAAGAAAACATCGTGAGGAAACCGGCATGTCCTAGAACCAAAACTTCCAAGACATGTGACATCTACCTACCCGCACTGGGCCCGCGTGGTGGATTATAGCCCATTCCCTCTGATGGAGAGGAGGCCGAGTGTCCCAGCAGTGGGAACATTAAAGGCTGATTATACACACATCAAAAGTGTCTAGGGATCAAGCATTTTTATGTGGATTTCTTGAGATTGAGATGTGGCTTTGTAATAAATTTATGATTTTATAAATTTATATGGATCCTTTTTGGTGCATTTCATAATTTGAATCAGGAACTGTGAATCAAATTCGAGTAAAAGATGAAAATCAGCTGTCAATATTTTCCCTATAAAAACATACAACGCATTGAAGACATTATTAGTGCTACTGTTTCCCTACTACTGATTAAAACCAACGTTATTATGGAGCGGCGACGTCATTTAAGCAGGGAAGAAATGCTCAGAGCCGTGGGAATGATAGAAGCTGGTTCCCGGCAACGTACTGTGGCTTTAGCTCTGAATACAAGTCAGAGTGTTATCAGTCGACTTTGGACACGTTACCGAAGCACTGGTACCGTGGCTGAGCGCCATGGAGGACGGTATCGCTGCACCACACGGAGACAAGACCGATACATTCAAATCTTAACTCGAAGAGCTCCAACAATAACCGCCATGATGTTAGCCGTGAGGCTTCATCACTCTTCAGGGAACTTAATTAGCGACCAAACAGTCAGAAACCGCTTGCATGAAGTGAACCTTCATTCCCGAAGACCGCTACGGGTACCACCTATAGCAATGCACAATCGTAGGATACGATATCAATGGGCTCTTGAACACAGAAATTGGGCAGAAGAACAATGGCGTTTCGTGTGCTTTTCTGATGAGTCTCGTTTTGGTATGAGACCGGATACAAGACGTATACGACACTGGAGAACCCCTGGACGCCAACAGCGATTAAAATCCTGCCAGGAAGTCCATCCTTATAGTGGTGGAACCATCATGGTATGGGCGGGTATTTGGATCGGCGGAAGAACTGAGTTGATTTGGATCAGAGGCAACCTCAACGCTCAAATTTATGCTGAGACGATTGTATCAGACGTCATCGTTCCTCTACAAGTGCAAATCGGTCCCTTATTTCAGTTAATGCATGATAATGCACGACCGCACACCGCAAGAGTTGTAAGACAGACTCTCGCCGCAGCTAACATCAATGTCCTGCCCTGGCCTGCTCAGTCGCCAGACTTGAATCCAATTGAGCATGCATGGGATATGCTACAGAGAAGAGCTCTGCCGAATATGGAGGGTATCCAGTCGCAAGAAGACCTTTTTTTGTTGTTGCAACGAACATGGGCGGCCATTCCACAGCGTGATTTGGATGAACTCATTTTGAGTATGCCAAACCGATGTTCTTGTGTTGTTAGTGTTCGCGGTAGAAACGCGGATTATTAATTGTTTAAGTTACCCAATAAAATTTTAAAGAAAACTGTTATTTCAGTCTTTTTTTCGAACTTTTGTGTTAGTGGTTCAAATGTCAAAAATCCCTTTATTAGGAAAATGGCAAATTTCTTTATTAATGCAAAGGTGACTTGGTTTATCGTTACTGTGACAAACGAAAACACTTTATTTGATGAATCCTTAAAGAAAATTTTAATTAATATCAATCAGGAGAAAAGTTATTGCAAAAATATATGTTGATCCCTAGACACTTTTGATGTGTGTACTTATGCTTATGGGCACAAATCTAGACTCCGTGGCTGCTACTGAGAAATTAATGATGGAAAAACCCGCACTTTGTCCGACCTGGGAATCGAATCGAGGACTCAGCAGTTGCGCTTGCGACCACTAGTCTGACGAAACAGTCAACTGAATGTCACATGTCTTCTATATTTTTGTTCTATGTCGGTTTCCAAACGATGTTTTCCTTCACCGTTTTGAGATCAGCAGGGCTACTGCGTATCTCTGTTGACAGTTCCTAGTGATCATCACTTGGCGAGTTTCGATATACAATGACAGTTCTGCACGGGTACCATCAGTTGAAACCAACAAGAATGGTCATTGTATATCAAATCTTGCCAAGTGATGATCACTAATAACTGTTAATAGATATACGTAATAGCCCTGCTGGCCATCACAGACGCAGTTAACATTATGAATTGCCCCTTTGTGACCACTTTACGAGTTGTAACGTAATTCATGAATGAATGAATGAATGATTTATTTACTTAATTTTTTTTTAATGCTAGATACATTGCCCCACAAAACTGCATATTATTATCCTATTATAATTCTACTAAAGCGGACATTTTCATGAAATAAATTACGTAAATTAAAGTGCCTGCTTTGGTTCTAACCCATGACCTACGACAAGAAAGTTGAGACCGTTACCACTGCTCTATAATCTTTTACATTTCTCCTTAATCATCCTACCACAAAGGGCACGTAGGCATCACAGGCTAGGATTACCATGTTCGGCATACAAATCCTATATTTGACACTATTAGTCCATTCAAATTCGCAGTCTTAATAGGATAGGACATGGATTATGTGGGCCCGGATTACGATAGAGAGGTAAAGTCTCATTTAGCTTAGCGTCGGTGCGGGAAACTGGAAAATTCGTTTCGGACGCGTACGTACGCGTTGAATACTTTATTATACGGCCATGTCTGTTTACGTATACATGGTATATGGTAATGTGCCTCTGGTATTGCGAGGCGTGATTTGACAATATGTACGAGTATATTATGTTCCTACATGTGGGCTCTCTGTTTAGAATATATACCGCAATTTTTCCGTGGGCGAAAGAAAACAAAATACGTTCGCTAGTCACATCAATGATCACACTGGTCACCAACTCGTATGGGTGACATTCAAAGGATGATAATTGTTTCTTTAAACATAATTAATGCTTTAAGTACTTACCTAGTCGTTTATACGCCTTTACGGATTCTTTATAATGATGATAGATTCTTGGCATGCAGGATGTACGTAAAATTGTTATTTTTGTGGTCGAGAATCGTGATTCAGCAATAACTACCACTGTAATAATAACTTAATATCTACACAAGTTAGTGTGAATTAAATTAAAACTCTATTGTTTCTTCGGATATGTAAGGTTAAAGATAAAAACACACTTGTTGTTGAAGATTGCTTCTAAACTAATTACTACGTTTCCTGCAATTATTCCTCGTTCAAGCCAAGTGTTGGCAGTAGTCGTTCATGGAAAATCATTTACGTACTGACACGCTTTAAGTAACTAAGAATCCCCTGATATAAACAGGTCATTGTTCGACACGTAGGTAGTTCACGAAGTGATACGACATGATAGGTAGGAATAGGGGTAGACTAGACTGTAACTCAAATAATTTATTTTAATTAAATCAATGTAATCAAATAGGCTACAACATTTTGAATTTATCAGATTGATGAACAAATAAGGCGGTAAAATGGCCCTTTAGTGTGCCATGCGTGTCCTAAAGACTAAGTGAATGAACCTGTATTTAAAAAAACCGGCCACCACGATGGGTTCCGTACATTTATCAAAAAATAATACGTTTGTTGTATGGGAGCCCCCCTTAAATATTTATTTTATTCTGTTTTTAGTATTTGTTGTTATAGCGGCAACAAAAATACATCATTCGTGAAAATTTCAACAGTCTAGCTATCACGGTTCATGAGATACAGCCTGGTGACAGTCAGCCAGACAGACGGACGGACAGTAGAGTCTTAGTAATAGGGTCCCGATTTTACCCCTTGGGTACGGAACCCAAAAATAATAATTTTCGAAGCTTGGTGCGACGTTCCAAAAATTGAAGCAAATTGAAGGTTATTTAGGCTGCATTCCGAATTACGCTGTAATCGATTTGAGCGTCCATAAACCCGTTCCGTATTACCGTGAGCGCGATATTGATGTCCCTTGAATCGTCATAGATGACGTCATAACATGCGCCATCTTGCGATTACACCGACCATGCCCCAAATAAATATCACCGTGAGCGCTGTCAAAAATGACAGTTCTGTTCACAGGTTGTGTTGTTTTGTTATGGTGGAAGCGCAAGAGTTGCCCGCGAAATTTAAATTTTCTTACGATTTGCAGATCAGTGTAAAGTTGTATGTTGATGAAAATAACAATCGCGCCAGTAACACAGTATGAACTTACAGAATTATAATCATTCAAATCATCAATACAACCCTCTAAGTACATTTAACCCCATTGAGTGACTTTTTCATGAAATAGTTATTAAATGGGGTTAATTGAACTTGGAGGGTTGTATGTGCAGCAGAGTTAACCAGCATATCGTCCATTTTCAAAAATAGGCCTTGTCAAAGGTTTCGGTTTGGGGTTATGTTCACTGTGAACGCGTTCACGAGCGTTCCAAATTGATGACAGCTCTCAGCTGTCATAATCGTGATATCTAAAACGGAACGCAAAATATAGATGTGAGCGCTGTGAGTGATTATTTTGTAATTCGGAATGCGGCCTTAGTGTAGTAATTAGAGTGGCATGTGGACTGGCAGAGTCGTTGCAGTATGGTAGAGTGACGCGAGGACTGGCAGGGTCGTTGCAGTACGGTAATTAGAGTGGCACGTGGAATGGCAGGGTAGTTGCAGTATGGTAGAGTGACACGAGGAATGGCAGGGTCGTTGCAGTACGGTAATTAGAGTGGCACGTGGAATGGCAGGGTAGTTGCAGTATGGTAGAGTGACACGAGGACTGGCAGGGTCGTTGCAGTACGGTAATTTGAGTGACACGTGGAATGGCAGGGTAGTTGCAGTATGGTAGAGTGACACGAGGACTGGCAGGGTCGTTGCAGTACGGTAATTAGACTGGCACGTGGAATGGCAGGGTAGTTGCAGAATGGTAGAGTGACACGAGGACTGGCAGGGTCGTTGCAGTACGGTAATTAGAGTGGCACGTGGAATGGCAGGGTAGTTGCAGTATGGTAGAGTGACACGAGGACTGGCAGGGTCGTTGCAGTACGGTAATTAGAGTGGCACGTGGAATGGCAGGGTAGTTGCAGTATGGTAGAGTGATACGAGGACTGGCAGGGTCGTTGCAGTACGGTAATTAGAGTGGCACGTGGAATGGCAGGGTAGTTGCAGTATGGTAGAGTGACACGAGGACTGGCGGGGCCGCCATGTAGTGTGATCAGGTCGTTAGGTTGGTAGGGTTGAAATGATACGTCTGTTTGGTTTCATGGTCCGGTTTAATGTGTCTTAAAAATACTTACAATTCATTATAAAACAATATTGCTGAAGAAGCACTTTCAATAAGGCTGTCTACATACATGCATACACACTACAGCTCATTCAGTCTATTCACCTGCAACATCTAAGAAAATGTATTTTACGAGCTGCCAACCTTACGGATTGAGGGGAAACCTCTTGTGTATGAAGCAATGCTGCTTGGTTATAAACTTCTCTGGGGACGAACTCTTTCATAAGGACCTTACATAATACTTCATAACACTGGTATTAGGTAATATTCATTCATACATAGCATCTCGTCCCCAAAGGAGTAGTTTGTGGCACATTCATGGAATGTAACTGTGCGCCAATCTCAGACAATCAAATATGCATGTAGCTACCGATAAAAATGTATTGTACTTGTATTAATTAGACCATCATCGTACATTCGTACTTATCAATGCTAAGTAAACACATACAGACATGCCAACACTCAGTACATTAAATCAATACCAACAAGACGGTTTAACGAGAAAAATGCGGTACCGTTGAGTTCTGCGCAAGAGCCGGTCCCTAGGTGCGCGTGGCTTTCGCAGTCCGGATATGTACCGTTACGGCCTTGATCTGCGAAATGTAAGACATAGGTACAGAGTCACCTCTTAGATTGTTGCTGTTGAGTAAAAATATCAGCGATGTGTCACAGCTGGGTGCACAAAAAAGGCCTCGGTTTTATTTAAAAACCATCTGATGAAAAGCTATATTTACCTATGAAGAATAATCGAACTTTTGATCACCACGCTTATTAATAGTGTTGGTGATAGTTTTAACATTATAAAACATGTTTCCAATTTTATACTTTGCAGTATCTCGTTCTATAAGATAACATTACATTTGAGGTACTGATAAGGTTAGTTTTTTAAACGAGACATGATATAGGCCAATTTAACGGTGTTAGACCATTTAAACTGAACCGACCATAAGTACTGGGAAAATCGGCATTATAATGAAACATGAAACTATATACATGTTAAAAAACTATACAATGCATACCATTTACTATAGCTGTAACTATACTTATGGTGAGTTAACCGTTAGAGCCCTTGAGCACAACATTATATTTGTTTATCTCCTACGTGTTGTGTTTATAGGTTAAGTACATCTTAAAATTATGTATGATATGACAAATTACACGCTTTATAGTGGAACGTACACGAATATAACGGTTTTCTTCACACTTACTTGTCATTGTAATACCTTCAACACCAGTGTTCTGTATTTAAATTAGTCTAGAGCAAAAAGAAAACAATTGACTGACTCGTTGGTCTAGTGGCCAAGCACTTCTGCACAGCATGCGGCCTCGGCTTTGATCCCCAGTCAGGCCAAATGTTCTTAGGTTTTTCTATCAGTAATTTCACAGTAGTAACCAGGAGTCTGGACCTGTGTCCGGTTGATGGCAATAGGCTCGTTCTCTATTACATTGGAGTTAATTACAACTGGTGAAATGTGGGTGTGTCCTCGAAAGGCACCTTTAACTAATCGATTCGGGGATAACAGGAACGATGCTACAGAAAAAAATCTAATTGATATAGCTAGTTTAATGACTAAATGTCACTCCTTTCAAAAGCTTTACCAAATGAGATGTCTCATTTAGTCCACACTGAAGCATAACAACATACATTTTAAAACGCTACACGTTATTGCATGAGAGAATGTCATATAAAAAGTAATTTGTCTTCCAGCACACTCGCACAGTAAGCTTTGAAGACAATTCCATCGCAATTTTCACAAATGGTTGAAATAAATAAAACATAACTTACAAACGTATTACAGTTTATTGTTGTTTTCTCGGACGATAACCAACGAGGCTAAGACCGCCGCATTCTTTAGAATTTACCTTAGGTACAAATTTCATGTGGCATGTATTTACACAGTTCGTCGCAAAACAAGGTAACACAGTATACTGAACATGGCTATTTTGGCGCGTTGCCAAATTATTGTTGTTATTTTTTAAGTCGGTTTTGTTTTCGCAGAAAGTTTTTTCTATTAGCTACCTACATAAGTAAGTCAAAACAATCTCACTTTTTTTTTCTAACAGCGCCATACTGTCAACATCTTTTCAGTACTAAAGAGTCCTTCAAGCTCTGTATTCGAATGATCAGGTAACATCATGCATCATCATTCTCCTGCCCTAATCCCAATTTAATTGGGGTCGGCGCAGCATGTCATCTCAACAGTCACCTCCTTTCTAGCCGTATCATCCTTCACACAGTCCATCCATCATTTCTTTGGTCTTCCTCTACTCTTAACATTATCACGTCAGTTTAATGTCCTATTTCTTAAATCTGAGCTCAGTCAACCCAAACATCGACCTCTTAATGAAAGAAATACGTTTGAATGATTAGCATATAAGATTTTGTATGAAGAAATACCTTGAAGTGCTTATCACTCTCTACAATGTAGGAATAATTCAACATTTGCTAACGGCTATTAGGCGACAGTGACCACCCAATGTCTATGTCAATAATTAAATATTCAATTTCCTTCAGGTAAGTCTTTCTTTTCCAATCACCATTGTTAATCCACCGTTCTGAATTTGCTTCTGACTCTGAAGGTATTTACAGATGGTCCCAAAATGTAAAATACAAGACTTTCTGTTTTCGATATTGTTTAAAAGAAATTACGAAACACGGCACTGACATTCTTTTATATACAACTCACAATAAGTTATATTTATCAAACCTTTCGATCGATTGGTTATTAAAGATGTCAATTAATTTTCATGCGACGTTACGATTTGAATAAACCAGTATTATTTATGTTGCTTTATCGTGCAACAGTGCGAGGCATACGAGTAAAGCCAAACTATATACTTAGCCACAGTTCATTGCTGACCAGTATTATTCATTGACAAGCTCCTTCCTGATATTTAAATAAGAACAAAACATAATTTATCAAGAAGCCCCGACCAGCAACACCTTTAAACAAAACAAGTCCAATTTCCAAAAGTATATCGAAAGTAATTCAGGAGCATTAAATCCTTGTTACTCAAAGGGACGGTTCCACAATACTTCAAACGAAGTCAACAATTTACTTCGTATCCAACGTAAAATCGTCGACGGCGACGTCTGCCTTAAATATTCAGTGAATTTAAATATTTTACATAACGGACACCGCTGCATAGACTTACTGATACAAAGTATACAATTAGTATTAAATGTAGACACAGAACTTGTAAATATTTAACTTTATGCAAACGAAATGTTGGTCGAACAAATTCTTACTGCGGACGAGGTAAAGAGGTTAGACGGTGACCTTTCTCTTTACAATAAGTTTATTTGAAATGGAAGCTCGTTTATTACAAGTTACGTTCGATTGTACCTTGTACTTGTACCTTTTAGAAACAGCTAGAGGCCATAATCCCCCTTTTACGTCACTTTTTTGCTGGCTTTACAACCTACTGATTATAGGTTGATTTGCCTCAAACTACAACAGTTTAAACCTTTTAAGAATAGTAACATAATATCACGCCTGGTTATCGTCGAAGGACCCGATGGCATGTAACTATAGTACCTTTAAAAATAGCCAGGCCAATTTACATTTCGTTACGGAATCCAATAAAGTGTTTTACATCATCAAAATATCCATAATTGTGGCACGTTTACGTCATTTCCTGGAAATCAAGTCTTCGGTGTTTTTGCAAATTACAAAAAAGGATATTTGAGATTCACGGATATAACAATTAAACAACCAACCTCTAGTCTGAGCAATTACAAAATATTCACATAACAAATACAACAACACGACAGAACTGACATAAAACATTTGTATTGAAGTATTGTACTATAGGTACAAAAATCCCAAATGATATTACACAAAAATAGTAGTCAAACTCTATATTTTATTCAGCTCTTCAATGCAGTTAAATTAGCTTGACTACTAAAATAAAAATGTGGGTCGCACAGAACTAAAATAAAATTTATGCTGAGTCGGGTCAGTATTAATGAGGGCTATCGTTTTTGAGCTCACCAGATGGCACCACTGTCGATTAAGGTCCTGTCAAAAATTCTATTTTATACTATAAAGTACCAATAACTTCATGAAAAGCTTATTTTATTACGTATAAAAACATAGTGTAAACTTCAGGTTCATATATTTACAATATTCTCCATAAAATTAGCAAGCATGAAACATTTAAAAATCATTTTATTTCCAAGTAATGAAAATTTAGATTCTAAGTTGCTACTTAAAATCTTCAAGTCTTAATTAATCAGGAATGGCCCAATCTAGACCACAATCGTGAATATTTGTAAAAATACGTGTTAAAAAAGCACGCAAAGCGTGAACTTTCTATGACATCTGACATTTCGGTGCCCCCGTGCTACACTAGCGCCTCTAGCGGCGAATTCATACGCGATAGCCTCCATTGCAGCGGGCAAAAACTTTGTCGTCCGTGTAGATTTGTCACACGTATTTTTATAAAAAATAAAGAGTGTATAATATCGAAATCATGTATATTTCCTTGTGTAGCTTTTTTCAAGGTTGACCTAGACCCTGACGGCATCACCATCATGAATAAAATCTAAGCAATGGGTAAAATTACTTGAAAACAGTATCTTCATCACGTAACATTTTCAAAATAACCATTTTTCTGACAAAAAAAAAAACAGAAATAGTCACGTAGTACAAGTTTAATACTGTTCACATATTTTTAAACACCTTGGAAGCAGCCACCTTATCTACACAACAGGGTATAGAGTTACCTACATCCCTAGTCGCGTGGCACAAAGTACAATCAACACATTAGGCAATAGACTCGGTGCGCTACGTACAGTTAGACAAACAAGGGTCCGCTTTCCGGCTAGGCCGCCATGCCAGGCGGCTAGGTCCAATAGCGGTAATTGCTCAAACCAGAGACGAGTGCCACACTTGCCAATAGGGATGGCAGCAAACGAATTATGTACGCCATTGTACACGCTTCGCTGTTGTACACGTACAGTTTGATTGATTAGCCTTTTGACGTCGGTGGAAACCTGTTTGTATCGATTATATTCTGTATAGTTGTAGATGAAGGTGTGTTAGAAACAGAACAGGTGTTGTGTGTTGAAACTCGAATACTAGGTCAGTAGATGGAGGAATTGATAACTAACTCAAGCTTTTTGAGTGTCAGTCCAGTGCCTTTTATTTTCGTAGATAGTGATTCCAGACAACGCAAGTTACGATGTAGATGTAAAGTTGCTCTGTTTATCGTGACAACGTAATATGACATCACGTTTGTATTTCCCAAGGGGTTAAGCAGATGTGTAACATCTATAGTACAAGCAAATGTTGCCAGTTATGTTTAAACATCTGCAGAAAGTCTAGCAGAATTTTACAGGTTTCACTTTTTTAAAGGTAGCTAATTATTTTATCTGGCAACCCTACGTTTGTCCTAGTTCAGCGCTATTGGCTTTTACTCACAACACTTAGTAGGACATTTTGTTTTCTGTCGCTTTGTAAATATTTCGGTTCACTAGGCGTTCTAATTTAAATGATTTCACCTTCTCTTTCGTTTAATTTAATTGAAGTCGAATTGATGACAGCGAATTTTTAACCGTCCCGACTAGTCACCTAGATGTATAATTTCAGTAAAGTTTAAATAATAAGTTGTGTAACAAATAAGAACTACAAAACTGTTGTTTTATATTTCGACTTTCCAACCAAAAGCCTTTTTTTTAGAGTTCCGTATTCCGAAAGGCAACCAACGGGACCGTACAGCCTCCGCTGTACGTCCTTCCGTCTGTCTGTCAGCGGGCTGTATCTCATGATCCGTAATAGGTAGACAGTTGAAATTTTCACAGAATATGTATTTTTGTTGCCGCTATAACAACAAAAAATAAAGGGTGCTCCACTACTACGATGGTAGGAAACCCTTCACTTGGCCAGTTTTTTACATAGGCCAGTAAAAATGCTTAGCTTACAGAATAATACCTAGAACCAAATTAGATTCTGACACGCAAAAATCAGACCTAGAGTACTTAATCAAGACAGTTATTAAATGTGATAGACATTCTCTTAAAGAAAATAAATGATCTATACCAATAAATGATCTAACCTTCACTTCAGATCAATAACCACATTATTAATGAATGAATTTTCTAGAGCATTCATCTTGTCATACACATGAACCATTCTCTATACTAATATTACTGTAATGTGCCTACTGTACTAAAGAAGTAAAGTGTGTATGTTTGTAAGTCTGGATGCAGGGGGTAATCTTCGGAACTACTGATCAGTTTCCGAAAATAGTTTCACTAATGGGGCACTACATTATCCTCGAGTCTCTTATGCTATATTTAAAATGTTCCCGTGTTTCTGAACATAACGAGACTAAAGCCGCAGCAAGAGCTAATCTTTTACAAAAGTGACCGACAAATAACAAGACTAAGAAATTGTTATAATAACAGCTTCTCACTGAGCATTTCAATAGAGAAATCTTGGCAATTATTAAAAATAATTTGCTATAATTATGCAGCTGGAATGCACATTATAAGAAGGAGGTGTAGGCAACCTCGTTACGTTGTATTATATTAAGTTCAAGCTCAATAATCAAGTTTGCCACAACCAGTTCGCTGTGATTGGCGGAAGCTTAATAATATCAAGTCACTGGTTGGTAAATCCACTTGCTAATTAACCCCAAAAACTGATGGTCACTAACTAGAAGACCAGAAGTTTTCTAAACACAGGGAGACTGATAGCAGGATGGGTCAATGATATTAAGTTTATCTTGAAGACCTGGCCAAGATTGGCACTTAACAGATAGCAATAATCTTATCTATACTAATATTATAAAGAGGTAAAATTTGTTTGTAAGTTTGTATGTACGGGGTAATCTCTGGATGTACTGAACCGATTTTGAAAATTCTTTCACTAATAGGAAACTACATTATCCCCGAGTGACATAGACTATACGACTATATTTACAACGTGCCCGTAAGATAGTTTTCGACCAAAACGCGAGCAAAGCCGCGGGCAACTGCTAGTAATATATAAGATGGCAGGAGAACAGCGTCCTAGCTGCCACTGCTTCCGAAGTACAGATAAAGCGATGATTTTGAATTTTGTTTAGTATTATAAGTAACAATGAAGGCGGCATAATCGGTCTAGATTATGGTTTAAATCTAAACAGTATAAAGGCTACCGATAGCACAATCGGTCGATGATATTTTTCAACTTGGTTTTACAAAATGAAGAGTGATCTTATAGATTCTTAAAATGTTGTAAAAATAGCATACCTATCTATAAACTCTCACTAGGTAACAAACCTTGTAAAACTAAAAAGGGTTAAACCCGAACACGAAGACGAAGACGACGTACACGAAGTATTCTATTATCAGTGACCATACCTACTTAGAGGTTCTAAACTAAGCTTAAAGAGCTAACTGTGACAGCGGACGTCGCCTGTGGCATTGAAACTGGTCACATATGACCGAGGCGAGTCCGACCGGTTTACCAGACCTTGCCCTGCCTTGGATGACACGGAGAGTGCCAGTAATACTTTCGTACTACTTGCGATTCCGAGAGGCCATTTTGAAACTTGTCTCTTTTACGACGTGTATGATTTGAGGACAGGTATTTCATTTATAGTGTGATGAATTATGAATAGAATTGCGTAAAAATAGAGCGTTAAATGGCCTCGAGATTTCATCTAAAATTATTTACCTTCGCATTCAAATGAAAGCTTGACAATGAACCGCGCAGCAACCGGTTAATGCAAACAATAACCGCAAAATCAAACATATCGACAAACACCAAATGAGAAGCCGATCATCAAACTCGCTTCCAATATTCTGAATAGACGGATAAACTCCCCCCAAATATGGTCGGTGTATCCCTACGGCCCTTATTCAAGCACAATCCGAGTCTAACTGTATTACACAGCTTTCGATATTTTTTCCCGGGATTTATTGCCCCTACCCGGGGATTTACAGCTTTGACCGAAATGCTTACCCACAGCATTTTGTTAGCTTTTTATTGGCAATTTGTTACCTTGTGTATCTTTTTCGGATTCGTGATTCAGCCACAAATTGAACTCTTGACATTTTTGATTTTTTTCATAATGAAATTTTGATGTGGCAGACACCGGAAGTTAATATCGTACGCCGCCGTCATAAAAAATACATTTAGCTTAAGATTTTAAGGGTTCGAATCGCTACGCAACGAGAGAACCTAATTCCCCCTTCACCGGTAACGTTATATTTTCAACGATAAAGCTTTTGCCGCCTCCATCTTTAATACAAAAGATAATGGAAAAATAAATGACTCTTTATGTCGCCAGATTTTATAACGTCAAATCGCTTCGACATAATGATAAAACGAAATCGAATCTAATTAGATTTTCACGGTAACAATTTACTTTTACTGATAAAAATTGGTTAAATCATAGTTATTTATGTAGTGGTAGACTACATAACTTTTGACTGTCCACGTTAACGCATTACACTTAACGACAAAAGTTATGAACAAGTAAATTACTCTCAAATGAGTAAGCAAAGAACGGTGACGAACAAAAATAAAACAATAACATTCTAAAAAAGATCAAATATAACATTTATATACTTCAATTCATATTTTCAATCACGAAACGACCACTTATTTAGACATACCCAGAAACCATTAAGAGAAAGTCCTATATGCCATTTAAATAAAACAAATTTGAGATATCCATTTCATTTGATTGATCACTTACATCTCAATACCTATAGAAGAACACTGATCATAATAATCAATCTTTCATGAATGAGAATGAAAACCGTGTTAACTTTTTTACCCGACTGTGGTGGAACTAAAAGGAGGTAATGTTTTGTTGCTGAATCCGAAATTGATCGTATAGTGTGCAGTTCCGCACCTAATCCCTACGCTTCCTATGGGTATCGTAAAAAGGAACTAAGGGATTATTCGAGGGAAATAGTCTAGTGTTAGTTTCTGCCTACTGAGAAATAAGTTTTACGAGCGTGTACAGGGAGTTTTGTCTTAATCTAAAATGACTTTAAGACATAATTTTTTTGTTTTGTTTTTTTTTTTGAGATTATCTAAGACATCATTGACTCATGTTTCAGGAAAACGTGGTGAAAAATGCTGGATCAAGTTATTTTATGAGAAGAGGCATTATTAGTTGTAAGTGCAGAGTCTCCTAATACAAGCAATCCCTTGCTTAAAAGGTGATCTCCAATAATATGTATCGAAATGCCCATTGTAATCATTATTTTTAATTTTAAGTGCAACTTAGTACTTCAGTTGTAGGAACTGTTTCTACGAGTATATAATCCTAACAAAATATAAAGTTATAAAAATATGACACGGTTTGAGAGCAACACGGTTAGCACGGCAACACATACAATAATCGGTTCGTGCGTGACCAAACATTTTGCGTGTCATTCGACCTTATTTGTTTTATTACGTGATGCAAACCTGTGGTCGTCGAATTACGGTCAAGATTTTACGAACTTACCGTAATAATAATCTCGGAAGAACAACTGAGTTGAAAACTTTATTATATTGAAATAATTATGCCTTATTTGTGGCAAGGACGGCCTACCAGCTATAAAAATATTCAATGATCGCATCATGAGTTGACCGGTTTTAAGGTATTTACAAAAAATTGGTAATGATAATTCGATCTTACATAACTATAAGCATACCTAACATGTGTATTCTGCCCTGCCAAATTCGTGACTCATCTCTGACCACACCTTGAATCAACAAAGGAGGTCAACAACCAAAAAGGTTTTTATTACTTTATTTGATACCGGAAAAAATAAAGCTCTTCAATATAGGCTTAAAGTATTCGAAAAAAAAAGATTTAAAAAGGTTTCTGCAATCAATCGAAAAGATCCCGTTACCTCATTGATGTAGGTAGGAATCATGATGAACTGTGATCATGATTGATGACCTCTTGCTAAACGTATTGTGCTCAAAGGATTTTTCAACGGCGTGGTGTACCATTATACCTATGTCAAACGTGGGTTAAAAACCGTTTACGTCTTTTGTAACTGTCCTATTTATGGGGTGAGGTGTTCCATCACGGGTAACGGTTGATCAAACTGATTTATTTTTATTGAGGAACCAATTTTCTAAATAGCATACACGCATTTCCTCTTTTTTTGGATCAAAATCCTTTTTTTTGTAAAAATATCTGTAGACATAACCACTATGTTTGGAACTTTCCGCCTCTGCCCAGGAGAGGGAAAGAGCAGGCTAGGAAAAAAATGCAATTCCCTATTTTTTAAAGTTCACGATTTAAATTAAGACATAAAAATTATCTATTCAGCATCGTTCTAAAATAACAAAGTGAGACAAACGCACGTAAAGCTTTCACGCACAAAGACACGCACAACCAACATGACACTTTTTTAACATTAACTTGATATAAACTGCGTTTACATCACAAGAAACAATGGAATGACTCCACGAGGGTCACGGTACACGAGTTTACATCGATATGCGACGTGCTTTATAAAGCATTTGTAAATATACGCGACACATGCATCGACGCCCTAAGCCGAGGCTCGTACCCCACAAGGGTTGACCTTACCGTGTGATCCCTTAGTTTTTAAGTTTTATGCCCCTGGCTGGAGGCCTTACACTCAAAGCATCCACAGATTAGACCGGTTAAGCAGAAGCCAGCCTCATAGGCTGAACTGCGAGATGCCATATCCAAAAAAAAATGCCGAGCAAATGTCCAAATGTCCCCTAGTGTGTGAATGCCCCAATTATTGCTTCAGTCTATTCACATACTATTTTACATTACCTAATTCTTAATTTAGCTCTAGTAAGTAATATTTTTCACAAGTTATTATTTTTGTCAAGTTATTTAACTCTATTTTATTTTATTGATGAATTTTATTATGAGTTTTACAAAGCTTTATTATAAATTCCAATATCGGAATGCACAATCAAGGCAGAAAAAATATTGCTTTCATTTTTTTTTGTTAGTGGTTTCTGCATACCAATGAGTTTTTGAAATAATGATAGATACCTGAGTAAAAAAAAAAGATGAGAGACTAGAAAATGTAACTTAAGACTGAAAATTAGATGAAGCAATTAAATTATTGTAACTAAGCTTTTTTGGAAGAGATGTTAATTAACAACTAATATGATCGACGAAATATGAGTGTACTATTGGTACACCTCTGCCAAGTCCTTCAGAAAAAACAGGCGTGATATTATGTTATGTTGTGCTAAATAACCATTCACGAATATCAACTTTTTAAAGGGTATTTTATTTGCCAAGACACTTTTTTTTAAATGACTTACCATACCACGGAAAGCTAACGGGTTAGAAACGGAAAACTAACGGGTTAGAATTAGGTCTTCTAACTTAGAAGACCTAATTCTAACCCGTTAGTTTTCCGTTTGTCAATTTCACATCAGATAGCATTTCGGTTCAGTGGGCCAGCTGATTCAGATTCGACGAACATTTCCCCTGTAGACATATGTACTAGCATAACCGCTTTTACATATTTCGACATCATATTTGTTATTCCCAGTACGAAATCCTGTGCAAACATTGCTTTATAAAGACTTGTCCTAATTTCAACCATATTTACCGCAATTTATATACTATATCATCATGATTCAGACAGGAATCGTGTTTATTATTTTTATAACATAACTAGCACTTCGCCCGCGACTTAGTCCGCAAAAATTGTGATTGCTCGGCTAATATGCATGATATAAATATAATTTACAGCCTATAGCACCCACGAATAATGAAGCTTTCTGCCAGTGAAAGAATGTTTAAAATTGGATCATTCGTTTCGGAGATTACCCCCTATAAACAACAAACAAATTTTACCTCTTTACAATATTAGTATAGATATAGATTTACATCAAAATGTATGTAGAATAGGTAACTTAAACTAAATCGGTATTTGATTAGTGTATTCTTCCCAAGTAAACTGAATAGTCTACTCGGCCTAGGAACAGGGAATTGTCGGCATTTTCATGACATGTAGTTCCTGACATGTAGAATCCTGGTTCTAACAAGATAAACGAGTAATTTAACAAACTTTTCAACAACCATGATTGTTTCCCTTTTTACCCGATTCCACTTCCCGGTTACCCGGCCATAACTTATAAGCAACAAGAACGGGAGCAAGAAACTTGATTATAAGTCCTGTAAGCTAAGACCTACATGTTGTGTGTCCGAGAAAAAACTCGAGGAATATCGCTTGGTTCGTCTCGGCAAATGTCAGCGCGATCTTATAGGGTGGCCGTACGTCCGAAATTTTCTGGACAAATCCTGAATTTAGGTTTAGTATCCGGAATGCGGTGACAGAATTTTTCCTAAAAATTGAATGTTAAAATCATCTACGATAATATAATAAACATAGCAATATTCACAATGACCGAGCACTGCGATATATATTGGTGTTTCGGTAACAATTAATCACTTTGCCCAAATTGACTGTTCATTATTCATAATGCCCGGGCATTAAGACATATTATAACTTAACATAAACATATTATAATTTAAGTAGTTATAATTTTAGTAGTAGTCATTTAGAGCACTCTGCATATTTTTTTATTACACCGCAATGTTCTGTAACAAATCGTTTTCAAGTCGTTCGTTATCGTTGTACAAAAAAATCTCAATAAAGTTAAAGAAACTGTGGAATGAAAAGTCCGGAATTGTCTCCGGAAATCGTAGTTATGGATCTGGGTACCCTATCTGACACCGGCTACGGGCAATTTTAAGAGTGAAGAGACAATCGCCAGACAGTGCTAACTAGTTGGTTTTATAGCTCAGTGCGGTTTTAGCCACCATTTTGTGGAACTAACTAGAGCTCTAGCGTCTTTTGGCAGTAGTTTGTCAGTTTTTCAGCTTGGACAACTATCTCAATATAATGCAATAATATGCAAGATAGTGGTGTACGTTTGCCTAGAAATAATTAGATAAGAAGACTAAAAGAATGCTAACAGAGCTCAGGCTGTAAGGAGCACCCTTTCCAGGCAGAATGCACAATGTGTTTTGTGCCTACGACCTTCAATTTGCACCACGAAGAATTTTCTACGAGCTAAGAATACACATGGATTATAAAGTTGAGTATCACCTAGAAAGCTGTTGACCCCGCCACTGCTAGAACAACTTATGTCATTATTATGGTGATCATGACATTGATTTCAATAATAATGTTACATAAGTCTGAACATCTTGTGTAGCATACAAATGCCTAATTTGTTGATCGTGTCTTCCTTACTAAAGCGAAACAAACGTTGTGTATGATTTGTTTGGTAATATCTTTAACTGATTGTGTGGATAAAAGTACTCAAGGAATTCGGTTTAGAATAATGCTGGGGGCCTAAAATGGCTGCTTTATCAGAATCATAATACGAATCACGTTAAAAATTTAAAACTCTTAAAATGGACTTTGTGGTCATAACCATAAAGACCATTTTAAGAATTTTAAATTTTTAACGTGATTCATATTATGATTCTGATAAAGCTTCCATTTTAGGCCCCCTGGTCAGTGCGTCAGACAACACTGGCTGAAATGACGCAATCTGTGATACCAATCGTTATGCCTTGTGACGATTCATCATCTGCATCTGCCTAGCCTTTTTCCAAATTTATTGGGGCCAGCGTCCAGTCTTATCAGATGCAGCTAAATACCAGTATTTTACTTGGAGCGACTGCCTATCTGACCTCTATAACCCAGTTAGCACTGAGTAATCCGGTACCCCTTGGTAAGACTGGTTGTCAGACTTTCGGGGCACTGCCTACGTTTAATGACTGTCAAAGATCTACAAATGACAGCCGGGAACAACGGTTTAACGTGCTTTCCGAGGCACGGTTATTGAATAGATTAATTTTGACTATATTCATGTTTTAATTTATGTTTTTACGTTGCAATTTACTGAATAGACAAAATACAAATAATCAAAAACACAAACTTGTGAGAAACTCATCAAATTCATGAAAACTTTGACAACCGTCTTGGGAAATGAAGACATCAGAAGTGATCAATAGGCAGACATCTTAGTTTTGTGTTGAGGTGAGTGATCGAGGTCCTCCAGGGACGTTACTAGAACTGCCCTAAATAGATCGATTTATTTCGAATCTAAGTTGTGAGAGTATCTAATCCCGATATTTATGATGTTGTTAATAATAGTTGTGCTTGTTATTTTGAGTTGAATAACTTTTGTATAGTTTGTGAGTTTATTTTATTAACAAAATATTAAACTACGTACCTAACAGTAACCATGAAGAACTACTAGTACCTAATTGATTGTTAATTTAGATTTAGTTACACAATAAAAATGTTAGCTTTTTTTAAAGCGGGTGTGATTTCAGTTTTTATACAAGTTTCTACCAGCATCAAGGAATATTTTATACTGTAAAACTTCAATTACTGTAAGAATACCTACCTAATCATTAACGTAACCAAACCTCCTTCACCAAAGCTTCCTACCTTCCTTCTCTTAAACAAAAGATAACAGTAGGATATTACTATCCTGCCGAGCAAACCCTTTAACAGTTAACCGTTACGTTATGTTATGATACAGCGTTTTGACGTAGGCCCACCCATTCAATTCCGTAAAGTGCTCATATTACCCCCACGTTGGTATGTTTAAATAGAGTTTTGCTTAAGTCGAAAGGTGCTTATACAAAAGGTCTATACGTAGGCAGCGGAAGAAAATTTCGATGAAAATTCAGGAAGTAAGTAAAATTAATTTTGTATTGTAAATACATATTAATACGTACACATAGCTGGATAGAAAATTACATACAGAACATAACATGAAAATCCCGTATCTAGTTCTGTTTATTTATAGTTATCAACTGGAAAAGTTACGTGACAGACTTTTATCTACCTGTAATAACATTATATGTAACAACCATAACAACAGTAAGGAATTTGGCTTAGAACTAACTTGGCAAATAAATAATAAGTAGGCGTTAAGATCTTATTCATATCGGCACAGAATTCTAGATTCCGCATACAATGATAGCAGATAGATCTTCGATTAAACCGCAAACACGAAGACATGATGCCACTGTAGAACATACAATGGTTTGAAAATAAACTATGCTACTTTTAGTCTTCTTTGCATATTCAGACATGTTTCCTTGTCCCAATTTTGAAAAAGGATTTTATGAAAAATAAAATGCTAATGCTGGCAGCTAACCAGTTTTCGGATAAAAAAATAAAACAAAAATGGTATGTTCCACCTTTGAAAATTTGCAGTTAAAAAGAAATATGATACTGTGTACAATGTACACTGTACAGCAATTTTGGAAGCTACGCGAGCGTTCTACAAAGTTCCGGAAAATTTGTATATCACTGCAAAAGAGACGTTAGAAATTCATTAAAAGTTCTTGTATGCAACCAATCATTCCCCGTTAAGATGGAACACGTCGAATATCTGTGGAACGTACGACAGTGATAGATAGAGGGCCAACGAGGCACGAACTGAAAAATCCCTTTTGGCTAGGAATGGAAGCGGGCATGTGCTTGACAAATAGATGGAATTGAAAGATGCATCTGTGTAGTGTCAAAGATGTCGGGTGATATTTTTGTAAAAATATTAGGACTGTGTTACGTGGGTGGTTGTAATAGGGAAAGTTCGAAAGACATATTAATTGCTGAATAAGATTGCGATTAGGATACGTTTTGTGTTTTTCTATCGGTATGATTTAAGCAATCTGGGGACACAATAACGATTTATTTGGCGACAGATATATCATACGTAAGTACGAAGCAATTATTTAAGGGATAATTATTTTCTATTATTTCGAGAACTAAGTTACAAGGAATGAACTACGATTTTATTGATAATCCATCTCTTATTTTAGATAAATTATTGACATTAATTTGGTAATTCATACCTAGCGACACTTTTTATTTATCTGAGAAAGAAAATAGTTCGTATCAATAGATCTATTAATTAGATGAACCAAATTGGTTCTCTATATGGTTTAAATTACGTAGGTGTGTAGGTGCAAAATGATTTCAGACGTAAATAAATACCCAACAATACTCATAAAAACCCAAAATAATTTAATTTTTGACAAGATTGAGTTTGTCAATTTATTGAGTAAGAACTCTTGTTAAGTTTAATTACGAAAATCAAGTTATGTGACGAGTTATTACGTTGTAAGTTGTAAAGATAATTCAAACATGAAACATGCTCGTGTGTTAAACTTTTTGCACTAGATTACATGATAGTGCAATATTTTATTCTAGACAATATAAATTGTGTTGAAACACTGCAAACTTTAATTTAAAAGTAGCTTTAAAAACCTCATATTTTAAAATATCAACGTAACTCTAATCTTTCAGAAGAATAAAAAAAAATCATAAGAAATCCGTCAGAAGTCAGATGCAATGGATTTGTTTGAAGATGTTTCTACCAATCAAGATATCGTGTAAAGTTGGTTCTCTTAAATAGTTCGAAAGCTAAACCATGTTCAGGATTCCGAGACTTGCTTGACAAAATTCAAACTAGCTAAAATACCCACAAAAAACTCCAATAAACTAACATTTAAGAGAATAAAATAAAACATACTCATCTAAGAAGCAGTTACAAAAATAGCCTCTCAGCCGATTTCCATTCAAGCAGTATTTGCAAAGCAAAGATTGAGGCGAGGCGGCCCCAACACTGTTTACATCGTAAACATCATTGCGCATAATCGCCTTTTTTCTTCAAACCCGTGTTTACTTTTGCAGCACAAATGACTTTCCCTCTTTCAAATAAAGTGGTTTATCTACATACAAATAGAGACCACGCCCTAGGCCTTAGAGCTGGTACACATTAGGCGATCGGTGTTGCGATCGGCGTGCGTTGGTATCTGTTGGTAGCGAACACACAGCACGCTTAGCCCAACAAATCGTTTTCAAAATGATCGGTTTCCATTTTTCCAAACTTGGGTCCACTCCGCACGAAATGAACACACCGATGGCACATGTATTTCGACGCTTGCACCAGATGCAAGACACCCGCCCTTCGTGCGTTTTTGCGTAAACCATTGTCCAAAAGCGCGCGTTTGTCTACAGGTACGCCCAATGAGACCTCTTAGTTCTGAATACGCACATCAACAAAACGCGCTTGGAAACGTCTAGTGTGTACTAGCTCTTATGAAATAAGGACGCAAGTGAAGTTTCTCTAGAAAGTCTCATCGAAAAACGTGAAGTACTTCATTAAACTTTATAATTGGGTCGTGTTTTGAGATCTGATGCTACAGATGATGCTCTCTGAATAATGTGTGTTTATTAGAAACTTATCTCTTATATCCACCTAATTAATTTATTCAGTTCACGGTAGCGAATACAAGGTCATACTTAGTTTGCAGTTACAGGTGTGAACTTTTCTCTTTCTGTGTAGGTTTTAATAAATTTTACAAATATAACAGAAACGTTTTCGCCCCACGTTTAGCAACACCGTTAAATAAGCCTAAGTTTTTGCTACAACGACTAATATATTCCAGAAGTTAACATCTACATAAAAAAACTAAGCCCAAGAAACTTTTTCCCGGCAAATCCAGACTAATTTCCGAGCAATCCTATTCAAGCAAAATAAAACACCAATGCTTACTTTTAATATAAAACGCCAGGCGTAGATGGACCCTTATAAGCCCTATAATATTTTAGCATAACATTAGGTAACACCATTGCGAAATTTTCTGGGCATACATAAGTACCTACATATTTACTCGTGGACTGCGAAACGTACCTACCTATGTCTGGTTTTATTATTATTAATATAATTTTTGACATTTTACAACTACAAAGGACATGTCAAGTCTTTCATTTCGTTGGTTTCTGTGATGTATTTTATGCTTCAGGAATAACATTGTTTGTAACCCCTTTGGGCCACGTGGATAATTAGTTTAAAATATGAACCCGAACTGTTGTTTTGAAATACATACCTATGTTACTGTTGCGATGCAGGTTCGTGTTAGTCATAGGCATAAGCAGTGATAGTCTAGTGGTGTGACCGTCGGACTGCCAAGTCATAGGTCTCAAGTTCGAACCCAAGACACGTACCTCTGATTTTTCGGATTAATTTGCGTATTGTATAATTATCACTTGTTTCGGTGAAGGAAAACATCGTGAGGAAACCAGCATGCCTGAGAGATATTTCTCGACGGCATGTAAAGCTAAGTCAGAGGCCCATGGGCGGCATAAAAACTCTGACACCAGGTTAGGAACTAACCACACGATATAGAAAGATAGACATAGGACGAGTTAATAACTGGATAACTGTGATATTGCGATGTAAGGTGTAACATCAGCGTGATCGGCGGCAGGGACCTCACCCGTCCGGCTCTGGTTCAATCCTTAGTCCGGAGCGAGAGGGAATGGGATGCCGTCGCCTCCTTCTGCGAAACAGTCGGGCTAGCGAAGGAGGTGGTGGAACATGAGAGGGAGAGAGCGTCACATCCCATCCACCGCGGGAGACGCCCCAGGCGTCCGGAGCCACGTGGTGGCTCCCGGCCACCGTAAGCGCGGGCCTGTGGACGGTGAGTAATCGCCCAGCTCGGCGTCTTATGATGACAGGCCGGCAGTTGTCAGCAAATGAGTAGGAGTCCGAAAGGACCGATCCCTGCCAGGGCTGCGGGACTGTTCGAAAGAGATACCGCGGCCTGGACCGCAAAAGGCAAAAGAAGGAACATGGATGAGTTTTAGTCGGTAGAAGTCTGACACTCCCTTCCGCTTCGCCTAGAGTGGGCGATGAAATGTCATTTGATGATTTGCCATCAGAAAAAAAAAAGGTAACATCAGCGTAGTTCGCATGTGATGGTTAAGATATCACAACAGAACATTAGGGCTTCATTATTATTTTTATCTAATACTATCGCACTGGAGGGCTAAGACCATTCTAATACTCTCTTTCTAGTTAGATCTATCTTTACTCAAGAAGTTCTGGTCATCTCGCTGGCTCGCTGGCTTGATGGCTACGAAATAATTATATAGAGAAAATGTGACCTACATACTATTTGCAATACCATACATCTGCAACCTACCTCTTACAATAGCTGGCCAATTCTCTAAACCAACGCATTACACAACGGTATACAGTACACATGGAAACGCAGTAAAACTCAGCTCGTATAGTAAACGTGTTAAAGATTGCAACAGTACACTGAGTCCTAACGGATCGTGTGTCTAGTGACCGCTAACTACGCTTTGTGATTACGTGTTTGGCTTTGTTTGACTGAGGCTGTAAGGGTTTCTGAGCTTTTGGAAGCCTAGTTTTGGAGCCAAACACAATCGAGCGCATGATTTTGGAACCAATCACCATCGAAGTCATTAGAACAGAACATGTCAAAGATGTTATTTTTTAACACGTTTTTATTTGCTTCACCTGTAACGTTCACCTATAACGACATATAACGTCAAAAAATCTTAGAAGTTCTTGACCCTCTTCCCGATTTTCGATTGAGCTAAGTGATGTCATTCTAAATCTAATATGGCGGACTCCCAAAGATGGCGGACTTGTTATATTTTATGCATTCCCATGATATGGGTATCAAATGAAAGGGTTTGCTAAGAAACATACGAGAAATAAAGTGACGACACTGTAAAGCGTATTTTTTAGTTTTTTTAAACTAAACTAATTGTTAAAGATTAAACCAAAATTTCCGTGAACTAGTAAAACAGGGAAGAGAGGCTTGATCCTGAAAATGATAGTAGTCTTCGAAATAAAAGTATGACCCCGCCATCCACATAAATGCGATTAAATACTCTAGAATTTCCACCCAATTTCCAAGCTCTACGTATTCAACACACTTTTCCTTTTACTAATAAAACATATGTAACTGTTATCGATTCTCAATAGTTCCCAAAACTCGGCAAAGAATACTGGTCGTTAAGTCAAACACTTGTGACTGATATCTCAGACATTTACAGATTGCGAGAACGCTAAAACTTTTCCAATATTGCTGCGCAAACTTGGTGGAATTCTTTGATAAGCGATTTATAATCATTGCGGTTACTTCGGGTACCCGAGGAATTAAAATATAATCTCTGAATACCAGCGGCGGCTAATTCGCGAAGAATCTGAAGCGCGCGCGGGTAGACGGCAAGCGTCTGAATTGTTTTGATTTATGTTTTCCTGGTACTGTGATGCCGAATATTTCTGGTTACTATATACTATTTTGCCTCTTCAGTCTTCAGATTCCTTCATATTTGTTTTTTTTTTATATTGAATGCTCGTCTCTTGTTCTCAATCTTGTCCTGAGGACAGCGAAACAGAATGAAAAATAACATGCAACTGGATCTCATATTTAAAATAAACTTCCGAGTCCCTGATTTTAAAGGGATGCAGCTTCGGGTTTGAGATGTATTTATTCCCCATAAGAAATTTCACTTACATGAGAAATATTAACTAGTTAAAAACATTATTGGATTTACGTACAGTTTTGACAAAATAATTACAAACATAGGTATTGTACAAAATCTTCTAAAAGTATAAGGTAAAAAAAATAACCCAACTAAAATGTAAACATACACGGAACGCGCGCAACTAGATGTGGCATGAAATGTATTAAGGTGCGCTTGCTTTAAATATATGTAATTTTGAGTTTTTCTTGAATATTGTCATGGATTTAGCATTTTTTATGTTATTTGGCAGTTTATTGTACAATGCAGCACCTTCGTACATAACATTTTTCTTGCCATAACTGGTGCGTGGTGGGTATAAGTGTATGTCATTTGCATTTCTGAGCCTAATTTTGTGTATTTGATGTTTCTTTGTAAAATGTATTTGTGTGTGAATGTTTTTATTAAGTATTTTTCTTAATAAGATGCAAGTATTATATATGTATGTTTGTGATATGTTCATTAACTTAGTTTCATTCTTATATTATCCATTAAATCTATACTAATATTATAAAGCTGAAGAGTTTGTTTGTTTGTTTGTTTGTTTGTTTGAACGCGGTAATCTCAGGAACTACTGGTTCGAATTGAAAAATTCTTTTTGTGTTGGTTAGCCTATTTATCGAGGAAGGCTATAGGCTATATATCATCACGCTACAACCAATAGGAGCGGAGCATCAATGACAAATGTTGCAAAAACGGGGAAAAAATATTCTCTTTGATAGCTTCCGTTGCGTGCGCTGCGTAAACGGTTAAAGTTGCACAAATATAATGTAGCAGGGAATTATTCCTCTTAAAAAGGTCTCAAAAAAAGTCCGCGACGGCACATGCCTATCTTTTAAGGTTGACTCACAATAACCATTTTTATGATTCTAAAATTTGGTCAAAATTAATGTTTTATTTGCGAAGGTGTTTTTACCGACATAGTATTAATCCTTATCAAAATAAATATGTTAATCATCTTTAGCATTTAATTGTGACCAAAATTGCCCTTTACACTATTCAATTTAGATGAATATCTTAGGAGATATCACAGTTTTAAAATAACTCCGCATCAAAATAATGACCCGCGCGCGCTGCGAGGCGGTTGTTCATGTTGTTGGGAAAACCAATGTGATTAGATTCAATGCACAAATATTGTGGGGAACTTAGAGAAGGTTTTAGTTTTTGTTTCATGCTGTAATCAGTGCTCTCTATCAAATATTTATAAATTTAAAGTGTTCAAGAAGAACTTACCATCATTGTGTAAGATACATGCAACGACATCTATTGCACCAAAATGGTACTAATTAATAAAAATGTGCTCACAAGATAACTTTTAAATCGGGTCTGAGAGCAAAAAGTACTCTAGGTTAGTCTACATGACGCTATAACCCTGTAGAGTGTGTGTTCGATCGCTTTACATGCATTATATTTTAACGGTTAAATTTCGTGCTCGATAGATGGCGCTATTAATTTCACTCCATTTTCTGAGTCGCGGTGTTAAGTTTTCCGTGAAAGAATGACCCTCGCCCGTGTCAAATGTCTGAAGCTTGGTTTATTAACCAACGAAACAAAAAGAGGAGGTTCTCAATTCGATGCGTCTATATTTTTTTATTTTATGTATGATCTGACCACGCATAACTTTTTACAGAGAAGTCCGATATACATGATCTTTTGTTTTTTAAATTGAGAAATCATGTTTGAGCTCATTTCCTGCACCTTGATGAGAACTTTAGATCTAGCTGGAGTATGACGTCATCGAAGGTCTGACGATGGAGACGGAAGGCACTTGCAAGTGGTCCTCAAGAGTTTACAGCATCTATATCGTGTCTGGGCTCATTTCATGCACCTTGATGAGAACTTTAGACCTAGCTGGAGTATGACTGTCATCGAAGGTCTGACGATGGAGACGGAAGGTAGTTGCAAGAGGTCCTCAAGAGTTTACAGCATCTATATCATGTTTCGGCTGATTTCATGCACCTTGATGAGAACTTTAGACCTGCCTGGAGTATGTCTATCATCAAAGGTCTGACGATGGAGACGGAAGGCAGTTGCAAGAGGTCCGCAACAGTTTACAGCAGTTTTATCGTGTCTCGGCCCATTTCAAGAACTTTGATGAGAACTTTCGTTCTAGCTGGTGTATGATTGTCATCGAGTGTCTAAAGATGAAGACGTAAGGCTGTCGAGGGTCGCGGGCCTGTGGACAGTGAGTAATGGGCTAGCTCGCCATCCGTCCGTCTTATGACGACAGGCCGTGGTGACGGCGTGTTCGTGTTCCACACGCGCCTCAAAGAGATGTCAGCAAACGGGAAGGGATCCGAGAGGAGCGAGGCCTGCCAGGGTTGCGGGAATGTTCGAAAGAGATACCGCGGCCCTGGAACGCAAAGGGCAACAGAAGAAACGTGGGTGGATTTTAGTCAGTACAAGTCTGACAATCCCTTCCGCTCTGTCCAGAGTGGGAGGGGTCATTTGATGATTATCCATCGGTAATAGTATATAATAGGGATTTACTCCTTTTGAGAGCTTCCGTTGTGCGTGAACGGTTAAAGTTACGCAATTATCATGTATGTCGGAATTGTCCCTCTTAAAAAGCTCTAAAAAAATATCCGCAATGGCCATATGTCTAACTTTTAAGGTTGACGCACACTCTCTCTAACCTCTCTTTCTTTTATGTACGCACGCACGCAGACGAAGTTGCGCGGGTCAGCTAGTGTATAATAAGTATGTATTTACAAACAAAAAAGTAACTATGTAGTAGTATCAACTAGCTGGTGTCCACGACACAAGCCTCGTTGCTTAGTGTGGCACCTAGATGGCGCTGTGTGTAATGTCCAGCGATATTTATTTATTTATTTATTTCTGTAACGAGTTGGAAACAATAACGCAAGTGACGAGTAACTAATAAACATTTTTTTTTCACATAGGTAAAATAATATTCCCTTTGAAAGAATTCCTAACAAAAGCCAGCCATAACTTAAATAATAATTTTCTATTAACAGCCCCCTAACTTTAAAGTCTTATTATATCAAACCTTTGATAAAACATATGAAAGTCAAATGAAAACCATAAGTCTCTGAAAATAAGTGGTATGTATTAAATGCGGGTACTTCATCAAGATTGTGGGCTTGAATGAGATCGTGTTATCTCAAATTATGGATATTTGTCAGCGGCCAAAAGACAATTGAAGGTTTTTTCTTTCAAAACTGAGTTATTCAGTTGTTTTTGGAGGTTTTTTTTTTGCGCTGTGTCTTTTCAATGTTAAAATGAATACACTCAAATGATTTGGTCTCTATTATATATTAGATTTAGGACGATAAAGCACTGCTGAATTGAATGAGCTCAATCTGAATTTGCGTTAAAAAACTAATAAAGTTAAAGACAAAATTCTTTTACTTCATAATAAAATGTCTAGACGACTACGATTTTACCCCTTTAACCCTTCATTTACACTACAACACTTACCTTGAGTACCTGCGACATAGTTATGTAGTTATGAGTGTCTCCATCAAGTTTCCTATTTCTATTTGTACATCCTAATGTCTGAGTACTAGCACTAGAATATACTAAGTAAATTCCGAGTACCATATTTGTCGCGAGTATGTACCTACTGTCTCTTTTTCGTGAGTTGTGCGTAATAAATGAAATAAGTGTCGTAGACATGTATTCGTCATTTGATTTTTCAGTTACCTATCCGAGGTACTCTCATGGCTTTCTTAAATTGTTCAAGGAACCTAGAACAATAGTTTTCGTGGCTTTAGGTTTAGAAGAATAGTAGATTTAATAATAGTCCAAAAACCTACTGCTGATGATCAGGCGATAGTTATAATCCATAGGCCAGTAGCGAAGGGTCAATTTTTTTAAGAGCTAAGCCGGAGTACTTATTTTTTCACACATTGACATTCTGTAACCTGACAGAAATTACAATTAAAAACCTTTAATTGTAATTACAATTAAACACCCTTACACCTTTAGTTGAAATTACAATTAAAAACCTTTAATTGTAATTAAAGGTTTTTAATTGTCAATTACTTAACACACACCGTTTGTAACGGATATCTTCTTACAAAACGACTCCAAAAGATTTCGTATATTTGAAACTTTTAAACATGCTAGAGCCCAAAACTAGTGAGGTTGGAACAGTGACAATAGAGAAAAGAAGCACCTCATTATTCAGAAAATTAATCCTTCTTTTTGCCTATCTAGTAATACATTATTATACAGTAGACATATTAAGAGAACAGCGGTCCACAGACTACAGTAACTGTTGTTTTTATATTAAAAATATAATGAACTCATGTAGGGACTGAAAAATGTCGCAGAAAGAGTAATTATTTCTGCGAGAAAGAAAAGCTTGAACAGAAGTTTAATTTAGAACTTAATTAAAAATGCTTAGGTACATACATGGTATACTTTACACAATTTCCTTGAAATAGATAAAAGAATTTATTCTAATTGTACTTTTTGAAACGGTGAAAGAAAACATCGTAAGGAAACCGGCACGTGTTAGAACCATAGATTCGAATACTTGTGACATCGACTAATCCGCATTGATCCTGCGTGGTGGATTACGGAACTCCCTATTGTAAAGAGAATGTCTGTGTCCCAACTGTCGATACTTTAATTATTTACCACGTGGCCACTTGGGCCCAACGAGTCGTACCATCACCATTATCGTCATTCTCTTACCCTTATACGAACTCATTCGTGGCCGGCACAGCATGTCTCCTTCTTCCATACTTCTCTATTACTCGCAACAAGTCATACCATCGATACCAAAAAGAAGAAGTAAACGCTATTAAATTTGTATTAATTTATATTGTGTCAATAACAAGTATCAAGTAAATTGCAGTAGCCTACAATCATTCTCTTTTCACGTTTAATGAAGTTGGTTAAAAACTCTCATAAAAATAACTTGCAGGTCACAATATCCGCATTGAGACGCCAAAGCTTAGCGATGTCGTGTTTTTGCGCGGAGGCCGACCGGCGGGCGGCGCAGGCGCACCCACAACGGTGACCATATCACACTCGCGTTTATGGACACGGCGACAATTTGCGTCTGAGGTAACATGCTCATAATGACAGTGTTGTTATTAATAATTCAGATACATATTTTTATAATAAAAAATCTCGTTTTCAATGACATGCTAAATTTTTGGAATGTCTCGCCAAAAACACCGATCAGTAATGTTATTTTAACTGCCTTTAGATGTAAACGTGAAACAACCATACTGCGATGTCCATGGATGAACTATTAGTCAGGAAAAAGTCATAAAATCTCTTAAGGTCTGTATTACGACTTTGTTGTTGATAGTATGAAGCTTTAATAAACCAACACAACACCTAAGGAAATACCACATTTACCTACATTCCAACCGGTCATGAAAAGTATATGTGGACACGGAAATTATATTAGCGGATGTAAGTAAATACGTCCAGTAGTATCTCTACTACATCACGAGAAGTGTAATGGATAAGGTACATTCATGATGTAATTATGAAAGTATAGAAAGAAAGAAACCTTTTCCATTCCACCTCACTCATGTTCTTAAGTACAGCTTCCTGTAATCTAGTAGCCCTACTTCCTAAAACATTTGACGATCTCGCCAAAGAAAAGAACAGTCCATAATGACGGGCTCGGAAAATTTCGGGACTAGGTGGCCTACCCTACTACGACCTGTATAGCTCTGTCTCTTTCCCACACTGGGATTACTCCTGCTTTAAGACGTCTTAGTTGTAGTAGTCTGCCAGGGTTGCGGGACTGTTCGAAAGAGATACCGCGGCCCTGGAACACAAAGAGAAGAGAAGAACAAGAGAAGAGAGAAAGAACATTATCTTTCCATTTCGTCATAGTTGCATAAATTAGTATGTATTATTAGTTATTTTATAGTATTTTTATATGTTTGTATTTATAAGTATGTTAGTATATTCTTATATGGTATGAGTAGGTATTATATTTAAATAGTTCTGCTTTATGTTTTGTATTCCATTTTCTTTTCTTCTTTTACACACTATGTCTACATCTCTTTTTTAAATTCTCCTTTCGCAGGTATGCTGGAAGAGATTTCTTTAGAAATAAGCATCACCTTTGTAGGTACTACTTTCTGTTCCTTTTTTCTTTTCTGTATATAAATAAACTAGCTGACCCGCGCAACTTCGTCTGCGTGCGTGCGTAAATAAAAGAAAGAGAGGTTAGAGAGTGTGTGCGTCAACCTTAAAAGTTAGACATATGGCCATTGCGGATATTTATTTAGAGCTTTTAAGAGGGACAATTCCGACATACATGATAATTGCGTAACTTTAATCGTTCACGCACAACGGAAGCTCTCAGAAGGAGTAAATCCCTATTATATACCATTACCGATGGATAATCATCAAATGACCCTTCCCACTCTGGACGGAGCGGAAGGGAGTGTCAGACTTGTACTGACTAAAATCCATACACGTTTCTTCTTTTGCCCTTTGCGTTCCAGGGCCTCGGTATCTCTTTCGAACAGTCCCGCAACCCTGGCAGGCCTCGCTCCTCTCGGATCCCTTCCCGTTTGCAGACATCTCTTTGAGGCGCGTGTGGAACACGAACGCGCCGTCACCACGGCCTGTCGTCATAAGACGGACGGATGGCGAGCTAGCCCATTACTCACCGTCCACAGGCCCGCGACCCTCGTCAGCCTTACGTCTTAATCTTTAGACACTCGATGACAATCATATACCAGCTAGAACGAAAGTTCTCATCAAAGTTCTTGAAATGAGCCGAGACACGATAAAACTGCTGTAAACTGTTGCGGACCTCTTGCAACTGCCTTCCGTCTCCATCGTCAGATCTTTGATGATAGACATACTCCAGGCAGGAATAAAGTTCTCATCAAGGTGCATGAAATCAGTCGAAACACGATATAGATGCTGTAAACTCTTGAGGACCTCTTGCAACTACCTTCCGTCTCCATCGTCAGACATTCGATGACAGTCATACTCCAGCTAGGCCTAAAGTTCTCATCTAGGTGCATGAAATGAGCCCAGTCACGATATAGATGCTGTAAACTCTTAAGGACCTCTTGCAACTGTTTTCCTTCTCCATCGTCCGACATTCAATGAAAGTCATACTCAGTTAGGTTTAAAGTTTTATCAAAGTGCATGAAATGAGCCCAAACACGATTTAGCTGCTGTAAACTGTTGCGGACCTCTTGCAACTGCCTTCCGTCTCCATCGTCAGATCTTTGATGATAGACATACTCCAGGCAGGAATAAAGTTCTCATCAAGGTGCATGAAATCAGTCGAAACACGATATAGATGCTGTAAACTCTTGAGGACCTCTTGCAACTACCTTCCGTCTCCATCGTCAGACATTCGATGACAGTCATACTCCAGCTAGGCCTAAAGTTCTCATCTAGGTGCATGAAATGAGCCCAGTCACGATATAGATGCTGTAAACTCTTAAGGGGGATGCGCAAGGGTAGCCCGCGAAATTTAAATTTTCTTACGTTTATTGCAATTTGCAGGTCAGTGTCAGGTTGTATGTTGATGAAAATATGAATCGCGCCAGTAACACGTATGGAGTTACAGAATTATAATCATTCAAATCATCAATACAGCTCTCCAAGTTCATATAATCACATTAAATAGCAATTTCATGAAAAAGTCACTTTTTGAGATTATATGAACTTGGAGAGCTGTATTGATGATTTGAATGATTATAATTCTGTAACTCCATACGTGTTACTGGCGCGATTCATATTTTCATCAACATACAACCTGACACTGACCTGCAAATTGCAATAAACGTAAGAAAATTTAAATTTCGCGGGTTACCCTTGCGCATCCACCTTAAGGACCTCTTGCAACTGTTTTCCTTCTCCATCGTCAGACATTCAATGAAAGTCATACTCAGTTAGGTTTAAAGTTTTTATCAAAGTGCATGAAATGAGCCCAAACACGATTTAGCTGCTGTAAACTCTTGCGGACCTCTTGCAACTGCCTTCCGTCTCCATCGTCAGACTTTTGATGAAAATCATTCTCCAGGCATCGTAAAGCGATCGAACACACACTCTACAGGGATATAGCGTCATGTAGACTAATCTAGAATACTTTTTGCTATCAGAACTTTTTTGTAGCTGGTCAACCGATTTAAAAGTTATCATGTGAGCACATTTTCATTAATTAGTACCATTTTGGTGCAATAGATGTCGTTGCATGTATCTTACACAATGATGGTAAGTTCTTCTTGAACACTTTAAATTCATAACTCTTTTGATAGAGAGCACTGATTACAATGAAACAAAAACTAAAACCTTCTCTAAGTTCCGCACAATATTTGTGCATTGAATCTAATCACATTGGTTTTCCCAACAACATGAACGCCCGCCTCGCAGCGCGCGCGGGTCATTATTTTGATGCGGAGTTATTTTAAAACTGTGATATCTCCTAAGATATTCATCTAAATTGAATGGTGTAAAGAGCAATTTTGGTCACAATTGAACGCTAAAGATGACTAACATATTTATTTTGATAAGGATTAATACTATGTCGGTAAAAATACCTTTGCAAATAAAGCACTATTTTTGACCAAATTTTAAAATCATAAAAATGGTTATTGTTAGTCAACCTTAAAAGATAAGCATGTGCTGTCGCGGACTTTTTTTTAGACATTTTTAAGAGGAATAATTCCCTCATACATTATTTTTGTGCAACTTTAACCGTTTAAACAGCGCACGCAACGGAAGATCTCAAAGATGATAAATTTTCCCCGTTTTTGCATCATTTTTCATTGATGCTCAGCTCCTATTGATTGTAGCGTGATGATATATAGCCTATAGCCTTCCTCCATATATAAGCTATTCAACACTAAAAGAATTTTTCAATTCGAACCAGTAGATCCTCAGATTAGCGCGTTCAAACAAACAAACAAACAAACAAACAAACAAACTCTTCAGCTTTATAATATTAGTATAGATAAATAAAGAGCAAAAGAAGGAACATGGATGGGTTTTAGTCAGTACAAGCCTGAGACTCCCATTCGCTCCGCCCAGAGTGGGAGGGGTCATTTGTTGATTTCCCATCAGTAAAAAAAAAATAAAGAAAAATAATATAAGATGACCCCCCAGACCCCCCAGACCCCTCAGATCCCCTGATCAGATCCAGATCCCCAGATCCCAGATCCCAGATCTGGGGGGTCTGGGGGACCCCCCAGATGGACAAGCTCGAAACACAGGCGTTGTCATAAATAAAAGACAATAATTTGATAACTTTCTCAGGTCACCATCCGCCTAGTCTTTTCCCAACTATGTTTGAGTCTACTTCCAGTCTTACCGAATGCAGCTGAATACCAGTATTTTACATGGAGCGACTGCCTATCTGACCTCCACAACCCAGTTAGTACTGGGTAATACGTACCCCTCTTGGTAAGACTGGATGTCAGACTTTCAGGTCACCGACTGCCTGTAACGACTATCAAAGATCAACAATTGACAGCCGAGACTAACGCCCTAACCTACTTTCCCAGGCACGGACGAAATTCGGTATGTAATGCGTGGTCACCCATCCATGGACCAACCTAGGCAAGGGCGGCTTAACCTAAAGATCGAACCGAACAGCTGTTATTAATTAGTTACGAGCTTCTCTACAATCATTTGCTAACTATCTCAGGTGCTGGTTTTATCGTAACAGACGTTTAAGATATTGATTTCGCTATCTTTTCTGCTTTCTCCGTCATCCTACCCTTTTCCCAGTTTATTTGGCATCACCGCAGCATATCTTCTTCTTCCATCGATCTCTATCAACCATGAACACAATATTTTTCCTCTTTCCAACCATAATACCGAGAAATTCCTGATGGATATAAATCTATCAGGAATTTCTCAGTAGCGCCCACGGAGTCTGGAATTGTGCCCGGTTGATGACAATAGGCTCACCCCCTATTACATGGGATCTTAAACTGGCGAAATGTGGTTGTACTATTAGGTACACCTCTGCCTAACCCATCGGGCATTACAGGCGTGATGGTATGCTATCATTGTTAAAACAATTCACGAGATGATCTTTCCCTAATCATGAATTGTAATCCACACATACTTTCTCCATACTCCGTAAGAAAATTAACGTTTAATTGATTGTAGGTTAGCACATAGCAATTACTTACTAGTTTTATGATAGAAACTGCTGCATGCATGCAAATTGCTACTGTGTGTTAGTTTTAATAATAAATTCTGTGTTATTAATGACATTGCGTGCGTGAACTTGTTACTGATTTTCTCTTTGCATATGATGAAAATTGCTAAATGTTGTGCGTGTTTACGATAGAATAAGTAACGGTACCTATATGTTCCCAATATAATGTTTTTTTGTCTTCGAAATTACTAAGTTGGAAAACGTGTACTTTAATCTAACGATATCTAATATTAATATATGCGTAAATGGTGGTACCTGTATTCTGCACAGAGATTCTTTGAAGGAATCAATCAGGCTTGTTGCAACCAATTTTAATTTTAAATTCTAAAATTCCATAAGATAATTGTATTTTTGACTTAAAAATCGAAGTATTAATGTTTCGTTTACACCGCGCGTTCGTACCAGGGGCGTCTGTGTTTACAGTCCGACGTTGAAATACAAAGTCAGTCATTTTGAAAGACTTTATTTTCATAAATTGTATCAATCATGAAAAAGCAAGAAGTTTGTTCCTACTAAAGATTTCATTACAACATTTAGGAACATTTCGTAATAAGTAAGTTTTTCTATGAAACGTTCCGTAACTTTGTTGCAGCGTCGATTCATAGAAAAAGAAATACCTGGTAAAACCGATTTAAAATGTTTGTGAATTCAATTATTGCAGTAATAAATGTAAATTTTATATTTGTTAATAAGTGAAATGAAATGGTTGGATTTCTTAATCAATGTCTATCAAGAATTCATCAATCAAGAATGAGATTCAAAATTTTGGATTTTTGAATTACTTGCCAACAAAAAAAACGCTTTGAGTTACCTAATTATGACTTACCTATAATAAATTTCTAATGAAGCCTTAGAATCGAGAACAAGAGAAAACAGAATTTAATATCCCTATATCAATTCCGCAGCAGCGGGGCGCTACGTCTTACTTAAATTAATTGAAGCTCACCAAATGAAACCGAGATCTCAACAGATTCCATCTTTTCATGCCATTGTCTCACACAAAGGGGACCGTTCAGCTTTATTGTGCCACGTGCTTTTGTCATCATGGCCAAAAAAGAAATGATTCCTAGAAAAATAATATAAGATTTTCCAGCGGAGGGTGCCAAAAAGACTTGATACTTAGTAAGATTGCTGTGTCGTATATTTCTTTGAAGCTCGACTCTTAATTTGATGAGGAGAATGTAAAAATGGCATTAGGTTATTCGGAGGGCGTCGGAGGGGCGAGGGACGGTGCTCGGGGTGTGACAACCACGATTTATATTGCTCCAGATGAGATAATGGTATGACGGAGTCGTAAAACATTAGAATGGTGAGCCCTACTTTATTTGAAGTTTATTTTCTATTAAATACTGTCTACTATCTAAAGTTTAACGTTAGACGGCCATTTACTTAAGTATTTTTATAAAGATCTTCTTATACCACATTTACGAGTTTTTCGAATAATACGGTTTGGTAGTAGAGTTGAGAATAAATCATAGAAAGGATAAAAGAGTGCGTTAAAAACCAATTCAACCCTTTAATTATGGAGGAAAATAAGGTCATGGGGAAGCCATTAAATGCATAAGGCTCAGAGCCGTTCATTATGGAAATCCTTTAATACTAATGATATAAATGCGAAAAATATGACGTGTGTCTTTTGTCATAGCCGTTTTTGCCGAAAAAAACAAAACACGTGGGATTTCGCAAGGAACAGTTATTTCTTGGTATGTCAGAGACTTATGGATGTCTTCCGGCTGATGTACTAAAACATTAGTAGAAAAAAACACGGATGAAAGTACTTGGCGCATTAGAGTATTCAAGAATAATGACTATGGGAATATTCTATCGACTGGTCGTCAACCTAAGATAGATGACGATTACTAACGGTACTAACGGTCTCCTACGTTAAGAACAGATTCGTCTTCTGAATTCAAACTTATTTTGCGTCATTCATGGAAGACAAAAGAACCGTTCCATGACTTATCTGTCTTGCGGTAAAACCTTCCAAGGGCCATTGAACCCATAGAATTAGCAATATTTTAAAAAAGCTTACAACTTTGGTATACTATAAAGTATATTCTTTCTTTCTATGTACCCTTTAAAATGCGTAAAGTATTAGACGGCATCGTAATCAGGACTTCATGAAACCTAGGGATACTGTGTATTTTTTACCGTGAGTTTAGACTTTTCGAGACTTAGAAGAGGGTAGACAGATTTGGTTACACCTAACAATTTATTTACCATCCACCCGCATTCTCCAGTCATCCCGCGCTCATGGCGTCGAAATATCGGGAGCTCAGAATACTTGATAATCACGGAAGATATCCCGTAAGTGACAATCTAAGTTTATATCAAGCATTATAATATAAATAATAATACCAGCCTATTACTGTCCCACTGCTGGGCAAAGGCCTCTTCTCAACAGAGAACGCACGAGCATTGATCACCACGCTTTCTCAAGACGGGTTGGCGATTTCAGACTTTAATAAGTCTAGGTTTCTTCACGATGTTTTCCTTCACCGATGACTGTGATGTCTAGGATAAACTTAGAAAGTACTTATGAATTGAAAAAGTGACTTTGGTACTGGCCCGGATTTGAACCCGCAACCTCACGATATCATCAAGGATTGTCACACGGTAATTTCAGATTAACTCCTTGAGACAATTTTGCAGTCGCAGGTATACTAGGAAACTCCACGTACAACTAAACTGCTCCTTGATAAACTATGAGATACTTAGTCAAAATCTAGCCCCAACAACAAGTACTCACAGTATAATATCCCCAATTACTTTCGCTCAATATATCAAGACAAAGTTCTTCCACACTAGACTAAGAGCGTCTGTAAGGCCATTATTATTACATCAACAATAATGTACCGTGAATAATAGTTTCTGTAATGTGCCGACTTCGAGAAGAACGTTCGTACGTAATCATAATTTATATTATTATTCTAGTTTTACGTCATATGTTATCGGGGATATGGGCCGGAAAAGTTTGAGAGTTATCACACTTATCACCTTTTGCACCTACTTTAGGACCAGGGTTAAAAGGACGTGTTACTGGATTAGATTGAAAGGTAGACCATTTTGGGGGTTGATATTTGCTAAAAATGCACTGATTTTAAGCCTTATTTCAATATGATTCTTGGCGATTCTTCATTCTTGCCACGGTGTCTGGATTTGTCGGGCGATTGTTGACAATAGGCTCGCCCCTTAATACATGGGTCATAAAAAATATAACTGGTGAATTGTGAGTGTACTACTTAGGTACACCACTGCTTAACCCTTCGGGAATTACAGGCGTAATGTTATGTTTAGATTCTTGACTTACTGACTACGTGGAATCCTGAGTAAAAGACAAGCACAGATCACTGATTAGCTGCATTGTCGGCATCCAAACACGGCAAGAAGACTACATGTCGCCAAAAGTGGGCTAAGCGCCACAATTTCTGTCACGGACTGCCTACAAAGCCGTCAGTTCCTACCTGTCATTTGTGCCGTGGTACTGCAAATAAATGGTGACACGTTTCTTAAGGAAACGTATGGAAAATGTTGAAAATGCTGCCTCTAGAAGCGGTCGCAAGCGTCTCCGTGGGTAAATGCTTGTTACCACAGAGTAACAAGCATTTATATATTCATCATCATCTAGTCTATCACTTCTTATAAATGCCTACTGGACTAATTCGAGGCAATACTTAAGCAATTAGTTTCCGTTATGGTTGAAGAAAAACTATGCAATTAGTTGTGCAGCTGTTTAGCTTATTAACCGACGGAAATGGACTGTTAATGTGGCAACGGTTTGCTGATTAATTATTTTGCTGACATTCACGATTCAAGATTCAATTCAATTCATTAACGCATCAAGAAGGCTGCTGATTGCATTTAGGCTATTTTATAATGGATTAATCAGAAAATTACATTGACACAGACATTTGTTAAGCAATAAAAACATTTTTCGATTTATATGTTGGAACCACTAAATTTTAAGTAGTTAAGTATCTATTTCAAAGAAAGGAATGCTATTTAATACACAGCAATATAATTATATCACCCAGTTGAAAACGCACATTCTATAAGATCTGTATTCCTGAATCTTTAAACCATTACTGATCTGAAAAACATGTACGACCCAACACTAAAAACGGAAAAAAACGACTAATTTATCGGAAACACCTTACGTATTCGGGATCTAAGTACTGCAGGCAGTAAATAAAACATTAGTAACCCGGATAGGCATTGGAGTGTACGACATAAAAAAGAAGATGGACTACATGTTTATGGACACTTTAAGGTTTTAGGAATTTTCACTAGCATTCCAAAGTCTGGGATTCCCTACATGGCACTTGTCTAGTTAGATATTGGAGTGCTCTCCTACCTCAGCTTATCCTCTCTGTGGATATGAAGTAGAGTCGTGATGTTAAGTAATCGTCTAGCGCTGAACGAAGTTTAAACAAAAACAATGAAGTGTAATCATGGCGGTTGTTACAAAGATAGACCTGTTTTTATGTCGAACGAGCCATGACTGGCGAGCATCTTCCTATCTTTATGGTGTACTGTTACCATAAAGATGTTATGCGTCTTAAATTGTAATATTATTTTGACAGATTAGAAGCGTACGCCCTTAATACACAAACTTGGTACAAGGGAATCTACGATCATGAAGTGGAATCGGTGACTAAAATAGCAACCAGTACACTGCTGGGCATAAGCTTCTATTGTACTTCGTCTGTTATTTCGATTCTCGGCCACTATCATCCATCAATTACGAGCTACCCTGCTAAATTGTTATAGGTACTTAATCTGCGAAACTGAGAATCAATCACAACAATCTTCTCAATACCTATTTTAATAGAGAATCTGTAATCCTTAAGTACTTCTCAATACAACACATTATTGCGTAAAGTGTTGCAAGTCTTATGCATTGTGTATGCCAATGAGTCTTGACTTTACACTTGAGTGTCAATGCTGCAATATGTCAAGGCCCCTCGCTTGCTGTCATGAATATAAAACAAAAAAGCTTGTTGAATCCAAATTGTTATAAAATCAGAACAAGTAGACAACATGAAGTCGGTTAACAAGGCAGTGTTTTGTTTTTTGTCAGTCCGTATGTCAGGTGACGTAAGCATACGATTTTCATCTGTTTCTATGTCAGCTACATGACCTGTACGCGAAGCTCAGAACAATATTGTGTTGAGGTGGTCTTAGAAACATAAGTTTCGAATATTGAGGACTTGTATTAGTGTAGGATGGGCTTTATTATATACTTTTTTGGCAAAATACATGACGTTAAATGAATTGGCTGCCAATCCACTCTTTATTTAACTTGAGATCTAAGGCCTTACATCGTCAACCTATCCTTCAAACAAAAGATAGACATCAAAAGTACCTAACTTCGTTTAGTACACAGTTGTGAAATACCCAGTCTTTCATCGCTTTTGTTACTCGTAAATTCCTTGAAGATCTCTCCCTATCAGATAAAATGATTAAATCCTCGGTACCTTTGTCTCGTCCCGTCTGCTTTACGGAGCTGACGAAAAATGTCTGCTCCTCACCAATATTATGGAGCTTAAATTGGATTACGTAGAACAAAAGGACTGAAACCTAAGAAATACTTTTACTAGAGTACTTTAAGGGGATTTTTATGAAGTTGTGCCGAAATTGAATTGGTTCGCGATTCAAAAGCGGTTGTTCTTAAACTGATTGGGGTTTTTGAATATTAAATAAACTGTAATTACACAAGGTACCACGGTTTATTGTAACTTTTATCTATGTGTTTCTAACAACAAATTATGACAAAAACGAAGAAAAAAAAATATGAGTGTCTCATTGTGTAATTCACCTTTTTGCTTGTGACTGTACATGTGTCACGAAAATGTGTCTACGTCTAAAGTTGCATTAAGAAAATTAATTATCATAAAGACGGCACAGGTGCATGTAAATACACAATTTATATAAGTTACTGCTGCGTGTAAAGGCTTTGGCTTTTACGAGATAGAATAATTTTCTGCTCTAAGGTAAGTTTATGAATGAGAAAGTTTTTTTAAATATTTTAAAGAACTACCAGTGAACACTCAAATGACATATTCTTAAAGAGTATCTATCGCTACCATAAACCTTAAAGTTACAGAAACAATATGAGCATTAACCCTGACTCGAAATGAAGTTGCGTATGAGGATCTGGGGGCCTAAAATCGCTGCTTTATCAGAATCATAATATGAATCACGTTAAAAGTTTAAAACTTTTAAAATGGACTTTGTGTTCATAACCATAAAGACCATTTTAAGAATTTTAATTTTTTACGTGATTCATATTATGATTCTGATAAAGCAGCCATTTTAGACCCCCAGGCCGGGATACTGGCAGAACCCGCTAGAGTGCTAGACTTGTAAATAGGTATTAGTAAGTAAGCACTTCAGTAACTTTTGAAATACAAATCACACTAAAGTAGCTCCCCATAGTTACCTACGGTAGGCTTGTTGAAACTTTCTGAAACAAAAACATTAATCGTGTTCCATAAAAACAAAACTTGTAAGTCGAGTCGTCTAAACGAATTTGAGCTTGATCCCTTTGTTTTCGCCCAACTTTAGGTGTTCTAGATTCGCGCAAGAATCAAACTTGACGAAACAAAGTTAGACAACATCTGAGAGTGAGGCGGCTCTCGCAAATGATATATTTCATCTTGCTAATTGTGTTACTCTTCGTATTTCTACGCGTTTTTTAAATAAATCGGGATATAATATGTTAAGAATCACGGTTTCATAAAAGAGGTTGCTATATCCTGATTTAATTCATTGATTTTGTGTTAGCTTTTCCTTTTTATTTTAGTCTTTAATTAAACTACATCCAGCTACACTGATTTCATACATAATAGCTGTCCAAGGATATAAATAAATCTCTGAATAACTAAAAGCAGATTGAGAAATCTTTCAATATTTATTGACATAATCTTACACAAAAGTTCTCTTCAATTCCATTATATATAAAAATTCTGAGCAAATGGTACTGACTTACAAAATATCGAGTGAGACACAAAGTGACCGTGACTTTTATTAGAACCATGTACGAATAATATTATTATATTTCCAGTATTTTTAGAAGTATGATTATAATACAACGTGTAACAGAGTAAACGCATAACCTCTTAAGGGGTCATTGTACTCATCATTATGAACAACTTTCACTATGGGACCAACACTGAAATCCCGAAAAAAAAATCGACTGCCCCATACATTTCGGTGCGCATAGCTCGACAAAATGTACTGAACAACAGATTTTTTTTGCGATTTCGTGGTTGGTCCCATAGTGAAAGTTGTTTATAATGATGAGCACAATGACCCCTTAAGAGGTTTTGCGTTTATTTTGTTACATGTTGTATTATAATCATACTTCTAAAAATATTGGAAATATAATAATATTATTCGTACATGGTTCTAATAAAAGTCACGGTCACTTTGTGTCTCACTCGATATTTTGTAAGTCAGTACCATTTGCTCAGAATTTTTATCATTATTATGAAAAAAAACGTAAATTTCACACAGCGGTAAGTATTGCATTAAGATTGTCTAATGAATGGAAGCAGTACTTGGTTTTATTTTAAATCTTATTTACGGCCTGATGTAAGCAGTTTTTAGTTTTATGAGCCAAAATTATTATTATTAATGTTGTAAACCCTCCTTGAGTAACCATTATGCGTGTTTTATTACAGCTAGGTAATTTACTATGTCGTGCGGGAACTAACACCTGTATCTTTATTCAAGTAAAGTAATCAGTCGAGTTTAAGTAATTACTTAAGCAACATTTGTATGCAATAGATATTTTTTTTTTTAATTATTTTAATTAAAACGAAGTAAGAACCGTCAAAGAAAGCAAAGTTAAGAATTCTAACTTTTGACAGTTCTAACTTCTAGCGATTACTAAACTACAGATTATAAATCCTATCTTAAATAGTAATGACTTTTACTCCGAGTAATTATGTTGACTTGTAGATACGGGTACAGTACTTGTAGATACGGGTAGATACGGGTGTAAAAAGTATTGTCTGTTCAAAAAATGTTACCGACAATAAGGGTCTCCTAATCCAAGTAGTGTTCTGGTTCACACTGACGTCAGACGTACCTACCTAATCTAAATTTATAGAGCGTGGTAGCTGCTATTTCCGCAATAGCTGACTAAAAAAGAAAATAGGTACCCAGTTTTTTACAAAGAAAAATATAAAAAGCTGTCAAGTTGTACAAGCGAATGGAACAATATCAGTTCACGCACGTCGCTGTCAACCGATGCGTGGATAATGCGGAAAACGCGGGAAAAGTCACCATCTTTTTTTTATAGACACGTTACTGAAGAACTACTAAAGAAAGATACAAAAGTTCTGTGTCGTCTCGATATCTTCAACAGCTTTTATGAAGGCTGTATAAAAAGCGCAAGGGAATATGAAAATAATAGTAAAAGAGAGTTTTATGCTTTCACAGCCTCTCTTGACGTTTGGATCGCTTTGTGGGAGTATGGCAGGCTGCCAGCTCCGGCCGGCTGCTTCAAAACCTCTGTGACGTTGAAATGATCCAATCCTCTTATCACGAATGAGTGCCAAGTCAATAATTTTGTGATTTTTTTGATGTATTTTTAATTTGGAAAATGTCGAAAAAAATATGGTTTAAAATGCGAATCAAAAACATACGTTCAAGCTTCGATATTTTAATAACTTAGTCCTGCTCCTGCCAATATTTAGAATATATATAAACTTTTTCAGTGTTTACTCAATAGCTTATTTCACTTAGTCGTTTAAGAATAGCGATCAAATCAAAACAAAAACTAAATAAGAACGGAAATTGGAAAATGTTACCCGATGTTCAGTGTTCCATGTTGATATTTGTGTTGTTTCATTGTTTTATCGAAAATTACTTTACTAATAGAACATAATTGTATATTGTTTTCTTAATATTTTGAGAAATCAGTGTTTATGTTTTGCTTAGTTTAATTTTTACTTTTATATGTAACTAAAAATAAAATGATTTACCCGGATTGAGTATTTAATTCAATACTAAATAAAAAGGCTTTCCAGAAAATCTATTTCCTGACATTTAAGGCAGGTACTCCAACTTAGTTAAGTTAACAATTATTCAGAAACTTAATTACCAAGTTTATGTAAATTGTATGAACTTAAAGTACCCAGTTACCTAATTTAAACTATGATCGGATCTAATGTCAAAGTTTCTATTAATCTCATACTAGTTTAGTTCATTTCAGTCTACTAACGAACAGATGAAATTATAAACTCGTACAACTCTGCCATTAAAAAACGTACCTCATAATCCCATCATGAATAATTTTGGAGTTACGGAGTATTACGTAACGATACTTCCTTCCATAATTTACGTAATAGGTTTTTAACAGCATCTCATAAATTGAGTGTGCCTTTTTATCATGTTCTCTATTCATTCTCTTGCTAGACATAGATGGTGTAGCGCCTTCCATGGCCTTCCACCTTAAAGAATAGGAACAGTAGCATACAACCAGCGCATCGTTTCTTTCGTCTTCCACGTATCTTATAACCATTAACATTCATACTAAAAAAGTACTTATGTATACAACCTTCAAATAAATTGCTTAGAATTGCTTTAATTGGTGTAAACCTGGAATTTTAAAATATGTTATCAAAATAATGTCAAAACAACTACGACATTAACAAAGCCGTCTATCATGTTAATTTTAATGCAAATCTGTGACATGACAACGAACACGAAACGCTTTAATTTGGCTTGACATAATACTTAGCATTCTTCAAGTTGTAAGTTTAATAAAGCTTTTTAACAAGACTTCAAAAAATGCCTCTAGAATTTGGCTTAGCATAATATAATAATGTTAATGGAATCTGAATGACTTTTATGAAAATGTTTAGATTTATTTAAAATGTGTCCCTATTCTAAGAAGTTTATTTTTTATTTTTTGTGTTTTTCTTACCCAAACATTCCCTTCGCAAATAACTATCATGTATGCATATGCCTCTTTGGTCTGCTGGTCATAAGGACTACTTCTGAGCATGGAGCCCTAGCTGCTGGGTTCTTGTGTTCGTGAAAGTGTTATTGGGTACTTGATCGTGGGAGCCTGGAGTAGTGCCCAGTTGACGGCAGGAAGCCTGGCCCTCATTAAATGGAATTTAAAAATAACTGCCGAAATGTGGGCGCCCTGTTATGTTATAACTACCATGTTTACAATAAATAGAGTTTCTAATAGACTAAGTAAGCTGTGACATATCTTCACTTCAACCAAATAACTGTAAGTTCACGTAATACTTCCGTACTTTCGTACATTTTTGTTGTCAAAAAAGTACACTTTTAAGCGCATTAGACACCGTCAAGCCCGATCATAATAAACTGTGAACCATACAACACCTCGAGAATTACCCGTAAAATAAAAACTTTCTAACTGGCCATAAGAAACGCCATGATGGCGTAAAAACATTAAAACTTCGTATAAAAACCCACAGTTATATCACCTTCTTACACAAACTCTCTCCTTCATTGCCATGTGTTCTGAATTAGTCGAAAACGCTTTAATTATTTTGTCGAAAACTATTTAATTATAGTGAGATTTTTATCTGAAAGATGTTTATTGCTGAACCTGTTTAGAAGGTATGTACACTACCCAGTAATTAAATTGGTCCAAATTGTATTTGAAAGAGCAAGTTCCTCGGGTTCTGAGGTTACATATTTGTTTTATTTGTTCAACTACGGTTTTAGTTTTGAAATGCGTCTTGTGAGTAAAATTACTCAATTTAAGTACAGAATAATTTAATGTATTTTCTTTCTCAAACGGTTGTTGGGAGACCAGTTTTACAAGAATCATTAACAAAACTTTATGAAAACTTTGCTCCAGTATATAAACTAAGCATAACTTTGAAGCTTTTCAGGGATCAAGTTTGTCATTTTGAAGAAAATTAATTTCACTCATAACGATTTCAACATTAAACAAGGAGTCATCTTGAAAGTGAACTTATAGCTAGGTTATGCAAATGCACTGCTGCAGATAAACAGTTTAATTCTGTTTTCGGTTAAATAAGATCATCAACAAAATAACTAGACCACGACGAGATTATTCAATATTTAACGTAACATCATGTACCTGTTTTGTTTAAAGACCATCTAGCCACAATAAATTTATTTTGTACTAGCTGTTGCCCGCGGCTTCGCTCGCATTTTGGTCGGAAATTATCCCACGGGTACGTTGTAATTATAGCCTATGGCACTCGGGGATAATGTAGCATCGTAATAGTGAAAGAGTTTTCAAAATCGGTTCAGTAGATCCAGAGATTACCCCTACAACCTCACAAACTCACAAACTTTACCTCTTTATAATATTAGTATAGATGTTGCCTATCTACTTCATTCCATAACCTGTAATGTCAATAAACGTTCCTACACTGAGAAATTGTTATACATTTTCACCTGCTGACAAAACTACTAAGTATGAAACTATTTAACATCTGCGAATAGAAGTTCAAGTTACTTAAATAAAGGAACAGCTGTTCAATAAACTAAGATAATGCACTAGATGAAGGTGATTTGTGGTACAAGCGTGCCTGAATTGCTCGCTTATACCACAATCACTGAACGCGTTTAGTGCTAAACAAACATAGTTCTATTTTGAAAATGATCGTTTGAAAATGACAGAGACGGATGATGTTTAGCGTTAAACCCATTTAGTAAGTTGTGGTGCAAACGGGCCTTGGTATATGTTACTAAAGTTGTATAAACCACTGGAATAAAAAACTTTTGACTGGCAGACTGCGTTATGGCATTAATTCCGCCTATGTACATACCGCTTTTGTTCATAAATTTTTAAATAAATAATAAAAATGAAATAGCAACACCTCAGTGATCAGCTGGCATACAACCAATTATAAAGCGGAACACAGTCGACAGTAATACAGTCGCGAGTAATTAAAAACATGAATTTTTATTTGTCCGAGATTCCGATTCGTGCGTGCACACTGCTTGCGATCAGTGCATGCGCACGCGTTGGTGTCTTTTACACTGTTGAACAAATAATAACTACGAATTTGTATTTGATGGAAATTATATTGTTGTTTATCAAAAAGATAAAATTGAACGCTGCATTGTGTGTTATATTTTTTGATTGATTATTTTTACGAAACGGAAAATTTAATGACACAAAATTAATTAATATGCCGTGTCCGTTGTAAAGTATAAAAATACTAACAAGCAGTAATAAAATATTCGACAAGCTTGGAAGTCGATACATACAAAATAAATAATAAAGAAACAATAAAGAATTATTATCAGAGGTAGATTTTCCTTTTCAAAGACTGTTTGTCTTTTATTATTATTTGTGAGGAATCCTGCATGCCTGAGAGATATTTCTCGACGGCTTGTAAAGCCAGGTTAGAGGCCCATGGGCGGCCTAATCACTTTGACTCCAGATTAGGCACCAACCACACGAGATTATTTGTCATCAATGAACTTTATTATCCACTCATAAGTGATTACCTATCATGGTGTAACTCATAGCTATCTTATATAGTTTCATAAACGCGACAATGAATTAAATTCTAAGCGTTTACTATTCCATAAAAGCGAAAAGCGCAGAAATATTTCCCTTTGTCATTGTATTAACACAATAAAACGGAAAGTTTAATTTTTTGTTCGGTTTACTTTCACACAAACGTGACTTATAAGATAGCTTTTATTAACTGCGTGTACTGCGTTGATATAAAAACTAGAGGTATTTCTGTACTGACCTGAATTCTTCCTTTCTTATAACCTGAATAACGTCTTCTAAACAAGTACCCATGTTCGCAAAGAAATAAATGATTGAATTTGATTTAAATGATTTCATTTGAAAAGCAAGAGAACCAGGGTTACCGACATAGCCCGAAGAATTGTCAAACTTAAGTCGCAATGGCAGGGCACTTTGCTCGCATAACGGATGGCCGATGGGGCAGAAGAGTCCTGGCGTGGCGACCATGAACCGGGCAACGTTGCGTTGGAAGGCCTCCCACTGGCTGGACCAGGTCATCGGTCCAGCTAGTGGGAGGTGAAGGTTGCGGGGATCCGCTGGATGCGAGACGCACGGGACCGGTTAAGGTGGCGACGCTTGCCCGCCGCTTGCCCTATGTCTAGCAGTGGACGTCTTTTGGCTGAAATAATGATGATGATTATGATTTCATTTGATTTACAGTTCGTACATGACGGAGTATTCAGAAACAAAATGTGTCAAGATATTGTTATTGGTTTAATAACAATATCTTGACACATTTTGTTTAGTAGTAGCAGTAACCATTAGATAAACTCCAGTTAAGAATGCAGGAATAGATATATCTGAAGATGCAATATACTCATGTATATCATCAAATGTGTTCTACACTTAACCAAGTTTCTCATCCACATAAAAGATCCTACACTTATGTGCTCACATAAGTACAAAACTGACATACATCTAATTACAGCAAGGTGCAATCATACTTAACGGTACTACCGGTCATGCCGACTGGAATGCGCGTGCACAGCTCTATAATCGCTCTAATAACCGTGCCCTCTAACGTAAATTATAACCTGTATTATAAAAACAAATGATTGGGAACAGCTATGAGATTTCTCTCCTGGTTATTGATAATGGCAGGAAGTGAGGCCGTGTTTTGTTTTGATTTTGAAGTCGGTTAAAAATATTTCTGAGTGCATAAATGAAGTATGGTTCTAAGACAGTCGCAATAGGTTACTCGTTACTGGTAATACTTTGAGCTTGGCCAAATCAAAAGCTCTGCATTGTATTGAATAACGGGCCGGTGTCCACAACCCCACGTCTAAAGCACATATTTTGCGTACAGGTGGGAAATTAATTCGATCCACCAAAGTTCCCCGAGAAAGGCCAGCAACGCTTTGTGGTACTGACGATCTCGCGTAGAGTAACAAAGCTCTGAAATTCAGCATATTTCAAGAAGCAGAAGTTTTAATCGTGGTTGCAGAAATGCTTTCACGTTTAAAAAGTTGCTGTTTACTGTTAGCCTGTGTCATCCCACTATTGAGCAAAGGCCTTCTACCATGTCCTCCAAATTTGGAATGTGAAGGCTAATGCGAGAAGAAAAAAAAAAGTCACCAGTCAAAAAAAATTTGGTTCTTTTTTATTGTCACTTAGTAACCAACTCTTTTCCCGTATTTATTATTTACACTATACCTATAATTAAAATGCTAAGTGCACGTCTATTTTTTAAGGAAATATGACCGACTGGTCGACACTTGTCGTGACCAGAGGGCTGGCTCTTTCTTTGGGCAAAGAATTAGCATTGCCATTCAACGTGGCAATGCTGCCGGTCTTCTGGGCACATTTCCGGTTAACAGCGATGGGGAGGAGTACTTTGACGCCTAAATGTCCTATTGTCGTCGTTGTATATGTAGGAACTTACTTTCAGTCTTCTTTTTAGCATTATTTTAGTTCTTTTTGTAGTCTGTATATACCTAATGTTTATAATAGATATCCCGCATACATATTCCTCCAAGTTAATCAAGAAAGCGAGCCATATCAGTCACCCATCTAACATGGCAACTACAGGTACTTTCGTGTCCCCTCCGTCAAGCGTGTAACATTTCAAACTCTCGCCTCGGACTGAGAAAAGTTATCACACAACGCTTTTACTTGCTTTCATGTGAAACTCGTGAGACAATGTCTTAACGCGCAAACGTGCGTTAACGCAGATAAACGATGTGTATTTTAAACGAAATTATTGTTGAGTGCCTCGTCGGTCTAGTTGTCGCAAGCGCGACTGCTGAGCATGAGGTCCTGGGTTCGATTCCCAGGTCGGGCAAAGTGTTATTGGATATTTCCATCAGGAATTTCTCAGTAGCAGCCACGGGGTCTGGATTTGTGCCCGGTTGATGGCAATAGGCTCGCTCCCAATTAAACATAACTGGCGAAATGTGGGTATAGGTACTATTAGGTACACGTGGCATACAGGCGTGATGTTATGTGTTATTGTAGGACTAGCTGTGCCTGTGTGGTTTGGTCCGTATGTGTTTTATTTTCTGGGTTATATAGGTCCTAAGGTAAGTAATACATATACACTTAATTATTTATGTTACAACTACAAACAACAATAGTCAAGCAGCGCACAACGAGTGCACTTTCTAGCCTTCCCCAAAATTATTTCATGTTGGTGTTCTGGTTGCTACTCTAAAAATCTATACAGGGTGTAAGCAGACCCTTCGCGAACCCGTCTACCAAGCATTATGTACATCAAACTAAGTAACTTTACGCAAACATTGCTGCTGGGAAACAACTTTTATTTTTTGGGTTGAAAAATCACGTTTTATTGTAGGACTCAATGTAACGCACTCAAAACGTTATGCTGATAGATGGATTGAATAGTACGGGGGTCGCGGAGGTATTTAAAGTAAAAATCTTACAATCAAACACATATTTAAAAAAAAAAAATGTGAAAAAGTTGGAACTTTGACCCCCAATATCAATCTGTGCCACCAATTACGTGTGTAGTTTTTACACGCAATTTTTGCTGTCGCAGCCAAAAATATATGAAATTAGCATAAGCTAATTATGACATAATGTCATAGTCGTAAATTATCCCACGTGAACGTCCTGTATATAGTCTATGACTCTCGGGAATAATGAAGCTTCCCAAGTGAAGGAATTACCTCTTTATATTATATGCAAGCAGACTGCTCACTTGCAGCCGCCGGTGTGTAGGTATCATAATAAGTGAATGTAACTTACCCATTACTGCAAAATATGAAAGAAAGTAGCCTGTCTGTCTGTCCCGATAACCTTACCTAACCTCTTGATCTCGAAAACCGCTGAGTTCGTTTCAATGGAGTTTCAGATGTGCTTTTGAGCTTGTGTAAATGTGTAATTTTGTGGTCAAGCAAACATTCACACAGACTAAAAAAGAGGGATTATCATTGTTACCGCAAATATATTTGATTTCGCAAGTAAAACTCAATTTTCGACCGATTTTACCGCCTTCGGGCATTAATGCTTTAATGCACAAGGAAAACCACAGTAAAAAGAAAACCAACTAAACCACGTTCTTTTCCTTTCCTCGTGATTAGATTTTCTTGAACTTGACCTATTTTACTTCACAACATTACTGTAAACCTTCTCATTACGCTGAGCCTCTAGTAGATGTGATTCTAAAATGTTCTAAGAAAGAATACAATTCAATTACAGATGCATATATAGGCCTTTTTATATTTACTCTTTTGTAAATAGAGTTTGTTGAGACTAGATATGTGGCTATGTCAGTTTTAAATCGATTCGTATTTGGAAAGCACGTTAAGCCGTTGGTTCCGCTGGCCATTTGTAGATCTTTGACAGTCGTTACAAGTAGTTAGTGGCTCGAAAGTCTGACGACCAGTCTTACCAAGGGGTAACGTCCACGTAGAATACTGGTATTCAGCTGAGTCCGGTACGACTGGAAGCCGACCCCAACAAATTTGGGAAAAGGCTAGGCAGAATATGAGATCAGTTCGTATTTCTACAACGACAGGATACACCGTCGACGCGGTGGAAGTGGCGAAGTTCTGGGCTAACAAAATATAAAAATTGTCGTGCCAGCGACACGAAGAAGAAGAACGACAGGATTGAAATAATTATTTTGCTTTTTGGTTTTTATGTTGAATGAATGTTATTTTTTCTAGCCCTTCTGCAACACTGAGGTACTAAGTTTTAGTAGAAACGGAAACATAATTTTAAACGATATCTAATGTCTACTTCAAAACCGAAATGAAAAAACAAATCACGATCGCTACAGGATACAATTATGTATAAAAAGCTAATAAAAGTGCCTTTTAAATAATAACAGTTATGTGACGTAAATCACAATGTCGCCAGCAATAATAATGCCAATCTCAACATTAACACATTAGATGAAATCAAGATATTTTATAACGATACAGCAAGTTCATCCAGTATTCTAATATGTGTTCCAAAATTCTATGTAACAGTACCTTACAGTTATATACTAAACACGTTATTAGGAAATTAATTAAAACTGTTATCTAAAAGAAACCAGTTTAAAAATTACGTTATGTTAAGTAAAAAGTTCGTTGACTTTTGGCAATGTGGTAAAGAAATACAGGCTAGTTTAGTATATATTTAGTATCTTTGAAATTATTTACGACGTCAATCGATTAACCGTTAAAAATGTCCTAAATGTAACAAATTCTGGGACTACCGCATCTAAAATTTCCGGCTCTATTGAGCATATCACACTGTAGGTTACAGAAGGTGAAATGTAAACTAAATATTTTATGTTATGTTAAAAGAAACCAGCCTTAGCATGATGTAGCAAATAAGACAACAACCTGAATATAAACCATGACGTGGTATTCCCACATCGCAGAAAAAGAATACTTTTAAGACACCCTAAACGATGATCTAGCGATAGAAATTCTAATAGAATAGAATCATTTATAATTTCTTTTTCTTTTTTTTTCTAATTATGAATGCCACGACATTGAATAAATCTAGATTACTTATAATACAAATATAATAGCAATCTGACAAACTTTAATTAGACTCTGCGTTCAATTACCTTCAGAAATTGCTACCAGTGATGCAAGCGGAGCAAATACTGCAGTTTCATAATGCGTACAGGCATTAGAGAAAGAGCTTGGCTTGTTGTGGTTTCCGAGATAATTTGATTAAACGTAAGTATAATGCAGGATGTACAACAAAGCTCCCTGTATACGCGATATGACGACCACGTATGAATAAAAAACGAAGATTAAAACAAGGTTAACAAGCTTTTGTATTAGTTTAATTTTTATTGCTATTCAAAGCATTATTCCAATTATATTTAGCACCTTCTACAATAACAGGAGACAACACAAATGAAAGCTTTGCTTATTACAAAATAATAATTTATTCGTGTTAGAGTAGATCAAACTGTAAGCACCCTTGTCTCCTACACAATTCTCCCCATCATTATCAACAAAATGTATTCATTTATTCAAGTGTTCGCCGTCAGAAGTTGTTAAAGAGATCAACTTGTAATATCTTAAGAAATTCTTATGTTTTCCCGGTAAACTTGAAATTATATTCACACTCAAAGGAACTTCTCTTTTAAATTCTGAACGTTTAAACTCACCTTTGATGCTATTTCCAGCGCCTCGCACCTTAACTCCGAGAGTGTTCCTCCTTCAATAACTCACAAACTTCCACTTTACGCCTCAGGCACGATAAAAAATCACCACGTCGATATGAAAACATGAAATTTTCATAATTCGCAACATTTCACAAATCACATTGAACTCGCGGAGAGTTGAGAGCTTGTAAAAGGCTGTATTGATAAAAGTTCTGTCACACGCTTCTGCGTACCGTAATGTGTCACATTAAAAGTTGTCGGCGCAAACTTGTGCTCGTTTGCAGACTTGTCACGAGGATCAGGTACTTCGCGGTCAGATTGTTCGTTATTTGTCAATATTCGATTAAAACTTGAGTGTTGGCTGCGAGGGAGTGTGCGCGGGCGCAATGACGCGTGCAAGCAGTCGCGGAGGAGGGCACAGACCTCGAGCGTGTGGCGGCGCAGGCGCCGACTGCTGAGACACGAGTACCGTTGCTCCGAGAGTGGGAGCGAGGTCGGACAAGCCGGCAGGCTTTGACATTTCTAAGTTATTTGGTTACTTCATATCGATGCCATGACTCGCTTTTGTTATTGTTGCTGCTCTGGCACAAATCCACACTGCTATTTAGCCGGAATTGTAGCAGTTGATTACCTTGATGGGTTGTTTAACGATGCAAAACATCGAGTGAGAGGTTTCATTCATATGTAATTAATAGAAGTGCAAGAATTTCATGCTATCTTGTTCAGAGAACAAGTCTTTTTGGGGGTCACGGTGACGTTTACGAGCTTTTAGAGTATAAGCTAAGTGCTTACTGTATCATCTATCAAAGCACTCGTGGTTAACTTATCGCCTACAAAGCTAATTTTGTACAGCATTTTATTCGGAACAGAGGCATGCTCTCCACTTATCTAACTTGACACGCGATAAATATTTTTACAATAGGCAATCTACAAACATAAAACGACAAATTATTCAGTTTACGATCGCAATAAAGTAGCTCCGGCTAACTAAAGCTGTTCATGCTATATTACGAGCTCTTGGAGCTATAAATCTCATAATCACATGTCTAATGTCGTGACAAGACTTGGGTTATCTCGTGACGTTAGGCGTGGTATCTCGTATGAAATCATGTACTAGATCTTGACATGGACCCTGCCAGCTTCAAGATCTATTTGCATACTTGGATCTAAGAAAGTTACCTGACTGGTCCTACCTGATTCTGCGATAGTTGTGAAGGGTTCACTACCTACGACGTAATTTTTGCTTTAGAAGTCACATTTGCAGTTGCTTTTTGTGATAGAGTTTTTCTTTGACCTTTCATTTTTATTATGGGTCCAGGAAAGACTCCTTTAAGCACACTCTAGAAAAATAGCATTATTAATAGTTTTGATATTCATCAAATGGCAAAAAAAAAAACAAGATTGTAAATAAAAAACATAATTTAGCTACCCTGAAAAAGAGAATTTGACAAAGTATAAAGTATCTTATTTGACGGAATCCCCAAGTTGTCCCAATTTATCTGCCTAGATTGGAATTTATTTATTTTTGTGGAATTTGGAAATAAACTTATCTTCTAAGTGAGGTAAATTAAGTTAGATCATTTGAAAGGTATTTTTCTTAACTATCAAGTAGATATTATAGGTCAGTAGTTTGGGAGACGGTGCATTTTGAAGTCCCGGCTTTCGAAGAAGTTGATGTAACAAAAGTTCTGACATGAAACACTACCATACATGACAAACGACGAAGACGTAGCCACAATCCGAACCAACAACAGTTTGTTTTTCCGTTACATTTTCCACAGACAATTTTACAAATGATGGGTGTTTTTGTAAAATAGCAATATCATTCAATCTCAAAAAAAAATAATGTTTGCTGTAAGAAAACCCAATTCTGGGTTAAGCTGGCCATTTGTACATACCTAAGCAATATTATTGCCATTTTATTTTTACTTTGTGTCTAATAAAGAAAAGGAAATAAGAAACCATGCTGAACTATAATTTTGGTTAATGCTTTTTATTTAAAAATCCAGCCAGTTTACGAAATCTGAACTGATTGCGTCGTCCATTCCATTTGGAGAAAAACAAAAACCTTTCTCGCTACTTCCTTCACATATAAATAAAATAAATACGCTTAATAAAACAGGAAATTCGTTTAGCTAAAGTTAAATCTGTTTTATCCGAACTGTATTGGTGGCATTAGAGAAGATTTGCGAGAAACGTGCTACCCAATCCCGCTATAGTTAGTTAAATATGTTCTTACGTTATTTTATAAACTCTCAGAGTAGCATCATCATAATTTTGCCCTTATCCTAATTTATGCGCATTCGGCGCAGCAAGTCCTCTTCGACACTTTTTTTTATAATCAGCAGCCATCTCAGTGCTTACTTCTTTTCTAGCTTTATTGCAGTAACATAGGTAATGCTTAAGTACTAAATATTCAACAGGCTGGACGCTACTGAAGCCAGACTCCTGGCTAAATTCTGGGCGGAAACAGTTTAGATTGCCATCGACACGCTTCTGCACAATCTACCTATCCCTCTTTCTTTTTGGTTTAACTCTCTTCATTCCTCCATATCACATAATCATGCCAGAGCTGGACATTTTCTGCCACGGGTCACACGGGCCACTACTCATAAAATTGGCGTTCTCCCGTTAGAAAATGTACAAGAGAGATTAAAGAAAATAGTCACCATTTAAATAAGACTTCACGGATTTTCATTTCCTTGACACGATGTTTATTTATTTCTCTATACGGATAATGAATCAAGATAAAGTTCCTAAAAATTGGTCGTACCCAGTAATTCATCTGTCGCATAGGTAGCTAGGTACTTTTTAACAATTTTTAAATAATCTTTGAAAATTTATTTTGGAAGATTATTTATTTAATGAGAGTTCACTCATGGCTACATAACTACATGTCTAAATATTGGGTTCTAAACGCGACCAAATACAACTTGACTGGCCCCATACTTTCTGCCACTTGAGTTTACCTGCAGTTCTAGCCAATGTCCTAAGTGAAAAAATGCTATAGAAATTATATTCCAAAAAACTATTTCAACGTGTTTCAAAGTTCGTCTTGTTTATTGTGCCTTGATTCGTTCATGTCCATGATGGATCTATTCGACACGTGTCTCCGCACCTTCGCATTTATTTTTTAATAGTGTTGACGCCATTTTTTTCTTTTTTAGAAACCCAGTAGGTCTAAGATTGATGGTACATTGTGGATTTGATTGATGAAACACCAAAGAAGAAAACTATATTTTATGGATTATTAATGAATGGATAGGTTCATGAATCTGTAACGAGGTAGGTTCATAATGAAGTACGTAATTTCGTGTCTACGTGATTTTAAATGACGTTAATGAACGTTTTTCAGTTCAGTCTGTCAGTGAAACACGCAGAAAATTAATCTTTTATGATGACTATCTTAATTAAAATTCTTTCTTATTTAACAATTTGCCAAAAGAAAATCAACTAACCAAACCTTTCCAAAGTGTTATCTACCACCTTAAGAGTTAATAGTTCACTAACCACAACTTATTCGTTCGCACACCACGAAATAATCAGACTGCGAACTAACGAGTTAATGTATAAAAAGATGGTTAGGTCCGCAAACTAGTATTATAAAAATATCTTGCGAGTGTAAGCCGGTAATGGTCGAGGAGGCTACGCTTTCGCGGTTTTTAATATTTCTTTCACGCGTGGCTAAGGAAGTCGGCACAGTGAGCTCGGCACGACACGACATGGCAAAATGAAAGATTTCACGCGACAAATGTTTTACGACACTTCCCTTTCAGTGTTCTCTTTATGCAACTTGAAAAGGTTTTATGTAAAGAATGAAAGAGATAGAAATTGTTATCTAATGTATGATTGAACAGCACATTGGGATGAACCTCATCATTCTCTATGAATAAGATAAAGTTTTATGTTGAGGATTTCAACGTGCTCACGACAGCTGTTCTCGCTAAGATTCGGTGCCTATTTTCCGAAAAATGCTTCGATTATTCTAAAGTGAAACAAGAACGGACTGACATCTACTTTAGGATTAAAGACAGAAAATAGGAAAGATATACAAAGCTAAGATGTTATATGTAAGAACCACCATACAGTGCGAAAGAGATAGCCAGTGTCGTTCATTATGGATGCAAATTCCTTCCACTACTTAATAGTCCACGGGTGGACGAGAGGCGGCGTGAGAAAATGGTGGCTCGCAGTCAGCCATGCGAAAATGTGGCGGCAACTCGAGAACTAACATGTCAGTGTCAACGCCTCGCCTCTCACGGAGAAATGTATGAATCCCTAATGCAAAATGCATGTTATTTTACTGAATAATTCTGAAAAATATATGTGGCTGAAGAACTTTTTAGATATTTATGTGCTTATGTTTGTTTTTATTAAATAGAAACTGCAATTTAACTACATACTTGATTATCTGCCAAGTAGATAACATTATAATATGCAAAACCCCAAAAAAGCTGAAACAGTCCATAGATTTCTACAGTTAAAGGGATTATTGATGACCTATAAGCAAGCATCTTAATTGTCTAAACCACCTACATACTTTTACATCGCAAAGAATGACAATTTGCATTTTATTTTAATAACAAACAAGCCGTAACACTTGTAGCAGCTGTGGAATCCCTCTAATAAGCCCAGAGAATTCTATCTATTTCATTTTCTGCCGCCAAGCGTATCTGAGCAAGCAAGATGGCGAATAAATATTATTAGAATAAAATTAAATAGTACTGACTAAAATAATTACTAGTTTATTAATTATTATTATATAATTATTAATTACTATATTACTATCATATTTTTAATCCTATAGAATTTTTCATGAGGTTTGTTTCCGTGTAAAATTATTTCTTTAAGGCTCTCCGTCACCTGGGAGCTTCCGCCGTACAAAATCGAATCTTGGATTGTTACATTATGAGCGAATGCTCGCAGTGAGGGAGCACCGTTATAAGCTTCGGTATCAGCAGTTGCTCTTACCTAAATATGTATTGGCTGATTTCCGATATTCGGAGCTTTAGGTTTTTCAAAAGCTTTTGGTCGATTAAGTTATCATCCCACATGACAAGAACATCGTGAAAGCTGAAAAGGAGAAACAAAAATATTTTGACTTAGTGCCCAAGGCTGTCGACATGTGAGCTGGACTATCAATGTGCCGATTGTCGTAACGGCCAATGGCGTGATGGCCATAAGTCTCGATAAACATCTTTCGAGGCTCTCTTTAGGCGGTTGGATCAAGGACCTGATTTAGAAGGCAGTAGGAACTCCTCAATACGGCTCGCACTATGCGGAGGTTCCTGTCTCTGGAGCCCTAACCTCCTGTAGCTTGGACCATGCTCCCGGCACCGGCCGCTAACATCACATTCGTGATTATCCCTTATATTATGAACATTTAGAACTACAAACATTTATTATAACTATCATATGATATGCTAGAAAGGCGCTTCTTTTCATAAACAAAGTTTACATACTAATCATTATACTGTCTAGTATACCTAGTACTACTATATTTTAGAAATGCGGAGTATGAGTATGCACTTATATTACCGAATAGAATCGCACTTAGTGCTCATTTACGGAGACGCGGCGCGTCGTCCGGCGCATCTTGCGGCGCGTTGCGTGCAGCAGCCCGCGTTATGGCACGCCCAAACACAACGGGCAACGCTGTAGCGAACGCGGCGTTGCAGGAAGGAATACCTACGTGCAGCGCAACTTGCACAAAAAGCTTGTCGATTTATTGTAAAAAACGATCTTTGGTTCGAATCAAATCTAACATACTATCAAGTTCTATAATGGCGTAGCGGCGGGCATGCCACATTTCGTATTTGCGCATGCACCGTCGCGTTGAACGCAGCGTGCAACGCGGCGAGTGGCATCTGCGTGCAACGCTGCATTTCAAGCAAACGCGCGTAAAATCGCTTCTCCGTAAACACTCTCATACATTTCCATAATCATAAATCTTTATTTTTCTCGACATCAGAAATTACAGGCACTTGTACATGGCACAATCATAAATAGAGAAAGGTGTCAGGAGTAGGAAGGTCCTGAGTTACAAATCACCTCTCTGGCTTAAATATAACACTTTACTTAAAGCTACATTTATTGTCAAGATATTAAAGATTAAATTGGGAGTTGGTAAACAAGAACTTAAAATTAATTATTTAAAGACTTTTTTATACTTAAGTAAAACAAAATATGAAATTGGCATAAAAACATAGACTTACTGAAACCTTATTTATGACATATTTGCTAAAAGTTCAAAAGTAAAAAAAAAAAACGTAAGAAACAAAAACAAAAAAAAATATAAAATATGCAAACATAAAAAATATGGATTGTACAAAAAAGTGGGTTAGGATGTTTATGAGAGTATCACTTACGGTGATAAAAGTGCATTGATGCCATGCGTGAGTAGATTGTGTGAGTAAATGTGTGTGTGCAAATGTGAGAGTGTAAATGTTTGTGTATTTAGGTGTGAGTGTTACTCGTAAGACACAGGTTTAAGTAACTTTTCTGTGGAAGCGTAGTCGAGACATAATAGCCAGGTGCACAATTTTCTTTTACAGCTTTATGTGTGTAAATAGATAATTCAAAAAAAGGATGATTAGACAAACATTTGCTGATCTTCTATTTTGTTGAGTAAGGAAATCCTGATTTTTGGGTAGTTCAGAGTGTTTTTTTAATACAGTCATGAGTTTGAACAACTGCCGGACCGTTAGAACTTTGCAGTATTGGTAGAGATCGAAGGTTGGATAGCATATTGGGAAAAAAAGCTGACTTTTAATATAGCTCTTTGAGTTCTCTCTAAATTAATTTTATACGATTTAGAAGTACCGCCCCAGGTGGTGATATAGTAGGCTAGCAAAGACTGGCATAATGCATCATCATCATCATCATTTCAGCAGAAAGACGTTCACTGCTGGACATAGGCCTCCCCCAAGTGTCGCCAACCTGACCGGCCCCGTGCGACTCGCATCCAGCTGATCCCCGCAACCTTCACCAGGCCATCGGTCCACCTAGTGGGAGGCCTTCCAACGCAACGTCTTCCGGTTCGCGGTCGCCACTCCAGAACTTTTCGGCCGCATCGGCCATCCGTTCTGCGAGCAATGTGCCCTGCCCACTGCCACTTCAGTTTGGCAATTCTTCGGGCTACGTCGGTAACCTTGGTTCTCTTGCGGATGTCTTAATTTCTGCAAGGAAACTCCGAGCATAGCCCTCTCCATTGCCCTTTGGGTGCCTTTAAGCCTTCGAATGAGGCCACCAGGTGATGTGAGCGACCACGTTTCGGTCCCGTATGTAATCACTGGCAACACACACTGGTCATAGACTTTCGTCTTGAGACACTGCGGTAAGTTGGACTAGAAGATACCGCACAGCTTCCCAAACGTTGCCCAGCCGAGTCGGATTCGATGGTTGACCTCTTTCTCGAAGTTAGACCTACCTAGCTGGACCGTTTGTCCCGGGTAGACATAATCGTCTACAACTTCGAGTATAGAGTCTCCGATCTTGATAGGAGTGGGTGTTACATGGGCATTATACATAACCTTAGTTTTGTCCATGTTCATTTTAAGATGCAGACAGCATCGAATACCTAAACACTATCATCAGCAAAAGTGATGATCTTTCCGTTTTGTAGCTTAATATTACATAAATCATTTATAAAAACTAAGAATAACGTTGGGCATAAAGATGCTGCCCTAGGGAACGCCGTACTGATTAGGTAATTCGTCACTGATGCAATTATCTATTTTAGCAATTTGAGTTCGGTCGGACAAGTAGTCTGTAAAAAGTTGAAGTGACCGACTTCTCAGACCCATATTTTCTATTTTTTAAATTAAAATGGGAACATATACTATGTTAAATGCTTTAGCTAAACCGAGGTAAATGGCTAAGCACTTTTTTTACTATCTAGTTTATTGACCAAGTGAACAATTAGGTCATGGACGGCTTCAGCTGTAGACCTACCAGACCGAAATGTTTGAATTTAAAGCAGGCCGCGCCACAAACACGCCGCGCGACGCGCCTCTTGTCCGTAAATGAGCCCTTAGACCGAGCTATCATCTTTCCTAAGGTAGGTTCGTGCTCATGTGTGTAACTAATGTGTAATTATACTTTTGTTGTTAATTTTGACAATATGGTAATACAAAAAAATGCTGAATTGTTGCTTTTGTTATTTTTGGATGAATCTTAAATCTCTACCACATTTCTGAACGTATTCTCTAACGTCAATGTCATTGTCAAATAAAGCAACGCAGCTCCATTCCAGAGCTGTTTACTCCAGTTTTATAGCACAATGATTTTAGTAGGAGAGATGTGAAGATCAGAATTTTGGTTGAAGAAAAAGAGTTCGACGAACAGAAAGGTTCAATTTATATCACTATGAAATCCAAACGTCAATATGTCTCTGCATCTTGTTCGAAAAACTGATTCATAATAATTATTTTCTAAATAAAAATATTGTTTTATAACTTACAGCAAAACTAGATTAAAAATCAACTGTTGGTTAAGATTTAGCTTTGAAGTGAGATTTGAGGATAATAAAACACGTACTGCAAATATGCAAAACAATCATTGATATGATTTGTTGAAAAAACAACAGGAAAATTACAATCAAATAAATCTCTTATCAACAGTGTTCTCTAAATTGTTTCAGTGTAATTAATATCACAAAATGTCGGCGTTACTAACTGCAGACTGGTTTCAGTTAGACTCCTATTACAGGTATGTTATTACTTAATTTTATAAAAGTGGTTTCCATAAAACAATAGCTGTCATGACCATTTTATGTTCTCTGTATGTAACTGATAGCACTATTTCCTTCCTGCACCCTTTGTCAATACATAGAATCGTTCCTGAAAGGTCGAAACCTAAACTTGAAACTATTAGGAAGTTTGCATTCTGATTTCAGGAAGTTTGACCTGTATACCATGAACTGGTTAATGGATGAGGGGCTGGACAACATGATAGTCAGTGGGGCTCAATATGGGGGACCCATCGCTGTAGTGAGAGACCGCAAACAGTTAGTACGCATCATGGGCACCGCCAAACCTGTGATCACACTCTTTAATGGAGTTGGAACTATTATTGCAAAGATTTTGGTATGTTTCTTGTACAAATAAAAATGATAGTAGTGAAGAAAGTTATATCTAGCTTTATTAAAAAATGTAGAATTAGTGATTGGTTGGTTTATCTGAAATCTAAGGGAGTTAACGATCTCAGCAAACAGGAAAACTGTGAAATAGTGAGAGGGTATCTGCATTATATTCAATTCAAGAGGTTGTTCTTTATAACATTACATTACACCTGTAATCCGTGAAGGATTAACCAGAGGTGTACCTAAATAGTACACCCACTCATTTCGCCAGTAATCTTAAAGCCCCATGCAAAAGGGGCGAGCCTATTGCCATCAACCAGGTACAGATCCAGAACCCGAGGCTGCTACTGAGAAATTCCTGATGGAAAAACCTAATAGCACTGCCCAACCTGGGAATTGAAACCCAGGACCTCTTGCTCAGACTTGTGACCACTAGACCCACGAGGCAGTCAGAGTTTTTCTTTACTATAAAAGAATTATCATTAACCATCACATTGTACACACGGCTACACATCAAGCTATTCGTTTCCAGTATTAGCTGACCTTGCATTGTACGGAAATCATATACAATGCGAGATCAGCATAAACTGGAAATGTATAGCTTGATGTGTAGCCGTGTGTACAAGTATGCATGCTGAGTTGCTGACTGCAAGAATTATTCAGAAACCCAATAACATAGTCCTAACACTATATTTTGTAGACTGTCATAAATTCACATTGTATGTAAAATATGCATTTTTGATTACCAAATCTTTTACTTCTGCATATTTCAGTGGAACAGTGGAGAACTAGTCCACATGGGCTGGTCAGATGGTGAGCAACTGTTGTGTGTTCAAGAGAGTGGGGATGTTTTAGTCTATGACATGTTCGGAGCCTACCAGAGGACCTTCAATATGGGGCAAGAAGTCAGGGATACCAAGGTAGGTGATATTTTACTACATCAATATTATTACATACAATATTCTGTCTCTCAAGTGGTTAAATATAAATGTTTTTTTAATTTATCACAAAAAAATCTCTGTGATGCTTCCATTCCATCAAGCAGTTTTAAAATAAAGTGAATAGAAAAACATGTTATTTGTCACAAGTAGACATTATACAAAAATTGTTTCTTTGTAAAAATGTCTACAACACACAGCCCATAATATTCTTGTGTGTATTTCCAGGTGTGCAAAGCCCAGCTGTTTCCCAGCCCTCATGGGATAGGCCTGGCAGTTATCACCACCACCAACCGCATGTTCCTACTCAGTAATGTCTCTGAACCAAAAGTGAGATCTGTTCCTGATTTACCAAGTAAGTATTTTCTATCTCAATAATTTTGTTGTATCTGACAATGGCACAAACAAAATAATATGCAAACATATGCATTTGTATATTGTAAACAGGCTAAGTTTAACGAAAATAATGTTCATATTATTATATTATTAATATAAATTACAAAAAACGTACGTAATGCAAAAAGCCATCGTCACGCGGTGTTCCCAGGCGGTCACCCATCCAAGTACTGACCGCGTCCGATGTTGCTTAACTTCGGTGATCGGACGAGAACCGGTGTATTCAACGTAGTATGGACGTTGGCGAAAGCTATATCAAAATTATCTAACTGTATCCGTAGACATTATGTGACGTCACATAAATCTTGCATGGTGATATTACAACAGTATGCATAGAAACACAATCCTTCTACTTCGTGGGAAATATTATGTTGGTTATTATTCCCTAGCAGGTTTTATTACTTTATTTATTGGGGAAAACACAGTTACCACACCACATTACCACATAAAAAAAAAACAATAAAAATTACAGATATGAATTTTGCGGTTTTGTATCCTTTAAACTCAAAAAATAAATGGTTACTTTTTCAAGCATATTTTGTAGTTTAATTAATTATTCCCACGATAAAAAATCTTTTATAAAATATTTAAATAATACCAGCTTATTACTGTCCCACTGCTGGACAAAGGCCTCTTCTCAACAGAGAAGGCAGAAACTGCAAAAAGCCAACGTCACGCGGTGTTCCCAGGCGGTCACCCATCCAAGTACTGACCGCGCCCGATGTTGCTTAACTTCGGTGATCGGACGAGAACCGGTGTATTCAACGTAGTATGGACGTTGGCAAGAATTGTTGCAAAATTAACAAACTGTATCTATGAACAAGCAGTGACGTCAATAATTGAAAATAGGCGATACAGAAGGCTAAGCGGGTGTTCACATGGCGCTGTCCGGCACGACATTTTACAGTTTAAAGTTGGGATCACACGTCAAAAGCCTAGTATTCATTCGGTTAAAAACAAATGAATGTAGTACTGCCATGTGATCTTAAAATTATGCTGCAAAATATCGTACAGATCAACGCCGTGTAAACGGGGCCTAACAATATTAAAAAACATCAAACACTGTGTTTCCCGAAGGGGCAGGCAACTGTAGGATTTGATTTGTTTGGTGACTTTCTAGTCTATGTTCACCTCGCAAATTCCTCATGAATAAACAATCAAACACAAAACAACACAAACATAACAAAACATAACAACGCAACATCACAAACATCGTAAACATCTAATTTTAATAGATGTTTTGTCAAATTGTCTCCTCATTTTAGTACAATCTTTAGGGATTGATAAAATAAACAGCCTATGTTTGAATTCCAGGACCAAATGACCCAATATCATGTTGGTGCGTCATCAGTTCTGGGTTCCTTGTGTGCAGGGACAAGGAAATCTACAAGTGTCAACTAGGCGAAACCAGAGCTGTGCTTATGGTAAATATGATTAATTACTTTGCCCGCGGTTTCGCTCGCGTTAATTTAGAATTTGACAATCAATTCGGGTTGTACTCTGCTTATAATATAATTCAATCATGATTCGAAATACTCGTCTATTATCATAATAACGTTATTGGTGTTTTCCTCGGGAACATTACTTTTTTTCGGGTGAAAGGTACTCCATGTCAGTTCATGTACACCTGGCAACGTATATGCAAAATTTCATGATGATCGGTTCAGTGGTTTAGACGTGAAAAGGTAACAAACAAATTTACTTTCGCATTTATAATATTAGTTAGGATTTAATCCACTGTCGATATCGTCAACCCAACGCGCTTTAAGACGGCCCCGGTTTCTTTGGCGCAACCTTGACCACCATTCGGTCACAACTTTCTCCATCAGCCATCTCCGCGTCTCCCACTTATTGAATACTTGTTTAAATTTATTATAGTGTTTCATTGTCATCCTCCTCCTGACTTATCCCAATTTATTTAGGGTCGGCGCATCATGTCTTCGTCTTCTATACTTCTCTATTACTTCATTTCAGTAGACACCTCCTTTCTAGCCATATCATCTTTCACACAGTCCATCCATCGTTTATTTGGTCTTCCTGTACTCTTACAGCCATCTACATTCATACTTATCATTTTCCTCATTCCTCCGCGTCACATGTCTACGTACTCGTATATCACGATAACCAATTACCACACAACTTTTAAGTCACCGGCGCCACTTTCAGACTCCCTCTTATGTACTCATTCTTTATTTTATCCACTCGCGTTACACCACACATCCCCCTTAGCATTCTCATCTCCGCCACATGCAATTGCCTTTCATTCATCCCTTTTGTGCTGATTTTGATCAATACAAGACATGTTTCATTGCATGAAAAAATAATTGCCGTTGAACCGATGACTGTTGGGTTTGAGTTGAGATCGCGAATCGGCTAACGTAAGGTAGAAAGGGCCCTCATTCTACGGGAAACGACGATCTTCGCAGGGTGGCTGGTAGCAATTGGATGTGAGTGTCGAGAATGGATCTGAGTGGTGTGTGGCCGAAGAGGCCTATGTCCAACAGAATTATGTATCCAGCAGAATTATGCATCTTCTTAGCGTGTCGATGACAATTTAAGTAAAGTCAACCCAAAATTTGGCGACGACTTTGGTACTGTCAGTGGCGTAAGCGTGATGTGCAAGCAACAAGACAGGCACGGCACGGTATCAAGTTTTTAATCGTTTGTGGGGCAACACCACATTTAAACTCCAGGGCAGAGTCATCGACAAATCACCCACCCTTCATCGACCTGAACAGTTTTCCTTGATGAATGCTCAGCATATAAGTGCAAGGCGCAATTTGGGAGAGGCCTTCAGCTGTGGACTTTGATAAGCCGAATTAATTAAATTTAACATTATTTTTAACTATATTTATACTATTATTCATGCTAGACGTTACCAACTAACGTAGTGGGCGTAACCATTGATTATGTTATAAAAATTGTTTTAGTTGCTTTACTAAATACAATGTTATCACATTGACACACATACAGTTGAGTAATTTCATTCATGCTATCGCCAACGTCCATACTACGTTGAATACACCGGTTCTCGTCCGATCACCGAAGTTAAGCAACATCGGGCGCGTTCAGTACTTGGATGGGTGACCGCCTGGGAACACCGCGTGACGTTGGCTTTTTGCAGTTTCTGCCTTCTCTGTTGAGAAGAAGCCTTTGTCCAGCAGTGGGACAGTAATAAGCTGGTATTATTTAAATATTTTAAATATATCGTTTTTTATTATATTATAATATTTTTTATTGTGGGAATAATTAATTGAACTGGGTCGTTCTTCTTTTTAACCTACAATTTGATCAAACATTAGCTCAATTTCGAAAAAAAAAATACAGAGCTTCCTCGTCAGTATATATATATATTCTGATAGCAGAATTTCTATACTATTGGAAAAAGTAGTTGGCCGAGAAGTTTACAGATTTTTGTACGATTTTCCAGACCTGAAAGACGGATTCGACAAAAAAATATACACCTCCGTCACGAAATCTTTTATTTTATTCTATCGGATACTCTTCGTCAAATAACTTTTACTTTTGTAATACATTAATTAACTAAAGGAACTTTTAGAAAACATATAAAAATAATACATTTGAACTTATGAAATATATTTTATTCATGATCTTATACAACTCTGTCACATTCTCTGCTAAAATAAAGTATGTTTTTGCTATAAATCAATTTTTACTATCATTTACAAATAAATACGAATATCACAGACGGCAATATCATCAGTTATTATAAATATACATATTCCAATGTTGCACTGGTTATAACAAAATATAAAAACGACCAAAACAATTTTCCTGCCAGGAGACAACATCGTGACAGAGTAGTAACTTATGTGACAGAGTTGTTATTCTAGGGGATACCAGGCTGCGTTTTGGAATAAAACAGATTTATTTTTCTAGAATCATTTATTTTGTTATAAATCTTTATCAGTCTTCAACATTGTCATAAAATAACTTGAGATCGAACTTAGATAATTAATAAAATCACATTTGAGAACCTTTAGAATAAGAGATTCATATTTTAGTAAATTTAATTACTGAGTAGTCATCACTCGTCTTAGTAAATAAAAAAATTAGTCTAACTTGACAACAAATTAAAATTCCCAAAAACATAAAATAAAATAATCATCATTAACAATAGCACAAACTAGCAAGACAATATTTCAATTTATAAGCCACTGATTGAAAATCTTATTTTTCGAATACTGACAGTGGCTCTTTGAACTGGAAATATTGTCTCTTTCCCTTTTTAATAACATTCGGAGCCGGTAAGACTTTAATCAAATCATCAAAAGGAACATCCGATACGTCATTCTCCACCAACTTAAACAGTCTTCCACTATCATCGACTGTTTTTAGGAACATTACCAAGACATCGCCTTCTTCATCGACGGTACTTTTTGCTACGCCAGCGTAAGTATATTGGATTTTTCTCTCGCTTCGTACTTTAACCAATACGTGTACTCCATCTTTTATATTCATTGGATGAATGTCTTCAGGCTGGAGTGTTTGGTAAGAAGTACCGCAGACGGCAGTTTGATCAGTTGGATTTTTCGTTTTAAGCGTGGCTAAAGGCTGATCTTCATCGGATGATTCATCTGGGCTATACACAGTATCGTAAAAACTTTTTCGGGGCATCCCAATTGTGTTCGTAATATCAGCGAGCGTGAAATCCTCCACATCATGAATTACGTCGTCTTCTTTTTCGTTAGATAAGAACTCGTCCACAGTATTATGTTGTTGTTGGGTTTCAGGCAGAGGCCGATAAGTTTTAGGAACGTAGCAAGAACAGAATTGTTCACAAAAACAACTTAATACCCTATGGTTTAAGATTCCACGAGTTTCCGTGAACATTTGGTGGACTTGCATGGTTCCTTTCAGGGGCACAATGTTACTTGGAATCGTTGCTGCTACCTTTTCTACGTCTTCGTCTGTCACCATAAACAGTTTAATTTTGTTGGCACCTTGAAGTGCTGAGAAGAATTGGAACACATCTGCTATATCTTTTCCTCTAGCTACTATGGCATCAGCTTGGCGTTTCATTGTCCCTCCAACACCATCAGCAGCTCCTTTTCCATGTCCTGATTCAAAGAAGTTCCAGGATATTTTGCGAAACCCGTATTCTTCGAAAAACCTGTTTGCCATTAGGTAAAAGTTTATCTTTTGCTTGTACTGGGTTGCAGGTCCATCAGAGAAGAAGTGAACAGTTGTTACAGCAGAGTGTTTTTCTTTTAATTCCGACAGAATTGGATGAAGGTGCGCCCAAATCGCAGAAGGTCCATGGTTCTGATTGGATGACACTGTACAATATGAAGTTACTTGTTTTTTCTGGGCTTCTGCTGAAAAATGGTACATCACTGCTGTGTGTAGGGTGATTTGGTTACGAGAACCACCGAAATGGTGGGACTGGACTTCAGAGTGATACTTGCAGGCATAATTCTCACTGAAATCTATATGTAATGCTACTTCACTTTCTGTCAGCCCGTCAATGCACTGTCGGTAAGCTTTGTATTGGTGTCTGATATTGTGGATGTGCGTTTTAAAGTTTTGCAGCTCGCTCTCAAATTTATAGATCACTTCTTCAATTGTGAGCTTTTCAGTAACTGGGACATTTTTTGTAATCTTTACCTTTTTCTCTGCCTTTTCTACAAATTCACTTTTCCTTATCCACTGTCGTAAGTCTACAATCTCTGTTTGGTTACTTTTATCATAATCTATGCACCGGTTCTTGCACTCCGAACAAACTCCTTTCATACAGGATACCGAATCAACAGAACAAACTAGTGATTCTAAGACTGCATTCGTGTCTTTCTGCACAATTATTTTATTCTTATGTAATGTATTAACCATATAAGTAACATTTGCATGTAACTTACATAAGCAAGTATCTCTTCCATCTACAGTAGGTGGCTTCACATAAAATGGCCTATGTTTAGTGAAGTAGCTGTAGTGGCATTTGAGGCCACTATTTTCTTTCAAGAAGGCTTTGTACAGGTTTTTCATGGAGTCCAATAAAAATCTTTTTTGTACTTTATTTTTCTTGTGCGTGACTGTCTCCTTCTTACCAGCTGTAGCTCTCGTTACATCATCCCGCAAGAAGAACTGACGAATCTTCCGTACAAGATCAGTATGTTTTGGTAGAACGCTCTTGCATGTTAAAGGTCGGTCTACACCTAATGTGTCTCTTACCAATTCGATTTGCATTCTGGACTTTCTTACGATACGGGTTTGAAGTACCGATTGGATGAGGCGTTTTTCTTCTCGACTTTTGACAGTTTTGTATCGTTCTTTAATGGCATTAGAAAGAACGCTGTACTTCTTTGTATTCTGACTATTGCTTTCATCTTTGTTGCTGCTGCTGTCTTTTTTTGATTTTCTGTGCAATCTCTTCTTATATTTTCGAACTTTCTTCTCTAACTGGTAAATTATTTCTTGAAACTTAATATTATCTCTGTATGACTTTGTTCTATCTCTTTTCACTTTCTTTCTTCCCCTTGAACTATGAGTAGATACTTCAGAGGGAGGTGGTGTTGCGGATGGAGACATTCGTGGGGTTTCTGGTATTGGTGATGGAGCCGGCGTGTTTAAAAGTACCTCTTCAAGCATCTTTTTCTTCTCCCTTCTTTTTTTATTTCCTTCTTGCCATATTCGCTTTTTGATTCGATGTTCTCGCATGCTCATGTCAGCCACTAGCTTCTTTCGAGCATGGTATCTTTCTAAATCCTTGCGCTTTATTTCAGCGACTTTCTCAGGGTCATTTTTTCGTTTCTCCCGACAACGCCGCTGTCTTTCTGCTGGTGTTAATGCCTTCTTTTTCGCCATGATGGTATCTGGAAATAGGAAATAAGCACCTAAACATACGAGAAGAGAGGAAAATATTTGTAACACTTTCCGTAGGAATATTTACCATAATAACTAGTGTATCTATTTCAGTATTTCTCGGATTCAACATAAATAGAACATGAATATCCGTATTTTACGCCCCCGTCACGTACTTTACCACTCCGTCACAATAAATGTGTGACGGAATTGTCATGTGACGGAGGGGTAAAAATTTGTTGCAAAGTCGATAACATTTCAAAGTTAACATAGAATATACAATTTACACGTTGGCAATAAAATATTTCTTATTACGTAAGAGTAGACAACGAAAAGTAACCATAATAATTATATTTTGAATCAATTACTTACGTGACGAAGCGGTAGTCGAATAAACACACGCACCTCCTATCACAGCTTTCGGGCGACTGACGCGCTGTCTCTTGATCTCAGAGGGGAAATCATACCAAGGGGGGAAGGGGGTCTTAACCTTCAATCGCAGGCCACAAAGACGAGCGGTGCAAACGCGTATTTCGAAGGACAACCCACGTGACAGAATTTACAAACTAAAACATCAGGTAGTAGGAGACAAGTATTTGAGATTTTTTGAATATTTTATTAAAAGTGATAAAAAATAATGGTTGCTATGACATGGTAGGTAATATATTTAGGAGTTATAAGATATTTTTACGTTTTGTGTCGTCATATAATTTTTTCGTAATATTATGGATTATAAGCAAGCCGAGGTAGCGGGAGACACTTGTGATTTGTATGAAATACACTTCTGTCACGCGGATTGACAACGCTGTAACGTACTTTTTACAATGAAATTATTCAATACATATGTTATTTAATCGTGCACAGCCATTATGAGTATAGTACAATGCATGTTGAAATAGAATTAAGAAAAAATAATGGTAATTTCCTTGTTTTTTTTTTCACTTACTGGTGAAGACACCTTTTTGTAGGTTAAAAAGAAGAACGACCCAACTACAAAATATGCTTGAAAAAGTAAAAAAAATATTTTTCATGTTTTTAAACAAGTTGTGTGCAACAAGTGTTTGTTTTTATCCTTTAGGAGACAAAACCGCAAAATTCATATCTGTAATTTTTATTGTTTTTTTTTTTTATACTGTGGTGTGGTAAAACTGTGTTTTCCTCAATAAATAAAGTAATTAAACCTGCTAGGGAATAATAACCAACATAATATTTCCCACGAAGTAGAAAGATTGTGTTTCTATGCATACTGTTGTAATATCACCATGCAAGATTTATGTGACGTCACATAATGTCTATGGATACAGTTAATTTTGGTATAGTTTTCGCCAACGTCCATACTACGTTGAATACACCGGTTCTCGTCCGATCACCGAAGTTAAGCATCATCGGGCGCGGTCAGTACTTGGATGGGTGACCGCCTGGGAACACCGCGTGACGTTGGCTTTTTACATTTTTTAAATATTTCGGCGATCATTATAACGTTTTGGTGCCCATAATTTTATTATTGTCGCCTATTTGATGAACAACGTAATATTTTTTATGACAATTGAATTTTTTTAGGGCGTGGGAAATTGGTATTGGGTATTGGTAAATAAAGTCATCTAAAGCGCTTCTTTTGGCGCTTGAATGTCTAATGGCAGGGGGTGTTTCAGGAGGTGTTGCAGTAAACATTTACGAAATTGTAGAATATTATGAAATTTAAGATGGCGGCGTTGGTTTTAACTATGGCCAGGCGCCAAATAAGCTATTTGTGTAAAAATCATTTGTGTTTTTAGTTTGTGGAATATTTTGAAAGAAAAATATGGCGGCGTTAGTTCCTATTTTGACTTTAAAACAAAAGCACCTCGCACATTATACGTCCAACTTTTGTTTAAACGGTTTTTTTTTCTTTTTTCAGCCTCCCTATATAAAGAGTCCGTATACCCAAATTCTGTCGATAGTGGCATCACAGAATGGTATGCATGTGGCGTTTTTCACCGATTCTGGCTTTCTATGGATTGGCTCGTCCGACTTCAAGACTCCTTACTCCGAGATTGACACCGGTTTTATAAAACAGCCTAAGGAGCTGATGTGGTTAGTCAATCATTTTATTAATAACTAGCTGTTGCCCGCGGCTTCCCTCGCGTTTTGGTCGGAAATTATCCCACGGGCATGTTGTAAATATAGCCTATGGCACTCGGGGATAATGTAGCTTCCTATTAGTGAAAGAATTTTCAGAATCGGTTCAGTAGATCCAGAGAATACCCCTACAATCTCACAAACTTTACCTCTTTATAATATTTGTATAATATAATTAGTAAAAAAATTATATAGAAAAATAGAGAACAGTTTCTCTACGACTCATTCGTATTATGTCTGTATTAATTTATACTATCTTTTTCGTCCTACTGCAGGCCAAGTACCTCCCTTGTTTTATATTTTCAATCCATCGTAACAATTATATAATTCCGCTTAAATAAGAATATCAAAAAATTCTGATTGATATTTCTAATTTCCATAACCTTTTTAAAACTCTTGGGACGGGAGTTCTGTCATAGATAATCCCTGAAGGTCTACTCAAGCAATTTTTAAAACGACACTCAAACAGTATCATATTAAAAAAAACAACAAAGAACTCTCCTTCCTGTTATTAAGCATAAATTAAATCCACTTGCCCTTAAATTGCAGGTGCGGTTCACAAGCAGTAGTGGGTCATTGGGACGACACAATGTGCATCTACGGCTCAAAGGGCCAGTCAGTGCAATATCCTTACGACGGCCCATTCCACCTCATACAAGACATCGATTGCGTCCGAGTTGTCTCTGAGATGACCCACGAACTCATACAAAAAGTGCCGTTTGTCGTCGAGAAAATATTCAGGCTAAATAGTACAGCTCCCGGGTCGTACTTGCTTGAAGCTTCGAGACAATTTCAGGTAAGATATATGGCTTTTAGGGTTTCGTACCCGAAGGGTTACCAACAGGACACTATTACTAAGCTTCTGCTGTCCGTCCGTCTGTCAGCGGGCTGTATCACATGATCCGTAATAGGTAGACACGCAGTTGACATTTTCACAGCTGTTGCCGCTGTAACAACAAATAATAAATTAAACATTATAGGGGGTATCATCGTAAGGAATGGTTCCGTACCATCGTAGTAGGAGAGCTTACTACGATGATACGGATCCCTTCATGCGTAAGTCCGACTCTGACTTGGCTGGTATTTTTTTTTCACATTAATACTCGGAGTTAGGGACGTCTACACACAAACTGTTTCATAAACTCAGCACATGATTGTAGACTAGTTATATTTTTTTCCCCCCCAATAACTAAATACTTTTTGCCCACGTGGTGCCCACCACATGGGCAAAAAGTATGCAACAGCTGTTTTGAAACACCCCGCAGCAATGTCACTGCTAGTAGGTCTTGAATCGTGTACTAAACTCATGGTAGTAGTTTCGGTTTCAGTTAGTAAAAATCAGCTGTTTCCTACAAAAGTGCCTACATAAAATGCCTACACGATCAAAATGTATGGAACAGCTGTTTTTTTCTCTTAATAACCGATGAAAAATATCTATGTGTGTTTGCTTGAAATAATGTACTGAATACGTGGTAACTGTTTTCGCGTCGGTGTCCCTTCCACCCTGTTTACAATGTGTAACAGAATAAACGCACAACCTCTTACGGGGTCATTGTACTCATCATTATGAATAACTTTCACTATGGGACCAACACTGAAATCGCGAAAAAAAGTCGACTGCCGTATACATTTCTGTGCGCATAATTCGACAAAATGTACTGAACAGCTGTTTTTTTTTTCGTGATTTTGGGATTGGTCCCATAGTGAAAGTTGTTCATAATGATGAGTACAATGACCCCTTAAGAGGTTGTGCGTTTATTCTGTTACACATTGTATAGACAAGAAAGAAGTCAGTTAACATAATAGTAAAACCAGAAAAGGTCTTAAAGTTCTCGCAACATTGATTTAAGTTAGGTATGACCGTACGAGAGCGTAGGTATTTGTGTGACGTCACTCGCGGGTAATGTATAATACAGATTGACAATTTCGGTATTGCTTTCGCCAACGTCCATACTACGTTGAATACACCGGTTCTCGTCCGATCACCGAAGTTAAGCAACATCGGGCGCGGTCAGTACTTGGATGGGTGACCGCCTGGGAACACCGCGTGACGTTGGCTTTTTGCATTTTATATTACAAGAATATAAAGTCACCTTTTTTACATCATTAATGTATGTTTTCTTTCTTAATTATCTATTATTTTAATATTATATAAAAAATATTACAGAACCACAGTCACCGGGCCGATGAATACATAAGACTGGTGAAGCCAACTCTTTCGATAGCCGTCCAAGATTGCATCGAGGCAGCTGCCTTCGAGTTCAACCCTGATGTTCAGAAGATGTTGATCAGGGCCGCTCAGTTCGGCAAGTGCTTCATCATGGACCCTGAGCTGACTGACCTTTATGTCAAGACTTGCAGATGGCTCAGAGTCTTGAACGCCGTGAGGGACCCCAAAGTGGGTATACCGCTTACTTCTGTGCAGTATCCTTTTGAAATATTAAGAGGGAACAGGCGCTGCGATTCTCCATACAAATGCATCCTTTTTTGTTCCAAAAATAACAAAAAGTGCCTCATTTTTACGGTACGGTACCAAAAAAACCGTAAAAACTTTTCGAATTTTCAAAAAGTTTTTAATATAAAAGGAATTCATAGAGACCTAGACATACTCCTTCTTTAAATTTTAACGACAAAAATAATTGAACCGGCTCAATTTTAGAAGAGAAAAAGGGGGAAAATACGAAACGTCGATTTCGTATTTTTTTTTGTGTTATAATCGGTTTGAGCTGAAGCTGTCACTATCACACTCTTCGGGGGCAGGCTTGAAGCAGCGCGACAGCAATAAGTGCTTCAAACACCTATTTTCCAACAGGCCTCATCTAGTTTTAAAACGTAATTTACTGTGACTTGAAAATATATCGTTCTAGTGAAGGATGATTCTGTACAATAGAAAGAAATAGCAATACGGATTTAAATCAGATTCCATGACATAGTAAATAAAAATGTTTAGTTTTTCTGATTCTCCGCGAACAAAACTTCGAATTAGCTTTTATCTGTAACTACCTTAAGGTAATAAGCCGGTCCTTGAGGACCGACTAATTTCATCATCATCGTCATTTCAGCCCGTTGCTGTCCACTGCTGAACATAGGCCTCCCTAATCGATTTCCAAAGTGTCTGGTCCAATGCCACCTGCATCCAGCGACTCGCGGCAGCTTTAACAAGGTCGTCGGTCCATCTGCAGGTGGCCGTCCCACGCTACGCTTTCCAATGCGTGGTCTCCACTCCAGTATCTGTTTGCCCCATCGGCCGTCCGATCTTCGCGCTATAGGGCCTGCCCATTGCCACTTCAGCTTGCTTATCCGCTGGGTTATGTCGACGACCTTGGTTCGTCTACGGATTTCCTCATTTCTTTATTACAGCTAATTTACAAAACAAAAATTAAATTAATTCTGCTATAATACCTTAACTAAACTCCAGAATGACTAACCTAGGCGAAAGAGTTCTACTAGACCGCTTGATATGGCGGCGTCTCCACTGTTTAGCTGGGCATATTGCCTCCTATCTACAACTGAAGGATGGAAGGACGAGGGTACTCTCGCATTGGGCGTGTTACAAGGTACGCTTTTGTTTTTTTTTAATTCATTACTAGCGACCTGCCCCGGCTTCGCACGAGTGTAATTTACTAATTAAGTAAATGAGAAGAGAAGTTACGCACTTGCAGTGCCTATTGTATTTATATTATTACTAGTTCACAGATAATTCCTCAATAATTATATTTCATCACAACACCTTTGTTTATACGTCTGTCTAGATGGAGCGTCGCCCTATAATCAAAACAAAGAAAGCGAGCCAACAATTTCAAACATGTGTGCGTGCGGCGGCGTGCTCGCGGTGCATAGAGACAATAGACGTCTATGTATAGGCGTCTATGTCTCTGTGGACTAACTTATAAGTCGGCTGATTTTTTTTTGACACGTTTTCGCACATTTGATGTTCCTTTGTACATAATAAAATCAAAGCACAACACTTCTAAATTCAAAGTAACTGGCTTTTTTATTAGAAAATAGAAAATAAATAGAAATCATTTTATTTGCATATAATGTAGGTATACAGATAATTAAGACGGTTAATTTGATGAGCGTCCCGATACATTTGGCCATATACGGCATGCAAAATTATTTAACGTACTAAGTAAATTTACAAAAAATAAAACCTATAGAAGCATTCCATTAATTGGGCAACATTACTATCATTATTAAAAATACTCATATTATTCAAAAACATTCGGAAGTAAGCACAATGTCAATAATTTAAATAAAAAAAGAATTTAAATTGAAATAAAAAGAATTAAAAAGATTTATTTTTTCAGGTGACACAACCCCACTTAGACAACGAGAGCGCTGCCCGCGAGATTGGCGACAAACTACGCAACGTGCCCGGTATATCTTACACCACTATTGCCATGAAAGCTGCTGAAAAGGGACGAAAAGCACTCGCTATCAAAGTAAGTTTATACCTATGACGTCAGTACCTACATCATACCACACAATATTTTGAACTCTTCTTTCGCCAACGTCCATACTACGTTGAATACACCGGTTCTCGTCCGATCACCGAAGTTAAGCAACATCGGGCGCGGTCAGTACTTGGATGGGTGACCGCCTGGGAACACCGCGTGACGTTGGCTTTTTGCAGTTTCTGCCTTCTCTGTTGAGAAGAAGCCTTTGTCCAGCAGTGGGACAGTAATAAGCTGGTATTATTTAAATATTTTATAAAATATTTTTTATTGTAAGAATAATTAATTAAACTACAAAATATGCTTGAAAAAGTAACAATTTTTTTTTTGAGATTAAAGGATACAAAACCGCAAAATTCATATCTGTAATTTTTATTGTTTTTTTTTTATTTATTTATTTTGGTTCACCAACAATTGTTTATGTGGTAATGTGGTGTGGTAACTGTGTTTTCCCCAATAAATAAAGTAATAAAACCTGCTAGGGAATAATAACCAACATAATATTTCCCACGAAGTAGAAGGATTGTGTTTCTATGCATACTGTTGTAATATCACCATGCAAGATTTATGTGACGTCACATAATGTCTATGGATACAGTTAGATAATTTTGGTATAGTTTTCGCCAACGTCCATACTACGTTGAATACACCGGTTCTCGTCCGATCACCGAAGTTAAGCAACATCGGGCGCGGTCAGTACTTGGATGGGTGACCGCCTGGGAACACCGCGTGACGTTGGCTTTTTGCTTATCGATTATGTTTTGAAATATTTTTACTGTTTTTTTTTTTTTCAGATATTGGAGTATGAAACTCATAGTAAACTTCAAGTTCCTCTACTTTTATCTTTGGGTGAGGGACCAACCGCTTTGCTGAAGGCAACGGCCAGCGGTGATACAGATTTAATTTACATAGTTCTGTTACATCTCAAAGAAAAAATGGGCAAACGAGAATTCGAAGTAAGCACAGTAATATGTTAGATAATAATTATGTTCATAGATTATGCGAATTTATTACGTTTTCCTTAGAGAAAAAAAAATACAGCTCTTTGTTCTTTCATGGCAGACATACAGTTACATTCAAAATGTACCTATATACTTCCTATATATTATATTCGATTCCTGTTTCTATTTTATTCTGCCACTAAGCAACATAGCTGGTCTATGGTTGAAAGGAAAATTTGATATAATCTCATATTTTCGTATTTCGAGCCCTAAGATTGGCTCACTGGCAAACAAATAACGTTTTGTAACTATGTAGTGTAGTTTCATTTTAAGCCAACCATGTTTTCTCATTAAATGTTTAACCTATGTCCTGGGGGGTTAAAGCAGGAGTAATTCCAGTGTGGGAAAGAGATGGCGCTAGACGACCTGTTTAGCTGTCTCTTTCCCACACTGGAATTAGTCTTGCTTTAAGTCGTCATGGTAGGCCACCTGTTTACTGTATTACCTCGATAATAAACTATTTGCGTTTCTCCCCAGCTAACAATCCGCAGCTTCGCGCTCGCGCACGCCCTGTACATAAAGTTCTGCGCGCGCAACAACCGCGAGGCGCTGCGCCAGGTGCACGTGCAGGAGGACGACTTCCCCGCGCAGGCCGCCACGCACATCCGCGACGCCATCGACCAGGCCAACCCCGGCAGCATAGAGGCCAGCCTCATATCCGCCAGGGAGTGCTATAAGAAAGGGAAGAATGATTTAGGTTGGTGTTTTATCATTCTTAGGGTTCCGTAGCCGAATGGCAAAAAACGGTACCATTATAGATTCGCCACGTCTATAGGTCTGTTTATCTGTCCGTGTATGTCACGGCCACTTTATTCCGAAACTATTAGGACTACAAAGTTGAAACTTAGTAGGTAGATGTATTCTGTAAACCGCTTTACGATTGTTATACAAAAATAAATATTAAGCGGGGCGTGGGGGCTCCCCATACATGGAACTGAAATTAAAAAATATTTTTTTCATCAAACCTATACGTGAGGGATGTCTATAGATACGTCTTTAAAAATAACATCGAGGTTTCTAAAACCATTTTTCTCAAAGTCAATCGTTTCAAAGATAGACACTTCCAAACTGGTAAAATGAGTGTCCCCCCCATCTAATTTCTAAAGTAAGAGGAGGACAATTCTGAAAAAATGTAGGATTGTAGAACGTAAATAAAACTTTCAACCAAAATTGGTCTGAATAAGAATTGATGTTTAGTTTTTGAGATATGGGACTTTTTCATCAAACTGTAACAGTAACTTTGTTTTTCATTGGCATACATTGGCATACTATGAAAAACAAATTTAGTTTTGCTGTTGAATGTAAAACACTACAACATATAAGCAAATGAGCCTTCAAAATATTTTTATAATATTGTTTGGTGCTACAGACTCAGTGTAGTAGTGTAGTACGACTCGCACTTGGCTGGTTTTGAATTTTTGTTTCATATCTCTGATTTTGACACACTGTAAAAACCCTGGCTACCTCGGCTATATGGTCGAGTGGTTGCAAGAGGTACTGCTGACCATCCTCGTGCTCAGCAGTACCTCTTGCATCCACTTCTTCTGGACCTCCTGGTCCTGGGTGCGATTCCCAGCGCGGGTCAAGAGTTACTGGATTTTTTTATTAGAAAATGTCAATAGTAGCCTGGAGTCTAGATATGAGCCATATGCTAGATATGTGTCTGTTAGCCATAGGCTTGCCCACTTACGCCTCGCCCTCTAACTACAGGTCAGCATTACAAACTTTCATAAAATTCACAATCGTAAAATTTTCTTCCAGGAGTATTAATATGCGAAGAGGCACGCAAGCTGTGCAAGCACCAGTCCAGCCTACAAGAGAAGTACGGCAGCAGCTTCGTAGGCCTCTCACTACAAGACACCGTGAGGAAACTGCTCGACCTGGGGGAAGTATCGCTGGCTGACAAACTGCGCTCCGAGAACAGGATGCCTGACAGACGGTAGGTTGGGAAATAATGGATAGTTTTTAGAAGCGCTAATAGTCAATGCATATGTGATGATTAATTTGTATATTAGTATCCATTTAAGTATAACATTTCTCGAAAATAAGAATTTATTTTCAGATATTATTTTGTACAATAACATTATAGATACAACATTACAGATATTATTTTTTACCTGGTAGTTAACCCACAGGTTGACTGGTAGACAATGCCAAGTCCGCCTATGTACGACTATTGTACATGAAGTTTAACACATTCGAGTCCACCCCAGTTTCATAGTGCGCATGTGCCATTCCACCATACATATTGCAAGTGGACCCTCCAGGTGGGTCACTGGCATTACGTTTGCGGTAAAGTGAACCCACCTGGAGGGCTCTCGGCATTAGGTTTGAGATTAAGATTTAAAACCCTAAAATAAGTGGTAAAATAGAATTTTCAGGGGGTATTATCGCTATATTTGCTATCTGTGGGGGTAATTTCATGCCCTAGTAGGGTAGGGGAAGTGCAATAATCAAGAAATAACAAAAAATTGAAAAAGTAAAATCGCCCGCTCTGATCCCGTGACAGGGGTGTTCAACCTTTTGTGAGATTTTCATGCATTTTTTTTTTAATTTAATTTACGTAGTCGCAATTATTGTTACTTTTAGATTTTAATAAATAACATTTTAAAACTTTTGAATGATTACAAACATTGCATTTGCATTTGTAGGTAGTTTATTTGACAGTTAGTTTTGTGTGAACCACCCAGTAACTCTTGTAATACCGGATTATATTAGCTAGCGATACTCCGCAGCTGTGATGGATATCAATATCTTAACATAATAAACCAAACAAAAAACGGATTTGATGACATTTTGTTAGGTTAACGACCATAAGTAGTGCAGTTATTTTAAATACACCATCGATTTAAATAGTAGATGTGCCCTTGCCGTACTTCGTGCGACCGTGATCACACTGAGATGAGCTTGCTCGCTTAAACTTCACGGCATATAAATACGATATACTAATAAAATGTTGCAAAAAAAAAACGAATTAAAAACAAAATACAAAAAAGTTAAAATTACTTTCGGAAGTCGGTGCTTTTGCTTGTTTTATCGACATTTTGTATGTTTGAGGTTTAAAGAAACCTAACACGAAGGGGATCGTAGTCTAGGCAATTCAATTGAAAAATGCTAGCATTATGTATTCCAAATGTCAAGTCTGTAGCGATAATAGTTTCTGAAATATGTTGCTGTGAGTGCCTGTGAGAGATAAACGGGCAGGCAGACTAAATCGCACAATAATAAGTATTCGTTTTTGTCTATTTTGATACCGAACACTAAAAAGCCTCGATTATGAACTCATTTTCGTGTCCTAAAATGTAAAAACAATTATTTTTAGAAAATATTTAAAATCGTGCCTTTGGTTTTTCACCCCTGAAATAGGACCCACCACGTGGGTTCTCGGCATCTAGGCAGAGGTCGAAAATTTATTGAAAATAAAAATGCTTGTAATTTGAAACCACGGCGTATTCTTATTAATCTTGTTAAAATATACAACTGTTTTAATTTTTTCGTTATTTGATTCTGTATTCGCTAAGAAAAACCTACATTTAAAATGAGCCCACCAGGTGGGTTCTTGGCATCCCAAGTGCGACTTGAGTGAACCCACCAGGTGGGTTCCCGGCACTGAATGTGTTAAATAAATGACGCGACCTAGTCGTGCCCCTTTCGTTGACCCACCTGGTGCATTACTTACTTCGATAGTACACTATGCATACCTGTATCCATCACAAGGAGATTCATTTCAAATAGACGGAGATGCTAACAGGAATACAGGAAAAATAAAACACAAAAATTCGTAAATAAAATCACTTGTGCTGGGGTGTTTTTAACTTTTTACCTTGAATGGCGAGGTTAATGTTTGAATTGAATTTATCGTGCAACATAAGACCATTAAAAGTTTAATTTTCAACCAGATGTTTTGAAACATTTCTGATTGGTATCGTAAACCGACTTCTCACTGAAAGTACTGCACCTTCTCATTCTTCATAATTTACCTGTGTAACTAAACAAACACTATCCCAACTAAAAATTTAATATTTATTTTTCATAGATACTGGTGGCTGCGAATCCTAGCATTAGCCGACAAAGACGAATGGGCGGAACTAGAGCGTTTCTCTAAATCTAAGAAATCTCCCGTCGGGTACGAACCGTTCGTGGACGCGTGCCTCAAGTACTGCAAACGGGATGAGGCGCTGAAGTACCTGCCAAGGTGCAGTGATGACATCAAAGTCAAGTATTATGTTAAAGCTGGGTAAGTGCAGAACTAGTAACTACATATCGGCACAGGATGGCCATTACCAGAAGTGGTCATTGTATTAGTGGTTCAGCTACTTGAATATCACCAGTATTGTGAATATAGCGGATAAGAGCAGATCGGTGGACGTGTTATGACCAAAGAGTAGAATACGCATACCTAAGTTAGGACAGCGGTCCTCCTTGACATCATCGGTCATCTGAAGACAGCCGCCATGAAACCAATGACGCCACGCTCCGCCAAAGTGACAGTTATCAGCCAGTGCCACTCTTATGCGACTTCTTCGGTTGTTCTTATTATCTTCGTAATGAAACTAGACAGTGCCACTTGATGTGCTCTCATGTGGCCGTCATACATAAAAGACAGTTTGCTAGTAACTGTAGAACCGCTTTATAAAGGACATGGCACAGAGTAGTACTACCACTGACTGCTACCATACTGACCCAAGTTCTATAGCTAAAATGAGACATTAACTACTCACAGAATGCTGTAGCAGGGTATCAAGGGGGTTACGTGTGGGAAAGAGACAGAGCTAAACAGTTCGTCTAGTGCCATCTCTTTCCCACACTGGAATTACTCCTGCTTTAAGACGTGATGGTAGACCACCAGGTCTAGGATGTTTCTCGTTTTATGATTTCATTTCTTACTGGTTTTAGTGATAAAATAATATGAGGCCATGAGAACCATAGTGGCCTAATTCAATGAATAAGCCATTGAGTACCATAGAAAACAAAAACAGAAATGTACAATTTTAGCTGGAAAAAATCATACGACTCAATATTGTAAAAAAATTAGTTAGGCCACTATGGTTCTCATGGCCTCATATTATCCTTGGTTTTTGTCGTTTATTCGACAAAGTTTTTGCTGTCATCCTGTTTATTACCCAATGCTTTTTTTACAGTTTCTACGAAGAAGCAGCAGAAGTAGCATTTGAGCAGAAAGACGAAAGTGCCCTTATGTTCGTGCTGAATAAATGTCCTTTGAACGAGTCCATGAAACGCGACATGATCACATCACTGCTCGAAAAGTTACCGACCAAAAAGTGAACAGTAAATACATAGGTATTATAGACTGAAATATATTGTGTACAAGCATGACATCTCGCTTCTAATTCCCGAAGGGGTAGGCTGATATGCGTTGTTCACCTACATTTTGCCAGTTATGTAACAAACCCCATGTAATGGGGGCGAGCCTTTTTATTTTGTTTAAACTCGAAAAATAACTGGTCTAGCTACAATCTCTTATCGGTCAGATAGTAAATATTTTTGCAAGATTATAATTATTATGTGTTAATGTTAGTTTTTCTCAACTATACGAATATGTGCGGAGAACTTGTCTTCGGAAAAGAACTGTATCTAATCTAAATATAATTTATTCAAGTCATAATATAATATATTATTATGTACGTATTTATATGTAAAAAATCTCAATAAGCTTGTAAACGTATAGCTATTTTATATTCAAATAAAACAAGTTATCTATGCTTGCTGTTTACTTTTTTACTATCAAGACAAGATGGAGACAAATATCATGCATGCAGGCATTACATGAGTCGCGAATTCCTTTAATATAGACACTGTTACATGGTAAGCGTGTAGGAAGGTACTTTGATAATAACAGACTTACGACTTCCAATTCCATACAAAATACTATAAAGACAACAATTAGATTGAATCAGAATGATATTCGACCCTTTGACTGCGCTAACCTCGCTTATAGTAGAACTGTGTTTATTACAAGTAGACATAAAGATTACAGACACATACATTCCATATTATTTGTTTGATTGAACAACTAGCGTTCAGAAAGTTATCGCTTACCAGTCAAAGGTTTCTTGAATTATAAATTAAATTGAGATATACATTAAAGGGTTACATAACATTAATCTTTTTTAATATTATGTTTATTAAATCGGTGACAGCCGGTGAGTTATGTCCGCTTATTTTATAAGTAAGCAACACTGATTCAGCCAAATAGTGCTGTAAACAATGTGCAGCGACACCGTACTAAGTCTAACGTGATTATCGATAATTCTAACTGCAGTTCCATCAACTATTTAAGCTTTTTATGAAGCAGAAATAATTGAAATATGCATGTCGTTAATAAGGCCAATTTGTCATCACTGTGGAATTATAATAAAGGACTAAGTCCGACGGTGTCGCTACAACTAGTAAGAGACACGGCGGCTTCACCGACCATACGAGTTGAATATTATACATTACTCACAACCATTAACGGATAAAATACAATAGTTGAACAAAATCAAATGTATCGACAAATAATAAAATGAATGGAAAATTTCTTGAGCTGTCAAATAATAATAAGTTTGAGGAAATCATCAACACGCGTTTTACTCTGTGTACAAATATCAATTTTTCAACATTCCTTCAAATTTTTTACCCATCCTAATCAACAATTTGTAAAATTGGTCATTTCTGTAATTGACACACACAGATCTCAATCTCTTTGATATAATAATCAACTTCAGTTACTCTTGGAGACTAGACAAAAAGTTTATAATTAACAGAACTTGCGTTCGAGATATTGCATACCTCTTACTTAGTTACGTCTGTAGAAATGTGCCGACTGTTCACCAAGTCTTACAGACAATATTATTTTCGTTAGAATAGATTTCACTTTTAGTTACAATAAATTCTCAATGCAAACAAATAAAAAATAGTATACACCCAAGTGACAAACAGTCGGCACAATTATATATCAACATATAATATTGGTATTCCGTTATATTTTTCACTGAAATCCTCCTCGCAATACAAAATGTCTTTCTACGCATGCACACAAAATAAATTAAGGAGACAATATTCTATAATCCAACTATCAGTCTTAAATTAAACATGACTAACGATGTTCATTGAAACTATACCGACGATATTATAATAAAAAATGAGCATATATCATACGATATAATGGTAAAAAAATCCACATATCACACCACACATAAAATAAGACAGCGATCATCATACGCTAGATCTACCAAACAGTGCAATAACTAATTAGTTATATAAACCCACTTGCCACATCCAGTGTTTTACAAAGCTAATGTTACGAAGCCAGCGCATTAGCTTCCAAGCATCGACGATAAGTATAACCAGGACACTTCCAGTGCATTTACAGTACGATTAAATACGTTTACATTAAAACTACGCACATATAATGGAACGAATCATCTCAAAAACTAAAGGGCACTTTGTAAACAAACGGGCTGAGACATTAACAGAAAGGGTACTTTCAGTGAGGACGGACTGCAATCGTGTAAATAAAATTGGTTACTCAATTAAATGAGTAATTCGGGTAGGACCAAATATTTACATTTAAAATCTGTGGTTTAAATAAATATTTTTGGGTACGAGAAATGAGATACTTGCTCCCCTCTCCGCACGGCGTCACTAATATTAACATTCTTCATACAAAGGCATGTGGCACAACACATACTATACCTAACTTAGCGAATAGCGATACAATAATTTGGATGTACAATTTTCCCAAGAAAACTAGACAACTGCAGTAAAAAATATACAAAGGGTAACGAGCATTTTTGTTTTAGGAAGTAAATACACTTTTTTTTGCCTACCTGAAACATTAACACCAAGATGAGTAACCATGCAAAGAATTACATTTATTTTTATCACAACTGAAAATTGTGTAGATTTTTTTGTAGTACAATCATTTGAACGGTCTCTCGCGAATAATCTAATCGTTACGCAAATACCTTCTACTTTGCAGCCTTCTAATACCAAGTCATATCATTATATTACCTTCATGGGCGTAGCTATTAATAAGGGAAAGAGTGAGTTTGCATTAACATTTTTTCCTTGATTCGGTGTATTTCAAACCCCCATATTTTTCCCGTCAACCCAAGTTCAAAATACGACATTTTTATATTTTAGATAATGTATAAGAAACAAAATGGGCTCCGGTAAGAAAGGCTTAAAATACATGTAAAGAATTTTAATCAATTTTCAAACAAAACCACAAAATCATGCAAGTTATGTTTTAAAATCGTGTCCTTCATAAGATAGAGAAAGTATTTTTGTAAAATAGAGTACAATAAATACTTATCGTAATTTGAAATGTCGTTTCTTTGGTAGTCACACTATAACATACTTTTTTTTAATCCAAATATCACACTTTTTACCCGTTAAGCACCGTGACCGTACAGCTATCTTTAGATAATTTAATTTCGCTTTGGAACAGACATTATACATACATATTATACTTATTTTACATCATTCGTAGCCTACTCGCCAATTCACTATTTTTGGTAGCACCTCAACCGTCTTCTCCAAGCTTACCAGCCAACCTATTAAATACTTTGAGAGGATATTTTAGTTCCTACCTAACTTAATGTCTTACAAACGTTTGCTACGATTACGTATCATCTCTGAAAGTAAGTCTTGCAATCCTGATGAAATGTTTAGGGTGATATTTGAATTTTAATTGTATATATAAGCATAACTATACATTAGGAACAGGCTAAAGGAGTTATTTATACTATTATTACGTAATAATCTTTGTTAAGCGATATGGCAAATAAAATAAAAAACTAGCATTTATGCAGATGTACCTAATCGTAGCAACGTTCCACTACAATAAGCTCCTTTTTGTGAACCGACAGTTCAATAATGGGAGGTACTAAATAATGAACATCTATACCTTCCGTCAAATACAATACACGTTATTAGACACACAGCTTCAACGTGGGAATCTACATCATCCTAGTGCTCCGAGCAATATAAAACTATCAGTACACCGCGAAAAAAAAAAACAAAAATTATAAAAAAAATCAAAAGGCACCAAAACCTAGACACATCAAAACGCACATTTTATCAAACAGATAACGAACAAACATTCCCAGCCTTAGCAACTAGGTATTTTAAATACGTGTACGCTTATAAGCATTTTTTTTTACTTTTTTTCTAAATACCATATCACATTTACGAGTATGACCTTTATTCTAGCTTTGAAATATACTTAGGTGAACGATATTTTTTCTTTGTTTTTTTTTTCCTCTTAATTTACAAAATCTAACACAGTGAAATCTTATGTTTCTCATAAGATTTCACTGTGTTAGATTTTATATGTATTCTGTATTTTGTATATATTTTTATTCCATATAAACGTAAGCTTTTCGCGTGAATTATACGATTAAGTACCAATTTAGAAATAATGGCACAAAGAGATACGAAGGGATGTCATACATGTATGACGTACGCGTAGAAGTATTTAGAGTACACAATCATCAGAACCCCCGCATAGAGATCACAGAAATTTTAATATAATAATAATCGAGCGGGGTAAACACTTACTAAAATATAATCGTTCCTTATATACTCGAGGATTACGTTACATCATATAACTATATTTGTACAACCCGTCGTGCGTACGGTACGCATACATGAGACAAACACGACAGGTCAGCACACACACAGCCGTCACATACGTGAGACACGGCGGAGACACCAACATTTAAAATATGGTCATAAATTACCACAATTACATATTATAGGTATATTCTTACTATGATATAGTATACAAGTTGGATGCATCGTCTGCATCATTTTAAGAACATTAAATAAAATATTTTAAAAATATCAATTGACAAACAAAATTATATCCACCAATTAAATCTCCACCGCATCTCCTTGTAAAAATATTATTTAATAAAAATATTAAAACAAATTAGCGTTCCAATAACTTATACATACGCACTAATCAACATAAAAATCTCAAACAAAAACAAATAAATAACTCTCTTTTAACTTGAGAAACAAATATTTTACCTCTTTACACGTAGGTGCGATAGGAATAATTTGTGCAACGAATGATAAATTAAAAGCATGCACGAGCTCATTAACGATAGGTACACATATGTGAGTTAATAAATTAATAAAATCATTTGATGAAAATGAACATTTTTTTTACATTTTTATATAGGAACTGCATGTGTAAACTACACTAGTGACTTAAATTCGTTTGGTCGACGTCGCGACGAGTTCAGTCGGTGGCCTCGGTATAGATGGAAGTGAGCTGAGGCATGTGCGCGGTTTGCACGGTGACTTTGGGCGAGCGCTCGAACTTGAGCTTGTCGATGGGGCTGGAGGCCGGCGTCAAGACGGCGCTCATCACACTCACCCCGGACAGGCTGTGCTTGGGGATGGTGAACGCCGGCAGGTCTTTGGTCTTGATAGTGTCATAGATACGGACTAGCTTGTTACCATCGACAGCATCGAGCAAGTTGAGAGTGCGCGAGTGCGCGGGCGAGCTGGTGACCACGAGGCCGGGCATCTTGGGCGCGTGCAGCTTGTGCGCCACCGCCACCTCCGAAGTCGCCGCCGCAATGTGCTGCGTTATCGAGTGGCTCTTAAGCCCTTGTGCCGTTTTGTAGCTTTTGCCGCACTGGCATCTGTATGCCTTTTTTACCCTGAAAAATATCACCCGACCCATATAATACATTTATATACTGCACAAACTATGTTCTGATTACATTAATCACTACCCGATAAGGCAACCGCAAAATGACTAAGTGTTTGAGAATGAATTTACATTTATCAACAAAAAATATCGAGTTCGAATTACATAGTACTGGTAATATTAAAAGCGTGACAATTTATTTTCTACTATGGTTTTTGCGTTTTAACATGGAAATAGTGGCCATTGTCCTTTGTATAATATCTCTTCGTAGGGACCCGAACAACAAACTATGTATTTGTGTCGTTTCGGAGGAAAAAAATGTTTTGGATCAAGCACGATAGAATTCGATTGGACTTAATTTCTGTGCTAGAAACTGAGAATGATAGAATCTAACAATAAATTCTATGCTAAAACGCAAGAACCCTATTAGGTAGGTACGGAATATTTTACAAAGATACTACTAAAACTGCTGTTTGACTATTAACTATAATAACTAAGTATAAAAGAGGGAAGCCTTTGCCAATGCGACAATAAAGGCTCTTTATAAAAAATCTATTAACTACAAAGACACAAATGGTGAGTTGTACCCATTTCTTCCAGAAATACTCTTGGGCCGAGAGGCGCTTCTTGGGCCCAGATAAAATCTTTTTAGTGTACTGTTCTGGGTTCGACAAGGCCGGGTATTTTCTAATGAAAGTAAACGTATTGATTATTCCTAGATTCTCAATTTTGTTCCCAGATCAGGTGAGTTAAAATCATTTATTTCGATAGGATATACCTAGTCAGATTCTTGATAGCGTGTATCGAGTAAGCCAGTAAAATAAGTGTTGCATGCGATTAAGTGTGTACTGAAGTAGGTCACAACATTAATCATTAAAACAATACTAGCTGCAAAGAGAGCGTAACTGAAAAAGGCATCATTCTCGGTAAAAATATGCGACACTGAAATCGATATCGACTCATATCAAACCGTCGTCGTTTAATAATAGGCTAGGCTAATGTCTATTATCGATTTTATTACCACACGGGAAAGGTCGAAGTATACGAACTTCTCTCACTAGTCAATTTTAATACCAGCAGTTTAAGTTGAACTGAGGAGTCATTGCGTAATGGCGCTCCCTCATCGGGAGCATTCGCCTGTAATGTAACAATCCAAGATTCGATTTCATACAGAAACAAGTGGCTCAGCTGGTCAAGTGGTCAACTGTAACATTACAGGGGAATGCTCCCGGTGAGTGAGCGCCGCTACACATAACAATAGCAAACCCATTTATTTTGACATTTCAAAACATATCTTGCTAATCAGACGAATTTTTTAAACTCAAGATTACATCCAATTAATAACAGATGATCCTGTCCAAAAATAAATTTTCACTACCTAGTTAGGTAGTGAAAATTTATTTTTCATCCAGTGTTTTGAAAGTTTGAGGATCCAGATAATCGAGCATTCGAAATGTTTCCAGATTTATCAAATGGTCTCTCTAATCGTGATTTTCCAGCTGGGTTAAGTAAGGTTACAAAAATCATCAATATACTCATACTCACTTCCCGTCCTTCTTGTGTCCATTCTTCGAGTGATATTTGATACCATTGACATTCTTGTATCGTTTCTTACAGCCGGGGACTGGACAGGCAAACGGTTTCTCCTGAGCGGCGGGACCGAGGGCCCCAGATGACGCACTAGCGTTCATTCTGAACAAGAAAATATTGTTTTAAAATACAATCTTTGTTTCTTGAGACTTCGACTTGCCATTAATACTGCTCGAAATGTTGCAACTACATCTTGGATTATCATACAAGGTGGATAAGAAAGTATGAAAATGCTGAAGAGTTCTTTGAGGATCGTTTCACAGCTTGAAGGTTTTCTTGTCCTGATGTTTTTCATGTCGCCTACTAGTCATACAAACAAGAACAAATCTTTTAAATCGATTAGAATAACAGAATCCGTTAACCCCATCCAAAGAGCAGCAGTAGACGAAAGGCATGCAAAAAGTTAAACGTTTTGATTCACTGATCTTGTGATGTTTTGTACTATGGTCAGCAACCTGATACAACTCATTTCACAAATAAAGGTTTACGCTATGCTAATTTCGATAGTATTCAGTGTTTATAAGACCGTGGCTGCACTTACTTGACGCCATATCGCAGTATGAACTCGGAGCTGTACTCCTCGGCCGTGGTCCACGAGTCATTGCTGTCTTCGGATGGACTGACCAGCTCGTCTTCATCCATCTCGCTCCCTGGAACATACAAAACCAACATAAGATTCCATCATCTGGTCTATTAAAAATATGGTGGGGTGGTGCGACTTCTCTGACAAAGGCCAAGACTATACTAAACCGATATAAAAATTAAACCGACTTCAAAAACAAAAAAAGTAAAAAATTACTTTAGCTTCAGAAGTCGGTGACAATAAAACACTTTTTCACTTTTTTGGGGTTCACATGTGCTTACCCCTTCACAGCGTGCCGGCGTGATGTTATGTTATGAACTGGTGTAAACAATAGACATACATGAGATTTCAGCAATCCCAGTCCATTTGCTATCATTTATTGAGGAGTTCCGTTGCCTATCTCTGAAATTCTTCATCAGATCTTCACCAAATTGAAATGGAACCACTTCGAGAAAGTACTCTTCCAAAAACTACCCAAATCGCTTCAAGTGTGCCTATAAAATTTGAAGAGTTCTCACTATTTCTCCAGGATCGCATCATCAGATCCTGACTTGATGATCATGGGACCACCTGGGAAGTATACCCTTTTAAACAAAAAAAAAAACCAATTTGGTCCAGCCATCTTCGAGTAATCGGGGAACATAAAAAAAAAAATAAAAAAAGGTTCCAACGAATTGAGAACCTCGTCCTTTTTGAAGTCGGTTAATAATAATAGGCCTAATAATACCTATATAATACGGGTCTACAGAGGGGAGATCTAACCTCACTGCGTACCGTGTTAGGATGCTATCTCGGTTACACGAACTTGAACCAACCGTCAACGTCTCGGCCCAACGACTGTCGGATCAGGTGCACCCGCACTTCATCCGCCGATCCAACGCAATCACATGTTGGACGACGACGCACTTGATAGGCTGCGCTCAGAGATACTGACTGAGCAACCGTATCGTCTTAACTCCGTCACAAGCCGCGGTGAAAGCGTCAGCTATTGACGCAACCCCACCGCGGTTCAACCCTGCTGTTGTAGAGGAAGATGATAGGGTTGCCACGGTAAGTAGCCAGTGCAACGACCGATTGAGGAGCGCACTGGAGGATGCCCTCCGCGAGTATAGATTCACTCCTACCGAACCTGTGCCCCGGTTACCACAGCTACCCATGAATAGGAAAAATAGAGCGCTGGTGTGTGCCCTGGACTCGCAACTCAAGAATATATTCGAAAGTAGTGAGGACCTCGTGGATATACACTCGATGCTGTTCTGTGGGGCTGTTGCAGTATGTCGTTTAGCTAATGTAAAATTCACAAATAGTGACGTAGCTACTCGACCAAAACCAGCCGTACCAGCCTGGCAGTGCAGAATCGAGCGCCGCATCGACGGGGCTAGGGTACTCATCGGCAAACTACACTGCTTCAGGGAGGGCAATACACGACCACGTGTGATACACTTTGTGAGGCGGGCATTCTCGAGGACTGGAATCAGCCCTCAAGAATACATGTCCGCTGTCACAGAGCGCATCGACTTATTAGTATTCGGCGGAATAAGCGGCGGGTTGATCGGTACTCACAGAATGACATGTTCCAGAGCGATGAGAGGTGGGTATAGAGAGCTTGGGAGCGACCCGAGCAAAATATGACAGACGTGTGCCGCCCAGAAGATGCCGCCACGAGTTCTTTCTGGCGCAGCATATGGACTATGGTCGGCATAGTGAGGCTGACTAAACCTATCCCAGAAATGGAACCAATTTCAATAACACCATTAGATGTAACCAGAGCAGTTCGTCCGTTACCGAATTGAAATCACCAGGGCCGGACGGACTGCACAACTTCTGGCTCAAATGGCTTAGTAGTTCACACACTTGCCTGGCATGCCAATTCCGGTCATCCTTAGAGTCTAGGTCCCTACTACCGCAGTTTTTAACAACAGGCGTTACCCACCTGCTCCATAAGTCAGGCAGTCCCGCGGAACCCAAGAATTATAGACCGATCACGTGTTTGTCGACGGTCTATAAGCTTCTTACATCCATTTTGAGCGCGAAAATTAATACACGCACTGACAAAAGCTCGATTATGCTGCCTCTTAAAATGGTTGTAGGAATGGGTCCCACGGCACTAAGGAGCTACTTATCGACATAGCCATTAGTCAACAAGTTCGTCGTTCCGCAAAAATCTGTCGACATGTGGGATATATTATAAGAAGCCCTACGACTCGGCGCCACATACATGGCTCATGAGGGTGCTGAAGTTCCTGCCTCATGAGGGTCCTGAAGTAGCTGTAGGAGGACGATCCTTCAATATCCAGGATGTCGACAGATCCAGGGGTACGATGAGCCTGTATGGATTACACGGGGAATATTCCAGGGCTACAATCTGACCCCACTTTGGTTCTGTCTAGCCCTGAATCCTCTAATCACATTGTTGGAGGATTCAGGTCTAGGCTACAGGTTAAGGTCTAGGCTAGAGGTCAGGTCATATATCACCTTCTTTATATGGATAATGTGAAACTCTTTGCCCCCAAAAAACTTGCGACTGATGGAGCTACTAAAAGTAACTGAAACTTTTAGTAGCGCCATCAGGATGGAATTTGTTGTGGACAAATGTGCAGTCATGTATGTTTACACGAGGGGAGATTATGTAATCCGAGGAAATTCACCTCTCGGACTCCATACACCTAAGATCCCTTTCCTCATCCGAAAGCTATAAGTATTTGGGTATGTCGGAAGCGTTAGGTATTAACGTAAATGACATGAAGCAATCGTTGAGGTATCGCTTCTTCGGTCGCCTGAAGAAAGTATTAAGTAGCCTTCTTTCAGGCGGGCACCTTCAACGGTTGGTTCATGCCGCTTTTAATTTAGGTACTCTTTCGGCATACTCAAATGGACTCAGACCGAACTCGACGCCCTGGGTAGTTCGTACACTGCTGTCCGCAAACCGGATTCATAACCCACAATCACCGGTGATGAGACTGCATATGTACATCCCACGAAAATGCGGAGGCCGCGGCTTTTTAAATTTGAAAACCCTCCACAACCGCGAGGTGTGCAGTCTCAGAGAATATTTTTTTAAGAGCCGTGGTGGGCATGCCATATTCACCAGCAACTTGCCTTGAAATATAAACTTGTGTAATCTGAGGTACCGTACTACAAGTAGGTATGTGCCCGACCCAGTTCTCGAGAAAAACCATGTCACGCTGTACTGAGATCCCTCTATCATTACTGACAGGACTATTGTCGCCAATAAGCCTGACATAGTCATAAGTCAGTGGTGAATGTGGTGATAGACCGATCAGTGCGCCCAGTGCCGGTTTTAGCACTACCAGCGCCCTGGGCGAGATTTCTACGGCGTCCCCTAACTGCAATTCAATCCCATTAGTCCAGTCACTTACGCAAAAAGGGGTCAACCTCGGAATGAGAGATAATAAGCTGTAAACTCGTAAACACCTTCATTTTGGAGTTTTAAAAGTTGCCTCAAATGTCTCATAAAATCTCGTGTCTGCCTCGTAAGTTATTCAGGGTCAAACGTCACAAAAATCAGTTTTTCGCGATTATCTCGGTTTCTATAGCTCCAATACACTATAAAATTGTAGAGCATAAAATTTGCGACAAATTTTGTTTTGAAAGATTTTTCATACGCCCAATCCTTTTTTGAGATAGAGGGCTGAGAGCCCGCAGCGCTCAGCCATAGTCACTGTAATGCTTTTCACTGTAATTGTTCATCTAAAACAAAGTCTTTGTGGCCCGGTTCAAAATGATGTACTAAATAAGTGGTGACCGTTTTCGCGTTCGGTGTTCCTTCCACCCTGTATACAGTTGGGGTTATTAGAGGTCGAAGTTCCAACTTCTTCAATTATTTTTTTTAAATACTTGTTTTTAAGGCTATAATATAACATATTATAACTATAATATAACTTTACTTTATATAGGTCCATGACCCGTTTACTATTCAATGCATCCATCAGTACAATGTTTTGAGTGCGATACATTAAGTTTCACCGTAAAGCATGATGTTTTCTCTGTATCTATAGACATCCCGCACGTATAGGTTTGATTAAAAAAATTGGAGGATTAGAGTCTTGAGAGAAAACCGGAACTCTTTGGGTTCCGTTTTTGCCATTTGGCTGATGTACTAACGAGTGAAGCGATCTGGAAAATGGTAACATCACTCCTTTTGGAAAGGAGGTGTTTTTTCCCCCATACAATTGTGGCCAAACAATGTACCTTAACAATAAAGGTACGAATTTATAGGAAAAAAATCGCAGATTCTGAAAAAAAAAATATTGGATTTATTAATGCATTTGTACCACCTGAAATTGTCGATCAAAGATGCTAAAACTTGCAACCCAAGAATTTTAATCTGGCAATCTCGTAATTCATTTCTCCGATGATGCGTTTCGTTACTTCATTTAAACACGTATGAAAAACTAAAAATATACTATTTTGAATTTAGTTTTGTATTAAAGATAGGTAATTTTCCCGGCACACTTTCTTGTGAAACATTATGGGATCAAGAATTTAAAAAATACATTTATTTCACATTATTTTTTGCGTTTGGTTAGCTACTGGCCAAAAGACAGTGCTCCAGGGCCGATAATTTACTATCTTATTCCTTTTGTTGTTGTTGGTGACAATATTGTCATTCAGATTATTTTAGCCCTTGTCAGACGATCGATCGATCGACCGATCTCGAAAGAGTTTAATATTTTGACAGATGGAATAGTTTGACAGCCGCCAGCGCTGTTAAAAACGTTTCTTTGAACGCAGTTATGATTCGAGGTAGTGTTTTTTCATATTCTTTTATTTTTTAATCTATCGAATATTGAAGGATTTAAAATACTGCTAATAACACAATGTATTGGAAAGAATTTAAATAGTAATTTGTACCTCGGTACATGTTTGGGCCGAAAAAAAAACACCTCCTTTATACAGAAATGAGAATAGAAGGGACTCTGTCAACTCGTGCAGAATTGTCGGAGATTTTGGGGGGGTTGAACCCTCACCCACCCCCCCTGCCTATGGCCCTGCCCGTGAGATAGTTAGATTTTCAAGTTTTAAGATGAAGAGAACGCAATGAGCCAGCGAAGCAAGCCGGGCGGTTTTATTTAAATCAATGAGTTCAGAAACATCACGGTCGACCTAGACCCACCCCAGAGCAGGATAGTTATGACGCCCGGCCCCCCCTGGATCTGCTCTTGGTACTAATAGAATGCAAGAGCGAGAGAAGAGAGCTTCAAAATTCAAGCAGTTTGCCTCCGCCCCGTGTTTTAGGTGCATTTTGTTCATTCATACAGAGATGAGAATAAAAATAGGAACTCAAAGGGCAGGAAATTTTTTGCATTGAACTATTGATTAAGCAGGAAGTTAATAATTTATATCCGAATAAAGGTATTCTAAGGTTTTTAAATTTGGCGTGAATGTGATTTTGGGGGAGTCATGACCCCTGAGAACCTCCCTGGGACCGTGCCTGGTGGTCTGCTTAAACGGCCTATCCTGTGGACGCCTTGAGTGTAAGGCCTGCAGCCAGAGCATAAAACTTACAAACTAAGGCGAGCCTCGGCTTAGGGCGCCGCTGGTGGAGGACAGCAAAGGGACAGGCTGGATCTGAGTGATATTATTATTTAGGACCTGACTTAAAACTACAGGCTCAGCATCGTCGGCTGGCTCAAGCAAGGGTCGGGGAGAGCAAGGACCGGGAGTTCGCGACGGACCTGGACGGCCAGGACGGAATGCGCGGAATATAGAATATATATCCGGCGCCCTGGGCGGTCGCCCAACCGCGCCATACCCTAACGCCGCTACTGAGCGCGCCACGTAATGATAGTCGATATTACCATCCCGCATGATGAGAACACCTCGTGAAAGCTGAGAAAGTGAAACAAATAAAATATCTCGACTTGGTCGACATGTGGAATGTGTACTGGGCTATCATTGTGCCTATTAGTGTAACGGCCACTTTAATGGCCTTATGGCCTGAGCCTCAACAAACATCTTTCGAGGCTCTCCTTAGGCAGTTTGATTAAGGGCATTCAGAAGGTAGTACTAGTACTACTCGATACGGCCCGCATTGTGAGGAGGTTCCTGTCTCTGGAGCCCTAACCACCGGTAGCTTGGACCCTGCTCTCTACACCGGCGGGCCACAATTTTTTTTTTTCATTTTTTTTTTTAAGAAATATATTAGTATCCCTGCCTTTTCTGGAATACAGTAAACTCAGGCTAAATGATTCTCCATACTCTAACTTAGGAAGTAATTATGTGAAATTGTAATACCCGTGGGCGTGCTGCTGCGAACAGAAGGTGTTTTGGGCGCGGACAACAGGCGCCGGCGGACATCGGGAGGTGGGGCTGTGTTTTGGTTTTCCCGCCTCGAAGCTTCCGAGAAGTATTTTAGGATATAGCTTAGCGGAATACATGCTGGTTGTGATGCTTCTTTTTGTTCTATTACAGCTGGATCGTAATCTGAAAAAAAAAACTCGGGTTAGAGCTTGCATTCACATGTGTTTATATCAGCCGCTCCCGATCAGCTGTTCCAGTCGGCAGAACTATTTTCATTCCTTAGGAGGAAAACGACTTAAAATAAAAATAGCAACGCACATCTGTACGCAGTAGGCTTTAATTAAACATACCATTAATAAAAATAGTAAAGCTGTGTAGAGCCACTCACTATTTATAATTGACGCAAAAATACCCTCCAATGATGACAACATTGGCATATTGATAAGACGTAAATTGGGAGGGTCAGGGATTACATTACATACTTATATTAAGGACAATTACTCGTAATAGAAATGAATATTTAATATTTACCGATATGAACATCTTCGATGTGTTCAATTAAGTCCGCTAATCTTGGAAATGTTATGCCACAGCCATTAAATTTACAGATGTTTATCATGAAGACGGCCATGTCGTACAATGGTAATGCGCCAGTCAATGACAACACTGTGTTCGTTCAGGCAGTAATCATTATCATGTCTCTAAATTGAATAAAAATAAATATTAAATCTAAGAAATATCGATAAAAAAACGATTAATGATTTACTAACTTAACGCTCTTGAACATTACTCTACTTATTGCAATTTTATAATAATAGGTCCTGAAAGTTTCTGTCACTCGCGCTTATTGATCGGCAGTTGGCAGCTCTGAACGGAACTACTCACTATATCGACCAATAGCAATGCGGCGTTTGTACTCTGTTTCACTTCGCCACTCAAAAATTGAACATTCCAAAGGCCGGTCTCCTCCCTCTCGGTGTTCTTTGGTAAGTGCGGCAGAATTTCGTGAATAAACTAATCGTGAAAAAGTGTAACTATTTGAAGCCATCATTCGGTAAAAAGTGATTCTAATCGCGCATAAAAGTATATAGTGTGTGATAGTGGAAATATTTATCTGTGTACTCGTAAGTTGTCATAGAAGAACAGATATCAGTCATCTGAAGTCAGCTCCCCGATTCGGCCATTTTCGCTCGACATTTAATTCTATTGCTGAGAGGTAACATACAGAAGCTTTGCCCGTGTCCACGGTGCTACCAAAATTAATATCTATTCGAGATAGTCTAGGTTGTACGACCTCAGTCTCCGTTACGTAGAACCGTAAATTACGTAACATTTTGCGGTCGTCGGTCAAACTGTCAAGTGACTTCACATAAACTTATTCCTTTCAATAGGCATTATAGTCTCACTAGTCTCGAGTAGCTAACCCATCTAGTCGTACGGTTTCTTTCAGTTGTCGCTCGCCGCACCCAAATAAAACAAAAATGCTGTCCGCTGCCAGATTGATCGCCCCTGCAGCCAGGTCTGCTGTAAGTATTCTAGTTTCCGTATTGCATTTTTTATTATTTGACGCAATGTTACCCCTTTTTGTCGTCCCTTTCAGGACTTTTTAATTTTTTACATAGAAATCATATTATTTGACCTTGTAAGTTCAATCAGCAATGTAAGCTGTACTTGCCGGTTCTAGGTTAATGAGTGCATATTTCTAGTCATTTATTTCCATAGTATCAGTCGATATAATATCGAGACAGTCCTGACACTGATGATAGGAATCATTACATAATCCTACTTCTATTCCAGTATTAGGTAACAATAATTATCACAATTTCAAATGGAATGGATAAGCGCCGCGGAACCGTCGTTATCTGAATAATTGATGAACTTTAATTTTTAGATTGATGCAATATTGATTTTTAGGGTGTAGCCCTTGAAGAGATTATACAGCCATCATCATCTGCCTGTCTTTTCCCAACAAAGTTGTTTTGTATGTTATAGATCTTCAGCAACCCAGCCCTCCTGCGACCAATTGCTGCCCTCCCCTCGCAGACACAGATCATCCCCGCTGCGCCAGCTCAGCTATCCGCAGTGCGGTCCTTCCAGACCACCGCTGTTACCAAGGACATTGACTCTGCTGCCAAATTTATTGGTGCTGGTGCAGCGACAGTAGGAGTAGCAGGATCTGGTATGTTGTCTACCTTTTTTCTTAGTCAAAAAGCAATTAATCATGGTTTTATTCCTTGTGATGTCCTAGTTGTGGTGTTCTTTATTCAATATTAACTGGTAAAGCAAGAATTAAAGCTTTATTGAACCTTTTACTACAAAATTACAAAATATATTTAATACCATATTTTAATTCAGGAAAACGCTAAGCTGAAGTGATGCTTGCCTTTTCTCAAAATTCTATGCAAATTTTCAAGTAGATTTATGTGAAACAAAATTGCCATTAAACTTATTTTAGCAAGGTGGTGTGATTGCATAACACAAGCAGCATGTTATTGATTTTCTTCAACATAGGACTATCCCTGCTTACATAAGTATTTAAAGGTTCAATTCAAAGTGTATTTAGGAAATGTGGACTAACAGGAAACCATAATCTTCTTGAAGGCGGGATTAATGGAATGTTCAGCTTGGAAAGGTTCTTCAAATCTTTATTTTTTCTCGACTAAAACCAACCTCAAACTTGATTCCATCCTTTTATTGAAGCATTAATAAACTGAAAGTATCAGAAAGAAGCCATCAGTCATATGCCTGATTTTCTATTGACAAGTTAATAAAATTGCAATGTACTATAATATACAATTGGTATATATAAAAGTGATGTTTCCTTCCATAATTCCTTAATTCAATGTGTTTCATACTCATAATGCATACCTATTCACTGCCTGAATGCTTGCCCTGCACATGTAACTAATAGAACTATATTTTGTGTTATCTACAGGAATTGGTATTGGTGTGGTCTTTGGATGCTTGATCATTGGTTATGCTCGCAATCCTTCCCTAAAGCAACAGATCTTCTCATATGCCATTTTAGGATTCGCATTGACTGAAGCAATGGGCCTGTTTTGTCTAATGATTGCGTTCCTAATGCTGTTTGCTTTTTAGTACTTTTTTTTTTTTAAGTGATTTATTTTATGAAAAGTGTAATTATTTAACCATATTGAAGAATTTAATCCAAATAGTGTCATATACAAATAAAATGCATGATTTTAATGGGGGAGTTACTCAATCTCAATTTAATGACTATCAGAAATAAAGGTGAGGTTAATTCACTTGGTAGTTAGCTGTAGAACTTGCGTAATTAGTTATTTCTTTGTAAATGTTATATGTCACTACAATATTTAACTATATAAGACTCATGTGTTATTTGTGTATTACAGGTGCTGGAATCGGAACGGTGTTCGGCTCCCTCATCATCGGTTACGCCAGGAACCCCTCCCTCAAGCAGCAGCTGTTCTCATATGCCATCTTAGGTTTCGCCCTGTCTGAGGCTATGGGTCTGTTCTGTCTTATGATGGCGTTCCTGCTGCTGTTCGCTTTCTAAGCTACTTACTTTTAAGAACACTACTACTGCCATCCCACATGACGAGGTTTCAGTGAATACTATCTGGAGTGGACGGCCATGGAATCGAATGTGTGGAAACCTCACCCTCATAGTGATGCATGGACTGATGTGTATAAGTGTTACACTTACCAGTGCGCGTCATCAGGAATGCAATTTATTTAATTATGTAGTATAAAAGAAAAGCAAATAAAATGTTGTACGTAAAACATTACATTGATGCTACAGTTATTTCTATTCCTGATTTTTGTAGACTGTTCTGTCATGTTAAATCATGTTAAACATATTAGCCTCATATCAAAAGTCGGCGACAATATTATAGTTGAGCCAGTGACTGCGTATATATTTGCGTGAGTATTGTCATCGATTTTTGTAGTGTGAGTTGATCCTGTTGAAGAATGTCGGCATCTGTATTGTACATTTTTAGGGCGATTAAATGATACAAAACCAAAATCACGGGCGTTTATTGTTGATGACATAGTACCCTGGTCTCTACTAGCTCTTAGAATTTTAAAGAAATTCAACAAAAAAATCTAGAGCTACGATTAGTATTAAACGCAAGTCATAAAATCGAGTTACCCTTTGAGTGCAAAAATTACTTGAACATATGCAAATACAAAATGTTCTTCTGAACAGTTCATCATCCATCACGCTTAGCTATATAAAAATAAGTCAACTTGTATGTAGTATACTAGGATAATTATAAACCTATTTATTCTGTACAGGGATAGGTACTTCGGTAGGTACACACAAATCATTACGGCCACCCCATCGATTTTGCTGTTTATGAATTCAAATCACAGTTGTACGCAATGTGTACTGAATTAGTACATAATTATGTACTTAAAATTGTAAGTACCTTAGCAGGTACAGGCAACTGAATTATGGCTTGCTTTAGAGTACCTACCAGTATCTCGCCAGCAACCCCAAGTAAAATTTGAAGAAATTTTACACACATAATAAGCAACCAAGAGATTGATGAAAAAATTACTCTTTATTTTTACCACTGATGTCCAGTGCTAGCTATGGCTACATAAACCTTATTTTAAATCTCAATTAAAAGTGCCTGAAAAAATAAAATGTAATTAAATCTTTCCATAGCATAAAATTGATAGGTGTTGTGTAGTAAACAAATTAAATTATAGAAACGATTGTTATAAATAATAATAAAAATTTCCTTCAGCTTTTATTACGGATCATCATCTGCCTAGCCTTTTCCCAACTATGTTGGGGTCGGCTTCCAGTCTAACCGGATGTAGCTAAATACCATTATTTTACATGGAGCGACGACTGCCTATCTGACCTCCACAACCCAGTTTTAGTACTGGGTAATACGATACGGTACTTTTATTACGGATATGGTACTTATATTTTTAAACTAGCTACCCGCCTCGGCTTCGCACGGATGCAATGTTAAATTAAATATTAGTTAATAAACCTTCCTCTTGAATCACTATCTATTAAAAAAAAACCGCATCAAAATCCGTCGCGTAGTTTTGAAGTTCTAAACATACATAGGGACAGACAGCGGGAAGCGACTTTGTTTTACACTATGTAGTGATACGGTACTTATATTTTAAGTATGTACTAATTCGGTACCTACACGTATAACTGTAATATGAACAGCAAAATCGATGATGGGGTGGCTGGGGAGCATGACGTAAATCATTGACGATGATGAAAGATCTAAAAAACTGCATCCAAGTAACGGGGAATATTATGGGCCATAACAATCTGAGAACTCGCTACTAGCCAACGATTACCTACCTATACATCTACCGTATCAAGTTATACAGGGTGTGGAAGGGACACCGATGCGAAAATGGTTACCACGTACGGTTAAGTACATCATTCCGAGCCCCTATAGAATATTTTTAACGGTTTAAAAAAATAGCCGTTTCCTACAAAAGGATTTCGCGTCGCTGTCTCTTCCACCACTTATCTGAATATTGATCTACGGCACCATTATTATGTAACATTGCAGCAAATGCGCAGGTTTCCTAGAAAATCAATAGGGACTTACAACGTGGGTGTATGTAGGTAAGTATCTAGTCGTTCGGGTAAGGCAAGTGTCTGAATGTCCTAGACTATAAGCTCCTGTATATATATGTAGGTATCTACGGGAGGGGCGTAAGGAAGGGTGACCCAACGACCATGCATAGTAGGTATATAATACAAGGAAGTAGTGAAGGGTGGGCTGACTGTCTTACCTATGTAATGTTTGACGTCCCGAAGGAGCTCCCTCAAGAGAGCATTCGCCTGTAGTAATAACAACTCATTACATCAATGAAGAGATCCGATTAGGTACAGGGCGCAACCTGTGATGATACAATTAGTAACGTCGTTCCTAAACAAAATCGAATCTTGAATTGTTTTATTATAGGCGAAAGAGATTAACGTAATGCTCGAAATAAAATCTTAGATTTGACGAATGCTCCAATGAATGACTGATCATCAGCAGTGGCGTGCCTAGGGGCCAAAATAAGCAGACTGTTCAGAAACCCTAACATCATGAATATTTGTAGGTTATAAGGGCATTTTTTTTTTTTTGTTTGTGGCATCACCCAGTTCAGCCTATGAGGCTGGCTACTGCTTAACCGGTCTAATCCTGTGGAAGCCTTGAATTTAAGGCCCCCAGCCAGGGGCAAAATGAGCTTACAAACTAAGCGACCACTCGCTAAGGGCACCCCCTGTGGGGTACGAACCTCGGCTTAGGGCGTCGCTGGGGAGGGGACAGGCTGAATCTGGTTTAGGGGCTGGTTTAATGCTCAACATTGCGGGCTTGCAAGGGGGGGGGGGAGTTGAAAGGGGACGTCGCAACGGACCACGGCGGTCAGCCAGTCTAAGTACCGCCGCCACACTTGACACGGGAATCTGTTGTGAGATTAACAAGCTTTGTCGACTCCGTTTGTAAAGCCGTTTAGGCTTCGCCACACAGTCGATTGAACAAAAACTGGAGCTTCTCCATGTTGTAAATATTGATCTTGAATCCAAGCCAAATACGTTGTACTTAGGTACACTGGCACATAACTGCGCCATGTGCGTGTACTAAGTTTATAAATGGAACAAGTAGGTACACCCCCCAATGTATGACATGATTATAAAAATGACTTGTTTACATTTTATTTTCAATTGAAATGGCTTGGCGAGGGGTTACTATCTAGTAGACCTAAGTACAGTCAATGAAGCACCGCATGGTTCATTAGCAGGTGGAAACATCGGTAGCCCGCGAAATTCAAATTTCCTTACGTTTTTTTTTTTGCAATTTGTAGGTCATGTTGATGAAAATATGTTTCGCGCAAACAACACATGTAGATGTAGAATTCAAATCATAAATACAACCCCTTTTTCATGAAAGTTAGTTGTTACTTACAGAACGTCACCTTTGCCTCGTTAACGTCAAGGTCATTAGGGCATAAACCTTCAGTTAAAAATTGAGTGTTTTATTTTTAATTGGGTTTGACTTGTCAAGAAAATGAAAGTATTATTGAGTGAAAGAAAATAGCCTTGATTTGTAGATGTGTATTTTCATAGGTATTTCAAATTCAGGTATGAACTAATGTCACATTGAAAGTGCACTGCTTATTTTTCTTGACTGGGTAGACTACACAGGTACTCCAGGAACTTATTATACTCATGTATAAGCCGAAAATGAAAAAAACTAGATTTTATCAACAAATTTATTGCAAATGTTTGTTTTTTTTTTATGAAAAATATCTAAGTGGATACCTCCGAACATAAAAGGGGGAAATAAATTGACGAATCTAGGTCATAGCGGAGGTAAACTCTTAAATCTTATAGAAGTAAAGTCCAAATAACATACACAATAGTCACTTAATTGTTTGAGGCATTCATAATGCTTTAGATCGAGAAATTTTACAAAATAATAATGAGAGAATCAAAATGAATCCAAACCAAAACAAATCAGGATTTGGCATGCATTCAATTTGTATTACAATAACACAATAATTATAATAAGTATCTCAAAGAAATGTAAAAACAAATTTCATACTAACGCACATATGGGAACATTAAAGTCATCTCTTTATTTGGTGTTGAGGTTATCACTCGATTTCTTCTACATAATTTCTCCCAATCGCTCACCCAGTCTGCTACTAAAATATTTTACATCATTTGTCAATATACACAGTCACTAAAATCTCTTAATCCCAATAGAAGGACAACAAGCTATATAAACAAAATTCAATGTCTACACTTCTTTGAGAGGTATATTTCAGTTAAATGTCGAAGGCATAACATAATCTTTGTGGCTGCAGCAACAGTTAATATGCATACATAATTTAGGAGTCAGGGGGTTAACAATACAGCAAATAGCTATTTCTTTCTATGATTGACTATTTAAATAATGTTTGTAAACAACTTTACAATAATTTCACTTAGCCTACAGCAAAACAAAATAAGGCATTTTCCTACCACATTTCTATCAAACATAATTTATCCACATAGAAACTGCTCATCACAAGTAAATTGAATTCATGAGAACGACTACTGTTTCACATTATCAAAACGCATTGCAATTAGATTTTTTGTGAGATCAACACTCGTAATATTATTTGGTCCAATATTTAAAAAATAAAATGTTTTCATGAATTCGAATTACAAGATCAAACTTACACATTATTTTTGGCTCAACGCGTTTCCCCGTGAAGTCCATAACTTTACAACTAAACATCATCTCTTCACCTCCATAAAAATCTTTTTTATGAACTAGTCTTGATATTTTGTTTATATTACATTCTATTATAAATAATGTGTTAATCAAGTTTAAATCGCTTCAGTTTCAAACTGATTGCCCTTGCTTATGGTGATAGGTCCGTATGTTTCATGCTGTTCTAATTTCAACACTTGATGCTTTTTGAGAACCAGTAAACTGTAGAATTTTTGTGCGACCTGTAACGAAGTATGAATGTTATTTGAGTATTCTGTATACGGCATGTCACGTACTGTGATAAGGCAGACAAACAGATAGTGAATAGATCGTATATTAGTCCAGCCATTACGTCGGAAAAAACAAGTTAGAAATGCATGTGAACCGAGAAGGCAAAATTTTGGATTTACGTGGGAGGGTCTAGAAAAGCCTAACTTCAAATTGGCGACTAAGATTTCCTATGTGCATTTTCCGCCATGTTGAAAAAAGAGTTTACGAAAACAACCTCAAAATGAGATTCTAAAAAATGTATTCAAAAAAAGTATGCACCTCCGGCAGGGGGGGGGGAGTGGGGGCCATTGTACAACTCCAAAGCAAGAAAAAGTATTGCGTAAAAATTTTCGTATCTCAACAGAGAACCAAGTTATTGTAAAAAAAAACTGAATTTAACCATTTTTTCAAGATTGCGATAATGCACCTAGGAAATGTTGGTCTACAATTTGAATTTAATTTTTTCTAGCCCCCCACGTAATATCCATAATTTAGCCTTCTCGGTTCACATGCATTTCCAAATGTATATCAGGACTATAATGGTTTAGAAACGAACCTGTTTTCTATTATTATGTCTAGGCGCAAGATCTGTGAAGGTCAGTTGTAGTCCGATGGCGAGTTTGGGTTTCATGACGGCGAACAGTTGCGCCGCACGACGGTTCAACACTCGTTCCTCGAACTGCTCGTCCGTTTCACCAGCCTCTCGTTCACCCTCTTCCGCCTGATAACATATTTTGTATAAAATTTTCATTTGACTTTATGCATATAATTTAAATGTAAGTAATATGCTATTTTATACCCAGCAAGACACTGTTATTAGAGTGAATTGATGTTATACTTACGTTGTCTGGCGTTAAAGGTAAATCGTAATCGTGCTGTGGACTGTGATGCCCGTGCTGGTCGTCGTATCCCAAGTTCGTCATTTGCATTTGCATTCCATTCTGAAAGAATAAAATATGTTGGTTAACACAATCAAGGCAAAATACATGTTAGGCCTGCAAGTAGTCAGACTTTAAAACAAAAGTGTAAGAGTATAGTAAGTAGAAGCCCTGAAAGGTTATCTAGTCTGCTGTTCTCTTCTCACAAACAACACACAAACCCTCCGTAATCACGTCCTCTAAAAAGCTGTCATAACATGAAATATGTAGGTTTTTGGATAATACCCCACTCGACTTCAATTGACTTCAGGGGTCTCATTTATGTAACGACGAAAAGGAAAATGATGGTCATACTTGGTACAAACGACCGGAAATTTTGTGTCACTATCTCCCGGTCTATATGTGATAAAAACTTTTTGTAGTTGGTACTGGACAAAGATGCCCCGAAATACTGTAGTTGCACTACCAATCAATTGACATTCTTTTTTAAGCTGTAAAAACGCGGTTACGCCATAGATTTTATATGGCAATAGAAACCTGTTACGTCACTAATTAAACAACTAAAATGACTACTATTTATTGATTTCAAAGCAAATCAAATTGAAAATTAGTCAGGTTTTCAGTTCTAAAATAAAATGTTTTTTTAGAGAAATTGTGTCTTGGAATTATTGGTTAATGGCGTAGCTACCAATTCTTTTAGATAGGCCCTCTTTTTTGCATTACTTAGACCTATGCAGTATGCATCCCTGTCATCTCACCACCTTTAGGGCTGATTATCATAGATAAATACCTGATAATCCCCATGGTCATCCAAGCCATGCAGCAGCGGCTCCATGGGCACGGAGTGCGGCAGGTCGCTGGGCAGCGAGCTGCGCAGGAGCGAGCTCACGTGCTCGCCGCCCAGCTGCGGCATCATGGGCAGCTGTTCCAGACCGTGCTGCAGTAGCGCGCCGTGTTGTACCCCTGGAATAAGTACAAAACAAATGTACAAAATCCCTGCTTCTCAACGTGATTACTTAGCTACCAGCGACTGTAGTTTATAAATGCTTATAATACTCACAGGTGCCAGTGGCATGGACCTTTAAAATGTGGCTAGGTCAGTCTGGATGCGGAAGGTGGAATGCAGGGTGATATGGCACAGCTTGGGAGGAGCCTTTCATCAGTAATAAACTGCGATAGGCTTGACTTTAGACAGGGTTCGAGGATATATATCATGATATATATCCGATATATATCATATGATTTTTTATGATATATATCAATACAAAAATAGTTTAAACATTTTATATTATTAAGTAATTTTTGGCGTTTGTTACTGTATTTCTACTTCGCAAATGTAGATAGCGTTGGACTAGAGTTAAAACATACTAATAGTAAGTTCTAATCCATAAATGGCAACACTTCTGCCGGTATTAATGGCGTCAGTCGTGTCAGACAAAATTCAGTATGAAAGAGTAAGTTTTTTTTTTGTGTTCATTCTATTATTTTTTACAAAGAAAGTAATTGACAAAGTGCAGAAACGATTTTACTTCATTATTAAGTATTTAAGAAGCATTAAATAACTTTTGTGTTTATAGAATATAGCTGTTTATTAAATAATGAATTTATATATTTATTATGTTTACGTAACACCTACGCAAATAGAATACATAAATCATACAATAAAATAAAAATATGGCTCACATAAAATGGATATATTTCAAACTTGGATATATATCATAAAAATCCGATATTTTGATATTTATAATAAATATCGGATATTTTCGAACCCTGCTTTTGATTGTGTGTAAGCCGTTCGTAAAAGTAAAGGTGGTCATCAATGCTGCTGTGAGCAGCTTAGCTGTGTGAAAATGTAATTACTAGAATGCGAATGCATCTTTGTCTCTGGGTTGAACAACTCATCTTCAATGCCCTTTAGTATAGTAGATGCTATCAATCAATCATTTTTATTTTAAGGCATCGAGGGCATGGGCCTTTTATGGTATATATGGATATAAAATACACAAAATAATCTCTAAGTACAATAATAAGCTTAACACAATATTGAAAACATTTTCAAAACTATTAACGTTTGATCGGCGATGTATTGCGTTGAGTCGAGGCGTCATGTAGCCTTCCGCAAAAACTAAATTCCTCCTTCGTATATATAAGTCTCGAGAAAGTGTGTTGGAACCCGCACTACAAAGTTTATCTTGTGGCGCGACTCCAACCTCTCGACTCTCAAGGTGAACTCGTTCTTGCTCTTTATATACCTCGACCTCCGCTGGCGTCGTGGTGTGATGTAGACTGGACACGTACAGCTGCGTCGATGGAATAGCTAGACGCAGCAACATGTTCGGACCTATCAATGCGGTACCGTACCGCACTGACACCGCTACAGACGTCGGTAACGGTGAGCCAGGTCACCGTCAGGCAAGCTGGCGGTGGGCCGCCAGCTTAATTGCTAGCATATAATATAAAAATTGTGGTAGATCCTTACCGCCAGGCGTCATTCCACCGTGATGTAATCCCGCAGGCGTCATCCCACCGTGCGCGAGGCCGCCGGGCGTCATGCCGCTGTGCTGTAACCCGACCGGAGTCATTCCGCCGTGATGTAAACCTGCGGGAGTCATACCGCCGTGGTCCAGACCACCTGCAACACAGATTTGCAATTATTTTCTATTGCATGGTTTTTCCTTCTGAAATGATAGCTTGACCAGAAACATCTAACTCTTCGCCGGGCCGTATTATGACGTGTTATAACCATCATTGGTCTGATACAAGAGAAAGTGTAGCAGCAATTTAAGCAACGGAATGCGAGCCCTACGTAGCAGTTATCAAGTTGATGTAGACACACATGGCATATGATATTTTGTATAATTATGCCAGTGCCACATAATAAAGATTCCCCAGACAACAACGGAAATTGATGTGTAACAGCACAAGTAAGATGATGTTGAAATGTGGGTGTACTCTAAAGGTACATTTGCCTAACTTGTCGGGAAACAGGCATTTTTTGTTGTTAGGAAGATGGTGCTGTAAATAGTCAAAAGCGTACCAGGCGTCATTCCTCCGTGATGTAACCCAGCGGGAGTGAGACCTCCGTGCACCAGCCCCGCCGGCGTCATGCCACCGTCTAGTAGACCTGGCGTCATTCCTGTAATGAAAATGTATTTGTTTAGGAGTAAAACTTCAGCGTTTTGACACTATCGTAGGTATTTCCAGTTTCTACCTACTATACTATCAAATTCAGAAAACAACATTAAATAAATTGAAAACAAATGGTATTTCTAGTTTTAGCTCCTGTTTTGAATGCATACCATCCTATTTAACGCTGTCCGTACGAGCAACGCCTACATTTTTTCAACATAACGACGCTGCGATACCGTCGCCGTTCGCGCGATCTAATATTTCTATACAAATTAAAGTTATAGTTGATGAAAGTTCTTTTATTTTCGGTGTTATTGATTTTAATGTACCGGCCTTTAACGCCAGATTGTTCCTGATATAGGTAAACCTGTTTACAACGTGATTAGTAACGTATTGTATAACTGGCTGGTGTCCGCAACTCACGTCCAAAACGCGAATTTTGCGTACGGGTGGTAAAATCGATCATTCGATGCACCCCAGCTCCCCGAGAAAGGCCAGCAACGCCTTGGCTACTGACGATCTCGATGAGATTACCTGGGTTACCGATTAGTAACGCTAACTGACCTCCGTGGTGTAACCCTGCCGGAGTCATACCGCCCGCAGAGAGTCCTAGGTCGACGTGTTGACTGTCCCCGTGGTGCAGACCCGCAGGCGTCATGCCACCGTGATGTAAACCAACTGCAAATAAAATTTATATTTAAAATGTGCTTAGATTATAAAGTTTTACTTAGGGAGGTGGATTTCTGAATTCTTAACTTATCTTTGTTACGTTGTTTAAGACTTTTTTCCATTGTTTGTGGGAAATTGGAAAGCCACTACGCCTCCAAGAGTAATGTCAAAAGTAAATCATACATATAGATATTGTGGATATATTTTGACTTCTTGGTATAATTAAATTAACATGTCTAGTAATTATAAATCATTTTGTAGAAATGCAAAACAATAAATGGTGATTATTCAGGATGAAAATTTTCATTTGACTACAATCTCATTTTGGTCGGGAGAGCCTTTGCCCAGCAGTGGCAAGCATGCATGCTTTACATCAAACCTGCTCGATACGATGTTGAGGTACTTTTTTACCACGAGAACGGGACCCTGATAAGGGAAAAGGGTAAAACAGTCGAGTGCGAATTTTTATCACTGAAAAAATCCATAAAAAATAAAATTTATATGATTCTAGAGTAGAATCCCGAGCGTAGCAAGGGATTCTGAAGTAGAATCCTGAGCGGAGCGAGGGATATAAGAACTGAGATGAATTATATTTTTCACGAGTTTTGCACTCTACATTTTAACATTGACTGCGAGAAAATAAATAGAAGTATAGTATTATATTTCTCGTGGGTTAGTAATAAAGCCACTCGGGTCAATCTTCAAGGTTAAGCCGGGCTTCCCAAGGTCGGTCTGTGGATGGGTGACCACAAATTCATCGCATACCGAGTTTCCTCCGTGGCACGGAAAGTACGTAAAGCCATTGAGCCGGCTGTCATTTGTAGTTCTTTGACAGTCATTACAGGAAGTCAGTGGCCCGAAAGTGTGACAATGAGTCTTACCAAAGGATACCGTATTACCCACCCAGTACCAACTGGGTTGTGTTCTGGGTCAGATAGGCAGTCGCTCCATATAAAATACTGATATTCAGCTGTATCCGATTAGACTGGAAGCCGACCCCAATAAAGTTGGGATAAGTCTCAAGGAGATGAGTATTTATCACATTTTTTATTATATAATCGGTAATATATTAAGAGAACTAAGAGTTAAATATAAACATTAAAAATGTAAAGTAAAATTAGAGCATTTTGCGAAATTCAGTGTTATATTCTTGTCAGTACGTTTGATCTATTTTTTGTTCATAATTCGTGCTTGTTCCAAATTCAAAATGTTTTTATTCACTCAGTAAGTAAAAGTTTTATTCACTGTTATGAGTGAATCAACTGCCCTTTTTCGAGTGGCAATGGTAATAAAAACTCTTGAGTCATTTGGTGGTATGCATGTAGTTGTTGTTGTCTCATTTACTCACCGGGTGTCATAGCTCCGTGTTGCAGGCCGGCCGGCGTGAGGCCGCCCTGCAGCAGAGTGCCGGGTGTCAGCGCGCCCAACGCGCCCAGCGCGCCCGGCGTCATTGCGCCCGGCGTCATCGCTCCCGGTGTTAGCGGAGCGCCCAGTGCGCTCAGCATACCTGATCATTTAAAAAACATATTACTAACTTTTAATAATTCGAGGTGATCAAACTAATTCTTGTCGAAGGTGCCGACCAACCAAATGCCATGTTTGGAAAAATGTTGGAAAAAGTAATAAAAGTGTCAGATTCCGAGGCTGATACAGTATCTGGTTTGAATAAAAACTTCGTTCTGTATAACTAACTTTCAAGAACATTTTGGCTGAGCCTATTTTGAATAATGATCAAATGATTTCAATGGTCTGATCAAGAGCTGATAAGAATCATCGTATGTGAAATCGTATATGAAAGTTTTGGGCGACTTTTGCGTATATGGCTTTTCTAGGGTCTTCAAGATAATTTATGTTCAAGATAAGGTGTTGTAGTTGGTTTGTGGATTGACGTGCGCTACCTTCCGCGGTTTGGAGCACGGCCAGTGATCAGCGGGTATGCCACAAGTCATAAAGTGACGTTTATAGAGACTAATAAAATAGTCCTCTTGACCGTTTTTCGGTCGCAGCGGCCAATTTCATCAGAGATTAGCCATCGGTGTGCGAGATATTATAGTACACTAGTTTGTGCGCCAGCACAGATGCACTCTCTCCTTCCTCAGTGTGGTAGTCAGACGGGACGGGGAGGCACGGGGGACCGGGGGGGTAGTATATCGTGAGAAATTCCTGACGGAAAAACCCAATAACATTTTACCCAACCCGGGAATCAAACCCAGAACTCCACGCTCATCAGTCAAGGTTGCGAGGGCGAGACCAATTACTTAGTTTACGAGTATAAGTACCTGGAGTAGGAGGTAGTTCCACGTCGACGTCGGGGCGCGGCGACAGAGGAGGGATCGCGGCGGGTTCCGGCGTCGGGTCCGGCTCTAACCGTGCACCATACGATCCAGTGTTAATTGAGTGCGGTTAGGTAGCATATGTACATTAGTTAGAAAATGTTTACTATGAATATCTGTTAGCTGCGGAATAGGCCTTATACTTGTGTAAATAAGGCCTACATTTCAATAAACATGTTTTGTCACAATGAAAATGGAGCTTGAATGATGAATGAATATATTATGAGTTATAATATAATTCATGGTAAACATTTCCCATGAAGTTATTATGATTTTTTTTATGGATTCAATTTAAATCAACTATGATGGCACTTCTAATTAATTTGGGATTAAGATTTCCATCAGTAGCAAAATATTTCATCTAATTGCAATGGTTATGATCAAGCATAAATGGGCGTTATTAAAAAAAAAATGATCCAAGACATTTTGCAAAATGTAGTAATGACTTCGTTACATTATCATGAACGCCCCAAATGCATGGAAAATAAAAGTTTCACAACATTGGCGCAGCGACAGTATATTACATTGCTTGCTGAGTGTATAGCGTGTTGCTAGCAACACAAAATGCTGTTGCTACAATAAAGTTGCGCAACATTTGTTCACCATTCATACGGGTCGAAGGTAACCATCCCAACACATGGTAGAGCAGAGATTCATGCTGAAGTATTGAATGAGATGTTGGCATTGCAAACCATAGCCCGATGAGATGAAGCAGAGTCAAGGCGGGTGTACACTTACCGACAGAGGGTTCGTATTCTTGAGGTATGGGCGTGGGAGGTTCTAACTCAGCAATCGGAAGAGGCGCTGGGGTTTCAGGTGGCAGCATGGTCTGATAAATGTTGCCATTAATTAAAAATTACATTTATTTGTTCAAGCTGTTTTAAAAATAACACTTCGGTGTCACAATATAAATTATGTTTTAAAACTAGATGACAGTGGTGTTTCCTAAGAGACTACTCTGAGAAGAAACACCGACACCAACTTAGATATACTTGTATTAATATTGGTATGAATTAAGTTCTTTCAAATATTTAACTTACGGTGGAAGCGCAAGGGTAGCCCGCGAAATTTAAATTTTCTCAAGTTTATTGCAATTTGCAGGTCAGTGTCAAGTTGTATGTTGATGAAAATATGAATCGCGCCAGTAACACCTATGGAGTTACAGAATTATAATCATTCAAATCATCAATACAGCTCTCCAAGTTCATATAATCACATTCAATAGCTATTTCATGAAAAAGTCACTTTTTGAGATTATATGAACTTAGAGGGTAGTATTGATGATTTGAATGATTATAATTCTGTAACTCCATACGTTACTGTTACTGGTGCCATTCATATTTTCATAAACATACAACCTGACACTGACCTGCAAATTGCAATAAAAAAATAAAATAAAATAAAAAGTTTATTGTGTCTCAAAAGTTACATGCTTTAAATCAATTGAGACAACCTCAGTAAGTTATTAAAAATACTTGAGTTGAGGTTGACTCGCTACTTCCCTTATTTAATACAATATTGAGAGTAAATTACTACAAAAGAATACAAAACAAAATAAAACAAAACCCAGCCAAGAGGCAAAGCTGGTAAAAATATGTGATTCTTATAATTACTATGAACTTATTCTAGGCATGCGTGTTTGTGTGTTCGCGTGTGTGTTTGTGTGGGTGGGTGGGTGTATGTGTGTGTGTGTGTGTGCGTGTAATAAAGGTAAGAAAATTTAAATTTCGCGGGCTACCCTTGCGCATCCAACTTAAAAAACTGAAATAACGTCACTGGGCTTTTATTTTTAATACATTTTAAGCCAAAAGGTATTTATCGAGACCGGATTATACAGGGTGGAACATCGACGCACAAACGGTCACCACGTCTTAAGTACATCATTCCAAACCGAAATTGCCGACGAAAAATTACATACAAATTTTTCGTCGGCAATTCATATTTTCTACAAAAATTCAATACCTACACGGTTTGCACGCAAAATACGCGCTTGGCCGTAGAGTTGCGTTACACCAGCCCGTTATACAATACAATACGTACACGGTCGAAATGTATGGAACAACTGATTTGTGGTGATCGTTTATGCGTCGATATATATCCCTTCCACCTCGTACACAAATACATATTTTCATATGCGATTGCACATCAAGGCTATTTTTTAAAGAAAATGTTTATTTTAACAAAAATTGGCTGAACATGCATTTTTTGGTTATATATGTTACCGGCCAAACCCGATTTCAGGCCAAACTAGTTTGTCCTAGGCCAAACCGGTTTACTGGTCTATCTTATCGGGATACACTAACCCAAACAAAGCAATTAAACTGCGCCCAACTTGGATGTAGCGCTCGCAAGCCGCTGCCGCGGCACCGCTCGCTACGCTCGCTCTGCTGGGGCGTGGTTGGTCACCAATCTTACCTAACCTAACCCATTTAGTCGGGGTGCTCTATGATTGTCCTTTTGTGATGATCTCTAGTTTGGCCTGAAATCGGGTTTGGCCGGTAACATATATATTTCCTTTAATATTTACTGCACCTAACTGGAAAAATGCAATAATGTGCCAAAGCCCAGGGCTGTACCCCTGTTGACCTCAGTGGAAATAGAACTATCGTTTTCAAGTTATAAAAATATTTTAATGAATCCAAGACTCAATCGTACTTCTGGGAATTTGGAACAGTACTCGATATTTTAAATGAGAAAATGCAGTACTTACATAAAAAAACAAAACTTTTTTTTATTATATTTAAATTTTATGTTGCATATTATTTTGGCACTTAATTGCATATTTCGACGATTTTAAGTTGCATATAATCCGGTATCTAGTTATGTAGTTACCTCTTCAAGTGCAGTACTAGACGTCGCATAGAACGCTTCCCGCTGCTATCCGATAGCACAAAAAACGAAACTGTTCAGTTAAATTGTTCTTTATCGCATTATTAAGTAGTGGTGCATGGTTCTTTTGGCGCACGGCACAGCGACAAGGCCTACAAGCTACAAGTGTGTGCCCTCACCTCGTCATGGCGTCGCTTGCGGCCGCCGCGCCGGGCGGGCTCGGCCGGGTCGGGCGAGCGCGCCGCGTCGCCCTCCTCCGCCTCGCTGCGGAGCGTCATGTTGCGCTGGTATTTCTGGGACGAGTATAAAAAAAAACATGTAAAACCAAATAGGTAAAACATAGAGAGAACTGGAAGGAAATGGGGGAGGCCTTTGCCCAGCAGTGGGACAGAATAGGCTAATAAAAAATGCAGATAGCATGAAGAGTTATTTTAAAGACGTAAGAGAGTGTCAAATGATGCCTTTATCGTTATTAAATGGATGTTTGCGACTAAGATCTATATGAGGGATCCGCGTCAGCTTAAGGTGTTAAAACATAATATGAAAGCACTGCTATACAACTTTAAGTATTTTGTAACACTTTAAGCTAGTTTTATCGTTAAAGCTGTACAAAGGCTGTATATTCCATGTGATCACTTACTTACACTTACTTACTACTACTCTTAAGTGTTATTATGACATCACTCAATAGTTTTTTTTGTACATTATCAAAACTCCTTTAGAAAACTTATTCTTATAGCGTAATATTAGACACTCTTGTGAATACAGTGGTTTTATAACTTCTGACTGCAACTCTTGTAGTCGATCCTAGTAGTAGTAGCTTTAAAACTAAAAAAAATAAATTACATCAACAGTACAGCTATAGCCTGCTTCACTGACAGAGTCAAGATTGCCATTGCCATCCATGAACCACCGATGTCCAACGATGGTTCAGTAGCAAAACCATAAATGGTGTCGAATCTGTGGATTTGGTTATACCTTTGGAACCGGATGATGACGTTTCTTCATGCAGCAGCATAAGTTCTTTAAATAATGAAGATTCAGAATTTTCAAAAAATATGTTGTTTTGTCAGCGAATAAAGAAATGGACTACAGAAAGAAATATATCTGAAATAGCTCTAAACGATTTAGTCGCTATTGTAAATAGCAGATTTCCCGGAATATTACCATGTGACTCTAGAACAATTTTAGTTTCTATCAAAGAAATAAGTATCAAAACGATTGACTAAGGTAAATACGGGGATACTGGCCTAGTAAAATCTTTAAAGAAATCATTGGAGAAATGGAATGATGCTCCAACTAAAACTACTTTAAATTTAAATATCGACGGTCGCCCAATATTTAAAAGCTCAAATAGAGAGTTTTGGCCAATTTTGTGCACTACATTTTAAAGACCTGATATTTAGCCGTTTGTAATTAGAATCTATTATGGTGTCGGCAACAATTTCAGTCGAACCCCATCGTAATGAGTTTGAAGCTCAAACCCCTTTACAAATCCAGGAAAAGTCTGATTAAATCAGATTGAAAATAATCTAAAATTAATTATATGGATGCATTGAGCCATTGAATATGAATAATACAGGGGTCATGGAGGTATTAGAACATTTAAAACTTGTTCCCAGTACAAAAAATTATCGCAATGACGGGAAGAACAAGTGCAAAGGGTCTAAAACGACCCTAACACATTCGAGTCCACCCCCGTTTCATTGTGCGCATGTGCCATCCCACCAATATTGCAAGTGGACCCTCGACTGGCATTACGTTTGCGCAAAAGTGAACCCACCTGGAGGGCTCTCGGAGTTAGGTTTGGAATTAAGATTTAAAACCCTAAAATAAGTGGTAAAATAGAGTTTTCATGGTAGACAGTCAAATTAGCAAAAATTTCTTACCAGGTTCAAAAATGGTTGAGAATGGCATGATTTAGAACCCCAATCAGGGGTTGGGTGCTGCAAAATGAGCTCCTGGAGCCAATTAACAAGCAGACACGAGATTTTATGAGACTTTTGAGGCAACTTTAAGAACACCAAAATGAAGGTGTATACCAGTTTACAGATCTCTGATTCCGAGGTGAAACCCATAAAGTGACTGGGCTATGGGATATTATCGCTATATTTGCTATCTATGGGGGTATTTTCATGCCCTACTAGGGTGGGGGATGTTATTGCACATTGCCCACTGCCCATCGAAAATAAAAAAATAAAAAGTTGAATCACCCGCTCTGATCCCGTAACAAGGGTGTTCAACCTTTTATGAGATTTTCATGCATTTTTTTTTAACTTGTTTAACTTACGTAATCGCAATTATTGTTTCTTTTCGATTATAATAAATAATATTTTAGAACTTTTGAATGATTACAAACGTTGCATTGCATTTATAGGTAGTTTCTTTGACAGTTAGTTTTGTGAGAACCACCTAGTAACTATTAATTACATATTCCTATTCCTTCACTTGTTATACTAGGTTAAATTAAATTAGCTAGCGATACTCCGAAGACGTGATGGATATCGATATACTTACATAATAAACTAAACAAAAATGGATTTGATGACATTTTCTTGGGATAACGACCACAAGTAGTGCAGTTATTTTAAATACAACATCGATTTAAATCATAGATGTGCCCTTGCCGTACTTCGCGCGAACGTGTTCACACTGAGATGAGCTCGCTTGTTTAAACTTTACGGTTTATAAACACGATATAAAAAAAAAAATGTTGCAAAAAAAAAAAAACAAAATTCCTTTCGGAAGTCGGTGCTTTTTGCTTGTTTCATCGACATTTTGTATGTTTGCAGGGTTTAAAGAAACCTAATACGAAGGGGATGGCGGGATCATAGTCTAGGCAATTTAATTGAAAAATGCTAAGCTTTATTTATTCAAATATCAAGTCTGTAGCGTTAGAAGTTTCTGTAATATGTAGCTGTGACAGATAAACGGGCAGGCAGACTTATTCGCATAATAATAAGTATTAGTTTTTATCTATTTTGATACCGAACACTAAAAAGCCTCGATTTTCAACTCATTTTTGTGTCATAAAATGTAAAAATATTTATTTTCAGAAAATATTTTAAATCGTTACTATGGGTTTTCACCCCTGAAATAGGACCCACCACGTGGATTCTCGTCATCTGGGAAAAGGCCTGCTGAAAATAAAAATGCTTGTAATTTGAAACCACGGCGTATTCTTATTAATCTTGTTAAAATAGACACAACTGTTTTTATTTTTACATTATAATATGGTGCTTTTAAAAACTTTAAAATGAGCCCACTAGGTGGGTACCCGGCATCGCAAGTGCGACTTGAATGAACCCACCAGTGCCGGGAGCCCTCCCGGCACTGAATGTGTTAACAAAGCCGAAAGTCGTTTCTCAGCAGTAATATTTGACTTGGTTTACGGCTACGTGAAGGGCCCGCGCTTGCAGGAAAGAAGCTGTTTTCTTGTTATTTTAGTCATTTTCTCTTTTATCACGTCATGTCAGGTGTACAAACTAATTCACTTACCTTAAATAGTACTCTAGAAGGTATCGGCCTAGCCGGTAAGGTGAACAATTTCTCGACGCCTCCAGTCTCCTTCCAATGCATCAACCGTCTGGTCGGCGGCGCGAGGTCCAACGTCGTTACGATATCCGATGTGTTGCTAAGCTGATTCTTCATCTCTTCTCCAGATATGTTCTTTACTTCGTCCACGATCAGCTTACGTTTGCGCTTCGTTTTTGTTATTCCTGATACATAGAATGAATGCTCAATTTGATTGATGAGAGTAATATCACTCGACATGAAAGTCTAAGTATGGTGACCTAGTGTGTGCCTACCATCTACTGTCTTTTATTTGCGTATTTGTGAAAATACAAAATTTACTCTATGTTGATTGGAATAAAGTCGATTTTGTATTAGCGAAATCACAATAATATATATACGGATACGCCCAAGTAAAAGAGTTTTGCTGATCAGTACCTTTAAGCACAGTAGCGTCCACCGGTGCAAGCGCGAAGGATTCCTCGTCGTTTTGCAGCAGCGTCGTGTTGTCAGCCACTCGCTCCGACACGCCGCCTGCGGGGGGCTCCACGCTGGCCGGCCGTGGGCCAGGCTCGGGGACCACGTCGACATCCTAGGGAAAGTCGACAAGAGTTTTATGTATGGACTTTTAACATCGAATAAAAAGCCCAGAGGGGATACTACGCATCGGTAAGCGTAGCGCAGGACGCCCAGCTAGACCTTAAAACTATGGCCGTCAGACTACACGCAGAAGGAAGACAGGGTGTTGTGGAACAACTTGGGGGAGGCCTATGTCCAGTAGTGGACTGCGATAGGCTCAATTGATTTTTTGGCCAACCAAGAGGGCGTAGAAAATAAAGATTTCAGCCTTATCAAACCATTGGCTAATTGGGTAACTAAGTTTGATTTGCGTTTCCTTTCTTCCTTTTTAATTTCATAGAAAAGTAAGCAAAGTGTTCTCACCATGGGTATGTGAGGGCTCGGAGAAGGCGGCACAGTGACGGGGGGCGGGGGCACGCTGTCGGGAACTGGAGAGCCGCCCCAACTGAAACATAACACATTGTTAATCTTCTGATACATTTTTATGATGACTACTTGAAAATAATATAATCATTTACCGTTTTAAAACAATATTTTTTCAGAGATTGTTTCCCTCTAGAATGATGAGGCTATTCACAGATTATTAAACAACAAACCTTGCTTGTGAAGCTCGGGGAGATAAAAATAGTATGTCATTAGATGTAAAGACAGGCACACTCACAATGAAGAAGAGGGAAAGTGGGATCAGGGCACTGACTGTACTATCACCATGACTTAAATGAATCATGCTCCAGTGATGATTATAGCTGCAATATGTGTATTATAGTGCGGTATGTGGTTTCATCTTTGTTTTTTTATTCCCAGTAGTATAAACTGACCTGTGCTGCGGAGAGTTGCCAGCATCGTAGTGGTCTCCCATGTCATCGTCGGAGTCTGGCGCGTCTGCAGCTGCCACGTCACCGCCAGTGTCGCCTCCGCCAACGCCAGCCGCGTCAATCTCGGCCTATTGTACCACAACGAAGTATATTGCATTGCAGGATAATGCTACCACCATCATACGAACCTTTCTCCAACTTTGTTGAAGTCAGTTTCCAATCTAACTGGATGCAGATGAATACCAGTATAATACATGGAGTGATAATCAATCTCACCTCCACAACCCAGTATGGTACGGTAACGCCCTTGGCAACATTGATTGTTAGACTTTACGGATTCTGACTATCCGTAATGACACAAATGAGAACGATATAAAGCTGGGAAAAGCCTCTCCTAACAGAGAAAAGATAAGGATTGATTTCTAAGTATGACATTTTAGTATTGACTATTTATTTGCATATTTTCTAATTCTGGTTGAGTATATTAAGTGTTATTCCGCTAATGCTAAGTCAATAAACGAGTCTTCTTATTCTTTTCGAATCAACGATATTTATATTATATGTTTTCAGATCAGTTGGGCTTGGGTAGGTGGTCGTGTCAACGGCAGCGTCAGTACTGTTTATAAAATCCTTAAAACTGCAGTTGCATAGAAATTTGGACTATTGTGGTTTGGGATCAAAATTGAGTCAAACAAAGGGAAGAATAGACAATTTAAATCAAGGGTTAAAACAAGTAATTACCTGGAGCGACTGAGGCTGTGCGGAAGTGCCGGGCATGCCTGATGCAGCCGCGGCTGAGCTACTACCGCCAGTCACCTCCCCAAAGAGGTCACCCTCGAACAGACCGCCAGCGTCTTGATAGACAGAAGTTACATAGTGAGTTTAAAGGGTTCAAAAGGTTCCATAACACCAAACAATATAATACGAATATTTGTAACGTTCATTCATTCATAGGTCAATTTACACTCAACTGCAAAACTGGACATGACTGATCAAGTTGTTTCAGAAGGTAAAGACCCACTAAGTTAGAACATTTTCGTAATGTTTTTCCATCTTGTTTTCATCTACGTACATATATCCTACGCCTAGGGAAAACCTCTTAATCATTTTCCTCTAGACTTTGTCATCTGTTCTGTCTGTCCTGAATTCGAGAAGCGGCGTATGTGAAATCCGTGGAGTGCGGAGTTCCAGACAAGTTCAAACTAGTGGACTGTGTGTTTCGCGATGCTGACTAGACAGCTAGCCGTCTTTGAAAGTTAGTTTCACAAACTTTTCCTAGGTTAAAATAATAGATGAGTCTCAAAAAATCGGTATGGTACTCACGTCCAAAATCCGCGACATCTCCAATGGTTCCTCCAAAGCCGTCATCCATGGGCGCATGAGGAGCGGCCTCCATGCGGCGCGGGTGCTCCGGCTCAAGCGTGGGCACTCCGCCGGTCAAGCTGCCCACACCACCATCCTTGCCAGCCAACTCCAGGGATGACCCATCAGCGAAGAGTAAGTTACTCTGTAAGATGGATGAATAATCAGGACAAACCGAGGTGCACTTAGCCACAAATTAAGATATTTTATGGCATGCAGCATAAAAATTAAGAAAATAATTGATTCAACGAAATGTCTAGTCAAAACATTTATGAATTCTCGATTTGCTCATTAGTCAATGACCATGGATTTTTTTCTAAGTTATTCATTTCATACCTGTTCCAATCCACCTTCATTGCCGATAGCTTCACGCATGATATCTGGGTTGTCTGTATCAAACCCCATGTCTCCAAACCCATCATCATGGGTGACTAGGTTCAAGGAGCCATAGTCTTCGCGCATCGTAATCTCTTCAGCTCTTGACTGATTTAGAGAAAACTGGGCTTCAATGTCTACCTCACTGAAATGGAATAGTATTTTTTAGAAATACAAATAATAAGAAGACCCATAACGAAGCCGAAAGACACTTGTTCTCCTCGTTATTGCGATCATTTTTTTGTTCCAGACAATACCTGGGAACCTTCTAGTTACGGAGATATTGACGGTCAAAGTTCCAACTTTTTCACAATGTTTTTTTTTTAAGTACATGTTTTTTATGTAAGATTTTTACTCATAACACCTCCACGAGCCCCATACTATTCAATACATCCATCAGCAGTGTTTTGAGTGCGTTACATGAGTTTTACGGCAAAACGTGATTTTCACCCCACAAAAAGTTGTTTCCCAGCAATAATTTTTGCGTAAAGTTACTTAGTTTGATGTACATAATTCTTGGTTGACGGATTCGTGAAGGGTCCTGTTACACCCTGTACCCAATGGGTTAAACTCTCATCCCAATGAGTTTATATTAATGGCAGGGAGCAGGGACACCAGTCAGTATGAACTAGCCCTTAGCAATGTAAAATAGAAAAAAAAAGTAGGAGACTAGGGGTGCCTTTGTCCTGCAGTGAGATGAGACATTCACAAGATTTTAAATTAAAATTAGGTCCAAAGTCGTCTATACGTATGGTCATTTTCTGATAGGAAAATGACTACATTTGGTGACCTCTTTAGGGAAATCGAAGGTTTCCTCTGTACGATTATGGATGAAGCTATCATTACAAATAATTTGGAAATACATCAAGAACAGTACATTTGTCATCTGTTGGGCATGCCGCTGTCCCAATATAAAAATATCCAGATTACAATGATATGGGAGTAGAGAACATGTTTCAGTCAGCGGCGCCACTTTCAGACATCCTCTTATGTACTAATTACTTATTTTGAGCATTAGAGTAACACCACGCATCCCCCTTAACATTTCATCTCAGCCACATACAAATGCCTTTCATTCATCCCTTTTGTGGCCCAACATTCGGTTGGAGTGTAGCCTTAGGGGCGCTATGGCGCGGGACTTAGAAATTTTTTCGTTTTTTTTTTTTTTTTTCAAAATTTTGCCATACGCTTATAGGCACCAAAACGGTGTGTACCTGCAAATATATCCATAGGTTAGGTTAGGTTAGAACTGTGACCAACTACGCCAACCAACCAACCAACTACCTCGAAATTGAACGCGAAATTTTTCTAAGTATTTTCTTCATAGTGCCCCTAAGACGACACTCTGATCGAAATTTTCTGTCCCAAAAATTTTTTTAACCAAAAAATTTTTTTTTTCGTTTGCTTTGCTTCTCATAGCGCCCCTAAGGATATACTCCAACTCCTAAAAATCCGCCCCTAAGGCTACCCACTGACCCAACATTCTGAATTAATCTATCCCCAAATATGTTTTGAAGTTATTAAAAAGCTATGATGATAATATTCTATATTATCATGAAAAAATCATAAGGACAAAAATTACTCACTTCAACTCGGGCATAGCGGTGTCAAAGTCATGGAAGACCTCAGGCAGAGTGATAGCATTCATGGCAGCTTCTCTGTGCTCTTCAGGCAAATCCACCATGCCAGGCCGGAAGGCCATCTACAATAAACACCACATACATTTATCTTGTTTTCTGTTAAGTAACACATCATTTCTTCATAAACTGTATGCTTTGTCCTAATTGACATTTTATAGTGTTTTGATTTGATTTGTAACAGGGCACAAGCTATAGATTTAAGAAATTCTTAGTTAAAATACTGGGAAGATTAGTGCTATATTAGAGATTCTATTCAGTTCTGATAAAATGTCAAAAGAAACCTGACAAAGCAACATTATTTTATGACAGTTAGCTTTCTAGTGGAGTTTACAAACAAGCCACTTAGTGTTTCAAAATATGTAAAAAATAAACACACCTTGATCTTGACAAAGGCTTCATTACAATCCTGGAGCAAGTACTTGGCCTTCCGGGAGTAAATCCTCACGACTCCCAGCAACAGATGGCCAGATGTACGCAAAGCCATCTTCACTTTAGGCTTCAGGATACCATCAACTGACTTTTCGATATTGGTCTCAAATACATGGGCCTTCGTCAGCTTCTTGTCCCAGTGAGCCGCCAGCCAAATCTTGGCCAAGGGGCCTTTCTTGGCCAGCACGAAATGTGCGTAAAACATTGTGATGGCTTACTGCTTCCGGCTTGCACTTACATCAACCTTGTTCTGAAATATAAACTATGAATTAAGCACCACCATTAACGTCCATGCCGACTCAAATTAACGTAAGTACACGAAGTAGCCCCATAGGGGCTGTTTATTATAATAATTGGTAACGACTATGAGCAATTTGGCGCCTAATCTTCAAGCACAATTTTCAGAGGCGCTCAGTTCCTCTAACTGCATAATAACAATTTTCACGTAATAATAACTCTTTAAGCATGTATTTACTAATTAATTTAGTGAGATTTACCCGATAATTTATCAAATATCATAAATTTCACCTTTCACACACAACGTAAACATGACAACAATTACGCTTTCAAGATGGCGGCGTAACATAAGCGGTGTTATTACAAAAAGCGGTTTAACTAAAAAACCTGGTTTAAACTTCGATAAACTACGGTCTAAACAAAAAACGGTATTACAAATCGTGGTTTTACGATAAATCGTAGACTAAACCATGGTCTAACGCTAAACCTGGGCGACCCCTAGTTTAACGATGGTCTAAACCACTAAATTGGATTTATCTTATAAGTTATATCATCTTTTTCACTGTGTTGTGTAGTTATAATTCGAAAATCGATTATATGGCGTGATTGTGCAATCATCTCGCGTAGTTTAACCAATAATATTTAAAATTTGAATTTATGTTTACTTACTTTTCCTCGGCACTCCAATTCTCAGAACGTTTTTTTTTTGTTTGTCTTTCACATTAAAGTATTAAAATGACTAACAAAGAGGGAATTGTTCTAATAAAGATAAAAAATTCAAAGCTAAATGGACTTTGTTCAACTTGCGATGGTTTTGTTTATTGTTATGGTTTCATATAACGCGCAAGTATGTTACGATTCGTTTCACGTACTTACTTAGATTTATTTTTAGAAATTAATACGACATTAAGTATTATGCTTAAACCTAAACAAAACTACAATCGACAAAATAACTAAATAAGCAGGTTTTAATATTTTTAACACTCCTAAACATCATCTAATCCTTAGCGTATTATCAAAACGTGTTCTTTTCTGGGCAAACGGAACGTTGCAATAGAATGTTAGAACGGTGAACGAATGATATTTGTATTAATCTGTGGTTGATATTTAAACAATGGTTCAAATGACGGTACTAAGAAGACCACGGTTTATTTATGTTTTGTAATACGAACAAATTTAGACCATGGTTCTGCAGATAAGCCTGGACTTGATAGTCCAGGTTTAAACCAAGGTTTATGTCGTTTTTTGTAATAAGACCGAAGAAGTTTACGAACCACAAAATACGAACCGTTGTTTTCGTTTAGAAATTTAGTGTCAAACAGATTTTTACACAAGGAGATCACAGAGTATCAAGAGATTAATCTGTGAGATTAATCTACCAGTATTTTAAAAATTCCCAAGACGAAATTTTTTTTTAAAAGGTTTTTGTTTTGGGGCTTTTGTGAATCTTCGTATCTATATAGGTCATGTTTTATAAACTTAGATAACAAGTAGACATACTATATCGACTCAAAGTTGTATAGTAGTCTTCATGGCAGAACAGTTGGGTTATAAACGAGATTACATGATAGTTTCTTGTACGCAGAGGAAAAAGTGATAAAAGCTCTATTAATTTGACTTGACCGTTATTCGAAGCTTATTTAATTGAGATAGGCCCTACGTTTCCCGCCCTTCACATTTCTATATATCTATCTCTTTATAACACGTCACTTCCGCTTGGCAGTGGTAGGGAGGCTTATTAAGCGAGACTCGCCATTTTGATTTCATTGGCGTCTTGTTTCCCGCCGTGATCGGTCGTGTCGTGCCGACATTTAGCTGCCTTGTAATTTTATTATTTTAAAAGTGCTCAAGTGAAAATAATCCTAACGGTTTTTTATTCGAATTAAAAAGTGAACAAAGTTTAATCTTTCGATATTGAGTATGGAAAATTCGCGTGATAACGCCGATAAGGCGATTAGTGATGTTCTCCCAGGACCTTCTTCGCCTCAGAAGCGGCGAGCTCGGTCGAATAGTTCTAGTAGTTCGAGTTCTAGTAGCTCGAGTTCCAGTAGTAGCTCCTCGTCTAGCGGAGGCAACCCAAAGAAAAGTCGCCGCAACAAGAAAAAGGGGGGCAAACGCAAGCGTCGTTCCAAACGAAAGGTTCGGAAATTAGCTAAAGAAGTACGTAACCTTCGACGGCAAAGGGTTTGTAAGGACACCGGTCAACACGTGAGTACCAATTTGGATTATGATGCCATCTCACTTATGTCCGCCGTTAGTGAAAATCTTTACGACCAAATGCTTGACGTTGAACCTGATAATGGTAGCACACGTGGTGAACAAGAATTTACCTTAACTTTTGAAACTAAGCTGAAGGAGCCTACAATGCCTAAGACTTCCGAGAATTATCTGAAGTTGCTATGTGATTTGCAACACTTGGATAAAAGTGACTGGAACGACATTAGGTATTCTGAGACCCAAAAATTGTACAATCACTCGCCGGGTTATACAGACATTGAAATAAACGAGGAAGTAAAAGTATATGAGTCTCCTCGTCACCTCGTGTATGCTGATAAGGCTTTCGCAGCCTTGACCATGTGTGTGCTCAAACAAAAGGAGGTTTTGCAAGGAACTCTTCAAGACCTGTTACTATGGGCAAGGAATAGTGAGTCACTAAATTCTGACACTCTGCTTCAGAAAGTAAATGACCTTTTTTCCACAGGGGACTTTAGTAAGTGTTCTTCAGACTTATTACAGATCGTTTGTGGACATCGTGCTGAGATTCTCCAAATGCGCAGAGACTGTCATTAAACAGGCAAAGGACCCCTTGATGAAGGCCAGTTTAACGAAAATTCCACCGACATGTACAAACCTGTTCAACGCAGAGAAGTTTACTGCTGCTGTAGAAAAAGCTGGCGGCGTAAGAAAATGTTTTAGGCCATTACAAAAGGCTAATACGTCTTCTGCCTCGCAGGTGGATGCAAAAAAGTTCCGTGGCCCCTCGCAGGGGCCAAAGCCTTACAATAAGCCCTCGCAGGGATTTGCTCATACAGCTCGGGCTGGCCAACATACTAATGCGCATTCGCAATGTGCTAGCAGTAACCCACCTTCGCAAGGTGGTTGCAGCAGCGGTAACCCACCTCCGCAAGGTGGCTGTAACGCTCATGGTCATGCTGCTCAATATAATTCGGTCGCACCGAATAATCGCAATAGCTTTCGAGGCCGATCGAATGCTCGGCAAAATAATCAGTCAAGGTACGGGCGAAGACGTGCGTCATCGCCTCCCCAGCAGAATAATAACAACAAACGACGCAAGTATTGACTCGTTCAGAGCGGGCCGTCTCCTACAGTTTCGAGACCAATGGGAACAAATGAATGCACCAAATTACATTCTAAAAGTAATAACAGGGTATCGCATACCTTTTGGCCAGAAGCCACCGCTTGTTCACCCAAGCGTTGTCGGAACCAAACTGAATGTTCCAGAATCTGCCGTAATGACATCTGTCATAAACAAAATGATAGAACAGGGAGTTCTAGAGCGAGCTGTACTTTCGCCAAGCTTCCTGTCTTCGATGTTTCTTGTTCCCAAAAGCGACGGCTCGTCTCGACCAATATTCAACTTGAAAGCACTGAATTCTTACATCATAACAGATCGATTCAAGCTAATAAATGCGTATCGCATCCCCGATTTTCTACAACCCCAGGATTGGCTATGCAAAATCGATATCTCGTAGGCGTATTTTCATTTACCTGTAGCTCGCAGCCACAGAAGGTTTCTGCGCCTAATTTATCGCAACGAATTGCTGGAAATGACCTGCTTACCTTTTGGCCTGAGCACAGCACCCAAGACCTTTGCTGCGCTTACAAATTGGATAGCCCAGATACTCAGGCAACGGGGTGTCAGGGTAATAGTTTTTCTCGACGATTTCTTGATCGCTCACCAGGACGAAGACAAGCTTCGGAGTCATGTGAAAGATGTGCTCGACACTCTGGAAACGTTAGGTTGGCTGATCAATTACAAAAAGTCGCTAGTCACACCGTCGAAAAGCCTAGTGTTTCTAGGAATTCATTGGGATCCATGGACGAATTGCAAGAGCCTTCCCGGAGAAAAAATTCCTGGACTTGTAGACAAAATCTGTCATTTGTTGTGGAAGCAACGCACAACGCTCAAAGAGCTCCAGAGCCTAGTTGGTCTACTCAATTTTGCCAGCCTTGCAGTTCCGAAAGGAAGACTCAACTTTCGAGCGCTTCTGAACCTACTGAACCAAATCTTGAAGTCGGATCACAGTTCACTACACACCTTACCTCGTGCTGCCATAGACAATCTGATATGGTGGCGCCAGAATTGTCATCTTCCGTCGGCCATACACATGCCGCCTCCTTCTCATTTCCTCACAACAGATGCGTCGGACATCGCTTGGGGAGCTCGCCTGGACAATCTTTCTCTCTCGGGTCTGTGGTCAGAAGCCGAAAAAGATCTTCATTGCAACCAAAAGGAAATGTTAGCAATCCTAAGAGTTTTGGAAGGTCATTGTCGGCTCCTGAGACACAAGACAGTCTTGATTCAGAGCGACAACAAGTCTGTAGTCGCATATCTCCGTCACGAGGGCGGCACCAAGTCGGCTCCTCTCCTGAACTTAACCTACAAAGTTTTCCAAATAACGGAGGACAATCAAATCCACATGAACGTCTTTTATATACCAGGTATATACAACGGCCACGCGGATCACTTGTCGAGGTTTCGCGTAACACCAGAGTGGCATCTGTCTGCAGAATGCACGAACAAAATATTCTCCAAATGGGGAGTTCCACTGATCGACCTATTTGCTTCCAACCGAGCACATGTAGTGACGAATTACGTGTCCTTAGACCAAAACGACGACCAAGCCCTGTTTTACGACGCGTTCTCTCAGATGTGGAATTACAACCTAGCGTGGGTGTTCCCTCCACCCTTTCTGATTCCCAAGGTCCTAGGTTATCTCAATCAAGCACAGGGAACGTACCTACTAGTAGTTCCACGATGGGAGCGAGTTTTTTGGTGACCCGACATCAAATTACGTGCCCTAGCAGCCCCATTTACGCTATATCACCTAGACAAAGTCCTGATCGACACGACAACAGGACTGCCACCACCGAACGTCCTCGACATGACTCTGGAAGTGTGGAAATGTGGGGGTGGTCTGGGATGCTAACAACCTGGAATAGTAGTCAATTAGAACTTCTTGAGAACTCATGGCGTCCCTCAACACGTAAAGTTTATAGCGTTGCTTGGAAGAGATGGCTAGTTTGGTGCGAGACGCACCAGGTTAACCCCTCAACTCCAATAGCAAGCGATTTGGCTAGATTTTTATCTGATCTCCATTTAATTAATCATTTATCGTACAATTCTATTTTGTTACATAAATCTGTAGTCGCAACTCTTTGCAACCCAGAATCATCCGGTCAGCTAAGCTCAAATGTCCTAGTAAAACATGTTCTAAAATCTATAGCGTTACATAAACCTGTCACCCATGTCAAGCCCCCGGTTTGGAACATAAACGACCTCGCTGGTTTCCTAGAGAGTAAGCGCATTGATGAAAATAATATTTTTCAAGTGCAGAGACATACAGCTGCTTTACTTCTCCTATGCTCCGGGAGAAGAATCCATGATTTAACTTTGCTCAGAGTTGATTCTAATAATTATTCTAATCAAAATGATGTATTAGTGTTTTGGCCGGTTTTCGGATCGAAAACTGATTCTGTAGATTATAGACAATCAGGTTGGAGGTTAATTTCTAATGAAGATAACAAAAACTTGGACCCGGTCTACTGGGCTAAGCATACGATCTCTACTCTTGAGAATCGTAGAAATACTGCAAATTGTAGTAATTTGTTTGTTAACATTAGAGGTGAACCTAAACCTGCATCGAAAACCCTAATTGCAGGCTGGATCAAGTCCCTATTAGTAGAAGCCGGTATAAAGGCATCTCCTGGGAGTTTTAGGTCAGCTGTGGCCTCAAAAAATTGGGTCGACAATTATCCCCTTGAGGAGATTCTTGCTAGGGGTAACTGGCGATCGCAAAACACCTTTTGCAAATTTTATAAACGTGAGGTTAGGCCCACTGTAAACCGTCTCTCTGTAACTGCTTTATTTAATCCAGTTGATTAGAAATTATGTAATTAAGTACCTGATTTTATTATTATTATTACTTAGGAGGTGTTTTTGTTTGGATCAAATAATATTTTCTAATTTTAATAATTACGCCTTTTTTTATTGATTGCCTACTTCCATCATATTTGATCAAAAGTCTACATTTTAGTATCAAATCTATGTGTATGCGTTTTTAGATACTTACTGTTTTACACATCATACCTACATTCCATTTTTGTAAGTCATTCTATCTCACATTGGCATCTTCGTCACTTCCACCAGGCGATAACAAACACGTCTCAATTAAATAAGCTTCGAATAACGGTCAAGTCAAATTAATAGAAGCGTTTTACCTACCAATAAAACGCATATTAATTTACTTACCTTATTCGAAGCTTATGAACAAGCTCTGCCTGGTAATTAGACTCAATGAAATCAAAATGGCGAGTCTCGCTTAACAAGCCTCCCTACCACTGCCAAGCGGAAGTGACGTGTTATAAAGAGATAGATATATAGAAATGTGAAGGGCGGGAAACGTAGGGCCTATCTCAATTAAATAAGCTTCGAATAAGGTAAGTAAATTAATATGCGTTTTATTGGTAGGTAAAACGCTTCTATTCTTGCACAAGGACATCAAACAGTTGTGCTGTGCTAAAACATTTTCAAGTTTTGTTAAGATTTTGCCAGTTAAGGTGGAAGCGCAAGGGTAGTCCGCGAAATTTAAATATTCTCAAGTTTATTGCAATTTGCAGGTCAGTGTGGAGTTTTATGTTGATAAAAATATTAATCGCGCCAGTAACACGTATGGAGTTACAGAATTATAATCATTCAAATCATCAATACAGCTCTCCAAGTTCATATTTATTTATTTATTTAGGGATAAAAAACAGCAGTACAAAAACATGTTATACACTATAAATAAACTTAAAATAATGGCACTTATTGCACTACCAACACTATTATCCACTGATCACTACTGGTTAATGGGTATTTTTATGCTACGTGAGTTAAAATACACTAGAATATGAAACCGCCTTATGTGAGGTTCAGTCGAGTCGAGGAAAACATGAGGTTTGACTTTGAATATGGGTATTAGTTAAAGCAAGTAAGACGCACATATTAAGTTTAAGTATACTGGCTCTCCTCTCTCTCTCTCTACCCAGTGAGTTCAGGTGAGAGGTGAAGATGCAAGAAAGTGAACTTAGTCAACAAGTTCATGGCAGATTGGCAGGGATACATCTGTACATCTAACAATGATCTAACTCATACTTTAATGACCGCTGAAGGCTAAGTCAAACAATGAACTCATATCTTGAGAAGCAATAATGCCAATTACTGTGAAGATATACGACCTTCATATTGGGTCTGATATATCTGAAGGTATACGACCTTCATATTGTGTTTTATATCTGTCTTGTCACTATACCGAAAATATATTTGTTCCTTCAAATAAAACAAAGTTTTATTATAATGTTTTAATTCTGCATTACGGCAACAACAATTATAAGCTTTACGAATATATTAAAGCTTCACATGGTAGCAGAGCGTAAAAAATGTAAGTTATTTGAATAAAAACGAAAAGGAAAAAATTAGAAATGTCAATTGTAAAAATCCAACCTTTAGGAAAGGAAAACTACGATACGTGGTGTATACATGCAAAAGCATACTTAGTAAAAAATAAACTATGGGCATGTGTAAAAGAATATCCAAAGGTAGGTGCGTCACAAAATATTCTTGACGATGACGAAATGGCGAAATCGGAGCTGATGTTGTTGATAGCGCCTTCAGAACTGAAACAGGTAAAAAACTGTAAATTTGCCAGAGATGTGTGGACGGCTCTTGAATCTATCTATGCTAGTAAGGGTCCAGCCAGAAAGGCTACCCTACTAAAGCAACTTATATTAGCAAAACTAGAAGAAGGTTCAGATACACGCGAGCATTTAAAGAAATTCATGGATACAGTTGATAAATTAAAAGATATGGATATTGATATCAACAGTGATCTATTGTCAATCATGATGCTTTATAGCCTTTCTTCGGAATACGAAAATTTCAGGACTGCAATTGAATCTCAAGACTCGCTTCCAGACCCTGAAAAGCTAAAGATTAAAATTATAGAAGAGAGTGATGCACGCCGTCGTGACATCCCTAGTACTAGCGTAAAGAATGACGCTGAACAAAGTTTCTACACCTTTTGCAAGATTTGTAAAAAGAAAGGCCATGACACGTCCAAATGCTGGTCTAAAAATAAGAATATCGGCAAGAAAAATAATAAAAAGCCTAAGAACAGGTATACCAAAATGGACGATAAACAAACAAACCTCTTCAGTAGCTACTTCATAAATGACAAAGCACAAAAATGCTGGATACTTGACAGTGGATGTACGTCACATATGACATTTTCGGATAAGCCTTTTATTGAGATGAAGAAAATTTCAAAAACCCTTAAACTCGCTTCAAAGGACAAAACTGCAGAGATAAAAGGGTCAGGACCTGCAGAAATAGAAATTGAAGAAGGAAAAATTGGAATAACTGATGCACTTTATGTACCAAGCCTGTGTGCTAATCTTCTATCTGTTGGAAAAATGACTGATGTAGGACTCACAATTCTATTCACTAAGAAGAAGGCAATAATTAATGATCACAAGCGAGGAGTACAAATGCAAGCAGTGAGAGAAGACGATGGTCTATATTATCTCCAAACGAAAAACAATAATGTTGACAGACATAGAGCCAATGCTACAGAATGTAGTAATGACGTAGCAAAAGAAGTGGAGTCAGATGCTATTAAACAATGGCACTGTAAAATGGGACACATGAGTGAAAGGGACTTGAAGCTCGCCTTAAAGAATGAAAGCCTGATTGGATTAAACTTCAACCGTAATAGTTCTTTAGGTGAATGCGAAATATGCATAGAAGGAAAATTGAGCAGAGTGCCTAGCAAGAAGAGTGACAAAAATAATTCACGTACGAGTCAGCGTCTTGAGATCGTACACAGTGACGTCTGTGGACCACTTAAACAACCTTCACTGAATGGCAGCAGGTATTTTGTAAGTTTCATTGATGACTACAGTAGATACTGCCGAGTATACTTTATTAAAAATAAAAACGAAGTATTACAAAAGTTTATAGACTACAAGGTAGAAGCAGAGAACTTCACAGGAAACAAAATTAAATTCCTACAGACCGATAACGGTACGGAATACCGAAATTTGAAGTTTGATTCATTTCTGAAGCAAAATGGAATAGCAAAAAGATTGACAGCACCTTACACTCCACATCAAAATGGTATCGCTGAAAGGAAAAATAGAACCCTTATAGAAAAAGCAAGATGCATGATGTTGGAATCAAAAGCGCCTATGTGTTTATGGGCAGAAACGGTTCATACTGCAAATTACTTGTCAAACCGAAGCATTAACCAGAGTATTGAAAACCAAACACCATTTGAAAGATGGGTAGGTAGAAAACCTTGCGTTAATCATCTATATGTATTTGGTGCTAAAACGTTCATCCTAAAGAAAGGAAAACATGAACACAAATTTGCTTCAAAAGCTATACCTGGTATGTTCGCTGGTTACTCGGAAGTTTCAAAAGCGTTTAGAATATACGTCCCATCGAAGAAACGCATTCTTGTTTCCAAGGATGTTCGAATTTTAAAGAAAATGTTCTACGAAGATGGTAAAAATGTAATTTCTGTTCCTTTTCAAGAAATAGATGATCACAAGCGATCAAACGAGACTGACAGTGAACTAGATGAAACAGAAATATATTTAGAAGGTACTACAAAAGAAAATAATAGTAGACAGCAAGCAGTACAGGATAATGTTATTGCAAGCTCTAACGAGGTACCTATACAAAATGAAGATAACGAGTTGTATTATGACACTCTCGGGACTGATGACGGCAGTGAAACTGCTGATCAACCAAATGAAAACGACATAGATGTCGACGCATCCATTCTTGTCCCAGAAGAACGAAGATCATACAATCTTCGTGATAGATCACAGATTAACAGACCTAAAATATTTGAGGATTATATTATGGCAGTCATGGATATGGATAATGAAACAGAACCTCAAACGTTTAAAGATGCTATGAATAGCAAGGATAAGGTCAATTGGTTAGAGGCTATGCAAAATGAAATGGAATCATTGAAAGAAATGAAGACTTGGGAATTAGTCGACCCTCCGAAAAATCGTAAACCATTGCCATGTAAATGGGTTTACAAAATAAAGAACAATCCAGATGGTACAATTGAGCGATATAAGGCCAGATTAGTAGTAAAAGGTTTTTCACAAAAACCTGGCGTTGATTATCAGAAGACTTTCAGTCCGGTAGCCCGACTCAGTACTATAAGAGCTGTCTTAGGAATAGCTGCTCGAGAAAATTTGGTACTTCAACAGTTCGATGTATCGACTGCGTTTCTAAACGGAGCTGTAAAAGAGGAAATCTTTATGAAGCAGCCAGAGGGATTCAATGATGGCACTAAGAAAGTGTGCAAACTTAAACGCAGCCTCTACGGGCTGAAACAAGCTCCTCTATGCTGGAATGTCTGCATATCAGAATATCTTATAAATTCAGGATTCAAGCAAAGCACAAAAGATCCTTGTCTTTACTTACGTGAACAAGTGTTAATTGCGCTTTACGTAGATGACGGTTTGGTGGCTTCAACTAGTGAAAATGCTGGAAGGAAATTTATTGAAGAGCTGAAAAATAGGTTTAAAATAACCACAAAACCGGCGTCTTATTTCCTTGGACTTGAAATTAATAAAACCAAAGATGGTTGTATTACATTAAAACAAAAGTCTTATTCTAAGAAGATACTTGAAAAGTTTGGAATGACTAACTGCAAAGTCGCTGCAACGCCGGCAGTAAAAATTGGCATAGATGAAGAAGAAGATGATGAATCAAATTCGTCATTTCCCTATCGTCAAGCTGTGGGAGCCCTAGCATACCTCATGGTCGCTACAAGGCCAGACATAAGCTACGCTGTGAGTGTTGCGTCAAGGCATCTAGAAAGTCCTACTAAGTTTGATGTAATGAGAGTCAAGAGAATTTTTAGATACCTAAAGGGTACTATAGACAAAGGACTTGTCTTCGCGAAAAGCCGGGAGAAGAGGCTGATATGTTTCAGTGACGCTGATTTTGGTGGTGACACAACGACTGGCCATTCGACGTCAGGGATGATTTTCTTATTCTCCGGTCCCATCATGTGGAAAAGCCAAAAACAACCAAGAGTAGCAATCTCTTCAACGGAGGCCGAACTCGTAGCCATGACAGAAACTGCGAGAGAAGCCTTATGGCTAAAAGAACTCCTGGAGGAATTAAAGGACCTAACAGACCTGAATGAAAAACCAACAATTTACGTCGACAATGAGTCTGCCATAAGGTTGTCTGAGAACCCACCTTATGAGTTCCACAGGAGAACTAAACATATCAAGATAAAGCATTTCTTCATTCGAGAATGTATTCAAAGTGGAGACTTCGCCGTCAAACAAGTCGCTACAGAATTACAATTGGCAGACATGTTTACGAAGCCATTGTTTGGACCACGACTGAACATGTTAAGCTGTAGAGTTGGACTTGAAGATTTGTCCAAGCTCTAAAAAGTATCGTGGATGTGAAGATATACGACCTTCATATTGGGTCTGATATATCTGAAGGTATACGACCTTCATATTGTGTTTTATATCTGTCTTGTCACTATACCGAAAATATATTTGTTCCTTCAAATAAAACAAAGTTTTATTATAATGTTTTAATTCTGCATTACGGCAACAACAATTATAAGCTTTACGAATATATTAAAGCTTCACAATTACCATAAGTCCAGCACGATGAAAAACTCAGAATAGACAAAAAAATTAAATTTTGTCTTTGACAGGCGACCATTGAGTCAAAAGTTGCTGTCGGTTTTCTTTTCCGGTTTACCTGTGGAGTACGCGAGACGTACGTTGAAATTCTATCTTGAAATACTTTAGTTATCATTCACTATTTTTGGTTTTGTTTCAATTGAGAAGTGAAGTAACAGTTCAAAGTCCTAGTTTTTCAGTGTATTTATTATCTGATTCGAATATTTCAGTGGTTTCGTGATGGCATACATGATGGGTGTAGAATCGCTCTATCTGTGGCCAGACCGATGATGTGACTTCTGATCAATATGTATTGATTTTGTTGCTAGGTCTGCCACAGGCACCTGTCCAAGATGGGAGCGTACAGATATATCCAAGAGTTGTACCGAAAAAAGTTGAGCGATGTGATGCGATTTCTCTTGCGTGTCAGAGTATGGCAGTACCGTCAATTGACTCGCATGCATCGCGCCCCTAGGCCTACAAGGCCCGACAAGGCGAGGAGGCTGGGATTCCGCGCTAAGCAGGGTAAGAAATTTATAATTTTGTTCGGCGTATTTTGTTGACACACGTGGTGTAATAAGTTAGGCAGGATACTGATGTGATTTTTTCTTTGCAGGATTTGTTATCTTCAGAATCCGTGTGCGTCGTGGTGGCCGTAAACGCCCCGTGCCTAAGGGTGCCACCTACGGTAAGCCCAAGAGCCAGGGTGTGAACCAGCTGAAGCCTACACGCAACCTACAGTCCATTGCTGAGGTTAGTTTCTATGTGTTTATTTGAGGTTAGGGTACTGAATACGCGTTTTAAGAGGTTATAGTGGGCATTGAGTTCTTTTACAAAACATACATGTGTTTACTTACATGACGTGTGATTGTTTATGAATTTTAATATACTATAATGTGATCATCTTAACTACACCTGCCAGTTTTACAATGGTAGATTTCTGTCCAAAAACTATGTTCACATCAATTATGAAATAAATAGCCAATACAGAAAGCTTACCACTGTATTCTTGACTTGTGGTGATTTCATGTTAATTTTGTTGTATTATCAGGAGCGTGTTGGTCGTCGTTGTGGAGGTCTGCGTGTGCTGAACTCTTACTGGGTGGCTCAGGACTCTTCATACAAATACTTTGAAGTTATCCTTATTGACCCCTCGCACAAGGTAAATATTGAGACAGTTGCCCATACCTATGTTCTATGTTAAGGGTTTGGTTTCCGCACTTAGTCCTTAAAGTGGACCATTGTATGTGTTGCCCATACCTTTGAAACTAGAAAAAAACACTCAAATGATGAACTATTTGTCATGCACCAATCTGAAAGCTTTTGCTGAATCTTCACCTACCATTTTAATCTGATAGAACCATGTGTAACAATATAAAACATTTGATCTTGGAAAATACTCACCCATACTCTTTTTATTAGGCTATCCGCCGGGACCCCAAGATCAACTGGATAGTAAATGCTGTCCACAAGCACCGCGAGATGCGTGGTCTCACATCTGCTGGCCGCAGTTCTCGTGGTCTTGGCAAGGGTCACCGCTTCTCACAGACTAAGGGTGGTTCCCGCCGAGCTACCTGGATCCGCCGCAACACACTGCAGCTCCACCGCAAGCGATAAATGTTGCATCGGACGAGCCATTGACTTTCTATTTGATTTTTTTTTATTATTCTCATATGGAAAGCCAGTGTCTAATAAAATTTTACTTAACAATTTATACTTTTTATTTTGCTATAACAAGAGAATAGACCAATAAAACAATCATTTATTCATTTCCGAATATGCCACATTATGAAGTGTAAGTATTGATTTAATAGATGTTTTTTTTATTATATTGTTTCAAAACAGATTTATTAAAAAGTTTTTTTTTTATAGGTGTGCGTGCCGCTCTAGTTTTCTTCATATCTTTACACATTTGGAACTCAAAAAGGTAAATATCTCTCAGCTTGGAAATTCTTTTTTTGCATTGTGTGAGCCCCATTTGATTTACACTCTAACCAAAAGCTGAATTTGTGCATATTTTAGAAGACCAGGCACATTCAATTTCCACGAAAAACAATACTTAAATGATGAACTATTTGTCATGCACCAATCTGAAAGGTTTTGCTGAATCTTCACCTACCATTTTTATCTGATATCATATTCCACATGCTAAAAGTTTCCTCTTTCCTGAACGAAATCTTGACCTAGTTCTTTCTATTTTCAGGCTAACACAGTTGGGTTCCCACGGTTAAACTGGATTGTAGACATATTTCCAAGAAGAACAACAACTACCCAAAAGGTAAAAATCACCTAAACTTTTCATTGTCCGCATTAGTTTGACCCCCGTGCCCTACAAATGACCAATTACATTTTATTCATGCTCAAAACAAAGGCTGAATTTTTCGCATGTTTGGAAAGAGATAAAGTGTCTCATTTTCCTAAACATTACATTAATTATTTATGACAAAGTATATACTTTTCCCTGAAATGATGATAATACCTATGTATTTAAGTAGAATCAGTATATCCAATACTTAACATGTATGCACATACGAATGTCCCCTTTTACCCTGACATGAATTATTATGTTTATTGATTGGTATAAAAAGATAATATCGAAATTTGGATGATGATACAATGCTTTATGAATGCGCAACCCTGATTACCACGCATTTTAACTTCCTTGGATGGCTGAACATTATCAAATGGATTAGAAATAATTATTGTTTCTGGAAATTATATTTCAACAAGTTTCTTATTTTCACAGATGGACCTGCTTAATAGCGCCAGCACGAACTTCCTTAGGTGATTATTATTTTGTTTAATTAAAATTAACATTCCAAAGTCGTTTATGATCGCTTGTTAAAGTATCTAGTGTTAACGAGAAAACGAATTTGGAGAGATCAAAATCTTGTCTAGGTGAGGTTACTGTTATGTATATTTTCGGTAAACCTCAATCCGGCGAGAAACAATTGTGCTACCTATAGCATCATCCTTATACTATTAATTTTTATACTGTAGTTAAAGAGTACTTTTCATTTCACAGGTATATTCAGAGCCTGACCGAAACTACATGTAAAAGAGCCATTTCGACGACGTGGATTTTTGTGTTTTCACTCATGCCTATCTTGATACAATAAAACAAGAATTATCAATTATTTGTTTTTATTTTTTACATGCCAAAAAATATAAACTGCCATTCTACACACCAAAATGGCCTAGAATCGAAAGACACCACAAGTCAATCGTTTGAAGGATAGATACTTCCAAAGTGATTGAATGTGTCCCCCCCTCTAATTTCTAAAGTAAAAGGAATATTCTGAAAAAATGTGGGATTGTAGAACGTAAATAAAACTCAACCAAAGTTGGTTTGAATAAAATTTGATGTTTAGTTTTGAGTTATGGGACATTTTCATCAAACTGCAGCAGTAACTGTTTATCATTAACATACTATGAAAAACAAATTGTTTTGCTATTGAATGTAAACCAATACAACATGAATGAGCCTTCAAAATATTTTTATTTGGTGCTACGGAACCCTGTGTGCGTGTGAGTACGACACGCACTTCTCCGGTTTTTTTGAGTATGAGATGAAGTTTTATACTTAAAACTTGAACTGAAGATTTAAAATTGGCACTCAGTTGTTCTATCATGTTGAATCTCGAGTTGAGAATATTTTGTCCCTCACTTGGCTGCTGTATGTGCTCATTGCTACAAAGATCATGAAAAAAAAAAACGCCAATATAGATTTCAATTAAAATTTACTTTTAATATATCTATGTCCTTAAAAGTAAATAACAATAAAACGTTTATTAGCGTAGAAAACGATTAGGTACCCGAATATAATAACTAGAATTTATAAGCTTGATTGATTACTAAAATGTTTAATAATAATTAGGGGAAATATTTGTTAGAAAAATATGAATATAACATCTGACTTGAAGGTGTTATGATTTATATTGATGAAGATGAAATAAAAGTCCGAACTTACGTCTAAATAAATATAAAACAGATGTTTATACCTATTACCATTATTTACAATTTTTGAGACCAGTAAACCTTATGTTTACTATAACACAGGGTACTTTTGACTGAGATACAAAATTAAACAAAGTACATACATTGTTTTTAGTTATTTTACTCCTGATTTTGAATCACTATCGAAGTCAGTGTGACTTTTATTGCAAGAAAATTGGTGGTAGGTTGCTATCAGTAGAAAAATGTTTGCTTCATTTTTGTCACAATCACAAAAGTCTATGAATTTTTATATCTCATAAAGAGTGTGGAAAGCAAATAACCGATAATGACCGAACCAATTTTTGCTTTTAATCAAGAAAGAAGGTCTCATTTACTTTTATACAATATTGTCTTTGTGCAATTTAAGATGATGAATATGAATTAGATCTGTAACATTTACTACTAAAAATGTTGCTTAGTTTCAGCTGTCTATTTCGGATTCATGTGCGTTTTGTATATTTATCACTTGCTCTGGTGAAGGGATACATCGTGAGGAAACCAGCATGCCTGAGAGATATTTCTTGACAGCATGTAAAGCCAAGTCAGAGGCCCATGGGTGGCCTAAGAACTCTGACACCAGGTTAGGCAGTAAATACACGATAAAAAGCTGTGTATTTTTACAATGTAGACAGTGTAGAATTACAAAATGTTCAATTAAAATACTGTGTGTAATGTTACCTAAGTTTCCATGACATTACAGTTTTGGTATAAACTATTCCTGTTATCATACTCACATTTAAACTTTCAATAATAGTAATTATTGCAAAATAATGATTTATTTTACATTCACATATTAATTATTTTTTACTATTCCTTTATTTATAACACTATGTTTATGCAACATTTATTTATATACATGACTGCTTTGCTAAGCCAATTACAATAATGATTTACATTTTAACTAAAAGTATAAGCGCTTGGAACTAATTTCAAAGGATAATACAGCAATATGACCTGCATAAAGAGCACTAACAGCTGTAGCGAGTAGCATGGCGGCAATAACATTAAATGATGTAAGCCATAGATAAAGGAGAATACGTGCTAAGGTATAAAATCTTCGACCGATATAAGGAGGAAGACTTTCTATTCCAGGGGTTCCCAAAGTGTGCGGCGCGGCGTCCTGCTGCGCCATGGAGAGTGAAGAGGGACGCCGTGAAGCGCTCCTGTTTGCAGTTCTCATTCGAAAGATTTGCATGGTTCCAAGATCTTTTCCAAGCACAAGATCCTACTCGAATTACCAACTTTAGAGTTCAAAAGCTCTAAGAATACTCATTCCCTTCGCAACATCTTGTTTTCTTGAAGCCAAATTTGCAGAAGTAGTTGATGTTTTAATTTTTGTAGCTATACTACTTCTGCTACTACTACCTAGTATCATTGTAGGGCGCCGAGTCAAAATACTAAAGCTGTAAGTGCGCTGCGAACTGAACAACTGTGGGAACCTCTGTTCTATTCTATTTCTACGATAAATGCTTATCGTGAATTCAGACAGTCACGAGCAGACAAAGTATTCCAAATGCTTTTTTTACTATCCCTGGCTAACAACTAAAGATGTCATCTTATATTTAAAAATAAATAAACATTGCGCACTTAGGTTTTGCTTTCCATAGACAATCTATGTTGTCCGCCGTGCTACTCGTGTACGCCAAAATCCAAACGCTACCTTTTTAACACAGTAGAAAAGGCGGCATATCTATAATTTACAAACCTTAGGGCATTTACACACGTTAAAGGGGTCTAGTTTTCGGGCACAGGTTGTGTTGGCCTTCTGTCGAACTGGAATGTGTCGGAGAGGTACAGGCCGAATATCGCGACACTGTAGAACACTGTCAAGCCGAATAGTGCGAGGCTGGCGCTCGCCGTGAAAAGGTTCGAATATTCGCATCTGGAAGGAAAATAAATCAAAATGTAAAAGTATATTTGTCATGATGTTGTCAGTTTCTGACATAACTGCAGAAAGTCACGCATTTCTAGCTTGTTGGTAGATCTACAAGATCTGGTATAACCTCTTTTTGTTCCGGTCGCTTCATACAATTTATATCCTATGTGAAGGCAATACGACACGACCGGGCAGAGATCAAGCGCAGGACCAACGGTTTAACGTACTTTACAGGGCACAGGGGTATTTTACGACAAATTCGAAACCCCGTTCTGCTGCTGAGAATATCATAATGGAAGAAACCAAATAACACTACTCGACTTGTGGAATCGAACCTAGGGCAGTCAGCAGACATAGTGTACACTAGTATACAGACCTGAAGAACCAGACGACGGTGAGTGCGACGGACACGAGCGTCATGAGAATGTTCTCGAGGTCCCAGGCGCGCTCGGGCTGCGCCCTCTCCGTGATCAGCTCGTGCGTCGCGTTCACGGGACCTTCCTCGGGCATGCTGCCGCGTTGCTGGAATTTACATGAAAATTTAAATCAATTCTTGTCTCGTTTGTGTTTTTGGGGCATTCTTCGTATTGAAGTAGCTTGTTTTTAACAGTGAAGGAAAACATCGTGAGAAAACTGACAAGTCCAAGAACCAAAAATTGATCGATAGAGAATCAAAGACGTGATCCAACAAACAGACAAAATAGGGATAGATGGCGCTAGTGCCACGGATTGCATCGACTCCGTGAATTTAAATAGTTTTAAAATAGCTAATACAGAATTTAATCACAAATAAATACTTCTTTAAAGTCGTAATAGTCCAATACTCAAGTGCAAGTGTTATCAAAGACTTATCATAAGAAGAACTGCAAAAAACAGAAAAATAACCAAAACAGTGACTATGAAACAGTGTTTACAAGCAGATTAACGAATATTTGATCACTCAAATATCAATATTCCTAATAGTCTACCCAGTAAGAATATTGTACCCGACAGTGTAAATAGTGTAAACGTTATCTCGCAAGAACTCGTAAACAAAACATTGTTTGTAATAAAAAAAGTTGAACAGTGAATTCTTCCAAAACTACTAAATTCAGTGTTTTTATAACTCAGTAAATAGCTAGAATACCACAGTGAAAACTTTAGTAGTCAAGTGAAACAAATAAATTAATCAGATAATAAAATACCCAACATTAATTGAAAAATAATAACAACACCGTCATTCAATTGGAAAAAAAAAAATTCAAACTTCTAGTCATCATAACGATCTTCTCCATCAATCAATACCTTAAGAAAACGGTTATGAATTTCGACTACAACTGCTAGCTGCCCAATAGCTAAATAAGTCTACACTCGGATTCCCAATACTGAGACTGCTGGTTCGAATCCCACCATCTGCAACACTTTTTGGAAATTAAGAAATTTGCCATATCAATATTACATTGGCCTCCTTGGTTTATTCTAGTGATTTTGATTTGTTAACACAACAAAGAATACTTTGAAAATGAATTTCTTTGAGAATATCACCTTGCGACGTGCGCGAACTAAATCAGATTCGATTACCTCCATTAATGAATCACAAAATGAAACATTCGAAGATACCGTCAACAGCTTACCTGATCTATCTAGTGACTGTATTAACGATACCCAACATCAACAAATAACAAAATTAAAAGAACAGATTGAAAAGCTTGATTTAGAATTAAACAGCGCACACCAGGAAATCGAATCATTGTCTCTAGAAAACAATAACCTCAAGCAAATAAACGTTGATCTGCAAGGAAAAAACGATATGTATAAAAAACTAATACAAAGCCCCGTCAAAAAACTTAAAAACTCAACCCCATCTAAGAAGTGTCTGAGAAACCACAAACAAACACAAACAGATCCTTCCGTTACGACTAATAAACGAAAACATGAGATGACATCCACTGACATACAAAAAACGACGACTGTAAGAGAAATTCAACAACATAGCATAGAAGATAGTCGTGATAACTTTTGTTCTACGTTAAAAATGACGCAAACTTCAACTGTAGTATCACCGTCTCTATGCTACAAAACGGGAGCTACAGGCAACATAAATAAGCTATGTATTATAAGTAGCAACAATATAAATAAAATACTACCTATAGCAGAAGACATATTCTCTAACTTTCAATTATGCCATTACCTTAAACCTAACTGTGGCATTGAGAATTTAATTAACGACTTACATACGAAATTGGTGAATTACTCTGAAAAAGATTTCTGCATAATTTTCATAGCAGAAGAAGACTTCCGCATAACAAAGAATTACACGAACCTCATTGTAAACTTAAGAGAAACCTTATCAGCTATACGTCATACCAACGTTATCCTTTGCTTACCTACGTATAAATGCAGCGAATATACCTCAATGTTCAATTGGAGAATAGAGATGTTTAATAATATGTTGTACCTGGATAACCAAACTCACCAATACGCCTTCCTTCTGGACTCCAATTTAGAACTTACATATGAAATGTTCTCCTACTATACCGGCAGATTAAATAACAATGGAATGAAAAACATATGTCATCATTTAGGCATCTTAATTAACAAACTCATCAAAAATACCCTAGAAATAACTCAAATACCAGAAACCAATATGACATCTAAGAAACTACAAATCGACTTCAATGACACAGATTTAACTACCGATAATATGGACTTTTTTCGTACACAATAGTATGCGAATCCTACATCAAAATATCGCCGGACTTTTGAACAAAGCAGATTTACTTACAATTCATCTACAAGAACTAACGACAAGTCGAAGAAACATAGATGTTATATGCATAAGCGAGCACTTTATTATGCATGGTCAAGAACACCTATTAAAAATACCAAATTACAAGCTTGCCGCATGTTATGGAAGACGTGAGAAAAAACGGGGAGGCGCCTGCATTCTGGTAAACAAATCTCTTCAATACACAGAACTTGGACACGCAACCAAATATTCAATAACAGGTGTAATCGAATGTTGTGCTATTGAACTGGTCGAACAAAAATTGATAGTTGTATGTGTATACAGACCACCTAAGTCGAGCAATTTAAATACTTTTTATGATAATTTAGAAATAATTTTAAAGACACTATGTAATAACCCTAAGAAAAAAATTGTTGTTTGCGGGGACTTTAATATAGACAGGTTGAAAAGAAATAATATTAGTTTAGATTTTGAATATTTTCTGTTGGAATTTAACCTCAGACTGGAACTTGATCAACCAACTCGGCTATCCAGTAATAGCTGTCTGGATAATTTCGCTCATAATTCTAAGAATAAATGTAAATGTGAAGTAATAGACCTTGCCTTATCTGATCACGCTGCACAAATATTTGAGATAAAAGTAAACAAAACCTATAGATTGAACTCATGGCATGTAAAGAAACGGGACCTATCATTGGAAAACTTATCAAAATTCAATAGCTATTTAAAATGCCTTTCATTTGCTGAAATATATGAGACAGAAAATGTTAATGAAGCATATAACATATTTATGCAGCACTTTAGTTTGTTATATAAACTATGTTTTCCTTTCAAGTTAGTTAAAATAAAACCTAATAAAAAAATTAAGTGGGTTTCTAGGGGACTACGATTATGTAGTAGAAAGCAGCGTCACCTTCTATGGGAGCACAGACTTAGACCATCAAATGAAAGCAAACATAAATTTAAAAATTACTCCCAGCGATTTAAGAAAATTGTAAAATTGACTCAAAAGGCTCAAAATAACTATTTTATCAAGAACTCTCTTAGTAAATCAAAAGCGTCCTGGCAGGTTATCAACAATAAAATAGTTACTTATGAACCCATTTCTAAGATAAAGATTAATAATACTATTATCAATAATCCCCAAGAAATTGCAGACGCATTCAACAACTACTTCATTGATCAGATTAAAAACTCACCTAAAGCATCACTCGCAACGAGTGGTTTACACGAAAACCCTAACACAATGTTTATGAGTCCAGTTGTACCTCAAGACGTACTCAGGGCAATCAAATCATTGAAAAATAAAAATAGCGTAGGATATGATGAAATAGCAACGAAAGTTATAAAATTTGTGGCAAATAACATAACCGTACATATTAGCCACATTATTAACTTAGCCATCAGCACCGGTGTATTTCCTGACGGTTTAAAAACAGTCATAGTCAAACCGCTTCACAAAAATAATTGCAAGGAGGATATTGCTAACTATAGACCGATTGCTTTAATTCCTGTGTTTTCCAAGGTGATAGAAAAGATTTTATGTGAATTAATTAACAACTTTCTGACAAAATACAATATATTATGTACTGAACAAGCAGGCTTTAGAAAAAATAAAAATATTAATACAGCAATATATGATTTTTTACACGAAATAATGATAAATGTAGATAATAAAACACCTATTTGTGCCATTTTCACAGATATGACTAAAGCTTTTGACTGTGTCAATCACGATATTTTATTAAACAAGCTTAATAGGTACGGTCTAAGAGGAAATGTGCTGAATCTGTTAAAATCCTACCTCAATAACCGCACACAATATACGGAGATTTCCAGAATTTGTCCCAAATCGAAATGTGAACAAAAATATAAATCTAAAGGTAAAATTGTTAAATTCGGTGTGCCGCAAGGTAGTGTATTGGGTCCCCCGCTATTTTTGCTGTACATAAATGATCTGCCCCGTCATATACCAAATCCAATGGTTCTATTTGCCGATGATAGCACAGCACTGATAAAATGTAAAAATATTACCAATTATGAACAGGATATTAACATGAACCTTAAAAATATTATTGACTGGCTTGACAATAACAACCTGGTAATAAACTTACCAAAGACTAATGTGATGCATTTTCACCAACTTACAATTCCACCGAACGTCAATGTACAGTACAATGGACAAGTTGTTAGTCAAACCAAGGTCGCAAAATTTTTAGGAATTCATATCGACGATCAACTAACTTGGAAACCGCAAGCAGAAGAGGTTTGCAAAAAGTTAAGCACTGCAGCATATGTTCTTTTTAATCTTAGAAAAAAAGTTGACATAAATACTGCTTTAGTTGCATACCATGGCTTAGTCGCATCGGTCTTGAGGTTTGGAATAATTTTTTGGGGTAATTGTAGCCTAAGAGATAACATATTTAAAGCCCAGAAACGTTGTGTTAGAGCTATGTGTGGTCTTAAGCCTAGAGATAGCTGTGAACCTTTGTTTAAGTCTTTGAAAATTCTTACTTTTCCGTCCTTGTATATTTTAGAAATGGCAATTTTTGTAAAAAGAAATAAAACATTGTTTACTAAGGTCTCGGACGCCAAGAAAGGTCCCGTGAGAAGTCAATACAAAAACCTTTTAATTGTCGGTGGTTATAAAACTGCACTACTGAGGAAGAGTGTTTTTTGCATGGGTCCAATAATATTTAATAAACTACCAGACAGCATAAAAAAATATACTCTTCAGCAATTTAAAAATAAACTCAAGGCTTTTTTGATACAGAAATGTTATTATTCATTAAGTGATTTTTTAAATGACCCTATGTGTGACATTTGAATAGTTTTGTAGTATTGACATTATTTACTCATAATCTTATTTGTACTTTTTTTGTTGATGCAGAAATGTTGTTATTCTTTATGTGATTATTATTGTTTTTTTTTGACCCTGTGTGTGATATTCCAGCAATTTAATATTATTGACATGATTATTTGATATCGACTTTTGTGCTTAATCTAGACTTGTTAAAATAATTTATTAGTATTGTAATAATTGTCTATAACATTTCACAATTTAATACTGACATTATTTGTTAAATTTTGCATGCTAAAACTCAGGCAGAATGTATCCGGCTCATTATATTTTATAACAACTTGATTGTACAATTACCTACATTCTATGCAAATAAATGATTTGATTTGATTTGATTTGAACAATCCGCTCTGGGCCCGCGTGTTCGATTATACTCCCCACTCCCACCCTCAGAGAGGAAACCTGTGGTTAGAACTATATATAGACCGATAATTAATTATGTAATTGAATAGCCTGAATGATTCTTGGATACTTGTGTGTCCGACGCATTCAGTTTCTATTTGTTTTGGTTGTATTTACTAATATGTTCATTAACCAAGGTTCGAGTCATTCTGGTGTACGTCGTGTGTGACGAAATGCTCTATAGAAATGCAGATATTAATAATAAATACCTTACAAAGGTATATTCTACGGTTTACCACGGCTCAATACGCATTAAAATTGGGTTAAAAGCAATGCTTGACGTAATTTATTGAAATGACAACTTGCAAACTTAGGTTTTTCCTCTATAAAACAACATACCTACGACATTTTATCCTACCTATCCTTATTTGAGTTTTATGACATGATGATTACGTATGAGTGAGCTAAATCTATATTTTTTTGTAACCAAATCGTTTAGCAACAATACAATGCTTTTGCGTAACGCTTTGTTCATTTTATAATGACTCGGCAGACAACAATGCCATACCTAATTGTACGCAAAAAAAAAACAAATCATCATGTGTAGAACGGAAGCTGATGATTATAACAACAAAAAGAGTTATATTTTACTAACTAACTAGTTGGAAGCCTTCATTATAGCTGTCTGAACTGTCGCCAGGGCGACACGGGCAGCTGGTTGAGCAGACACTGTCAGCAGTCAGCCGCCCGGAGCGGTCAAGCCAATTTATAAAAGATTGTTCTTCGCTATGCATTTGGATAGGTAGTATTCACTGCTGGGCGGTCACCCTAAGCATTGGGAAGGACATTGAGCGAAATTCGGAAGCCAAAAGTACCTCTGGCGTGCCATAAACAATCAGCCAGCATCAACTTTCATGATTGGCTTATAATTATATTTCTATAGTTTTAAGAGGTTTAAGAGATAGGGTGTTAAGTCCCTCCTTCTACATAAAAAAGGAAGGAGGGCCCTCACCATCAAAAGAATGTTGCATCTGATGGACTCAGCGGTTTCTTTAGTTCGTGTGTATTGATGTCGCCACAAGTTTGTCTCATAGGTTGGCGAAGAAGACTATTGTCTGCTCACCTGATTAGTACCAGTACGTTTGGGGTGTACGAGGCAGTGTACGACAGCCCGATCGTGGAGACCGCAAGCTTGCAACGTGGCCGAGTCGTCCAATAACACGTGTCCGTTGAAGATCAAACGCACGCGGCATTCTGCTGTCAGCTCCGTTGAAAAGTGACGCCTGAAACGTTCAAAACGTGCTAAATATAATAGCTGAATAACATAACATCGCGCCTGTTATCCCCGAACGGTTAGGCAGAGGTGTACCTAATAGTACACCCAGATTTCGTCAGTTATGTTAAAAGTCCCATGTAATAGGAGGCGAGCCTATTGCCATCAACCGGTCATAGATCCAGACTCGGTGGCTGCTACTCAGAAATTCCTGATAGAAAAACCCAATAACATTTTGCCCGACCTGGGAACCGAACCCGGGACCTTGTGCTCAGCAGTCGCGCTTGTGACCTCTAGTCGAATAGTTATACTTTATAGAATTTCACATGAATCACAGACGACCCGTCAACCGATTAAGCCTGGTGAAATGGAACAAACGCACACATACTTCTACAAAACTCGAAAGGAAGTTTGAGTTAGATAAAACTCCGGTCGGTGCAATCCGATTTTTGTTGTTGCTAATATCGGAGATAAAGTAAAGCTAAAAGTGGCAATTACAAGGACAATCTCGATACTCACCATTTAAAATCCTTCAATAACTCATCAAGACTCCCTTCAACCTCTTTCAAGGTGTCGTTCAAATATTTGAGTTTGATCAATATCCTCTTTCTCGCTCTCTCTTCTGCATCTTCGTTCGCCGTCGCGACGCCAGCGCCCGCTGTGGGCTGTGTAGTATCTGTGGTCACTTCCGGTTTATTCTCTGCTTCAGCTGTTGAAGGTGCATTCGTTTCTTTTTTGTCCTCTTTTTTCTCTGCAGTCCGTGTAATTGGAGAAGGGTTTGCTTCTGAAATGATGAACAAACAATTGAAACAAAGTCAACAACAACGACAACACAAAAACAGTTGAACAACTTTGAAAGAAATTTCGAGTGGTTCTATTCAACAAACGATGAGACATGCTCAAAAGTTGAAGGTGATGGATGGTATGAAAAAGATCTCTAGTGGCGAGCTTAGGTGCCCTCAACAAATGGATTGAAGAATAAATCAGTTCAGATCGCGGGAATACCCTGCGAGAAGAACAAGACCGGTCTTTGCCGCAACGTATTGGGAGGCATGGTCAATTAGTAGTAGCTTCGGCTTCGGCTTAGGCCACTTTCGGCCGAAAGACCACAGTGAGCCAAACCTTAGGTTTCGGCCAAAACGGGCCGGTTGGGAATGGGAGGTTTCTACCAAGCCCCAAAATTGAACGAACTGTTACAAAAACGCGAGAGCGCGGTGGAAGACGCGACGCGTGGGGGAAGGGGAAGGAGTCACGCATTTTGAAGTGTTATTATTTTTGTCGCTATAAAATCCAGTCAAGTAACCAATTTTCAACGAAGTTATTCGCAAACATTTAAGCTAAAAGAAAACAATATTATATTCACTTCTAGCCAATCTTGAACTTAATTTCTTAGGGCTATTCCTTCGGCTTGTGATTTGGCAGAAGGTTGTGGCCATGGCCGATTAAGTCTTCGGTCAGAAATCGACCTTAAGTCAGACACAATCAATTAGGAAAAGTTATATGGCTGATATGGTGATGGCGAGTGTTTTACCATTGGCTCTTGTGAAGAAGTCGCAGCCAGCAGTGACGTCAGCCTCCATGGCGCTGACGATGCTGTCCATCTCTCTGATCTGCGCGTTGCTGGCCGGTTCGGCCTCCTCGTGAACCTCGCTCTCGTCGCTCGTCGACTCTGTGGCACTTTGTGTGTTGTTTGCAGCTGAGAAAAGAAGTTCCTTTAAATAAGTTTATACTGCATGGCTATGTATTTTGAAACTATCATTATTCATGAAACCTCTTTCAGGAAAATATAATTAAACACAAACTTATTATGGGCAGAGGGCCCAACCCTTCGAGGCATACAGGCGTAATTTTATTTTAAAAAAAAATATGATTTTTTATTTGCTAGAGTGTAAGTCATTATTTAGTGTTGAGAATTTATGTAACATTGCACTAATTTTGACTTAAATATTTAACTTATTTAATATTTTATTTTATATTATCAAATCACGTTTTTATTAAACTTTAACAGGTAAAAAAGTCTATTTCTGACATCAGACAAAAAAACACAGGAAGATACAACAATATAAATTATTAGTAATTTTGTACCAAGATTTTCCTTATAAGTTACGTAAGCAATTTAGTAGATAAAGGTAGGGCACCTTTAACTACTAAATTGCTTACGTAACTAGCAGGAAAAATGTTTTGTGCATAATTAGGACAAATTGTAAATTATTTAAGACAATAGACTGCACTACAATGCATTTGTTATTAATACTGACAAATATTTTAATATGACATTTCTGAACATGAGTTGGCATTTTTACGAAGATTTGCATGAAGTTTCAAAGCACATTTCTAGTTTGATCTCATTCAGGTTATTTAATTTACATAGATAAATAATCTATAGATCCAGACAGTATGATACCTTAACAATATTCGAAAGATAGAAGTTAAATGTTAATTTATTAAACAGTCAGGTTTACTATGCAGGTATCAAGTAAAACTCACAGTCAACTCTCCTATAGAAATGCAGGCGATTATTGTCCAGCATGGCCATATCAGCGTCCACTATGCTGTCCATCTCTTGCAGGGGAATCACCCTCGCGTTGGTTTCTTCTGTCGTCTCTGGAGTACTGGCACCTGCACATATATACATACATAACACAACATTACGCTTATATTATCGAAATAATGATAATGAAAACATTGAATTTTTTGGACTTTGACATATTAAACTTGAATTAATTGTTACTTGTGTATTTCATTGACGATGTGTCGATTTTGACATCGCCATTTGTATCTTTATGCTACACACTTTGTTCAGGAATATTCGATGCACTATGCACTAGTAGTATTTGTTGATTAACAAAGTCGACACAATGGCAATTTATATACATTGCCGTCCTGAAACTCCTGAGTTAAACTCGGATTTCATTTACCGTACGTCCACAATTTGTCAATTGACGTTTATAGAGCCTCATTGAATTGGGGTTGAAGAAATTATGCCATTTACCGAATGTTTATCATGTATTCTAACACCAGCCTGCTACCTGCTCACTATCTTATTGATTTGACATTGAAGACAACAATTATGTTTGTTAGATGCACATGACCATTCACAGCGAGTTCAAGGTATCGGACTGATTGTAAAGAAGTCATTATAATCAAGACAACACCGATTTAGCATAACTTCATAGTTTATTCTAAATTTGAATTGTGTACTCGATATTTTTGGAGGGCAATGCGATGTCGAAACATTCAAAGTATTTCCGTTGAAATTTCTTGATACTGTTGAATGTTGATACAGTTTAATTGATTTTTCACGTGTAATATACAACCTGTTTTTTTTGATATCCCATAACTCTAGGGTTATATTCTGTAGGTAAAAATAATACTAAAACTCCTAGAATAGGTGGTCCAAAAATGCATCGTTTCGGAGATATCATCAATCATAATTAAATTAGGTAAAAAATTGTCACCAGTATGACGAATCTTTACTTTTGCGAGTTTGCCAAACTTCGCAGTAGTGTAGTAAAATAAATAGTAAAATAAAATATGTAGGTATTTTGGTATCGGGGCTTCCCGGCGGCAGCTAGTGAAGGGAAAGCTACCTTGTCGACATCGGTCATATTTCACGTAAGGGTGTTTTACATTAATAATCGTGACTTTGCCGAATTATTTTGTATGAAAAATGAAAAAAAAAAAATAACGAAGGATTGGAACATAACTCATATGCCAGTTGATTCTTTGATATAGCCTCAATCATACCCTAGAGTTATAGGATATAAAAAAAACACGTTGTATAGACGGCACGTGTTCAGATTTCTTGAATAAAATTTTGATTGTACCTAATCATAACTGTCTAAGACAAACCAGATATTGGGAAGTGGGTTTCTGCATAAGTACGTACTGGCCCTTACAAGAAACCCCTATTAGTGTCGCGCAAACATGGTAGGGCGAGTGGTCGAGCCTATTATGCCTTATAGCTAGATTACCAGTGTAGGCATCGGAGGGCCTGGAAAAGTGACAATCGTGGCAGAGCAATCGTTAACAAGTGGCCCTCAGACAAAAATTCTTGCTTATCTTACGACTAGCGACCCGCCCCGGCTTCGCACGGGTCAATGTTATACATATAAACCTTCCTCTTGAATCACTCTATCTATTAAAAAAAACCGCATCAAAATCCGTTGCGTAGTTTCAAAGATTTAAGCATACAAAGGGACATAGGGACAGAGAAAGCGACTTTGTTTTATACTATGTAGTGATGTTTGTATAACAGTCAATGGTTACGCTATAGGCAATGACCAATAACAACCAATAGTCACTGTCACTGCTTTGTAGTTGTATAATAAATATATGATGAATTACAATGCTCAAGCGCAGGCTACGGCCTCTAAACTCATACCATTATGACATAGCTTAAAGTCATTGTCTAATAGTTATTTGCTGAATGCTGGGATATACACCAATCCATCATCATGTGCCTAGCCTTTTCCCAACTATGTTGGGGCCGGCTACCAGTCTAACCGGATGCAGCTGAATACCAGTATTTTACACGGAGCGACTGCCTATCTGATCTCCACAACCCAGTTAATATAGTTTGCAAAACATTTTTATTTTCTAATTTACCCCCCAAAAGTGGCTCCCATGTTTAAAATTCATTAATTTTACGCTACACGTCCGTCTTTGGGTCACCGACTTACGTGTGTACCAAATTTCATTTTCTAATTTACCCAACAAAAGTGGTCCCCATGTTTAAAATTCATTAATTTACGTTACACGTCTGTCTTTGGGTCACATGGGTACCAAACAACTCAAACGGTCCAGTAGTTTCGGAGTAAATTAGCTGTGACAGACAGACAGATAGACAGACGCGAGTGATCCTATTCCTTTTGATATACGGAACCCTAAAAAGTTAATTACTTATTCATTACATTGAATTGTAATAGGTATGACCAACGAGGTTCAGTGAAAAATAGTGAATAGATGACGTTTGTAATCATAAAGGGTGTAACAAGTCCCTTAACGAAGCCGAAAGGCACTTGTTCTCCTCGTCATTGCGATCATTTTTTTGTTCCAGACCATACCTGGGAACCTTCTAGTTACGGACATATTGGGGGTCAAAGTTCCATTGACTTTTTCAAAAGGTTTTTTATTAATTAGTAATGTTTATAACGTAAGATTGACCGAAGACTGCGTGCAGTGCGTTACATTGAGTCCTACCATAAAACGTAATTTTTCACCCCAAAAAAAAGTCGTTTCCCAGCAATATTTTTTGCGTAAAGTTACATAGTTTGATGTATATAATGCTTGGTTGACGGCTTCGTTAAGGGTCTTGTTACACCCTGTATGTATGTAATGTATTTGCAAGTGACTTTGTGTACCTAGATTTTATTCTCTTACCTAATAGAGGATTTAAAATAGCTAGATAATGATTCATTGATTATAATCACTTGATGGACCAGTAAAATGTACGATTTATCTACAAACACATGTAGTTTTTTTAGTGTTTTGTTTTGAGATAACGTTATCGTTAACGAAAGCACGTTATGCTGCTGGTCACGGCTGCATTTGTAGCTCTTTGACAGTCTTACATGTAGTCAGTGGCCCGATAATCTGAAAACCAGTCTTACCAATCAAGGGCATCGCATTACCCAGTACTAACTAGGTTTTTGAGGTCAGATAGGCAGTCGGTCTATGTAAATTACTGTTTAGCTGGATCCGGTTAGACTGGAAGCCGAGCCCAACAAAGTGGGGAAAAGGCTTGGCAGCTGATGACATGTAGGTACTGAGATAACGAAGGACTGATGCCCGTATTCACTAAACCTCATCATCATACACATCTTGACTTCATCCCCTCTCTCTGCTTGTGTCTATCTTCACGCTCTGAATCAATCTCATACATGTTTTACCCGTGATATCTGATGTCTACATTTCAACAATGTCGTCCGCCCAACTCTGCCGGACGACCTGCAATTCTCTTTCCATTCCTTAGACGTCAAATAAAAACACTTTTTGAGAGTTGAAATTCAAAGAGTGCAATTTTAGATGTCGCTATCTGTTGCCCGCGGCTTCGCTCGCATTTTGGTCGGAAATTATCCCACGGGCACGTTGTAAATATAGAATATGGCAAACGGGGATAATGTAGCTTCCTATTAGTGAAAGAATTTTCAAAATAGGTTTAGTAATTCCAGAGATTACCCCCTACAACCTCACAAACTTAACCTCTTTATAATATTAGTATAGATAGTAATAATAGTCCTCCTGACCGTTTTCGGTCACGGTGGCCAATCTAAGCGGTGATTAGCCATCATAGATAGTATACTTAGATGCAAACGGGCAACATAAGTCTCATATGACAACGAGCGATGATAGACAAACGAGTCAGTCGATTAAAGTCAGACTTGGAGAGAAATCCATTTTCATATACAAAAGAGATACTATTAACATACTTGCAGCATCAGTTGTTGTGGCGGCTTGTATGGAAGAAGTGCTGGTTGGAGCAGCTGCTATCATTAAATTCGATCCTGCGAACAACAAACATGTTTTAGAACAAGCTTTCTGAATCACTTATCTAATTTGAACATAACTTGTTTCTCAATTGACGTCAGAGTGGGGCATGGGGCAGGGTTTAATTATTCTATTTATCATATACTTGACTTATAATAAAATATAAATAAAATAGTTTCTATTAATAACTAGCGGTTGCCAGCGAACTTCGTCTGTGTGAAATTATTATTATAAAAATGTACTTCTCTATTAGAATCGGAATTTGTTAACAATTTCGAGGGTTTTTTTTGCACGGAACCCTAATCTATATAATAAGAATGTTTGTGTTATACTACCACAATAAACCCGACTCCTGAAAAATCACGCTCTAATTAAATTCGGTGTTTTTTTCGGTTTTTAGCCTATGTTTCCCGGGCCATAATAACGAATCGATTGACACCTTAATCATTAAAATCGGACGAGTAGTTTAGGCGCTACGGAGGAACATACGTAAATACAAACATACATACATAGACTGCTATAATTCAAACCCTTCCTTTTGGCTTCCTTATGGATAATAAAAGTAGCCTATAAGTTACTCCTTATAACATCAGCTATATTGTCATGTGCATATACTTTCAAATTCATTTATTTTTTCGCAGGTGAAATATATATAAAAATTTAAAATTCTTAAAATGTTCTTTATGTTTATGAACACAAAGTCCATTATAAGAGTTTTAAATTTTTAACGTGATTCTTATTATGATTCTGATAAAGCAGCCATTTTAGGCCCCCAGTTCATATGATTATTACATAAAGGCTTGCTGAAACATAGCTATAAGGTGTACAATATTTAGTGCAGGTTCAAATAATTATGTGCATATAATAGGTATGCTTTCAGTAAAAAACTCTTATTCTGAAATTACAAACAGACAATTTAATTTTATTTATTTGTACACAATATACCTACTAAACTGCCGGGGCATCTCGTCATGGATAGTGATTTTAATCATTTATGCCCGTGCCTTCTCTGTTGAGAAGAGGCCTTCGCCAAGCAGTGGGACAGAAATACGCTGGTATTATTATTATTATACCGGCTTTTGCCCATGGTTTCGCTTGCGTTATGGTCGGAAATTATCCCACAACATTACTATGAGACTCACGGCTAATGATCCAAACCTACAAACTTTACACTTTTACAATATTGATTATATAGAAAACTTTTCTAAAGAATTTATAGGTATTTCAATTGTTTCAAAAGAGTTCAGCTCATTCCAGCAAATACGTCTACGTACGATAATGTCGGCATAAAATATTATGTCGCTTGCACATGTAAAAACTGTACCTATTGTAAAAATGTAAACCATAGATTTAAATGTACCCTCACCGTAATTAGGTCGCGTGAAAAAAGTGTTAAGGTGGAAGTCTCCGCGCAGCCCGCGAAATTGAAATTTTCTTACGTTTTTTTGCAATTTGCAGGTCAGTGTCAGGTTGTATATTGATGAAAAATGAGTCGCGCCAGTAACACATATGTAAGTAGTTATAGAATAATAATCTTTAAAATCATTAATACAACCCTCTAAGTTCATTTAACCCCATTGAATGACTTTTTCATGAAATAGTTACAGAATAAAGTTAAATGAACTTCAGAGGATTTTTATGCTTAGGATAAATAGCTGCTTACTGGTCCGAATGCTGACGGTGACTGGGTGTAGTGTCCTGGAGCGCATCACCAGTACTGTTCGGTACCGGTCCGGCCGCGCGTTGGTTGACCACCAGGCTAGAGCCGCCACGACCACCACAAGCACCACGATCACAAATTGCACGACTTCGTCACCAACACCGTCAATCATAGTCATCCTGAGGCAACTGGACAATATACATGTTCTTATTTGTTGAAGAAAGTTCATAGAAGACAGTCACAAGACACAAAAAAAACATTAGGTATTTTTCCGTTGGACACAAGTAAAGGATGGTGAGTTGTGTGTGACGCATAGAACACATTACGTCGTAGTATTGACTTAATTTTTATAAGCATAATAATTTGTATAGTTTAGTATACCTTTGACTTGTTAAACCATTTTATTTTGCTGTAGCAGCACAAAGTTGTAACTGACACTATTTAGTATGCTGTAATAATATTACAGCATACTAAATAGTGTCTGTTACTACTTTTACATATTATGTATTGCAGCCTGTGAATGAACATTATGGTTTATCTCATGAGACTACACTATTTTGCAGTAATATGAAGAAATATTGTATTCATGTATTATAACCATATAATTCCCTATTAACTAAATTTATTCATTAAAATATTCACAGCTACACACCCGCACCTGCTTCACTCGGGTGCAATGGTTATATGTTAAAACATTGCGATTTTTTTGCCATATTTATGATAATTATGAAGGTAATAAACATTCATCTTCTGGAATAATTTTTTTAACTAAATAATGGTGAAAATCACATTTGTGGGGTCATGGAGACAGGCACAAAGCATTTTATTTTAAATAAGATAATAATAATATAAAATAATTTAAGTTCTTAAAATATGTTGGTGTGAGTGCATGTCACATAATGTCAAGCATGTTAATGTATATTTATGAAAAATATATGATAGCATATTTATGTAAATTCTAATAAATATGTTGTAATACAGAGTAATTAACTTCCCTATATACATAGAAAATGCAAAGTTATTAAAAATATTAATCAGCAAGGGCATGACCCTAATTACAACAAAATCAGGTCTCTACTTTGCAATACATACATTTTAACTTGGATTGTTATTTGTTTAATTATGACACTGTTTAATTTATTATAGAATATTTTCTTTAAGTTGTTATTTAGTTTGTTCTATTCTATTTTTTATTATGGCAAACAAAGCCGATGTCGAACATTCTGTCAATGTCAAAAGTGAATTGGAAAAGCAAGTGTGTATTTTTAAAATGATATAAAAAGGGAAATGATAAAAATCTTCGACAATACTATTTAGTTTGTTATTGTGTTTAAAACTCGTTGACACAACCAGCAGTTGTAGTGTTAGCTGTATCTACAAGACAACGTTTGGAATAGATATTTGCAAAAGTATCAGAGAATACCTGGCCAATGAAAATGTGGATTAGTTGTATGGTAGATGGCATGACGTGACTAATAAAGAAATTAATTTAAAACATTCATTGACAGCCATGGAAGGAAAAATTATTTACTCCTCAAGCGATGAGTTCCTACAATCCATCCTCTCCTTGTAAGAGCTCAATGGTTTCAACTATTATGTGTTTAAAGATGTTGCCAGAATGGAATGCAAATACTGAGCAGACATTTGTACATTGAACATAACGGGGAGAGAATGACGACGATTGCATTAATAATTGGCATTATATTTGGAGAAGATAATATAATTTTAATTTCATTTAGGTTTTTCGTTACTTCATTGATACTACATACCTACTATACAGTAATTTAAACATGAGGTGTGAATGTTGTGTTGTTTTCTATTCACTAATTTATTTTGTAATGCGAGACTTCTAATTAATATGCGTAATGTTGGTGTTCTTTAAATTAATAATAACCATCAAACAGGGTGAATAGGAATGCAGGAGTGAATCAAGAAAAAACTTTGAAAGGAATTTTAATGTTCAATTGATATGATATGTTACCAAAAAGTACTCAATTTTATTTACTTAGTTACACATAACTTTTTAATTGACCTTGTTGGATGAAATCCTTTTCAAAGTTTTGTCTCCATTCACCCTTGCATTCCTATTCACCCTGTTTTACCCGGAATATTCTCAACTTCACTATGAAGTAAGCCAGCTGAGTATTGACTAAAATTGTTTCTTGTTGCACGGTCAATGTTTACACAGCAGCCTGAGCCCGAGTTGCCTATGATTATATGCATAAACAAACTTTCCATTTGCTTTTCAAAACTGACTAGTCTGTGAGCAAAAACATACATACAATATGTTACATTCTCACCACATTGAGACTGTAACAAGATGTTATCAAATCAAATTATGGAATAAAAGCTAGCATCACAGATTAATTACCAGTAGGTATATAATATAACTACACTACATTATGTTATATAGGTAGACAGTGCGTCAGACGATACACAGCCAACTTTTATAGACATCACATAGAAACCCTCGCCTTTCTTGATCCGACCAGATTCAAGGTCAGATGGCTTTTAAAAAACAATAGTCTTTACCTCGCACTACTTCGGATAGAGCTCCGCACACAGGAAACAGCAGAATTGGCAAATATTTACAATTATTGCGACTCAATGTCTCCGTGGTAATAAAACATTTCGAAAATAGCTAAAGTCACACTGAAACTGAAGCACAAACCACTAGGAATATTTAATTGCAACTTCACTTGAAATCTTTACCAATGTGATGACAATTTTGTCTAACGTGTAAAAATTTGTTTTATTTTTTATCCCAACATTTCGACGACTTGAGATCACAAAATTGAAGAAAATTTGTACCACAGATAATAAATGAAAATTATAGGCTTAAAATTCAGGGTTTTTCTCGTACAGACTGCTAAGGGTCTTGTCTTAGATACATTCATGAATACTTAGGATGGCTTTGAATGTTGGTCCGTGATAGAGGTAAGAGCTCAACATACTTTAGATTTCGAAAAGACCAATTTTATTTAGTAGATCGACTCACTGCAGATTAACTTTCTGTGGACTCATGGTAATGAGGGCTATGATTTTGGAGCTCACCAGATGGCGACACTGTCGATTAAGGTCTTGTCAATAATTCTATTTTATACTTTAGAGTACCAATATCTTCATAAAAAGTTTATTTTATTACTTAAAACAACATAGTGTAAACTTCAGGTCCATATATTACAATATTCTCCGTAAAATTAGCAAGCATGAAACATTTAAAAATCCAAGTACTGAAAATTAAGATTCTAAGTTGCTACTTAAAATCTTCAAGTCATACTTACGAGTAATCAGGAATGCCTCAATCGAGACCACAATCGTGAATATTTGTAAAAATACGTGTTAAAACAGCAAGCAACGCGCGAACAATCTATGAAATATGACATTTCGGTGCCCCCGCGCTACACTAGCGCCTCTAGCGGTGATTTCATAGGCGATAGCCCCCATTCTGTGCTCAGTACGACCAGCTTCTTTGTAAAACATGGAGGAATACGCTATAGAAATAGCATAGCTGGGCGGCTTACCTTTCTGCCAAAGTACAGACGCCAGCACATCAAGCTACCCGAAACTGTAAAACTTTCCCAATCGACCTGGAATCGAATGCTTTAGCAATAAAGTTGAAAATTTATTTTAAAAAAAGACAGATAGCAATAGCTTGATGTGCTAGCGTCTGTACATTCTGGTGTAGTTCACGAACGAGGTCGTAAGAGCGCTCCATTAGATGAACTACAAGAACTAGTTCCATCATACCCCGCTCCATTTATGAATATTCATTCAGAGACAACAAAATTCAAAGATTACAATGTTGCTTGCTGCTAATATTAAGTAATTAGAAAAAAAACCGAAAGCATGCATTCGGAGTGCATGTATTTATTGCACCATTAAACCTAGGTATTATTTACAGTAGTGATAAACATACATTTTAAAAATATTAATTCAGAGGTTTTTGCTGTTTATAGTGTAGAAAGTATAAAAAATGTAGATAAAAATTAAATTTAAAAAACCCCCAACGCAAAAAAGAAAAACGAACATTTAAAAAGTTAAAAATAATGCATATCGTTGAGCCATCAAATTCGACTAAGTAACACCATATATTTTAATTAGGTATAGAAATTGATGGATGGCACGTTATGGTTTGCTCGTTGAAATGGCGCTATAATGTCGCGGTGCGGCAAAAAACTGAATTTCGCAGGATAGCCTACCCTTGCGTAGTAACTTCAGTAGGTTATACAACATGTTAAAAAAACCTGTCCGATCCGTGAGAATATTATTAAGTATTAAGTTAATAAATTATATCTAGGTAATCCTTTTTTGTATAACAAGTAAAAAAAATCACCCTGACAAAAAAACAAAAAACGAGGAAACTTACATTGCTAATACAGGGGCAAGGGAGCGCCGGTAGGGTAGTGACATCATACATTCATGAACCGATAACTTGTTTGTTCTGAAAATATTTATTTTACGTGTCGTTCGAGTTTGGATCGTGTGTAAGATTATTCGATGAGAACGCCAATGCAATGGCTGTGACGGAGATTCCGTTCCATGTTTCTGAATCCAACAGTGGCACTGTCACAAAGTTAGCATGGACGTTTTGTAGCACATTTGTGTCCGATTTTATTTGCACTTCAATGTTAAGGTGGAAGCGCCAGGGTAGCCCGCGAAATTCAAATTTTCTCACGTTTTGTGTTAATCTACCATTAAATTATATAAAATCATAAGCATAATCAGCCTTTAATGTTCCCACTGCTGGAACACTCGGCCTCCTCTATATGAGAGGGAATGGGCTATAATCCGCCACGCGGGCCCAGTGCGTGTTGGTAGATGTCACATGTCTTCGAATTTTTGTTTCTAGGACATGCCGGTTTCCACACGATGTTTTCCTTCACCGTTTTTGAGAGCAGTGGTGATGAAATAAATTACACAAAGTAATGCGCCTGCCTGGGTTCGAACCCACGACTTTCTGTTCGTAAGTCGGGGCCGCCACCACTGGGCCACCGCTGCTCTACAAAATCGTAATTTTGTTCATTTATTGGATAATGGATGACAAATTAATGAACAATACTCGGAGGCGTCTGTCGGCCAATGAACAGACACCAGCACATCAAGCTATTAAAATCAATCTTTTTTTTTAAATAGATTTTCAACTTTATCGTTAAAGCATTAGGTTCAAGGTTGATTGGGAAAATTTGACTGTTTTGGGTAGCTTGATGTGCTGGCGTCTGTACTTTGGCAGAGGAGGGGTAAGTAAAGCTATGCTAAGTCTAGAGCTTGTTCCTCTATGGTTGTGCTGATTCCTTCGCTCACTAGCCGCGATTTTGTCTATCATGTCTATGGTCAGTCAGCAACTCGCAGTGCTTTGGCGCTTTAATACGAAATTGACAGAATATATGAAATTAAACGATTTTCAATCTCGAACTTTTTATAAGGCTTTATTCCAACGTCCAAAATTATTATTGGTGAGTACACTTCAATTAAAATAAGCTTGACATGCATTGTTGTTTGCACATGCTTATAGCTATTCCTTGTTGTAATGTGAGATTTTGAGTTGTACCTATGTCCATTCTTTTGTAAAAAGATTTTATGACTCACCCTTGCGGTGGTGGGTTTTGATTTTGTTCTTCGTTATGCATGCATGTAGACTCCACCAACAATGACTTGGATTAGTAATTGATTGTCATCCGGCACGACCGACGCGGCGACGTTCAGAAAAGAGAACACGTCCTTACACGTATCTACTTAGTACTAACTACTTCATCGGATAAATAAGAAAAGTGGATTAAAAATAACATGTAAGTTTATTTTATTTTATATGTTTATTTAAAAGTTTTCTTCGGTTTCTATTATCTACTTCTAAATACCTAGTAGACTTATCAAGTATAATATTGGTTACCAACCTGCCTAGTGGGTAACTGCTTTTTGTGTTAAGTATATGTATAATTTTAATGGGAAAGGATTTTATTATTTATAGAGATACAAATAAATCTCTCATCTGAAATGGTGTCTATTGCATGTATTATGATAAATTATTCAAGTAAAGAATAAAATGACTAGATTGATTGTTAAGACTTTGAAATATTACAAACATTTAACACAGTTGTGTGTAATGCAGTTTGGATTAGAAATAATTAAGTTGAGTTCAATTAAGTTAGGTGTTATGCAAGAACAGGAACTGTAACTTACCAATAGTGTTATTGATAAAACTTTGAACATTGCTTGCCAAAATAAAATACTTAATGATTTGGTTTGCTTTAATTAGTGTGGCTAGAAAGATTTTTGTACAACTTTATTTCATAGACCTACGTATCAAGTAAAAATAACTCATAGACCAATGATTGCAAACTGCCATTGAAATTGCAGTTGGTCAAAGGAATCTCTATTTGTTAGACCTACATAGAGTTCAAGTAAAGATAAGACTGAAGCAATGAGAAGATAAAACTATAAATAATAAAAAACAATAATTTATATTTAAGAGTATGTGGTAGGTAGGTAATGGTAGGTGTAGTAGTAGTTACAACAAATCACAACATAATTCTTTATTATCTTGATTTCTAGCTAAATCTAAAGCTAAAACCAAGTAGCTATTAATAACAATAACTTGGTGCTAAGTTTTATTTTGACCATCTTATAGTTAAATATAATATTTAGTAGAGCTTAATTTCAGAAAACTTTTTGTTAGTAGGTACTTCATTTCCTTGATTATTAATACGATTTCCTCAAAACAAATTTAATTAGGTATAGATACATATTTCTTTTTCTAATTTGGGAAAAGACATTATAAATACATCTAAAAGTTTTTAATACATCTAAAAGTTTTTCTTGAAAGTTCGTAGTCCCATGTGCCACTTTGCGATCTCGCTTCATCTTCAATAGAATTGCATCATACTATCATGTCTGTAATCGCAAATGTACGGTAAATATATTGCATCAGATGTATCAACAGATATTTTTGTGCGAAACTTAGATAGCCTTAATAGTTTAGGTAAAGAAAAATTAATAAAACGGAAAACTCGATGTAAACAAGATGAAAACATTGTTATCTGGGACGACAAAGATAGACATATTATTTGCCATGGACGTGACAGAGATAGCAGAACCTAAGCGAGATTATGACGTCGAAAATGTATTTTCGTATTTGTTTCACGCAGAATCTTTATAATATGCACGTGGTAATTTTACTTGTAAATAATTATTGTGCTGAAAAAGGCCTTTGAAAATTCTCGTCGCTGATGAAAAAATAAGTTTGATAATAAATTGGTTCATTATATTATTATAAAAGATTACAAACTGTTAAAAAAACAACACGAACGTAAACATTGTGGACGCGGTCGCTTCGTCGTTGAAACGGAACGTAGTTATTGCGTCAGACGATTTGAAAAAGCTTGTGTGGAGATGTCCTGTTGGCGCCAGTTAATTTCATTCCTTCTTTAAACCCTCGGAGAATTACACGTATAACAAATTTTTGCTCCTTCCAATTTCTTAGTTAAAGATCAACGTCAGAAAGTTTGTTTATTGTGTATAGTATACAGTGCATTGCATAGATATTTGAAAAGCGGAATTGTGACTGCAGTAACTTTTTACGTTTTAGTTTTACTTTGGTCTTAAACTTAAGACCGCCGTACGTATTTTTTCGCTTGAATCATTTATAACCCACTGAAAGCTATAAGGGCGGAGAAAAGGATCATTTAAATAACATGATCAACGCGGACTGCCCACAATTAAACAATCTGTTAAATACAGTTCCTTACGGGCCAGTAAATATTGTTAATAACAAGCAGGTCGCTTTGCGCCGCATTAATTATTGTTGTCAGAGAAAAGACAAGGTAAAGAAGGTCAGAACAGTGCATTCCACAAGCCATACAATGATGTAAGTATTATTTTAAGTTTTCATGCTTACTAATTTATTATTTGGATTTTACTCTAATTTATAGTAGATTGCTCATTGTTATCAGTAGAAATCATAGTAGGTAGTTTGCTTAATATCTTTGTGTAGATATGCTCGCTGCATTTTGTTCCTACGGGTTTGTTTTTCGTTATTTTCAAAGTCATGTTGCTATTCTAACACTGTATTTTACGGTTTTATCATTTATAGTAGGCTACGCATTTACACTTGTGTTGTTACCTACTTAGGGCTGCATGCAAGTTTATATTTCATTACTCATTGGTAGCAGCGAAAATAACTCCATCAATTGAAGTCCTATTCATTTTCTATTTTGCATAAAATTTAGACAAATCCAAAATCACTTTAATGAACAGCTGCTCTTTCGACTGGTCGTCCATTTATAATAAATAATTAATGACGAAATATAATTGGTCATATGTGATACTACTTTTAGGTGGAGCTACGGTAGCTAGGTAGACTTAATTACCAGCACATGGTATTAGTCAAAATACTGGCCTAATTTCGCCACTTATTCCTAGAAATTTTGTAGATATTCTTCTTCTCGAATCGATGACTCAGATTTGGTCCGACCCAGTATGTAGGAACCTGAACAGCTCTTTCGTTTGCCTCATTCAAGTGTAGGTATTGATGATGGGCATAAAGTGTAAGTATAATTAGTAATTACTTTAAACCGATTTAAACGAGCCCTAAATGTGATGTGAGATTCCCCTGAATGAGTTTTCTAAATCTATTTATGTATGAGTTCCCTTTCCGAGAACTGACAGGTGTCCAGAGTTTGCTCTGTCCTGGTGTTGTCGTCAATCTACTTTGTTTCGTAAGAAATTGGTCAAAGAGTTGTCTTAGGTGACAATTTTTACTATCTGATGCACACAGCGTTGAGTCCAAATTGGTTGTGTTATTGCCGGCGAACTACGAATAAATTAGCTTCTTGTTCTATGCGACTCCATTTCGACATTGTTATGTCATCAAAATAAACTCGATTTTATCGAAACTTTCTAGACGTTTCTAGTTTCTAGTCCTACTTTCTAGTTCTACTCATTCCTGAGTAGGTACATCATACGACGCTAAGTAGGTATATTCTAAACTTAGCGTTTCATTGGCCTTGCCCTAGCAGTAAATCGATTGGTTCATTGTTATCTTCTTTAGCTGAGTGAAATGTTATTCTTCACCCCAGTCAGTTTTATTTTAGGTACTTGACTCCATCTTGTGATTTCGATTTATAATAGTTTTGATTAAATAAATAAGTACGTACCTATATATGTATCAAATTAATGTAGTTGGTTTGAATAATCATGCACGATGAGATCAAAAGAATAGAATTTTCATTTACACCTGAAACTTTAATGTTTTGTCAAAACTTCCTTACCCTCATTTCAAATGCACGTGGTTTGACGTCAAAGGCTTAAGGAAAATCGAAATCCTCCTGAATAATATTGAATACTGTCAACTTTCACCTAACTTACAAACCTTAGCACGCTCAACAATACACTTTATCATACACCAGAGCAGGACTAAAATAGAAGTATTTGTTTCTCTACTTTGGATCGGTTTCGGTAAAAGATGCCAGCATTTGTTTCTATTCAAGGAATAAAAAAAAATATTGGAACATGTTCAACACGCTCAACTACAGAATATTTTCGGGGAAAGTAGAAGTGAGCTGTGTAATCAGAATCACGCGGAGAATGTTGACATTGGCAATACCCAGAAATAAGAATATATTAACGAAGTTTCATAACAGGAAAATACAGAAGTCAGAAACAAATACTCGTAGGAAAGGACGTGATAACTGTAATCATTAAGTAAATTTTACAGACATTCATATAGAGATGGTCCGGTATATCTAGCTTATGAAAATTATTGTCGTGAAAATGATTGTATTTGTTTCTTACTGTCTTCACTCAGCGGATTTTAGATTATTAATATTGTATTGCTTTTAGCTGAACTTATCGCTGCACTGTTTCCAAGCTTAAGGCGTTTTAAATGGTTTTACTTCAAAATATCTTTGAATTAGAATTTTGATAATACAGTAAAATCCATTACTCCACAAGCCGATAGGCCATTTTTTCATATAAATTAACATTATAGGTATGTATGTATCTGAAGATACTGTAAGGAACTTAATAGGTAGTTACCTACTGAAAACCTAGTAAATAAAAACTGCAAAAAATGCAAATCATTCATAACATGCTTATCTAAACCATTCTTGATGACGTTGGTACGTCGCGCCTCGGAGGCCCAAGCGGGCGAGCAGTCTGTCTACAGCGGTATTCGATGTAGTCATTCATGTGTTGATTTCTTTAGGTCCGTATATCAAACCGTTTCGACCGCCAGTCTTCCTTGGAGAGGTCGTTTTGTAAATGCATAAGTTTGACAAGTTTCTTTATATATTCGTTTCGATGCTTTTGGACTATTTGAAGTTTCTCAAATTATTCCAATTGTTTTTATATTATGGATTCGCTATAGATGCAGTTTTCTATTTCCAAATTACATTATTTTTAAATGTCTTTGTTCTTAGTAGATCATCTAGGAATACAAAGTTGTTATGTTCAAGATCAGGGTCAGAGAATGATTGTCGTTTCTAACAAAAATAGAGATAACTAAAGAAATAACTTTTAGATAATTACTTAGGTACCTATAAAAGAACCGAAGAGTACTATGTAATATGTTTCAAAGCAACAATAGCTCGGTAATGGCTCAGTATTAGCAAAAAAAGAGGTTATTCAACCTAGTTCAATGCCAGAAGACAATGAGTCATTCTCAACCTGCGAAAATAACGCACTTGAAAGTGCTTGTGTGTTTCATTTCAATCTGACATGTTTCGACTTGTACCTTACGTTTGCTGGTTCTAGGTATTCTTTGGTACCTACATGCTGCTCCGATTTACACAGAAACAGGAAAATATCTACCGTTATTATAGTGACTTGGCAGCGATAATCCTGAGATCTTATGTCATACATAATATTAACGCATTCGTAATGTTTGTTAGTATTTTGTATGTATCTGTAGCCTTGTTTCTTGTAAAGAAAAGTATTATTTTTTTCCGTTTATCGCATCGCATCGTGCTTCTAGCTCACCTGAGTAGTTATAATTGATAATGTTAGCTTACATTAGCTTCATAAGTATAACATTTGTAATGCACTATTTCAGACTTTGGTAAAATGCAATGTTATATCATGGGAGTCTTATCTGTCACGAAATTGAGTGCAAACTGTGGTAACAGTGCGACTAATTTCGGGCAGATGTTTTTTTTTAGTGTGCATGTTCTATTGACTATTGAGAGTCCTAGAGAAGCTAAGCAAAACCCTCATTGAAAACTATTCATTGATAACGCCTCTTTTATAAACTTTTTTTAAAATTGCGAAGAACTATTTTTAATTCAAGGGTAATAAACATAATATTAGTAGCAACTATAAAGTCCAAGTAAAATTACCGATGGTCTGTAGTTTCAAGTGTCTAAGCTTAAAACATGGATTTTATTTTAATCCGGCATCTAATTGCCTCTTCTGCTGGTGTTATTCGTAATCGATTTTCTTTTTCCTAGGAACCTTTCTTTTTATATTATATTTGTTCATTTATCACTAAATTACATTATTCTTTGGGTCGCTTCGTTCCTTTACCAAACATTACACGATCTTATCCAAACAACATCTAATACTTTTTCTGCTTCAAAATTCATAACAAAGAGTATTAATCTACTTTATAAGTATGTCTGTGGTATTAATTGGTGACTCTGGTAATAGATGGATCACATCACAAAACTATTACATTGGTATGACAAGACAACAAAATTAAGTGATGATGACATAAACCATTATTGTTGATGCAATAATATTGTCACAAACCTGATTTTTTTAAAGTTTGCATAGCTATCTTACAATGTTAAAACATACTCTCTTATCACACCGGTCGTGACTGCCCTTTTTGGCAATGTTCAATGCTAGATAAATAACTTCGATGCTATTATAAATGTTATTTTATGCTAATAATGATAAAAAATTGTACTTGTTTTGCAGTCATTAAGGATGACTCATGTTGAAAAAACAGTATCCCTCTTGTTTTGTACGGTGTGATTCCCCAACTCTACATACATACAAAAATGTATAACTATAATCTTTCTACAGTACAATAGCGTGTAGCGCTACGGTCTCGTGACCGTGGTAATCGAGCGATTCTATTGGCCCGCCGAGTTGACGTCATTTTTGTCGACCAATAGCGTGGAAGGAAAGATATTTTTAGAACGCAAATGTTGAGTGGGGGGATTTAGGAAAACTGTACGGGCCGCCACTGCCGTGAACATTGCACAATATTTTCTGTGTTCGCACGCAGTGCACGTATCGCTGCTCGCGATTAACGGTTTATTTAGTCCACTGAAGTTCATCAACGACGCTTTAGAAGTTGACGCGTTAATAAAAAGCTTTCGCCTATTATCCTCTTCATTTGTTGTGAGGGTAGCGAATACTATCAGTAAATAACTGGAGACGTTACAATATTTGTTTGTAACAAGGTGAGTCTTAGAAACTAATTCTTAACTCTGAATTTATACTTAGTTTGAACATTTTTGTAAGGGTGCAAAAGAATGAAAAACAGGGTGCATGTAATAATTTCCTTAACTGGTGGGGTTCGGATAAGAATCTTAGTTCAATTTATGTCCAAATTCGTATAATGTCACAAAATTAAATCTTGTGCAATAATTTGGTGCGTAGAACTTTTTTCTTATTGTGTACTCTTAAAGTGTTAACGATTGCCTTTGGAAGCCTTAAACAGTGTTTCAAGTCCTTAAAGTTGTGTCTGAAAACTCTGTGGCAAAATTCACGTTGGTTAGTGAATTGTTGCACCATGATTATTTCCGCCCAAACTGTGAGGACGTGTTTCAACTTGTCGAGAAGCCCCGCGGTCACGTTGTTTCGTCGATCGACTCGCACACCGCACCGTCGTTCTAGAAAATGCGCGACAATTTTATCTATTGAAACAAAATTGCCCTCTTTGGAATGGAATTTTATAATGTCATTAATTATTTAATAGATAATTAATGATGACATTATAAAATTCCATTGATAACCTTGGCATATTTGGTTTCAACTTTGGGACTTGTTTAACCCTGAAATTAACACATTCTCTAAGATCATTATCTTATCTACCCAAAAGTTAACGTTTCTTGCTGCGTAGAAGAATTCGTGACGCTTTGATAGATTTATTTCCAAGTTGTTTGGGGTCGTAAAATAATTGGATTCTAGTTGGTACTTTTGAAAGTGGTCTCAAAAATTCTATGTCGAGCGGATGACGCAGTTTTAGAGAGCAAAGACCATAGTTGTACGAAACTATGGTCTTTGCTCTCTAAAACTCTTGTTATTCATCCCAATTAATACCTATTGTCGCTGACGTTTTGCGGTCGTTTTTCCTGTTCGCAAGTTTCTATGGAACTTTGAAACTTGTCGATTCATTACCTAGCTACCTATGTTAGGACATTAGATTCTTGGCTTGTACGGTTTGGGGCTTTCTAGTAAGTCTTTCCCTAATCCCAGCCTACTTCGAATGTTTTCTTTGGTTGGTCTTATTTTGAAATAAATTGGAAGTATGCCAAATCTCGGTATTTAGACTTATTTAGAGGAGACAAACAAGTTTTTCTATCGTTGTCCAACTATTTATAATTGCCTGAATACAAAGTAAGTAGGTAACTTTGTGGAGTAGGTTGGTATGTACCTACTTGACGCTTTTAGTCAAACAAAAGATCCTTTTACCTACTTACATAGTGCCGGCTAAACCGATCAATATTGTCCGTAGGCGTCCACCTACGATAATAATCATACCATTGAGGTCGTACATCGATAACTACGTCAATCAATTTTCGAATCAACAACTTGACAAAAAATAAAAGATTAATTTCGTAGGTACCAACTTTTTATCAGACATGAACACTTACGACATGGAATGTTTTTCTTATTGATAGCCCTGATAAAAAGAGATAGTGTCGCTTTAGAACAAGATAACTTGCCCGTCGGAAGATATAAAAGTGAATGTGACGCATATTAATGAATTATTTCTGTTTGTTCCAGGCCTACATTCGGCACCGTTAGTTGGTTGGGAGCCTAGAGACTTAAAATTTCTATAGGAGCTCAAGAAGAGTTCAAAGAAGTAAGTAATTGCGTTCACCCTACTTTTCGGACTAAAGTTTTTGTTCACAGGCCCAACGGAAAATTTCAGACCCTGAAGGAGTTCAAAATTAAATTACATTGAATTGGTGGATTTGCAAAACTTAATATTCACGCAAAATTTCCTTGATCTTTTTTCATGAAGCACTAAATAGATAAAGTTCAGACTTGATAAACTTCTTTAATAATAAAAAAATGGGAAGTTTTAATTAGATCCTTAGATTTTACTTAGATCAAATCTTAGTTTCAAAATTAATGATCTTGAATACTTGATCGATAATTTAAATAATGTGCATAATTATGTCGCGTTAAAACGTTCTTACATAATGTTCCAGCCTTCATACTATTTACCATCATATCATTTCTTTTGTTGGCCTTTTTTCCAATAACTGCACGCCTGCTCTTAAATATTAGTTTTACAACAATTGAAACACAAACCACAGATTCACAAACTTCCAAAAGTAACGTACCTACTCGAAAAGATAAAAAGTAAATACGTAGGCGTTCACAAGTAGCAGATAATTGAGATAGCCGCAGAGTTCCAAGGACATTGAGATTACAATGTTCTAATCGATATTTAATTCGACTTGGAACGTGTATACTAAGTACCTATTCATAATTATTTTTCTTTCATAATATTTAAGTCATATTTAGTTAATTACAATAGATTTAAGACATTTGGTTAATTAATATAAAATAGCTTTAGATAGTTCTTAATTTACTTAGTATACAATAGGTACATAGATAAGTTATGGCTTCGTCATTACTGTGAAGCGTTTAACTGCAGTTTCCAGTCATTATCGTTAAGATACGCTTCAATTAACATTTAATGTAGATAAGTTGCACTTAATTGTAGTTTTTACTAACAGGAATCTTACAGGAACTAGACTTTCGGTTAGTCGCTAAAAGATAGCAACCGAAATCTAAAATTACCCTTTTCTTGACACTTCATCGAACGCTACTTATTTATTCTGAAGAGCGACAAAATTTTAAGGGCAGGTGACATTATGTTGATTGCATAACGACGGCAACTAAAAAGAAATGTTGTTCTCTATCCAATTTCCAGTTTAGAATCATATTTATTTATGCAATCATCATTCCTTCAATGCTGTTGTACAACTCCATTATATAACACACGTATGCTATGTAAATATTCTTCCAAACCCATTATCATTGGTATTTCGATTTCAAGGTCTCGACCTCACAGTCCCGGACGTCACGCTAGTCGCTGAACACGTCATACACGTGTGGGCAAGGTGTCCTTGATTGCTTCTAAATTCTTTTTGTCTCATTATGCAAATTAAAACAACTCTAATTGGCTTACTGATGATGGAGCATAACATTCGTGTGATGTTCAAACATTGGCAAAAGATTTATCAGCGAAATCATTTTTATCTATCATTTGCAAGTCCCCTCACAACCCTTGTATGTTTTCCTACCATCTCCCATATCCTGCTTCATATGAGTATGCACACATTATGTTACGTCGTATCATTTCTGTTTGTAGTTCTATTCAAAATGGTTGCTCAAAAGATCACCTGTCCGAGTCGGAGCGACGATATCGGAAATCAGTACGATACGAACACCAAAAGACATGGTTTTTTCGCAAACGAGTCTCAATACTCAAACTGTTTTGAAAGTGGTAGAGCTAGATCGTTTAAAGACCGAGAAGAAGAATTACGTAAACGGTCTAACCGGAGTGATTACCGACGGATATTCAAGCAACGCAGCACCGTCTTCGCCAGTGGCTACAGCCAGCAGCTTTGCCGAGGTAAGAATGGCACGCGATACCGTGAGTACTAATAGATATAATGCATTACTATTATTACTAAGTTTATTATTAGTTTAATACTAGTTTCTGCTCACAATCTGAAATATATGCTAACATATGATAACTCTGATTTCAGGTTTACTTGAAACCGGAGCCCCTGTTCGAGAGCGCAATGTTGGACTACGAGTTCTTCCAAGATCTGGTTCCGTTGTCCTCCGCTCCCGCAAAGGAAGAAGTAGTACAGACCATTGGTAAGTAAATTTATTTTGTACCCTTATATTACCTTTGTATCTTTGATAAATATATCTTTCATAAAGTAATGTAGAGTGAAGAGTCATTTTGGAGAATAACATTACTGTATTGATGAGAAAAATCATAAAAGCAGTTACTAAAATCCCAACTATAAGTAGTTATCTCAAGTTTTGTTAATTAATGTATATTTTTTTCCTTAACAGATTCATCTAAGAAAACTGAAGAAAGGGCACTTAAAATCGACACACCATACACACCATTCTCACCGCAAGGTTGGGAAACACTAGACGTTAACTCCCAGTTTCCACAGGCGGCAGGCTTATACAACATCTCGTCACACGAACCGCTGTCACCGAACGACAAGTTCCCGCAGTACGACACCAACACGCCTACATTCCCAGACTGGGACAAAGATAACAACATGCAATTTAGGGAGACATTCTTAGATATTAGCAAACTGCCAGTGGTTATTGGAGACTTAGCGTCAGAGATGGTCGCAGATACTAATCCGTGGCAAGTCCAGGATCCAGTCGAGTTGACCAACACACACGACACCCAATATTATCATATGTACACTAATCCACCACAAAACACAGCGCCCTTCATCGATACAGAAGACTCCCTTGATCTTAAATTTGGATCTGTCATCCCACGGGAGGTAGAGAGTAACAACGTAGTTGTTTCGGAGTTCATTATCAACGAAGAGCAAAATCGAATGGGGATGATGGAAGCGCCGGTATTGCCGAGGAGGGTCGAGGGGCTGTCCGTGGACGTGTCGGCGCGGGCCCCGGGCTGGCCGTACGACACCATCAGCACTCCGGAGGTCCTCAGCTACGTCGAGCAGTTGGAGAAAGAAAAATGCTCACAGCTTTTGGTAAGTGTAACAGACGAATTCGATTTTTATCACACTTTTATTATAGATAGACACCTACATCAAAAATTTGATTGTCAATTGTCACATATATAATTTTTGTTTCTCTTTGTTTCAGAAACCACCGGAGCATTGGCCAGCCCAAAACGTCTCCCTATCCACCTCAAAAGAGACGTACACTGACATCTCCTTCTCCACTTCAAAAGAAACATTCACAGAAGTGGACACACCGCCACCACCGCCCGTCGACTATGAGCCCATTACCCCTAAAAGCGAATCTCACATGGAATCAGACAACGATGACGTCAAATCAACAGCAAGCAAGAGGCGACGCCAGGACAGTGATGAATCCGATGAGACTTACACGCCCTACTCCGAACAACCATCAAGAAAATACAGAAAAAGGAAGCCAAGTGTTCCTATCAAGGATATGATTCTAGCACTAGAAGGTCAACCCAAGGCGCGAAGAGGACGGCCTCCCAAGAGAAGGGAGAGCACAGTCTCCTCGGTGTGTAGTGTAGATGACAACTCGTCAAATGTTTCTACACAGGAATTTAAATATAGGGAATTAAGAGATAAGAATAATGAAGCATCTAAAAGATCTCGAATGAACAGGAAACTCAAGGAGCTGCAAATGGAACAATTGGCCGATGAATTGGAAGAGAAGAATAAAAAGCTAAGAGTTCGAGCTGATATTCTTGAAGAAATGACAAAGAGGCTGAAGAATGAATTGATGTCTGCTATTCTGAAGAGCAAGTGATAAGCAAAAATCTTGGATTTTTTCGGTGACCTCAGTCTTGAGCAACTTGAGCTTCATGTCTCATTGTTCGCAAATCTATTCTCATAGATGTGCTTAAGTACAAATCGTAACTTTAATAAGCACAAGGTTATTAGTTTCGTTTCTATGATTGTAGATATAAAGATCTTGCCATGCATGCTAGATGCTGTATTACACATTTAAGTAAGAGCGTGTAGTTTTAAATTCTTCAGTTGAATTAGTTGTAATCTATGGTCTATAAAACAATTTAATGTTTAAAAAAAATCAAAAAAACTTTTATACTTACTTAAATATAATTGTAATTAATTTACAATCAATTAGTTAAATGCATGGTTTAAAGTTTATTTTTTCATTAAAATTCGTCTTGTATGTTATAAATTGTAATTGAAATAAATTGTTGTATTAAAATGATCTATTGTTTATTCCCTTTTTCCAATTAAGATGTTACACAACCTCTTTAGAGTAGGTACACAACTCTCGACAGCAGGAGTCGATTAAATATAAATCTTCATTGTTTTGAATTATGCAGGTACACTGTTTAACACAGTTTTGTTGCTAAAATCGAGATCTACCCTTTAGAAAAAAAACCTACCTATTACCGATATCTAAACAACAAACATTGCTTCGAAAATATAATTATACATGAGCGTTTGGTCGCTTGAATGCCGTTTTCACAAAATGGCTATTACAATCTCAAAATGGCCGAATTTATACATTTCAAAATGGCCGAACGAAAAATTATCAATCCTCAAAATGAGCAATTCTTAAAAAACATGGTTCGTGAAAGGGATAAATTGTCCACAATGTTCTTTTTCAATTCTGACAAAAGGGTAAAATCACATTGATGCGAACAATACCTATTTCATAAAAAAGTGTGATGCTACAAATGATTTGATCAAGCTCCGACTGACCACGTACGCAACACCACACTGCGCTCCAAAACGGATTACTGACGTTGCTCAAAAAGCCGTTACCCTACTATGAGGTGCCCTGACACAGCCAGAATGCGACGCGGCGGTAGACCTCGTAGTGGATGGCGGGACGACCAGTGCAGTGTGATCGAAAGAACTGGAAGTCATGGGGAGAAGCCGTTGCCCAGCAGTGGGATGATCTAGGCTACAAGAATGATTATAATTCCATGCAGAATTAATGTTTATGGTAATATTGCAGTCTTTAATGGGATTGGGTTATGTATTAAAACTACATAACCATAAGAAAGCCAGAGCATAAAGGCACGCGCGTGCCCTCCACGCCAAGGCACAATTTCACCTTCTATTTTGTCAAATATTTGTGTCACCTAAATGACTGTGCTTTCTTGTCACCTAAATGACTGTGACAATGGCGTCAAAAGGTTAAATTACGTATATAATCTACAAGACAAGTGTAAACTAAAAGCAAGATTCACTTAGCGGGAGTGGGCTTTATTTTGGGAGAGAACTAAGGAGTAGGAAGATTTTGTATACGAGACGGGAATACCCCTTGCAGAGATATATATTATGCACGTTACAGACGCGTTCAGGAATTAACTTAGGATGCGTTCAAAATTCAACGAAGAATGCCATAAAAAAGGCGTTTTTAGAACCTTTCTTAACAACAAAACAATAAAAAGACGTAGGGGAAACAGGACTATGTTTAAAGATGTCTAGCAGTACCTAGGCTCTTTTAGCTAGCAGCGAAGGTATCGAAACTGACTTCTGATACTCTAATAACAAGATGTCCATATCGCCGAGTTGCTGATGCAATCATGCAAAATGAAATTCTGCAAAGCTAAAACAATTATTTAGGTACACAACTCAAAATACACTATGTGGAGCCCTGATAACGGCAAGAAACCATCGCGGCAGACCTAGAAGATGGCAGGACAAACTTAGCAAGGGCCAGTGGTCTCAATTGGCCCTGAATCAAGCTACCGGAAGTCATGGTGAGAGGCCTTTGTCTAGCTGTTGGATGACGTAGACTAACTGAAGTCAGCACTTGGGAAAAAATATTCTAAAATGGAATAGATAGAGTTTTTTAGGTTAGGTTTTTCCACTGGTCGGCTCCGGCTCTTATCGGTCGTACACACACGCGTTGTTTCGGTCATTATTGATTGCAAAACTGAGTTGTTTACCGAAAGCGTGACACGTCGGCGAAGCCACGTGTACAATAGACGTGGTTTCGTCGACGTGTCGCGCTTTCGCTCTGACCTATCAGGGTGTTGGATGGAAGTCGGTCAAAGGCTCCGAATATTTTCGAGGCGAAGCGATTTTATCTACTCTCTACTTTTATCTTACTCGACCGGTGGTAGTGCCGTGTCGTAGACCAGCATAAACATTATTCTGCGGCGCGACGCAATAAGCGCACTATATACCAATATAATTATACTCTAAAGAAACCAAAGTAAAGGTTTTTTGAACGTCAACATTTACAAGAAATAGGAGTTGATGAACCGTGCCGCAAGCCGTATACAACTAAGACGGGTACCCTCCTCTATCCGGCAGAATCATGATGCTCCAAAATTGATTTGGCTTAACACACCTGGCATAATCTTCGTCTATACGAATAGATGGCAGAATTTTTATTTGGCACAATTGGGTTCCCTCTATTTGGCAGAATCTTGATGATCCGAAATTTATTTGGCTTAACAGACTTGGCATAATCTTTTTTAAACGAACATTACTATGGCATAAGAATTATTTAAAGTAATTATTTTTTGGCCGAATGTTAATTTAATATGTCCGAATTAACAATGGCACACTTTTATGATGGCAGAATTTTATTTGGCTTAATGACCTTTGGCAAAGTTGAAATTTCGCATAATTTAGTTTGTCATAACGTTTGTTTGGAGCGACGATTATTTGGTAGAATTTCATTTAGCATACTATGAAGATGGTAGAATTTCGTTTGGAATAATTTTATTAAGCATATTGCCATTTCTATAAAATAGCATTTTTAACCAATGTCTTGAAAAGTCAAAATGTTGTGCTACAAATTTTAGTGACAGAAACGAATCGCTGCAAAACCGACTCCACGTGGTCTTGTCCGCCCTATCCCTAGATTGTACCTAATTTTTAAGCCCGCGTAGGGCGCGCAGGGGCGAGGTAGCCCGCGAGCTGAGAAGCAGGTGGCAAGCCGAGGCTGCGGTGGTGAGTGTTAAAACTATCTGCGGCGATAAGCTCGCGTGGGACCGCCGGAGCCCCGCAGCGCTGGAGCGGATGCCTGCTGCATGCTTTCTTGCATGGTATATGCTTGTTTGTGTTTCTTCCAATTATTAATGAATATGAAATGTATGCCAAAAGATGATTCTAACTACAACTTTCTGAGATAGTTCTACCTTTTAATGATTATCGATATGAAATGTACGCCAAAAGACGATTCTGACTGTGAACTTTCTGCGATATGATAGTTCTACTTTTTAACGGACTTCAAAAAGGAGGAGGTTCTCAATTCGATTGGTATTTTTTTATGTATGTACACCGATTACGTTGAGATTTATGATCCGATTTACGTGATTCGTCTTTAGTTTGATGCGGAATAGTTACCATTTGGTCCCATTTAAAGGTGAAGATCTGATGCTGATCTTCGGAGATATACAATGGAACTCTTCAAAAATAGACGGCAAATCTGCCGAGATTGCTGCAATCGCTTTGATGTTTAATGTTTATACAACATCATGACGTAACATCACGCCTGCATGCTCTGAGGGGTACGCAGATGTGTACAATGCACCCAGATTTCGACAGTTTAGGTTAAAATGCATAACAAATATTTGTATAGGATATTACAACTAAAAATGGAAAAATAAAAAAATAAGTTTTTGCAAAAAATAAAACAGACTTCAAAAACATTAAAAAAAACAACTTCAGCTTCAGAAGTCGGTTACCAAATAAAACAAAATCAAACTAACAAAATTCATCAGACTTCTGAAGCTAAAATTATTTTTCAATTTTTTGTTTTTGAAGTCATTTTATTTTTTTGTAAAAAACAAAGACTACTATTGTATAACTGGTAAAAAAGTTTTTTAATTCTTATGGATTTGAAGTTAATGCCTAGATTTGATTCTGACTAATAAAATTATGAGTATAAATGAGTGTCTGCCCAACAGTTTTCTGCCAAATGAAGTTTATGCTAATTGCTGATATGCAAAATAATATTATGACATGAAGAGCTATGCTATAAAAGATAGACCTCTTTAAGACGACCGCCAACGAAATTATGCTTCTCTATTCGCTGGCGATAAATATTGTTAGCTGTTTGGTCCCCTTGCAGGAACAGGAGTAAGGTCTTAAACAGAACTGGCGAAATGTGAATGCTAGTAGGGTACACCTCAGCACAACTCGTCGGGGTTACAGGCGTGATGTTGTTACCTATCAAAAGTTCGAGTATTTGGTTCCTGCGAATGAGAATAAAAAGACTTTGTACTGTAAAAAGGGTAATTATTTATTTATAATTCACAATTACATAGTGTACCAAACAAAAATTCTTCAATATTACAAATGAAACGTCTGTTACGTTTTGCCCAATTACAATTGTGACCAAACCCTAATCAGATTTATTAGGTACCTTTAGTTAACAACTATATTTCATCACGACCAAGGCAGGCACATCTGTATGCATACTTGCAAAATATATAGGAATATTGTAGCTTAACATCTTACCACTTGATTATTTTAACGAATTTTGAGTGTAAAGATAAATAATACAATTAACGTTTTATTAACCTAAATCGACTAAATATTTAACATAAAGACATATTCTAAAATATAGAAATTAGATTCCCTATGGTGGCATTGCAATCAAATGCAGTAAACTTCCTTCAAAAAGGACAATATTGCAATAATATAAAATTATGAAATACTAATTATTCACAAAAACAAAGACATTGAAAGTGCAGCACCTGACCTAAACCTGTTCATATTATCAGAATTTAATGGAATATTTGCAGTTCTCAAAACCTGGCTATGTTTGTAACCATTCACATTAACATTATAATTGTAACAAACCCATAGAAAAATTTACACAAATCAGTACAACATGGTCACAAATATGAGCCCCAGTCTTTACTGTGGCGTCTAACTTAGCATAAGCAATGTGGGTGTTTCCCACCCGGAAATGAGAACAAAGTGTTAGAGCATTATATGAGAAGCCACAACAAAGACTGGGGCCGGCATCGAAGCAGTGTGAGCATATAGCAACCCTATTAATATACACGTATATCCACACCGCACTAGTGACTATCAATCGAGTTCTATTACATAGCACAATTTTAGATTGTCTTAGTGCTTATCGAGTCCGTTCTACACGTTAGACACTTTGATACTCGTAAATTTACACTTTACACTCGAGTCAACTGTAAAATGGACACTAATATGTAGCGCGCACACAAACTTTACGTTCGTGCTATTCGGATGTGCCGTCGTCGGCGTCCTCTAAGAAGCTGAATTTATTCGATGCAACGAAATTCTGTAACAAAAAGAAAACCAACATTACAGTTTATTATGCAATTGATGCATTAAGTTTGCTGCCGAGTTCTTATTTGGTATCCCTGCTTTTCGCATAATGTTTTTTTTCCTAATATGCTTTGGCATAACTATTTTGGCATACTTTTTTTTGGCATAGTAATACTTTTCCATATTTTTTTTGGCGTTTATATTGTCATAATTTTAGGCTAATTTGTTTTGGCATAAATTGAATTCCCATAATGTTTCTAAGCATAATGTAAATTAGCATAATAGTGTTAAGGCATAAATTTAATAGGATTAACGTAAACGAATTTCAGTTAGTTTTATGTATTTATTTTAAATTTTCATGAAATTAAAATATTATCTTAAAATATCAATGTTGTACTACAAAAGTTAGTGACAGCAACGGATCGCTGCAAAACCGACTCCACGTAGTCTTGTTTGCCCTACCCTTACCCTCTTATTAATAAACACGGAATAAAATTACACCAGGAATAACAAAGGAATAACCATACATTTTCAAAGGTTTAAACTTGGAATAACTTTAGTCTGTGTTTATTAATAGGAGGGCTAGAGTGTAATTTAAGCCCGCGTAGGCGCTGAGGGGCGAGCTGAGCATGAGCTGAGGAGCAGATGGTTTTAACGGTCGCCGCCGCGGCTGAGGCTGGCCGGCTTGCTTTGCTTTTTGAACATGTGTATTAGTGTCTAACATTTTAGGAGTTAATTTTTATTATGGGTATTTGTTATGCCTAAAAAAATATGTTATGCGTAAATAAATTTATGCTTTAGAATGTTATGCTTAATCATTATTATGGTTAGACAAATCATGCTTAAAAAACATATGCGTAAGCTGTACTGTACGCATTAATGTTATGCGAAAATATAATTAGGATAAACTAAAGTATGCCAAGTTATAAGTTACAAGTTATAGGTCATAAAATATTATGCAAATGGATAGTGAACCGTCTTATTTATGTGTGAAAGCTAATTAAAAGGAAATAAGGATTGTACATACCGGTTTTTCTTGTTCTATCATCTTGGGCATGGTTTTGTCATCGATTTCGTCGTGCCGGTCTCGCGAGCGGCTGGGTCGCGGACGTCCGTTGCGCTCGTCGCGCGGGTTTGCGTCGCGCTCTCGATCGGCTTCTTCGTGTGTGTCTCTATCCTTGGGTGTTTCTCTATCCTTGGGTGTGTCTCTATCCTTGGGCGTGTCTCTATCTTTGGGAGTGTCTCTATCCTTGGTTGTGTCTCTGTCCTTCTCTCTCTCGCGGGAGTCGGGGCGACGTTCGCGCGAGCCGTCCCTATGCTCTCTGTCATCTCGTGAGTTGCGTCTTTCGCCAGAGTAATCGCGTCGCTTGTCGCCTGAGTAGTCGCGACGCCGATCGCCGGAATAGTCGCGTCTGGGGCGTCTGTCTCCGGAGTAGTCGCGTCGTCTGTCGCCAGAAGAGTCTCGTCTCTCACCGCGGTCGTCTTTGTAGTCACGACGGTCGCGGTCATCCTTGTAGTCGCGGCGCTCTGGCTCGCGCTTGTCGCGGTCGTCTCGTTCGCGGCGGTCCCTGTCGTCCCGGTAGTCGCGCCTGTCTCGATCATCTTTGTAGTCGCGTCTGTCTTTGTCATCCTTGGAATAGTCGCGTCTGTCTCTGTTATAGCTGCGCGAATCTCTAGGGCGTTCATCTGCGAATACATTGAATTGAATAAGATGACATAATATTTTATTTTAAAAACGTAAAAAAGATTTGATTTGAATTTATATTGTAACTTACCACGTTTTGGTGCGGCACGACGTTCGCCGGAATGATCGTTCTGTAAAGATGAATGATTATTGAATTTTTATTCCCTTTACATAAAAAATAGTAAAAGTATGACAAGATTATAGTTTTAACTCACCCTTCTTCCCCAACGTTCCTTCTCTTCACCACCACCACGTCTGGCTTCCTCTTCTTGTTTACGAAGACGTTCTTCTATTTCACGTTCCCTATACAAAGATAAAACAACTCATTAGTTTGATAAACATTTTTTTATTAGCCTTTACTGTCCCACTGCTGGGCAAAGGCCTCCCCCAATTCATTCCATATGCTTTTCCAGTGCCTCCTCAGACTAGCCATCTCCGTACGCGTCCAAATCGTCGCGCCACCTCTTTTTGGGCCGGCCTCGGCGCGCCGTCCGTCTTCCGGCAACCATCGTGAGGAGACTTGCTCAGCGGTTATCATGCATGTGGCTGATGTGACCCGCCCAATACCATTTTAGCCTAGCAGCCTTCTTGCCAACGTCCACTAAGCCCGTTTTGGAAAGCAGCGTGTTGTTTCGACACCCAGAATGCTGCATTCCATTGCTCTTTGGCAAACTCCAAGGCGAAACTTCTGAGGCTGAGTGAGTGACCAGTTTTGAGCACCGCAGGTTAGGACGGGCAGGATGCACATGTCGATGAGTTTGCGCTTCAGGGAGATCGGAAGACCACCCTTCATGGACCAGTAGCTTTTCCAGGCATTTTCGACTCGGCAACCGATTTCTTTTTCTTGCCTATTTTCGAAAGATAATAACTAACTGGCCCAAGTAGATATACTCATCAATATATTTCCTGCCCATCTACCTCAGCCCTATGCTTAGTGCTGTTTGTCATGAGCAGGGTTTTAGAACGATTCATTACAAGTCCCTCCCTGTAGCTGGCCATGCTCAGTTCTTGGAGCATGGTCTGTAATGTCGTCTGCAAATCTGAGGTTCGTCAACCCCTTACTACCGACTGTAATACCTTTGGCTGTCCATGAGGCTGCTAGCTATTTAAAAATCTCCTCAAGAGTGCTTGTAAACAACTTCGGAGAGAGTGAGTCACCCTGTTTAACATCCTTTTGTACACTAAACTACTTGCAGTATTTAGCTTGATGTTTGTGGTGCTGTTATGTTAAATTTTTGAAGAGACCTAAATATACATTATGTACCAATATTTCTAGTTTTCAGTAAATGTAGGTATAAAGCGACCGGTTCTAGCACAGAGCATGAGCCGGTGTCTAGTTAACCAATTTTAATCTAGCACAAATGTTGTGATACCAACTTGATAAAAACCGAGACATAACTATCTCGATATTTATAGTATGTGCATTGTAAATTTTAATGCTATTTACAATTGCTAGTTAGCAGCATTTCTAATACTGATGCACTTGTTATTGCTAAATAAAAGTGCATCAGTATTCACACTTTAATTTATAATAGTTTAAATACGGTGAGTAGATCCTAAGTAAATATTTGTTTGCCACAGAATAGCAAATGTATAATAGATACAATAATGGTTGATTCATCACCTACAGATAATTCTGAGATCTTGCTGATCTGTATAATGGATAAGCACATTCTCCACATTGTTTAATTTATTTTATGGATTCTGGGAATTGCTTTTAATATAATATAGCTTGATCCTTTCTCAGTTGCCATTGCAGCTCTAGTATAAGTAATCAATTCAACATGTCTATAAATCTTACTTGGCTGCCGTGTCCACTGGTTTAGCAGCGCCGAATACACTCTCAGCGGACACAGGTTTGGACGCAACCTTTTCTGATTGTTTCTCGTCAGGGCCGCCGCCGTCCGCAGGCTTCGTGGCTACCTCCGAGTCGCGTGGAACTGTGCGTGGCAGCAGGTTCAGCTTCGGACGCTCACGAAGCTTAGCATCTAAGGAAATAGAGAGAAATGTTTAACCTAATTGGCACTCATAGTACCCACGGCTGGAACAGATGTCCTCTGTGAGAGGGAGTCGGCCATTATCCCCCACGAGTCACTTATATGTGGAGAAGATGCGGGTATCATGGCGCAATGCGGGAGTAGGCGTCTACAGCTGTGGCTTGTGTTCCGCAGAGTTTTTTGATCAAGAATGTCCAATATTGAACACATCTTTTAAGAGTTACATATGTACGAGATAGGAAAACATATTTTTCCGTGTTTGTAATAAGTGTAAATGATTACTATTCAGTCAAAACTTATAAGTCATCACAAATTGAAGATTACTTGATACAGAGTTTGGAGTTATTTCTAAATGAATCACTTCAAGGAATGTGTAAAGTAGTTTAAATGTTGGTATAAAGCGACCGATTCTAGCACAGAGCATGAGCCGGTGTCTAATAAACCGATTTTAATCTAGCACATGTTGCGATAACAACCTAAAAAAATCGAGGCATAAATATCTCGATATTCATAGTATGTGCATATTATCTTTGATGGAGTAAGTAAATTCTTGTGACAGTGGTCATTCTATCACTATTGATCCGGCATTGGAAGAAAAATAACTATATTGGGTGGAAGGGGCACCGACGCGAAAAGGGTTACCACATAAAAAAAATTCATCAGTAATATAAAAAGAAACAGCTGTTCCATATATTTTGACCGTGTAGGTATTGCACTTTACTAGAAAACAGGAGTATTTTTTATAATACCAGATGATGTACTGAATACGAGGTAACCGTTTTCGCGTCGGGGTCCTTTCCACACCGTATAGAGTCATGACAAAGACAAAATTGCTTGTTTGATCAACATAAACACTAGGTATAATTACCTTCTCTGGGAGGTGGATCACGTTCGCGATCGCGGTCCCCAAAGTTTCTGCCACCGAATCCTCTGCCCTCTCGATTTCTAAAAAAAAAAACAATGAAACCATTAAAAATCAAAATTTAATAATATATTATCTTTGATATATGTAAAAAAAAAAGTTTTAGCAAATCGTTTTTATTAGATGTGACACAAAGTGGACCGATAACCGTTAAAGTTGCGAGTTTCTGCTGGATGCGACAAGCAGACATGGCCGTCGTTATGTGGACGCTTGGAAGCAATCAGTACTGGACGTCTACCTGGTGACACAATGATGATGATGTTCCTCTTACCCAAATCCTCCTTCACGTTCGGCAGTGCGAAATCCATCGCGGCCGCCGTACCCGCTACGCTCGGGACGGTCCTCGCGGTCGCGACCTCCGAACCCGCCACCACCGCGCTCTCTACCTCTGCAAAAATAGGACAACTTTAATATAACATTATTGAAAACTAGCTGTTGCCCGCGGCTTCGCTCGCGTTTTTGTCGGAAATTATCCCACGGGCACGTTGTAAATATAGCCTATGCACTCGGTTCAGACAGACTGACTCAAACAGTACCAGGGCGTGAAAAAGGACAATCGAGTTTTAAAAAGGGATCGTCACATAGGTGTGAGTAACGATGATGCATTACGAAACCGAATGATAGAAAAGTTTTTAAGTTGAATAAATGTATAAATTTGATTCTTTAACTCCAACACCGTTTTAGTCATCATGAAAATCGACCTCCACGTGGGACAAAAGCTAGTTCAACAAAAGACAAAAGCTAGTTCTGTCTAAAATTCGAAGTACCTTATGATGTACAATAAAAATGTAGGTATAGAGCGACCGAGTCTAGCATAAAGCAAGATCCGGTGTCTAGTTAACCAATTCAATCTAGCACCATGTTACATAACGAGTTATATAACTTCATAAATATCGAGGCATGGAAGTCTCGCTATTTTTTAAATGTGCTGGACTAGTTTATTATTTCACAGCCATCTGGGTGTGAATAAAACGATTAACTTATTGCCTCGCATAATGGCGTAAAAATCTAAATGCAGTTTTACTTTTGCGCAAATTAAATGCAACTACGTAATTTCTTGACTTAGCAGAGATTAACAGAGCACCGTAATTTTTGGATGATGCGATTTAACTTACTCAAAACGATCGCGTCCGAACGAGTCCCGTCCGCCGTACGGCGTCCGTGCAGGCTCGGCCGCTGCAGGTCTATCTCCGTCGCGCCAGCCACCCGGACGGTTGTCAGCACTCGCTACATACACAAACAATTAGTTAAAGCTTCACATGGAAAAACGTGATACAACAACTCGCTCGATACATCACTCAGATTTAAGTAACTGATAGAAGGAGCAAACTAAAGACTAGTCTGAATTGAGTTATAGCTATGCTACGTCACAGATTAAACTAAAACAGCCGGCCAAGAGGAGCTTCCAAGGGCTAATAGGGCCAAGTTTCGTCCATGTGGAGTCCTGAACGGAGCCCTTAAGCCAGAGTTTCTGGTTCCTCTCTACCGCTATAAGCAGTACCCCTTGCTGAAGGGTTAAGTGCCTAAACACACGCATGACCTTTACTCAGACCTTCCCGAGGCGGGTTGAGTAACCCAGATCGCTGACTTTATTGTCATATTATAAGATAGTAAGTATCAACGTACACGAATGCATCGTAAAGCAAATGATGACAAAGCTTTGAATGGCGCACTGCCACACAAATAACAATGAAGATTCAACAAGACGTAATAAATCGGCGATCATGTACTCTGTGAGTGCGCCCCAAGTGTGACATTACAGTTAGCTCCAACCATCAGGTTACTTATCATCATTGTGAATTTGTATTGAGGAAATATATGAAAATGTAGAAAAAATATATCTATATTAAGGTGGATGCGCAAGGGTAGCCCGCGAAATTTAAATTTTCTTACGTTTATTGCAATTTGCAGGTCAGTGTCAGATTGTACGTTGATAAAAATATGAATCGCGCCAATAACCCGTATTGAGTTACAGAATTATAATCATTCAAATCATCAATACAACCCTCCAAGTTCATATAATCTCAAAAAGTGACTTTTGCATGAAATAGCTATTGAATGTGATTATATGAACTTGGAGAGCTGTATTGATGATTTGAATGATTATAATTCTGTAACTCCATACGTGTTACTGGCGCGATTCATATTTTCATCAACATACAACCTGACACTGACCTGCAAATTGCAATAAACGTAAGAAAATTTAAATTTCGCGGGCTACCCTTGCGCATCCACCTTAATGACACAATGTTATAAAGACTTTGTCGTTTACATAAAACGTTGTAGTTTTATCTTGAGGGCAAGGATTAATTTTATAGAAAACGTAAGTAAAAAATAAATAATGGATACCCTCAAATTGATAAAGTGACTCGGACGATAGTAGACAGCAGTTTCATCACATTGCATGGGCTCGCTGGCTAGTTCGTCGAACTGAGTATGACTACATTCGGTGATGCGATGGTTCGAATTTAAGTCGAAACAGTGAACTCTTTTTGAAGTATTCTTTAGATTATTCGTACAGAGTTCAATGTTGTAGCAGTGTAACAATTTAAAGCTTACTGATGCTGTGTGTACATAATAACTTTTGTACCAAGCAATTTGTTAAGTTTCCGAGCGGAACGACACAACAAAATTCGCACTAAAACTATTTGCTCATGTCTATAAATGGACAAGCAATTTGATAGACACCTTTGTATATAGGGCGTAAAGCCGCAAGTCAATACAAAAGGAGTCTACGAAAGGGTTGCGGACGGGAACTTAGTACACAAATGTATATTACGTCATCCCTAGAGTAATAAACATGTAATGCAGATGCGTGTCTGTATGACATCATAGTAATTCCCGTGGTCGGTGATAATCTATATATTTTTATATGTATTGATCGTTGGTCATGTATGCTTTCTATGAAAAGACGCTTTTACTCTGCAGGGAGACCATGCGTTTACTGTACCTTGTTAACTAGCAAAATATTTACCATGCCGCAACCTATTTGAGTATAGCGTGACGACACGAAGGAAGGATGATAAGAAAGAACTGGAATTATTCAGATATAATAAGAAGTACTCACAATCCCGTTCTCGTTCACGGTCCCGATCGCGATCCATGCCGCCGCCGCGCTCCGCCATGCCACTGCGGTCCATAGGGCCGCGTTCAGGGCGCGGTCTTTCCCTTTCCCGGCCGGTCGACTCCGGCACCGCACGCGGCCCTGAACGCCAATCGCCCATTGTGCGTTCTGGGTCATATTCCCTGCACAGAACATTAATATAATTGGTATCCAGATTATCGTTTTCCGATTTCGATTATCGTTTTCATACAAAAATGATATTTTTATTTGCAAAATAACAGATTATTGTGACTAATTCAGGGTAGATACTATCTCGGTAATGCATCCGACCTTATGCACTACCAGACCACTCCTATTGACATATATCAAGTGCAGTGAATATTTATAGTCATATAAGTATACCACAGGATGAGCTGCTTTGTAATGGAGTTTTAAAAGTATCACAAATGTGAGGACACTATATTGTGATTTATAAATCTTTACTGTCCCTTAATAAGATTGAGTTTTAGACAGTAATAAATAATACTCTGTAAAATTTTAATATGGCATAAAAAGTAATATTCCTAACAGCCAGTTTTGACATTCAACTGCTTGTATTCAATAACAATAATTTTCAATGCATTTAACGATTAACAATGAATGTATTTACCTGTCCCGGTCGGATCTGCCTCCCCTACCCATTCGGCGGTCATTGTCCTGGGTAGACACCTCTATTCTTATACGTCTCCCGCCTATTGTCTATGAACAAACGAAACAAGCTTACAATCGGTGGTACTCACAATAGGATCCCTTTTCAATGAGTCACAAGGTTGCTTTTGGTTTGAATTTATAATAAAAAAATGTAAAGTATTCAGAATAACAGAATGGAAATTAAGGGTGTCTTTACCCTTACTGGAGCAGCTGGGGCTTTGTGAAGGTTTGCTTATTTCATAAAATTGTCTTTAAGAATGTTAATTCATTGAGTATTTAGTTCAAATATTAATTTTACTGATAATATGAGGCAACTTTGATCACATTTGCCACTTAAACCTAAAACATGATTATGTTAAGTGACTATTAAGGAAAGGTTCATAAATAGTAGTATAAGGAACTTGATACTGCAATCAGAAACTCAACTTGCTGTTGTAGGTCACACGGCTGCCAAGCTCAAATGGAACTGGGCTGGCCACATCTGTCACATGCCACAGGAGCTATAGGCTAAATTAACCACACAATGGGACCAAAACAGCAGCAAACGGGAGTGCGGAAGGCCCTGGAGATGGCGAGACAAACTCTAGTCTATTCACAAGGATTGGCGAATAACAGCAATGAAGAGCGATAAGTGGAAAGAGGGAAGCGACGCCTTTGCCCTGCTGTGGGACACAAATGGCTAATAAAAATAATTACATTTTTTATACTTTTAAGTGTTTTTTACATTGTTTTTTTCTGAGGAATATTTAAAAATGTAATTGATTTGTAAAGATCTAAATAAAGGAAATAATTACAAATACAACAGTATAGTACTTATAAATATGCTTACCAGGTCAGGAATGTTCATGGCATTGATGAGACCCTCCCTGTCTTCAAAGTCTACACATCCGTAGCCTTTGAGACGGTCGCCTTCGCGTGGGACTCTCAAGTTGATAATCTGTTGTAAATCACAAATAACATTAATATTTGATTGGTCTTATAATATTGGCAAGTCAACATCTCTAACGAAGATACCTAGACGAAGGACACATAACCCTGGGAGACTGGTTTTAACGTAAGGAGGCTTTTACTCTAAGGTATTGATGAATATTTTTTAAAATAAAAAGAAATGTTTGTCACCTTGCAACATGCATGCAGATTTGCATAAAAAGTAGATTAGATTCTTGTAGATTAGGTAATCATTTTTTTAACTGTTTCAGATACCTTTTGTATCCAACATCCTTAATTTACCTATGTAACAGTATCAGCAACAAGATCTATATTTAAGTAGCATGTAAGTGTATAATGATAAACTAGTATTGTAAGACAACTGGTTTTAATCAGTCTTCAAGGTTATTGACGTATTTGCAGAGAATTACTTTCTATAAATTAAAGATACATGATTTTATTAGTGATTTATTTTATTTCCTCACTTATCTTGAACTCATGCCCACAAAGTTTCTAGACAAAGCCTTGTTTGGCTTCTAATTATGTAGCAATTCTGACAATAGCTAGTAGTAGTTAATTAATTAACAATAAGCTGTAACAGATCAACTAAGCAATATTTTGTAGGTCACCATTAAAAATTAATGTCATGCAGAGAAGTGAACATAACCAGATTAAATTATATTGCAGAGCTTGACAGATTAAATAATTTTATGGTACCCGAAGCATAATATTCTGTTACACGCGATATGCTAATAATTGGATCGTATGATGCGCAAATTTGAAGGCGCACATTCTGACTTAGATGATCAATAATTTGAGTAAAGCAGCCATTTTACTTGTTATCCATGGTTACTAAAAGCTTGAAGTCTCTGATCTAAAATGTGATAAATCTACTCATTCATATCATATTAATTTAGGTGTCATGACTTAGGCTTAACAACAGTTTTTTCTTAACAGGAACCGGGCTCAGGCTCAAAGCAAAATTTATTTTTTAAAATGTAACAACAAGAATAGGCAATAATTATGATAGGTACCTTAAGTCCAGTAAAGAGCTCCATGATAGCGCTTTCGTCGACATCATAGGGCAGGTTGGAGATGTGCGCGGTGAAGGGTGGGCGACGAGGGATGGACTCGTCATCCACGGCCAGACCCCCGCGCGCCGCCCGCGACGCTGACGGGAGCACCACCGGTGCCCGCTGGCGCGAGGAATACCCACCTCCGCCATATGTATTTTCAGCTAAGAACATAATATATTTAACAAATTATATATGTTCATGTTCAATGTTTAAATCAATGCCCCTTTAGAAAAATTCCTGTCAATTTCCTTAAAAATAATTGGAGTTATAGATTTTATGCCATGGTTCCTAATAATGAGATTTTAACTTGGATGAAAATGATAGAAAGACTGAAGAATTTTTTAGACTTCCATCAAATTTCAACATGTTCTTTTCAGAATATTGCAGATAAAAAGTAAAAATCCCATGCTTGGCAAACTGGCTTTTTATTTCAGTAGTTGTGATTTAGCATATTATGTAGTGAAATTATTCCTTGTCACATAATAATAGTAGTTCAAGCAATTATTATAAGAAAATATTTTAAGTGGATTACATCACCTACTTACTGTATAGTTTCTTTATGATAAATAGCGTTAGAGAAGTTATGTATAGTAGTAACTCAATATTCTGCAAATAACAGGTACTTTTTACTTGAACATTGAATGCATTTTACCAAGATACCTAATAATGATAACAAACAAAGAGTTATAATCAACATGATGATACCTTTATAAGTTGTTATCTGAACTGGAAATATTTACAAGAAGCTAAATGAAGCATCTACAATCTTGTTCAAGTTAAAAATATAGTCTTGCACATTGTATGGAGAACACAATGTTTAGCAAGGAAATACCCAACCGGCCAGATTTCTTAAGAATTCCCTAAGGGTTGAATCACACATGGGCATAAAACCAACTCGCATATTGTTATTTTCTCCAAGTCATTGTAAATACAATACTAGGACCCTCAGAAAAATCAGGGAGCCAGCCAATGAAAGACTAGTCTGAATTGAGTTGTGACCGGAGTCATCTCGTAGATTAGGCTAAAATTGCTGGTCACAGGGGTTTCCAACAGTGGCAATGCTCACACCTCCACCTAGCCCCACAGGCCATGCCTCACAGGCTTAACATCGCTCTGTAATTTCTGGTTCCCCCGCCTTCCCTTTGAGAGAAGCATCCGGCTAGAATGTGTAAAACACAAAGACCTTTCCTCAGACCTTCCCGGGGCGGAAAGAGTGACTTGCGCTCGGTGAGTGCGCCCCAAGTACGAGATTAACATTGGCCAGCCATTACCCTTTACATCATCATTGGGTCAATTCTAAACTATAGCACTTGGGATAAGTGCAGAGGTATATGACAAAAAGAACATTATTTTCACTTACGTTCTTCATCCACAGAGTCTGCCCAGTTTGTTGCTGGGATTGTCGTTGGTTCTGCAATAATGTCTGTGATGCTGGCTGGAATCCATTTTGCCTTCTTTGATTTCTTGCCTGTAAAATGACAAGAAAATCGGATGATGCTAAATGAAACATTTGCGACAGCTGGATAGTCTTGAAAAAATAGAGGACAACATAATGAATAATGATGACGCATAGTAAGTGAACGACCTACTCCGATTTTGGAAAGCGGTTATTCGCGGGCACATGAAAGGACAATTTAGCATTTTTTACACATCTGTTTTAACTTGGTCTTCTCACCTTCTCAGGAATAATCAAAGCCAATAATTGAAACATGAAATTGGATTATACGGGTATAAAATTGATTGCGAGTATTGAGAAATGTGGCCACGCGGTAAATCCAAACGTCCGCAGAGGTGAAATGATGACACGTTAGCATTATTAGATAACATTGTATAGCCTCCAAAAGGGATGCATTGGGTAACTGATGCACATGCAAACTAATTTAAGTATGAAAATAAGATGACAAACAGTAAAATAAAGCAAAATCCAGGGTTTTTTTCACGTGACAAAATTACTAGAACTAACCTGTAGCGGCCATATTACAAGGCTGGGGTCAGTGTTGCCAATGACGTAAAGACGTTTACAGCCATGTATTACCAAAAAATATTTCATTGTAAAATTGACATTTCATCTTCATGCATGACAAAAACGAATTATTGCTTTTTCTTTAGAAATAACTATACTTAATAATATTAGTTCGTAGAAAGATCGTATGATTAGATGTAAAAACAAAATAACAGTATGGATAGTAATTTTTAACTGCAAAATGTCTTTTATTCCAGATTTTGCCTCCACAGTTAAAGTTAAGAGGTATGTAAATTATGAGCATCGTTAATTTACTTAGTTTAGTATTCAAAAGAAATTAAATATTTGGGGACAGTTTTGGAATGTACCAAAATAATATGTGCGTTATTATGACATCGAGGTGCTAGCAACACTTCGATGTCCATGGCGTTATTTGGTAACCAAAAATCCATCGATGGGTCCATTATTGGGTTAGTTTAGTTTGAATCATGGCCAACTTAAAAAAGTTTTTTTTTTTTTTTTTTAGTTTTCCTTTCTGGTAATTTTGTGAACACTTTGGAGCCTAGTATTTTAAGACACGAAATAGTAAGAGAGTTCTCATCGATCTTTATTTGAACGAAGAGGATTCTAGTACTCTATATTTTTGTTATAGTTTTTTGTTAAGGTGGAAGCGCAAGAGTATTTTTTGCTATTTGTATGTTGATAAAAATATGAATCGTGCCAGTAACACGTATGGAATTGCAGAATCGCGCCAGTAACACGAATGACTTTTTCATGAAATAGCTTTTGAATGGGGTCATATGAACTTGGAGGGTTGTATTGATGATTTGAATGATTATAATTCTGTAACTCCATACGTTTTATTGGCGCGATTTATATTTTCATCAACATACAACCTGATACTGACCTGCAAATTACAATAAACGTAATAAAATTTAAATTTCGCGGGCTACCCTTGCGCATCCACCTTAAGAGCTGGCGGCGCTTAAACATTAATTTAAAATATTTTTTATAGCAAATAGCAAAAAACTAAATATATGTATAGGCATGCGAAGGAGGGATGGATATAGATTTTAATGTAGTAAAATATATTTACTCTAGTTTTATTTTTCCGGGAGAATAGTAGTCTAGGTGGAAGGGCCAAGATAACCCGCGAAATTCAAATTTTCTCGTTTTTTGCAATCCCATTGAATAAAACTAAATGAAAAAGTCAGTCAATGGGATTAAGAGGGCCCTTCCCGGCGCGTCTATCGCCAACGCGAGCATGGTCAAAAAGCTTGTTGTTTCATCCAGAGCCACAGCGGCGATTTTCTTTCAACTCCCCCGTCTTACCCCGCCCCGACCCCGAACAACTCGTCTCCAACGCACCTCATACCGCCTAACGCGATGACATTGAACGAAAAATAGTGTTCGAAAATTTCTTAAACTTGTTCCAGGAAATACGTGTTTTTGAATAAGTCTTACAAGTGTGTGAAATAAATATTTGTCATTAAGAATCTTCATTTCATGTGCATGGTATCTATCGAGATGTTTTCTTTATTTTTATAGTTTATGAGTACATTATGAACGGCCAAAGTTCAGGTAAAATTTGTGCAAACAGCAATTTTTGGAGGCATAAACTGAATTTGTTTCTACTTTTTTATTTTTTGCAAGCATAGAAACCTAGATATAGTGCACAAAATACCTATTGGTTAAAAAAAAACAAAGATGAATGTGTAACAACGGCATAATCACGTACGAGCGTTTGTATGAAAAGTATGACGGGTTGGCCGCTCTTAAATGAACATATAGGGTTGTATTGATATTTTTAATGACTATAACACTTCATTCTTTATGAAAAAAGAGTTATAATCATAAGAGGTAAAGCCAGACATTTAAAAAGCCATACGTATAATATACTTGATTATATTATAATCAACAAAAAACCTGGCTACAGGAAGCCCGCGAAAATTCAAACCATAAACTTTCATTTTTTTTAAGTTAATTTCTTTTTTGCACTTTTCATATAAGAGTAGGCTTATAGCTGTGTGTGTCCCAGTAATAGCAGTAGTTCCTAAACATTACTGATAGCAGATCTATGGTTATGCTTTTTAAGCAATTTTGTTTCATTTTGTATGAATATGAAGATTGGAGCTGCGGTGCTGGATGATTCGTAAACGTAATAAGAATATAAAAACCGAAAATAAGATAACTAAACCTGAAAATTACCCAAAAAAACGGAGGTTCCTGATTGCCTTGTTGGTCTAGCTAGTAGTGGGTCACAATCGCAAGGGCGTAACTGCGAGGGGCCTTTACCCGACTTGGGGATTTCATTAGAACATTCGAAATAGAAGTCCACCACGGACTTCTGTGACATTGAATCTGACTAAACTTAAATGTCTGTCCAGGTTAATAGTAATACAGGTGGTTCCCCATTACACCGGACTTAAACACGACTGGCGAAATGTGTGTGTGGGTACTGTAGGTATACTTCTGCCTACCCTTTCTGGGAAAACAGGCGTCCAGTTATACTTGCAAGACGGGCAGAAAAGAAAGAAAGAAAGAAAGAATAAAGTTTATTTGACGTCAGTTCCATAAGCACACATAATAAAAAAAAGATCCAAATATTAAAAAAAAAAGCAAATTAAAAACTAAGAAAAAAAAAACAAAGTGAAAATACATTGTACTTATGTGCTGTGTGCCTCGCGGTTGCGCCAAAAAGGTCCATTACACCATTCATGCCAGAGGCTGTCTGACGCTGGTCTTAGCCGGCAGCAGTAAAGCGTCATTCATGATACTAGAGAACTGACGAGGAGTATGTTTTTTTTCAATACCCCGTGTATGCTGTTTTGATCTCTGGCAATTTGCATGGCACGTAGTTCTTTCCCCAATGGTCTACCGTACCTAATTAAAAAATTGAAGAAAGAGGATTGCAATTTGCACTTGTTTGTTTGTGCAAATTGAAAACTTCATAGCTAATTAATTCTTCGAAATTTAATAAATAAATGACGATAATTGTTAATTAATACTAACTTAAGTAATTGAACAGACCTTTGAGTAAAAGTGCTTTACCTTATCCCATTAAATTTATTAGTTAAGATTTCATGGTTTTCCTTTCATTTAATTTATTATGTTTGTCAGAGAGATTTGACCCTTGTGATTGACCCTATCTATTGATGCCATCAAAGTACAGGATGTTATTTTTTTGGAATTTAGCCGGTTCGATTCCCGAGTGTGGCTAGCGAATTTTCGAAAATCTTTGAATGCACATTTATTTCTTTTTAAAAATAAATGAATGTTTCCTTTGAGTAAATTTTTCTACCTATCTCCATTATTTAGAGTACTTTCCCTCGAGGTGGCGCGTGGCGTTGAGAAATTCCAACCTGTATAATAGATAATCTGTTGTAATTCGATCAGTAAGTGTCTCTAGGATTTTATGAATATTAAAATGTAATCATCAGACTCTTTCAACTAAATTCAGTATTACCCCCTAGTCGTCTACTGCTGTATCCCGCTAGGCATTACTCGTATGAGCCCATCTTTGTTTCCGGCCTAAAATTTCAAGTTGTCCCTTCTGTTATGCCGAAGCTTCTGTTATGTTATACGTACATATTTATTTATTACTAGCTGTTGCCCACGGGTTTGCTCCCGTTATAATCGGAAATTATCCCATGATAACGTTTTACATATAATATAGGTAAATACCGCATGACACTCGGGGATAGTTTAGTTTCCCATTAATTAAATTTTCGGAATCGGATCCACCATCCCAAAATAACAAACAATAAACTTTAACTCTCTTTAACATAGACCACCTACAATCGATTTTGAACGTTGTTATTGTCAAAATATTTTTTTTGGGATTTTCTGATCTAGCAGGAAATTATTGTTTATGAATGTTATAAAATGGTATACGCCGCGGTTGTCTGCCAACTGTTTCAGTACAATATCAATACATCCTATTGTTTCAGTTGACGTAAGTAAAATGCTTTCTGCACCTTCATTCATAGACAAAGCAAGGTTGATGAGCCTTATTTTATGCCTTGATGCCAGATTTTTTACGCAGCCTTGCCAAGATGACTTTTTAAGTTCTAATCACGTCATAATCAAGCATTGTCTTCGAATTTCTTAGATAAAGATGGAGTGATTATAATTCTAATAAGACACGGTATTAGAGGGATCTAATCTTTATCGGAAACTAGCCTGCATTGTTAGTGAAACTACGCGTCAATTGTCGCAATGCGCTCTTTGTTTCTAGGAATAGCTTTACCTTAGTATTTAAAGCTTTGATAAATCAATGCTATCGTTCATATTTTCCTCCCCAACTGCTCCAATTCTAAATATTTTCTTCCTATACTTAAATTGAATTTGATCATCGAAAGGACTTAAAAATTGAAGGAAATACAATTAATTAACGCCCTTTCCCTTTTTACATCTTGAAGACAATTGGAAACGACCAAACTCGAAAGCTCGATCTCGCCCCAGGGTCGCTATTATTTATTTATTTAAACTTCATGTGCCTACAAGAGTGGTATTTATGCGGACTTAATGCCACAAGGCATTCTCTACCAGTCAACTTTGGGTCAAATAGGACAGCATTATGACAGAGTACAAAAAATAAATAAGAAAAAATAATCGTAATCTTTCATGAGATGTCATCGCTTTTCGTGATGACATTCATGAACTTTCGGAAAATATCGTCTGGATCTTATATCTTGTTCTCAAGCAATTCCTCGCCGACGGACATCGGCTGCGACGCAGTGACTGGGCCAGCCACCAGCAGCGGCCACACCAGACGTAATGTGCTCGCGATAGATGGCATTCAGGTCCCGCGACGATACCGTGCGGACGCTCGCACTGATATTTCGAGCGCGCTCACCTCGATCGTTAAACATTTCTGTCGAAAGTTTTTTTTTGTTGTAAAGTTTTATTTAGTCTTTACCGTTAGCGTCACATGCGGGTGCTAGTACTAAGAAAAAAAAATAAAAAACAAAATTTTAAAGAGCTTTATCGTGATCTCCTTTCTCTGTTGTGCTTGCCAATAAATTGAATTTTGGTACGAGGTGACGTTAGACATATAAACACAGTGCCGGTGATAACGGAGAATGATGTGAATAGTGTTGTGTTTATGTTTGTGATGTGCGGTTTAGTGTAGACGTGGGTTGTTTACAATGGGGTACGCAACGAGCGGCGCGGGGCGCGCGGCGCATGAGGCGCTGCTGGCGCGCCAGGACGCCGAGCTGCGGCTCATGGAGAGTATGAAGCGGAGCCTCCAGGCCAAGATGAAGAGCGACCGGGAGTACGCCCTCGCGCTGTCCGCAGCGGCCGCGCAAGGCCAGAAGATGGACAAGTGTGAAGAACTTAACGGTAAAAAATCAGCGCCACTTAACGAGAATTAACCCAATTAGCGCCGCTGAACAGTCTACTTGCATCAAAGCTTCTTTTTACTGCTATTTTATTATAGATACTGGCAGAGCGTTAAATGTCCTAAGGCTAGCGTCCAAGAGCTAGGCACATCCTTGATTAAGAAACCGTTGCATTTAAATATGATGTGTTAAACATGAATCCGCTTAGGCTTAACTTACAACCAGTTTGTATTAGCAATCATTGGTAGGTACATATAAATAATTAATTGTTGCAATTACCGCAGCTTAGATCAAGGGAAACTTTGTGTCTTTTAAGAATGAGGTACAAAGTTAAAAAAACTTTGATGTCATGTAGGTAGGAGCGAATTTGGCCAACTTAGCAAGATCTTTACTTATCTGGGATCTTTCGACTTTTAAAGTAGTAACATTATTTCTATGGTCTCTTATTTTTGTGGGCCATCCACAAGGGATTTTCTCCCATAATTCACACAAATCTCTTATCGGTTGGCAAGAGTAGTAATATTTTAATTTCCTATCTATGAATTACTTGCTGAGATATTGGAAGCAATTGGGTGCTGTTTATATCCACTAAAATAATATAAACAGACCTAGCTACTAGCTAGGTTATTCTCTGACTGCAAAGGTTTTCTTTAACTCTGTAAATTTAGAAGTAGGAAGAGTTTTTAATTATATATCTAAGAAGTGTAATTAAAATTAATAATTCTGATTTGGCAGTACTGATTTTAGATTGACCTTCACAATTTTTTTTTCTGATATTGCTAATTATAAATTGTAAAAAGACCCAAATTTCACTGTAGATACTTTCTACAGATCTATCTAGGTATGTTTTCTTAATGATACCAATATAGCAACTCCTGCATCAAACTGTTCCGATTTATTATTGGCCTGTAAGGTCCCACTGTAGGACAAAGGCCCCGGTTTCCCATCTCGCTTATTCCTATCTATTGCTGACCTGCTTTAATGAGGACAAAACAGTAAATAAATGAAGGTAGTTTGCTGATAAATGCATGAAAAAGAAAAAGCAGCAAAGGCAGAGACAATAAACTCGGAAGTAGGAAGCTTTGGCAAAAGACTATACTGACGAATCAAAACATTACGAAACAATCGGACTTATTATGTTGACGTCAACAATTACGACTTAAAAGACAAACATCCGCTCCACCCTATATTTATTATAATTACATCAGTAACCTTACATGAGAATTAAGTCAATTTTCATCAATATTCCAAATGGTAGGTGGGACTGTGGGTGCTGTCATTGTTCTCACCATAACTGTTCCCTGGTAGGCTGCCCCTACCATATGGTATCACAATTGTTTTTGAAGATCATGAATAAAAATGCTTTGTTTGAAGAGACCTTACAGTAGTGCAGGTAACTTTGCCTTTACACCGTTAAGTCTATTTGTGGGAACATCTTATTCCCTTTGCCGCTCAAAAGCTCCAGCAACTCGTCATGCTGTAAAATTGCGATCAATTCTGTGACCATAAAACAGGTACTGATTAAATTACTTTGAGTAGGCTTGATGATGTCATTATAATATTAACATGGAAAATAAAGATAGGCAGATGGTCAGATAGGCAGTCGCTCCGTGTGAAATAATGGTGTTCAGCTGCATCCGGTCAGACTGGAAGTCGACCCCAGGCAGATGGTCAGATAGGCAGTCGCTCCGTGTGAAATACTGGTGTTCAGCTGCATCCGGTCAGACTGGAAGTCGACCCCAGGCAGGTGGTCAGATAGGCAGTCGCTCCGTGTGAAATACTGGTGTTCAGCTGCATCCGGTCAGACTGGAAGTCGACCCCAGGCAGATGGTCAGATAGGCAGTCGCTCCGTGTGAAATACTGGTATTCAGCTGCATCCGGTCAGACTGGAAGTCGACCCCAACATAGTTGGGAAAACGCTAGGCAGAAGATGATGATGGAAAATAAAATTGCACTTGATATGGCTATCGACAAGTACAACACTAATATATCTAAAATTATTGAAATCCTCTAAATGGAGCTACTGTCACTTCTGTACCTATGGCATTCGTAAATTGTTGATAGTTATAGTATAGTTAGTATTGGTGATAGTTAAGTCTTGATCTGTCTTGATATTGATGATATATATATGAAATTTAACGGGTCCTATCCCCTCAGCAAGGCTTTTATCGCTTGTCGCTTCGTATTTCGATAAAGCATGATTAATTCAAAGATCGATATGTCTTGTGCAATTGAAATATTTGCTAGATTTTAAATTCATAAAACATAAGATATTTTTTTTAACATTACTTAGATAACTTGAATTTTAATGATCCGTAGAAATAGACTGTGGGAGCTAATAGTAGCAACAATCGATTTTGGTTCGCAGTGAACTTCTTATTGTGGAACTATCATTAGTGGCTGCCTCGTTGGTCTAGTGTTCGCAAGCGGGACCACTGAGCATGAGGTCCTGAGTTCGATTCCTGGGTCGGGCAAATTGTTACTGGGTTTTTCCATCAGGATCTGCTCAGTACTTGCCACGGAGTTTGAATTTGTGCCCTGTTCATGGCAACAGGCTCACTTCCCTATAACATGGGACTTAAAACATTACTTGGGATATGGATGTACTATTAGGTATACCTCTGTTTAACCCTCCGGGGATTATCGGTGTAATGTTATGTTATAATGTAATGTTATGTTAAGGATTGCCATCGAAATATTAGTAGAGCATAAAAAATTGAAAACAAGTGTTTTGCAAAGTGACCTTCAGTCAGATTTTGTGCCAGAAATCATTCAGCAGGCGCGACACGCGTCTAGTCTAGACATAGCGTTATTATCGTCAATAACCAATGTCTTACACAAACATGCATGAGTAGTCGAGTTGAGATAAATGGAACATATGGCCTTTGTTTGAGTTCTATTGACCTCCTTTTCCCCCTCGAAAACATGCTTGGTTGTCCATAGGGTTAGAGTTTTGGGTCTTATCATGTGGGCTCACTGCTGCCAATAAGCTCAAATAATTTATCGACTAAAATCTGCCGTGATCATGCCAGCCGCTATTTACTTTCACTGTTTTCATGAAGGACATCAAAAACTGTTTTTACTTACCCTTTACTGGTTATTCATCCTGGATCCTTTGAATTAATGAAAAAACCAGTCCTGTATTTTTCTTGCCTTTATTCACAACTCTTTAAAATTTTCAAATAAGAAGGCTATGTTTTGGTACTTAAAAAATGCTCTTTTGTTCCAGGCTCTGTGATAGCTTCAGCATGGAGGGCCATGACCGAAGAGTGGGAGAATATCAGCCGGCTTATCAAGGCCAATGCTGAGGCGCTAGAATCTAAAGCCTTAGACAGACTTACAGCCCTCATGACAGAGCGACGAAAATCGAGGAAGGTGTACCAGGAGGACCATTCGAAAATCAATTCGCAATTTACACAGGTAAGTTATGAAGCAAGAACATTCTAGTATGAGTTTCTTAACTTTTTCCATATTAAGCAGTGAACCATAAAGATAGGAGTAATTTTGTATATGCATAATCATCCTATATTGTTAACACAGCTGGAATACAGGTCTCCTCTCTGTAAGAGGGAGAAGGCCGTAAGCCACCACTCGTCTTTGAATTTGTTGTGTGATAGCGTTAAATTAATTATTAGACTTTGCAGCCATTAGTCAATTTTTGTAATGGCTACGATTGTTGTCTCGATGCATGTCTTGATGCTCCATAACCACATATTGTTTGTTATCGATTTGTCTTCGGTTTCTTCCTGTAAGAAACGCGTCTAATTGATAGATTTCGGAATTATGTTTAGTAAGTTTTTCGAGAACTTGATGGTTATTTAAAACTTATGGTTATTCTTTACTTGAGCCTTAAGTCATGGTAGCTTTCTTATCACGAGTGCTATCACCGTATCGGATCACGTTTGACGTCGATAACGCTCTGACTCACGCACTATTTGACTATTTCTCAAGTTTTCCCTCAATCACGTACATCTTGTTTGCTTTGATAACTTTGCTCGAAGTTATCGTTCTAGCTTCTGTACTAAAATCAATATTTTTGGTAGCAAGCAGACCTATTCCATTGTAGTTTGTTGCAGTGCGCTATGTTCTCAGTAATTGGATAATAATGTTTGCATTATCGTGTTTATGTTTATTTATTTTCTAAACGGCCATGTCTTACGCCGAACAGTCGGCACACGCGGCCCGTTACTGACCGGTCCGGCTAGAATCTTAGTTCCTCGTCCACTTCCTATCGCCGATCTACTCCCAGTACCTGATCCACGTAATTAGGTCTCAGCGAACGGTGCGAGTGAAAGAACCGTGTCGAGGCCAGTTCACAACCAGATGTTAACGTTACCCCTCCAATACGACTGTGCTTCGATGTGGGCTAATCGATCTTATCCGACAACCAGTGACTTGTACCGCTGGTTGCTGATGAATGACACACTGTCATCATAGTCTACAACAAATTGCACGAATGAAGATACGACTATATCAACTTATTTTCAGATGCAACAAATATCGATTTTTTATTCGATACAAACTAACGTTTTATCGGATCGAATCTCGAGGAGGGAGCAGTTTTCTAAAGTGTATTTTTGCAGCGTAAAGTTCGTTTCAAACCATAAACCTGTTTGTCGAGATTAGGATTTCGAAATACTCAGATATCATTATGGACGCCATTTCGTTTAGGATTTGGACTAATGCCAATTTTTTGCCTGAGATGTAAATAAAACAAGCAATATTGGCGCCGTTGTGCCGTGCGTCTTACCCAGTCGTAGCCGTGCCTACCACCACCATTATACACGCATCTGTTAACATTTTATCTGGAATTTAAAATTAGGTTGCGCTCTATTTACCAATGCTAACTGGTAATTAATGATTTATGTTTTCGCAGAGATTCTAGGTTTCTTTCTGGGTTGTCGGACGACTTGAGTGCGAGGCGGTGTGGTGTGACTAAATGTTAGAAAGTTAGTTACCCGAGTAGTGTCATGGCTCGAAACTACAAGCGGCAGGAAGGACATTTGTATGCCAGGGAATGCACTCGCTTTAATGAATGACTGACATTACCCGGCACAGTAATGACCTCCTGGAATGCGTGGGACGATACCCGGAGAATTACAATTCCGTTCACAGATAACTGTCTACTTCAAGTTTTTCAGCTGACAAAGGATTACGTAAGCTTTCGGATCAAAGCTTTTTTAAACGATGACTTTGAACTTTTTCAAGAACTAATAATTTCGTGATATGCTAAAAAAAACGAAAAGGATTGAAAATGGAAGTACCTACAGGTACTTAATAATGTCTGAATGAGTTAAGCAATCTTAAGATTGATCGGTAAACAAAGCCTGTTCAAAAGCAACCCAGGTAAGGTGAGAGGTCCTTCGCCCTCCACGTCTCTCTTTCACACGATATTATTTGAATGCACCAGAGAAGGATGTAGACATAATTTCGTGATTTGAACCGAGTCGCGTAAAGCGACATTCTGTATCGGGATTGGTCGCACGGCACCTGTCAACGTTCATTGGCCCTGTGCCTGCGCTGCAGCGCGTGTACGACTGATTTCTTTTTATTAGTTTCACCTTTTTGGCCATTATTTTTGCATTAGTTAAATTCAATTAGAGTTTGCAACAGGATAGGGGTGGGCATCTTGTACTTTTATAAAAATTATGGGAATCATGTCAATTCATGTCATTGTGTAACAAGAATCTATGATAAGTAGGAAGTCCCATTGTTCTAAGTATAACTAATTTCAACGTTTTACCTTATTCTCATTATGAATATTAATTCAATTTGCGGTTTTAGGCCGGACATTAGTCATGCAATATGTATATGTTGAAATCCGGCAGTGTGAACGATATCGTAATCACGAACTCTTCAAATTCTGCATGTTGTGCCGGATGTAGTTTTACTAGGCCTTAAATCGCATTCGAAATCTAGGGTCTTGCCGTGCCTGTGTTACAAAACAAACAAAACGAAGTAAACTGGGGCAAAAGAACCGCGACGTGCCTCTAGTTGCAAGTTTCCCTAGTGACCGCTAATAATTGTCAATTTCACCCAGTTTTGATGACAACGTTGTTGATAGACAAGAAAAGCTTTCCGTGAAATGATTGCTCGTTGCTGTTACTGAAGACTATTCTCAGTTCTTCATGATAGTAGTTCTGAACTACTAAGTAAAAGGCATGTATTTAATACATTAATTGGTCGTTAGCTTGATTCGATTCGGATGCGTAAATGTCAGTAGCTTTGTATAGTTTTGTATAGTCGAGTTAGACATGATAAAATAGGCACTGTATACATTATAATAATCATCGAGACGAACCACAGATAAGCAATCGACACTAATGTCTATACTTTACATCTCCCTTTCTTTGTAAATAAACCGAGAATATAATAAAAAAAAAAAACGAAAAGTAAAAACTTACTAGCAATTTTTGTTATTATTAAGAAACGATTCTCATGTGCGTCGTGGCGTCGTAGGAGCAATAAGCACATCCTGGCAGCCTGTGAGCTGAATGTCATATAATGTACGTATGATACTGCAGATTAACTCATCATTGCATTTCTGTCGGTCCACTGCACCATTAGGTAATTTTGCAGATATGCTATAATTGCAGCGTTTACAGTCAACTGTATCAAATTAAAATTTTATTATTGCACTATACGTCAACTTTATGAGGTGTGTGGTACTGATAAAGTGATGTCAGGATGGCGGCAGAATATTAAAAAATCGTTTTAAAAATAGATTGGTATACAGGTTTTAAATTAAATAGATTGGTTCACGGTGTTTGTTTAGTAGAGACTGTAGAGAGGTCACATACTAGTATTTGATTATCATTGATATTAAAATGTAACAGTATAGTGAATGTTAGCCTACACATCAAGCTATTCAGTTCCAGTATAAGCTGACCTCGCATTGTACGAAAATCCTATGCAATGCGAGATCAGCATAAGCTGGAAATGTATAGCTTGATGTGTAGCCGTGTGTACCACATAAAGTGCATATGTTCAGATATTTTCTGCTAACAGGGTCATGTAAAGAACACGCGGAATAATTACGTAGTATTTCTAGACTATGTGTATGTGTAACCTACAATTAGCCGTGTGAACATCATTCTACGACATTTTATTTCTTATGCGTCTCTAAATAGCTAGGTATCTGGTTCGTATTGCAAAATATCCGTTCCACCAGTAAGCCTACGGAAATAACTGATTTTGTAATATCTATTTATCTTTGGCGTTAATTTTTTGTCGTAGATGTTTGAATTTGTGCCAATATTTAAGTACGTTGTTACAATATTTTGATGTAAAACAGATGGTTCTGCCGTTCCCTTCATACAATATTGGATTAGATTCAGCAATAAAACAACGTGAACTTGTGTCATAGATAAATTTAGAATGTGCCTATGTTTAAAATAATTGTACTGGGCAAAAAAATTATACGATTAAATAGTTTTTCTCAAATACAGAATAGCCGTCTGTTAGTTGAAACCAATTAATAACAGTTTTTATAAATGGCCATGAAACCATTTGAGTAAATTGTAATAATTGAATGGACAATAGCTAACCGTATGGTAGTATGAGCTGTAGTAGATAAAGACATTGTTGAAACTTGGAACTTGCGAGTTGATTGTCTTGTAGGTGTTGTTTCCGGCAAAGTTAAAGATTTATACACTTTTTTCCACAAACATTAACGGGCGCCATATTTATGAGGCAAAATTTCATTTTTTTCTAAGAAATCTGTCTGGCTGTTTTAAATAGTCGTCACAGAATATGTTGAGCCTGGCCTGGTTATTGAAAAGACAAAATGTGGAACTAGTCAATCTTGTAGAACTGTCAAAACACGTATCTGTAGAAAGATTTACTGATATTAATTTTCAGCGCTAACTTTATCTCACCTTTGCCCTATGCAAAATAGATTTAGGCGACATAGTTCCAGGTGGTGGTAATCAAATTCTCAGACAGTCGATGACATGACCGGTTCGAGTTCGACCCGCTGGGAGTCTGCCCCTGCGACGCCCCATTGTTGCGCAAGAATCGAATCGGCTCATTAGTGGGCCGAGCGGGGAAAGTGAAATCAACCGACGATCAGTGAAAGTATCCATGACAGTTATCTAATTTTGATAGCAGGTTCGTGATTATGACGCGTCTAGTCGTGGGTGATCTCGGACCAGTTTAGGGAGGATCAATTAGGGACGGGTATTGATAGCACCTACGGCTACGCCACTGCACCACCGGTTGAAGTCGATTTCCAATTAGTTTGTCACTACCATTCGTGAGTAACTTCTTCCGCACTTATTTTACTAGACTGGCATTCTCTAATCGAGACTAATGTAGATCAAGGTAATTTGTGTTTAACGTTCATAGAAATTGAGTTTCTGCTCAGTAGTATTAGTTCTGGTGGTCCTGCCTGTCGCAGGCTATCAAACAAACACACATTTATAAAATCAGCTGTTCATTATCTACTGTAGTTTGTCGACAATAATTGTTATGAAAAACAAACAACCTTGTTATTATCAGCTGGTTAAAAATGGGAGTTAACAGTCTAAAAAAGGAAACTAAACTAATAGTGAGACCGGAGAGTTTCAAGTTGATGACAAAACAAGACGAAAAACAACATCTTTCTTAACTTCCAACCTCAAAATAAGACATGAATAGAGTGATGAACGGTACTGCATTAACACACGACAATGAGGTTTTATCTAAGAAATTGCATTCCGACGCTGAGTCAATGGGCAGTCTTTGTTATCTTTAACGAGTTCCTAATACCGAACAACTGTATCGTTATTGACTGGAATTTCCTTTTACCACAGATAACATTATTCTCTGACATTGGGTACTGTGCAAATACCAAGGTCACTGCCTCCTAGTGGACGTGAAGATAATACTGATGTTCGTTTTTTTTTACATTAATATTACTATAAATAAACTTGTCTTGTTGCTTAGCGTATGTTCTAGACTAGACTAAAATGAAAATGCAAACTTCATCATTTGAATAAAGTACTGGATTCCAGCTAGAATTTTTTGTTGAAAAGCTCCAGCTAATGTTACGATGAACTTTGTGTTGAGCTTTGCTATTAAGGCTGACCGCCTCTTTATTGATATATACCGAAAAACGTAATTGGGGTTCCCCTTAGCTCGATGCAAGATGATAAGACAACCAACCCTGCAGTAGGCGACTCAATTGAGCTTGCAGAAGGTGAAAAGAGCGTAGCTGTTACTCAAACTATGCGAAGGCTTTTTACTAGAATGTCAGGGTTGATTATATGAGCTCATGTCTCTAGTCTAGCTTGAGTATATGTATGAGCTCATGTTGTGTAAAAATCAGCAGTTAACGCGAAATGTAATATGTCGTGAACTCGTGACAAAGACGTGGCATATTTCCAATACCCGTTGCGTGGCGTTACGGCGAAGCCGCGATGACAGAAAATTTTAGTGTAACTGCTAACCTCTAAACAATAACAATATTTGGTGTAAACTATCTCTAAGCACAATAATTTATAAGTGTATCTCATTAATGTCGCATAGTTTATTTTTTAATGGAAAAGCTGTAGCTTATATGGAGATTTATTGCCATGACTTATCTGTTGAATTGGACCAGGGTTCATAATGGCCAATCTCAATTCACGTTCATTAATTGTAATATACAAATATTACAATTAATGAACGTTAATTGAGATTGGTGAATGGTCATTGATGAAATGTTCAAGGGATTTCCTCGTTATTGCAGCCCTGATAGCATACGCAGGTCTCGGATTTGGGAAATCCGAAATTCCTAAAGAATAATTCGTAACGTCTTATTTTTTCTTCTCTTTGATTTAACATTCGTTAACCCGAATGTTAAAAACATTCTAGATAGGTACAGTAAATACAATCTTTGAGATTAGTTTTCATATTGTTCTTGGCCACATTTTTTTCGCTATGATTTTAACTTTTTACAATGTATGTGCGAAACACATTTACTTATGTACTAATTTTAACCGCATACCTATAAGTATTTAGTCAATGTAATGGAGTCACAGGCAATAAATTCAAGCAGCATGGCCGACTGCCAGAAACGTCGTACTAACACCACCACATTAGATCGCTTAGAAGTTTTCTCTGTAATTATTTGTTTTTGCTAAATACTTAACTCTTTATGTGTAACGAAAGCAGTGTTCCTCTTAATAATTATTATTGTTTAGACTAACTAGAATCAAGGTTGCACTGGTTGGATGTAAGCCTCTTCGATCCTAGTACATCTATGCATTCAGTACGTTATGTCCATCAAATTCATTTGCTTCTCAGGTACAGTCTGTAGCTTTACCTTAGAGTTGAATGAACGTCCTGCTGACTGCTTTAGGTATGTCTAGCTGGATATCATGTGAGTATTTCAGATGAAGTGACGGCGATATGACCTCCATAATTCAACGAATTGTAAGTGTATGTACGGAAGCCATTTTTCTAATAAACTTGATTTAAATTATTTTAAGCGGCCAAATGTCAGTTCTTCAGCGTTGGTCAAAGTCAAATTATGCCATTTAAGTAAATTTAACCTTCGGCTTCGGGTGAAATTCAATTCCAAAGTTTGTGCGTTCAAAGCAGTCACGCGAAGAAAGAGTTGAAAATGATCTCACTTTTTTATTTAAACCTTAACTTCTTTGTCGTTCGTCTGGTGTTGATGTTTGTCAGTCTTGTAATCACGTAGTATAAGAGTGAAAAACTAAAACCACATGTTACAGTATTATGTTATATTAAAGTGTATAAACAGTTTTTATAAATAACGACAACAGTTGTACAATAAATAATATTTTAATAATCGCAAACACAGTTTACAAACTTTGCAAATATTGGATTTTTATTTATTTACAAGGCCATGAACCAATTAATAATTTAAAACGAAATATTACGGATACTATACAAATTATAGGGAATAGTTTATAAATATTCAGGCAATTCGCTTGTGTAACCGTTCGGATTGACTCGTTTCTGCACAAAATCGAATCTTGGATTATTGCTTATCAGGCGAATGCTCTTTGTGAGGGAGCGCCTTTACAGAATTCGTGTTATTATATAGAACCATAACCAATAAATGAGTAAGTACCTATCATAGTACCTTATTTTAACTACCTAATACTGAAAAAAGTACCGGTGAATGACTAACTACGAATAAATTAATAACGTAATATAAATAACTAATCATATGGTTCATAGGAAGCTTGCCTTCCGGAAACGGACACAGGTTCACACGTCACAGCACATTGTACGAAATAAGTAGTTCCCCGCAGTCACCGCATATGTTAGATGTTGTTCAAAACGAGTTTCTACATTTCATTTTCCTCGTCCTTTTATATGACAATATTAGGTCCCAAAGATTATTAAAATGTTTTATTCCTTAGACACAGCGCTCTAAAAAACCTATAGCTTGTTCAGCTACTGCAGCTAATTACTACTTCTTGGATCGAAATGTTTTCTTTATACGGAAACTAATAAACTTTTCGAAAATTGTTTTGAGTGATTTCTTCTGCTTAGTTTTCTTCTTTGAATCGATAGTTCTTTCGGGCATATCTCTACTATCTCCAATTTTTACATCACTGTTACTGACACACACATTTATTTTCACTGTACTTCTTTCACTGATCAGTTCCACACTTCCATAGTTGTCAAAAACGTCTATGGTGCATTCGTCACCAATGATCGTAACACTTCCCACGTTCCTATGTATCTTGATGTAGTTGTTGTTGCCTACAATCTTCAATCGATTATTATTCTCCTCTATTTCCATCTTTAAATTGTTCCCGATCAGTGAATATTTCTTCATATTTTTATTTACGTTGTCACATGTGTCCGTCACCACATAAACTAACAAATGAACTATCAATTGAGTTGTATTCCTCTTATATTGGAGCCATAACGGTCGATCGGCTCGGGGCATTTTTGTGGTGAATCCCCGATGAGGCGCCGCGGTCGCTATGAAATCATCGCGATGTTTTAATAATATTAGTGTTTATAATTTATGCTTCTATATTATCTCTTTATTATTCAATCTTATTCGTAGCAAACAAATCGCGGATTTGACCTCTACCAATTTTTATTGTTTCCCACGATCCCATTGTTGCTTGTGAGTTGTGCATGGCACCCCTTTTTTTTTCGGATGGAAATCATCAAATAACCCCTCCCGCTCTGGGCTGAGCAGGAGGGAGTGTCAGACTTTTACTGACTAAAACCCATCCATGTTATCCTTCCTTTGCCCTTTGTGTACCTGGGCCGCGGTATCTCTTTCGAACAGTCCCGCAACCCTGGCAGGCATCAGTCCTTTCGGACCCCTTCCTGTTTGCTGACTCTCTTTGAGGCGCGCGTGGAACACGAACGCGCCGTCGACACGGCCTGTCGTCATAAGACGGACGGACGGCGAGCTAGCCCATAGCTCACCGTCCACAGGCCCGCGCCTACGGTGGTGCGTCTCCTGCGTCGGCTGGGACGTGAGGTTCTCTCCCTCTTACCTTCCGCCACCTCCTCCGCTAGCATGACTGCTTCGCAGATGGAGGTAACGGCGTCTCATTTCGTCTCGCTCCGGACCATGGATTGAACCAAGGCTGGACGCGAGAGGTCGCCGCCGCCGATCGCCGCTACGAGGACACGGCGGTGCTCCGCCCATGCGGGGCAGATCTCTACCGTGTGCTTCACCGTGTCCTCCGGTCGATCCTCACAATGGTAGCACCCGGGCGTTTCCTCCCGCCCGATTCGGTGCAGGAACCTCCCGAAACAACCGTGTCCGGTGAGGCGAAAGGTGAGGGCGCCGTGGCGCCTCTCTAGCCACTCCTTAAAGAGAGGACTTGTCGCCACTATTGTGGCGTGCCCTGCACGGGGTTGCGACAGTCGCTCTCTCCATGTCGCCATGAGATCGCGCCGGAGGTCTGTCCGCTGAGCGACAATTTGTCGCGGCAGCGGATTTACCTCCCGGCGTAGTGCCTCCACGCGCCATTCGTGCAGGCGCGCGTGGACTATCGCCTCCAGATCCCATGGCGGCTCGCCGGAGATCGTGCGTGCATGGCACCCCTGCATTCATATTTGCGTGGTGTTTATATTAAACCATTTAAATATAAGCGGTTAAATCTTATCAGTACCATATAACCTGGGTTCGACGTGTCGTTACTCGTTAGTCGTTTCAATGCATTGTCAACATGCGTGAGTGTCGGTGTGGTGCCATAATACCCAACTTGAGATTATTATGATCTATTGTAGCCGACGAGACGTATTGATTACATCGGCCCAGATTTAGCAGACCAATAAAACAGCCGTTAACCTGGATTGTCGTCGACAGTTCCAAACCCAAACAAATGTAATGTCTTCGAATATTTTCGATTACAAAAGATAAGATCAACGACGTCCGCATTGTACGCTGTCGTCGTGTTGTTCATAATAAATAACTTATGATTAAAAACGAGGAGTTTTTAAATCATAACAGCAGCTTTGAAGCAATTTTCAATCGTTATCGCGTTAATGTATTCTGTTTTGTCTGGTGCACCGATATGCGCGAATTACCCACTATACTCGCCTTTGTTGACGAACACGCCGCCATTTTAATTTGGTCGAGAATAACCGTCTCGGTTCGGGTTTAGTTTCGCGAGAAGGCGTCTGCTCGTTAGACGATCACCGGGACCTGTTATTTGCCTCGCCGACAATCGCATCCGACTATTGGTAACTCTAGAACGCCTCTTTCATCTTGCGTGAAATTGCCTTTTGATCGTTGCTTTTAACTTGTTTTGTGTCCGGATGAATATATTATTTGGACAAAAAGTTGATAGGTTTAGTTTGAAGATCGATGCAGATTTGATCTGAGAGGGATTAGAATTTATTTTATCGTTTCGTAAATAACAACAGATATCATCAACAGTAATAAGGCAGGCACCTATTATTCTGAAGAAGTCAATACTCCCACAGAAGTCAGTAAAGGCTAGATTCTAAGAACTGCCTCAGGGGCATGATTTTATGCTAATTGTAGTGTACCTATATAGCAGCCAGTCCTTGCGCTGTTATTGATTATATTCGAGCTCATTAAGCTCAAGTCAAATAAGCGCGTTGTTGTTGGCTGCACTTCTGCCCCACCATTTATTATCTGGCTGTAGTACACATCAATTACGGATATTAATTCGAAACGCAGAGCAGAAATAGATCAAACTCATGCGCATCTGATGCGTGCAATCTGCGGCCGCATCTGTACAACTCCTTTAATTGCATTTTGATTTTGTTTTAGCAGTTATTAATGTTGTAATACTTGTAATCCATGTTTTTGTTAGAGCCTGGTTTTGGTTTTGACATCATGCCAAGGCAAGGTGTAGATAAACGTGTGACGAACTGAAAGATTATAATTTCATCAATAATCTGTTGTTCGGCTTTAGCTTTTAAACATATACTCTTCTTCCCGTTAAGCTGGATTTTTATAAATGTGCCTAGCATAATTTAGTAAATGTAAAATTATAATTTTAAAGTCAGTGAAAACACTTCTACCCAAAAAACAAACAACACTTCTGTTTATGACAAAACTATGGGAACTTGCTGACATCAACGGGAACAAATGACAATAGATCATTAGAGTTATGATACTGGGAATATTTTGGCTATGTTGTCGATCTACATAATACGTTGCACATTAATCTAGTTAGAGAATAATAAAGGCTTTATTACTTTACGTTATCGCAAACAAAGTCGTTACGTTTGGTGTTGCGTCACCTTTCTTAAAACATAACCGGTCGCTTTGATCATGCGTAGCGAAATCAATAGGCGAAATATTGTAAAAACCTTGATTTATTTGCTTGAGGTTTGTGTTCGAAGCCAAGCCAACACATTTGTAGAAAGACCTACGACTGCAATAAACATTTGCCTAGCAAATTGTTGGCTGTTGTCACTACTATTCGTGCAAAGCAAATCAAATGTGGTGTTCAAAACAACAGTTCCGCTAATAACTGCAAATGCAATAAAATGGCGGTTTAGCGTGTGGGTAACAAAGTCCATGCTTTCAATCGACATTCGGCTGGCGCTCGGCCGAGTCGCCGAGTCGCGCTTCTTGGAATTAAATGTCGCACCGCTCCAAATAGTTCGTTGCACTGTCCTCACATCCAGCCATACTGACCTCACTCGAGACAACACCACGAGGCTCGTTTTATATCATCCTCATTATTAATAGTAGACGTAGATATGACGTGGAGTTGCGGACACCAGCCCGCTATACAATAGTTATAACCCCGTTCTACTTCGCCTTTATTTCCGTGTTCTGTTCTTTGACTTCTGCTGTTCTGTCTACTGACCTATTGCAAATATTAATTTCATATTGTATCAGCTACAAATTATAACAGTTGATTGCCTTATATAAAATCATTATCAATTACAAGTTTTTTGTCAGTTTAACTTGTTGGAAGTCGATATTTATAGCGAGCAGTTATTGATGCAAGTAATTCAATTTTCCTCACTCCAATGAAATTTTAATTTAACGTTGCAATTAGGCGTTGGTCCAAAATTATTCTTTGTTAGTTTATTTCTTATAGTTGAAGTAATGCCTTCTGTTACTCAATATGACGTCGAGATTGCTTTAAATAGCGTGTCTTGATAACATCTTAATTGCAAACTAAAGAGCTAAAAAGTGCCTCGCTTGATTGAGTTACCGAGAACAACTCATATGAGTGATGAAAAAGAAAACGATCGTATATTCCCTGAGAAGACTAGCATATAATATTTCGTATTAATAATATTCCTTTAATTAGAATGTAATCCATTACTGATTTGTGCTACTCGTTGGACTTTACGTTCATAGGAATCAAATAGTAGAATCAGGAATAAAAAAAATATCTTCTACAACCTTTGCAGAAATGTGCATTCTCAAGTATGATACATAGTTGAGCTTTACCGTAAATTGTAATTATAAACATAAATACCCCGTTCACCTTTGTTAGTTGGTAATTACTTAATAGACATTGTGCAACCTGACCCGGGTACGTGTCAGTGGCGAAGCTGACACAGACACATAGCAAAGTCGTGATCATGTCAGTGACGATTTAGACTTGTTTGATTTCAATACCTAATGATTAGTGTCACTTGTGACAAAGTAGATAAGTAAAAGTAGCCCAAAGAATAAGGATCGAGGAATGTATGTCATTGTGATGAACAGGCTTGTTGTCATTGCGTTTGACCGTAGCACGTTTGTAAACGTGATCATTTGTATTCTTACAAAGGGCAAGAGAACGATGATATTTTGCGCTCATACCGTTTGTCATATCTGCAACATTATTTATTTTAACTCCGTCAACTTCATTGTTTGCGAATCTCTATCAAGAGTCTATCTTTATTCTGGATTATCATTAACCTTCCTTCCTTCCTGCTGTCAGATTACTTTATAATTAGCATCGGCTTCTTTCAACTCACAAAACATATTATTATGAAGTTCATCTAAAACTACCTAGTTTGATACTACACAATTAGGTAAGTGGTTACAACTGTAACGGTCGACGTAACGTAACAAAGCTGTTGTGAACTGTTGCTTTCGTGTGATATAATAAAAGTTATAATAAGTGGGTTGCGCCAAAGTGCCGTGAGAATACGTATTTCAATTAGTTTACGCATTTTCAAAAGTAACTTTGTTAGTAACATGTTATACAATTTTATAATGGGCGCCACCTCATTTCTTGTGACGGATGGAGGAAATATCAGCCTTTTCTAAATTTTTAGTTCTCAATATTGGTCTATTTCTTATTTCATAATGTCGGGCAAAACCGATTCTGATTTTTGCAATAAAAACTTCAAAGTTGTATGATAAAATACCTATGTTTTGGAGATATTTTAGATGGCATATTAAATTACGATACTAATATTACTAACACATCCTTTATGAAAATGTGCTATATTCCAGTGATTACTGCATTTAATAAATACCAGTCTGGCGTCAATTTAAAGTTCAAGTAAAAGGTCAATTGCCAATTTCCTTTGAGATTGTCAGTGGCTAATTGCTTATTGAGGAGATCTATGCTCTGCTCCAGAAATGGAGTAGAATATATTTGTATCTAGGTTTGTATCTGGATTGCTAATTATATCTATGATATTTATAGGATCTATAGTAGGTAAAGTCAGAATCTGTTAAATTATATTACCAAAAACCGTCCGTTGTGCTTCGTGTTTTATTTTTAGATTCAGCAAAAGTTAATTTGCTTCGTAGAACCGGCGTTTCTTCTTAGATCGAACACTTATCATTAAATTGTAAATTTGTTATGTTTAGGAAACTTGTTATGGCACCTTGCATCCTTGTTTTGGATGTTAGAATTTCTGAAGATCTTTCAAATTGGTGATCTTTAGCATAATCATAGTTTAATAATGTGCATATCATACTTGATTTTTGGATGAGCTATGATTTTGTGACCACACCAACATTTGAATCGCCTTTGAAATACTTATTTATTTACAAATTGAACAATTGCCTGCAGTGAAAGGTTTGTCACTGAACCATTTGTTGTTAACATAAAATTAGTTATTAGTCCTGGGCGTTTAACAATTTACTTAATTGTATTTTATGGGATTTCTCACGACGGCACCGACTCCACAATAAGCTCCCACCGTAAAATGGTACACATCACTCCGTTCAGGTACCTAACTCGAACTTAACTAAAAAACAAAATTGACAGCCAGCGTCCAACGTAATATATTAATGAAAAGATGGGAAAGAAAAAATATATTAGAATTCGAATTTTAAAAGGCGGCGCGTTCAAGCAACTGTGCCAGAGTTTATTTTGTTTGAGTGTTCGAAAAAGAAAACAAAAGTGTGGACGTTCTTTTCTCCTATTTGCCTCTGACCTCGGTTCTTATTGACAATGGCTGCCAGAATGAAATATGGCGCGCCTCTAACGAAAAAGAGATTAGGTGAACGATATTATTTCTCGTCTATTGTGGTCTATCGGTGCGGAGCGGCACTGTTTGCCGTTTCAAATGCATTTTACCGTGTTATTTTTTTAATCACCTGTTAAGCTGTGACGAAGGTTGGATGTTTTCTTAGGATATCACGGTATCCAACATTTATATCATTAACATAACAAATATGATTTGATTTATAAGCGTTAAGTAGGTGTTTGGTAACTAATTGTATGTTGTATTAACTGTCTCATATCGTTGTGTACAAATGGAAGATTTTCATCACTTTTCAATTCATGAAAATGCTACTCATGAAAAAAAAATTCAGATTTTGATCGTGCTAAAATTGAAAGTGGTGATAGACGTCATTTGTTTTCCGAACCTATAACAACAGAACATTTAGGTAATCACACTTATCTTTAATTCAATAGTAGCAAGTGATCCAAATCAGCGCATAAATATCACGAAGCGTTGGCGCCTGGGTTAGTTGACCACTAACACATGTGCGGAGGGCACGGGGTGCGGAGGGGAGGTCTGGAGGGCCGGTAATGAAGCGGCGCGTGTGGCAGAGGGCAGACACAATAGCCGCCGCCGCCGCCGACGCGCCGAGCCTTCTCGGAACCGGTCCCGAGGGCAGCGCTCTGCCGAATTTCGCGTCGACCACCCATCGCCCCGCTCCGTCCTGGGCGATACTTATCGCGCCTGTATTTATGACTAGAAACACCATTACAGATACAGTCCCCAGGCGAAGAAATCGCAACTCGAGACCACCCGTTGTAGTTTCTGTTGCCAGTGAAATAAATCGCTCTGCGGTTCCTGCTCGCGCTTGCCATTTGACTTACGCTTGGTAACAGCCGCGCTGCAGTCATAAATTCCCTGATTGAAGAACACCCGTCTCATTCTTCGGCAGCCTGTTAACACTTCGATTTACAAATTTTTGAATCACTTTCAATAAACAACCCTAGAACCTTGCTTTAGTGTGCGAAGGAGAAGTAAAACTGCACCGCTAGATTTAGGTGCTGGGTGCGACTGAGATGAAAGACTGCACCGCTAGTCAGTGCAACGATCTCGCCTACTTAACGTCTACTCTACTCAACGATAGTGTTGTCGTTATCGTCAATCCCAAAATCATCGATGCTGAGACAATTCGACGGTTGAGACAATGCATGTCTAATGTCATTGTAACAGACTATGAAAATCTCTATACTCTGAAGAATCTAACACTAGAGCACTGGAAACTTGAGATAAGATGGCTAATGGACCAAATGAACCCTTGCCACGTGGATTAGTTTGGTGTATTGTCTATGAGTATTATTAGTTCTGTAGTTGATAAAATTCTTCTCAATATTAAAATCTTGTATGGTAAGAAAAGTTCCTACTGACGAACTTCACAAATGATTCTTTCGGCATATTTCAGGCGGTGACGCATTGGACCGATAAATTAAAAAAGTGAGTGACATTAGAGCGATCGTAAACGAACTTGTCTGTTGCCTTGTCGTGGCCACATTATAAATAGATGACGCATCTACCGAAATACTTATATTGGCAGAGAACGTTACAATAAATAACTTTAATGTCTACTCGTATATGTAGATAGAATAAGTTAATGATAAAAATATTGTTTCTAATGAACTGGTCTTATTCAAAGGTAGTCAGGGTCAACTCGAATAGATTTGCGATCCCTTACTTAGTTAGATGATGTTGTCGAAATGATGGTTAATAATATTGCAGTCGATAAATTTGGCTCGAGTTCTCCCATCCCTTGAGGCGTACAGTTCATTGAGTAAACCTGTGTCCCAGGCAGGCTGCGCAGGCGCTGCGCCGCGGGCGCGCACGACCTGCCCGTGTTCGTGTGTGCGTCTGTGTCAGCCACTTATTTGTTGTGAGCACTCGTAAGTTTAGAAGCTCGCCGGCGCCCGCGCAGCTCTCCAACGTGTTTCGTTAGCTTTAACAGTTGTTATTGTATATTTATTGTTGTTGTTCGTTTCTCTGGAAATTATGGGTCGGCTTTTTACAATATTACTGGCTTTGAAATGAATTTTTAAATGACTTATTTATTTATAACCATTTCTACATTTACATGTCCGAGTGTTTGGGCCTTTTCAACTTCTTCTTCTGCTATCAATCAAGCGAAGTTTACTACTTCATTATCAATGATTGTATAAATCTAAACGAAAGCTTGTTTAATAAACATAGATTTCAGTGTTGACTCCGACATCGGCAGCACGAGCGAGGGAAAGTTAAACTTTCTGAATACTGATCGATTAAAAGTAAAAGTGCCTTCTATGTTGTATTTGAGAAGTTTAATTTGTGTAATAATATATTATGCGAATTACGTACGAACGCTACAAGGTGTGAAATGAATCCAAAGTACAATTACACCATTTCTGATGGTGAAAAGAATATAAAATAGATCTATTAAACCATGTCCTATTACTCAATATGTAAGTAGGTACACAAAGGCAGCCAGCAATGTGTGTAGACATTCGTGAATGCAGCGCTGCAAAATTGGAAGTTGCGTTAGGAGGAAAAATTTACGAGAAATTCTTTAAAGGCCAAAACGGAGGTTAAAAATAAAGTCATATTGTATTGTGTTGTTTTAATATTTAATTAAAGTGCGGTGGTATGCCTCACACTGCCTCAGATCAATAATTAATTGTAAAAGCAAAAACGAGTTTGACGAGAGTGACAAGACGTTGAAGAGCCTAGAGATGTCTCGATTTAGGACCTGGTTTCATTTCCGGTAAATATATTAATTACCATGCATAGCCTACACTTCCGTATATCGAAATTATGATAATTTAGCAAGAATTCAGCAACTGCTGTTTTTTTTTTTAAATTTTGTTTTTATAGAGAATTGCGGTTAGTAGCACACAGAGTAGTATCTTGCAATTCTGATTTCGGCTTCTTTCTTCTGCATCTGCAGTATTAACAAACATAGTTCTACTGTATATGAAGGCTTGGAGTTATTTTGGAAATGTTTGTTTTCACATTGAGATAATTATAAGTTTTTTATATTATAGGATAATATATCTATTATGTACATTATATGCAGACTACAAATATAACTAAATAATGCTAAAAAGAAGACTTAAAGTAAGTTCCTACATATATGTATACAACGACAACAATAGGACACTTACACTTTTGGAAATGCGTGAATTAATTCGTACAAGAGGTTTCGTTTTTATGTATAATGTTCGCAAATGTCAGGAATCAAGCACTACGTATAGTCTATGGAATTTCTGACACCTCCGGCCTTTTTGAGGTGCGTCTCTGCGACATCAGTCATATATTGCACTAACGTACTACCTAAGTAATGGAAAGTTGTTGGCCCATCGTTGATGTAAGTATCGTTAAAGTGGGGAAAATGATAGCTGGAAACTAGGAATTATGACACTTGTGGGTTCGGATTTGAAAAGAGAACTTTAAAAAAGAAAAATGTTTGATGGATACGAAGAGCAGTTGAAATACATGATAGGAACACGTATATTGTACAGTTTTAAAGTTTCGTTTTAGATTAAACAGATGCAGTGACGTTAGCACAAGTGTACCAGAATACAACAGACAATGTCCCTGTTCGACGCGACGTTTCTACAAGAACTATGTAGTTTGGCTGGCGCAACATCGTCATCATACTTTAATACAATTCTACCATCTTAGAGAGAGCCGCCGTAAAATTCTAAATTACCATTTATTGCTTCATTATTGCCTCTAAAGAGGGAAACGGGGAGGGTCTGCTTACTTTGGATACCGATAACAGCACGCAGTTTGTATAGCTGTGCAAATAGAGGCGGTTTGGTAGCAACACGCGCGATACCGAGAACTTTCTCGTTTACTTACCGTTGTACTTAAATTATATTTATCTTTGTTATTTCTATTAAGTCACCTACGGATGTGAACTCTGATAATGTTGTTTGCTTACACCTTTTCGTTAAAGTAATATTTTCAACGTCTATACTTACATTGATTGTCAAACATGATAATGTGTAACTTGAGTTTATGATATCTTCCTTTAGATTTTGTCCCAGTTCCAAAATTAAAAGCGCTGTTCTTGAAGAGTTTCCATTCCAAAAAAGAGTCGAAAAAGAGGTGGGCGAAATGTATTTGGATATAACATGCTAAAATACTGCGTAGTAGAGCCAGCCCACCCATGTCAAAAACAAAGGGTTCAGTGGCATAGCAGTATTAGTTATCACGGACGTGCAGGCACGTATGTACAGTCAACGTCCTCACTTTATTGTTTACAGTATATGACAAAGATAAATCGCTGCTATAGAGGGAAATATTCAAGTCATGTATCTTTATTGGGGTGTTTACTATGAACTTTGGTATGGTTAGGGTTGCCATGCGACCGGAATTTTCTAAGTCCCGAATTTTAGCATTGAGCAAAAGTCCGGAATGCGGAGGGAATTCTATAACGTTCGGAAATTCCAATTAAATGGTAAAATAACAAACAGTTGATAATATCATGCTACCTAGACTCTTCCAAACTATCTTGGGGTCCGCTTCCAGTTTAAGCATGCGACTGCCTATCTGACCTCCACTTCCCAATTATTGGGTAATACGATTCCTGTTGGTGTGAATAGATGATAAACTTTCGGGCAGTGAACTCGTAACGACAGTCAACGATCTACAAATGACAACCGTGACCTGCTTTCCGAGGCGTGTAGGGAACTCGGTATGGAATAGCTGGTCACCCATCCACGGCCTGACCTCGACCAGCACTGCTTAATCTTGAAGATCGACCGGCTGTTACTCTTTAATAAATTCAGTAAAATTAAGTATACTTACTGCACAAAAAAAGAATAAAGTCAGGAATTTTGCTCGGAAAAAAAATCATAGCAATGGCATCCCTAGCGGTATGGTGGTCGAACGTGATTCGTGGCTTCTTCTTTTATCCCTGTGAAAAATTGAATCAAAACAAACCTATTTGAGCATACGTGTAACTTAACACGTTGTACATTGTACAATTACAATTGTACAATGTACAACTCTCTCTATCCATATAATTTAATATTATGCCTCTTATCAGTGTTTACTGTTTTTAAAGATCTAAAAACAAAATATACTTATTGTCTTTAAAAACAGAGTCGTAATGAGCAGTAAGAAAGATAAAGCATATCAATTTAATCATTCACAGAAAATAAAGACACGCTACTCGTGTGCTGTAGATACCTATATGTGAGTTCAACATAAAAATCAAGAAGCGTGCACCGGAAAAAATATGTCCCCTGTCCACCCCTGTCATTGATTGGGGAGTCCAACACCGAAAACAAAACGATGGCCAACACTATTTGGAAATAAGAAATGAAGGATTTTATATTTGAACCAAAGAGATTTAAAAGACTTGTAGATAGAGCGGACATTGGGAATATTTTCATACAAAAATTTTGATCCCGAACATTTTCGATTTTGACACACGAATGCTACCTGACAAGCGGGCGTGTGACACTAGACCAGGCCCGGACTGGGACCCAAAACCGGCCCGGACATTTTAGAAACGGTCGGCCCTCCACTCTCAAGAGAAAGGAAAACTATTAATGTAAATTTTTAAACAACCGAAGAAAACATTTAAAATAGAATGTTAGGCTGATATCCTAGGCTGTGACTTTGATAAAGAAGAGACTCAAAACTTAAAGAATAGCGACGCTGTCGAACAAGGGCGCCACCAGCTTTTGAGCCAGGACAGGAGGCACAGAAAGAGTAAGTTAACAAGATAAAGATGCAGCTGAAGTTCATCTAAGAATCTAAAATACTTGATTAAATAGAAGTAGAAGTTACCTACTAATTTTGAAGACTTATTTAAAAAGTCCAGGAACTAAAAAAAAATTTGAGCTCCCCACGCCAGTGAAGTTAGCATTTCTTTAGTCCTTTTATTCAGAAATAGATGTTGCTTAGTCAACTTAGAGAGTAAATTTTACAAACAAAAGAAGTAAGGCTCCAAGAGCGAGCGAAGCGAGCTCGGAAATTTTACCACCCTACCTTGGACAGGTTAGAAGTGTTTCGAACTTTTACTTAGTCGACTTGCAGAGAAGGCCAAGATTAAGTAGCCTGCAAGAGCGAGCGAAGCAAGCTCGAAAATTTTTGATACCTTGCCTTGGACTGGTTAGAATTGCTTCAACCTATTGGAGTTACTTGGTCGACTTATAATAGACAATGTAAAGATCCAAGAGAAAGTACGTTGCAAGAGCGAGCAAAGCGAGCTCGAAAATTTTTACATCTTGTCTCGAATAAAATAATAAATACATAAAATAAATATTGCTGGACATTACACACAGCGCCATCTAGGTGCCACACAAAGCAACGAGGCTTGTGTCGTGACCACCAGATAGTTGATAATATCACATACATACTTTTTGTTTGTAAATACATACTTATTATACATATAAACATCCATGACTCGGAAACAAATGTCCATGCTCATCACACAAACTGCTCCTACCGGGATTCGAACCCGGGACCCTAAGAACGTAAGGCAGCCTCACTACCGCTGCGCCATTCGGGTCGTCAAAAATAAATAGCCGCGCATGTGAGCCTTCAAAAATCCGCATTTGCGGATGTCAAAAAATCTGCATCCGCAACATCCCTGCTAAGTAGTAACAAGTATCGGATTACGATTTCTTTTGTCTTGTCTATCGCAAATCGCTCGTTAACACATATTTGAATGTCTTTGATTTAGCGCTATTTCTTAATGTCATATTCTGAGTATTATTTTTAATTACTTTTACAAATGACGGTTGACACAAATCATAAAACAACACCATGACATTTAAAAAAACTAAAATATCATTAACTAATGTATAATTTAAAATATTCGTACAAACTGGTATTAATTATGTTGATGAACACAGATTTTAAAACCGAAGTGTGATCTATCCACGGGAAAATATACAGGGAAATACTGTTTGTTCGGTCTGACAAACACCTGAACAGAATATGGTTACTTCGTCATACCAATATTCACAGTCAGTAGTATTCGACGGAAGGGATTTCTAGCAAAAGCTGATTAATTGGCTATCGCCAGGTTAATAACCCTAAAAAAATCAGATCAAGATTGGCTACAAGTGTTTTTTTTTTACATTTAATTAAATAATTAAAAGCATACGTTGACTGTACAGTATGTAAAATTTGATAAAATGATTAAAATGACGTTGCATCTTGGCAAAAATAATAACACTGGAATGTGCGACCCCTGCCCCCAGTTTTTTCCTAACAGTTCACTCAATTTTGACTCTTGCAAGGAACCTGTGGCTTCCATTTTGGCCAAGCTGAAGGTGGTTTTGGCCGAAGCCGAAGCCGAAGCTTGGTCGGACGGTCTTGTTACGGCATGGGCAGGAGGCGTCTCGGTGAGGAGGAATGAATATCCACCATGCAGGTCCAGTGCGAATGTCACATGTCTTCGCACCTACGTAAATAGGTAATTGTTTCATCAAGAAAAGTAGATTGTTCTTTTTTTTTTCAAAAATTCTTCACAATTCTAATCATTACACGGATTGAATAACGGACAATGGTCTATTTATAGATAGTACCGTCAGTGGCTTCCTGAGAATTATAATTTCAATACTGTTAAACATAGGATAATAATAAATACTGCTTATGTGATAACTGATAATGCATTAATTGAAAAGACTCACAATACTTTTAATATCAACAACATTCCAGAACACTTCGAGCATCGAGCACCGTCATCAGGTCAGGCTGGCAAACCAAAGCACAAATTAAAAAGATTTGCTTCTTTTTTTAAAATAAAGCCAAACATTCCTTGCAAACAATCATCGAAAACGTTTTTTTGCATCAATAAATTGGCACCTAAGTATAGCTTAGCTGGGCCTGGTGTATCTAATTGGTGCGCAGGAGTGGAGTCGTGGGAACCCGCCCGCGGCAGTCAGGGTGCTTCAATGAACCTGAGCACGGCCGTGAATAAAGCTAATGTTGCCATGCAATTTACTTTACTATCGGCTAATTTGAGAACACCATGTTCATTAAGAAAGAGTTTGAATTGAAGTAATTCATTGGATATTGAATGATTGTATAGGAGCTCGTGGCAAAATAATAACAGCCGCTCGGGTCGATCTTTAGGTTAAGCCGTGCTTGCCTAGGTTGGTCTGTGGATGGGTGACCGCCCATTACATACCGAATTTCCTCCGTGCCTCGGAAAGCATATTTAGCCGTTGGTCCCGGCTGTCATCTGTCAAATATATTACATATTTGACAGTCGTTACAGGAAGTCAGTTACCCAAAAAGTCTGACAACCAGTCTTACCAAAGGATATCGTATTACCCAGTACTAACTGGGTTGTGGAGGACAGATAGGCAGTCGCTCTATTGAAAATACTGGTATTCAGCTGCATCCGGTTAGACTGGAAGCCGACCCCAACATGTTGGGAAAAGGCTAGGCCTATGATGATTGAATGATTGTATAGAAACGGTATAATATAGGATTTTTAATAGTATGCGATGATCTATTTTCAGATGATAATAATGTTGACGGAAAGTTATCCTGTTTTGGCTTTATATAGATATATTTTTTACCTTTTACCATTATAGTATGAGGAAAACTATGCTTACAGTTAGTATTCGATGCGTTTTCCTCTCTTTCCATATATACCTCACGTAGTGATGTAACTGTATACCTCACGCACACACGTGCTTAGGGTTAGAATCTTACGATTGTACCCATTTGTAAATGGGTACAATCGACTTAACAATCGATTTTCCTCAAAATATCAATGTTGTTTTGACAATTGATATGAGAAAACTGAATGATAAAGGTGGTATGATAAGACGTGATGAAGAAGCAAACCAGTAATAAGTTTACATAAAAGTAACAGCTGTAATGGAAAACAATACTTCTGCAATTGTGATGGCAACAAGGAAACATTTGGAATAACAACTGTAATTTCTAATAATATAGGAAAACATTATAGCTACCCACATTTTACTTGAGCACTAGTTTAGATCTCTACTTCCAGCTGATGATATGACTTAGATTACAGTAGTAGTTACGGTAAATATCTTGCTCAAATATGAATAAGATGAAAGCGGGATTTCCTAGGAAAGTAATCGCGATACAATCAGTAGTCGTTTGTAACTTTCCTATCAGTTTATCGATGTCACGTATCTAATGATTGGAAGGCTAATAAATAGAACAAGGTAAGTTATCTTATCAAGTAGCTACTTAGCTTGTAGATGCATATCAAGTCAATGATGTCATGATTGATATCTATTTATCTACATTAAGAAATGTCTTACGAGTTTCCAATTTCTTTTGGCGTAGGGAGGGTTTCGTAGAATAGTGTCGTTGTTTTGGTAGTTGCACAGTTAGGATCAGCCGATAATCCCTTAGTTACATTTCAGGTAGTTGTCGAGAAAGCGCAGATTGTAAAGATAGGGAATTCGGTATTGTTGTTGTAGTTGTAGAATGTAATGCAGAAAAAGGACAAAGATTACGGAAGAGATTACCTTCGAAATTAACATCGAAATATAATTTTAAGATATTTTTATCTGACGTCCAGTCAACCCTGACTATGTTCATGTTCAAAACATCTGTACCGGCCCAAATTACAACATAGAGTCTGTCATCATAAATCACCATGTTGTAAACATGTAACCTTGGTATTGACAAGGTTTGGGCTAATGTGGAGCCAATCACACACTTGTCTTGTCACCAACGCGACGCCGCGCGTGCGCACCGCACATGTAAGGCGCGGGTAACCAGCTGACTAGAGAAAGCAGCCTCGCTTGCCACACCTATAGCTGCAAGTTTTCCGCCTGTTTTATAGATACTAAGTTTTTGTGCATTGTGAAACGGCCATTCTTTTGCATTTTTTGGTCTTATGAGTCGAAATGCAATATCAGAAACTGATCAGTTATTACCTACTTTATATCCAAACAGGTATGCAAAAAAGCATCGCAAAACAATGAAGTAGAAAGAGTGGCTTTACCTCATTATTATTCAGTAATAGATTATAATGGCTGTTCATTGGTTTTATAGACTAGTAAACACCCAGTCTCCTGTTCGCATATAGAACGAGCGTGGAATTTTAAACGCGGTGTCGTCATCAGCCCTGAGGTCATTCCCGGGCGTATCCCTTCACTTACTATGTGCAAGAGCAACGTGTCCAACAACTGCATTCGAAATTACCCGGAGACCAGCGGTGACTCATAGTCACAGTCCAATTAAAAGATTGTAGAAAGACGTGTTTCTGAACATATGATCAACATTCTTGTTTGCGATGTCATGTCTTTTCCTTATCTGAAAATGGTGTTAATTTATGCGTGGTAAAATATAATATAATAATACCAGCCTATTACTGTCCCACTGCTGGGCAAAGGCCTCTTCTCAACAGAGAAGGCACGAGCATTGATCACCACGCTTGCTGAAGGCGGGTTGGCGATTTCAGACTTTTTATAAGTCCAGGTTTCCTCACGATGTTTGCCTTCACCGATGTTTGTGAAAAAATAGGAAAAAAAAACATCAATGTTTAGAAAATTTTAAATTACATTTTGATGGTAGAATAAAAATAATTCGTCACTTTCAGTTACATCCAGGCCGTCATTGACAGAAACTTTATTTGCAACGTCACGTCTTTGGTGCGCCCAAAATTGTAAGCTCCAAAGTTCAAGCTAAAGCTGGCTTCGGCTGACTCAATCCGTCTTCAAGGAATTGTTCATCGATAGATTGGATGATCACACAGTGACTCAGATACTCAACATATTTGTTATCAAATATCGAAATCTAAGTTTATGCGTAATAAAATAGAATTCAGTAAGCCCTACGCATGTGTCACAATTAAATATAAAGCTTTGTCGGATGTGATTGAAGTGAACAATGGGTGACTATGGACCACAAGACATGGTTCGATGGGAGCCATGTCCTCTGAATACCCATCAGGCCATCACACGGTGTGTAGTAGACAATATAATGTGAAATGAATTGATTCACTCTCATTCGTTGACCGCAAACATTTATCGTTCAGTGGTTGAAGCCAGTTTTGTTATCAACGTGGTCCTTTTGGATTTTTTCCTTTTAGAGTTAACTACGATCAAATTTTTCACTTTTATTTCGAAGTTGTTAGTAAACTGGGGTCTGGTAAATATTATGTAGGAAATGCTTTAATATTGAGTCATCTATCTATTTGACTGGATGTCTGTTGGAAGTGACCACAGCCATCGCACAATAAATTTACCTCTAGAAATGAGGTGAGTTGTAGAGACACATTACTATTATTTTATTACTACCAAGAAGAATTGGCAGTAAATTCACAGACAGCGCGCATGATGAATGGAATACTGATAAAATAAATCAGCAGTTTGAGTCTATCCAGAGCAGTGCATAAGATTAAACTTGCGGAGAAGAAGTCGCCTAAAACACCGAAATACATAACAAATTAAAGGTCTCTAACAAAACCTCACAATCTGTTCTGTTACGCTTAAATCTATATTTATAAACGTATAAGTTTCTTTGTCGGTATAACTGGATGCTTGGGATTAACATTTTGCTTCCCAACAATATTTTTACACTTCAAAGTATTGTTTATAAATAATGAGAATTTTATGCGACCTACCACCGACCTCACATTAGTTTGAAAATGAAGTGATATTGGTCATAACGTTTATAAAACCCAAGCTTTTGAATATAAATGGAGTTATTTAGTTTATTTGTTTAGACAAAGTTTGATTATATTATAAAATGTGATGTAAATATATCTTGAAGCTGGCGCCGGTAATGGGCACACCTATTTTCCCAGGAGTGTGTTTGGAGGCCACTTGGAAATCATAATATCAAGTAGGGCTATATTATACTAAAGATATCTAGTTACCCGATAACATTTCGAGTTGATCCGAATACGATTGCTAACTAAACGATGCACAGGGAAAGTGAGTTTTTGGCAGGCATTGAAGGAAACTACAATTTGGATATGAGCCAAAACTGCATTAAAATGGCCAACTAAACAACAAGATTTCGAGTCCGCATTAGGGAATTGTATCCCTTTTATCTTATACTAGCGCCCCGTCCCGGCTTCGCACGGGCCTATGTGTTGCCTATGTTACTCAGGGTGAATGTAGCTTTCTAATGGTGAAAGAATTTTTGAAATCGGCGCAGTAGATTTTGAGTTTATTCATTACAAACATACACACAAAAATACAAATCTTTCCTCCTTATAATATTAGTGTAGATTCAGAATAACTTCTTCGTTATTCGAGAAGTATTTAACTCCGGTTCCCAAAGAATCGACGTAAAAAGTACATCATGTTTTATCGCTTCTACGAAAAACGCTTTCTCTACCGTCAGCGGTATTGCTCAAAGAATCTTGGTTAATGTCATTACAGCTTGGTATTGGTACAGTGGGTTTTGTCACACCGTTTTAATTCTTAACTTCTCTTCCACGGATTTTAAGCAATCTTCGGAGGTTTACGAAATAGCTGTAGGTTGAGCTCTTTAGTAACTATATTTACTTACTTATCAAAGCTAAGAGTTGTAAGTCGTTTATTGCCTTCTGCCCTATTTAGATATCCTTGTATGTGGTTATGCATTTTATAATTTATGTATTTACGCTTGTTTAATGTGAACGTATTTCTTTTGTTTGCGCTATATTACTTGCTTTTATGCATTTGGTCTTAGGTCCCTTATTGAGTAAACGCTCAAGATGTGCCAAAGGACCACTTCAAAGTAATTATTGTAACTTTTAAGCTGTAAGTAACACGTTGTCTACTTTCTAGCACCATAGTGTTGACAACGCCTTTCTTCAATTTAATACTTAAGAAAAAGCTTTTCCGAGACAGAAATCGTGGTGTAGTTGGCATCCAATACCTATGGCAACTGTTACCTTATTTGTTTATAAAAAGTCATTAATACTATCAGTTATTCGGCACGCCTCGCTTTATGCACATATTTTCTCACGGGACCAGCTTTTGCTGATGCTTCTCGGAAGTCAAATACATAAAGGCATTCTTTGATCTAATGCGCCGACGTTACCTTCATCGTTAATACCACAATTTGTCAATATTTAGTCGGGGTTAATGTTACATTTTCTTACCGATAAGCAGAACCACGTGTAGACTTATAGCATTGTATTTGTTGGGTCACAATCTGAGAACGTCCAAAACACATCAAAACCATCGGAACTCAAAGATATTTGAACACTCAAATATCTTTGAGTTCCGATAATTAAATTATTTCACATACTACATTATGTATGTTTAAGTAGGTAATATTGTGTACAATCACAAGATTTTTTGTTAACCTCGAATTCCTTTAACGTATGACGTCAATTTGCCATTCTGTCGATTAGTGTCGATGACGTGTGTCGATAGGCAACCATACAAATAAAGATATCCTCAAGTGGAGTCAAAGGCAATGGCATGCGTGTGTGTGGCCGCATATGATGTATGTGGGTCACAGACAATAGAGTTGCGTGTTTATGTTTATAAATATCTAGCACACATTCTTCCTAATGTCTCTTAGCAACTGAACTGAACAAGATATTGGGGATTCACTAGACACTAATTCTATTCCGACCTAATTTGATGCTTGCATTCCATTGCACTGCTTTATGATCTGCCGTTATAAGATTCGTCGCAAATCGCAACATAGGAAATACAAGGTAGCCTTAGAATGCAACAGATCTCTCTAGCTGCAATAACCTTGTTGCCTTATGCGCTAACTATTAGCTTTCTTATCAAGAAAACGCGTTTATGTGGTACTTACTGAACACTTAGAACAATTGAGTGTAACCTTACACGAACAGTTAGGTAGCCCATTTACAAATGTACTCTTGTAGATTTATTTCTATCGTAAAAGCAAAAATATAGGCTGCTTATCTAACTAACGTTAACATAAAATGAGGGTTTTACGTTGTCAGACACCGTTCTTGGAAACCGTTACTTTGTCTCCTTCCGTGCATGCGACATTGTTACTTTCTGCTTTTGTTCACGCGACACTTAGTAACCGTACCACTTGTGTTACTTACAATAGTTCTCAAGCCCCTGACAGGTTTTTGTTTGCACAATACTATTGCAATTTATTGCACTCCTACTTTCTCTACGGATATTCGAAAATTTGATTGGCATCTATACGTTATTAACATCTATGCTAATATGCTTATATTTTTACGATTTCACTTTTAATCTAGCATTATATCTGCAAAAAACATTATGTCTATTAAGTAACATTTTGCTGTTTTATTCTGCTCTATGACTCAAGATAATGCTATTCGATACACTTCGTGCTTTAGCTAGGCTTTACGCAGTGATTATTTCTTATTGTGTTCATAAATATGCAGAACATACGATACTCAGAGATTTTAACAGCTACACAGTTGGGTATTAAGAATGTGGATAGACGATTAAGGCTTTTGACACAAGTGAAACATTTTAAAATGTTAAATACTGCGATTCGATAACTTTTTCACCTTATAGGTATAGATAGTCATTTCCTCCGATGATAATAGTAAATGTTCGCTAATTTCCCAAGAGCGAGAGTGTTTGAGTCAACGAACTGCGTGCGTTATTAGTGGTTTACCGCAGGGCGCTGTACTAGGACCTCCAACATACGTAATTTTTTGTTTATTTTTCTTTGTGTTGGGATTCCAATATATTATAGCTTAGTGATATATTTTCAAATATTCATCTCTGAAACTTTTGGATTTGAGAAACTTATCATGAAATGATAAAATTGCCACGAACAATGGTCCACTTTAAGGACTAAGTGCGGAAACCAAACCCTTAACATAGATGATAAAATTGCATGAATGTTCAAATGTGATTTAAAAATACTACTCCTGACAATAAGCTTCCAAGAAATTACCAATATGATTTGCTTCAACGTATATTATATCAAACGGTATCTACCTGTCTCATTATGACAGCCTCCTTCACGATTTATTTTACTCAAGACGACTCAAGACAGCATTAGCATGACAATCATGTTGAGCGAATTACCGTACTCATTGTCCAATTTTAACGGTAATGCAAGTCACATACTTTGAATTCTTATAATTATTTACGGCTTTCCGAAGATGTTCTCTGATATAAACTATTTGTGATATTCGTTCACTTTCTTTGCGAGTAGTTGTGAAAGGAAAACATCATGGCGTATTCACTCAATCATGCTCAATCATCACTTCGATCGAGAAGTAAGAATATGCTGTGTGAATTTGGTTGGTATCTAAACACTTTAGTTTCATCTGAAGAAACAAATGAATACACTTAACTACAATCTAGATAGGTACTTTTGTGGTAAACAAGATTTAAGTAATATCAAAGCAACATTTAATTAACATCAATAATAATAAAATATATTGATATATCTATTAATTTCTTTAAAAGTATGAATAACATTAATTCATTATCGTTATTTATTTATCATTATATTTATATTTATTAAGTAATAGTATTGAATACTTCAAGTTCTTAAAAGCATGATGGTATTGGTACGGGAACAGTATTATTAAGATCAAGACCAACAGCATTTTTCTGGACCAAACCTGTCTGTTATGTTATGTTATGAGAGGCCAGCCACAAAATGTGGCCGTTAGCTCTCGAAATATGCGCTGACGACCGGATACTGTTATTTTGATTTATTTTTCTATCGCCAAACTGGCGTTTTACTAGCTGGCGTGTGCTCTTTGAATATCAATGTCATGTTCTGTATTGGGTTTCTTTGGCTTGGAGGTCTTTATTTACTAACAATTTCAAGGATGTTACAAAAAGCAAAGTGAAAAATAGGAATGAATCCCAAGAAGTAGATACTAATTCTAAAACATGGATCTAAAGAAGAAAAGTCAAATGAAGATACGCTAAACGTACATACAACTACTGAAAGACTTATCTGTCGATTCAGTTATTAGAGTAATGAGAAAATTACTGCACCCGACCGCACCGACAAGTGCCCAGCACCTAAGATTTTAATGGAAACATGAGTAAGGGCTCCAAAAAGTCTTTAGTTTGACATGATTAAAATTCATAACAGCATTTAAAATTTTCGCACGTTCGAAGCCACAATGTCTCTGTTCTTTTACATTTAATATGATTTTAATTTACACCTAAATTAATTTTGATGCGTTTTCCTTGGGGCGATAATAGCTCATATGATTCATCTAATGAGGATTTGATGTGTTACCATTTCTTATGATCATTTTTTGTTAAGTTATAATAAGGATAAACTACTGCATATTATTATATGAATATTACATGTGTTAAATTGCTGCATATTATGTGATATTTAAATTTTGAGTATGAATGGTTGGAAGAGTTAGAGAAGATCAAAGAAACGAAGGTTGGACAGTGAGAAAGATTAAATTGCGAGAAACGGGGTCACTGCTGAGATGACGACTAATAATATAGACTAGTGTTGGAGAAGAAATCATGCTGCGCAGACCCTAAACAAATTGGGATAGAAGCAGTATCATTACTGATTCACAATGCAATTTTGCTCTTTGGTGGAAAATATTGTAAAGGTACTTGAGTCTCATAACTGCAAAGAGATAAAACCGACTTCAAAAATACAAAAAATAACTTTAGCTTCAGAAGTCGGTGACAAAAAATATTATTATAAAAGCAAAAAATCCGACTGCTTATAAATAAGTTATTTTCAACTTTTTGTTTTCGAAGTCGGTTGTATTGTTTGCAAAATAGTTTTATTAGTTGTAATATCCTATACAAATATTTATTATGAATTTATTTTATTTAGTTAACAATACATTTCCTTATCTATACTAATATTATAAAGGTGAAGAGTTTGTTAACATACCTAACTGTCAAAATGTGAGTGTGCTGCACATCTGCGTACCCCCTCAGAGCATACGTATAGGCGTGGTTTTCTGTTATTGTGTTGTGTAAACAAACATTCAAGCGATTGCCACAATCACGACAGATTTGCTGTCTATTATTGAAGAATTCAGTTCCATATCTCTGAAGTCCATGATCAGATCATTACAATATTTCTGTGGGACCAAGTTGGACTCTTTCAAACAAAAAAAGAATTTTCGAAATCGGTTTAGGCGTCTTCGAGTAATGATGAACATACATAAAAACAAAAGATTCCTACGAATTCAGAACCTCTCCTCCTTTTTTGAAGTCGGTTAAAAATTGAGTTATTACTACAAGAGTTTCATTAATACACATGGACGGGCGCGGTGATGTTATGCCAAATATTTCCGGACGAGACGATGACGGACACACACGAGAACCGTCACCTAAACACATAATATCAATAAGATGCTTACTGTCGAACTGTTTGTACTCGTAGCAAACAACAATGCTTTGTTTGTGAAACTGATTTGTAAGATACGTTTATGGACCCTTCTATGCCTTTTTTTTTTCGAATGGGAATTCATCATAATATGACCCCTCCCACTCTGGGCGGAGTGTCAGACTTGTACTGGCTAAAACCCATTTCCTTCTTTTGCCCTTTGTTTGTGTTCCACGGCCGCGGTATATCTTTCGAACAGTCCCGCAGGCTGCGCAGCCCTGGCAGGCATCGGTCCTTTCGGACCCCTTCCCGTTTGCTGACATCTCTTTGACTCTTTGGTTCGCTGACACGGCCTGTCGTCGGACGGACAGCGAGTTAGCCCATTACTCACCCACCGTCCACAGGCCCGACCGTTCTATGCCTTACAAAGAGTTTGAAGACCTTGTACGATGTAATATTTGTATCTTCAATGAACAACGGCTTTATATCACTCGTATCTAAATTATTAAAAAGTAACACGATAAAACTCAGGGTTCCCCAAGGATCAATTATTGGCCCCATCTTGGTTAAAAGTGGATGTTCAGAGGCGCTAATTTGCTGATAAATAATAATTTGCTAATGAGCTCTAAGCCTAGGCTTGATAAAATTAAAAGGTACTGGTCCCTTCACACATTTAACTATGAGACAATGTTGGATAGGGGAATAAAATCTTATGCCACCAATCAATTATGTTTCAGAGAAGGATGTTTAAAAGTTATTACTTTCTTACAAACTGAAGCTTTGATTAATTTAAAATTTTACCCGACTGTGCGGAACCAAATACAGGCTTTTAAAAAAATAAACACTGTTTACCTGCTCCTGTTTATCAGTTCCTGAGGCACAGTTACCTGTACTTATAGAAAAGAAGTAACAATATTATTTGCGGGTTCTCCATCGTTTTCGTTCATATTTTATTAGATGTTCATCCATTCATTTAAAACTGTTGATACTCGTATCGTACACAGCTAATGCGATATGAATAGGTATCGGAAGCATTTTCATAATTGTTCTGTAATCCATGTGTCTGTGATTTATCAAAGCTCGAAGCATTCATTGATATGATTGAAAGCATTTTTATTTTATTTTTATATGTAATATGACTTGGCAACGGTTATTGTTGGCATTTTTATAGCGCTATTAATTGGAACTTCCTTTATTATTTTATTTGATAGAAAACATGTGTTTATGCTTATGCGTGATAGACTGTAGTCATGTGCGATTTATTTATGGTTTCCTTCGTTATTATTTGTAATTTCGAGGTTACTACTATACCTTCGTTGTGTCCTTCTAGGAACAGGTATTTTTTTAGAAAGATTGCCAAGTTTGCTCATCTTTGATTTGTTGACAACCTCCTGAATATAGAACGTCAACTTCGTTTTGTTTTCTAACTCTCTCTAGTTCCAAAAGGAAATGCATGACAAATCTCCAGCAGCCATAGTAAACAATCATTCATTTCAGCTACAGTAAGCAACGCATTGCATAATACATGGCGTCATAATGCACAATACATTTACATAAATGAATATGTACATACAAATCATGTAGTAGTAGGAAGACATTTTTTACCCACTTGATAATAAAGAAGCAATTTCAGATTAGCATTTAATTGTTAATAGCTGTTGTAAAAACGTCTCAATACCTACATAGCATGGTCTAATAGTCGAGGAAAACAATTTCAGCGTCATTTACTCTTTATTTAATTAAAGCATGTTATACCTATGCAACGAGTATAGTCGTGAGAAAAACTTTCGTATTGCAACATTTGCAACCATTAAGTACGCGCGTTTTCTTCTCAATTCAGAGCATTAATGGAAGCTTAAAGTTCGTTAGCGATTGTTAATAGGGCCATGTGTATACGCCAATGCGACTCCACGGAAAATAACTGACGGATAAGGCTTTTAGTGATAAACATTGATGATTGGATTGGTTGATTTTATTAAACATAACCGGTTTTCCTATTAATTTAATCAAATATAAATATAGAATTTTGCCAATGACATTTTCACCAGCATTATCAGCGTCTGCTTGGGAGTTATAATAGCTTTGGCTGTGTTAGTTTTAAAGTGCTGTAATAAAATCTGAACAAATGCCTTAGTTATGTATGATGTTACCAACTAAACACCAAAGCGCTAACGTGAGGGCGCGATGAGAATAAATCTCGTTGTTAGCATGATTTGTTCGTCCCACACCTGTGCGCGCGCCGCTCCCGCTTCACTCATTTATTATTCAAGCGCATCTGTTTTCATTGGCGATTTATCGCTTTATTTAATAGTTCGATATAGATGTACAGATAAATACTTCCAATTAGGAATTTATTGACGCGTTTTAACAAACTTCAGAACTTGATATGCAAAAAACTGGTTCGGTTTTGGAAAACACAAATGGTTTCCTACGTAATTTTCCTGCTCGGCAGGTTACTCTTTTGTCTGCGTATACGCATGTCCTTTTAGAGATATCCAGACTGACTGGTTTATCAACGCTCAGTTTAAACACCTGGGTCTTGATTGTGAAATCCCGGAATATGTTTATTTTTGGTTCCATGCTTAAATACTCAGTATTTGTAGATGATACAGTTTTATATGCTCTTTGTGTAGGTAATGGTGTTTTTACTTTTTTTCTTATTACTCCATTCGTCTTTTTAATTCTTTTTGTGGCAATGAAAGGATATTCAAACCCTCGTCTTTAAGATGTTGATTACTTGTTTATGAAAAAGGCTAATGACCTATTTTTTTTTATTGACCACAGCTATCCGAGGAAGTGCAAAGGAAGCAGAGCGAGTACCAAAAGTGCCTCGAGTCCTACAAGCAGATGAGAGCCAAGTTCGAGGAGAACTACCTCAAATGTAAGACTTTTTTAAATTAAATTGTTATAGCAGAATGAGGAGTTTACGTAGTTTGGTTATAAACAAAGTTTGCTGCTTCTAATGTGGCAGTAAATTCTTTGTGGGTGGTCTTAAAGTGGATCTTAATTTAGACCAACTGTATAAATTATTTTTACTAATTTAGCGTGCTAAATCATGTTTACAAAGATGATCATGACATGATGATGATTTGATTCGAGAAAAATGTTGCTATGGACTGGTATTACTTATTATTAAATTTTGCTGATTATTTACATCCACAGCATTTTCATTATTAATAATTCAATAAATCAAAAAATAATTGTAACGACGGGGAGAACACTTATCTTTCGGCTTCATTAAGGGTCTGTTTACACCCTTATAAAGGGTGTGAAAAAAGAAAGAAAGTGCTTATGTACTTACAATTACAACGGCGAGCGGCGCGGCGCGGCGCGGCGGCAATTCTTTTCTATTAGTCGTGTTATTTGTTTGGCGATATTAGATTATTTGTCTTCAAAGTTTTATCTTATATCTTGTAATTTATTATTTCAATCTATTTTGCGATATATCTAAAAACATCTTCTTACTCTTCTTCCAGGTCCCACGAGTAGAGGCGGTCGCAAGCTGGACGAGACCAGAGACAAATACGGCAAAGCTTGCAGGCGGCTCCACAGGGCACACAACGAGTATGTTCTGCTCCTGGCGGAGGCCACGGAGTGCGAGAGGGCGTTGAGGACAGCTGCGCTACCGACCCTCATGGACCAGCAGCGGCGGCAGGGGGAGGCTACTGCTATGTCTTGGTGAGTCTTCACTCAATGAATGGACCCTTCGGTTCATCTACAGTTTAGGCTAGACCCATTAGGGCCTAGCCGACGATAAAACTACGAAGACACTAGACAAACCTTTTAGGGGAGGGCCCGTCATCAGCATACATAAGAGTTAGGTTGACGTTTGCAGACATCGTGGTGAGGACGGTAGATACAGTTCTGATGCCGGACGCTGCGATGCTGTACACAAGCATCATTATACTCTTGGAGCTTCAGAGCTTCAGCTGCCAGAGTTTAGACTTGAAACACTTAAAATACCAAATCGCAGTACAAGCTACCGAAATTTCCAAGGAAAACTTGTTACAGTTATAGATATAGAGAGCCACTGGAATTAGGTCTTTAATCCTTTGTGTAAAAACACAAATGAAAATAAACTGATTGTTCTATTAATACCAAATTATCTTGTATCTGTGTATTTAACTTTGATACGGAACTGCTAATGTTATTTTAATTACTGTTATTCATCGATAATGTAGTGTAATGCGCTTCGATTAATTAAGATAAGTAACTAGTAACTAATATGTATGATGCAACGCTAGGTGATTTGATAACTTTATTTTTATAATTGATCATTATCAAACAGATTTTAGGCGTAACTTATTTGCACGCGTGTAGAATAGACAATATAATTTATATGACAGAATTGATGACTGAAATAGTATGAACTAAAACATAGTACCTACATAATTTATAGGTAGGTACTATTTAAAAAAATAAAAGTATCTAAATACATAAAGGGCGTAACAAGACCCTTAACGAAGCCGAAAGGCATTTGTTCTCCCCGTCATTGCGATCCTTTTTTTTTTAAATACATGTTTTTAATGTAAGATCACTTTTTTTACCGCCACGACCCCCGTACTATTCAATACATCCATTAGCATAATGTTTCAAGTGCGTTACACTGAGTCCTACCGCAAAATGTGATTTTTCACCCCAGAAAAAAAGTCGTTTCCCAGCAATAATTTTTGCATAAAGTTACTAGTTTGAGGTACATAATGCTTGGTTGACGGCTTCGTGAAGGGTCGTGCTACACCCTGTGTATGGCTATTCCAATAATGTGATAAATTCTTCTAAAAAAACACTTAAATTAGCCATGTTTGCAAAATACAAATACAAAATTGTTTATTGTCACAATTAGCATAATCAGTATGTTTAAACGTGTTTAGAGCCTCCTTTTAAGCAGTGTAATAGTGCCTGTATTAGGAGACTCCGCGCTTCCATATCATTGCCTTCTACTTGTACTAACTATGAGCTACTAAAACTAGTGTACTGGGACTGGGACATTAGGGGTACACTTATGGGTAGGTATGATGTTTACTAACAATACTGTCTGTTCAACAGGAAAGGCGTGCTTCTAGAGGTGGTGCAGAGGTCAGACTTCAGCACAGACAAATTCAGGGAGATCCAGACCAAAATAGAGACCACCATACAGAACCTGAGGCCACAGGACGAATACAAGGAGTTTATAGAAAAGTACAAGTAAGTTTTGGTGATGTCTAACTTTATTTTATCTAACACACCTTTTTTTTTTTCGGATGGTTAATCATCAAATGACTTCTCCCGCTCTGGGCTGAGCAGGAGGGAGTGTCAGACTTTACTGACTTAAACCCATCCATATTCCTTCATCGCCCTTTGTGTTCCGGGGCCACGGTATCTCTTTCGAACAGTCCCGCTGCCCCGGCAGGCTATCTACCACCCGTACAATGGGCCCGCGTAGTGCATAGCACAGATGATGGTTCCCCACTATATTACACAAATTTCTGGAACCATGATAGGAAAGCAACAACAATAACATCTGCCCTATCGTATTTTGGGGGTTTAATGGTACACTGCAGTGAAGGTACAAAATTATTAATATTTACTCAGATGCATCTGCTGAGGCTAGAATATGGAATAAGCACCGTCATAGGAAATTATAGGCTAACAATGTATTAACGGAACTTAATTTATTATGGAATCTACAACCCGTGAAATTGTGGAAAGCCAAAAACTCATCGAAGTCGTAACTATTAATCAATAAAAAAAACGCCATGTGCGAGTCGTACTCACACGCAAACACCCGTTCCGTAACACCAAACAATATAATAAAAATATTTTGAAGGCTCATTCATATGTTGTATGTTTTACATTTAACAGCAAAACTAAATTTGTTTTTCAAAGGTTGTTAATGAAAAACAAAGTTACTGCTGCAGTTAGATGAAAAAGTCCCTTAACTCAAAAACTAAACATCAAATCTTATTCGAACAAAATTTTGTTTGAAAGTTTTATTTACGTTCTACAATCCTACAGTTTTTCAGAATTTTCCTCCTCTTACTTTAGAAATTAGAGGGACACACACACATACATATCAGCACTTTGGAAGTGTCTATCTTTCAAACCATTGACTTTGACAAAATATATTTAGGAACCTCAATGTAATTTTTAAAGACCTATCTATAGACAACCCACTATCTATCTATAGAGACACACGAAATTTTCAAATGTCTAGCTGTCCCGGTTCGTGAGATACAGCCTGGTGATAGACAGCCAGACAGACAGACAGGCGGACAGTGGAGTCTTAGTAATAGGATCCCGTTTTTACCCCTTGCGTATGGAACACTAAAAAGATAAGTTTTACATAATTTCGCGAACGAGTTATTAACATTTCGCAATTACATATTCATAATAGGTTTCTTAAATAACGAATCATTCTCTGATTTCAATCATCAGCCAACTGTAAATGTGCAACATCATGAGTTATTATCGTAACAGCCTTTTGCCAAGAATGCAATAGAAAGTAAAATGATACCGAAAACTTTCGACTTGGCAATGTATAGTAGGTAGGTATAAAAGGTGTAAGCGGATCCTTCACGAAGCCGTCAATCAAGCATTCTACTCCAAGTAACTCGACGCAAAAATTATTGCTACGAAACGACTTTTTTGTTTGGGGTGAAAAATTACGGTTTGCGGTATACTCAACCCTTCACGAAGCCGTCAATCAAGCATTCTACTCCAAGTAACTCGACGCAAAAATTATTGCTGCGAAACGACTTTTTGTTTGGGGTGAAAAATTACGTTTTGCGGTAGGGACTCAACCCTTCACGAAGTCGTCAATCAAGCATTCTACTCCAAGTAACTCGACGCAAAAATTATTGCTGCGAAACGACTTTTTTGTTTGGGGTGAAAAATTACGTTTTGCGGTATCCCTCAACGCACTGGGGGCCTAAAATGGCTGCTTTATCAAAATCACAATATGAATCACGTTAAAAATTTAAAACTCTTAAAATGGACTTTGTGGTCATAACCTTATAGAACATTTTAAGAATTTTAAATTTTTACGTGATTCATCCATCATCAGCTCAAAACTGATGATGCGACTGATGCTCGCATTGAATAGTACGGGGGTCGTGTACAACATTAAAAACTTGTATTTGAAAAAAAAAAGCTTGTGAAAAAGATGGAACTTTGACCCCCAATAGGTATGGTCTAGAATTCTAGAATTAAAAAGAAATATCGCAATGACTGGGAGAACAAGTGCCTTTTTGCTTAATTAGTACCTGTATCTTAGTAGGTACAATCTTACATTACAATCAAGTGTCTCTATTTTCGTACACGCTAATCTCCGGAAACCATTGTATGGTTGGTTCCAGCCTGAATGATCGATTGAAGACGAAGTCGCGGGCGACGAGCTAGTAATAAAAAAGTGTAGACCGTAGGTACCTAAAAGAAATCATAATTATGACTAGTTACTTTGATTCTAGAAACGCAAAATGATCCGAGTAATACAAAATAAACAGTGCAAGTAGTGAGCAAGGTAGATATTATCCCCTATATGAAAGCCTTGACAGATCGACAGATCGGGCAGGTCGCTACTAACATCTGAATTGAACTATCATTACTTGCAACTGTTGAATATATTTTAGTTATAATTTATTTATAAGTACTAATTTAACCATTGTATGAAAAATAATACTACTGCGCTTAAATGTACTTTTTGAAACGACAATTTCATGTAGGTATCTATGTATCTTCATTAGATTAACAAACCCAACACACTTTCAAGTTTCAATAAAATTAGATTTGGTCCAGAACACAAAGAGAAAGGAAATTGGCCCGCAGTTTAAATTCCAATTAATATTAAATGATCTTCAAATAATTTTAATGACTAATAAATAACTCAATTTCGGTCCGTTTTTAAAAGTGCTCGTTGTATCATTGTGACACTGAACGATGAGTAGTAAAACCTCGAAGCTATGAATCAGTGGCATTCAGGAACTGACTGTTACTTTCAAAGGCTATGTTTGAGGCCATTGAAGTAAATTACGTTTGTTTTATTGTGTTTCTTGATTGAGCGTCTTTCTCACTAGCGATTTTGTTTAACATAAAATCACGCCTGTAATGAAGGGTTAGACAGAGGTGTACCTATTGCTGTCAACCGGACACAAATCCAGACGCCGTGGTTCCTGATGGAAAAATCCCGGTAACACTTTATCCAACTCGGGTATCGAGCCCCAGGACCTCATGCTCAGCCACGTTTGCGACCACTAGACCAACGAGGCAGTTTCGGCAAGGCGATTTTGTTTGTTGACCCGTTGGTTTCGTGGTCGTCGTAATCGCCATTGCTGAGCATGAAATGCTGGTTTCGATTCTCGGCTCAGATAAAGAGTTATTAGGTTTTTCTTCCAAGACTTCTCAATAGCAACCCAGAGTCTGAATATATCGTGGCAAAAGGCTCGCCCCTTGCGATATGAGAATAAAACATAAATGGCGAAATGTAGGTGTTCTGTATAAACACTTCTGTCTTATTCTTCGGCGATGACAGGTGTCATGTTATGTTTTATTTATGTAATGTTTCTGCTATATTTATGTATAGGGTGACTGGTATTTAGTGACCGATACTTAAACACGTGATTGTACTCATGATAACAAACAACTTTCCCAAAGAAAGATATTTTTTAAACGGCTAACAGCTGATAGAAAGACGCGCACGCGCGAATTTCATACGGCTGTTGTGTTATTGTGATAGTAAATAAGTATTAAAAAAAATGTTTCTTTGGGAAACTTGTTTGTTATTACAATCGGTCACTAATTACCAGTCACTCTATATATTTCGTCGTCATCTTACTAGTAGCTCTCGCGACCATTACACCAACGAGGCAGTAGGTACTGACTGCTAGGTACTACGGTAGTTAAACAATTCAATTGTAAATCACTGACTGGTGTAGGTACACTTTGAATGAAAATAATAAACGATGATATTTAATTAGTAAACTACAAATAATGCGGTCATTGGTATACCTAATGTATAAATCACACGTGACATCATTTTGGCGATTGCGTCGCATCTTGTAGGTATGTAGGTACCTATTTACTCATTAAGTACCTATAATATTTTGATCAAGTATAATGTTAAAATTATCTATTCGTTTTAAACAGACTTAATTAATCTCTTATTACTTAACGTCAGTCACGGTGGTTAAGGAAAACCGTATTTTAATACACCTAAAAACGGTGCTCCCAATGAATTTTACAAAATGGTTGACACTGAGTCATAAACCGCATAGCTAGATATGCTATCTATATTTTAAAACGATCGAGAGATTTATACCTGTTTTGTAATCCTCTTTAATGTCTTTAGTAGGAATTTAGGGCTCCCAACCAAAACCACAACGATAAAATGGTACAAACAAGATTGACAAACTTTATGGCTTCTGTAGTGTGAAACCAGATTTGAGATTACAGAGCGTAGGTTTGGATTAGCTAAATAAACAAGTTAATTATAAAACGTGTTCATGATTGGACTGTACAGGCAATTCTGAGTTTAGATGTTCAGCTATAAGCTAACCTGTGCACATACGAATTTCTAAAATCAGACCTTTTTATTTTCTTTTTTCTCTTCTTTTTGCGAAATGAGATGAGGGCTAATAGAAATGAAGAAGACATGTTGAATACTGATAGTTGTAGTAATCATTTTTAAATAAACGACAACAACATTTTCAACGGTGCCTGTCCTGATTGATAGGGAATGAATGAATGCAGTAAGATGATGATTATTATAACCACATTTTGTCTTAATCATGCTTCTGCACATAACTATCCCAATTTAGTAGGCAAAAGTTAACTGATAGTTGATTTACGCTTATTCAATCCATCAGTTCATACATTAACCCCAGTACAATTTGTTCTAGATCGCCACCCTCAACGCCCGTAACGTTTAACTTCGACGAGAGCCTAGTCGAGGACACGAGCGGGAAGCTGCAACCAAACCAGCTGACGGTCGACAACCTAACAGTAGAATGGTTGAAGGAAAAGCTGACGGAGCTGGAGAATACCCTGCAAGATAACAGGGAGAAGCAGTCGGCGCTGCAGGGTCCTGAGATCATAGGGAATGGGGTCTGCAAGAACAATAATACGGGGTTGAGTAATGGAGTCAATGGGATTGACAGGTGAGTTGTGTTGCAAAATAGCGTTGTCTTCATAGCCCATTTATTAGGCTGCGAAATTCAACATACTATTTTTTCACTGCCAATCTACCAATGACGAAACGTTAAAGAAGATTAGCATAGTGATTTTCTGCAAGCATAGAGTTTCTCATACTGATGGGCATCTGTCACCATTGTAGCCTTTCTAGAAGTCTTCATGGAGTAAACGATTTGGTGATTAATTTTCATGAAACTCTAAATCATGAGCAGTGATTCGAATAAGTAGAGCTAATGTGCCTAAAGTTCAAGGAACAAAAACGAAAAGTGGAGACTTCCTTACGACAATTTTTTTTTTCGCAATATTTGTTTCGAATGTCGGAACATTACTTAAGTACAACTAAAATTAATAAAGTAAAACAACTATCGAATTCATTTAAAAAATAATGAATTCAATTAGTTTACTGTACTGATTAATAAATAACATTATTATTAAATGTACATAACTGATTCCGAAACATTACCGAGTTTCAGAAAAAAAAAATAGTCTTAAGAAAGTCCCCACTTTTCGTTTCTGTTCCTTGAACTTCAGCAGGTACAATTAGCTCTACCTATTCCGATCACTGATAGTGAGTAAGGATTTTGGGCAGTTCTCTCACCTTATATTAAATATCTTCAATACCATAATTTATTTTCGAACTACCCAGGCATTCACCGCCACCGTTACCGGTGACGACATCAGAGCCAATCAAACTTCTGGAGCTTCGTGTAGCGGAACGCAAATGTGCTAAACAAGCAGAGATGATCAGGTCCGCCCTCGCTGAACTAGGTTGTGAAGAAGCACCTAGTGGTTGTCCTGATCTGTCTGCCGAGACTGTTGGTGTTGATAGTCTGGATGGCAGCTCCCCTGATCACCAGGTAGGCTATGCATGCATTATCGTATTTTATTAAGGGTTATGTAAGGGTAGAGGTGAAGGAAATTAACTAACATAATAAGGTATTTTCGATGTAGATTCTTCTATGGATCTAGCGGCAATGCTAAAGATGACATTCGATTATCAGGATCGCTCTTCACTCGGATCTAAAGCATCAACGGATGTTTTACGATTGCATCTCCACTCGATAATACCGCCGAGACCATTCTTCAAACTGTTCACGCGACCGTTCCGACGCAAGTCTGCGCCCTCGAGCCCGGCGCTGCCTCCCAAGACTTACAGAAGCAGCAGTGAAGGCCCCGCTGACTCGGTAACTGAACCTCATCGCAGAAGGATCAGAGTCCTGAGGCGACGTTTGCGCAAACGTGTGGATATATATGTGCATTGCCGAGTTCACAACAAAACGCTCTTCAAAAAAAGAAGACGGAGCCGTGTTGTACTCGATAGTTGTTCTAACAGTGTGGTGAGTGCCACTACTAACAGAGACATCCTTCTCCCACGCATGGCATGGAAATTGTTCGGTGCATGAAGCTTTCGTCTTCCACGGCGCCACTAGAAGCAGCACAATATATTCGCTCTGAAACGAGCGTTACTCAACGTGTCTGCTAATATTAGCACAAACACTTCACGTCACCGTGCACCGCACGAACTTCTGTCGGGAATGAGATTTCAAATAAAATGAAAATAGCACAGGCTCTCCTTAAAACTCAGTTTCAAAATCAAGGTGAAGTCGCTTGCGACGTTCCAGAAATGTATCGGTGTTTACGCGTAGACTGTGTACGTTTCAGTCGAGGGGTTTACGTCAAGTTCATCCTGTTTCTGGTAACGTTTGTTTCATGTGGTGAAATAAAAGAGATTATAAAGTAGTGTTGGTTCATTTTGCGGTGTTGTGAGCTGATGAGGTTGAGTAATGGATCCGTTTTCGCTGTACATCACGCACAGCGAACTGCCCCCGCCTGTCGTGGTGCCTCGGAGGAAGAAGCGGCTGAAGCAGCTACAACTTGAACTTGAGAAAGAGATCGTATGTTAGCGCTTTTGTTTTTACGTTTTGAGTGTGTTTTTGTAGCATTATGTAATTAAAAAGTCGGTGAGTGCATGTGCATCGCGTGGAATAATGTTTTTCTCTCTCAAATGTAATCGATCGTGTTACTACTGACAACATCAGTTAGAATTTATGACTTAGTTTTAATAACTTTATTATCAGAATTGATGAAACATTGATTAATTTAGTTATTGCAGCTTTCATCAAAGAAGATAAACTAAATGCAAAAATACTTGTCCATTATTTCTATTATTTATTATTATTTGCCCATATCTGGGTCAAAGTAATCGTAAACTATTTTTGACTGTCCTAATTAACTCCATTTTTTTTCTGATACTCGTGGGGAACACCAAGTACCTGACTTAATAATCCTTTCTTCACAGGTAAGTGTGAGCGAGACGGAACGAACCCTAGTTGAGCAGGAGTGGTTCCACGGAGTACTGCCTCGCGAAGAGGTGGTGAGGCTTCTGAGGGCCGATGGCGACTATCTGGTTCGGGAGACTACAAGGAACCATGCGAGGCAACTGGTGCTGTCCGTGTGTTGGGGGCAACACAAGCACTTTATTGTACAGACGACTCCAGAGGTTCGTATATGATGCTACACCATCGATTTCTTTTGTGATTTTGATGTTTACTTACGGGTCGTTCCCATGACATTACTCAGTCAGCGACGCTCGCTTCGCGGCCAACAGCCCGCTTCCGGTACCTCAATCCTTATTTTCCAGGAGAACTGGATCTTTGGGCTTTAGTAAGGTTGACTTATACCGAATTATACCTCGGGTTTTTGACAGTCTTGGAACTTAACCAAATCAACTTTGACGGCAGTGTATTTCCGTATTAACTCGGCCTTTGAACTGCAAACACGTGCTGTGAATTAACGTGAGAACGCAGTCTGTTTATAAAGATGTAGGTATATTATAGGTGCTTAGCAACACAAACTACTCTAGTATCCTCAGATCGTCCGAATACCTAGGCTCCATGACCTTTCTAGACTCGAAAACTATACAGGCTTCAAAAGTAGGTAGTGTTACAAAAAATATTACTAGTTACACCTGTTATTTGGGATGTTTTTTGTGGGCTAAGTATATGGATCAAGAATCGTTACAAACCGGTTTCAATACAAATCTCCGCCTAACATTTTGGCATTTAGATGCTGCAAACTCTGAGCACAGATTGTTTAATATTATGCAGTAATAGAGTTTAATGATTTCCGCGATTCGTTTATGCTCAAATAAATGATTCATACATGAGTATGCTTCGTATCAATTAATGGATTTTGCGGTTTCTAGGAAGTTTGAGGTCTATGTCATGGAAACTTAAAAATATTTTAAAGTGAACTCTGCGAAAAGTCGTTTTGCTTTGTAAAGGCTATTAATTTGATCTATTAAATTCATGGATTATTTTGGAATAATTACTGCCAGTCTGCCCAAATTCAGAGAATCAAGTTGAGGAAACGGGATTAACTTAGTTATAAGACGTTGAACTTATATTCAATTTATAAGTAGATGATCTAAGAATTCTAAGATCAAAATGCGGCAGCATTTTAACCATTTATAAACTGTCTGAGCAGCCTACTGCACGAGCAAGACCTATACGAATTTGTCATCACCAGATGATTGGAGAGATAAATAGGTACCTACTAATATTCCCACTTAGTACAAAACCCCATCTTCTTCCAGGGTCACTACCGTTTCGAAGGAGCAGCGTTCCCGTCAGTTGCCGAGCTAATAGCGTGGCAACGAACAAGCGGGGTGCCTGTCACAGCGAGATCAGGAGCCTTGCTGCGTCGAGCAGTTCCACGAGAGAACTGGGAGCTCAACAATGATGATGTGCAGCTATTGGACAAGATTGGCAGGGTAAGTTGTTATTACAGCCTTGCAGTTTTTAAGAAACAGGATTTTTTCAAAATCGGTTTGCAAACAAACAGGGAGTGACTGATCAGTGGTAACAGAGGCTTGCTGAGTTCCACAATCTTCAGAACCAGAGGGCATGGCGTGTGTTGCCATACCAGACACGAAGATAAAATGGAAGGAGAGGGAATATGGGATTGTCATGTTTTAGGAATCTGTATCGATCATTTAGGATTGATATACTGAAAGGGCTCAGGTATGCTGAAAGTCTTATCAGATCGAAAATAGAATACATTCAGAATTAAAGAACAAGCCCACGAATCAGCTTCAGGAACTTTTTGGGGTCAATTGGCAAGGCCGCTAGAGTGGGTATTCAGGCCAGCAATTTTGGTAGTACGAGTAGTAACTACTCCGCCTATCTATTTCTACCTACACGATGTCTGAAAGTTCGATATCGAAAATTCGATCGATAAAACTACAAGTGAATTGTTATTATATTATCTGTTCCTTAGTTACTAAGGTTATACGGATGTCGTGAACTTCCAGGTACCAGGAATAGAACCTATTGTTCGACGTGACATTGTGACACAATCACTAAGTTTAATACCAACTGACTGGTCACAATTTGCAATGTTAGAATCGAATGCGAAACTTATAAATATTACAGCAATGTTGCAGTTACGCGTCACATTAAATTAGGTACTTTATTGAATAATAATTGTTTGTGTTTCTATTACGTAGAGATAAGAGTTTTATAGTTGCGTTTTATTGGCGAGGACCTAATTGTTCGCAGTAAACATAGTATTTATTAATTGCGGCCTTTTGAGTTTGATTACAATTAAACATCTCCGAGGACGTAGTAGAGTGCTTATCAAGAATAGATACTGTAGACAGGACTGTGTGCCTAGACCAGCGAGAGCCAGTTTACTAGAACTAGTCAAGATATAAAGTGTTACGGATGTACGGATGCTTATAGTTAAATCTCGTAGTCTCCTTCCTGAATCTAGGTGGCCTTATGATGCTGTTTGCACCTTTACTTATTCTTCAAATTCATTGACCATCCTTCTTCGCCAGGGTAACTTCGGCGACGTCTACAAGGCTCGTCTCAAGAGTACCAACCAAGAGGTAGCAGTGAAGACTTGCCGGGTAGCGCTGCCGGACGAACAGAAACGCACCTTCCTGCAGGAGGGCCGCATTCTGAAGCAGTACCAACATCCCAACATCGTACGGCTTATTGGCATTGCAGTGCAGAAGCAGCCCATCATGATCGTCATGGAACTTGTGCCTGGTAAGATTCTTTAACTTTCAAACGAATTATTATTCAAAATGTGCTTCATAGATGTTGACGTGTTCCACGCGCGCCTCAAAGAGATCAGCAAACGGGAAGGGGTCCGAAAGGACCGATGCCTGCCAGGGTTGCGGGACTGTTCGAAAGAGATACCGCGGCTCTGGACCACAAAGGGCAAAAGAAGGAACATGATGAGTTTTAGTCAGTACAAGTCTGACACTCCCTTCCGCTCTGCCCAGAGTGAGAGGATTCATTTGATGATTTCCCATCAGTAAAAAAAAGGCAACTCAGGTAGTCTCCAAAAAGCTTTCCAAAAAGTTTTGGGAGATTATGTTGTATCACTGCAGCTTATATCGAAATAAAGATTTTTGATATGGTAAAAGTATTACCTATCCTGTCTGGTGACATGAAATTAGGTCAACTGTCTGGAGCAGCACTGACCAGTAGTTTTTAAGACTGCCGAGATTTCTTTAGTTTTTTCTTGCCGAGTCTTTACTGAACTCCAAGTTTGTGATAGGTTGTTCAACCTGAAATAATAATAGCTACATCTAGGTTCATTGTCCATGTTTAATGTGTTTATACTTCATTCAATTAAAACGCAAGTAAGTGAATGATAACAGATTTTCTAGCATCTGGAAAGTTTCTCTAGCTGTTCGTTAAAGTCAATTTGGAATGTAGATATGTATCTAGATTAGATATAGCGTAGGCGATGTAGGTACGTTCAAACTATGCTAAACATAGCATTGCTCTTTCAGTTGATTTCTCATTGAAACCGAAGACAAAAATACTAATGACACCTCTTAGTTATAAAAATATGCATTTATTTTTACAATGTCTTACGTCATTATCACGGAAAATAAAAAAGTCGTGTCGCGATTCTGTTGACAGTTTCATTTCCACTTGATCCAAATTTTTACCTATTATTTTCTTTGAAGGTACGAGCCTGTATCTACCTATTTAGGTAGATACAGTTTTTTTCTTTCATGGGTTTTTGGTGGTTGGGGTGCCTGCTCAGATAGCTCTAGGTAATAGGTCCCTCAGCATTTGAACCCGGAAAACCGGGCCTCGTTTTTTAGTTATTTTTGCATACCTACACAAATTATCCTGATTTCCAGATAATTCAAACCCAAAAGTACCTTACTACTAAACTAGGGAAAGGTAGGCAAGATTGTAGGAACTTCTTAATCCAAAATGTATTTACGCAACTGCACTTACGAGTACAAACCGTGTGATGTGTCATTAACATGTTTATAAAGCTCAGCGTGTGGGAGTCTAGACCGATTTCGTGATGGGCGGGTGAAACGGACCATTAAAATTAAGCTACGATAGCTTTCACTGAAAATAACTGCACATTTCGCAAATAAAGTTTCGTGATTTATGTTACATTTTCGTACATACCTAGTGCTCGTATTAGTAGTTACCTACTTGGAGAAAACAAACTTCGGTAGCTAGAAAGACGTCCTTAAAGGATAGAGCTGTTTCACTCGATCGATCGCAAATAACTCAACAAGTTATGGATCGATTCCCGGGTAGGGAAAAAGTTTAATTGGGTTTTTCTATTAAGAATTTCTCGGTAGCAGCTCAGAGTCCGGATTTGTTCCCGGTTGATGGTCTCGCCCCTTTTACAGTGGGACTAGGTCTGTTTTATAGGTTAATCCTCTTACGCCTTAACTTTTAGGCATAACATGGTATGTTATGCCCAAAAACCCATGGTATGTGGTGTGTTACCGCTGACATAATAAACATGTCTCATCATCACTTCTAACTCTGTTTTCCCAGGTGGTTCCCTCCTAACATTCCTGAGGACACGAGCAGCTACACTAAGCGCGCGTTCCCTCCTCGCCATGTGCCGCGACGCAGCTGGCGGCATGCGTTACCTGGAGTCCAAGAACTGCATCCATCGCGACTTGGCAGCCAGGAACTGCCTCGTAGGAGACGACAACATTGTCAAAATATCCGACTTCGGCATGTCCAGGGAAGAAGAGGAATATATCGTGTCGGGAGGCATGAAACAGATTCCAATCAAGTGGACGGCGCCGGAGGCACTTAATTTCGGTGAGTTGTTTGAGCAAACTGTGAACAGTAGTCGACTGTTGTAATTGGCACTACTGACTCTTAAGTCTTGAATTTCTGGCTACGGTTGGCAACAGCTGACTTTTATGCCTCTAGATTACCAGAGAGATAATAGAGTAATACCCAAAGGCTGATACATTTAGATTACAGGTATCCTCTGTGCGCTGGTCACCTGGGTTCCGCTGTCCGCTTGGGCAGTTTATTGTCAGCCTCAGTCAGACTTCTCATGATGTTATTAAGATTTCCTGTCTTGTCTGTCTTTTACTGTAAAATAACTATTGATTTATGAATATTTCAGGTAAATACACGTCGTTATGCGACGTGTGGAGCTACGGCGTGCTGATGTGGGAGATATTCTCCAAGGGTGACACCCCCTACGCAGGCATGAGCAACTCGCGTGCCCGAGAGAAAATTGATACGGGTACGTACAGCCACCACCTTATAAGGTGTAGGCTTATGATGGGCGATAATATCAGAATCATGAACCATAGTGACTATCAGTGGCGAAGGTTCAATACAACTCAATTCCTATCGGCTTCCCTTCGAACAAATGGCACAGTCAGTATTCTATAGACAAATAATATAATCACATTAAAGAGATGTACCCCGGCTTATATCTCACAAAAATTGACCCTTCGCTACTGGTGACTATGGGCAATATTCACCTTCCTCACCGGTTTTACTGATAGTTTTTTTTTGTAAAAGACGTTCTCTTGCACATACGATGGGTATAATTAGAGGAGAGAAATTTATGATGTCAAAGGAGTAGCTGATTACATTTTATTGTTCTTCAGGTTACAGGATGCCGGCTCCAGAGGGCTGTGCGGAAGACTTATACGCCTTAATGATTCGCTGCTGGGAATACGAGGCGGAGAAGAGACCTCATTTCCACCAGATATACACCATTATTGACAATATTTACAATAGGTAACACCACGATCCGAATGCTACGTGGATCAGTATTTACATGTCATCAACTATTGTTTTGTAAACCCTAGGTTTATTTCTATTTTTTTTGGTACGTAATGTGGGTTGATGTCAATGTGACATGAGTCAGTTTTGTCCCATCATTGATATTATATATAGGGTAACATTTTTGATGTCCAGTCCATGAAGATTTTAAACCTGATATTTTTGATATAAAAGCAAAAAAAGAAAGCAAAGAAAAAAAAGAAAGCATATGGTTCAAAGTCCCATTCTCTAGAATTGGAGAATACAAAATATACGTTAAAACAATAATTTTGCTAAAAATTCAATTATGTATCTTTAGATAAGTGCGTATCTACTCATTTTCCAATATGTAATAGGCAACTGATTACTGTATTAATTAAGTATTTGTATAAATGTTATTAATAATCTGTGTTAAATAAATATCTTTAGTAATAATTTTTACTCTATGAAATGTAATGATTTGGGGAGTGTTGAGATATCCAGAAGGGAACAACAGAGGATGAAAAGGCTTTTTGCAGCCACACATCAGCGGTAACATTTGAAGTACAGAAATAGCTCTTACTACGACATAAAGTCGATTTCAGTGTCAAATTATTATCACTGATTAACTAAACCAGTTAGCTTTTGGTAGTAGGCATAAACAACTCACGCCTTGTTTCCATGGGAGTAGGCAAAAACCACAGAACGCACCTGCTACGATACTTGCATACTCTAGGATATGACCCAGTGGTAGGTAAGTTCGTAGTGTGAATCAATTCCAGCCAATGCATAATGTTTTTGATCCCCTTTTGTTTCTTCTGATTTACTTATAAAAGCGCTAGTAAGTGGTTTTATAAGTTGAATTGAAGCGTTGATCTCTTACGAATGGTACTTTAGCGATAGATGGAAATAATAGTGTCTAAGTACAATATAATATCAGTTCTGACTGAATATCTACGTATGTTTTATTTGAAGTACAATTATAAGAACTGTTTGTGTACTGTGTATCTGTAAAATTATTTTGATTTTGTATAGCCTCAAATGTAAGATTTAATATAGAATATAGATAGTTTGGTTATATGAAAAGCGTGTACGAGAGAGGCATTAATTAGGGACTTAATTATCGTACTTTTTAAGAAAGTATTCAATGTTTCTAAACAATTTTAATTCGATGTTAACAAATAAATACTTATTATTACAAATTCTTTAATATTTAGCGAATGTAAAATAGAGAAATTTGTTAATTGTTTTAGAACTAAATTAATGAAATTTTATGTTTATGTTGAGAATTATAAATTGTTTTCAAAGAAATAAAACTGCGGAAATGTTACTTTCCCAACGGTTTTAACAGTGCTTCCATAATGCCTTTTGAATATTTTGTAACCTGTCGTTTTTAATTAGAAAATTATTATAATTCATTCTAGCAATAAAGGTCATGTTTGTGATACGTTTAATGCTTCCAGAGAATAGTGTAACAATTTGATGTTTTAAGTAATATGTGTAGTTCTTGCCTAGTGTAAGTGCATGATATAATAATAAATTGATATTTTAACACAAAGTGAGATGTAAATGTATAGGCAGTCTAGTATTATAATGGAACATTTTATTAAAACTATGTAAATATATTTCGTACAATAATAAAGTGCCAGACATTTTTGAATTGTGATTTTTCCTGTGCTCATGAAATCATTAAGCTCCATGGAGGTTAAAACGAATGGAGTGCCAATTTATATGCATTCTAGCAACAAGCACCCAAGTGAGTAAGCACAACAGTTCCGAGTTCATATAAATATTATTTATTTAACAACACATTATTTACAAATACAGCTTTATAAGTTCGTCACTAACTGCCGCCGGTGACAATATACCTAGATCAGTAAATAACAACGTTATATATGCGGGCGGCGTGTAGTCCACTAGAGGGTGTTCTTTTGACAGATCTCTGCCAGATTTAATAACACTGGACAAGTATTTGAATTCGTTCGGTAAATCTCGCTGGTTCAGAGGGTATATCCGGGAGAATTTGAAGCTTTCTGTCAGTACAAATACTGGCTTTTTAAGTTCTAAAGCTGTCACTCCTAATGAAAAAGTTCCAATCTGTAACAAAAACATAGACTGATACAACACACATCTGATAAGCTGATTGATTTGATTCTGAATACCCAAAACCAGTTTGAGTTCGTCAGAGGACATCATTTTTGCGAGAAGTTCAGACAATCACAAGAACTCACACATGGTGTTTAGTGATCTGGAGAAAGCGTATGAAATAGCAGTGAAGTGCTTAGGGGTCAAAATGACCGCAAGTTATGGCAAGTCGACGGTCTGTTTGTATCTTAGTCTACAACTCGATTCCTATCGGCTTCCCTTTGAAAAATGGCACAGTCAGTAGTTTATAGGCAAATAATAAAATCACATAAAAGATATGTACTCCGGCTTACCTCTTACAAAAATTAACCATTCGCTTCTGGAAGGCAGTCATGGAAACCTTAAAATTATGACGAGTTATGGGCAAGCCAAACTTTTCGGTTTGGATGAGTTGTGGTGAGCCGACAAAGATAAAGCTGTACCTGGCTGGGAAGCACATGGAGTAGCGATTCTGTGGGGTTGATTCGTGCCAATTACAGTGTATTCAGTTGGTACTTATGACCGGTCAGCTGCTGGTGATAGCAACGAGTTTAGTGTGGCTGTATGAATATTCTAGAAAATTTAAACTTTTCGGTCAGTAAGAACACAGTTTTTTTAATTCTCAAGCTGCTACACATATGGCTAGAACAAAACAACCTATAATAATAAGGACAAGTATAATTCTGCTATTTGCCTAAAGATACATGATTTCCTCCCTGCCTCGGAAAGCACGTTAAGCCGTTGCTCCCGGCTGCCGTTTGTAGATCTTCGGCACTTGTTACGAGTAGTCAAGGCAAAAGGCAACCAGTTTTACCAAGGGGTATCATATTACTCAGTTAATGGGTTGTGGTCGGATAGGCAGTCGTTCCATGTAAAATACTGATATTCAGCTGCATCCGGTTAGACTGGAAGCCGACCCCAAAAATGTTTGGGAAACGGCTAGGCAGATGATGATGCCAAAGATACTTGAAAACAAATGCCAGTGGAAACCCATTATACGTTTGCTAAAGACCATAATAGACCAACCCATCCCTTCCTGCAGGTTTCAAAAAGGCTAGGTAGTTCGAGGATAATGCCAGATGATCAACGATGAATTTTGAAAAAGGCCAAATGCAATAGAGGAATGGTCAAATACGAAAGTGTTTGTCCGTATTCATGTTTTATCGGACGCTGAAAAAAGATTGCTTGAACATTCTAGTTGGACAGAAGCAGAATGTCTTACGGGGTGACGTGGGATGTTGAAGTATGTATAGGTGAGTGCGAAATCCACGCGGATGAAGTCACTGGCAATACGCTATTGTTTCAAAGTATTTCGTATACAATACTGAAGTGCGTAACATTTTTTAAATCAGTATATTTTTCTTGGATCGGATATAACCATGGAGTATTGAACAAATGGAAGGTCAATTCATATGAGAGAAACCCAAAAAAATAATCAGATAAAAATATGTATTTACAAATACAGCTTAATAAGTTCGTCACTAACAGCTGACGGTGTAATTATTCCTAGATCAGTAAATAAACCAGTTATATATTCAGGCGGCGTGTAGTCAACCAGAGGATGTTCTTTTGACAGATCTTTGTCAGAATTGATAACACTGGACAAAAATTTGAATTCGTTTGGTAAATCTCGCTGATTCAGGGGGTATATTCTAGAAAATTTAAAGCTTTCTGTCAGTACAAGCACTGGCTTTTTAAGTTCTCGAGCTGCCACACATAAAGTGTACGTTCCAATCTGTAATAAAAAGGAGAAGATTCGTGTTTTAACAGCTACACCACAGGGCCGAGTTTGATTAAGCTTTGTATACAGATTGCTTGAACAATGAAGTTGAAAAATAGCAAAACACCTACCGGGGTGAAATGGGGGGCTAAAGTCACTTGAGCGAAGTCGCTGGCAATACCCGATTGCTAAATAAAAATCCTTTTACTCCTTTTGAGCACCGCCGGAGTCGGATTGAAAGGGAAGTTCACTCTTTCTCTTTGTACTTCTATCTAAGTATGTGACTTACTTTATTAATAATCCCGCCACTCTCGGTGACTCCTTCGGCGCCGATCATGACGATGTCAACTTGCTCCATGATGTAGCCAATGGATGCGTCTAGGATGAGGGTCGCGTCGATACCAGCCTCGACCAGCTGCTTGTGCATTAATACACTGAAAATAAGACGTGATTATTTCAGTAAATATTTTTCTTTGCCTTTGAGATTTCTAGTTTGCCTCTAGCTTTGATATTGAAAATTCGGTTTAGACTCCGTCTATACTGTCGTTATTCGATAAAGGCATTAACAACAGTTTTGTTTGACGTGAAGTTACAAACAGGATTGATAGTCTTAATTTATTTTAATACATCTATACTTCTTTCTCTATTTAATATTATAAAGAGAAACGATTTTTTTGTTTGTTTGTACCGAATAAGCTCCGAATCTACTGGACCGATTTTAACGATTATTTCACCAATAGAAAGCTACATTATCAGAAAGTAACATAAGCTATAAATTATATTTATGTCATGCAAATTAGCCGAGCTGTCACAATTTTAACGGACGAAGTCGCGGGCGAAGTGCTAGTAGTTTCGATTTTTGATATAGTGCATTACCTAGACTAGACAGAAAGATAGAAAATTGTATACAGTATCTGACGCATATTTCTCTTATATTATATATTATATTATTAGAACTCAATTTGGCCCAATAATGCCCTTTCACCGATGAGGTCATAAATAATTTAGTCATTCTATTAGTACTAATATTTTCAATAATGCAGAAAAATCTTACCCACTATTGTCTGGACAAGACATTGTGACATAGACTTTGAATCTTTTGTTGGACTTTGCTGCTTCTAACATAGCTTGCAGTACGACCCTCGACCTGGAGTGGGTCAAAATTTTCTAAAAACAAAAATCAACTTAATGTTAGCATGGAAGGGATAAAGGTGTTGTTGAAACTTATACCGTTGTTGAAGTCTAACAAACACCACGTAAGCTTTTAGGGGGTTTTGAGATTTTGATTTTTGAAGCCGTTTGCTAGAGAATCGGAAGACGCTTTGTTTCAGCCAAACACAGAAACAAGCTATGTTGAAGTGAACACAAATTATAAAATGGTATTGTAACATTACATGGTATACTTATGCAGTTTTTTTTCAATCTCCTGTAAAGTACGAACTTCAACAATGATATATTTATATCACTGTGTTCTATTTGCTATTGTACTTTTATTCATTGGAATAAAACTAAGGTTAAACATTATTTTATGATCCGGCAGGAGGCCTGTATGGCGGCAATCAGACTAAGACACTCAGGCATGTGGAAACAACAAAGGGGCATTCACACCACAATATGGGACAGAGCGCTGCGTAAGGTACCGCTCATTGACGCACCCTGTGATAGAATCCCCAAAGTCCACGTGTTCGATACAATTAGCTGAGACCGAGCGAGACCATTCAGGAGCCGACGAAGTCCGTATTTATACGGATGGCTCGAAAACCAAAACCGGTACTGGTGCTGGTGTTTTCTCCATGGATCTCAATATCAAAATATCACTATCGCTAGGGGATCAAAGCTCCATATTCCAATGTGAATGTGTAGCGATTTCCCAAGCTGCCAACGCAGTCATTAAAAGAAAGATTTCCAATCGCGGTATTAGAATTCTCTCCGATAGCATGGCTGTCCTAATGGCACTACACAGTAATATTATGTCTTCCAGCCTTATTTACGAATGTCACCTAGCATTGCAAACCATTTCCGACCACAACAGGGTCACCTTGCAATGGATCAAGGGGCATAGTGGATCATTGGGTAACGATGCAGCAGACGAGCTTGCTAGGAGGGGCTCGGAAGGGGTTGTGGCCGGCCCCGAGCCCCACTTGCCGGTTCCATTCAGTCAGATCAGGACCTGGATGCGTCTGTTAACCCAAACAGAACACAATGCCCGCTGGGCATCTACAACCAACTGTAGACAGTCTAAAGAGGCGGTACCTGCACTAACACCGCGACTGACCAGCAGACTACTCAGTCTCCAACGAACGGACCTGCGAATTGTGGTGGGTATGCTCACAGGCCACTGCCCACTCAACAAACATCTGTTCACCCTCAACGCGACAGACAGCCCGCTGTGCAGGGGCTGCCTTAGCGCGGATGAAACGGCAGCCCACGTAATCCTGGAATGTAAGGGGGTTGCTGACCAACGGGCACAAATCCTCGGCAGTCCGAGGTCGCTCCGAGAAGTCTGTGAACGTCCCAGGAGACTTCTGTGCTTCTGGAAGGAGCTGGGTTGGCTCCTGTAGCCAACCGTCCCACCCCACGCATAATGGACCGCCTTTGAGTCTAAATGCGGAAAAGGGAGCCCTCAACAATACAATACAATACAAAATACATTATTTTATGAGACACAAGTACTTTAACATTATTTTGTACTTACACATCCATCAGATATAGGCATCATGGCTTGTTTGGCAACCTTCCCTCTTGCTTCTAGTAAGGTATTCAAGAATATGTGACCTCTTTGCAGCATAATTTGCTCACACTCTTCAAAAGACTGAAATAGAAATTTTCCTCATAAATTAAAGGTTAAATATTAAGAGATGGTGTCAAGTCCCTTTACAGGTTCCAGAACAAATACAATTTGCTAAATATAATGTTATGTTTGTCACAAAGCAAAGCTCCACAAATGTAATTGCTAGACATTTTGTAGAGCTTTGTGATAAAAGATCTTTTGAGTGCACAAATACAGTAAGCTTACTATGTATATTCATCACATGCATTCTAAAAACAGTAATAATGTACAGTTTATTACCTTAACATCAAGCTTAGCAAAAGTGATAAATCTCATGAACAGTTCGCATCCCGAGGATATAGCGGTGACAGGCTGGTCGCTATGCTTCATCGCATCTACAGCCAGCTGCAGGTTCAGATCCAGCTCTCTGACTGTCGCCACTGGTAAGATAAATATTAAAACAAACCTTAATTATGGGACATTCAAAAGTATCATGCAAATTCATGCTCATGTCCCTTAGAGAGATTCTTAAGAAATATGGAGATTCCCTCAGTGGGAATGGAAAAGTCAAGGGGACTTTTCCAAAGCAGTAAGCAATGTACAGTGATTTCTTTACTATTGATTCAATGTCATACACAGTAAATGTAGAAAGCTTAGTTTTGATTATTGGGAGCAGGAGTAATCTTGCGCTCAGCTGACCTTGGTACTTTTTATCATATACTTAGTTATTGTCCCAATGCTAATCTATTGCTCTCTTAATATGACTTCCAAGTAGTAATTAAAAAAAAGCAAATTTACAGATACTAGTGGAATTACAATGGACGGCAATAAGTATGAAAGCTCTTACCAGTAAAAGTTTTTATGTGAAACTTCCAATGGCTGATGCAAGACTGAATCTAAGAAAAAAGGGCACAAATACCAACCTTTGTAGTTTTCTATTACAGATAAAAGGGTTCTGATAGCAGCCACTCCCGCTGATACATCTTCTTCTTCTCTCAATATCTTGAGAAAGATTTCTTGGACTTCTGTAAATATAAAATAGACATAATATTGTGAAATTTTGTTTAGCGGTGATGTTTAATTTCTGTTTTGTATTTATACCTTCTTTCTTCATTTTGTTGCCTAAAATTGACTTTTTAATTAAATTGAAAGAAAACTATTTTTGTTTACGTATCACACACAACATAACCTAGAACAAAAATGTCAGTGCGCTGAGCTATCAGTCAGACAGTCAATCAAATCAATTGTCAAACTAATTCGTTCATAAACGCTTTTAAAACCTTTTTGGTTTACGTTCTAAAACAATTTCAAAACCATGGGATCTTTAATTATTTAATTAATAGAAACGAAATATGACGACGTCAATCGTCATCATTATTCAGCCGGAAAACGACCACTGCTAGACTTTAACCAATACGGTTTTTGTTGACGATGATGGTATTTGTTTGGTTTGTTGGGTTAATAAAATGTATTAGCTATCACCATGGGCGTAGCCACTCTGCGACCGGGGGCGTGATACCATAAATCATTAATATTATTAAAGGTATTGTATCGTATTCGTATCAAGTATTTGTTTTTTGTAGTCCAATCAATTTGGCCACTTCCCAAAATTCTGAGATCTGCAATCTTTTAGGGCTACCAGCTTTGTACGCTGGCAGTGGGGTTATCGCTCCTAATTTAGGTAACTATCACTTTCTGTGTCTGCAGATGGATATTATTATAATAAATAGGAATTATTAATGTTTAACAATTCCATAAAACATTAAGGTAATAAACTTCTTAGAAGCGTTAGGCAGAGATGTCACTGTTTCTTCGCCAGTTATTTTTAAGTCAGTCAGCTGGCTGCTTCTGAAACAATTCCACGAAAATATATAATTAAAATTTCTAGGAGTCAAACCCAGAACCCCACGTTCACCAGTTGCGTGCGATTCCTATGTGTGTCTCTAAAAAACGATAACATTAATTACGTATAAATAGATATCATTAATGTTGATAGTTTAATTAACGATAGAATATCCGTAATCAGTAGATAATCTCAGTAACAACTACGCTATAAGGGAAATTATTACATGCCTAACATTAACTCTAAACCATTAGCGCCATCTGTTATCGAATAACCAGAACTAAATTGAGCGGGAACGTTTTCCTATATCCCGAGTTTTCCTTCTATGACTATCCTATGATTTTCTCAAACAATTAAAGGAAATGACGCCGCGTTCTTAGTTGTTAGTTAGCGAGGGAAAGTCATGGCCACCGCTCTCTTAGTTGACGTTGGATAAAACAAAGTGTTGCTGGTAGTGGCGTGGGTTAGACGCGTATTGTGGACGCTTCATTTGTTTACTAAAACACCGGTCCGTCGTTATTAAGTGTAAACTATTGTTACATTGAAAAAAGGACATGGGAAACTCGGCATCTGTCAAGTTGAACGACAAACGGCGGTGGCAGTAAGTTAAATTTTGTTTAAATGACTTCGATTTTTAAAACGGATATCAATTAGTTGTTATGTAGTTCTTAGTTTGACAGTTTTTATTCTTAACGTCACTTTTAGGGGAATTGTAAATAACTTTACTGGAGTTCAGTGTAGTTTGTAGCAAGATATCAATCAGCTTTTACTGTAAAAGTTAGATCATAAGTAGTAATTTTCTGTTTACGGTAGATTCCTGTCCACTAATTACCCTTTGATGTTATTGAGATACCTACAGTAGATATATTTTAATTACTGTTTTGTGTACATCACATAATTATTACCGGTCTGTGTTTATTAAGTAGGCAGGTACCTGTTTTGTTTATAAAGATGAAGTTGTGATAATGTTTCTGTGTATGTATGTAAATTTTTACATTTACGTAGGTATCACAAATACCTGAGGGTCTAAAATGGCCGCTTTATCAGAATCATTTAAGGAATCACGTTAAAAATTTAAAATGGACTTTGTGGTCATAACCACAAAGTCCATTTTAAGAGTTTTACATTTTTAACGTGATTCGTATTATGATTCTGATAAAGCGGCGATTTTAGATTCCCTGAAAGGAACTGGAATAAGCTATCTTATTGCATTATGTATAAGTACTTATAATATAAACGTTTTAGAAGAGGAAACTTAAAAGGTTTGAGTCATTCCTAATGACAGGAACGCTAACGGGAAATTCAGACACCTAGGTATACTCATACGCACAATACTTATGAAGGTACATCTTGAATTATATTGCCAGTGCGAAATAAAGACAAACGCATCATACTTGATTCATAAACCTTACCTTCCTAAATTGGAAGGTCACATCTAAGTAGCTTACTCAAAAAAGAAATGAAAAAATAAAACAGTAAACTTATACTGTCACTTACGGTATATCTTGTTAGTCCATTATTTTGAGCTCCCGATATTTCGACGCTGTTGCAAGCGCCATGATCGCGGGTGACTAAAAGCGGGAAGATATCCCGTAAGTGACAGTATAAGTTTATTTGCAAACCGTGAAGGCTTAAAATAGTGTTTAAAAAAACAGCATCTATACATATTAATACTTTTTTCTTTGTAACCTTTGATTGCATTATATGACCATGGCGATGTATTGTTCAGTTTGTTCGGCAGAGATTTTTATCTTAACTATAACTTCACAGATAACATTATGTTCTACTAGTCAGCTATAGGTACACACGGATACACGTCAAGCTATAAATTTCCAGTATAAGCTGACCATGCATTGTACGGAAATCGTATACAATTCGAGATCAGCATAAACTGGAAAGCTATACATGCTTGAAGTGTAGCCGTGTGTACATGTATGCTATGTTAAGTACAACCCGTAGCGCCGACCTCCCTGACGGCGTCAGCGTAGTTTGCTACGCTGACGACACGCTGGTGCTGGCGCAAGGGAGGTCGCACGAGGCGGCGGCCGAGCTGATGACTCGCAGGGTTGCGATAGTCGCGGAGAGGATCCGGCAATTGGGTCTCGAGGTGGCATTGCACAAGTCCGAGGCCATGTGCTTTCATGGGCCTCGGAATGCGCCACCGTCGGGATCCATGCTCACGGTGGGAGGGGTTCCCATCGGCGTCGAGCCGACGTTGAAGTACCTAGGTCTCGTCCTCGACAGCCGGTGGAACTTCGTGGAGCATTTCCGACGTTTGGCCCCCAAACTGGAACGGGCCGGGGCTGCCTTCAAGCGGCTCTTGCCCAACCTGGGGGGTCCAAACGCCTCCTGCCGGAGGCTCTACGCGGGGGTCGTGCGGTCCATGGCCCTTTACGGGGCCCCGGTGTGGGCGCGTTCTTTGAGGCGGCGAGCCGCCCACTATCTGAACGCGCCCCAAAGGGTGGTAGCCGTAAGGCTAATCCGGGGGTACCGCACGATCTCCGGCGAGGCGGCGAGCCTCCTTGCCGGATTGCCGCCATGGGATCTGGAGGCGATAGTCCTCGCGCGCCTGCACGAGTGGCGCGTGGAGGCACTACGCCGGGGGGAAACTCCGCTGCCGCGGCAAATTGTCGCTCAGCGGACAGACTTCCGGCGTGATCTCATGGCGACATGGAGAGAGCGACTGTCGCAACCCCGTGCAGGGCACGCCACTATAATGGCGGTAAGTCCCCTCTTTGAGGAGTGGCTGGAGAGGCGCCACGGCGCCCTCACCTTCCGCCTGACGCAGGTCCTCACCGGACATGGTTGTTTCGGGAGGTTCCTGCACCTAATCGGGCGGGAGGAAACGCCCGGGTGTCACCACTGCGAGGATCGACCGGAGGACACGGTGGAGCACACTGTGCAGGTCTGCTCCGCTTGGGCGGAGCAACGCCGTGTCCTCGTAGCGGCGATCGGCGGCGGCGACCTCTCGCGTCCGGCCCTGGTTCAATCCATGGTCCGGAGCGAGACGGAATGGGACGCCGTCACCTCCTTCTGCGAAGCAGTCATGCTAGCGAAGGAGGTGGCGGGACGTGAGAGGGAGAGAACCTCACGTCCCAGCCGCCGCGGGAGACGCACCGGGCGTCGGGGGCCACGTGGTGGCCCCCGGCCACCGTAGACGCGGGCCTGTGGACGGTGAGCTATGGGCTAGCTCGCCGTCCGTCCGTCTTATGACGACAGGCCGTGTCGACGGCGCGTTCGTGTTCCACGCGCGCCTCAAAGAGAGTCAGCAAACAGGAAGGGGTCCGTAAGGGCCCACGCCTGCCAGGGTTGCGGGACTGTTCGAAAGAGATACCGCGGCCCTGGAACACAAAGGGCAAAGGAAGGAACATGGATGGGTTTTAGTCAGTACAAGTCTGACACTCCCTCCTGCTCAGCCCAGAGCGGGAGGGGTCATTTGATGACTTCCCATCGATAAAAAAAAAAAAAAAAAAAAAAGTACAACCCGTATGTATGTTGTTAGAAGTTATATGAAACATAAAACGGAACGGTACGGTACGGTTATTTTCAAGTTACTACTTAAACCATCAACTTTAAACCATAAAATTTTGATGGTTAAGTTTAAAATCGAATGAGAAAATTTGACAGTTTGGAGTAGCTTATGCGCTGGCGACTGTACACTACCACGTCAAAACTTAAATCAATGCCAGAATATTGCACTGTTCCAACATTCAAACACTGTTTTAAACTTTCACGGTTTACAACTACACATAAACTGTTACTTACGAAATATCTTCCGTGATTGTCTTTTACTTTGAGCTCCCGATATTTCCCGATATTTTTCGAGTAATTGCCGGCATCGTAATAAGGACTCCATAAAACCTTGTGATACTGTGAGTGTGTTTTGCCGTGACATAGGGATGAGTTAGTGTAGTCCGCGTAGCAAAAGACAAAGAAAGAGACAACAAGACAACAAGTAGACAGATTTGTCTGCTCTTAACAATTTATTTTCCATCCACCTGCATTCTCCAGTCAACCCGCGATCATGGCGCTTTGGCGCAACAGCGTCGAAATATCGGGAGCTCAAAATAAAATACAATCACGGAAGATACCCTTAAGTCTTGTTCCAACATTCTGAGCCATTTTCAGAAAAACTGCTGAGCTGAGCTGAATTGTAAATACCTAGATAGCAGAGCCCTTTTTTTAAGCATTGTTTCGCCTACTGTTAGTGTAAACGGGCATAGTCTAGTGGTCATTAGGTACCTTTGTACGGAGCTTGCCCATTAATTTTCTGTATTTGACATCCGCATTGGGCAAAGTGTTATTGAGTTTTTCGGTCAGGGATATTTCGTAGAAACAGCCCAGAGTCTATATTTGTATGTAGGTACACACGACTTCACATCAAGCTACAATACCCGTATAAGCTGACCTCGCATTGTAAGGAAATAATAGCTTGATGTTTAGCCGTGTGTACCCGGTTACATGCAATATAAGTTCGCCTCTTGGACATCATAGGACGTGGCCATGAGCAAGCTATAGATAAGCAATACTATGTTTAACTGTCGTGTGATCACTTCTCGTAACAAACTATTGACTAAACCTTTACCAAAGCAACTAGTTTTGACCCTAGATTCATAAACATTATGTAACTATTCATAATCATACATCTCACAGACGAAACATTTTGCGAGTGAAGACATTAAATATTTTTTTCAGTTAAACAAAATATTAAAGTTTTTACAGTTTCATCTTCACATCTTCATACTATAATTAGGTATTAAAAAAACAATGATGAAACAAAAAGATATCTAATCTGTGCATTCTTGGTACTTTTTGTCGCGGTGATTCTTAAAAGCAATTTTTTTTTACCGCAAATTGATATCCGCGCATCAACGTATCATTCCGGTACACGTAATTTTTTTTTAGAAACTAATTGAATCGTTTGTTTCGCTGGCAGTAGTTTTATCTCAACCTAATACTTTTATTTCTAAGCATCTCTTCAAACTTGCATGCTATTGCTTGTCAATTTGTCATGGCATGACCTGAATCTGGATTTGTGCCCGGTTGATAGCAATAGGCTCGCCCATTATTACATGGGACTTAAACATAACCAGCGAAATGTGGTTGTACTTTGTTCCCCTCTGCCTAACCGTTCGGGGAGAACAAGGCGTGATGTTATGTTATGCAACAACGTTAAAGGCCAGAAAGGTAAAAAAAAACATTCAAAAATATTGCTTTATCGGCAATTCGGCATTGTGAGTTTTATTTCTAAAATGAAATATGTAAAGTGATTTGAAAAAATGTGCAGATGTTTAAAAGTCAATATAAACATGGTTTTCAACAAGTCATATCGTAAACTTTTCTTACTCTAAATAAAAAAAAATGAAACTATTTACAAATTCTAACCGCCAACACATACAGTATTCATAAACATTCGTTTTTCAAACTACCAAAGCTCTTTAAGTTCTGTAACTGCTCCAGGACACATCGTGCGGGTATCCGCAACATTTTTAGACGTAGCGAAGACTCGAGAGGTTAACTTTTCTATCTTTTTCATCGTAAAAAAAATACAATCAATTTTATGTTTAGTGCGGTCTGAGAGATAAATCTAGGGTTAAAATATCTTAATAATAAACACTGTTTTAAACTTTCACGGTTTACACTTACACATAAACTGACACTTACAGGATATCTTCCGTGATTGTCTGTACTTTTGAGCCCCCGACATTTCGACGCTGTTGCAAGCGCCATGATCGCGGGTTGACTGGAGAATGCGGGTGGATGGAAAATAAATTGTTAACAGCAGACAAATCACCCGCGATGATGGCGCTTGCAACAGCGTCGAAATATCGGGAGCTCAAAAGTACAGACAATCACGGAAGCTATCCCGTATGTGACAGGTTATGTGTATCAAAATACTAATTAAAGAAGAGTTAACATAACTCAAAACTATTAAAATTTGTCGTAAAACTACGTAATTATTGCAGTTATTGAATACCAATACTTTAAAAGCAATTAAACTAAACTGCTATACAAGTACAATCATAGCCTGTGTTTTACAAATTAAAATTACCATGAAAATGCGTTGTTTGTACGTTCTAACGTGCACAAAGTGACGTCGAAAGTAAAAGTACTTACATGAAGTAAAGGCAATTATTGTAAACGTTACATGGAAACCAGCTGGCTGACGCATACACCCTAAGTTCAAGAACAATCTACTCCCTAATTCGGTGATACATAGGTAATGTAAGGTGCATTCGGAGGTGGGCTTGCATTCACTTGACTCCTTGTTTCTCATAAAAAACGTGATCACTATCCGTTATTGTTTACTACAAATAAAATTGTAAATGTGCTTGTCAGTACTATACTACTATTGCTTACTTCGATCTTAATGGTGAAGGAAAACATCGTGAGGAAAATGGGCATGTCCTAGAACCAAAACATCGAATACATTTTATGGGCCTACTCCTTCTAATCTTCAATTTTCCTGACTTTACGGTAATTTATTAAAAGTAACTTTCCTCCTTTGTGCAAGTGAACTTAACTTGAACGTATGGTTATTAGTAAATGCACTATTTCATCCATGTAGGAAGTCACGAGCATCAAATGTAGCGTCAATCAGATTAGGCATTCACTTAGGTAACGCCTTGTGTCGGAGATAAGGGCTGTACCCTTATCTCCGACACTAGACGTTATTGCTTGGACTGTTTTTTTGAAAAACGTGGCTATTTCAATACAAAATAATCTTCATCGTCACATTAGGTAAGCAAATAATCAGACCGAGACAATTCCTTGGCCTCGTAAAATCTATGGATTTTAAGGCTATTGTTTGTGGGTGGCGAAATTTTTGATGTTGTCTTTGACTAGCATCAATTAGTGTTATTTGTATTGTATCATGTATGTGTAACTAAAACAATTACCAATCATCTCCTGCCTATCCTTTTACCAAGTATATTGGGGTCGGTTTCCTGTCCAACCCGATGCTGCTGAATACCAGTATTTTATATGGAGCGACTGCCTACCTGATCTCCACAACCCAGTTAGTAATACTATGCCCCTTGGCAAGACTAGTTGTCAGACTTTCGGGTCAATGACTACCAGTATCGACTGTCAAAGATCTACAACGATAGCCGGGATCAACGGCTTAACGTTCTTTCCGAGGTACGGAGGAAACTTGGTATGTAATGGGTGGTCACCCATCCTGAAGATTGACCCGGGCGGCTATTATTTAGACACGAGCCCATTACAAATAATAGGTTTTAAAATTGCGAAAGAGGTACCTCCCTCTGTCTTTTATCTTTTTTCCATGTTTGATACGGGTAAGGTCATGATTCTTTTCATCCCAGTGCTACGTTCCGCGGGATAATTTCCAACCTGCACGCAGGCGAAGCCACAGACATACGCTAGTATGATAATACCATATAGATAACACAGAAATATCATACATTCGATTCGTTTGATGTGCCCATCATTCGTTCTTAGTAAATAAATAATTGGTTAGTTACTTGGTATATATGTATATGAATGCTTCACACACTTTTACCGGTTGTGCGTAATCCATCGATCGAAGATAATTTGGAAGGACTACTAAAGTATTCAATTCGGCCATTGGCCTGCAAACTACCACTTAAATAGCCCCCGCACGTAGACGAGCCATATTAAATATGGCTATTCTCAATTTGAAATGATGATAACTGAAACCTATTTCTAACATTACAAAACCAAGTCTTTTTCGTGCGCCTGTGTGACCGTGTTGGTCTTCCAAACTGCGCAATGGATTTCGATGCGGTTTTCACCACAAAGTCGGAAGGATAAAGATTTCTTAAAACAAGGATCAAAGTTATTCAAGACAGTTTCAGTCAGAAATTCAGCATTATCATCATCGGCAGCCTTGTGTCACCCACTGCTAAGTAAAGGCCCCCTCGCATCTGTGTCATTCTGCCTTGGTCTGCAAAAATAGTAGTTTTTTGGAATTCCTTCTGTAGGTATCGTAGGAGCGGTTACAAAGTCGTAGAGCGTGTAATAAGACACTTAACGAAGCCGAAAGGCACTTGTTCTCATTGCGATCATTTTTCTGTTCTAGACCATACTTGGGAAGATAGAGAATGAGATAAAGAAGACAGATAATGGGGGTCAAAGTTCCAACTTTTTCACAAGTTTTTTTTTAAATACATATTTTTAATGTAAGATTTTTACTTTAAATACTTCCACGGCCCAAAACATTGAGTCCTACCGTAAGACGTGATTTTTCACCACAAAACAAAAATCGTTTCCCAGCAATATTTTTTGCGTAAAGTTACTTAGTTTGATGTGCTTGGTTGAGGGCTTCGTGAAGAGTCTTGTTACACTCTGTATACTAACATACACAAACAGCCAGACCTGGAACATCTACCGCTTTAGGTCATTCAAATATTTGTTCCTAACGGGGATCGACCCCGCGACACACAGTGCTGCAGCCAATCTCTCAGACACTGCGCCAACTGTGCCGTCAAAAAAAAGCTATTTATATTGAGTGATTATATCATTAATTCAAGTTTAATCAGTTGCACACTACCGCATTTAATGCGTTTTAATACCTACTTGAAGATTATACTTATTGATTTTTCGCCGAAAACCACTGCAAGGCCGACATGTTTTAATGTGCCTTCCTTCCTTATCGAATCTACTTACCTTGATGATCTAGGCACACCCGATGCTGATTAATATCATACACACATAGCTACTTTTACAGCGTCTAGTCATGTAGTGAGTCACCAGATGTATGTGTACAGAGTGTTTTTATCGCAGTCAGGTATTGGTTGTTTAAAGTTTTTATTGATTTTCTAAACCCTTCAGACTGCCTCGTTGGTCTTTGCCATCAGGTATTAGCCATGGACTGTGGATGTGTGCCTGGTTGATGGCAATAGGTTCGTCCTCTATAACATGGGACTTAAAATAATTGGCGATGTGTTGGTGTACTATTGGGTAAGAAGAAAGAACGAAAACATATTTATTTGGCACATGCGACGACACATGACGACACGACGACGAATGCACAACTGCACATAACATTTTTTTTTATAAACTGACAAAAAAAAAATCAGCCTATTACTGTCCCACTACTGGGCAAAGGCCTCTTTTCAACGAGCATTGCATCACCACGCTTGCTCAAGACATAAACTAAACAGAAAAAAAAGATAATATTGGGTACACTTCTTGGGTGCACTTTGGGAATTACAGGCGAGATGATTTCAGTTATTAGACGGATATATCACAGTTTTGTGATGTGACTGACTGTTTTCGATAAATAACATTACAATTTGCATGATATTAGATAGTAGTCTTTTTTAGCACACTGTGTCTTAAATATAAATTCCGGTAATAATTTATAATAGGTAACAAAAAGTAAACCAACCTACAATGTTACGCCGTGATCACGTGACCTAATTACTAGAAACACTTCCGCACACAGGTTATAATAGAATGCGCAGCTCTATTCATACAACTTTTGGTCAAGGCAGGTACCAGGAACTCGTAACTTTACGCAGGCACTCGACTGGTATAATACTTCTCAGTAATTACGCTATTGAAACAATCTACAATGTCTTAGTTCGGCCTCGAATTATCTAAGCCAGGTAGACAGATCGACGGCTATTGAGCAAGATATCGGGTATAATATCGAGATTTATGTACCAAATGCACATTACAAAACAAATAAATAATTGTGCAAAATGTTTTATTCGATAATTCGCATTTGACTTGATTTGGAAATAGCGTGTGTGGAAATACCCATGTTTCGTATTATTTAATGACCTTACGACTATGTTTCGATCTATTATTATTTCAAATAGGTAGTCAGCTATTTGAATATTGATAAATGTCGTTCTAATCATTCAGGATTTGTGTTAACCCTGTTACTGTAGGCTGGGGGGCTCTGCATGTATCTAACGGTAAAAGAATGCCAAAATAAGGTGTTAAGATATCTACACTGTCCTAAGTCGCAAGCAGTCGGATCAGCATCGACCCAGAAGTTAAAAAAAATAGATTAGTCAAAGATTTTTGTTCTCATGAGATAATCTGACAGCGTAGTAACCCTGACATACAACTCGTGGTTCAATAGTCACCACAGTCATTAGAAATATGGTCATTACTTTAACCAAAGTGTAACCACATCAGCTCCACTGTACTTTAGAAAATAACCAACCAAGGCGTCCACAATTTTCTAAACAAGTGTGGAAAAGTAACATAAGTATAATGTATTTTATATTTTCACTTTCTATCATAACAGGCATAGAAAACTCTCTCCTGCGTATGTGTTGTGTATGATTATGCGTAGACGCAGGATTTGCGTAGTTTCGTCACAACGCGGTGCAGTTGCAAGTCACTCGACTACCGATATTACTGTGTTACCCACAGTTACCACACAGTTACCACACAATCATTTGAGTAACTGTAATTTTAGTATAAGCTGCATTCGTCGTGTTTATACTTTCTAGTTTAATCTTTTATGACTTTACTAGCTCTTGTCCGCGTGAAATTATTATAAAACATATTACTTCCCTTTTTGGATCGAATATTGTTACCAATTTCAAGTGTTTAAATTTTTTGCATGGAACCCTAATTATTTTCTAAAATAAAAGGAGGCTTAGTAGCCTTATGACATCAAATAAAATAAAATAAAATTTGTTTATTTCAGACCAGATAATGTCCATAGTTTGTTAGTAACAATTTAATTATCTTAAGACTAAGTTAGTAGCATTTATGTAGTCTAGTCAGATGAATTCGAATTTAAATAAATTGATTGAGAATAAATTAAATTTAAATAGACAAGATTAACTAATGCAAATAAATAATAAATTAAAATTGAATTGAGACTAATTAATATGTCAAGTTATATTGTAACAAATAAAAATATAAAATCACAAATACAATAGAAAATTATAATAAATTCAGCTATCAGCTATCTACCGGTAAAAGACCCGTCTACATCGGTCCAGCCATTTCGGAGATTAGTCGTTTGAATCGGAATTTGTTAACAATTAAAAGGGTTTTAATTTTTTTTCACGAAACCCTAATTGTTTTCTAAAATAAAAGTAGCCTGTGTTAGACCTTATAACATCAGCTATAAGCCAGTTAAAATCTGTCCAGCTGTTTCGGAGACTAGCCGGAACAAATAGACAGACCGACAGACAACAGACAGAAAAAAATTGAAAAGAAAAATGTTTTTGCTATAAGTGCCGTATATATTTTTTTATATGCATTCAATATAAAGCTGTTATTTTGATATTACAAATAGACACTTCAATTTTATTTATTTGTATGTATGTATAGATTGCATTTTAGTCGTGAAACTATATATTTAGTTATATAAATATGGCCAGACATAGCAGACTTACCTATACATACAGGTAAGTCTGCTATGTACACAACATCTTATGAACCTATGATCCACAATAAATTATTTGAATTAGAATAAGTAAGGTGAGATTTCTCTAAGAAATGGAATCCGCTATATAAATCACCAACGTCAAGTTGCGGTTACCAATCCTGCTAAACTGTAAAGCGTGACTGTATTACCTACACTTGTATATATGTACATAAACTCACCCTTCTTCCCAATGGGAGAGGCAGAAAAAATAATTGGGATAGGTATAAAGCCATGTCCTTCGACCCTGATCAGACTGTATTAGTTAATTTACTATTAAAACTAAAATAATCTTAATTTATTTCTACATAACCAGCATAATATCACGCCTGTAATCCCCGAAGAGTGAGGCAGAGGTGTACCAAATATTACACCCACATTTCGCCAGTTATGTACGTCATTATTTGGAATATTTACTTCTTGGTCGCTCTATTGACCATGACCTGTGATTACAAAAAACACTGAAATGATACCTCATACTTAGGATATACAAAAGTAAATCCACCTTTATTTTTGTAGTACCTAGCTCGTACTACAAAAATATAGGTGGATTTTTCTAACATTACTTGCTGGTTTCTGTCTACAGTTTCTGACCTAACCTAAAGTGTCCAATTTATCTTTTACGGTAGACCCTTAACCATTTTCCAGCAAAATTACGTAGGTTCGTTGTCATTTTCACTAAAAGTACGGTAGGTACCAGAAAAAATCTTGGTGGAGTTATTTGTGACGACAAGATTCCAGCAAGATGCCAGCAAACACAATAACTCAACGGTAGAATCCTTTTTTTTTGATACCCTACATTGCATCCCACTACTAGGCAAAGGCCTCCCCCTTCTCCCTCCAAATCTCTCTGTTATGTGCAATTTCTGGGCACGTTTTCCCCGTAGAATCCATAAAACAGAATATTCAATAAGACATGGCAGGTTTATACAGAGCAATCAAGCCTTTAATCCTTATCCAAAAACACAAAGCGAATATAATGATACTTAAGATTGCCGGTGGCATCATCCCCGGTGCGCAAGAGTTGCCTCATCGCTCATCGTCGCGCAGTCATTATGGCGGATACTTTTTGTCTAACGTCTGACTTGCGAAACCAATGTGATGTCCGGTAACATCAAACTGTGGTTCTAGGAATAGATCGTTACATTTTACCTTATAGACAATACCGTATGTAACACGGTTTTGTACTATTAATTTGTTAAGTATTCTGTGAGACGGTACAGGATTTGCCCTATAAACAGAAAATATCAAATGTCTCGATGAAATCGTCTGCGTTATTGATTTAGTCAAAGATGGTCGAATTACCCACCTATTTCAGGTGTTCATTTCGATGTCGCTTTAGTCAAAACAGACATTTGTATTTCCATGACTAGGAAATATTTAAGTGCTGAATCACCTTGTAATTACATCCACAGAGCCTAAAGTTCAACTATTTTGAAACAAAAATAAAAACTTTGTTACGTGATGTAGTAAAAAACTTCCATACAAGGTCTACAATAAGGTCTCGACGTCATTCCGTAGTTTAGTTTAGTTGGAGTATGATTGACTGAATTGTACTTTGGTCTTGATTGAGTGGTCACAAACGTTACATGATAACGTGACAACGATCACGACGGTAACGCCTAGGTTCGATTCTCAGGTCGTGGAAAGTGATATGAGGCAGTTATAGAATATCTCAGTAGCAGGCTGGAACCTGGATTGATATCCGGTTGATGGCAACGGCAAGAGACTCGCCCCGATTACATGGGACTTATTACTGGCCAAATTTACTCCCTTTGGAGATGTCTCAGATAACTGACAAATGCTTGCACTGACTGGACAGGTCCACTCAAATCTGTGTGGTTTTTTCTTCAAAAGACCATCTCAGACACTAATCTGCATAGTCCTCATGTGAGTTGACCAAGATTATGTCTGGACCTTAAAAGAGACTATGACCTCTGAGTTTGTTTCGGCTGTTTCTTCTCAGAGTAGTCCGGTACGAAGCACCGGCCCCATCTAGTTTTAAAAAAAGAGACGTGTAAAAGTGTTTGTAAAAACCTATTTGCAAAATAAACATCATTTATCATTTACCTAATGTTTGTATGATTGACTGTATGCTAATACGGGGTGTGGAAGGGATACCGGTGCAAAAACAGTAACCAAGACTTCAGTAAAAAAAAAAACTACTGTTCCATACATTTTGGCCCGCTCCCGTCCCCGCAGCTCCTCCCCGCAGCGCTGCCCGACCGATCCGGCCACCTGGGCCAGTGGGCATTTCGAGCACCCCTGCTGGACCGAGCTGATGATGACGGTTTCGTGACGGTGCAAAAGGGAAACACCGTCAGCGAAGCTGTAAGAACCGCTCCGGCAAGGCTCCTGTGGAGCCCAACGTTAAGCTGCGCGCCGCGAAGCCGAACACCCCGGTGTACATCTCTCGCCTACATTACACCACTGTGGCAGAGGATATCGAGGAGTACGTGCGCCAAAGGTTGAAGTACACGCCAAGAGTACAGCTATTGGAGTCACGTCGCAACGTCAATTTAAAGGCGTTTGTGGAGCGCATACTAACATGTTTGCACTTTGCTCCATTTGGTGTTGGAAGAAAATTTTTGGCTGCAGGATGTGGTGTTCCGTCGCTTCCGTGGACAAATTCCACAAGAACGCACCAAACATCGTGCAAATGAAGTGTTAGTAACATAGTTTTAAGTTGCTTATAGTATAAAAAATGTTATTAGTATGTATAATTACGTTTTGGTATTTATATAGTGGGTCTTTGTTACCTGGAATAAATGCATGAAGTATTATTATAATTTTATTGTTCTTTATGTTTCTTCTCATTTAAGAGAGGCTAAGAAACCTTACACGCGGGTCAGAGCGAAGGATGTAAGGTAAAATTTACATAGAGAAGGTGGTTAATTTTGTAGCAAACAGCTGTTTTTGTTTCAATAACCGATGAAAAATTTCTTTGTGAATGATGTACTACTGAATTCGTGGTAACCGTTTTCGAGCCGGTGTCCTTTTCACCCCTTATAGGTTTAGACTCTGGTTGATCCTAACGACCCACCGCGAAGCTCTGGTATTGTAGGAATTACCTATAGTTAGTTACCACAAACTTGTGCGAGCTATACTTCAGGTATCGCGTTCGCAACAGAAACCTAAGCACTTTTACCTACATGATAACAAAAAAGGATTACAGCCCATTCCCTCTCATATAGAGGAGGCCGAGTGTCCCAGCAGTGGGAACATTAAAGGCTGATTATGCAATACCAAAGTATAGGTACGGCGACCGCCGACCTCACATAAACCGATAAGCCTTGTATAGGTTAAACATCTATGCACTAGACATCTAGATAATCGTAATCAGCTGCACTACAGTACTTATTTATTCACCACTTCCTCGTTTTACGAATTATTCGAATCGGTGAGAATTGCATGAGTAAAATGTTCTTTGATATTACCTACCCTGGAATGGTATACAATTTTTACACCCTTCCAAGATAGGTACTTCATTCTTTTATCTTCTCGACGGGTATTTTATTAAAACTTTAGCCCATGGTTTTGCTTATTTATAAAAAGGTCGAAAAATTTAAGTTTTTCCACGGGGTCTTACTAGCAGCTGCTTAGAAAGCATTCTCTCCTGACTGTCTGTCTGTATTTGTTGCTTGAAAACGTAACAGACAGAACTTATTTTTGCATTTATAATATGACGAGCTTTATATAGTATAATATTTAGAATATAATTGGGGTATGGAGGGTTTTTCGCGTTCGATTTCGTCTTCAGTTTTCACGAGACCTTCTTTATAGCAGTTTAATTCTTACTCAATAGAAGAATCCACGAGTTAGCAACGGATCGAAACATAATACGAGTGAGGTAATCTGTCCGCTTATCTTTTCACGCCACTTGTAAGAATAAGTACCTAGTAGTCGTTTTTGATATCGAATAGAGTCATGGCAATTAAGAAAGCTGAAAGACAGAAAATTGAAAAAAAATGCAGTCACTTCCGAGAATTATCCAAGTTTCTAAAAATCATTATTTTTCAAAATAAATTACAGAATTTTTGAAAAATGTTTCATTATTAAACCGGACATGCGAGCAGAAAGACATATCTACTCCAGTATTTTTGATATACAGGTAGAATTTCAGAATTTGATTCCTATTAGTATCAATATCGAATGGTATAATAAAAGTGTGTTTTTTTTTAATCAATTGTTTTTATTCCTGGCTAGATTTGCAAAAATCTAATGATGCAGTTTTAGTTTTTATCAAAATTCGGCTAGCTATTCGCTATTCCTCGTAGTTTCTGATTTGGCCATAACCGCCCACTTGAAAAATTCAACCTATTTATCTTATGAAAATTGTTTATAATCAAGTTTATTTATTTCACATGCACATCTAATTATCAATGATATAACCTGCCAATAGGTGTTGCCCTATCACGCTTTACAACATGCGTTGTCCTGCCCTTGGCCTGATCTTGATCGTGCGCATACGCAGGTCATGCGAACGTCATGTCATGTCCGCCATGACAGTTCGCGCTCATTTAATAAACTTCAACGACATCCGTTCTCTATTACAGTGTAACTAATCTCTTCAATCTTTTTTAATAGACCGGAAGCGTCAATGATTTTTTGCAATATATAGGTACTGTTGATCCCGGATTGCTCTCGATAGTATTTTGTTCTTTAAAAGCAACCTGTAAATTCTTACTATTACCACTTTACTCTCGATAGTATTTTGTTCTTTAAAAGCAACCTGTAAATTCTTATTATTACCACTTTACTCTCGATAGTATTTTGTTCTTTAAAAGCAACCTGTAAATTCTTACTATTACCACTTTACTCTCGATAGTATTTTGTTCTTTAAAAGCAACCTATAAATTCTTACTTTTACCACTTTACTCTCGATAGCATTTTGTTCTTTAAAAGCAACCTGTAAATTCTTAATATTACCACTTTACTCTCGATAGTATTTTGTTATTTAAAAGCAACCTGTAAATTCTTACTATTACCACTTTATTCTCGATAGCATTTTGTTCTTTAAAATCAACCTGTAATTTTTTACTATTACCACTTTACTCTCGATAGCATTTTGTTCTTTAAAAGCAACCTGTAAATTCTTAATATTACCACTTTACTCTTGATAGTATTTTGTTCTTTAAAAGCAACCTGTAAATTCTTACCATTACCACTTTACTGTACGAACAAAATCGCGAACTACCTTGAAAAAACATGCAAATATTTCAGGAAAGTACCTAACTTATCAAATTTACAAACAGTACGTAACAAATGATTTCATAACAAAGAGCCTCAACGTGAACACAGGGTTTACTGATACTAGTACTACAGGCTGTTGTTTTTAACGCCACTCATATTTTAAAATAATTTGCAAAATCTTGTTATTATTGGTTACCGGTTAATTTCCGTTAACCAGTTGATAACATACACAGGTCATTTTAATACCTACTGATACATCTTGTCTGTATTAAGATCTATTTATGTTTTAATCATGCGATTTTGTTCGCCCATTTACTAAGTAACGAAATATTTAAAAGTGTTGCGTCATGTTGCTCGTAATGTTTGAACAGTCATTTAGGTAATGTAATTTAAAAGTCATACTCACTCAGTACTACTATTAGGCACTATTTATAATTATACCTCCTACCTTTAATTCCTAACTGCTGGGCAAAAAGCCGCCACTTATATCCTTCCAGGTAAACTACGCTGCTATTTTCGAACAAAGTATATGACGCTCTCTAAGGGTCCTCCTCCTCGCATTGTCTGTCCCGACTGCTGGGGCGATCAGGGAATTGCTCCAAGTTTGTGAGACTTATGCTGCCTCACATGGACTTATTTATAATGTCACAAAGAGTGAATATATGCTCTTTAAGGCCGCTGGTAGACGTCCAGACTCTGTACCAGAAATTATAAAGCTGAATGGGCTCCATTTAAACAGAGTGTCCAATTTCAAGTACCTTGTGCATTTCATCACCGATGATATTGAGAGGGAGCGTAGGGCACTGGCGGTCAGAGGTAACATGCTGGCCCGTAGATTTGCTCGATGTTCTGACTTAGTAAAAATTACTCTTTTTAAGGCCTACTGCCAGAGCTGTTACACGAGCAATCTATGGGTCAACTACACTAAGAGATCGATGGATGTCCTGCGCGTTCAATATAATAATGTTTTCAGGATGTTGTTGCGACTGCCCCGTTTCTGTAGCGTTTCAGGAATGTTTGCTGAGACCCACACAGATGGCTTTTATGCCATAATACGCAAAAAAACGCCTTCAGTGCTGTATAGAGTGCGGAGTAGTCGCAACTATATCCTGAGAGCTGTGGCGGAGAGCTATACTCCAAATATCAGGCATTTTGTGCGAAGATTGATTAGGTAGGAAACATGTCTCTCTGCCTGGTCGTCCTTTGTTTTAATAATATAATTTTTATATCAATGTTACTAACACTAGAATATACGCTGTGTGTAATACTAACAAAATATGGATCACTGTTGTCCTAAATAAATGATTTATTATTATTAGTGTGGAATACTTTTTGTGATATTAAAAGTATGCCTTTATTTTGTATGCTCTGGATGGAATACCTCCTTTTTGTTCTACACAACTGGCGCAAAACCAAAACGTCTTCTTTTATGATACCGAAAAGTCTCAGCTACCAGCCTACCACACATAATCCAACAACATATTGACTCAATACTTTAGTTTTGACAATACTTTGATTGGTTCTTCTGTTTACGTCTGTTAAGGATCCTGGCCCACTCTTGCTTCTTTTTTCGTGTGGTTGGTGCCTAACCTGACCTTTTATGCCGCCCATGGGCCTGTGACTTGACTTAGCTTTACACGCCTTCTTAATACACTCAGTAGGGTGACGACCAGGGATGAAAATGTCGAAAAAACATTACAACAGGCTTTCGGTCAGCGGTCATACAACTGATAGCGTTTTTCCACCTACAGTACCAACTCCCAATCGACTCGTGATTTGCATCTGTGATAATAAATCAAAATCAGCTGTTTGTCACACCACCATAACTATCACTCTAAGCTCGAATGGAGTGATCTATCGCAGTTATAAACACTAATCATTTCAAAGTCACCACTTTATTGCGTATGCGACTCCGGCCAGGACGTACTGCCCCACTGTGCTATCAATAATCCCGATAGGGAAATTAAGTTCAGTGACAAAACAGGTGAGTGTGTTCTAAATATTTTTTAATAAGCACACACACAGTTACGCTAAATTAGCATTTATCTATATTTATTTAACGCTCATTTTTACAAATACTAAAGTAATCAGCGATCACGCGCGTTCAGTTTATTTATGTTTGCGCCGCGTGATTGCTGCAGGTTCACAGTTGGTCCAGTATCATCTTATTGATATTGATAAGTCATTTATGTTCAGTGGATCACTCTCCAACCTTTAGTTGTCATTTAGAGTTCGTAAGAGCTCCCTGACAATCAGTTAATTTATTAATTATTTATTTTAAAACATGTGTTAATTTAAATTCTGTAACTTTAACATATTAATATAGTCAGGCGATTTTACTTAGTTATCAAACCTTTTTTTCTGATTTTTTAAAGTTTTATTTTATAAAAAAAGTTCTAATTCAAAAATGGAATTCCTTTCGCGCAAAGTAAAGTCACATGGACAATTTGACGCACGTCAACTGAATGGCTCGTCTGACACTAACAAAAATAAACGGTAAGCATTTCAAAATCTACCTTTATATTATGTTACACCTGAGTTTATAACCAATGCGAAAAGTTGGTAAAATTAATTGTAACACCTTGAAGACAATACTCAATATTAATATGAAAGCCAGCAAAGAATTATTGTCAAGTACCTATATGTTTATTTATTATTTCTAAAGTAATCAAAGTAAATTAATTTTAAAACAATAAATCACTGACTATTTTACCAATTTTATTCTGAAACAGTGATCTAGCTGATCATTGTGCGTGAATTAATTAACTTGAGATACGTACCTACTTGCGCTCTGGTTCCTGCTACTGTTAGTTTGAATATTAATGTTGTTTTTATTTTCGTTTTTTTTTTAGTAGCAACCCAATTATTGAGGTCTACAGACTGTTACCTCAGCCCGAAGAGTTTAAAGGTGTCAAACTATATTGCAGAAAGGTTAACCATTCACTTAGTAGGGAGGTACCTAGTTTCTAGAAATTAGAATGTAGGTATCATTAGTTTACGTTGATATTTTTGTATTTAGTCTTAGATTAAATTGGTGTTAATAAAATGCGATGCGAGTGACGTTTGTATACTTCAATAGATTATTTTATGTATACTTCTAAACTAATATTATAAAGAGGTAAAATTTGTTTGTAAGTTTGTACGTAGGGGGTAATCTCTGAATCTGCTGAACCGATTTTGAAAATTCTTTCACTAATAGGAAGGTACGTTATCCCCGTGCTTATAGGCTACGCTAATATTTACAACGTGCCCGTGGAGTAATTTCCGACCAAAACGCGTGCGAAGGCGCGGGCAACTGCTAGTGCTGAATGATTTTAGAGACACAATGTTATTTTATGCAACGCATGAATTCTCAGCTCTTTTAAGCAAAATTATCTCTTCACTATCTATAATCTCAGTTTTGATATATTTCAGCGTGACATTTCAAAAGCCTCTGATTAATATCAATGCCAATCTGGAGGTTTTTAATGTTTTATTGGCTATTAGAATTTCTCAATTTCTATTGAACCTATGTTCAGAAATTAAAATTATATTGGAATACATTACATTGCTAACACTGTCTGAACAATAATCCTATTTGTGACAGTCTTTATCTAAAGATGTTTTATAACTTACCAATCTTTGAAAAATAATACTGTTAATGACCTGTCACAGTACAGATTTATCAAAATCTGCAATTAAATTAAATAACATTTCTCTGAATGATTAAATTAGCAAAATTGTTTCAGATAGTGTTGTCTTATGAGCTGTCCTTGTCAGAAAGCGGGTCGTTCCTGTCCCGCTACTCGTAGGTAGGCCGTAGAGCTTCGTAGCGCCGTAGCCTCGTAGCAAGTTGTGTAGCACCTGTGACATAGAAAAGCTTATTAGTTTGAGTTCTTGTTTTTGTAATCTAAGGTCCTACTGGTTTTAAAGTTCATGTGACTGTAAGGTGCAGCAAAAACAAAAAAATCCCTGAAATTATTTCATAAGTATTTTTGTATGTCACAGTTAAATACCAAGTACTTATCGTAAATAGTAGTTATTTACGTACCAGACATAACTTTACAAGGGTTTTTTTTAGTTTACAGTACGTTTAGTTATTGATCTTGGCAAGAAAAAAACACTAATGTATCAGAGGAATACAAAGAACTATAGTTAGTTAGGTATGTATGCAAGTATTATAATACTTGCATACATACCTTAACAAGTAAGTACTTAGATCGTAGTAAGGAGAGATAAGTAGGGTTAAGTAGGGTTTATAACCAATGTGTGTTACCAGTGATGACTTACGGATCTGAAACGTGGTCTCTCACAATAGGTCTTATACAGAAGCTCAAAGTCGCTCAGCGGGCTATGGAGAGGGCTATGCTCGGCGTTTCTCTACGTGATAGAATCAGAAATGACGAAATCCGTAGACGAACCAAGGTCGTCGATATAGCCCAGCGGATAAGCAAGCTGTAGTGGCAATGGGCAGGCCACATAGCGCGAAGATCGGACGGCCGATGGGGCAAACGGATACTGGAGTGGATACCACGCATTGGAAAGCGCAGCGTGGGACGGCCACCTGCCAGATGGACCGACGACCTTGTTAAATGTGCAGCGAGTCGCTGGATGCAGGTGGCATTGGACCGGACACGTTGGAAATCGATTGGGGAGGCCTATGTTCAGCAGTGGACAACAACGGGCTGAAATGATGATGATGATGAAGGAGAGATACCAGGGTTTACGATTTATAATGTTATATCGGAAGAAAATGTTTTATATAGGGTGACTGGTAATTAGTGAGCAATACTTAGACACGTGATTCTACTTATGATAACAAACAACTTTCCCAAAGAAACATTTTTTCTATACTCATACGGTACGATAGTAATGAGACAGAACGGCGCGGCGTCATGAAGCTAACAGCTGATAGATAGGTCACAGGCGCGTGTGCGCGAATTTCATACGGCTGTTGTGTTATTGTGATAGTGAATGAGTATAAAAAAAAATGTTTCTTTGGGAAAGTTGTTTGTTATCATGAGTACAATCACGTGTTTAAGTATCGGTCATGAATTACCCTATGTACGGGGTGGAAGGGACACCGACGCGAAAACGGTTACAACGTATTCAGTACATCATTCTGTATACTATTTAAAAAAAAAAAGCAGTTCCATACATTTTGACCATGTAGGTATTGCACTTTTGTAGGAAACAGCTGTTCTTTTTTCAAACAACCAATGAAAAATTTATATGTGGGAAGAATTATGTACTGAATACGTGGTAATAGTTTTCGCGTCGGTGTCCCTTAGACCCCATACCTATGTATGTATAGTTTATTCCCTATGTCTTATACTCACGTTGGATATTGTAGCTTTAATATTTTATTTAATAGAATTAAAGAAAACAGTTGATAACATAAGAGGAGTCTATAACTCGGGTGCCGCGTGTTACTTAGCGTACTGTTGACGTTAAACTAAACTATAATTAATATTAACGATATCTATCTAACTCAAAAGATAATAAAAACAATACCTACATTTAGGACTGAAACCGCAGTTTCCTCAAATGCTCAGATAGCTACAATAATGTCAATGACCCCAATAATAATAAACATGTTTTAAATGCGGTTTGACTATTGATTATTTTATAGGTAGTTAGCACAATACCTACATTTCTTATTTAAAATGTGTTTCTAACACAACAATTCGTAGTTACATAATTCATAATTCAGAAATTCTAACTCCCTATAGCAATGAAAAATACAGCTTCATTTGCCAAGTAGCTGACTTGACCTGTATTACGAATGAATGCAAAACAATACCTACTGCAAATTTCCCACGCTACAGTTGAAGGGTCAGCGCCATCTGTTATCAAGCGGAAGAGACCGCAGTGCGGTTACTACGTTATCGCTGAAAAATTTTCCTGCTTTCCCAGGAGCGAGACCGCGATGAGTCCAGCGCCCCCCGCTCAGCGAGACAAAACGAGCGCCACGGTCGGCTTCGGCAAGCAGTCGTACGCGGCCAGCGCAGGGAAGTGTACGCACGACATGGAACGCGATCGCATCGGACTATGGGGCTCCGGAGACAGCACGGCCACGAGCCAAGTCTCCGGTCTTGACCGCCTCCGACACCCAGGACTCAACAAGGTAAGTTTTCCATTTTATTACCGGCCAAATCAAGAGATGAATGACCGCGTATTTTCGTTTAGGTCATGGTTCCGACTTTGCGGAAGTGATCAGTTCTTACGGCAAATCGTATTATCCATGTGTGCATCGGTCTAGTTTTTATAGAGGAACGATAGTGTCAGGTGTCAGCTCACATCCGCCGTGCAATTGTCATGTAAATGTTTGTTTTGAACTTTACACCCGGCGTCAAAGTTCACGTGGTTCGGTAATGTCAACAAACTTGCGGCGGCTAAACAAGAATTCCGTTACATTATAATGTTTTGGTGAAAATGTTGAAAAACTTTTTTTTTTATATCGATAAACGGAAACGAGTGAAGACTGATGAAATAGCGCCGTAACTTTGAAATATAATGACGATGACTAATCACCATGACTTATAAGTATTGAATAAATATCTAATTCCTAAGCTAGCCAGGTAGGTACAAACAAACAAATCACAAACGTTCAATAAAATAATGAATGTTTACATAAGGAAGTGTTTATTACAGTTGTTAGATAATTCCGTGTTATGATGGCAATAGAATCGCGAGCGCTATGCTATATGAGGAAATATTTCGCCCTGATATTGGCTCACTTCCGGCCCCCCACGCTACGGATTTGATTAATGGCTGTAGTTTTATTGCCTTGATCTAAATAATAACATTTATAAGAACTCACGAATCGTCTTAAGATGCCTGTAAAAAGATTCTTGTTATGAAGGTTTCCTTCCTAGGAAATGAAAATTTACATGAACGCGTAGGTATGTTAATTTCAGTAAAAATAAGAACTCCTATTTTCACAGATGTAACTGATCAAGCAAAAAATCTCTGTTTTCTATCTTTAGAAAGATATGAAAGATAAACGTTGCTTGTTATCTTTTCTGAAATGTAAACAATTTCTTGTCTGTTAATATTACTTTCAAAATAAAATTCTGGGATTTACAACAGAAAACATTATTTAGGGGTTGTCTTACATTTACATTTAATAAATAAATAAATAGGTAAAATATAGACATTTTTAAACATGTTAAGTTTGCTTGATTACTTCGTAACGAATCAATCTATTCTTCCCAATTATTATTTGAATAACATTGTTTTCACTTTCAAATCACCTGTGAATAGAGTACACGGTTTTTACCAGCATTTTAAATACATGGGGAAGCTATAGAGAGCCATTCTCTAAGCTTCCCCACTCTGGTAGAGAATAGGGCTCCCTAGGCATATTTGAAATTTGAACGACGTCTAAAAGGGGTCACCGATTCGTCTAGAAGGGTGACGGAGTATTCTGTATAGTAATCCCATGAATAAAGGCGTGAGGCACGTATGCCTATGTTACTCACCGGTTTTGCTCAAGATATCGTGTGCAAAGATTTTGATAGTGATATTTTGATTTTGATATGATGAATGACTTGGCGAAATCTATTTGCTATTGACTCATAGGTTGCTATGGTTACCTTGTGTAAGTATTGATTGGAACTCTACTCATTGTAATCAAAGTATGTTATAACCAAATTAATTTTAGCTGTAATATTCAGAAACTTGACTGAACAAAAGAAAATTAACTAATACTGAAAATCTTAACTAGAATCTTCAAAAAGTTTTCTGACAGATGATAGTCAGTTTATTTGAACTTTATTACAAGTTATTATTTACTTTTTATGTTAACTTGTTACCGGTAAATAACCTTCACAATTTATTAGCGTCAACGTCAATATTATGTCTGAAAATAGCACGATAAAATGTAAGGAAGTAAATCTTGATTGGTACATCAGAATCATCAGAATCATGATGCTAATATCCAGGTGTGTAAGGATTTTTTTTTATAATATTCTCTTTTTTACTAATTCTATGAAACCTTTTTGCACGAGATGTTAGCAATAAATGTTAATTTGTCAACATAATATAGTCGGTTTTACGAGTACATATGTCAACATGTTGTAACTCTTTAGTAACATTACCTACTAGCATTATCGTCGAGTCAATGTGCCAGTATGACACTTTAAGGTGGAAGCGCAAGGGCAGCCCGCGAAATTTTTTTTTTTACGTTTATTGCAATTTGCAGGTCAGTGTCAGGTTGTATGTAGATGAAAATATGAATCGCGCCAGTAACACGTATGGAGTTACAGAATAACTATTTCATGAAAAAGTCACTCAATGGGGTTAAATTAACTTAGAGGTTGTATTGATGATTTGAATGATTATAAGTCTGCAATGGCGCTGTGTTACTGGCGCGATTCATATTTTCATCAATCTGTCAACAACCTGTCAACAACCTGACAGTGACCTGCAAATTTCGCGGGCTACCCTTGCGCATCCACCTTAAACAGCACTACTACCTTTGAACAGAATAACTTTAGATGATAGCTTCACATAGCTACTCTATTTAACGAAGGAAAAATACTAAAGTGCATAAAAAAACATGCTAATTTAATTACTTAATGTCTACTTTTTAAACTAGAAGCCAAGATTACAATTAAGACTGCAAATTAATATTCGTAAAACCGCATTTCTCCTCGTCGTCGTCCAATTACGACTTAGTTTCTAAATTCATTGCTTCGTCTAGATTTCAAAGTAGAGTACATTACCGTAAAAATAACAATTCAAATATCTTCTAATTGCATTATGATAAACTTATCACCTAATTAAAGTAACATTATTAAAAAAATCATAAGAAATATACGTTTCCAAAAATTCAGGAGTCATTGAATAATGCCTTTATTTATAAAACATCTCATTCCTACATGAAACGCATTTTTCACATGCTTTTCCTGTTTCGTATTATGGTAATTGTTAGAGATGTTTTGCTAAACGATCGTATTATATCATCTAATCACAATAGACAATAGTATGATTCATTAGACTAGTCCACGCTTTCTATAATCCAGCAGATAATCACTTACGTACTACCGAGTGCCCTGACGGTCTGCCATTTTTGACTTCAGTATCCTTAGTAATAAGGTTGAAAACTGGTCCACTGTCAGTGAACTCGGTAGTACCTAAAATACGATAGTACAATACTCAAATTTGGAACCTTCCTTCCAACTTTTGGGGCTATTAATTCATTTAGAACGCACATTCAATCGATATATTAGTCTATTTCGGTAAGCCAGACTATTCGGTTTCCAAGTAACCTGTTCCAACCCGAAGCAAACATTCGTCAGTAGCAAGTCAATATTAATATTGATTTTCCACGTCGTGAATGAATGTCGGCTTTACTGCTCTTCTACCATACGCACATGTTATAGAAACAGTGTTTTCAATTCCTACACACACTTCCAATTCAAACACTTCTTAACATTATCACAAATATATAATATAATAATCACTACATCACTACATAGTTTAAAACAAAGTTGCTTCCCGCTGTTTGTCCTTATGTATGCTTAGATCTTTAAAACTACGCAACGGATTGTGATGCGTTTTTTTTTTAATAGATAGACTGATTCAAGACGAAGGTTTATATGTACAACATTGCACCCGTGCGAAGCCGGGGCGGGTCGCTAGTAAATAATAAACTTTTTTCCAATGTAAATCGCGTCGACCGTAGAGAAGAACCAACCTCTTATGTATTAAAGTGGTGCCTATATAGCCTCTAAGCTGTTCTATATTTCCTACGAGCATATAATAAATTCTATTGTTCACCAAGTGTTTTCAAGGAAAACCCTAGGAAAAGCTACTTATTGCTGCTCTGACTTTATATCTTGCTTTTAAAGTATAAAATGAGGTGTTTTCGTTGAATTTTTCAAGACTTTTCAACTGTTGAATTTTTCATGATAAAAGCGTTGGTAGAACGTAGCTGTACTATTTATTTATTTCTTGTAACGTTACATGTATACCTAGCTGTAGCTTGAAATAGTTCAAGCTACAGCTAGGTATTAGCTATTTCAGTCATGAAGTAGTAGACTGTGAAACATGCGCGTTAAATCTTACTTGCAAGTTCAATGTGCATTAAATTAATGAATATTTCGTGAGTTGCACGTCGTTAAATCTATCTTAACAATAGAACCAAATTCAGTTTAATTAATATTTTCTAGTTACGAACTTTTTTCAAAAAGAGTCTTATTTTTAATTTTATATAATTAAGTACTTTCTTATCATTGTTTTCTCAAGAAAATTCCATATATCCGTACTATCACGTATATGGACTGGTCAGACGTACATACAGTCACGTCGATTCACTAGCACACGTTTGGTCAGTGGGTGTGTCGTGACGTAACGCCACAAGGTCGACGCTATTTGCTTGGTCATGATCAAAACCTTGCCGTACCTACCTGCCGGTAGTTAAACCGCTACAGAGCCCTGATTTACTAGTTTACACTTTTATTACGGATCATTAAGTGTTTAAGGCCTCATATCTTTTTACGTTATATTCCATAATTGACATCATTAATTGTATATTCTGGATACCGCTAACTTGTCTTATGTAAGGTATTTTACTAAACTAATCGCATACTTAATGGTGTTGTCGGGTTTACTAGATGGCTATCTTCCTTTCCGATCCTATCCTTGGTGTATTTGCCTTCCTTTTCTATTGCCTTTATCTGTGTGAAAAAAAAAGTTATTTGTAAACAAAACACTGAGCATAGTTTCAGCCCAATATAACCAGTCTATACATATTTATACGGTTTACCCAATAATATATGTACTTTAAAAGATTTAAACACCTACTTGCCCTTCTGCTAACCCACATTTTCCAGCTTAGTCCATTTAAAGGGATATTGCAGAAATTGCTAAAAAAGTCTGTGGTCTCACCTATTTTCAAGTCTGAAGACAAAATCAGTGTGAATAACTACAGACCCATTTCAGTGCTAACAGGCCTTTCAAATATTCTAGAAAACATCATTAACTGTAGGCAGAAACAATATCTGGAAGAAAACAAACTGTATTATATTTAGCGTCGTTGTGTCAATCTATTCTAACCTATTGTATAACTTCCTGGGGTGTGCGGCAGTCAATTCTTTTCCGACTAGATCTAGAACGAACTCAAAGAGCAATTCTAAAGGTTAAGATCACAACACATACACACGGTTTTTGTTATACTTTTTTGAAATAAATTATTCTTATTTGTCTTTAATATGTTTGGAAGACTGTTTATTAAGTTTATTTAAGAATCAGAATCAGAATTATTTATTTGTAAAACATAGGTATAAACATTAAGGATTTTATAAATATTTAGAGCTCTTGCTATGTTTTGTCGTTACTGACACACATATGAATAGAAAAAAAAAACACTTGAAATTACAAATAAAATGTCAACTCAAATAAAAGATTACAAATATAAAATACCAACTGAAATAAAGGATTACAAATAAAATTACAATTAAAATAAAATAAAAAATCGCAAATACGAAATGTCAATAAAATACATATTACAAATAATAAAATGCCAATACAATTAAAAATCATAATAAGAAAACCATAATAAAATGTAAATTAAGAATAGTAAAATCACAAAGCAGAAAAATTTATACAAAAAAATTATCATTTAAATATTCATCCACACTGTAGTAACATTTGTCTAGTACGAGTAGTATCCCCTGAAGAGACTTTTTAAATATATATAAAGGCAAACATTTAATTCTATCTGGTAGTTTATTATAAATTTTGGGAGCAACACCAAATAAGCTCTTCGTCAATAGTGTAGTTTTGCACTTGATCGGACACAACAGATTTTCATATTGGGCACGAATTTGAGTTTTTTTAACTGATGAATATTTTTTAAACAAATGTTGATTTGATTTTACAAATAATGCAGTTTCAAGTATGTACAGAGATGGCAAGGTTAATATTTTTAATTTTTTTAAATGAGGTATGGATTTATCCGTTGTTCTCAGACTACACATTGATCTTATGCATCTTTTCTGCATCCTGAATATAAGTTCCCTATTAGTTGACTGACCCCAAAAAACAACATCATATCTTAAAGTTGATGCGACTAGTCCATGATAGGCTGTTAATAGTGTCTCAGTATTCACTCTCTTTGATAACTGGAATAGTAAATATGCCGATTGGCTGAGACGCTTGCCAATTTCTTCTAAATGGCGTTTCCAGGTCAGTTTACTATCTATATTTATACCTAAGAATTTTGGATTTGTAACTTCTTCTACTATACAGTTATTATAGGCAATCTTAACAGGTGGATTCTTACGTCGTTGATGGAAATGGATAACTTTCGTTTTATTTAAATTCATTACTAGATTATTTTTATTAAGCCAATCTATAATGTCACTTAGAGTATTATTTATGTCATTTTCATAATTACTAGGATTAATGTACTCCACAATAGCCGTGCTGTCATCTGCAAACAGTACCATTTTATGATTTATGGTGTTTGGTAGATCATTAATGTATATCAAGAAAAGTGGTGGCCCTTATACCCTAGTACGCCATATTTTATGAGCCTTGGTTCTGTTATATATTTAGTTTCCATTTTGCTAATAGGACAAATTCTAGTGATTTCTGTGCACTGAGTTCTATCACTCAAATATGATTCAAGGAGTTTGAGGATGTTTCTTCTAATGCCGTACCCATATATTTTTTTAGTAATATCTTATGATCCACAAAATCAAAGCTTTTGTCATATCTGTCAGTATAGCACACACAGGATTACCTTTATCTACAGATGTCATTATACTGGATAGCAAATCAAATAGAGCCATATTAATATTTTTTCTGAACCCCTTCTGTTCAATGTTGCAGAAAAGTTTGAATATTTAACATAAATAAACCTTTCATCACGGCACCATTCCCGTATTGGCGTGGAGATCTACCAATTAAAAATAAATGCGATCCTAAATTTATATAGAAGATTTAAAATGTATCAGATAGCTATTAGCAATTGATTGCCTTTGACCCTGGCCTTGCACTGTCACAAATGTCACGATCGACTAGGAAATTAATCACAAGACACCTGAGCTTAATTTCCAGCAGTAAGTAGGTACTTAAGAACTGGGTAACTATTTTTCTGGGAGATTCGATTTAGGTTAAAAAAAAAATAGTTTTGTGCTTTGGCTATTCAACATGAACGTGGCCTGATGAAAATTAAACATTTAGGTATTTACGTTATTTTTCCCTTATGTTCCTCCTTAGGCATTTATGTTTTTCAATAACCTGCCTTTTGGACTTCGCCGAAGTCGGGTTACATCGTGTTCTTTTATCGCTACAACAAATAGTTACCACAAGGCTAATTAGAAATAACAAACAAAACAGTTTTATCATATTGTATGTCATATATCTCGTTTTGATCAAATAAAATGATAAATTGATAACGTTATCGAGTTATAAGACCTTAGGTTGCACGCGTCTTAGCGTAATGTTTATGATCTTTAAGGTCATCATCATTTCGCAAATCAGTTTTATGCAGAATTAGATTTTGGTCAATTTATTTCGCTGAAGCGACACACAGGAAATAGGCAGATATAAGTAATCGTTTTCTGAATGTATGGTAGGTATACCGATTAGGATCAAGAAGCCATTATAGTTTAATTAGTGGTCCGGCTTCACTAAGGCCTTTATCTTACCAAAGTTAGGAATTAACTTCTAATTAATTCATCAGTCGACCAAATTCCTAAAGTAAAACCTTCATTGCGGCGCCGGAACGGAAAATTAAGTTTCCCAGAGCAACTAACGTTAGTAAAGTTTAACAAGTTATTACCTAATGTGTAACTACATAAGGTTGACAGTAAGTTTCTACATTATGTTTTCACTTGTCACCTATTTCATCACAAAAGTTTTCCTACACGGAAAATAAATTACTTGTAATCACTGAAAATTGTGTTCATGGAATAAACCATAGAATAAATGCTTAATCATTATTGAATTTGCATTACTCTGGTCTCCATTATTGATGATTCTGTCATTACGTATCTAAATATTATGTTTGTCGTACTCGATCGATACTGATATAAACTGTATGACTGAGCAATTTTAACTTGCGTCATCACTCCACATAGCTTTAACATTGAGAATCATAGAACGCTTTTCTTTTCAAGATACGATATACAAGCCTCTAGGGTTAGCACGTGACGTCATTCCCATCCCCTTATATAGTTTTCTGGCGCCTTAGGAGATAAGCATTCTTCCTTTGTAGTCGCATACCTACTTCAGCCCCTTGAAAAGCCAAATTCTCCTTAGATCGCATTCCGGGCAAAGAGAAATAGTTCTCTTTGAGATCCTCAACCGACAAATATATTCGTTTTAAAGAATAATGGCTCCAAGTAATATTAAAGTCGTCTGTTATATTTTATTCCCCTCGATTGATCACAGAATTTGGGCAATGTTTCGTTTTATCTATTTCTTTGTCGGGTGTGTCGCATCAAAAGATATTGCGGCTCCCGCTCAAATCTCGGGGGATTTTCAGTGACGTGCAAAGAGGACTGTCAATTTATTATTGTGTGGGGAAATGGATGGATTTATTACTCTTTGTATTTTGTATCTTTGATTTTACTGTCAAATTCTTGCTTTTAGAGTAAATAATGGGTAAGTTAAACGTATAATGATAAGTCTTTAACTTAAATCAGTTAATCTTACATAATAAAAAGACTATTATAATGTACAGAAAAGCTAAGCTCGATTTGTCTTATAATGAAAACGCGAGAAAATAAAATAAAACGTTAGCAATTTACGTGGCTTGTCTTGAGATAATCGGAACCGATAATTTACGAGGCTCTCTTGGGCATTGTCGTGTTTTCTCAAGTGACTCGTAAGATGCTGTGTTTTTCTTGCCATGTAAGGCTGAGAGGTTCTTTTTCGCTAAGGACACATTCGTCCGGGTGCTGCGGACTTACGTGATCTTAGCGAAAAAAGAACATTCCGTACTCATGACTTGATAAAGAAGAGACCGTATAATTTGGCCATATCTGAGGAAAAACGCGTGGACAACCTCCCCGTATACCCAGACGAATCCCGTTGGAAATAAGGATCTATGTATGATGAATGATTTATTTAAAACTTTTCCTGTCGATGATTTAATTTAATTGAATTGTATGGGACATTTAACTCTAATGTGTGTGTAATTTTATTTTTATTGAATATTTAGTATGGACCATGTCTGAAATAAATGTATTATTATTATTAAATTGATTTTAAGAACTCTAAACAAAATATTTTACGAAAATATGCTTCCATTTTGCACCTGTCGTAGGTGTAAACATTTGAGAAAAATACCTTCTGAACAACTTCCACAGTACAGATATAAGTAACGTATTCACTTTACGAGTAGACTGCCAGACGCCTATCGAATTGTCACAAAACGCGAGTAGAAGATAAAAATTTGCATTTCATTAGTCATATCCGAAAGTGGATTACGTTATCGTTTTATATTAATACTTCATTGAGGTAAGCGGATTTATTCGAGAGCGCTGATAGAATGTATAATTCTGCGGAAAAGTTTTTACAGGCGAAGATTAATCAGGCAGATATTTGTTGATTTTAATTTCAATTTCGTTTTTTTATCAAGTGCAGTTATATACGTAGCCATTTCTACCCAATATTTGAAAAAGAAAAACAAAAAAACAGTTTTTTTCTAGTACCCACATACAAATACCGACAATAAGAACTCCTGTTTCTTTCTAGACTAATTTCCTTTTCTAAGACAACGAAAATAAGGCAAATGATACGTAATTTTCAGTCCATCTACCCGCGTTTTCACTACAACGAAGAGTAATTTTATGAAAACCTGAAAATAAGCCTTTCAGTACACCGTAAATATTTTCATTTTATGTTTTCATTATTCAGGATATAACTTATCCCCATTTCATAACGCGCCTTTCCAGTCATAAAAAAGAATTAGTAAGTATGTATTTTTAAACGAAACACTGAACAAAGAAAAGTGTTTCAAAGCTCACCTAGTAACCTGCATACCCGTATTTTTGCCCAACGAATACTTAACGCTTTTATTTTTATGTGTTTGGATTCAATAAGGGTGGTTGCATGTCACAGTTAATTGAATCATCGACTGGGTAATCCTCAAACACGGCTTAAGCCTTAGTTTGTGGGGCGGCTTACCGTTGCCATGGCAACGCGATTACTTGGTTCTACGTTGTTATAAAAGCTATGTAAACGGCGGAACCTTCACGCAGTCGGTGTGAAGTGGTGTTTGTGTGATTCTTGCGTATCTGAGGCGGTTTGGGACAAAATTATAATTGCTGTGGTCGCATTTACGCGCGGTTCGCCAAATTGACGCGGTTACGACGTTGAGTTGTTTGTTTACATAAGTGATAATTAGTAAGCTGGGAATGTGGCCTTTCGCGGATCGAAGATTGTAACTTGAATTTACTTTATTTTGTCATGAGCAGAGGTAAACTGCGATAAAGTGAACATTTTCGACCTTCACGAAATGAGATTGATAGCGATAGGAAGATTGTAAAAGCCTTGACGTTATATTGGAAAAGTTGACGAGATTGGGAAAAGAAACCCAATGTAACAAAACAAGCTAACAAAACTCTGTGCTCGAGTTCTGTGTTTGGTCACAGTATTACAATCCAATTGTTTTGTTGATTAAAGTTTTCTCAAAACTTATCCAGAAGTGAAATTAAATCAATAGAGGATTTTTTTCATATCGTCTTAAATCAACCGATAAAATGAACCTGAAAATTCAGTAATATAAACCTCCAAAGACCTCCGGTTACCTAGCCCCGTACTGTGTGAATGTAGGTTATTGTCTCGCTGGGCTATTGTTACTAACCTCGGTCTGTATCTAGGCGTCCAGAGAAGAGCTAGGCTAGCCGGCACGCCCGCCATATATCCTCGCTTTGTCGCTTATTGTGCTTGCATGAAAGTTGATATCGATTGTATAAGTTCTAAACTTGATGAGGCTGTTATAAGTTAGTTGCATGGAACAGTAGAGTAGCCTGCATTGTTTTATTGTCTCTAGAAGTTTTCCTTCAACGTTGATTTATTCTATCGGGGACCCGTATTTTCAGTAAATTCTGTGCAGGGAACGTATAATAACGTCATTTTTATATTGTATCGTAGTAAGCCTGCAGTATTGAAAGATATATGGCCAATATTTTGACGTTAATTTTAACAAAATACTCATAAATGTTATGTTAATTACCCGACTACGCATCGGCAACGACTGGATTATTTTATGTACGGTTACGCCAAGGCAAGGCTTACGAAATCTTAATTCTTTTTAAAACTTATGGCCTTCAGAGGCACGTTTACCTAAGTTATTTCAATAAAAGTTTCAAAGAAAGCGATCTTTGAATAAGATTAATAACTTACGACTACCAAATTAATTTCCACCTTGGAAGAAACTTTAGTCAGAACATTTTGGAATTTAGCAAAGGTATATTTCAAAGGTGAAAGTTGCGTGAATGCTTGAAGCTTTCAACGAATTGTTTTTGCACTAGCATTGAAGCGTGACCAGGCAGAAAGAAGACCGTTGACAGTGTGAATAAACATACTGTTTCATCCTATTTTCTTGCCCTGGACTGACTTAATATAGTCGTTATTCACTAGTGTTTCCATACTCAAAACTTTTCTTTACCAATTTATAGATACCTGAATTGACAAAGGTGTCGCTCAAGTTAGTCCATAACTTAAGGGCTATTTTGCAGTACAGTTATCTTTAAAAACTCTTTTTTTATGAGTTAAGAGAGAGCTTAAGAGTTAGTTTTAATATGTAGTACCTTATACTATAATTATATCTGAAATAGATAAATTAATTTGTTTATTATATAGGTTGTAAAGACCCATTGGAGATTTATAATATTTTTACGTCTCTCCTTTCACCTTTTTATACTTAGATACTTACCAACCTACATGGTTTCCTTCACACACATAGGTTCAAACAATAATACACCGATCCACAGCCTAACAAAGTCTGTTTGTCCCTTCCATTTGCAGCCAAATTGATGTTTCAATTATTTAGAAATGGTTTCGCTTTGATCAAACTCGCTTCAACTGTTTCAATAGAGCTTCATTTTAGTAGACATCGCTAGGATAAACTTACTACAATAGTAGCGGTAGTTGCTATAATTCGTGCCTACTATCTAAGTCTGACAGTGATTAATGAATCTAGCTGTTTAAACCCTCGGTCTCGGGTGCTACACCGAAATAAATGATTTATTTCATTGACAGACACCACAAATATTAAAGTTAAAAATAAAATTGATAAGTTACGAAGTCTTGTACCGAATACAGAATATTTTTGATTGAATAATTAGGTAACTATGTATTTAAATAACAATTAAAACCATGTAAGAACATGTACACTAGCTGTTTTATAGTCCATTAGACTCTCTAATATAACTCTGTCTAATTCTCCTATAAAGGTAGATCCTGTAGAACCTTCGAGATAACGTAAATAGGCAACTTGGTGCGTAAGAGGCAATTCTACACCCAAACCACAAGACGTTGTCGGTGACCAATATCGACGGTATTTATGGAAGTGAACAACCAAGCTTATATTCCTTTATCCTATTATATTCGAAATTCCCATGACGCAATGTATTTACGATTTCGTCGAATTTTCAACTTTTTCGCTGTTGAGAACACCGGTGTAGTAGAGGTTACAAGTCTTACAAATACTCACAATCATTGAGAGGATCTTAACGTGATTGTAGCACTTGTGAAGCACAACGATAACGAAGTAAATGACTTAAACGTATGAATAAGTTATTCTCCATTTTCTCCCCCTGCTGGCTCATAATTTCATGCAAAAACTTTTTCATTGCAACGTAAAACCGTTCTATGTGCTAATGCTAGCGTTAATTATGCTACAACAACTAAACATAGTCTCCTCAATTGCTATGTCAACAAATTTATTAATATGTGGCTAGCTTGATTAATCCGTTTTGTCTGCGATGCAGCGCTGCGTGTTCCTACGATCGTGCGCTGTGGTGAATATTGACTCGGTGCCAAGTCGTCGCTACCCTTGCTGAATGCCAGTTCGCTATACTGTACCCTTGCTCTTGAACGAGGTTATATCTATGTCTATAAATCTATGGGCGGGTTGCGTCACCTTACTGAAACGCGAAAGTTAACGTTAATAATAAGGCATGGAAAATCCAGCTAAACGTGACCGTACAATTTGTCTTTTTCACCTATTTTTTTTCTGTCAAACCGTGCTATGAACAAACTAGTCTGCGTTTAAATTTTTCTCGTTCTCTGTCACCTATATTCTGAAAGCTGTGTCAGCTTGTAATATTACCTACATTTAAAAGTGCACCGTTGAATATGTACATATTTATACTGTGCCGTTGAGCAGGGTGAGGGGAATATACCTAATTAACAGACGCGATCTACTGCTCTCGGCAGCTTATTGGCAACACGAAGCGAAAATAATTAATTATGCCAATCTGCCATTTTTGACTACCTGCTATTTGAGCACATTTATTTTTAGACGTTAAAAAGTTGAAATGGAAAATTTTAACACATGCTTATCCTTGAATAACGCTTTAATAGTCGAACTTATTATTCATTCTTAAAACACGTGTAACTCTATGTAAGGTAAACTAGTCGGAAAAATTTATGTCGCCGGATGGATCACGTAATACAATAATAGGTTCACAAACAATTAGGTCTTGCTTATTTTGGGTGCAAAAACTGACCATGACTTGATGTGAACAAAAACACCAATTTCTGGTCATTAGGTCAATGTTTTCAAGCTAGACAAGTTGGAAATAAAACGCGTTTTGGTTCTATGTAGGTACCTCATTATTTTCGCCAAAAATTAGAGGAAAACATTAATGGAATATGATGTGTCATCATTATTGTCACGTTGTTGTTTTCTGACTCCAGAAATTAGGAATAGTTTAACGTCTATGGCAGAATTACGCGTGTTTGATGTCGATTATCTAATGTAATGTATGCCACAAGATTACGAGGTCGTAGTATTGCAAATGGAGAAAAAGAAAAAAGTAATCATACTAAACGATTTATTATGATTACACTTTCTTAATAATGTAGACTAGGTATTTCATAGATTCTACAAAAAGTTCATTTATTTAATGAATTTAATTAATGTAACTTAATCACCACTTGCCATTAACATAATCTGCCTTTTTACGATTCTCACCATTTGTGACAAAATTCTAACATCTGACAATTCGCTAATCTGTCATTTTGCGTTCATGACGTTCATCGTCCAAACCGATTTTGGGATTTACTCGTGCGCGGCAGAATAACATAAGGGGGTAGCCTTGCACCGTGTGAAGTACTGCCACCATACTTGAGCCCTTTACATAGGGTCGAACGTCTAGGACAGCCGATCAGCCCCCCCTATGTAAACCCCCACCACGCAAACCAGCAGATTAATATATTTTCGTTATCAGAAACTCGTGGGGCGCATACACTTTAATATATGAAGCGCTGAAGTATTTCTTTGTGACTGTTTTTTTTTTTTGAAAACCCTTACACCCTTCCGCCACCAGTGTAGATACATACATGCATACATCATGTAACCTTTTTTTCTTTTTAGCATCTAACCTTCACAATCCGATAGGTCCCCCACGAAGCTCACGTAAATCCCTATTTAGCCTCTTGGGCACCCCTACTATAAGTACTTATTCAATAATCCGTAAGGACCTAAGGATTTGAGGAGGGACGAATCGCATGTGACTAAAAGAGTGATGAATTTAAATGGAGAGGGAGAGGAAGACCAAAGAAGCGATGGATGGATTGTGTGAGGAATGATATGAAAGATAAAAGAGTAAATGATAGCGTGACGGTTGACAGAGGAGAGTGTAAGAAAAAAACGTGTTGCGCCGACTCCAAGTAGCATGGGACACCGACAAGGGCAGTAAGCCGATGATTTTGATTTCTTTAAATCCGGCGTGTACTAAATGCCGTGAGCTACGAAAGTATTCACTTTACTAACGGCCGTTTTCAGTAACTTACTAATAGCAAACAGAACGTTGCTATCTCAGATAAACAGTTAAAGAAACTTCAACTGTCAATGTCAACCCTCCGAGACACAGATAAGTGACGTGGATAGGATATTCCTGTCAATTCGTTACAAATCTAAACTTGAAACACCGATAGCTACTAGAGTAAGGCATATAACTAACCGTTATACGTAAGTAATTTTTAGAAAACGGCCGTAAATAGACTTGCCAACCTAATACTCGTAGGTACGGACAAAAGAAAAATGAAGAGAAGATACCGCTTCACTTACTTTAATTAAGTTTTATACTCCAAAAAAGAGGTCTCCTCCTTAATTGCCTATTCCGTGGTTAATTGACTAAGAAAATCAGCCATTTGTTTACTTGACAGGCAGGCTGTTTGTTGTTGATGTAGCTCTTAGTTATTCTACATACATACTCACGCTTTTTCCCTTGGGGGAAACAGAAAGTACGGAAAGTCATCTGTTATTGTGCTTACGTATTCCTTTGGTAATATACGTGCGTATTGCGTAATACAACAAATACACAATGGTATTATGATCGTTTATGATAGAATCAACATCATAATGCGATCCATCGATATAAATGTAATTTCCTCATTCAAGCCCAAATTGCCTTTTATTTGCGGAATATTTGAAGCTCGTGTTTTTAATCAAATCGTTATTTTCGAATGTTATTTACTCTAGTATGTAGGTATATTTACACCTCATTAAAGGCAAATAATTGAAACTTTTTAGGTACCGTCGGGCTGTCACCGCCGTGTACCGTTACTGAATAGAAAAGGATCCGAAAAGATTGATCGTTGCGTGTTTACATACGCACTTTCAGAATAATATTTTTCAGAAAAAGCTTTTAATACACAATGTTTTATCCACGTATTTTTTTTTCTAAGCCACTTATTTAAAATTTTAAAGCTAGTTAAACTTCTATTAACTTGTAATTTTAGGTACTACTACAGTGAAAACATAAAAAAAAAAAAATGACTAAAGTTATCTTACAGTTCTCAATCATATCAATCACACTTGTCCTAATATTTCAGGAAAATAGCAATTAACATAAATCCCTGTATTTCATTATGAAAAGCTTCAAAGAATGAGTTGTCGACGCAACTTTTATTGGTTGGGCCAATAAACGTTAATGTCAACAAACGTTAACGGCAGGTACCTACATACTTCTATGTACTTAGCCCCGATTTTACGTGCCTACAAAAGTTGGCATGGGGAAAATATGAGTTATTTCCTCTGAAAATTATTATGTTGACAGAACCGCTCGTCGTGTTTGCTTTCCCTGATTGCTCGCAGAATTTCTCGTATAAATTCGTATTTTCATGTTTGTTCCATTAACAGACCTGGACAGCAAAGTGGATTCTAGGGCTTAACTTAAATATAGACGGCAGATTTGTGCTAATATTAGTTCGCCTTGTTGCGTAATAAACGAAATGTTAATTTATTTGAGCAACTAATCCCATTTGTTATTACTAAGATCTATCAATGACGACGTAATTAGTGTCAATGCTAGAACAGACCTAACGAAACCTCTAACGAACCGGATCCACGTCAGTCGTCATAAAAACTGAAGCAATCGGACCAAATTCGGAACGTAACGTTTCCAAGATTTGTCGCCGTCGGCACTTTACATCAAGTTGAAGGTTGACGATTACCTACTCGTGTAATTGGGACAATTTGTGATCGTATCGGGTCTCTCGGCGGCGGTAATGGTCTTCGTTCCGATAGCATTGCCGTAGGAACCTTGTGCTAAGCCCGCGAGGGATTGAACTCAGTCGAAATGTTGATTGCTATGATTCGTATGTAATTACAAATGGTAATGATTATGTTACTCGTGTAACGTTGTTGTTAATTGATTTCACGTCAAACAACTGTCCTGGATGTCAGATCAAAGCATTGAAATCGACATGCTGTTAGGTTTATATAAATCAAATCTAAAACTTGATTTCCTTAGTATTGAAGTACGAATCAAATATAATGATTAATGAGTCACGTCTAGCAGGAACGTATTACATAAAGTATTCTATAAAAAGCATTCAATTATGAAACACGTTCTCATTTCTTTAACAAATTTGTTGAAGCATATAAACCTTTCTTCTCGACCTAAATTTGAGGTTCAGACCCTTTCATATATTAACACACACTTACTGAGGCTTCAAGCATTAAATTATGATAATCCAAAGGGTCGAAACTGGTCCGAAAACATCCTTACAAAAAATAAACAAGGGTCAATCTTAGGCAGACATCATGTGTGTGCTGGTAGCTGCTACCCTAGCAAATAAACATAGCGGACCCATTCGACTTCAATTTTCAATACCTAGTAAAGAATAAGTCTTGACTGTTGAAGTATCGATCGTGAGGTGCCGCACTCCTACTAAATAAATAATAATAGCTGTTCCCGTTACTCCGTCCTTCCACTTCAAATGCAGTCGCCGCCAGCGACGCTGAAAATTGAAAAGCATTTTCCATTTAGATAAAGTGTAAACTGTTCTAGCTTTTTTGCTGCAAGCTATAGCAGACGCTGCTTCTATAAAAATGGTTTATGCATGCTAGGTTCAATATCGACCCATACTAAACTAAAAAGTTATTACGGTATTTTTCACGTAGAAGCTAGTTTTAAATAAAAATAATAAATTGCCGAACGATAAAAATGATATATTACTTTTCCTCGGAACGAAAAGTGGTTTCGCTCGAGTGACTTTAAGTGCGGCCTTGATTGTTCAGTGATGGTGGTGTTAAAGTGACTCATGGTAAATGGGCTGAAGTGTATATAAAATGGAAAGGGATTGGTGGCACCTGACCCCTCACAGGGCTTTGGTCTCGGTGCCTGAATGTGTTGCTGCTTTGGACTCAAGGGTTCGTTGCCTTCTCTACTATTATCTTTATTGTAATTCGACTTGGAAGGGTCTTTGACTGGAAAATATGTGTAAGTAGTATTTAACTGTAGGAGTTAAATATCCTTACTGCAAGCAGAATTAATGTTCAGTATTGTAGACCCTTTCTGTGACTACATCTCTTTCCACTCCAAACGTCCTACATGTGTGTATGGATGGGATTCCTTTGTACAGTCGGCATCAGAAGTTGATTAACACTACTCAAAGTTTAAAAGCAGGTTTTTAATAAGAGCTTGTTAAATATTACTCGTTACTAACAAAGTATTGAAGAGTAAGGAATATTTTAAAGACTAATCTTCTGAAATATTAAAAATAATAGCTGGAGTCCTGTACATCAAATAATTAAAATTCTGAAATGTTAAGCTACTTCTGTTGCTGAACGTACTTTACTTTCATAGTCTTTCTTCGTGACGTTTTTTCTATGTGAATTATTAAGATAAATTAAATTAAATTCGTTTATTTCAGTTACATTACAATCGTTAGTAGTTATAATAAGTATCCAGACATGACTTTTTAATATAATAAGAATACAAGAAATAGACACACAACAAGGAAGCTTTGCATCAGGGCCGCACTGCTCGTATGTAGTTTTGTCCAATACTCCATGAGGGAGCAATCCATATCCATTCTCCCTACAATGAACTGCAGGAAGCTGTTAAAAAGTTCATTTAAACTGTACTTTCTTAACTATCAGTCACAAAGCTCTAGAAATACCTATAATGCCTAGCATAGTGGTAACAATGCAGTTCCACAGAATACTTGAGAAGACGAGTTGTAATCCTCGTATTCCTCTTAAATGACTTCTTAGATCTTTTGTGGGTTGTTTCTACCTACCCACCTTCTATAGAATAAAAACAAATATATACACATTGTACTTTACACCCGTTTTCATCGGAAATGTATGTCAGCACGCTGTCGGAAACGTGACCCACGTTTCCGACAGCGTGCTGACATAAAACTTTAAGAAGCCATTTTCAAACACAATTTCACCCGTTGATGGTGCTGAAAGGTAATCTTACCTAGTACCTAAGTGTTATTGTGAAATATTTATTGCACCAGAGAATATTATGAATGTTCGATTCGCGTTATAAAATGTTATTTGAACATTCAAATGAAAATTACAAGAGTATAAGTATTTTAAAATTATAAGTATTTTTGATTGATTTGTTTTTGGATTAATAGTGTTGTATTACCATTATAAATGGCTAGGTAGTGAAGGTTCCACAAATACCTAGAAATAAATTGAATAAACTTTCCCGCCCTATACAAATGTTAGCACAATCCTAATGGATTAAAATGGTTCGGAATTGGAGTGTTCCCTCGCATAAATTGTTCACGGAAGTGAACAATTTATTGCGGGAATAAATTGTTCACTTCCGTGAACAATTTATGCTCTCAAACTTTCCAGAAGGAGACGTGATGTGACGTCACATTCATTAACTTGAGCTCTGTTTGTGTGGGAGCTGTGCTGAGGGTACGCTTTTATTACGTCATTACTTTTTAATTGATGTCGTGTCTTTCAGAAAGTTTAATATCAGCTTTATTGAGGCTTTATTTCAGTAAAAATGTATTAGGTTAAATTTACATTTGACATTATTGTACCATATTGTTTCGCAGGCTGAGTTCATTGATCGATTATTACTATAAAATATTTTCAACTTAGTAGAATATTAACAACCATTTACTTGAAGTGTTTTTCATGGGTTGTCGCAGCACTGATCCACCGTTATTTGTTGTGATGTTTGTTTTTATCAGTGCTTACGAACATAATCGAAATTTCACTAAGTTTTTGAGTCATGGGATACTCGAATAAGAGAAATTCTATTCTTTTCTTAGCTGCAATGATGATGAGAGTAGGTATGTTGCGTGCATGTTAAAGACTTTCCTTTCCGTGTTTTAAATGTCATATTTTTCAGCAAGTAAGACCAGTATTTGCATGTTATTTTTATTTTAACTTATGATAAATTATAATAGTCCACTAGTCCGCATAATGAAATGCGACTGTTCATTGTATTCACGTATAGGTGAGCAATGTACGCTGTTATCACAACCTGATTGGGCACGGGTTTCAATTACACCAATAGGACAATGATCGATAATGGGCTATTGATCAGTAAATGATGTTTCGTAGCCATGTTTGTTCCCACTTGATACTTAAGTCATATAAAGTCTCGTTTGGGAAACCCGAATAAATTAAAACAGGGATTTGACGAGAGTGATTAAGACTGACAGAATCGTCGTCAGATATACCGATCCAGCAAAATATGTCTGAAAGCATAGTATCAGTTTGAATAATCTAAATTGAAATATGTATAATATAATATTGAAGTTGAACTGTCATTATTCATCACGTCTAGTTTTGTTTGCATTTTCATTTAAAGTTTTCTTGTGACCACGGATGATGAGAAAACTCCAGCAAAACGACAGGCAAATAAAATAGAAGTAGGAACTAGAATGTTTTTCTAGGTTTGTAACAAAACTGAATTAAATTGTAATGTAAGATAGGTACCTGATCCAGCATAAAAAATATTATAGACAACAGCTGCTCTATGGGAAAATTACTCTATGGGTAAACTTACTATAGATTTTTGTTCCGAAGTCGGAATTTCTTGGCTTCTTGTTGCCAAGAAACCGTAGAAGCGCGTCTAATCTAAAAGCCCGATGATTTACGGAATAGTCAGTTTACTTCGGATTTTTAGATCTAATAGCCAGCGCTAGATCATTGTAGGTCATTCTAATTCTCGTAATGATTTAGCGGAAACTTTCTCATTACGTTATTCAAAACATCTTTACGTACGGTAATTAAACAAGATCATTCCGTGCTATGAAAAAACGGTCTTTATATCCACAGTGATAAAGGCCAATACTTATAACAGGTCGCAATGCAGAATTGAAGGTCGTTAAGAAGCGGTCACCTTCGTTACGTCATTCACAGCTGATAGTCGGCCGATCGCGAATATTTCCGGGCAAGCAATAATATACGCGGATTTTTTTAAATTTAATTCTTTTACCCATTTATATTTTACTATATTACAATTTATTAATAAACCGGTCTTATCGAAGCCGAAGTATTTATCTATAATTATCTTTGAGTGTTGAAAGTATGTTTTGTGTGTGGGCGCAGTGCATTGCCCACTGCGGTCAATTTGTACCGCAGTTGGAGCATTGACTTGATAGTTGAGGAGGAAGTAGTCAATCACGAACTAAACAATGAAGGAATTCGCCATTTTGGAAGTTCCACGAAACTATTGAGTCCTATTTATGTCTCGTTCTTGATGGTTACCGTCTCGTATTAGACAGATTTGTTTTTATGGAACGAGGTCATCCAGGAGATAAAACCACATATGAAAATCAGCTGAAGAATGAATGGTAGGTACTTGGGACTTGTCTGAAAATGTAAAATGGGAAGAAAACAAAGGATCGGGAAATGCAGTTTTATGTAAAGATGAACAATAGTTGAATTGAAAGGCATAATAAATTATTAGTAATGCTAGCATAATAAATTAATAATAGCTAGTACAGCTGTGGTTCACATATTTATGTAGCGTGCGCTATCTGTGCATAGATTTTTCTTTACAACCATCGTCAGTGTTTGCGATATTAATGTTTTGTTTCTATTGTACTAACACTTCAGCTGTAGTCTTTAACTACCTACAATGTTGTGGAAAATGAGGAAAATAACCTGACTTGTATCGTTCATACTGAGCTGGAACTTGGCAATCTGCCAGATTTCCGATGGATGGGTTTTCGACGAAACTGGATATATGTACTTACCTACCATTTTTCGTGATGCTCTAATCGGTTTTCGTACGTAGGTAAATTCTGTAATATTCCACGGCTGGACCAGGTGTCCATTAAAATATTCTTTTCATGTACCTAGGTATGGGTTATGCCTACAATCCAAAAAAAAAAAAACAATTTTGGTTTTAGAGCAGAATCTGATGGTTATTCCTCTTTTGTCCACAGGGCATGGCCTTCACAATTGAGGAGCGCCAGACCCTGGGCATCCACGGTCTGCTACCAGCCAGGGTCAAGACCCAGGAGGAGCAGGTCCAGATGTGCAAATTATCCATCGACCGGTACGAGGACCCCCTCAACAAATACCTGTACCTTATGGGACTTCTGGTAAGTTTAACCCAAGTGACTGGTGAGCTGGCTTCTCTGTTTCCCGATCATTATAATCTAGATGTCTTCAAAGTTCGAGTGAATCGGTTTCTTCTAGGTAAGCGTGCTCCACCCTAGGCTACGTCATCGCTTCACATCAGACGAGTTGCGGCCAAACGCAAGCCCATTTAGCATAAAAAATGTTAAGCAAGATATTTGGCATACGTTAGAAAAAAATTATGACAAGATTAGGGTACTGGAATTGGTAATTAGGTACTGCATCATTTGTCACACAGCTTCGCTGGCTTTTAGTCTAACTAAATGTATACTTTCACTGCCCTTACATTATTAACTTCTGCACACCAATGTCAACAGAACGCGTGCGAAAGTCGCCGACGATGTCAATGTAGAGTTCTTTAGATACAGTCTCAGAGCAATCTGACCGCCTACAACCCTTCTTTTATAATAACAGAGAGATTATTTTAAAGTAGGTACTCTGAACTCTTGAGAATTCCTATAGAAACGAGGCACCATGTGCATTTAAAGTTTTTATCGAAATTAAAAGATTCGACGTGATAGATTTTTTATGGCTGCGAGCCCTACTTTATTAATGAGACGTCAGGCAAGCTAAGTGAACTAATTTAATTTCCTTTTGTCACTCAGCGCAGTCTCTAAGTCAATATAAAAAGTTCTAACTAGGCTACACGGTACTTTCACTTGAATTAACTTTATAAAAAGAAACATGCTTCGATGTTAATATTATTCACTTCGTTAAATACGAATAGAATACTTCATTTCATATTTATTTGAGTACCTAGATGTTCTCCGTGAAAAATAAATTGTGAGGAATCTTTCGCTTCAATGAAATTGAATATTCATGGGTATTCAGTGTATAAATTACTGATTGATGTTATATCTAGTTTATGACTCTATTTTAATATTCCATTGAATATTTATTTGACAAAAGACTACCAAGGAGTCAATATTGATGTCTATAGAGCAAATAGAACAATTGGCACGGCTCCTTATATAATTCCCTATTTGAATAAAATGGACAAGCGAATTCCTATTGATACCTACAAAAGAAAGGGGAAATCTAAGTATACCAAATATTAGAAGTGTAGACGTAATGGAAATCTACTTCAATTATGGTAGTTTTTCTGTTCAAATTACAACGGCAAATGCAGGCAAGAAACGAAAACAATCAATTAACGCTTCAAACCTTGCATTGCCCAAACTATAGTGAAGGGGTTCAAACAGCATAGATCCCGTCAAATGCAAGGTTAGATCATGCTACTAGCTATTACCTACTAGTTATAGACAATTGCGACCTACACAATTAGCAGAATTAAGCGATAGTTGTACTTAGGAACACAGTCAAAGCTGCTGGGTGGGTATATATTTTTCTGCAAATAAATCGACTATTTCAGTCTCTTGCATTTTTACGCTGGAAAATAGTGTACCTAACCAACTTACGAAACTGACTACTTGCAAAATGAAACAGACTACCTGCAAATTGAATCAAAACAATGTTAAAATACAGAACACGAAAATGAATTAGCTTCTGCAATAAAATAGTTTTGAAATTCCGAAATCCTAATAGACTATGCCAAACTTCCGAAATATTATCCAGAACACACATATTAAATTCTCCAGTGAATACCGGACAAGGCGATGTAAAATATTCTCGCCAGTTGTACGTTGTACCAACTAAAGTAATTATAAACTTTTGCTCGAAGTTGTTCAGTACTGTACCAGAGCATTTGTATCCAAGTCAGAAAATCACTAGATTTAATAAGTTCTATCTCCATAGTTTCTGGTCATAGCCTTCTGTGCATGTACCTCAAAAGCATGGAACATGGCAATTCCAGAACACTGAAGAGTAGATAAACGACATAATAGGCGGTAACTATCAAACAAGACTGGACTAGGACCAAAGACTAAGGAATACAACCATGAACAGACTAGGATAGTAAAATTGCAGATGAGAGTATCTCCTATTTATATAATATATGTACCTATGGTGTTGATTATAGAAATACCAGTAGTGCACACGGTATTTCTGTAAACATCATTCACAAATGAACTAATAGGTACTGATAACATTACAGCACGTCACACGTCATCACGTACACCCATTTTTATCGCCAATTATGTTTAAATGCATTGTACTATTATGATACATTTTTGATGTCGAGATAAATAAAGATTTATTATTATGAATAAATAAATAAATAAATATCGCTGGACATTACACGCAGCGCCATCTAGGTGCCACACTAAGCAACGAGGCTTGTGTCGTAGACACCAGATAGTTGATAGATACGATACTTTTTGTTTGTAAATACATACATTATATACATATAAACATCCATGACTCGGAAACAAATGTCCATGCTCATCACACAAACATTTGCTCCTACCGGGATTCGAGCCCGGGACCCTAAGAACGTAAGGCAGCCTCACTACCGCTGCGCCATTCGGGTCGTGAATCCAGTAAAACCTATTGCCATCTATTGAGCATACATTCTGGCTCCTGGCTACTAATGGAAAAACTCAACAATAGCACTTTGACCATCGATAAGCTCGACCACTAGGGCAACGAAGCAGATAACTATTATTATTCAATGTCTACATTTCTTCAGGACCGCAACGAGCACTTGTTCTTCCGCTTCGTGGGCGAGAACGTGGCCGATTTAATGCCCATCGTGTACACGCCCACGGTCGGCTTGGCCTGCCAGAAGTTCGGTCTGGTCTACCGCAGGCCCAGGGGTCTCTTTATCACCATCCACGACAAGGGACACGTCTACGATATACTTAAGAACTGGTGAGTTACACTGAATTTTTAGGCACTTGATTTTTCAGACACAAGGAAAGATTCCTCAGGAGTCTCGTAAAAATTGTTTAAGTGTAAGAAACTTGAAAAGCTCGTGAAATGGAAGAAGTGCCAGGGTTTATATTAAAGCAAACTTTAGATGCACAGGTATTATTGGTAGTATTGGTACACAATTTAGCATAGATACTGACTTCCATATAATATATTAATTTTAAAGAAACGACAGATAAGAAACTTATCAAAGAATCTTTAGAGGCCCCAAAGCATGGAACAAAGATTCCCGGGGCACTGAGCTGGCTGGTTTTCTCTTACTCCATCAGCTGAAGTAGCTAGAGAGAAAACGAACTGTCAATAATCCGATTTGTTTTAATAATGATTTGTCCACCAGGCCAGAAAGCGACGTCCGTGCTATCGTAGTGACAGACGGCGAGCGTATCTTGGGTTTGGGTGACTTGGGAGCGTGCGGCATGGGCATTCCTGTGGGCAAGCTCTCGCTGTACACGGCGCTCGCGGGCATCAAGCCGCATCAGTGCTTGCCCATCACTTTGGGTAAGTCAAATATGTATTGAAAGGTTTAATTTTTTCAGAAATACGTGTCTCTTTAAAGTCACGAATAATAATAATTATAGAGACATTAACATTCATATTAACTACATCTCGCGCGGATCTGAGTTACATAAACGTGCTTGAGGCATTTAGCACACCCTTGACATTTAAAACGGCATAGTAAGCTTTTCACAAAGTTGTGTGAATAGGTAACATCGGTAGGTAAGCGGAAAAAATTGGGAATATTCCATTTCCATAATTATGCAGAAAGCCTAGGACATTCAAATCTGCTTCAATGTGGTTGATTTAATTTTTCAAATTACGACTGTTTCTAAATAGATTGCTTGTAATTTCTTTCCTAATGATACTCGTACACAATCAGGAAAACTGCCAAATCAGGAAAAGTTAATGATCAAATCTTATCGTCCACTCATTCCACGCATAATTGTAGGTACGCGGTCGAACGGATAAGAAAAGCCGCCGAACCAAATATTCGCTGGGATTTAACACATAAGATTTAAATCCGGGTTCATGACGTAGTTCCCCTAGGGACCAACAGTACAGGCACCAATCTGGCTATATTAACGTCTTCTTAGCCTAAATCTAAATGTTGTCTTTGTACCGCTCCCCAGACGTGGGCACAAACACCCAGACGATGCTGGACGACCCGCTGTACATCGGCCTGCGACAGAAGCGCGTGCGCGGCCCGGAGTACGACGAGTTCATCGAGGAGTTCATGCAGGCCGTCGTGCGCCGCTACGGACAGAACTGTCTCATACAGTTCGAGGACTTCGGCAACGCTAACGCCTTCAGGCTCTTGGAGAAGTATCGTGGAAAGTGAGTACCATGCCAGGTATTTGCGTTATGTAATGTTTGGTACAGGAACCCCATGGTTTCTTACGATGGTTCATCGCTTGGTGTAACGCGAACTGAAATTTCTACTATATGAAGACGATAAGTCTGGTTCTTCTTGATTATAATTCAATTTCATAGTGAGTTCCGTAAAGACGTTTGAAAAATTATTCAAAGAAGTAAGGAATCTGTATGATCGCTGACAGTTTCAAGTCCCTTATTTTTGAAGATGTTAGTCAAATTTTTCTATAGATGTTGTAGAAACACCGAGAGAAGAAAACGTATTTCGACTGAGATGATAATATTGTGATAGTACCTAGTTTATGTCAAAGCAACCATAAATTATACATATTATTTATCGAATATCAAAACATCACATTCGACATTATACAAGTAAACATGATTACCTGCGCAGGTACTGCACATTCAACGACGACATCCAGGGCACGGCGGCGGTGGCGGTAGCAGGTCTGCTGGCCTCGCTGCGCATCACCGGCAAGAAGCTGTCCGAGAACACTATCGTCTTCCAGGGCGCCGGAGAGGTAACGTATACTTGCTATTCAATAATACAGAGGTAGCAAGAGGAGAGAGATCAGCGAGAGGGGAGATCAGTGGTGGCGGCCGGCGCATTAATTTGTGTAATTTATTTCATCACCACTGCTCTCAAACCGGTGAAGGAAAACATCGTGAGGAAACCGGCATGTCATAGAACCAAAAACTCGAAGACATGTGACATCTACCAGCCCGCACTGGGCTCGCGTGGTGGATTATAGACCATTCCCTCTCGTAGAGCGGAGGCCGTATGTCCCAGCAGTGGGAACATTATAGGCTGATTATGCAGAAAAAGGAGAGTATTTATGTAATAGCCTAGGTGTTCTAAAATATAGACCGTTGTCAGTTACGTTTTTGTCAGGTTTTCACTATTGCCACAAAGCATAAGTCTAGACTTCGGAGCACTACTGTCAATTTCCTAATAAGGACTCGACAATACATCAGAGCCTGAAATCGAATTCAAACCATGATCAGCAGTTCCACAGGTTCCACTAGACCAACGAGGAAACTGTTTAGTTGTGGTACTCAAAACGACTGACGTTCCCTTGGCAGTCAGCACCGTTACCCCTTGTTTAAGCAGATATGAGGAAACAGATATCTAGAACCTTATTAAATCCCACTTCCACCCACAGGCGTCCCTGGGTATCGCGAATCTCTGCGTGATGGCGATGAAGGCGGAGGGTACTTCTGAAGAGAACGCCAAAGCTCGCATCTGGATGGTGGACTCCAAAGGCCTCATCGTGAAGAACCGCCCCGAGGGCGGCATCAACGAGCACAAGGACAAGTTCGCGAAGGAACACGCGCCCGTGCGCACGCTGGAGGAGGTCGTGGATGTCGCGCGGCCTTCCGTGCTCATCGGTGAGTGCCGGATTTATTATTTTGATCTTTTCCTCACAAAAAAAGATACAAAAGCGGAATTATTGCCTTAGGCATTCTCTACCAGTTGAGGAAGGGTTATGCTTATGCTAACAAAGAGTGGTGAGGAATCTGAGGGGATAATATGGCGGTGGCTTTAATAACTGAAAGAACTTTCACAGTCCTTCTTAGGATACTTTGATGTCAAAATATATGTTATGGCCACATACAAGAGACGTAACATCTAGCCTGTGTTCCCCGAATGATTCGGCAGAGTGCTAACAGTGTATCCCCATTTCTTAAGGTGGAAGCTAGGCATGCGGAACCGGGTTTCGGTCACCTAATAAAACCGGTTTACTATGGGACTGAAACCGGGTTTCGCATGGCCCAAGCGGAAATGTCAGGGTTGCCCGCGAAATTCAAATAACCCTACTCTGTAAATATTTCATGAAAAAGTCATTCAATAGGTTTAAATGAACTTAGAGGGTTGTGTTGATGATTTTAATGATTATAATTCGGTAACATACATGATTGTTACTGGTGCGATTTATTTTTCATCAAAATACAACCCGCAAATTGCAAGAAACGTAAGAAAATTTGAACTTCGCGGGCTACCCTGACACTTCCACCTTTAGCTATGTCAAAATATTCACATTAACAATTTGGTGTGCAGGTGCCGCGGCCATCGGCGGCGCGTTCACGAAGTCGATCCTGCGCAAGATGGGTCAGTTCAACGACAAGCCCGTCATCTTCGCGCTCTCCAACCCCACCAGCAAGGCCGAGTGCACCGCCATCGACGCATACACCAACACCGATGTTAGTATTGTGCTTTGTTATTCTGGAAGAGTTTTTTTTAGGAGATGAGGGAAGTAACTTATATAGTAAGGTTGCCTATAAGGTTCCCACTAGTGGGACACAGGTGATATTCTTTTCTAAGAGAAGGAGTGGGCTGTATCTCACGCTGGCACAGTGCGGGATGGTAGATATCTCTTCGAATCTGTAAGATCACTCAATCGTACCTGTTAGTAACTTCAAGACAAACAATTTAAATAAAGGGTGTAACAAGACCCTTAACGAAGCCGAAAGGTACTTGTTCTTCCCGTCATTGCGATCATTTTTTGTTCTAATCCAAGAAAAAAACCTTCTAGTTACGGAGATAGTGGGGGTCAAAATTCCAACTTTATTTTCTAAATACGTGTTTTTAACGAATGCTTTTTACTGTAAACACCTCCATGATCACCGTACTATTCAATCCATCCATCAGCACAATGTTTCGAGTGCGCTACATTCCTACCGTAAAACGTGATTTTTCACCCCAAAATAAAAATCGTTTCCCAGAAATAATTGTTGCGTAAAGTTACTTAGTTTGATGTATATGATGCTTGGTTGACGGTTTCGTGAAGGGCCTTGTTACACCCTGTATGTACGGTCGAACAAGCTATTTGGTATAGACGCAGAAATATTCACAATCATAGTACACTGACAATATTGTTTGCAGTTTTATTTTATAAAAGCTTATGTCATTAAGAGTCAGTCTCTTAATGAAAAAGGTTTTATTAAATAAAATTTGGAAAAGTATACGCTTCGGCATTGGATTGTGAAAATTTCCGCGTGTAGGTATACCAAATAGCTTGTTCGACCGTACGTAAAGACACAAAAAATGTATTTATGTGTGTTAGTAAACCTAAGGCGCTACGACAATTCGCTTAAGGGTCCGGCTGTCTTAGGCTAGCAGAACTTGAGGAATATAACAACCACTGGCACGGTTTTGGTCAGATCAGCCAGATCTGAACGTAGAACTAGTTTACCGAGATACTTCGGTAAGACTATGCAGAACAGAGGGGTTACTGTGACGTCTTAAAGCAAGAGTAATTCCAGTGTGGGAAAGAGACAGAGCTATTCAGGTCTTCTAGCGCCATCTCTTTCCCACACTGGAATTACTCCAGTAGTCTACTGCTTTAAGACGTCATGGTAGGCTACAGGACTATTTTAACCAAGTTTTACGCAATCTCAGGTTTAGAGATTTTAATATCAAATATCATATGCAAGTTGTGTATGTTCCAGGAGCGCGCAATCTTCGCGTCGGGCTCCCCGTTCCCGGAGTACCGCACGAAGGACGGGCGCGTGCTGCGGCCGGGCCAGGGCAACAACTCGTACATCTTCCCCGGCCTCGCGCTCGGCGTCATCTGCGCCGGCATCATCGACATCTCGGAGGACTTCATGTTGTTGGCCGCTGAGGTAACGGTGCCACTCCATGTACACTGCCTGGCTCTTGGTCAGAGGCGTTGTTGGCAAATCGCCATCTTGTAGCAACTTGCAGTTAGCTCTGATTTTGGCCACGTATCAAAAAATCTTTGTACAGCCACAAACGTATCCTGATGAGGTTTTCAAGAACATTGCCATTATATTGCCGCAAAGATTTTTTTCCAATTTTTGGGGAGAAAACAAGTTGGTGAAAGTAATCCCTTTCATCTGCGTCATCGTGTACATTTCCTAGATTTTGAGTATTTGATATGCTCTACATCCGTCTCACTTGGGAAGGGTCGACGTAGTTTTGCCAAATTGCTCAAATTTTAGTTATAGGTACCAAATACCAGTCGTCTGCGATATCTTCTTTACCATTTAAACAATCTCCGTCATCATAATATACCTTTTAAATTGCTAATGTAGGTTGTCCCGATTTATGTTAAGAAGCCCTCGATATTAGGTACTCCAGTGTTGTCTATGATGCGAAGAGCAGTCAAAAACATTATTATTCCATTTGTCCAGGCCCTAGCAGACATCGTGTGCCAAGCAGACCTGGACCAAGGCAGCCTGTACCCGCCGCTCAAGGACATTCAGAACTGCTCCGTCAAGATCGCCAAGAAGGTCTTCGAACACGCTTATACAGTTGGTAAGTACACAGAGTACAACGGCCTAGAGCCATTTAAACACTATTTCATTTATAATGGTTAATAGTGCTCACGGCAGCAGCTGTTTATGAACATCTGCAATGCCCAGAGGTTGGAGGGTCACACATCGACACCTTTACCCTTTAAAGCTCATAGCACACTGTGAAGCCAGCATAATTTTTACCAGCTGATCGTTATACGGCAAGGTGTTTATAAGTGTGCAGTATTTAATGGAGATTTATAGAAATAATCTCGAACGGCTCCAGTTGAGGCGAAGCTGATATGTGTCGTTAAATATCAAACTTGCTTAAGTCGCACGTAAACTACTTTCGGCAAATCGCTCATTTACTATAATCACAATTATCTTAGAGTTTATCAATACCATACCGCCTAACTATTTAGAGTAATGGTTTACAAGTAATTTTATGTAAACAAATATGTAAAATATTGAACTATTCTATACTAAAAACTGGTTTTTATGTTGGACATAAGCACGATGTTATGTACCACACAGATATAGCTGGTTTGAAACAAACTGTTGTTGACTTATGCGATTATGAAAAGACACAGTGTGACTTAGGCTGGTTCGAATTAACTAAATTATAAAGGGACGTACTTAGGGATAAACTTAGGTTTGAGTTTTGAAGGACCTACGTAGGTGTATTGAATTAAAATAAAAAGGTTATTACGTATTTGTTTAATAATGTACAAAGAAAATAAAACTTTAAGTACTTTACTTTCAAATTATTAAAAAATACAACTCTCATATCAAATTATAAAAATTAAATAAATACAAATTTGTTATCAAATTATAACAAAATCAAATCACAAAATCAGAGATCACTAGGTTTTACATTTATATCACAAAATCAAATATATCATTGGAAGATAAAGATTCACATTTGAAGTTGGTTTTTATGGCGTGTTTGCACTTAGGTTTTTCCGGCAAGGTTTTCGCAGAATACCTAAACAAAAAATTATTTATGAAAAACTTGAAACGGATAAGTAGGTATGTAAGTACATAAAATTATGTGGACATAGGTACAGTTGTAAAATGATAACATAGTTTCATTAAAATAATCTTTCTTTCAAAAAACGTAGTATGAATGATAAAAAGATTGTCGGTAAAATATTAATAGGTATAATAAAATAAAACTGTTCTCATTAAAGTAGCTGTGCCCCGCCATTTCATCCACGTAAGTCTGATATCGGAATCGGAATGAAAAGTAGCCTACGTGTTATTCCAGCTATCTACACACCATTTTCTTCGCAATCCGTTCAGTCATTTTTGTGTGAATAGAGTAACAAAAATAGACACATACCTACACAAAAGCTTTCGCATTAATAATATTAGTAGGATTCATAAAGTTAATTAAAAATCTTACCAATCACTCAATCAACGTACTGAGTCCGACCCTGTCTTGACCTCGAGGTCGGACATTCGTAACCGTTACTGAGCCATCAACCAACTTAAAACAAACAAAATTTTAAGAATATACTTACAAATTTCGCTTCTTCTTATTTCGATTCTCAATCTCCTTTAACCTGAGCTTCTTTTTAGCTAACTCAGGCTGCACAACAGTTATTCTATTCTCCATAATTCATAAAATTACACGAACACATCGCCGACACTTTAAAGTTTATCACAAGAATGGCAGCCATGACACGTCACACGGCGTCTTCTGATTGGTCGAATTGGACGTAAGCGAGTTTGATCTTCACAGAACGTGTGACTTAGGCGGTTATGAATTATCAGTAAGGTTTTAAAGCTCTATTTATATGGGATTTTTTGGACTTTAGTGCATTTGAATAACACTAAGGTATTCAATTTTGCATAGAGTATCATATTAGCCACAGACCTCAAAATATCTTGGTAGGGGACTTAAGCAAGTTTGATATTTAACGACAATTATCATCTCTTTTAGTTTAAATGCAGTCCGTCTGTTTAGGTCCTAAACCGCAGATTAAGGGACCTCGCGCACACGGCCAATCCTGGTCGTACCCGCGTAGTGCACGAGGTCCCATAATACCATCATTTATAGCCAACAGTTTTAATGTCTTAGCCACCTTCCTTCAATTAGATCGCGAGGAAAATTCCGTCGCGTAGGAGAGACAATAAATTTCAATTTACGTCATAGGTAGCGCAATAACAAAAATTTATTTTAGTACCTACGTGACTCTTTAAATGAACACGGAGCCAATTTATTTGTCGTTTTCACAAATAGCCGTGTGATTTTGAGTAGACTAGAGTGAACACTACGGTTTTAAATGAAGTAGATTAAATACTTAATAGGCTGTAGGTAGGTGGAACACCCAGTTTCTGTTAGATATCCGATATGATCCTAGTTGGATTTTCACTTCAAACCAATCATTTTAAGTTCTAACCCAGATTTTAAAACCGCTTTTGCATTTTAAAAATCGTTTCCTGTTGTAGACATTCCCCAGAAAAATAAATCTAAGGATCGATGCGATAAGTCATGCACCTGTATTGATTACTGGGGTGAATTAAAACAGTGCATTAGCAGAGTTACTCACTTTTTTGCAAAGCTCTTCAACGTGCAGTGCTCTCCAGTTAAGTTTGCAATCAATAGTTAGCCCTAGATACTTGGCAGTAGGTTACTAGTCCTACAAACTAATACCATTAGTAGCACCGCTATCAGCGATTAGTTCATTTTGCACAACGTTCTAAATTAGGAATACTGTTTTCTATCGATATATTTCGTTTCGGGCCACGTCCTAACCTAACCAAGGCGATCATAGAGCAAAAAAAATTGTTTGGCGAACCTGAACTCGTGATCGCGGCGACAAACGATGCCTTATAATTTTCTAACAAATGAGGATAGCATTTTCGTGCGATCGATCGCTTTGGATAGGTTCGGAATTATTATTTGCCCACAACTGACGTAAAAGACTTTCCGAGCTGCGTGACCTGAGTTACGTAACATACTCTTACGTTTATGAACACAGAGCCCAGATTGCCCGGCTCTATGTGGATAGATGAAATTCTCGAGTTAACAATCCTCTGACGTAACATGTTGTCCCACAGGCAAAGCTTCAGTGTTTCCGCAGCCGCTGGACACAGAAGAGTTCATCCGCGCGCAGATGTACGACGTGCGGTACTCGTCCGCCGTGCCGCCGGTGTACTCGTGGCCCAGCAAGGACCTGCGCGTCGACATGATCTAGGCAACACACGCATACCCACACACCCCGACAATGATCACCATGGATAGCGGCGTTACTTGTAATGTAACATGACAAACATCGGTCATGTTAGTTCTATTATTTATTTCACCGCATTCATTTAAGGTGCATCTACATCGAAGTTACTTTTTGTCTTAAAACATTTTACAACATGAACATTAAGTAGCCTTCTGTAACTTTTGCGGATTTTTATGTTGTCCGTTATTGCCAACTAATGCTTGTAAACGTTGCTCCACACGTTGCTAGACTTCGGTGTAGATTCACCTTTAGATCCATGTCACACGACAAACACTTACAGCGCTTGGATGCACCCCAATAGGCCAACACTATGTAACACCCGAAACCATACCTATTGCGATAGCAGTCTTGAACTTGTCCAACAGTAGCCTCTATGTGAACCGTGTGTTACAATTTATACAACTGTTATCTGCTGCATTAGAATTCCATTAACATTCCGAATTGTACATTTTCTCTTTCATGATACTATCTCCTCGCATTGTTCCATCAGTGTAATAAGCATGGTGTAATCTCTATAACAAAATTATTGCTGGTTGATCAAGGTTTCAAATAGCTTTAGTTGGGCATGTTTTCAAGCGCTTGCAGTGTTACAGAAACTTGCTTCGAATATTTATTTAAGTCGATCGTATTGAAGACCAACGAACTGTTCTAATGGATTTGTTAAGTGAGCTTATCGTATACGGCGGTTTAAGTGACTGAAATTATATTTTTACGAAATACGAGGCATTTATTGTGCCGCCTGATGTATATCTTTGTTAAGGGTCGCAACACACACGCTACGAACCCGCGGCGATGACACCACGTTTGCAACATTTCCTCAAGCATCACGACTGGGGTAAATGATCCGTGTGTGTTACCTCCCTTTACTGTTATTTATTCACCATTCCAAAAGCAACCTTGAAATTAGTTATATTTTGTACTTAAGTGTTATTTATTAATAAAATTAATGCTTGGTTAATAAGCTCTCATATATTAGCAAGCCGATTTTTTATTTGTTCATGTAATTATAATAATCTTATTGCTATGTATATTGAGGGCAGTTGGCGGTAAAATGTAAAACTAATTTGTACATTAGAATTTATTAGAATAAATTGCATGACGTTCCTTTAAAATTATAGTATAAGTTAAAACTTAAACCATGAATGTACGGTATATAAATGTAAATTTTTGAAATAAATTGATTTTAATAACATAATCATTTGTTTAATTTTATAAATGTACCTACCTAATTTCTCGTTTCGACTGCTCGGACAGTGTCGTAGAAGAAAAACAACTACGTCAACATTACGAAGGAATTTGTAAAACACTGACAATGAAAGTCTCAAATTCGTAGATATTCAGAAAGTTGTAAAGTTTTAACCAAGGCCCGCAGTCGTAATGTGGAGACCGCGCGGCCACAACACACACACATGCAATATATTTCATACGCGTGGATTTTTAATATTTTTCTGCGCGATGCTTATACTTACTACAGTCCAAATGGGTTCAATGACTATAGTCGGCGGTGATTGTTTTTTTTTTCAATCTCGGCAAAAAGATAGTGCGTCTTTATTATTTAAATTGTGTTTATTTATAGAATATCATAGATAGACATTAAACCATCAAATATTTACTTTTATGAACAAATTAACATTTATTTGTGCTCTAAACTCCAAAATATTTGAATTGTCTATTTTTCATATTAGGCTGTTTAGTGGCATCATGCCTTTGCTTCATCTTTAACCTGGCGAAAGCAAAGCGCGGAAAAAAGCAAATTAAATCATGGTTTCCTAATAAAAAGTACTTTCCGTTCATTTTATTTCTTCGAAAGTGTATTGAAAAACGAGCTATTAATTAAAAATATGTATAGGTACTATTCATTAAAAACAATAGGTAGGTATCTACATCAGTTTTTTAAACTAACGCTTGATTTATTAAAATAGCAGTGTTTACGTCGAAAGCAGGTAGGAAGGTACCTATATTTTTACGTTCAGAGGTACCAACTAATTGAACAATCATTAATCCTTTTTACAATAAAAGGTACTTACATAAAAAATTGAAAATGTCTAATTCATGCACCATAAATCTTGGTCACCTTGGTTCTTCTAATTTGCATTATATGTTTAAAGGCCAGGAATCTCAGAATTGACCTATTTTAGATTCAAAATTAAACAATCAAATATTGTTTGTTTTGATCTGCTAAAAATACATGTTGTTGTTTAATAAACATTCTTGATTATTCTCCGGCTCAAAACACGATATTTACAACTTCACCCGATCTTAAAAAATCGTTAAAACGTTAAAATTTTGAGGGTTTTTCAAGTCGTACTTGAAGTAGACCAAACTTATACTCCAAAAAAACATGTCAAAAAATTGGCAATGATGTTTAGAAAAATATTCTCCGGTTACTTTTTCTCAAAAAGTTTTTTATTGTTTTAACAAGATATTATATAAAAAGGCGGCCCGCGCGATTCACTTTAGTTACTGAAGTGAATCGCGCGGGCCGCTTTTTTATGGGCTACTGAAGTTCAGTCAGCGTTGCCGTTTTGTGTGTAATTACACATTTTGTGTGTAATATAGGCTTTTCGTGTGTAACCCGTGTGTAATAAACATATGTGTGTAATTGTGTACAATTACAATCGGTTTCAGTCACTCGGTCGTTGTTTACTAACTAGGTGCCCATGTATATGCATTTCATCGCGGAACGGAACGTGGCTTTACAAAGAACCTCCTCCTTTTTGAAGTCGGTTAAGAAAGAATAGGCTGTGATCCTTGGTACGAAGTTGCGGAAGCTAACATATTACTGGCGCGAGACGGTCAATTCACAGATAAGGGCCGGGGCACATTTGGCGGAGCGCAGCGCAGAACATTATTATTCACTGTCAAACTATTATCGACATTGTCCTCATTGAAATTTTTGAAAATTGAAACTGACGGATTTTCATACAAACTTTCATCCCTTATTTTACCTCTTTAGGGATAGAATTTTCAAAAACCCTTTCTTAGTGGATATCTACACTGTAGTATATACTCGTATGTGCAAAATTTCAAGTTTCTATGACTAGTGGTTTAGGCTGTGCGTTGATAGGAGTTTGAATTTTATATAGGTATCTAGAAGATAAAGTTATTGTAAATACTTCAAATTTGAATTTAGCGGGATACCACAGCGGATCAACCTGAGATGAACAGAAGATGGCTCTATGTTTATCAAATAACACTATATTTAATCTGAAAACTTGGCGGTCTGTTTGGTGTGTAATTGTGTGTAATCAGGGATGCATGTGTGTGGGCTTTGATCGAGATGCAGTGGCAACACTGAGTTCAGTACACAGAGCATCTTATATATTTCAGTAGCCCGCCGGGCGTCTCTCCGGCGCGGCGTCCCTGAGTCGCTTTTGGCCATCGCTGCATTCCTAATCTAATCGATAATCTAAAATAATAAATTACTACTACACTAGAATAAACACATCCATGAGGTCAAAATAAAATCACTTTAATCAGTGTTTTTTTTTGCTTGGGTATCTTTGGTTAGACGTACTGAACGCTGTGTTAAAATTTGTCCATCTATTTTAATGGGACCATATATGTATATCATATAACAATATATTTAATTATTTAAACTAAGTAAAGAAAAATCAACAACAAACATACGTCAGTATCATACCCTATGCGCTTGCGTAGGTTGGTCTGTGGATGGGTGACCTCCCATTACACAGCGAGTTTCCTCCGTGCCTTGGCAAGCACGATATGCCGGTGGTCCCGGCTGCCATTTGTACTTCTTTGACAGTCGTTACAGGTAGTCAGTGGCCCGAAAGTCTGACACCAGTCTTCAAGGGGTATCGTAATACCCAGTAGGTACTAACTGGGTTGTGGAGGTCAGATAGGCGCTCGCTCCGTGTAAAATACTGGTATTCAGCTGCATCCGGTTAGACTGGAAGCCGACCCCAACATAGTTGGGAAAAGGCTAAGCTGATGATGATGACATATGTTAAATTAGTACCATACACAATAGGTAAACTTGGTTTATTCATTCCAAATGTTTCTAATTGTGACTAGGTATACAAAAATAAAAAAAAAACAGTATAATATATAGAGAATTAGAATTGAAGACAGCAAAATCAACAAAAGTACCTAATACAATAAATACTAATTATAAACGTAGGTAGGTATATCTTTCTTCTGCGAAGCAGTCATGCTACTCGTAGCGAAGGAGGTGGCGGGACGTGAGAGGGAGAAAGCCTCACTTCTCAGCCGCCGCGGGAGACGCCATGGGCGTCGGGGGCCACGTGGTGGCTCCCGGCCACCGTAGGCGCGGGCCTGTGGAGTAATGGGCTAACTCACCGTGCGGCCGTCTTATGACGACAGGCCGTGTCGACGGCGCGTTCGTGTTCCACGCACGCCTCAAAAAGATGTCAGCAAACAGGAAGGGGTCCGAAAGGACCGATGCCTGCCAGGGTTGCGGGACTGTTCGAAAGAGATACCGCGGCCCTGGAACACAAAGGGCAAAAGAAGGAACATGGATGGGTTTTAGTCAGTAAAAGTCCGACACACCCTCCTGCTCAGCCCAGAGCGGGAGGAGTTATTTGATGATATCCCATCCGAAAAAAAAAGGTAGGTGTTTGTGGTCGCAATCCGAAACGGCTTGACCGATTTTTATGTATATTTGGTAGGTATGAGAATAGGTCGTAAAGTATATTTCACACCGCTAGGTGATTAAGAGGGTAGATAGGTAGGGAGGGTAAAAAGGTGCATTGTAACGCTTGCCGGGCACAGCTAGTAATTCATAAGTTAATGTCTCTCTCAGTCTAACAGTATCGCATGGCAAAGTATTGTGAAACCCACTAAACTACCTACCTACTACCTGCCCAATTGATTTTTATATGTATAGATAATAAAAACTAAAGAAGATAAGGATGTAACAAGACCCTAAACGAAGCCGAAAGATACTTGTTCTCCCAGTCATTGCGATCACTTAAAAGTGTGTTCTACACCATACATGGGAGCCTTCTAGTTACGGAGTTATGGGGTCAAAGTTTCAACTTTTTTTTTTTAACATGTTTTTAACGTAAGATTTTTACTGTTAACACATCCACGACCCCCGTATTATTCAATCCATAGATAAGCACAATGTTTTAATTGCGTTACATTGAGTCCTACAATAAAACGTGATTTTTCACCCCAAAAATAAAAGTCGTTTCCCAGCAATAATTTTTTCGTAAAGTTAATTAGTTAGATGTACATAATGCTTGGTTGACGACTTCGTGAAGTCCTGTTACACCATGTATTGTCCTGTTTATTGTATTGTAATGAGTTTTATCCGAATTGATTTCTTCCAAACTACATAAGTAATAATAAATAACTAGCTTACAAGTTTAAAATCTACCATTTTAATTAGGGGTTTCGGTAGATTATCTCTCCAGTAAGTATATCATATATATCAAAAAATCCAAAAAACCAGATCGTAAGCGTAGTGCGGAAGCACTGTAACAAACCTAAGAAAAGGCGATAAGGTGAAAATAAAAACGATTGTAGGTAGTAATAAAATAAATTATGTTGCTTTATGATGATGATGATTGAGCACCACACCCAGCCAGGAGCAAGCCTGACCCGGACAAGCCGGATACACCAGGGGGCACGATTTTGTAAGGAAAGACATGCTCTGGGATGGGAAAGGAAGCCACAATCAGCCGACTATGCAGCCTAGAGCCAATATAGGAATAGTGGTAAAGACAGGTACAATCCATAGGAATGAGCATTGATGGTGTTTTGACCTTCGTTTGTTTGGTCTCTTCTATCATTGGAGAACCATGTTCGTTTATGGTGGTTGCGACTGCATTCATTCCTGGCACGTCTTATTTAATAATATTATGTTCGCGTTTATGTTTCATCGTCAGTAGTATTTGTTTCACTGTCAGTTTCGCTAAGGTGATATATTTCCTTAGTGGCTGATTTGAATCTGCTGCTAACTGAATCCATTCTTCTTTGCTTTTATTGAAATATTCCATGTCTTATTGGAGTGACTGGTTCCATGTATATATTGGTCTTCCAAATTTTAGCCGTTTCGCCTTGTATCTAATAGCTGCGTGTAGTAAGTGGGGCTCTGGTCGTCGGAGGATGTGCCCGTAGTAGTATAACCGTAGACATATGATTTTTTTGGTAATTATTTTTTCCATAAGACTTTCGCGTGTTTATTTTTTTTGTTCGGGGGGTTTCGCGTACTCTTTAGCGTATCTTTGAGAATGAGTATTTCGTATCTTCTGATTTTCGATCGGTTTGCCTTTGTGAGTGCCGCTGCCTTAAGACTGTAAGTCATTGCAGGTTCTATGAGTATTTTATAGATAAGAAGCGCAATTTTCCACTCCATTTTAGAGTTTTTTATGAAGGATATTAGGGCCTTGGAGTTACACATCGCTTGTTTACATCTGGCGTTGACTGTGTTGTTTCTATTAAGTGTCGATGTTATATACTTGCCTAGGTACTTAATTTCGTCTACCGGTTGAACACTGATTTCTCCAATTCTAATAAGACTTCGGGTTTCCGTGCTGTGTGGGTCTCGGATTAGTAGTTTTGTTTTCGTTTCAAAATAAATTATGTTGCTTTATTTATACATATTTCCCTATTAAGAATTCTGTATAACGAATTTGACTGTACTTACTGTTACAATTCTGTACTGTGACTCAGTTTTTGCACGGCGGGGCCAGCGAGTTCATTTGAAATGTGCGTTCGAGCGACTTGCCATTGCGCGTAGGTAAGTTATATCTAAAGGCCTACTGCACTCGAATATCCTGCCCATAAGTGCGTGTAGGTCGTGAAGTCCAACCATTAGGGCTTTATTCATACTGTCTACATTTTTTCTTCGAAATCGTATCACTGATTAGCAAAAAGAATGGGACCTCTACTAAGCGCCGTTTAAGAGAACTGCGTGGCCGCGCGGTTCTCCACGTTTCGACCGCCCGGCCATGGTTAAACCTTTACAACTTTCTGAATATCTACGAATTTGCGACTTTCATTGTCAGTGTTTTACAAATTCCTTCGTAATGTTGTCGTAGTCGTTTTTCTTCTACGACACTGTCCGAGCAGTCGAAACGGACACATTGGCGCGTGGGTGGTCACGGACATTATACTTTCAAATTCATTCAGTAAAAAGCTGTCATTCTGAAATTACACACATACTTCAATTTTATTGGTTTGTTTATATAGGCTTTTCATGTCTCTGTTCTGGCGGCTCTCTAGTAAATAAATAAAACACAAAATTCAGACTGACAGTCTTTATTTTGAATAATAGTTACTTTATAAATACAAATTGAGAAGTACCGATTCACAACAAAATATTACCTAGATTATAATGTTCGACAAAATAATTATCACTTATCACTTCATTACAACTGTACAAGTTTACAGGATCGGCGGGCCACGACGCGGCCGCACCATTTGACTATCGCTTATGGTCGGGCCGCCGGGTGGGCCCGGCCGGCGCTTGCAGCCCGGCGCGGTACACGTGCACCGGCCAGCAAATGCAGTCCGGCGCGGTACACATGTACCGGCCGGCGCCTGCAGTCCGGCGCGGTACACAGTTCACCGGCCGGCTGCAGCCCGGCGTGGTACACGGACCACCGCCGGCTGCAGCCCGGCGCGGTGTAATACCACCGGCCGGCCGCCCGCAGTCCTCACGCTCCGGCGGCTCCGGGCTCACGGCGGCCGACTGTCGCTCACCTGCTGAGCGAGTGCGATCGCTCGCGGGACCCCGAGCTCTCACCGTTGGACCGCAAGCGGTCATTGCCTGTAATATGCGAATACACCGTTTTAGTTATATACTTCTCAATGAAGATTAACGGCGACTACGTCATGAATGAGTTACTATGCCAGCTGAATCATTTAATTTTTAGTTTTAAAATGCAGACGGAATCATCAGATTTGCCCGTCAACAAGAATATAATAAAGTAAAATCAACAGCACATGTTAAAGACGAGAATAAGTGAATACAGTAAGCGAAAGAAATAAACGGCACACTAACAATAACAACACAATAAAAAACCAATTAATGATAAAGTCATGTTGCAACATGTGTTCCAATAAGTGTAATAATATAGAAATATAAGCTTTAAAATAAGCATCTAACGACAAAAAGGCCTAACCTAAGGAATGATGGCCTTGTAAACTGGTGTCCTATAACAAAAGATCACTCATCATAAATATTAATACGATAGGTCAGAATGTTTTTTTTTATTAAATGTACTTTTGTCTGTTTCTTTCGATTTTAATGTTTTATGTTGACTTTAAATATGTCACAAATTTAGGAAAATCACAAGGTTTATTCACAAATGATAAGTGTTCACTAGGATATAGTGATTAGAGAGATGTGTACTGACCGAGCCTTTGGTGCTGTGGAAGTTTGTTGAAAAAGGGATGTTTGAGCGCCTCCCGCAGCGTGATTCTCTGTGAGGGCTCGTACTCTAGCATGCGCGCGATCAGGTCGAACAACTGTCGCGATTCTTCGCTGTTGCTTTGTAGGTACCTCTGCGGAAATGTTCGAAAACACTGGTTATAAAAGTATAAAGCTATAAATAAATCTAAAGTATAAATATAGTAAAAGTATAAATATAAAGCTATAAATATATACAGCGTGGCGTGATCTTTGTATTATCAACACACTGTCTAATATAGGTAACGAAAAACATAACCTTTCCTTGTCAGTCGGGTAAAAAAAGTAAGAAATAATACTAGCACACTAAGATCATAAACATGGAAACTTACCATCAACGGTTTGCAGTTTTCTCTGACGTATCTGCCAGCTGATGATTTCTCATCCCAGTCTAATTTGCCGTGGTAAAAGTATTTTGTTTTTGTTTTACGCGCCATTCTGAAACGACACAAATTGAAATTACGTTTTAAATGCGGGGCCGGTATGTGACGATAATAATTGCCCTAGTTTTAAAAACCCGACGAGTGTTTATATCGGGCAGCACTATGTGTACGGAACAAATTGGTGTTTATTTGAACGGTTCGGTATACCGTCTATAAGTACTTAGATCGTGTTGAGTTGCGAAAGGTGGAGCGCGAGTAAACAAAGACATCAGAACGTTCACAGCGAGAGAAGAAACACGCGGATAAATTCAACACATTTAGGTTTTAAGAATATACGTTTGTGGGTTAAGAAATATTTCAATGACACGAAAACCCTCAAAATTAGAGCAATTTATCAAGAAAACATTGTAAATGCTTCTAGTATTGACCTGAATCTAGATCTTGCAATATAACCCTAAGTACTGTTTGATCTTTCTCACGTGCTTTACAGGTTCCATATCAGAATTACAATAACTCTTACAAACCTGTAGGGTATGGGTCCTAGGATCCTCTCCATCATGGCGAGGTGTTCCCTGTTGTCATGTGTCTGGAAGAGTGTGATGCCGAGGTACAGCTCGAACATGATGCAGCCGATGGACCACACGTCACACGGCTGGGTCCAACCCAGCTCTAAAAAAATATTATTAACGAAGTTGTAATATGAAGATCTTGACACGGTTTTATTTACTAAGGCCTTTAATAACTACAAAATAGTAAACATTGCGAGGCAATGTTACGAAGGTCTATCCGAAAATCATCGTGACCATGAAGCTTGATATAATTATTTCCTATATGTTCGAGAATAATATGACTTATTATGATATGATTAGAGACTCGGTGTTATGGATTTTATTGACATTTAATCAAGCATTCCTACTGAAATATCATTATTAGCTGTAGAGGGAATTCTCTGTGTCAGGGAATGATTGATGAAAGCATGATATACATACATACTACTACTATACCATACGTTGCTATGCTTATGTATATGATATATGTAAGCATAGCAACGTATGGTACTTTTCAGAGATGTATTTAAAAAAAAGTTGAACTAGCTTATGCGTACTTCGTGGACGTTTCGAAAACTATTAGAATAATGCTCGATAATATGAATTGTAAGATGGGTAACACATACCTAATATAACCTCTGGCGCTCTGTAGTGCCTGGTAGAGACAATGGTGCTGTGGTGCTCGTGGTCGAACGTAGCGCTGCCGAAGTCAATGAGTCTCACGTCACTGCGCTTCACACGCATCAGGTCATGTTTCTGTGCACAATGTTATGATAAATTAGTTTATACAAATTAGCTTCTTTTATAATGAAGATGATGGTACATTCTTAGCCAACAATTTCTACGCAACCAATTTTGTAGAGACTGATTGAGTACAATGTGAAAAATATGTAATCAACTTATCCCTATGTCCATATGTACAAGAGGATCGATTCTTACGAAAATAGCCGAGTGCGCGATTGAAAAAGCGATTAGTCACAACTTGGCCATCACATTCTGTACCGATTCAGGATAGATATACGATTTGCCATGTTGGCTCGTTTACGTTTGATGTAACGTTGGATTGAAATAAGCGAATTGCTGCTGGCTGAGAGTTGCCCAGAATCCAGCAGTGGACTGCTGTAAGCTGATGATTATGAACTAATAGAATTGACACTTTCTTTTCTTGTTGGTTTTATCATTCGGAATTCAAGCGTGAAAGCTTTTATTTCCATTCTTATATAATTTAAAAAAGTAAATGCGTCAGCAGAACTTTGCCAACTGCCAAAAAAGTTTTAAATTCTTGTTGATAGGCAACAGACTAGCGAACTTTGTTTCGTGGCTCGCTCTCTTTCAGGTCGGTTATTACCATTTATACATTTTATGATGGCTCGACCAATTTTTCTTTAAAGAGGCCCACTATACTACCATTATTTTCAAACTAACCTTTTTGGATGCGTTGTAGACGCTGACGACTTCGTAGTCGCTGTCGACGAACAGTATGTTCTCTGGCTTGAGATCTGTGTGGGTAAGCTTGTTGTCGTGTAGGAACAACACGCTATATATGAGTTGGTACGCGATGTGCCGCACCTGCTCTAGCGGGTACGGCTGGTAGTTGTTGTCTTTCTGCAAATGTATAAACACACGTCTTATTAGTCATTGCTTATACATATTATTATGCATACTTGATTCTTGAAGAGTAGGCCTAGAATAAAATGGTCAAGATATATGAATAAACAATCAATCGATCGTGGCTCCTAAATGGACTCAATTTAGGTAAGTGGGCCCTCCGACCCAGTATGATGAATGACATTGCACCGATGACAGGACGTATGGACGTCGTGAATGGGACTGGCTCAGGACCAAGACTATGACGTAATGCGGGAAATGCATAAATAAAGCAGTAAATAGATCTGAGCGTAGGTTTATTTTGAGTAATTTTAATTTGATTGAATTTATTTTGGTAATACGCTCTGTCGTATTCGTCGAGACACAGAAAGAAAACTCTCCCATTAGGCCCTAAAAACGTGATTTCCACAAGCTTGCTCAAGTTGTGTTTAGCTCGCTTAACATTACAAGTTATTGAAGGAATTGTGTAATACAGTTATTTATAGGCCACGGGAAAAACTAAAATAATGTGTGTTAATCGTCTTGCGTCATTGGAACAGGACGAATTATACCTTATACAAGTACTTATTGTTCGTAAGTTTTCCAATGTTTTGTTTATTATCTTTAATGAAGCATATCAAGCAAAAAATAATGTATACAGAACAAGAAGTCCAAAAGTTATTGTTCCCAAAAATAAAACCGATAGCAATCTATCGGTTTTATTGCTTTCTTATTTCAATGTCATATTCAAATTGTCGAAATGAATTTTAAATATGAGCATGAAACAGTAATTCAACCTCAACGCAGGATATATTGATTGGGGGCAATGTGAAAACCTGCATGTTGGAGAAGCATTAATATACACTTTATTACTTATCATTATGATGACGCATACAGTATCGAATGAACATTAACATGCACAATAGTAATAGCTAACGATAATAATAACTTGACACTCACCAGGAAGTCAAATACGCTTTGTCCGAGCATTTCAAATGCGATGCACATGTGTCCGTGGTATTCGAACCAGTCCAACATCTTAACACATAAGCTGAAATAGAACAAAAATACTGTTTAGGCATCGATTTCAGCAAGTATGCATGTTTCTTATATAAGTTTTAAGAGTGTCTGTAATGTAGAGACGTCATAATTGAATTACATGGAATCAAATAATATGTAAAGTCGGCAGCGAGCGGCAGACGGTATTTTAGTGTGTTAGGAGTTGACATCGGGTGGTTCGTTGGCGAGCCGCCAGCCAGGAGCAGTAACGTCGCATATAAACGTGCAAGGTCAAATATTGCTACATTCGCCGGCGTCGCGAGTCGCCCGCACCAGCCTCGACTATCAACATCTGACGTTGCACACAATAATAACACAATCAAATCAAACACTCACTTTTTACAATCAGGGTCAACTTCTGCTAACTTTTCTAATACGTTTATCTCGAGTTTTGCAGCCTCTCTGTACTTCTCAACGTTCTTGATTATCTTCAGAGCCATTCTGTGCTCCCTGAAATTTATAATTAGATATCATGCTTTATTTCCGTACATAAAACTCGGAATTTTGGCAATAAGTATCGAAATTTGTCGGTGCTATCATAAACAAATGAAAATAGATATGAATAATTAGTGAGGCGTGTCCTGCCAAACAATGCGTGTCATCATCCGGCGCCGATGTTAACGACACCTCATCACCTTACTATAGGGGAACTTTACCATTCAATGTTTCATTCACAATTGATCAATCAGATAGCTACACATCTTGAATTTACTTAAAGCTATTTCATTTAACCATGACAAAACCATAAACAGAAAATACTTGAATATAAAAATACGAACCGGCGATATGCAAATAGTCACTGATGCATACATTTCACAGCGAGCCACGAAGTATTAACGTTATCGCATTGGTCACAAAAAGTTGTGCTATTCGGGTAAATAAAGCAAGATACTTACAGTTCCAAGTCCTTCACCTCGACCACCTTGCCGAAGGTGCCCTCACCGAGCGTGTCGATGATTTTGTCTGCAATGAAACCAAGGCAACTCAATTAATCAAATGCACACTGCACAAAGTCATGATGGAATCGGCATTGGTATTCCATTCACTATAAATTTACTGATACATGCTAGCAGACTCTGAGAATTATGATGAATTCTTAAGAATTTCAACTATTTTAGTATCGCAACACATAGTGATAGACAATCAATATCCGAGGCTCCAACATGACTTCGTTTGACATCCAAATGGACTCTGTGATGTTGATACTATTTTTATCAAAAATTATAAAAATACAATTAAAAAGCAGAAATTTAAGTCTGAAATCTTCAAAACACGAATCACTGACTGCGAGGACTTGGCGGTGGTTATTGTGTGAGAAAACTCGTTTTCTTGTTGAATTTTCTGCCATCTGTCGTGTAGTGTTATGTTGTTGTGAGTCATTTAATGTAACTAGTGTTTGCATTTCAGTTATTCTGAAAGAGTCATGAATGTTTAACTATGTTATTTATGTGTTGTGTAATGTGTATGTATGTGTAGTGTGTTTGTGTATTGTGTGTGTATGCGTAAAGAGTTGTTTAAGTTATGGGTGTGGACACGAACATCTCGCTCCCATGACATATCCGGGCCAGTAGACCAGATGTCCGTCCTTGTCGTCCTTGACGGAGGAGCGTGCCCGGGAGCTCTGCATGCGCCAGCGCCGCGCCGCCGTCGCCGCCGCACGAGCCGCACCGCGCCGCGCAGACGTCACGCCACAGCCACACGCACCACGCCACATGCACGGAGAGCGCGCCACGCGATCCGCACGACCCGAGTAGTGTTGTACCCAACAATCAGACAATGGAACGGTTGCCCGTCAGACAAGCGACAATTGGTATGGTGTGTCGGAGGTACATGCTGTTAGAGGGCGGGCGGGTGGCGCTGCGGGCGAGCTGGGCGGACGGCCGAGCGAGTCCTCGACCGCCCGCGCGCACCGCGCTGCCTAGGACCGGGACAGGAGCACCGGGATGGGAGATGACACACCACTCTCATTCCGATCACTTGCACAATCTACGTTCACACAGGTAATTTAGGATAAATGTCCACCCGAACCTCTCTTAGATAATTATTAGGTCACATTACTAACTTTACGGGGAAAAGAACTATCGGAACTTCTTTGGAACTTTCGGTTTGAAAATAATTTAACACACAGCAGACACATGTTAGCTTTTAAACCACGCACAAAAAAAAATAAGACATGCACTATCATTGTAGATATTAGTTTATTTTATATCAACTGTCACGTCAGACATCGTAATATATACTTGCACTAGGTTAAGCATTCTAAAAGATACCCTCTATCGATTTTGTTTTAGATTTCTCTTGGTACCCTCGCTTTGTAAAAAAATCGCTGATAAATACATGCATTCGTATTGAACTGTTGATTATAAGTCGTAGCAAAAATAAGTCAGACAGGTATCATCACCTGATAATTTTACTTCGACAACTGAGCATTTTGTTGTTATCATCTTGCTACAAATATTATCGTAATTTGACAACGGAATCAATGCATACGCTGGTACAATATGTAAATAGTGAATAGTGGAAAACCACGGACCAGGTGTTTGTTAGCGGCACACAGTGCGCAGGCGGGTGGTTAGCTTGTGCTTACAGGCGGCGTGGCCTCGTGCCGCGTCAGGCGCCGTGGCCTCTGCGGCCGCTGGCGCGCGCGCAGCTCTGGCGGCAGCAGCACTACATCGCCCACGGCCAATGGCTCAACTTTCTTAGGAGCGGTCACTGTACTCGTAGTGTCGCACATCTCCTTATCGCCGATACGCCCGTACATCTCATCCAAATGCGCATACTTCATTATGAGTCCCTGGATCTCCTTCCGTCTCGTTTCTCGCTCGCTGAGCACTCGGTCTCCAACCGGTGTCTTATCGTCATCCTCATCACTCGATGGAAAATATATTTGTCTCTGGCGTCCTACTTCTCTCACTGGTGAAGCTTCTCTCATTGTTTTGGTTATCTTTACCTTTCCATTCGTTTCGTTTGTACCTTGTTGCAGTGGTGATATTAAATCCCGCATTGCAGGATGTATGTTTAAATCTATCGGACGCAATGATAGTTTACCCATTTTTCTGTCATTTTCGCTTTTTTCAGCTCTTAAAGATCTCCTTTGATGTCTGCGATACACACTATCTCTGTCCTTGCCATAATAAGGCCGGTCTTTCAATGGAATATCAAATCCATTTTTGTATTCTTCTTTTTGCTTATTACTAGAAGATAATCGCCGGTCAGCAGTATTCCTAAAAGGGGTTTTTTCTCTGATCTTTTCATGAGAAAAATTGTTTCTTTTAAACGAATTTTCCCCAAAAACAGCAGTCGTTAAACTTCTCATTAGTCCTCTCGACGTCGGTTCCGGTTCTAATGTTTTGTCACGATCTTCTTTTTCTTTCCTCGCCCTTTCCTTTTTCTGTACTGCTATCCTGTCTAACACTGACGAATACTTATCTTCCAAGCGACTACGCGTACTACCTAACAAAATGCTGTCAATGTTATTATTGGACTCTTTCAGAGGGTACCGTTTAGTGAACGGCGATGATTTATTATCTTTCAAGTGAGCTCTGCGGAATGAGTCAGTGCGTCCGAGCGCGCTAATCCCGGAGGTAGAATGCAAAGGTGATGTGTCGATGCGGGACTTGGTCGCGCCCAGGTAACTCGAGTACGTACGGTCATCGTTCAACTTCCGCGCCGGCACACCGGACGTTAAAGATGATGTGTACGGTGAGATGTGACCATTGTTCTCGTACCGTCGCACATTTGCTAACACGGAATTTTTGCTTGAATTGAGTTTGTCATCGAATCGTGGTCGAGTAGCGGTAAGCTTAGTATCTGATAAAATTTCAGTCTTCTCTGAGGGACCTCGTCTAGTTAAACGATTGATAAAGCTGGAATAGCCATCTGACAACAGTTGTGTGACACTCGTGGTGGAAGATCTATTATATCGCTGACGTCGCGGACTCGTCGTGGCACTAGCACTGGTACTCAAACTGGCCATTTTGTTTGTTTTGCCGGTTTTTTTTTTGTTTTATTACAAGCACTTTAGCCGGGGTATATCACATAATAGTACAGAATCATCATTTTTACACAACATAATCAGCTAGGAATCATTGAGGTCTACTCGCGACTTTTTAGTTTACACGGCTACTTCTTCGCCACCGGACATAAGACTGGTTCTATCTCGAGATCGAGAGCGTACCTAAGCGCGAACGAATTTCAGAAAGATCACTAGCGCAACCGAGTGCGGCCGCCGGTGCCAAGTAATCGTCGTGCACTAAAAATATCGGCAACCCGTGGGAGCGCCTTCCCGCGCACTCCGAGGTGCCCGCCGCGAACACATTTCTTCGCATTACTCTTTACTACATTTTTTCGTATTATTGAAATGCCATTTTTAGACCTATTTTACGGAATCTCTACTTTTAGGGTGTTTAGTACATAGTATTGGCAAAGGTCAATAACCTAAGAATTATCTATAAAAATAACATTAGTTTTCTATTTAGCTCCTAGACACGTCATTATTTTGGCAAAGTAACAATTGACCTTTTTCTATTTGTAATACATACACAATATGACTAATGGTCCTTCCCTCTACAATAAAAAAAAGGTGAACTGCAATTCCATTTTACTCCTCTTGGCCAGTTTTGCTGGTTGGTATATTTGATTATGAATAAAATCACCGACAATAGTCTGTTCACGGACGTCATAGCGGGCTAAATATATGAATCAGTATAAACAAACATTGAAACTTATTAAATTTCACACGGTCATCTAGGTAATTGAGCTTTGTAAACTAATAACATCGTAGTGTTGAAGACGCACACCTTTCTCTGAACGGTGAGCAGCGGAGCCAAGACAGTTCTGTCAATAAGCGGTAGGTAAGCAGGTCAGTGGAGCGCGTGTGAGCTGTGAACAATGCCGACGTTGCCCGCGACCGACACGGACGACACCCGACGCGTGCGCACGCGCCCTGCACGCAATCACACCATCTTATACACGCATCAATGTAATTCTTATTCCATAGTTTGTGTTATTTCATATTTCTAATAATTATCGAATTAGCATGTCAAAACATTGAAAACATGCGTTATCTACTTGGGGAACGAACATTAGGACGGATGCGGGCACTACCGAAGCGAGATGAGAATGATAAAGTGACACGACACGACCGGGCTACGTGCTGTCTCACGCTTATCACAGCGTAAAACATTGAAACTGTTTGTCCCCATCCGCGTTCTCTAACAACGAGCATTAAAATCACAACCTTGATTGATCCCGAATGTTCCGTAAATCATTGTTTGTTTAGTATTAAAGATAAATAACGGATTAATAGCATTCAGGTGGGTCTGATTACTACTGATGTGTCGCAATAATACCATACATCCTCACAATACTGTTTACTGAAAGAATGGAAAGTGCAGCGGAGGAAATACAAAAATATCTTGCATTCTTTACGTAATATAGCGCACTTCGCCACTGCCACAGCATATTCATGTATTTACTGCTTGGTAATTTTCTACTTTCACTTGGCTGGCAAACATTTTTCAACACTAGCCGACGTTATTGCAAACTACCGTATTGCTTCTAATTACTGATCAATATCAGCATGTTTTAGCCTGATGCATGTATTTTACAGCCATTTTCGTCCATTGTACATTTTGTAGGGGTACTTTATAGGATGTATTTCAAACAAGCACATACCCGTGGGTAACCTTTTATATCTAACGACACAGGATAGTTGAAGTTAACAATTCTTTCTAAAACACTTAAAAAGCTGGATGTTTTCATTTTGTGAACGCTCAGATACGTAGTGATCACTAACAACAACACTGATGCAAGATGTTCACTACTAGCACAGGCATCGTAGCACTTGTACATGGTAACTACCACATGGGAATTAATAGCTAACATTTCACATCGGTACTAACTTACTGAATGACAAACAACGACCAGCTGTTTAGGGTCGTTTGTTATTAGGGTGCAGGTAAAATCAACCCCAGCGGGATTGGTCGCTGTCGCCGCGTCACAATACCAGTGGGAACTGGTATATCCAGTAAACTATTCGTTTTGAGTCAAGTTTTCTTGAGTTAAATGTATCTGTGTTATGTAATTTAATATTTAAAGACATGAGTTGATTGTACCATCGGTTCATTACCCCAAAATATGACACCTTCACGGTAAATAAGATAACACCTGATTAAAGAAATTATAATAGTAAATTAAAAACTTTGGACTTTGTGTGTTTTGTATTTTGCTATGGATAGAATTTAAAAATACATATTAATAAAGTGGTATGGGAGTAGTATCAGTAGGGGTCAAGTTTATCTTTTATTCGTAGCTATACAGTTAACTTATATACATCCTGAGCTACGCTCTACAAGTCAGTATTGTTTCTTACTTATTTTGAGGTAACTGAACGTTCACAGCAGTTTGAAACAACACATCTCTATGTCAAATCGTTCTTTATGACTGACCTTGCCCGCCAGTCGACTACAAGCTCCGTCTACATCGAAAAGGATCTCCGCGACCACGGAGAGCAATTTCGAGACATCGTGCCACTTGCATCCGTGCTCCTTGAGGAACTTCTTATAGAGCTCATAAAAGGAGCCGAACCGCAAGGGGAGCCGTACGCGTTCTTGTTTTAGTGACAACTCTGCCATTATGCACTTTCTTCACTGCACCGCACTGCACTGTCACTGTGTCTAGTGAGTATTGTTTAGAACACGAGCGACGGAGCCGCCAGAACCGTGGGGCGGGTGGCCAGCCGGCCGGTTGTTACACAACTGTATAGTGCCGCGCGATACCACAAGACGTCTGCACTTAACTACACGGACGATACAGATGACACAATCAAAAGATAATAAACACAAAACTTATGTGTTATAAAAAAACAGTCCAATACAATTAATAAATGTGTACTTCGTACAGCGACCGAGACTAAACTGCGTTGGTCCACCATTCCATGGCATTTAATTAAAGATGGCATGCACAAATGGAGCAAACCATTTCAAGCTTTTGGTATTGGTTTAAACAGGATTGATCCGCGTCTCACTCGTTAACATTGCTGCCGTTCCAACGGCAAAACACGAAGGGAATTTTTGGTACGGTAGGTACTTGAAAACAAACTGTTTATTTGTTTGTTTCATTTCACAGAACCAAACTGATTGAATTCTTATGCCGGAACTGTTAAATTGCACCATGATAATTGTTAAAACAGACGTTTTGGAGGACAATACCCTTTTGCGCCTTTATTTGGATATCTAATACTGGTAGAAAAGTATAATTTAATTTATTTGTGATAATGAGCGACGTATCAAAGTTATCATTATCACATAGGGATTTGTTTTACAATGGATACGAGTGCATGTAGCGCTGACTATGATAGTAGGTAAATCTTGGACAATGTTAGCATGTTTCTACTATGAATAAAAAAGTAACCAAAATTAAACACATAATAATGTAATTTTAAGTGCAAATCAACGAAATCAAATGTGTTTCAAAGTATTTACAGTGAATGCAAAGTTATTCAGAGACTTTTAGAAAAATTAACGAAAAAATACATGGAAGTATTATTGTACGCTTACAAAAATTAAACGGTCGTAAAATAACTAACTATTTTGGAGATTCATTGACCATTTCAGAAGAAACTCATTGTTTTCGAGTATTAATATACATTACAAGACATTAATATTTTTAAGACATACATTTTCAAGTTTTAAAAGCCTATATTTGGGAAGTTATTTTAGGGTAGTGGTACTCCACGCGGGGAGGTACTTTCTCTCTCACACATCAGACCTTCCTAAAAAGCAGTGACATGTATTGATGCTTTTTAAAAGCACATGTTCACGAAGTAATTTGGCGAGCATTGCCATAACCGCGTACTTGAGGCGGAGCGGTGCCGCAACCTGGGCGATATCGGCAAGGTCGGCCGGAAGGAATCGGGCATTACCAAATAGATAGGTGGGTAAAACAACGAGCGTACCGCATTTATCAGACCATATCTCGGCCACTCGCGGCCAACACGCCACGGCCTATTGTATTAATGATTCGCGATAGCCTATTCTCTGCCTATAAACTTGACCCCTGACCACGATTAACGCAAAGCTATATATTACTACTTACACCAGTTATTAGGTAAAGGTACACGACAAATTGACAAATTAATTAATAATTTAAATACGATAAATTAAGAAACTTTCTCTCAATGAACTTCTTTGCGAGTTCCTGGACACTATAATTATTGAAAATATAAGCTATACTTAATTAAATTTCTGTTGGTTTTATCGTACATTTCATAATGTTACCTTTATTATTGAATTCATTAGACTAATAATAATAAATGCTGAATTGATCAAAACCACGCAATAGCTGGACGAAAGTTTGTTATGCAATCTTTTATGATAAGTGCGATGTTGCTGCTTGCTTATCAGTTTTGCGTAAGCAAATGAAGGGCAAAAACAAGTTGCCTTAATACATAACTTTCCATAACATATACCCAAGAACTCTAAACACGCACGCAATAGTCAATGTTAAGTGTAAATAAAAATGCAATCAACAAATGATTTTTTTGTAAATGGCATTATTTATCAAAAAAAAAAAACTCAAGCGACAAATTAGTGCCTGATATGAATAATCTCATCAACATCATGATTATGATAGGTGTTAAATGCTTTTAATTTTTTAGGGTTGCGTATATCGTGTACCACTTTGTTGTGCGTCCGTCTGACTATGAAGACCCTTTTCTCAGGAAAGCGAGCGTCGCGGTATCAAGCTGAAAACTCAGATCTGCTAACCCTTGGAGCAATGAAATCAAACTTGTAAGTCAACGCGAACTAAAGATGTGACTGTTTATGTCGCATCAGGGGCCTTAGTCTGCTATTGCAATAGTGTCAGAATGGTCTATCATTGATTTAATAAGGCCCCGCGCAGACGAATTACCCTTTGTACGCACGTCAAACGAGTTTCGAACGCGCTTCAATACGCCGTGGGCTAGGGGCCTTATTAAATCAATTATAGACCATTCTGACACTATTGCAATAGCAGACTCAGGCCCCTGGTATTCAGCTGCATCCAGACTGCTGCACCAGACTGGACGCCGACCACAACATAGTTGGGAAAAGGCTAGGCAGATGATGATTATACGATTTCACAAGGGAATCAAAACCTATAGGGTACTTCCCTTTGACCTAGAATGATGAAATTTGGCAAAAAGCAAGGCCTTACAAATAAAGGATAAATTAAAAAAAAATAACAAAGTTGAAAATTAAAGGGTTTTCACATACATAGTTGACGCCAATTAATTTTTTTTTATAATGCTACGGAACCCTTCGTACGCGAGTCCGACTCGCACTTGGCCGTTTTTTTTATAAATTATATACTTTTGTTACTCTTGCTTTTGCATCTTCCTATGCTTTGTGTTATAGTCTCAAATCTTTTTCAAAGCCAAAGTATAATGTGTTCCATTCTGTCAAAGATGCAGTCGATTTTAACAAAACGAGCATCTCAAATTTTTTTCTGGTATAAAACTCATACTTAAGTTTCCTAGCATGTGGACAGTCATCATGTTCTGCCTCGATCCGGATTCAACAAGCTACAATTTAGTTTTGGTTTCACAATTCAAAACAATTGAGAAGCACGCGTCTTGATGAGTGTTCATTAGTCAACGCATCAAGTATGACTCTCAACGATTTCTACTAGTTACAAGCTCTTACTATGAAATGACAAATTGTATTTAATTCCTTACTAGTACTATACAGTTTGATAGTTTTTTGCTGGTATCTTAGAAATGCAATGTTTGTAAAAACTATCGATATAGAGCTTTTTTTTGAAACATTATTGTGAAGTTAGCGTTCTTCTATCTCATTTTATCGCTTCTAACTCACACTCAGTGGATTTGCCACTGAGTGTTATCATAACAGAATGCATGACGGCTGTCTCTCCTAGGTGAAGGTGATCATCGCGTTACTATTTCTGTGCGCATGCGCTGTCCATGTTTTCGCCGCAAGAACAACGCCTTGCGACGCCATCTATCGATCGCGTTTGGAATCTAATAGATCGTGCCAGCTGCTGATACTATTTTAGTACATCATACGCATATTAAAACGTTGTTTAATACAGATTGGTACGCAGAAGTCATTGTTGATGGATTCGATTAAACTTATGCATAAGCTTTCACCATTACGCGCATAAACAAATTAATATGTCAATTATAAAGATAGATTTCTGAAAATAAGTAATTCATGTTATCCATGCAATACACTATCGAAAACCAGTGAAGTTCAGTACTGTTAAAAATGTGAATGCCACGAGTAGCGTACAGCAAAAGCATAGACGTTAAAGACAACACAAACAACTATTCAGTAATGGGGAAGTCCTTTCGTTTTGTTTTTAAACTGCTTCTACATCGTTCGGAGGATAGTGATAAATTAAATCCTTGACCTAATAATATATGCTAAAATAGATGCACATTGCTCTCAATACACGCGCGCTGGCAGCGCGTGGCGCAGTTACTTTTCAAATAACATATTTAATTTAACATCAAGTGTAATAGTGTTTTAACACTTGTTAAAGTATAGTAAAGATTTGTTGGCTGACCTCTACTTCTTTGGACTGTTTTTCTGGTTTGAGCTGTGAGCTTTGTGTGGGTTGCTGAGGCGCGAAGGAGCAGGAAGGCTGGGGCTCCACTGCAGGCTGCTGTGCTTTCAAAGGCGGCTGGGAGGCGACCTTGGGGCTCTTCTGCAAATCTGTCACTATGCCTTCGGCGTTCTGGACGCGTATCTGTGGCGGATGCACTACATTTGTTTGATTACCACTAGCTGGCGGTCTAGGAGCCAGCCATGACGGAGGTACCGCAGGTGGTACAACAAGCGGCTGTTGTGTTATTTTCAACGCATGATCAATAACCTTAGTACTATGGTCACGGGCACATGGTTCTGTTAATTGTTGATTCGTATTATTACACTGTGGCGTTTCATTCGATTTCGTTGCCTCTGGTTCAGGGACTAGTACTACTTTCTTATAAGATTCTAAATTTTTCGATATTTGATCTACATTTACGGACGATTTTGTGGGTTCTTTTTCAGGCCTACTATTTGACACTGGAGGTATTTGCGTTGGTGGCTGTACGTGAAATGGAATGGATGGCAATTGGCTAAGAGGTAGATTCGAAGCTGTAGTAGTAGCTATAACAGCAGCATTTATTACATTTTGGTTTTCTGTTACAGCCACCGCATTGCTAGGTGTGGGGAGTTCCGGAAGAATCGGCGAGGCGTCATCTCTACTTTGGGAAAAATCACTATCACAACAAGAGAGCTCTTCGAGACTTTGTACTAAATCGAGAGCAGAAGCCTCGTGATAATCCGTTGAGCAAGGAGATGTATCGTCACTGGTATCGTCTGTATCATCAGGTCTCTGTGAACTTTTACTACTAGGAACAAAAGCTAAACTAGATGTCACATCGTTGGAAATATCAGCATTCAATGATTCCTCACTTTGCGTAGACGATTCTCTATTAGCAGAAGAGTCATCAATGGTACTAACTTTTTCATCTTCACTAACTACATTGCTCACTGTGACAGCTGACATTGGAACATCAGTTTTGTCTATATTTGTTTCGTCGTTGTTATTTTTGTCACCTGGTTCATTAACACTAATTTGATTTGTATCTTCAGATTTATAAATGTTGTTCACATAGTTTTCCATTTTCGCTTGCTCCACTACAGGCAAACTCATATATTGTGGTATGGCATAATCTAAATCTGTTAAAGGCGTATAATGAACACCATCTCCCTGTAGCGGTGCTTCAAAGTTGGGAGAATAATACTCCAAAGCAGCATTTTCGTTACAATAAATCGACCAAGGATCATTTGAAGGAATTAAAGGCAATCCATCATAGTAGAGTTCAGGGTTCATGTCCCTATCGACTAGATATTCTGGCTTGTAGTCCCATGAAGGAACGAACGAATCTTCAAAAGCTAAATAGTTTTCAGGTAACATTACCATGGTTGGATTTAGTTGACTTGAATCCAGTGCATACGAACCGTCGTAGAAAGGGTTGTTGAGCACAAGAGGGGGAGGTTGTATAGGTGTGTATTCCATAGTCAATTCAGCGAACAATCCATACTTCGATAAATCGGGTTCAGATAGTCTATGCCGGAATGCGCGGGAGTCGATTTCGTGTGCGATATTTGCAGCGTAAATATCCGAAACGTCAAAACTATGAGTTCTTCGCAAATAGCATTCGGGTGGCAACTGATATTCAATGTTTTCATCTCTATCGATGAGTTCTATTTGTTCATCGTACAGTCCTTCATAAGTAGGCACACCCACGTTGTTTATTTCGTGTAAGGCATCGGCATCGTTTGTTTGGCTGGTAATACTGGGAGCAACTTGGAGATCACCGTTGGCGCATGCAGCATCACTGGGTAGTAGTAACACGTGAGGCAGGGCGGGCGGGGGTCCGCAGAACAGAAGGTTGTTAGGGGGTGGACGCGGCGGCTGGGCAGCCATGGCTCCGGGGCAGGCCGCCCGCGGCCCGACGCGGTGGACTAGTATTTCGGTGCGGCAGAGACGCGCCGGGCGGCCGGCTCAGCTTTGCGACTGACTGAAGGCGTTCCGAGTGACGAAGGCGAACACAAATAGACCGGGCGCAAGCGCGAGGAGGTCGCCGTCTCTCGCGCACATCTTCACGGGCGAAGGCGCACGCGCACTCGCAAGCCAAACCCGTCCCGCGTGTAATCCCAAACAGGCACGCTGACGTTTAACGCTTTATTCTGGTTCCGCACTTTGCTTTCGATGTACAGTACATGCAGTATCATAGAAGTAAGGAAAAGACAGGTTTACGGGTGGACACTACTTTGTGGTATTGGCGAATTTTGGGTTTTACAAGTTACACACCATCCTTTCACACGTCCTCATAAGTATAAAAAAGAAACTGTAGGACTGACCTGTTCAGGGGGTGAACGTGGCGAAGACTCGTCGCGATGGTGTCTCCTCCGCCTGTGTGAAGTAGGCGAACGCCGGTGATGTGACCGTTTGGAACGTTCATTTCTCCGCCTCCACGAGTGCTCCGAGCTGTGAAATCACCGATCGGTGGGCTGTAGGGTTAGTGAGTAGGACAAGGTAGTGCAACGTTTGCAACACGTTTAGGTGAGGTCCGTGTGTGTGTATTATGATGATGAGCGAGTTTGGCTTAAGTGTTACTAACGTTGGCGAGCGTTTTCCATGAGCAGAATGCGGATCTATCAGCTGCGCGAGGTGATCAGGTGGCGGCAGGCAGCAAACGCTAAGGAGCGTCCGCACGGCCGCCCACCGCCTCTGCCCCGTGCCTAAGCCTTTGACGGTGCCCTATCTCTACAGTCGCTTGTTAATTCTAATTCTACTAATTATATTTTCAGTTATCCGCCGAAGTTTACATTTAATACACATCCTCATTATATTGAGATATTTAAATAAGTGTGGTTACCGCTCCCTACGATTACGTTAACACACAATCCCAATATCAGCGGTTGAGCCTTCACAGCCAAGGTCACTAATCATAAAAGTAATCACTTTTTATACGAGCGTTACAAGCAGCGATAACACGGATGATGTCGGGAGGTAGATGGCAACAGGTGCTAGACACTGTTTGAATTGTGCGAGCAGCTGTTTGACGACAGGCATGACTGGTGATCGGCGAGGACCCGGCCCGAACTGCGGTCGCCGACACACTGCCAGCTCTGTCAGCTCGCTCGCGAACAAGATACCGGCTCAAGTAAAGCGACGTACAATCAAGTGTTCATTTCAAAACACCGCCACCGTCACAGCCTAACAAGCGAACAATCAAAACCTCCACGTCATTGGCACAATGTCATCGTCTATGAGAAATCACCGGTCGATTGACGTTTGTATACTTTGACACAAATTGTAGTAAATTACTAGTTATTGCTATGTTGAATGGATAAAACACATCATGCAATTTACTTGCTTGTCTTACTGTGCATGACTTACCAGCAAACGCGCAAACTTTGATGGCTAGTTACCAAGCTAATGTCGATGAATGTTAAACTCGCGCACTTTTCTCCCATAACGAAAAATATCATTATAGTTCAAAGACAAATTACATCTTAACAATTCATGTGTGCCTATAAATATACCTATACGTATAATTATGCGTAAAATATAACATTTCACTAGTAAGAACCAACTGAAAATAACATAAGAATGCAGACCGAGGGACACTAGTACCGCTAATAGAATTAAATGTACGTAATTGGTTTACCTAGTCGCAGTGGAGATAAATATTCTATACGCACAAGATAAAGCAGAAAATAAATGTCGATATAGCTCTACTACTGTGAATATTTAGACGAATATACACACTTGATAAATAAACGATGCTGTGACATCTAGCGGCGAGTAGCGGTACTGTTGCGAAAGTAATCTAGACGACACATGAATTTATGACCAATTATAATTCCTTACAATATCATCACTATTTTTCACACACCAGTCAAGATGTATAACACGGTAAAAACAGAAAGTAGTGAAAATTTTAAGAACGTCGGAGAAAGAATGTTTTAATGACGGAATGACTTGGTCTTATTTCTTTTTGCATTAGGTAGGTATGATCGGAGTAAATACATTTCTAGAGAAGTCACTATTAGGGTTGCCACCATTATTTTGGAAAAAAAAAAACTAAGTATCTTTCCCAAAAAAAGATGCAAAAATATAGTAATTTTGGGAAATGCAGGGGAAAAAAAAGTACACATTTATTTTTAATCATTACACATTTGTTACTGCTCTTCGCTTTGGCCACCAATGATCTATTTACTCTTAAAATAATAAAGGAGTCGGAGCAAATTATATTCATAATTAATATAAATTATCAATACATGTTTAATGAAAATAATAATGCTATATTTCCCTTATCTTATCTTTTTTGTACCATTGGTAGTCGGACTCCCATTCGCTTTTACATGTTTGAAGCATTTTATCTTTTTTTGCTTTGTTTGGGTGGCGTGCCAAAACCATCATCGCTTTCCATGTTTTTTTTTTAATTATTTTAACAGCAGAAAATGAACACTTATAGGAAAATCGGGCAGCATTCATCGACAAATTATTGACAGTTGACGTTTTATTGCCGCGAATGCGTCTCGTTCTGAAATTTCCCGTGCTGCGCTGTAGGTGCGTTTCAGACCAGTCACACTTAATTAAAAAAGCGCGACAGTTGAATTAGGGATAAAAATATAGTATTTTTCGTACTATATTATTTTTCTATAATATACAGGGTGTCCCAAAACTCAACGTCAAGCCGAAACGGGGTGACAGGATTGATCATAACCATCACGAGAAAAATCTGAAAAAAAATCTATCCCATGCAGTTTGAAAATTATGGGCATTTTAAGAAAAACCTAGAAATTTGATCAAACTGTACCATTTTTCGGTTATTGTGGTTATTCTTTTTTATTTTTGTTCATTTGAACTTTGGAAACATAATCCTAAATAACATTTCTAGAATCCCAATAAAAAATAATGACACAATTGCCTCAAGTTTCCGAGAATTGAGACTATTTGTTAAACTACGAATTTAAAATTTTCAAGATTCGTCGACTTTGACAGGCCCTCCTATAAAAAAAATGTACTAGAGTGCCTTGGCAAGTGGCATTAAAAGTTGGCACATTTAATCAGAATTCTAAAATGGTACAATACTTGTTAGTTCCATACAATAGAAAAGAGTAAAAAAATTAAAACCTCAAGTAACCCGATTTTCGCTATCACATTTTACTCAGTTAAAATGTTTTTAATTCGCACAAGCTCTAGGTAGGTTCTTAATTTTAAGACAAAATGATGAGAGAGATGGATAATGGGTATGTTTGCCATGAGTGAGCGAGACAGATAGTGACGCCACGCATTGAGACGGAGATGCGTCGTTTAAACGAGTGCGAATGAAACAGATAGATGCTATGGCATGTATCTGTTTCATTCGCACTAGTTTCAGCCAAGCAAATGGCTACGCTACCAGTCCGACACCAACCAGTTAGTACGTTTCGCTCATTCGTCTACTGCGCACGTTCGTATTCGCTTGTGTTGATTTAGTACTGACAACTTTGGCTTCTCTTTTTGGACTTGAATCTTTGTGAATTGGACTTGTTGATAACATACCGGCAACTTTGGCTTCTCTCTGGACTTTTGTGTTGGCATCCTTTTTATCTACCATGCCTACGCGCTACACTTCACAAGAATATGCGAACATGCACCTCATTTATGGGGAATGCAGATGCAACGCAAGTGCCGCCGCTAGACTTTATCGTGAAAGATATCCAAATTTAGAGCGCTACCCGGATCACCGAGTGTTTGTTAATGTGCACCGTTCACTCACAGAGGGCGGCCATTTCCCGAATCAAATACAGGCTGGAGGTAGACCTGTGTTTCCTTTCCAGGAAGAAGTATTGCAAGAGGTCGCAGGTGACCGAAGTATTTCCGTACGTGGAATTGAAGAAAGAACGGGAATACCCAAAAGCACTGCTCATCGTATTTTACAAAGAAACGAAATGCATCCGTTTCACGTACAACGAGTTCAAAGTCTTGTACCTCGAGATTATCAGGAAAGGATTTCTTTTTGTAGAACAATGCTACAGAGGCATAATGAGAATCCCCAATTCATCCAAAAAATTCTCTGGTCAGATGAATCGACATTTAAAAAAGATGGTTACATGAACTTGCACAATTATCACGAGTGGCATGTGGAGAATCCACATTTAATGCGAGAAGATAGATCCCAGTATCGTTTTAAAGTAAACCTTTGGACCGGAATTTTAAACGGTAAAATTATTGGGCCTATTGAACTGCCTGAGAACTTGAATGGAACTAATTACCTACATTTTTTAAGAGAAGATTTACCAACCCTGTTAGAGAACGTACCACTAGCAGATCTTCGCGACATGTGATTTCAACAAGATGGCTGCCCAGCGCATTTCGCAGTGCAAGTAAGAGATTTCCTTGACCAGGAATATCCGGGAAGGTGGATTGGACGTTCAGGCACTATCTCGTGGCCCGCCCGTTCACCAGATTTAAATCCCCTGGATTTTTTCTATTGGGGAGTTCTCAAAGAAAAAGTTTACTCAAAGCCCATTGAGAACGTAGCCGACCTGCGTGAACGCATTTCTCAAGCAGCTGAGGCGATCAACTCTCGAAGATATGCCCGACTTATAAGTAGATCTTTTTTAAGAAGATGTAGGGCTTGTATTGAGGCTGATGGTAAACAATTTGAACATTTATTGTAATAAAAAATGTTATTTCTCTATCTGACTTTTATTCCAACAAACCTAATTATTTTACTAATTTTATTATTTTTTTATTTTTTTTACTAACTTTTTTTCACTTTGGTAAAAGTGGCGTCACTATCTGTCTCGCTCACTCATGGCAAACATACCCATTATCCATCTCTCTCATCATTTTGTCTTAAAATTAAGAACCTCCCTAGAGCTTGTGCGAATTAAAAACATTTTAACTGAGTAAAATGTGATAGCGAAAATCGGGTTACTTGAGGTTTTAATTTTTTTACTCTTTTCTATTGTATGGAACTAACAAGTATTGTACCATTTTAGAATTCTGATTAAATGCGCCAACTTTTAATGCCACTTGCCAAGGCACTCTAGTACATTTTTTTTATAGGAGGGCCTGTCAAAGTCGACGAATCTTGAAAATTTTAAATTCGTAGTTTAACAAATAGTCTCAATTCTCGGAAACTTGAGGCAATTGTGTCATTATTTTTTATTGGGATTCTAGAAATGTTATTTAGGATTACGTTTCCAAAGTTCAAATGAACAAAAATAAAAAAGAATAACCACAATAACCGAAAAATGGTACAGTTTGATCAAATTTCTAGGTTTTTCTTAAAATACCCATAATTTTCAAACTGCATGGGATAGATTTTTTTTCAGATTTTTCTCTTGATGGTTATGATCAATCCTGACACCCCGTTTCGGCTTGACGTTGAGTTTTGGGACACCCTGTATAGTACAATTGACTGAAATAATAGTACGATACTATACTACGGGTGACAACCCTAGTCACTATATCACTAGTAGCCCGCGCCTGCCAGGGCAATGTTTAACTTTTCTTGAATTAACGCTAAGTAAGTCCTACGTCCCAGCAGTGGGAACATTATAGGCTGATTATGATTGTGCCTACTTAATAGACGAAAAATCACGTACAATTTAAAAAAAGCATTCTAGGAAGGTCCACCAAAATTATGTTGTGTTCCCATAACGATACAGTTTATTAGAATGAAATAGGATACAACTTCACGATTTTATCTATACAAATAAATAAAATGGAAGTGTCTGTTTGTAATATCAAAATAACAGCTTTTTACTGAATGCAAATAAATATACACTTAATACATGCACTTTTATCAAAAACACATTTAAGTATTTCAATTTTTATCTGCATGTTCTGGCTAATGTCCGACGGCTGGACCGATTTTGACGGGACTTTTACTGGCAGATAGCTAATGTTATAAGGTCTAACATAGGCTACTTTTATATAAGAAAAATAATTTGGGTTCCGTGCAAAAAAATAATAGCCTTGAAATTGTTAACAAAATACCGGTTCAAAAAGGTAAATAATATTTTTTAAGGTGGCGGGCAACAGCTAGTTTTACAATTAATATTGTCAATACCGACAAACGGACAATTCTAAAAAAAAATCCATATACGAATAGTGTCGTTAGTCGTTACAGCGCAGGCGCGGTGGCGTGCGCGGGCGTCGCTCATATGTCGAGCTTAATGTCACATTGTTTAGCGCCATACGAGAGGTTGAACTTGAACACTTGATAGTTTCTAGGCTGTGGGCCTGCGCAATCTCGTGCTAACACTATAATATGTTAAATATCTCACTGTACATACAAGAGTAGACTTCTTAAATGTCTTTTTTTTTTCTCTGAGTCGTTGTAGTTTTAATACGAATGCACCTGTTGTGTTACAAGCGGAGACAAATAATTAAAAAAAAAATAGTTAAGAGAATGAAACTACTATTCCGAAAACTTCATCTTTCTAAATTCTTTAACTAAAAAGTTCAAGATTCACTTCCAATTATTTAAAACTTAAAATGATTGCAAAATGCTTGTAGGCGGCTTTTTGGCAAGGTTACTGCAAACTAAAAGATAATGATAGTGAAATTCAATCTAAGGTCACAAGATTTGTGACTACATAATTTACAGAGGCCGAATAGAATTGTGTTTTGAGATTCATGAAATAAATCGGGGGAAGTCTTTTGACATTACAATATTTTTTGTATTAGTGAAGATGCTAGACACCGTAAACGCAACGTGTGGATTTCAGCTTCTTATTTCACCTGGTTCAATCGTGGGTTTCTTCACAAATAATGTCTCAGAGGGTTCCTTATTCACTTTAAATGTATTTATTCTAATTAGTAAGATATAAACTATTTAAACTTAAGGTAGGCCAAACTAAAATAACTTTTATGCATTTCTGTGGTTCGTCATGTTATTTTGAATATATTTTGACAGACACTTCACCGGTGTTATATTCAATGTAAGCGGTACATACAACTGTATACATAAATATGTCTTGGTTTTCGTTTGACCTGGTTTAAATAGCTCAAGAGAATTTTTAGAGTCGGTGAGATTCCAAATCTTCTTCATTTTCAATGTCATAGAAAGCAATTCTATATTTCCGTTGTTATCAGATTTATTTTTCTTTAAAACATTTTTTTTTTAAAGACGACTAAAACATAAAAACTGATTGTGAGTAGCATTCGATTTAGTAGAAACAGTGTACGACGGAGTGTACGAGATCCTTCTACGGCTGCGAATAGTTTACGACATTTATTATTTCCATAATAAAATTATACTGTCTTTTGGATCTACAGAATTTCAATAGTATTTTGTTAAGATATTTAAAACTGTGTCGATCCTTCGAGGTCTTTTTTTTACGGATGTGAAGTCATAAAATGACCCTTCCCACTCTAGGCGGAGCGGAAGGGAGTGTCAGACTTGTACTAACTAAAACCCATTCCCACCCATACCCATTCGATGCCTGCCAGGTTTGCAGATAACCTGGCAGGCATCGGTCTTTACGGACCCCTTCCCGTTTGCTGACATCTCTTTGAGGCGCGCGTGAAACACGAACGCGCCTTCGACACGGCCTGTCGTCATAAGACGGACGGACGGCGAGCTGGCCCATTACTCACCGTCCACAGGCCCGCGCCTACGATGGCCTGGAGCCACCACGTGGCCCCCGACGCCCAGGGCGTCTCCCGCGGCGGCTGAGACGTGAGGCTCTCTCCCTCTCACGTCCCACCACCTCCTTCGCTTGCATGACTAAGGCCCATTACTCACCGTCCACAGGCCCGCGCCTACGATGGCCTGGAGCCACCACGTGGCCCCCGACGCCCAGGGCGTCTCCCGCGGCGGCTGAGACGTGAGGCTCTCTCCCTCTCACGTCCCACCACCTCCTTCGCTTGCATGACTGATTCGCAGAAGGAGGTGACGCCTTCCCATTCCCTCTCGCTTCGGACCATGGATTGAACCAGGGCCGGACGCGAGAGGTCGCCGCCGCCGATCGCCGCTACGAGGACACGGCGGTGCTCCGCCCAAGCGGAGAAGACCTGCACAGTGTGCTCCACCGTGTCCTCTGGTAGATCCTCACAGTGGTGACACCTGGGTGTTTCCTCCCGCTCGATTAGGTGCAGGAACCTCCCGAAACACCCATGTCCGGTGAGGACCTGCGTCAAGCGGAAGGTGAGGGCGCCGTGGCGCCTCTCTAGCCAATCCTGCGAGGTCTTATTTTACGATATAAATAAATATGCGTCCATCATTTTGCCTTAAAGGGCTTTGACTTGACATGTGACCACCGTGTGGATGCTTGCTGCATATAACTTCGTTGTAAATTTTGGTCCGAAATAATAAAACTGAACTTGCTTTTCGTGTTCTTCTCCTACTCAATAACTAGAAAAAGTTTATGAGGATTTTTAAGTTGACAGTATATAGTTTTTAGAAGAACTGAGAGGTATTGAGTTGCCGGTCTCAATTTACTAGCGTACCGATTCGCAAACGTCGCGAATATCAAATGATTGCACAACGTGTGTCACTTTTATTTCAAGAAGGCACTCGATGGTGGTATCAATGATCAACAAAGCGGCTCACGTCACACCACACGGACTCCGTCGCGAATAACAAACACCGGAACATTCACTTTCGACGAACAACGACATAACATTATAAATTCGAAGCTTCATGTAGGCTCTCCACATCTGTAAGCTACACAGAACCGGCTATTTCATAAAATTCTAAAACCAGTGTAACCTGTACCACACGTCACGGACATGACACCAAACTTATTTCATTAATTAATAGCATAATTCGCCTCTCGTTAAACCACTACTACTACCTTTAACTTTAATTGGTGAAATTCCTTTTTAGGCTTTCCTTCCCTCTCAACGGGGACCGGTAGTCGAGGACTATTTAATTACAACCTGAGGTGGCTGTTGAAGGTGAAAGCGAGCTTGGGCGTTATCCGCGGCTCCGTTATGTGTTTATGTCTTCACAACGTGTACTTTCGGTTCCACGCAAACCGCTCAGCTGTCTCGTGATAACGATACTTGTCAATATTGGTAGAAAATGTGTTGAGAAAGTTTGTTTATCTCGTATACCCGATAAACATGATAATACATGTGATTTAACTTCCTGCTGTCAAGTTATATTTTGTGTTTAGTACTGCATGACTACTGACGCATGGCGTAAAATGATTACGAAAATTGTACATAATACACTTGATGAAAAAGCGTTGAAGGGAAACATTAATTTGCAACGCGGTCAACGTTCAAGTAACAACGGTATTCACACAACGGTTCTTTATATTTAGAAATACCCAACACGTGTATCGTATTGAATCATCTCTCTCTGTTTACTGTTTCACTGGTATTTCCTTATACTTATTTCGTAATTTTACTTTCCTTTATCCTATTTGTGAAATTAACGCGGGCGGTTGTGGCTCGACTTAATTGTTGTTTTTACAGTGTGTACTTTACAAGTAAGGAAATTAGCAGACATGACCAGCCTTTCAAAGGTCAGAGGCAACGGAGCACGCAAAATCGTAGCGAGAGTGGAACGCTTCTGGCACAATGACCATAATCGATCGGTCGGCCAGTGCAGAGCAGACTGCGGACTCGGTTACGAAATCGAAAGCCGAAGTGTGCACCGTGACACGACCAGTGCCCGGTCAAGGATTCACTGCTTGCCAGACATGGTATTTTGCGTATTTTTCCATGAATCCGACAGCTATTATTATATTAATGGTATCTCCTCGCAATTATTCCTCAATTATCAACCACATTCAGACTATCTGAATCAGTTATGATATGTAAAACCGGCCAAGTGCGAATCGGACTCGCGCACGAAGGATCCGTCCCATTATCTAAAAAAAAACACGTTTGTTGTATGGAAGTCCCCCTTTAATATTTATTTTATTCTGTTTTTTGTATTTGTTGTTATAGCGGCAACAGAAATACCTACATCATCTGTGAAAATTTCAACTATCTAGCTATCACGGTTCATGAGATACAGCCTGGTGACAGACAGGCGGACAGTTGAGTCTTAGTAATAAGGCCCCGTTTTTACCCCTTGGGTAGGGAACCCTAAAAAGTGATCACTTTTATGTTACTGTTACAATTAAACCGAGAGCGGGGGGGGGGGGACACTCGACACGGTGACAAGGCCGCGCCGGATGAGCGATTACTGTGAACCGTGTCAACGCTGCAGCCGCGACTAATCACCCGCCCGCACCGCTTTTCGTCAGGTCAATGACAAGCACAACTAAACACGCCGCTGTATTGACAAAAACTGAAATTCTTTTAGCCTAATTTTTTTTTAAAACAAACACCTAGGAATGATATCCTAAACAACTTCTCGTGTGGGTCTAACGCCCCATGAGGCAGACGACCTGAATTATTCTAGGTCATAGGAAAATAAATAGATACATTATGTACAGACTACTTAAATACTCTGGGCTCGCCTGATCGCGTAACCAAAATCCATTAGCCTTAATTAGAACACCGAACAGACGATAAAGGAAAGTTACCTCGTCATGTGAATGAATAATTTCAGATGATTAGTAGGTATTAGTATCCCAACCGCATTTGCGTGATTTACTTTATCTTATTTTTTTTTAAATCTAAAATTTCTCATGATTAATATTGTTTCATCAGGCATCATTGACTTCTGTCACCCAGTTTTATTTTTCAGAAACGGATACCCACATGATTCACTGATGAAGAATGTTAAAAACAGTTTGGATAAAAAGGTACGCCATTCATAAAATACAAAATACCAAGTGGGCTAGTCAGCAGTCTAACCAGGCGTTAAGGATTTGATTTCATTTGTTACCTAAGCATTCTGAAACGTGTTTCGACGTATATTAGATCATATTGAGCTACGCCAGAAGTATTATTTAAAAAAAACCCGGGCAAATGCGAGTAGTGCTCACCCGCACGCAGTGTTCCATAACACCAAACAATATACTAAAAATATTTTGAAGGCTCATTCATGTTTTACATTTAACAGCAAAATTAAATTTGTTTTTCATAGTATGTTAATGAAAAACAAAAGTCCCATCAAAAACGAAACATCAAATCTTATTCAAACCAATTTTGTTTGAAAGTTTTATTTACGTTTTATAATCCTACATTTTTCAGAATTTTAGTCCTCTTACTTTAGAAATTAGAGGGGACGACACATTACCTTTGGAAGTGTCTATCTTTCAAACGATTGACTTTGAGAAAAAATGGTTTTAGGAACCTCAATGTCTTTTTTAAGACGTACTTATAGGATTGATGAAAAAAAAAATAGTTTCAGTTCCATGTATGGGGAGCCCTTAATATTGTTTCTTTTTTTTTTTGTATAAAATCGTAAAGCGCTTCACAGAATACATCTACCTACTAAGTTTCAACTGTGTAGTCCTAATAGTTACGGAATAAAGTGGCTCTGACATACACGGACAGACAGACAGACATGACGAATCTATAAGGGTTCCGTTTTTTGCCTTTCGGCTACGGAACCCTAAAGAAAGGCTGTCTAGAGCCGGGTTCTCCAAATTGTAATGGTCAGAGGAGAATCCGACGTTGCTATAACACATTTATAATCTGTGCTCTTTACTGGGGTGGTTCCGTTGCTTTGCACAGCAAGAAGACTCGATTATAAAACCCGCCTTTGTGTACAACTACATTAATATTTCGAAGACGAAGCTAAACTGTAACAGTATTTACTAAAAAAGACAGTAAAGCAGTCTGCAGTGAAAGTTAAATTAAAACCGTAAGGTATGTTTTGGCGTTTGTTGATGTACGTGAGCAAGAAACTAATGCAGCATCAGTATTGTCAATACACCAGAAACGACAAATTGTTACGACATCAAAACATTTACTTAACTTTTACGACGCGCATAGACACAAATTACTAATAAGTTTCGCCAGGTGAACAAAATGCTGGCGGTACGATGCCCCTGTGTCATTTTTACTAGCAGTCGAGAATTTTCTTCTCGTCTGATGTGTTTTTGATTACTATCCCAAACCATGTTTTCGCGGCCGTCGAAGATATTGGCTTTAGAAGAGTATGCTGCCGTTACCAATCTACTATGTTGTTTAGTTAGTAAGCCATGCTTAGAGGTCATCGCGCCTATATCGCGAATTGTAACTTTATTCTTGAAGTAGCCATTTTCCAGGAATAGAAACCGATAAATTACAAGATTTTCACCGTTTTATTAAATAGGTGATAATAAGATCATCGCGCTAGAACAATGGCAGTATTCAAAGATGTCTTATTTAATGCAAGAGGTTTGTTATCTTAGTAAAATAACAACATTTCAAAACATGGACTACAGACAGTCGAGAAATAATGATATTTACTATACCGCAATGTCTTTAATACTTTCTCTTTCAATTTACATTAATTTTAGATTACCACATAACAGCGGTATTTGTCTCCACTGAAAATGCTGACAATGCTGTGTTATCATTCTTTAAAAGAAGGAAGGAACCAAAAACAATAAGTTCTAGTTACGTCATAACGCCTACTAAGTTGACAAATCCTTTGCGAGCGCATAAACCAGGACAGGACCTTGAAACATTCACTGAGAACGCTATCGAGACGAATCTTTTAAGCTATGGTTATGCCTGGCGCCCACGAATTTGTAGAATGTTTACTTGTCATGTTAGATGTGTTATGACTATATTACACAAATATCTATGCACGGCAACACATCGAAAACTACTGTAACTTGGAATACGTTTGCAAGATAATAACGCAAGTGAAAGAACTGTTATTCGACCTGAAAATATAATTACGAGTCTATGTAAACGTGTACAAATTGAGGTCGCAACTCGCAGTCATTCAGACGGTGGCTTCAATATTAAAATTGAAATGGCTGTAGTCGATGTTTGAGTCGTTTTCTATTTCCTTACTGTGGGATTGATACTTAGTAACCAAATGGCATTAATGAGCAAAGAGATTAAGCAACCTCTAGCAGGATGGAATAAAGCGCAACGATGGTGAGTCACGGTGAGTTGTGCAATGATTTTGCACAACCAGTCCTCAGGCCTCACCACTACTGTCAAACTTCATAAGATAACAAGCAAACGTATTAAGAAGGATATTAAGATGATGTGTATTACGAGGGTCAGGGCCAGTAAAAACGAACAAAAAAATTAATATGTCATAGAAAGAGAGAGTTCTCTGTAAACCGTACAGTAACGGTACCACAAACATTGTGTCTACGAAATAAGAATGACTGTCGGACATACCTGGTATGATCCAGATAAATCTAAATACATTTATATGATTATTTTGGAAATCGCGTTAATATATATTGTACGGTGTACCTGATGATGAGATATCGGAAGGGATAGAATACGTATATATACATTTACATCAGAACATGAGCTTTGATTGATATGAAAATGTAGGTTGGCACACTGTTCTTACAAAGAAAATTGCGTATCGAGAAACTGTACTGGTTAGTAAGCTTCAATCTAACCTCACTGTTGACAAATACAAAAAGTAAAAGCCTGCTCACGCTGCACTCGGACCGGACCAGTGGCAAGTCGATGCACTCAAGCTGCCGACTGCACGCCAGCTTTTTTCCTATTTATAAGCGCATGGGATAACCTCTGTTTCCAACGTATTTAGTATACTTCGGTGCACTCGACGCTGAACACACACGAAACCATGGTATTAGATGTTTATGAACATTTTATAGTATTGAAAGAAGTGGGGTTTGTTAGTAAGGATTCATCGTGTTTTGGTGATGTGGGTAGGTACATACGAAACGCTCCATTCGTGGTCGCGCATGTTCTTCTGGAATGCAGCGGATTTAGGTGTCCAGGAGTCTACACCTCGGTAGAGAGCGGGTAGTTCGGCCACCTTCACCTCGAGCCGCTCGGCCAGCCTCTGTTCCACAAGCGCCTTGGGACCGCTCGTCAAAGGCCGTTGTTGCTCTTTTCCACTGCGTCGCTCCAAACCGCCGTATCCATTTAATTTCTCTACGTTGCAAGACGTCACGCTTTTGGGGCTATCTGTGTTGAGCAATTTGCTTTTAACGGTGTCTACCTTACCGTAATTTTTATATTGTACTGATTCAGTTCCGTTCGCTGTTCGCGAATACTTCAAAGAATCGTACGTGTCGCCGTTCAGGCTGCTATATTCGACATTGTTTAAGTTGTTGTCTCTATCAACTCGTTTAGTCGCATCGTACCCATTTCGTTTGCTATAGCGTTCCTCGTGGCTTTGTTTGAGGAAGTTATTTTCGAAACTAGTTTTACATTTAGGAACATTATTTAGGTAGTCGTTATAACTTAAATCTTTATTGTGTAAACCTTTATCACAGCCCTTTTTAAGTGTTTCTTGTATATCGATACCGTTCCCGTTAACACGGCTGTATGTAAAGCTCGCAGGCTGGACACCATCCGCTCTGTTGTCGACAGTCTCCGTCCGTTCAGTATCCTTGCTCTCGAATTCGTGTTTTGCAAGTGCAACACGCGACACATCGCCGTTGACGCCGTTCTTGTACTGTGACTTTCCGGTGAAATCTGCCGCCATGATGCCAGCTCTGCTTTGTTCAGTGGGAACGGTCCACGTGTCGTGTTTCTTCTTCTCACTACTCTTGGAAGACCACGCCTTTGCCAGCGCAGCCTTTAGCGCCTCCCGTCGCTCGTGCACGCTGACCCTCGGGTACTCGTGTATAGGAACAATGGCGGGAGCGTACAGAGTCGACCGTGGTGTGGCTCGCGTTATGCGGAAACTTCTGAACTCCCTGTTGAACTCCGAACTTAGAGAATAAGCCGGTATTCTCGAAGTCACCATTTTGAGATCAAAATTTCCAGGCAACAGTCATAAAACTTAATTTTCTTCACAATAAAAAATATTTTAGCACAGAGCACACTGAACACATATCGACTCTACCTGTAAATAGTGTAGCAATTTTAAATGTGTTGAACTAACAATAATAACGAACCAGGGGTACATCCAATAATTGTGTGTTGTTTTCACGTGTATTGGTATTCGGTGCAGGTCGTGGACATGTCGGTGAGCTGTGGGCCGCGACCTTCGCGGTGGGCGGCGCGGCGGAGCGGCGGGACAACGCACTGGTCAACGAACCGCCCCGTGCGCCACCGACCGCTCAGCTCACCAGCTTGCTTGCATAACGCACTCGCAAACCGCTGTCCTACCTTATCTGTTATGCAGTTATACCATCGATCACGCCAGCCGCACGCGCATTATTAGACGAAACAAAAACGTTGTTAATATTAATGAACATTAGTCAGTGATTGAGTAATCTATTAAACAGTAGATAGTGATAAGACTTCACTTGTTTTGTGGAGCATTTATGCCGTATAAGTGCAACAAGTGTCGCCTTGGTTGGCGTCCCTAATATGGCGAGTGGCGTTGCTGCCATATGGCCCGCGGCCGACACATCCTAGCCTGTCTCCACTCCAGCTGTCATTGCAGCTACAGACCCGCTACCCGATATCGCTGTACAAATGTTTTCTGGGGCAATATATTATTTAGAATATATTGATTATATTTTATTACTGTAATTATCAACAGACTATAATAGGAATATACCTATATAAATAATTGAGTCACTTATTTGTGGTTATATCTGTTATAATCAATTAATTTCGACTGGTTTTGACACTGATCATCAAACAACATTAAAATCTCGAATAATGAGACTGGCGTGTGTTACAATTGTTTAATTATAAAGGCTTAATTATTGAATAGGTACATCACACGAGATAACAACACACAGTGTTTATAAATGTATTCATGCGATATGTTGTTTTGATGTCGAGGAAAAACATTAGAGCAACACTTTTAATCATCATTAATTTAGTTCAACACATTTTCGAATTTCACTGCTTGGAACCGACATCACTGAGTAGAAACAAACTTATGCACCGTTCAGCACACAGACGCGTGCGGTGGCTGCAACCAACTAAGTGACATATAGCACTTGATATTTTATAAAGCGAGTAAGTAAAACCAGCCTTTGTCACACAACATCACGTACGCGTAGCATAGGACAGTCGTGGTATCGGTTGTTGAAAGGAGAGCAGCCACCGGAAGCGAGTGCGTTTCGTTGACGACGGAGCCGGTCCGTGCATACCTTCTCGTTGCGAGCGCGAGAACTGCGTGCGGTGTGCGTGCACCGCTGCGACTAAACTGACTGAAGGGAGGCAACGCGCGGCGGCCCGATGCGAGGACCCCACCGCTGCCGCCGCCTCTCTCCTGCGGTCCACCACTAGTGACTCTATCGCGAGAGCATTACGGGCTGAATCGCAGGAGCACTGACCTTCGGTACAACAACGACGAGATGCCGATATACTAGCGACCGGCGAGCCCGAGCGCACGCTTGCATCCGACCGACCGACTGCACTATTCCGGTACAAGTTTGTAACAGTCGCCAACCAAACAAAGTGCACTTCATGTTCACGATATCTCGTGTAATACGTACTATTTATTAGATATGTATAAACGAAGAGAATGTCGAATCTTCGTTATCTTTATGACACAAACCCACTATAAACTAATTTCCGATTGATTAAAATGTTACTGCATTATAGGTACAACACGTATTAATAATTAAACCAAATAATGCATTACACAATACATAATTGAATTGAATAAATATCATAACACTGATTTTATTTCCAACGGTGCATTGCGGAATTTCTCTCGTTAGATATAAGAAAAAGTACTTTTTATTGTCTGCCTTTTGTCTGGCGACCGCAATATGCTTGTACCTACTTAACGGATCTATATTTTAATTGTAAAACCTAAAGCTAACCACGAAAATTTATATTGTAAGTATACTGATATTATTTTCGTTGATTGTATTCCTGGCCTTGCGACGTGGAACATGTGGGATCTCACCTTAAACGTTTTGTTGCAGCTAAGCGATAAATTGATAATTACCTGAAACAAAAAAATATTTTGTTAATAACGCTCGAGGTTTTAACCTTGGCCATAAAAACGTTACGATAATATGATAAAAAAGTAAAAAACACACATTCAATGAAAAAAATCATGATCACTTGAAGCCAACCGGGGTACAGAAGGTCAGGTTGGTTTCGAAACAACTTCATTTTAACACAACATTATTATGTATTTGGGCCACTGTGAAAAATTACAACTGTTACATAAGTACTTGATATGATAACTACTTACTGCCTTTAATTATCGTCAAAGTTATTAATTATTAAGGAAAATATTTTAATTAAAACTAGACGTAGCTGGGTACCTAACTCAGGAAAGCAAATAAGGGATGGCATGGCCACAGCCGACCAGCCGTACCACGCTGGCCTGTTACCAGTGGTTTTGGGCCTAATTTAAAATGTCCAGGGATCGAAAAGTATTATTTATGATTAAAAACCAACTTGCATTAACAAATAAAAAGTTTTCGGTTGATAATAACTTAAAATCTAATGGTTAAATTTTATAAACTAGACGAGCTCTATACATATAGTATAAATAAATAATTGTGTAAGTGACGATAGAATTGTAACAAGGAAAGTTATTGTTTTGTTGTGTCTGGTTTTGAAACTAATGTCTTTCGTTTTAAATATGCTCGTCAAGTCGCAAAATCGAAAAGTTGTTCTGAAACTGGATAGTTTATAATGTTAGACAATAAAGAGATTGTAAATTAATTATTATTTATTACATAATTTGTTTTATAAATAACCTATAAACCTAGCTTTTGCTCGTGGCTTTGCCAACGTGGGGGAGAAATTATCCCACGGGCGCCGCTCACAGGAACGTAGTACTGGGCGGGACAAGTGCCCTGGCTATGTATTCTAAACTTCTAACCCACCACAAGTGCATTGCATTGTGTACATACCAATCTAACCATCGTCACAACGTGAAGGAAAATTTATTAACAAATAAAAACCATCCCGTATATATTTAATCCCCGGTACTCCTGCGAGTTTACGCTGCCACTGAATTACTAGGGAAGAAATATACAGTATTGCAATTTTACGGCGAATGAACAACAAGAAGCAAACTTCCAGGTTGCCGAATATGGGTGAAAGTTAAGGAATCGATATTGAAAACAAATTGAATTAATAGCCTGTCGAGACTTGCACATAAATTATTACTGCCTACGTTTTGTTACTAAGAAACATAAATTCAGAGAACATGTTCGAGAGACAGTAAATAAAATTGATCTTACTGGTCTGACTCTGGTTTCCTTGTGGTTGTGAGGCGCCGAAAACATTTTCGCGGCGCGCAGTTTTTAGATTGATTGGATTACTTGTCTCATAATTTGCTTACCCTAAAAGCACCGATACACAGTGAACATATTTAATGTACATGTATAATATTGTGACACAGTCCGTTTAATATTTATTTATGTGTGAAACAAACATGGCCTAGACTGGAACATTATTGCTTATTCAGTGGTGATGTGTGTCACTGCCAACGATTATGCGCTTGTATGATTTCATTCCCCTTAGGGCTTTAAAGCTTTGCAACAATTGCTTGACCTTTATAGTTAAGCTGAAATACTTTCATATTAAATTAAAGTACATTTTATCTACACATAATATTATATGCATATGGACATACATAATGTATCCGTCTGTTAGGTACGTTTATGCGCCTATCTACTATTTGCATGAAGATGTAATTCGGTACACGAATACCATGATGGATTAGAACATAATATACTTATTCCCGTGGTACCTACTTCCCCGTCACTATTTGATTCGGAACTTGAATTCTAAACACGTATTACTCATTTTTAGATTCTTAGTAGTTTTCGAAATATCCGGAATTCGATGTTTTACCAAATATGTTTATTATCAAAAATAATCAGCTCTAATTAATAGATAAGTACTTTTTTGTTAATTAGTTCATCAATTTATTATTAAATGAGACATAGAGGTAGGTAACTAGATATATCTGTTAATTAGTTGAGGGGACCGGGGGGGAAAGTATTGATCATTCAATACTTTTCACAGTAATTGCTTCGATCCCCTAAAGTATGGCACCGTTAGGTACCTACCTTACATCCTACACAAAGATTCGTTTTACAAGCCCTCAATCAAACAATCGCCGTTACATATAAGAAGAAAAACATGCGAAATTGATGGTACGTATTTACATACACTCGTCAGTCGTCATCAGCAAAAAAACTGGGCGACTGCGTCACTCCATACAATTGGTGGCAAAAAATAATGGCACCGGAGGCGGCGGCGAGTAGCCGACAAACGGCGAGGTCCAATGACCCAAATGGTTCATTACTAGGCCGGCCAGCCTAACGAAAGAAAAATCGGCCGCCGCCAAGCGCAAGACGATGTCACTTTTTCCTCAATATGGCCTCCGCGTAAGAAGCTCCCGGCTGATTGCCAATTAGTGTCAATTGGTTTAAACTGATTTCTAGACATTGAACCTTCCAGAGTTAATAAAATTAAAATTTCCGTATTTCTAGTGATGATCAACGTGTACGGTAAAGAAAAAACATAAGTCACGCTCCGGGTGTCGCCACTAAAAGCCAATTTAAACTGTAGAAGGCAAGGTCGGTGAGCTTAACCATCCCTGTGGTTTAAGTGCTGACACGAACCAATCCGTGAACATGATAATATGTATTAGTCGAGCGTTTTAGTGCTGCGATGCTAGGAATGACCACGGCGAATTAATCCGACACCATAAATGGTGCTACGGCGGAAACCTGATCTACCAGGCACGAGTTTGAATCCAACAACAAACACCAATCTAAATTACATATCAAAATACTGGCCATAAATAGACTTCCTGGAGCTATGGTATACAACGCCACTGTTTGATTATTTATTGTTTCGGTTAAGAAAGCTTTAAAAAATGTAATCTGTAACTATTCAGACACAAGTCGATACAAGTCATTTAACTAATTAGTTACCTATATCTTTCAAGGAGATGAACCTACCCGTCATATTTAAACTACTTTCCCAAAGAATGATTTGATACAGGTTACTAAATCGACACCCTGTATTTGTGATGAGTCGTACTTGTACGAACCTACAGTGGCATCCAAAAGTTATTTGAAAATTTACATTTCAGATGGTATGTAGCTTTATCATTTAAAATTTGTAGATTCAAATGTTTGAACTGTATAGAATATTGTTTTTTTATTGAATAAATATGAATTGTCAGGGTAATGTGAGATTAAATTTGAAGTGAAAACATTCAAAAGTATTGCAAAAAATAACGCAATAGTAACTGAGCCAAAAGTAACGGTCCTCATTAATCATTGGGGTCAAACAACTAACCAGGTATAACCGAACATTACTCGATATTGATTCGTCATCTTTCAATTAAGAATATCGGTCAACACAGGTTTCTGTGCCATTTATGATACTCCATCAGCGTAATTTTCCGGTAGTTAGTAAGTACTGTTAAATTTTACTGTTCATGTTAAATCACTGTGCGCTTAAGGAAAACAAGGGGCACTTATTAGTTTTACTGAGACTAAATATAAACTGCTATGTCTGATATTAAATGCGTCAACTGCCAGTTATGTCCAATTAGGGATTTGTATTTTACTAGGTCTATATAGATCCTGGAAATTCCGAGATTAATAAGTTAATAACATGTGAGGAAGAGTTTCCATGTTATTATATTTACGCCAGTGTAAAAGCAAAAGTTTTGTCGAGCCACGCCACGCTTTCATAGAAAAACCCAGAACAGACCTAAATGAGGAGTTAAATGTAAGAAAATCGTTTTCAATCGCCATAACCTGAGACAAACAAAAAAGAACGTGGGAACAGCAATGTTTCCAATAGGGATCTTGAATAAAAACAGAATCTAACTCGGCGACCTTCCAAATTTCCAATCGAGCGAGACATTTAATTATTTTTTAGTTTTATATCGTCCGGTAAGCAGGACAGGAGAAATCAGTCCGTCGACCTGCATTAATACACCTTTCCCACAAAGACGTACCCGTTGAGCTTCTCGGAAGCACAACAAAGATCCTGTACACGTTTGTGAGTCACGCATTTAGTACAACCTTCGGCCCAGACAAAAAATAAACAAAACAAACCACATATCTTGTCGAGTAGCCAAAATCGAGGTTATAGCTAACTAATAGGTCGATCATACATCATTGCTACAAGTGAAAAAATAATAGCAAGGGTTTGTTTACAAAGAAACTAAGACGGTTTCTTTTGCAGGTGCAAATGGTTTAATTAATCTGGAAACACCTTTTGGGAGTGGAATTTACAAGCCCCATTGTTTGAATTTTATAACGACGGCAGTGATCGATTAGCCAACGAAGTAGGAATGCCCACGTGCTGGAAAGTACCAGCACAAAGACACGTGTAATTGGGGCAGAAAGTCAGCTCGTCGTCGTACAGTTGGATTCTTCGAAGTGGAGGCGCGTAGGTGTCGCCAGCCACATTACCGTCGCTCGCCATCCTTCATACAAGAAATTGCTTGTTCCCATAATTTGTATTCGGGGCCATCGTCACACTTGTGATGTGCGATTAGAAAGGAGACGACAATTGAACTGCGTCGTAGAAATGATCCACATGTGGGTGGTTATACCCGATTATGTTTAGGGGAAAACTTTCCAATAAGAAACGCGTGATCAATCAATCCATACGTCAGACATAGACTAGCTCGAGTGTTCGATATTTTACACAATGGTTTTCCTTTTTAACCGACTTCCAAAAGGAGGAGGTTATCATCTCGTTTTTTAGGGTTCCGTAGCCGAATGGCAAAAACGGAACCCTTACAGATTCGCCATATTTGTCGGTCTGTCCGTGTATGTCGCAGCCACTTAATTCCGAAACTATTAGGACTACACAGTCCAAACTTAGTAGGTAGGTGTATTCTGTGAATACGCTTTACGATTTTTATACAAAAAAAAAATACAAGATAAAGGGAACCTCCCCATACACATGGAACATACATACATGGAACTGAAACTAAAATATATTTTTTCATCATACCTATACGTACGGCTCTTAAAAATGATATTGAGGTTCCTAAAACCATTTTTTCTCAAAGTAAATCGTTTGAAAGATAGACACTTCCAAAGGTAAAATGTGTCTCTCCCCCTCTAATTTCTAAACTAAGAGGATTAAAATTCTGAAAAAATGTAGGATTATAAAACGTAAATAAAACTTTCAACCAAAATTGGTTTGAAAACTGCAGCCGTAATTTTGTTTTTCATAAACATACTTTATGCAATATAGCTTAGCTTTGTTTAGTTTTGCTTTCGAATGTAAAACAAAACAACATATGAATGAGCCTTCAAAATATTTTTATTATATTGTTTGGTGCTACGGAACCCTGTGTGCGTGTGAGTACGACTCGCAATTGGCCGGTTTTTTTTTTGTATATGTTTATCGATATCTTCGCCAATTGTTAACCGATTTTAAGGATTCTTTTTTGTTTGGAAGATTGGAAGAGTATTACTTCGCGGTGGTCCCGTTTAAATTTGGCGAATATCTGAAGATCAGCAGATCTTCCGAGATATACCATGGAACTCTTCAATAATAGGCAGCAACTCTGTTGTAATTGCTGCAATCGCTTGGATATGTATTGTTTACACAATTCTATAACATAACATTACGTCTGTATGCTTGGAAGTATCATACCCCAAATTTCGCGTTATCCTTAAGATCGTTTTATTGGGGATAATTTTATTACTATGAATGCTATTGTTAGCAATGTAAAATAATGCAGAGGAAAGTTTTTTATAGGATATTACTACAAATGGAAAAATAAAAGTCTTTTTTTTGCATACGTACCACATGTAAGTTAATTAATATTGTAGCTTGAAAGTAATGCGAGATATGGAAATAGCATCATAACGCGGACGTCTTATTATGACAATATAAAACCACTGCTTGACACCATATACAAAATTCTAAGCTAAATTTTCTAAGAAAATTTTCAATTAGTTGGTAAACAGGGCGAGTCTTGAAACAGGTGCTTTATTTTAAAACCTGTGGCTATCTAGCTGCCATGTGTGATTTTCTCAAAACACCCATTGGTTTGGACAGTTTACCAACCTGCCAGAGCTTTTTTGTTATTTATAATATCCCCATATTCAACACACATTATTATTATTCACATATAAATTGTCTTTTCCTTCAAATGTTTAGTGAGTAAATGCAATGGAATTCCCTGGCGTTGATTGTCCTACAACGGTAGCATTGCCCTAGGTGCTGCAGACAACTTGGCAGTAATTAAACTCGTCATCATTAGCACCTGAACCGCATGACTCACACACAAGAAAAAAAACATTACTTTATAGTATTCGAAACGCGGAAGAGTGTATTTTGTCGAGAAGAAGGTTAAACGATTGATGTTACTTTCCGAAACGTCAATTGCTTTAAAATACTTGTAATAAATCTTCATAGGTGCAGCTGGCTTTAAAGAAAACTTTCACTTATTAATATTTTGATAAAAGGGAAATCATGTCACGTCATATGACAAACGACTGCCTGCAGACAATGTGCAGCGGTGCGGGTGGATAACAATCAAGGCCGCCGAGAGTGGGCCACGGCAAAAGCTCGGAAGACGTTTGAAAACAAAAGTGATCAAAGTTTACGCGAGATGCGAATATCTGATTGCGTAAAACAAACATTAAGCTTTCCGAGCTTGCGCGCTCTACTGAGGAAATAATATCACCCACGCCCGCATTCAGATGTATTAGAGACGACCAAATCAGGAGAAATGGCAATAATTACCAGAGTTCATGTCAGCACATCTGACACCTTTGTGTAGTTCGCTAATTGATGAAAGTGAAAAGTTTTCGTCATTCAATTCAATGACAGGCAAAGAGAGTAGGCTAAAACTTTCTCCGAAAAAGATTTGTCAGGATTCTGACAACTAACCGCCTACTTCATTATTTATGGACACTTATGTTGTATCATATCTTCTGATTAATTTTCGGTATATTACATACTAGTTTAATAAAAGACTAACTTCACAATGTTATGTTATAAAAATAGAAATCGTGGAGTTGTAGACCAAACTTATAATACAAAACTTGTACTTGTCCATAAAACGCTAATGCCTTCTACATATCACGAGCGGTACGATTAAGTATATTATATTCCCACATAAGTTATGACATAAAAAAGTAAACCGATTTACATGGAACGACTGGCTGTTAAATACTTCCGTGAACGAATGAATTACCGAATGATCGTTTGCAATGTTTTAGTGCGACGCCTCCGTCCGTGCCTCCGTCGATATCTGAACAATACGTGGGCGGCCGATGCATTGCCAATCCTTAAACGGAAACCCTGTTTACCTACTTGTCTTCCCTTTAGGATAGCCGATATCGATGCGCGACAAGGTCCCCTGTCATTATGTTCACTGTGTACAGCGAGGAATCTTATCTGGCACTTAATAAGTACGTAGGTACACACACTGGCTTCCAACCCGTCCTTGACGAAAATGATTCAAATAAGTATGTATCGAACTTCCGTAATCGTGACCCGCACCTGATTGTAATCCGTGTAAATACACTGACGAGTGCATCGACAGCGTTGTTTACAATAAGCATTTTTATTTCCTACAAAAAAGGAAATAAATGATTCGATTTGCATAATCAGCGACGGATCGTCACGGTCTATCTTTATATGGTAAACTAGCATAGCTAAACAAACTTACAGCGCATAAGCGCAACTACATTGTGTTTAATAAATTATCAATAAAGCTAAATATTATGATGAAAAACTCTGCACGCTGTACATTCAATAAAATCAAAGACAAACGTCTATATTCTAATGCCTCGTAGTTATAAAGATAAACATTGGATTCGTACCTACTGCAAGTCACGTAGAAATTAATATAAAATATCACTATTTTGATTTTCGAAATTACACAATCGGTACCGGGTACTGACGCCGAGTAAGAACAGATACATTTCAATCAAAGTAAATAAAGCTATTGTAGACAATACGTAAGTGTTCTTGACAATTCGGGTTAACGTGATCATTTGCCGATGCTGAGTCAGAACCGAAGCTAACTAACTGTAGTCAGTCTAGGTTCGCACTTGCTCTAATACCCCACATCTTTTCATATCGCATTACATTCAAAAACGTCTTGTGAACTCATTATGCCAGTCTTGTCTTCACTATTGTATAAAAACATGTGTATTTTAGGTCGTGTGTGTTCATTCGCCGTTGGTAAATTTTCAAACAATTACATTACCTACGACAAATTAATATTACCTAAGTAATTGTGTGTAGGTACTGTATTTGACCTATATGCTGTAGAACTAGTTGTCACCCACGCATCCCGTGGTGAGACAATGAAGCATGTAGTACCTACATATACAATGAGTTCCTTATAGCTTACACATAACGGATTTGGTACTATTTAACAAACGCGCATATTTATTTGGTACATTCAAATCGATTGAAGCTCATATGAATACAATGGAGATTCGTTATCGAACTCTCTTCGTTGTAACAGATTTCAACATTGAATTACCCGTACTGTTAAAGTTAATTCTTTCATTTGTAATTGATTACCAGCGTTCTGCCTATCATGCTTTGTCTTCATTATTATAATACATTATCATCATTCTCTTGCCCTTGTTCACCATCATTTGGGGTCGGCGCAGCATGTCTTCATCTTCTTCCATACTTCTCTATTAATCGTCATCTCATCAGACACCTTCTTTCTTGCCACATCATCCTTCACACAGTCCATCCATCGTTTCATTATAACACATTATCGGTAATTAAATTGACATTACAATATAATGGACATAAATATGTAATTGCGACAGCCAAACCATTAATTTTTTATCAGGATTCTACGAAATGGAGAGTAATGTTTTTAATTAACAAATATAAACAAGCTCTTATTGAAAGCTTTCACTGAACTCCCACCTGCTGCCGCCAGGCGTCAGGGTCCATTCCCACAAAATACAGGTTTTGTGTGTTAGAAAGAAATTTTCTACGCGAACGCGATTAGACTGTGCAACACCTAATTTGTTATAAAATTAAACTAATTAGTATCTGCTAACTGCAAATTGTTTCAGAATTTGATTGACACAGTAATGGCGAAAGTGAAAAGATGTCACGGTTAGTTATTTTAAGAGAGAAAGGCTCTTTTGGATACCTATGCTTAAAAGTAATGATGGTACGTATACATATTATACATATACGTACGTAATATTACTTAAATTTACATTATCGTCTAAACGAGACAGAAGGCGTTAAAATTTATTCTGGCTAGTTTAGTTTTAACCGTTTTATATAATTAGTGAGGTTACATGACCACTTTTTTATTCTGAAAATGATCATTTAATTTTTATACGTTAAATATTATAACTTGTGGAATAAATCTCTTTCCACTTCGAGTATTCATCAAAACATGAGGAAATTAACTTCAACCTGTAATTTCACGATTGGAATCGAAGGCGAACAGCTCTTGTCTGTGGTTGGGGAAATTGTCGTCGCAGGTATTCCAAATTAATTAACTTCACCCGAATATTTACAGTGTCTGAAAGTATAAAAATATAATTTTAACTAATGCTAATTAGTAACTGCTATTTGTTGAGTAACAACAAAACGAGTTAAATAATTAGGTCTTCGCCCAACTTAATAACAACACAGTTTATAAAAGGATCTAAGTGAAAATGGGCGTAAGTCCAGCATAATTGAAATATCTCAAATTATATATATCTCATAAAAAGGTAATAAGAGTGGCCGAATATCGTAAGAGTGGCCGAATATCGAAAAAAGAAAATAGCGAAGGAGTCGGCAGGCGAAATATTCAAACCTCTGACTGATATTACCCCGAGAGACCTGGAGAAGGGCATTAAGCTACTTTTCTTCTATAATATTGCATAAAAAAGAGAAGAAAATAATACGTATAAAAGTAAGCTTTTCTTGTCAGTCATGGCGTTTTATTTCTTGCATTTGCAAGCTGTCAGTTCAAGTTGTAGATCGGTTACGTGATGATGTATAATGCCCCTTTTCAGGAATCTATAGCTGCAATAAGCAGTACACACCACAAAACCCAAATTTTGTTAGATCTTTTTTCTACGTTCTCTACAAAGAAAACTAGATTAAAATACGTTCACACAATGGATAGCAAATTTCGCACACAGCGGCAGCAGTGCTAATAATTTATAAACAGTAGAAACATAACAATACGGTCGCAATTACCGTTCTTCACTTCTTGCACGCGCCGGATACTTTCTACGAGACTCGTCTGCCACAATGAACAATCAGATTATTATACTTTTTGTGTATATTAGTAAAAGTAAACACCTTTGTTTCTACACTGTGACATTAGTAGGAATAGAATCATTTTCCGATTCTACAAGAGATGTTTTATTAGATTAAAGACTTGAGTATGTAATGATATGGTAACCACAGAACTCGGCCCTGTAACGATCCTTACACATTCTTTTTGTTTACGTCGGCGTCGGTGTTTCCACAAGCAAGTCTTATTTTTCGAACGTCTTTCTACTCCTCAATATGATCCTACATTAAGTATTATTAGAGATGTACCGACTTATTTTATGTTATCAAGATACATAATTACTTTCTTTGATTTGATCTCTTATTTTTTTACTTACAAATGATAATTTCGTTACTAAAATATTTAAAGAAAGACATTTTTAATCACTGATTGTTTTATTCATTAGTATTAACACAAATGTACAAAACGATCTGTTTGTCGATTAATTAAACAATGTTTGCAACTGTTTGTTTTTTTGTAAATTGACACTTATCGTGTTCGGTTACAGGTGAAGTTTTTAAATTATTGTTTTTGTTATTATCAAGATAATATATGTATGTATATCATGGTATAATTATCCTTCATTGGGTAGTAAATCATTACATACATAAAGAAAAACATAATTAGAAATTTAACAAAAAAAAAATCTACACTTAGGCAGAATTATAAAGTGAAATAACGATAGCAAACTAGAGCAAATCTCTTCTGAATGTTGCGTAACTATACCGTATTAATATGCTTCTAAATGCCCACTAATTTAGTGGACATTAACAGTAATACTTTAATTTAAGCAAGCGTGCCCCACTTTAGACCACACCAACTCTTCACATCAGGCAAGTTCAGGCCAAACGCAACCCTATTTCGTATTAAAAATGACTTCGTCGTTTACCGATATGTATGAGAAAAATGATGTACGACTAGGGCGAGTTATCGGTCCTATGACTGCATTCATAATGTTTCTATGTGACTGCACAAAGCACACATGAACCCTTCTCTCCTGAACTGACACGCAACGATGCAATTGCTAACAGGGGCTGTAAACTGAACGCATTTGGTTTTAGAAGCCGTTGGAATATGGGAACATTGGAAGGATAATGTATCGGTTTTGTGCCAGTGCCACCTGCCCCGAAGTTTGCCAGAAGGTCCTCTTGAGTATTTAGGTATCTTTTTCTTATGTCCTTACTACTTTGATTGTGTTATTACTTAATGTATGTATTATCTGTATAGAGTCTAAGCACAAGTCAGCCTTTAAATCTTTCAAACTTTTTTCCAACCCCCCACGGGTTGGAAAAAAGTCTGTGTCTTAAAAGGTCACAGATTATTTCAGTACACTCCCAATTTATAATTATAAATCTGCAGCCTTTGCTCTGGTAGATACTAATATTATAACGAATACAATAATAGCTTGTTCCTGCAAACGGATCATGTCTGTTTTTCAATGCAACGCACATGTCTATAAATGCACGACTATTAAAGTTAGAAGCTTCAGTACGCTCAAATAAGCGTTCATCGAGCGTGAATCAATTTATGAAAAGTCACTCATGTGGAGTGAGTAGTGACCGTGGTGGGAATATATACAAAACACCCTTTTATCTTAAAATAAAATTAATTAGTGAGCTTCATAGAACACGCGTTAAAGCCTACACTCGCTTTCGTCTTCCAAAATGGCGATAGCAATAACGATGAGTAATGAATAGAGAGCTGCTTTAATTCGCGCCGCTGCCTGTGCCCACGCACTCAGTACAAGGCGCATCCACTCGGAACAATGCTTACTGGTTTACTTTCTCGATTGACTCATACAATTATTCATTGCATATGTCTACCACTACGAATTAGATAAATGAGCTCAATAACAATTTGCAAAAGCACAGACCCATTGAGACAAATCCCCCGACTTTCATTATTATGTTCGCCAGTCAAAATAAGTCTTCAAGACATTATTATTGTAAAATGAAATGGAAAGTTTAAAAGTTAAAAAAAATCGTGTAGGCGAACGGGTAGACATTATCAAAAGAACAAGTACTGAGAATATAGCGGCGTTTATTTAGTGACAAAGACCTACGAGTACGAATTCTACGGAAAACATAAAACCGCAATAAACTTCGTGTTGGCCCTGAGAAGCGCAATGTCCTCGCAAAACCTTTAATTCAACAATAGGTGCGTACTCGACCGACAAAGAAATGACGAATTAACCGGCCGGGTTCGTAAATTGCACATTAAAGCAAAAGTAAACATATCAAAGGACACTATTTATGAAAATATTCAACGTTTTACAGCTTTTAATTTTGCTTGAATTTGGACAGGACGGAAAATAAAAATTTACGGCTTCCGTGATGGGACCTTCGTCAACATCAGCTGAATGACCTTTATGTGAATCATAACAGACACTCAGTCTTTTTCTAAGACGACATTTATGTTTAAGGAGGTACCGTACCGCAACGAGATACCTCAAGTTCCGTTTGGCATGAACAAAAATAGTCGAAGGAGTCGCGTGTCAATGTTCTAAGAAATGCAAACTGGCATACAAGTGCACATATTGTAACATGTACGGGGAGGGCTGCGCGGGCGCACGAATGCACTAATGAACGCGTGTCGCGCCGCTGACCCCCGACCCACGCGGGTTCGACGCCCGGAGACGCTCCCCGCACCCCGGCTCTCCGCTAGACCCTTACACTACCAGGACGATGCCAGACAGCTTTATCACTTTTAATCAGCACCGATTACTTCTTGTTTACTTTTTACCAGTTTACTTGGTACCAGTTATACAGTAAATGATTGCTGTCAATAATGTGACGTTACTTGTATCCTGTTCTTGGATTTTCAATAACAATGGTAGTAAACACTCTCATAATTTGAACTAATATGCGTTTCTGCAGAAGCGAGGTATGTGTGAATGTTTTTACGAAAGGCACTGTTGTTTCTTGATCAATCTATCGAGTCCTCAGCCGCACACAAAATACGTGCATGGACGTGGAGTAGCGGATACCAGCCTACAATTCAATGAGTCCTCAGAAACTTTTTTAATTTTATGTTTGTTCTGAGCTATTAATTCTCATAATATCACGCCTATAATATTTAAGTACCTCGAAATAGTGAGCATGGCAATAGCCACAAACCGAAAGCAAATCCAGACTCCGTGGCCGCTACAGAGTAATTCCTGAAGGAAAATGCCAAAAACACTGCCCGAACTGGGAATCGAACTCAGGATTTCATGCTCAGCAGTCGCGGTTTTGACCACCAGAACAACCAATTCTTTTTTTGATTATTCCTAAATACAGTAATCACTACAATGTAGTTAGTATAAAACAAAGTCGCTTCCCGCTGTCTGTCTGTCCCTATGTATGCTTAGATCTTTTAAACTACGCAACGGATTTTGATGCGGTTTTTAATAGATAGAGTGATTCAAGAGGAAGGTTTATATGTATAATATTGCACCCGTGCGAAACCGGGGCGATCTCTTTGAGGCGCGCGTGGAACACGAACGCGCCGTCGACACGGCCTGTCGTCATAAGACGGACGGACGGCGGACCAGCCCATAGCTCGCCGTCCACAGGCACACCCTTTATGTTGCAATTTTTTTTACCGAATTTCTTTTGTCTAACATCCGGGATTGTTTTGTTGTATTGACTGGGTGAATTTAAACTAGTGTATGTGCATGGGCCAAAAAAGGTACGTGTTTTTCTATAATTGTCTCAAACGACAGAGCTGCGCCGGCGCACCTGCCAGCAATTACGCAAAAGCGGACATATGTAGTTAAAAACAACAAGATACCAGCACAACCCGTCATCCATGGAGTGAAACTAGTTGTGGTTTACTGCACCTTCAATCAACTTATCTTCGTCAAGAAATAACACTTTCAAGCATTATGTCCACCCACTTTGGCTTATTTACAGTAAAAAATGCACCTCTGAAGTGCACACCATAATTCATAAAAACTAGACAAAACTGTATCACTAAAGTCGCTTCCCGCCGTTTGTCCCTATGTATGCTTAGATCTTTAAAACTGCGCAACGGATTTTGATGCGGTTTTTTTTAATAGATAGAGTGACTCAAGAGGAAGGTTTATATGTATAACATTTCACCCGTGCGAAGCCGGGGCGGGTCGCTAGTAAAGAAATAAATTAAAACCTCACTAGAGCATTCTCCGTAACCGAGTGCTACGTACAAAAGCCAACGTGTTTGGGGTAAAGGTGGGGGGGAGTGCCGCAATGGCGAGAGGTGCATAATTCGCGTCCGCAGGCACAGACAGTGGCCCTCGGGAGTCAACGTACTGTGGGGACCGGTTCACTAATCGATCCCGCACCGGCTGGCCTGTACTCCTGTCCGCACCTAAACGCGACTAACGGCTCCTTCGCAACCAGCCACGACCACGTTTCGTGACGCGGACGGTGCAGTTTGTGCATTTCTTCAGCATTTCACAACTTCACTCGTGCGCAGTAGTTTAGATGCACACTCTATGTACCAATCAATATTGTGCTTAGTTTATTAGTTGCCCCTGGCTGGAGGCCTTACCCACAGGATCGTCCGGTTAAGCAGAAGCCAGCCTCATAGGTTGACCTGCGAGATGCCATTAAAAAAACTGGACAAGTGCGAGTTCGACTCGCGTGGAGAGGGTTCCGTACATTATATCATCTAAATTTCGTAAGTTGTTTGAAATCTGACCCAAATTTGTTTCCAAAGATTTCTTATAGGTTTTCCTATAATCTATAGGCAAAGAACTAAATTGAGATGCTCACAATGAGCCCTTTCATTTGATATGTAAACAAGATATAGTTTGTAAACCTTTTTTCGTTTTTCTAATTTACCCCCGAAAAGTGGCCCCCATGTCTAGAATTCAGTAATATACGTTACACTTCCGTCTTTGGGTCACCGATTTACATAAATATGTACCAAATTTCAACTCAACCCGTTCAGTAGCTTCAGAGTAAATTGGCTGTGATAGACGGACGGACGGACAGTCAGACAGATACCAGAGTGATCCTACAAGGGTTCCGTTTTTTTTAAGGTACGGAAATCGAAAAAACTATTTTTTGTTGGACTAAGGAATAATGAATATGTTTAATATTGTTGTGTGGTAATCGTATAAACTATAACGCATAAACAAATCCGTCACGTAACCAATAAGTAGCCACTAGGCAGCCATGGCCAGATTTTCCTGTCTGTTAGGTAATGTCTATTCACCAGAGAGCCCATTTAATCATTATGTCACCATAATGAACGTTTAGCCGGCAACATGGTTGACGGCGTCGTCGTCGTGTGTTTCTCCAAACCGATTAAAAAGAGCGTTAAACTCAAGTCTATCCGGGCCGATTTCCGTGGACGTGACAATGGTATCATTGTTCGTAAGTATTGACCGTTGCGACGACCACGACGCTTCACTCAAGTCTTTGTTGTTTGCTTTCAATGAAAGAACATCATCTTTTTCAGGCCAATAGAACGGGATCTGATGTCCATCATAACGATTACATAATACCATGTCAATCGAATAACGTTCGTTAATACCAGCATGGTCTTGGATAAATATGAAGTCGTACCTATCGAAGGAATGATTTACAAACTATCCAAGTAGGGCCCAAGATGAGTGATTTATAGGATTCCAAGATTAATAGACGACTCGATCGCTTTGCGGGCTCAAATAATGTTGATAACGATCTGTATTTATGGCCATGGCCTTTCTTCATACGAATGTTTACATTTTATAACAACGTAGATGTAACAAGGTATTTTCTTATAAACAGTCGCACGAAGTCTCAATCAACTTCCAATTTGGCAACGTATGTAATTCTAAATTAGAAAAGTACGTTTCGAATGGCTAGTTTAATATTACTCACTCAGTCCAAGATATCTTTTACTGGCGTGATAAATCGTCGAGTTCTCACTAAACGGTCGTTGATTCCGTCACATGAGCTTGTTCCTCGTACAATAGAACCGACAACAGCCCCAGCCGCGATAAATGAGCGACTGAAGACAGCACAATCCACAACGATAACTATACATAGAGCCAACCTGGTGTTGCGATGATATTGATTTGATATGCCTAAGTTTTAATAGTGTAGTAGTAGTACCCCCAGTTAAAGACAAAAAATCCGACCAAGTGCGAGTAGTACTCACACGCACACATGGTTCCGTAGCATCAAACAAAATAATAAAAATATTTTGAAGGCTCATTCAATTTTGTATTGTATTACATTAAACAGCAAAACTAAATTTGTTTTTCATAGTATAATGGTTGTAATTTTTAAAGACCTATCTATAGACACCCTGCACGGTCTCTAGTCAAGATGGGCGTGCCCCAAGGTTCGATTCTCGGTCCTTTCCTATTTCTTGTTTACATTAATGATCTGTATGGGTTTGATGCATTTTTTTAGTCTCAGTTCCATGTATCCGGTTCCCTTAATCTTTTTTTTGTATAAAATTCATAAAGCGGTTCATAGAATCTACCTACCAAATTTCAACTGTATAGTCTTAGTAGTTTCGGAAAGAAGCTGTGACAAACGGACGGACGGTCAGACGGACAGAAATGACGAATCTATCAGAGTTCCGTTTTTTGCCATTCGGCTACAGAACCCTAAAAAAGATGTTAGGAAAGTCCTTCGTTTGTCTTACTTATGGGAATGTGATGAGGGGAGATTATACGCACAAGACTTGGACAGCGATGAAAATAAATACATTTTGATAAGGAAAGAGACAAAGAACAGATTGCGTGGTGAGAGGCATAAAATAAAGGAAAATCGATTGAACGATGATACGGTGTCGGTTCATCATCATCATAATTTCAGCCGAAAGACGTCCACTGCTGGACATAGGCCTCCCCCAAGTGTCGCCACATTGACCGGTCGCGTGCCTCTCGTATTCAACGGATCCTTGCAACCATCACCAGGTCATCGGTCCACCTAGTGGGAGGCCTTCCAACGCAACGTCTTCCGGTGTCGGTTGACAGGTAACAATGAAATAAAACTGAAACTAAAGGTAAGCCATATAAAGGGTGTAACAACAAGACCCTTAACGAAGCCGAAAGGCACTTGTTCTCCCCGTCATTGTGATATTTTTTTTGTTCTAGACCATACCTGGGAACCTTCTAGTTACGGAAATATTGGGGGTCAAAGTTCCAACTTTTCACAAGTTTTTTTAAAATACTTTAATATTCAATCCATCCATCAGCACAATGTTTTGAGTACGTCAAATTGAGTCCTACCGTAAAGCTTGATTTTTCTCTTCAAAAAAAGTCGTTTCACAGCAATATTTTTTGCGTAAAGTTACTTAGTTTGATGTATATAATGCTTGGCTGACGGCTTCGTTAAGGGTCTTGTTACACCCTATATGCTAGGGTGTACCTGACAGATTTTCCTCTACAGTTGGACTGGTAAACGGGAGTGTGTATGTTGCTAAACTGAGCAGCTTCCTCAAGAGGCAGCTCAAGCTTACCGCCGACACCTAGCGGTATGGCTTCTTTAAGTATAACAAAGGACCAAACCAGGCTGAATTTTGTGGTTTCATTTTTAGCAGAATTTAATAACAAATCGATATCGATACGAGAGTAAGTGTATCTTGTTTTTTTGTTTACCTACTTGAACAACAATATTGGATCGCCAAAAACCACTTGATGAAATGACATTACGTGTGTAAGTAAAAGAATAGACGTAATGGCGCCGTGTCAGAGAAGACCCTGATAAAGCCCTCGCACAGCAAAGACGACGCAAGGCCGATGCGCGGTTCGGTGAGCTATTGTTAAATTAACAGGATATGATGAGATGCGACCTCGCCATCATAATCCAATACGTTGGCAAGGAAATAATTTTCTTTAATGAATATTACCTTGTGTTTGTGTCAAAAAAATTATGTGACAGCGTGCAGGTATCCTATTGAGGAAGTAGCAATAATTTATCCACACCGATTTAGAGAATCATTATTAAGAGTTCGTGATCTTTGAGCTGAAGTGTGCAAAAAATGTTTTGGCCATAAACTAAACTAGGAAATCGAAGCTGCAGAGTAACGAACGGGCAACAGGCAAGTGGCATAAATCCCCAATCGGATTATATCGGACGTGGCGATACGAGGCATAAATCGCAACGGCGAGCGGCGGCGGCGGCGGCGTTCCGCCTCGCGACATGGAAAGCATTTCTTGGCCAAGATCTACGCAGATCACGCCAGATAAATCTCGCACACCGCGTGCCGTACCGAGTCGGGAACGCGGTGAAATCAAAAATATTATAAATTGCTGTATTCGACGCTTGATGCTAAATCCTAAAACTAACTACAGCATTAGTAATATCGTGTTCACTTTTATCTTATTATTCATATACCCCCAGTTGTAAGTCGATTGCATCAATAATCATGTAAGGAACTTCACAGGACTGGTGAGTAATTTACAATAGCCACTGATTAACTAATGAGCTGTATTATTTATTTAGTACTCTCCAAATTACTCGTTTTTGCATCCTATTACATTTATACGGCAAGTTTGGTTAATTACGCATATTCGGCTTTGACTTTACAAAATACAAAGTACCAAACGGCAAGAATGCAGCACATTTAAAGCTCAAGAGACCGGTTGTGGATAGTCGTATTAGCAGCTTGCAAAAAGCTCAGCGTGGGCCGCAGCTGCACCTACCTACTGCACTTCTAGTTTTACTGTGTCAAGAACAACGTCTCTCGCCCCCACCCCGCGCGGCTCGCCAGCATTTGTCACCTGAATTATACACGAAACACCAGCTCTTGCGACAATTGGTGCTAGCCATGGACGCAATCGCCGCCATTGCTTACGAGATGTTGCACTTTTTACTTAATAACAATGCCGTTTGGAAGCTTCCTCATTTGGTAATGTTACTGTTTCAAAAACAATAGCAATTCAGATCTGTTTTACATTGAAATAAGACAAAAAAAAAATGTTTTGGTATACAGATGATCTGTGCCGTATGCGCACGAGTTAGGAATCTCCAAATTAAATCAAAGTGATGACGTGTTTTAATTTAGTAAAAACCAAAACCATACATTATTTGTTCACAGATAAATAAAGATTACCGTTTTAGTAAACGACCTTTCAGAGGTCCTTGGCATACAATCGTTGCGAAAGACATGAAAATGAAAACATATCGACACGTACAGTCATGTAAGTACATCAGCATTAACGTATGCGAATATAAAATATCGTGCGACGCTTATTCAACAGGTTGTGATTATTAGAGGTATATGAAGGTGCTGATTGTTATAAATTACAGATTGGCATTAGCCGTAGTATCCTTGAGTCATTGTCGGGCGTGCGATTAAAGAAATCATTTTCACAACACGTACTACATGCGCAATTTGCCGACAAACCAGCAATTACTGTCGCCGGCCCTTTGTGCGAAATATCAATTTATAGCCCTTCGTGTTCAATTCGTTATTATGTTAAGCTCTTAAAACCGGAACACTTGGATACGGTTCAATGGCCTCTTGGACAAAGTAAAATTACTTGCAATTTCCCTTAGTTAGTTAATATCTAAATTCATTACAATGAACAATCCAGAGACAGTTGAATGTTTATGTTAACGTGATGAAGAGGTAAACATTCAACAATATACTGGAGCGCATCATATTCATAATCTTAGTAGGCATTGCAGTTTTACTACTTGCATCTACATCTATTTAGGGCTGGTATTACATAACAACTCGAATCTGCTATTACGATTGGCGATGTACACCATACTGGACGTTTCCAAAATGCATGAAAAAACTACACGTTACCAGAACGTAAAAACTGAACTGGATTCCGACGTAATGCTTGCAGCGGTCAGAGCAGATTGCATTTAAACTTTGCAATTTAATTTAATTCAATCAGTCCAAACAAGTCATTCACAGTCAATCCCTTTTTTCCATGCTGTCCATGACCATGCTAATTTGACCTGATAACAACAGTTATAAATAAATCTTCACCATTGTTAAACTCTTAATTGTTAATACGCTGAGCGTACCGAAAGAGAACACGGAAAATCCCTTTATAAAATCGAATAAGAACAAATTCGAAAAATCTCGGTCAATAGGGTAAACGAATGTCAATGTTAGCGTGGCCAAATGAAGAAAAGAGGAAAATAAAAGTCAAGTGCGTTCCCACGAAACGACACACATGGAAGGCCGTAACGTTAATCAGCCACGTGTGACAGCAGTACCATAGGCTGCGCTGCCAATTTGTACAACAAGAACCACATACTTAATCATGCAGTAATTGATTGGCACTTTTTGACGTTGGCCAATAAAAAGACGCCGCCGAACTGGATATTGCACATAGGTGCACAGACCATTTTTTATGGCAACTCTGTAAAATTACTTATTTATCGTTGTAAAGCCACGTCTACATAAATTTCGGAGCGGTCTTGCGTCAGACGCTTCGGATGATCACTGTGCGCATAAAGAAACAAGATTGCAAAGGCGAGATAATTTCTTATTTATGTTTACAACAAGAACAAAGACATGGCTGTTCGCGAATTCTTTTTTTAACTGAACAGTATGAAAGTGATCTTTTATCGTTTAAAAAGTAATTACTATTTAAAATTCAGTTCCTGTGACGATCAATACTCGCTTGGCCAATAAATAGGATGGCATAATATGTATCTATACAAATAAATAAAACTGAAGAGTCCGTTAGTAATTTCAAAATAATAGCTTTTTACTGAATGCATATGAAAGTATATACGGTACTTGTAACAAAAAAAGTTTTTTTGTTAATAATATTGTTTGTTTGTTCCGGCGAATCTCCGAAACGGCTGGAACGATTTTAATGGGACTTTTACTCAGACGCGGACGTAGATATCTGATGTTGTAAGTAGTGTCTTAGGAGTAGGCTAGTTTTAACTTTGAAAAAGGATTAGGGTTCTGTACAAAAAAAAAACCATCAAATTTTTAACAAAATCCGATTCGAAATAGTTAACTAATATTTTTATATTAATTTCACGAAGGTCGCGGGCAACAACTAGTCTATATTTTTTCAGATATGATCAAGATTTGTGTGAATTTTTTTCAGATCCACGAAAGAAATTTGCACAATATCGGTTATAGCAAATATAATCTATCTAAACGCGCAGTCCCGTAAGGAGCAATAGTGGTTGGGAGCAGGGTCGATTCATTCACCTGGCACGACTCCCCACAATATGACTTATGCCCCGACAGCGGGCCCTAATCTGCAGATACCGTACACTAACCCGTGCCTTGAGACACCGTTAGCATCGCTCAATACCATCGTGTAATACATTCGAATATATCCTTACGGTCTTACCTTTAAATAAGACCGTAAGCTTCTGTTTAGTTAAAGAGGGAGGATTTCAAGCCTATATGCACAACTTTACCTTCCAATCCATCGACAAGATATTGTGACGGTTTCGAAACAGTTTTATAATCGATGCGTTTTTGTGCACATTGTAAATCTTTAAAGATTATAGAGAGTTCCACTGGGAGGCTTTCGTGGACAAAGTTAACGAGATTATATCAAACAAAATGGACGGAAAGCTAAAGAAATGTGCTGGTTTAAGAGTATACCCTGTAATCAGGTAAAAAAAGTTCAGTTTCCTGCTATTCATCTCACGATATTGCTAGCTTTAACACTGGAGCAGATTGGAAACAGGTAATGATAGAGAGTTAGGCGTAATGACCGAACAAGTGACATGACTCCACACAACACCGTAATAAGTATGCTGTAGAGAGACCGGAGTCTTGCCAAAGCTGTTACGTTGATTTTATATCCAGACTTGTAAGAATAAATGAAACTTATCCAGGTAAAAATATGATTGAAAGATGTTTGGATTAATTTTCAATATGTCGCCGAATCCCTTGGGTTGAGTCAACCCGCGATCATGGCGCTTGCAACAGCGTCGAAATATCGGGAGCTCAAAATTACAGACAATCAAGGAAGATATCCCGTAAGTGACAGTTTATGTGTAAGTGTAAACCGTGAAAGTTTAAAACAGTGTTTGGATCCAGTGGTATGAACCTAGTTCTAGGTTGTTCCAATTTTATTAGATTTAGAACTGACAAAAACTGTTTCAGTTATGAAATTAAGATTGGTGCCGAGCTTTCTTTTTAATTGGGTACAAAAGATAGCCAAATACAAGTCATACGTTTTATAAGCCCAAATCATTAGTCAGACACTGCTACTACTGAACCTATCATAACATTAAGACATAAATAAATATCTCTAACTTTTAGCCAGATTATGTACTATTTATTCTAAATGCCAAACTGACTGCGCATTATAAAATCCATAAGGAAAACCGTTTCGTTGGTACAGCGACCATTAACTCAATAAATAATAGGTTATTTCAGTGGATTGTCCTTATACATTACTGAAAAACAGGAAAACCAGAAAAAATGCAGGAACTTGCACGTAAACAGACTTTTGTCTCATGACCAGGGTACTGTACGGTAACTTAACATAAATTCACAGAACACAGCAAAATAGGGCACACAGCAAATATTCTTATATTTCTTAAAATAGCTTATATTGGCCCATAAAAACATTGTGGTACACTTGTTTAATTCTCTAATACAACACTTTTTTTACAATTTAATATTTTATGTAGCGTGTTTTTGGAACGGAACGCAAACACAATGCATCGATTCCGGTAGTGACGTCAAATGCTATGTGTCAAAGAAACACTTTTAGTTGAAAAGTACTTAAAGTTTCACTAAGATTTTACTATAATATTGTTGTTGCAATTTTTGCTTTAATATAGCACTTACAATATAGTAAAACTATTCTATTAAGGGCAAAAAATTAGATTTAAACAAGGCAGATAGAGGGAAGTGACATAAAATGCTATGACTTGAATGGCCGCGACAGTCATGGACGTTTGAACTGTCGTAGAAAATTGTGGGTTTATATTTTTTTTGTGCGACAAGCAGTAGTTGAAATTAACTTTTAATTATTTTCTACTGTACTGCAATCTATTGAATTAAGTGAAAAAAAAAACGCATATTACATGCATATTCCCTATTCTACCTAATATTTTTTTATAACAATTCAATACAATCCAAAACGGATTTTTGTCAGCTAACCGAAAACCCACCCGCCAACTGTCACACTTTCTACATTATTATTTTTATTAAGTCAAACTGGGCGAATGTCTGACTACTTTGTTCATAATAAAATATTCGATTTCAATCTATAAAAAGAAATCATAAACGTAACGTTTTATCCATCGCCAAGTCCTGAAGGTATAATAAATTTATAGTACAGTTAGCGACACCTACCGAACAGTAGCGAGAAACTATAGAGCCCAAGGCAAGCTGAACGCTAACTGAAACTATACTCAATCAACAGATGTCGCTACTTGCTAAGATTAAAATTGCCTCCTCTGCCAACAGGTCGACAACAAAGATGACACTTTTTTTAGGATATCTCTTGTAATTCATTTCAAGCTGTAGAGGATTTAATTTTGTAAAATTATGTGCGGCAAAGATGTGGCAAGGCAAGATGGCAAGGTGGCAAGATGGCCAATGTTTTTAGATAAAACATTAAAATTAAGTTTCTCTATCGGTTTGATTTATATGGTAAAATAAAACCAACGCGACTAACAATTTAATTTAAAAAATAAAATAAATTAGGGTGAAACACATTTGTATGTTTATTTTTTCGAATGTCGGATTTGAAGACCAGGGAAAAGTTGCTTTATACATATAAATACGAAAACACCCCTTAATTAATTTGGACGTTCTAGCTTGAGTGCTTAATCCCCCGCACAAAGGAATTTTATTAAGTTTAGTTTATTTAGGGTTCCTTAAAATCAATCAATTTACATAACACTAGCTGTTGCCCGCGACTTAGTTCGCGTGGAAATTCTGATGTGGCTGTGAGAAAAAAAAAGATAGCCTTCTTTCCCCAGGATATAATTTTGGTGGTATGGGTATGAGTAGAGGGTGTTAAGTTCTTCATCCCCCATAAAAAAGGGAGGATCCTCCGACCGGACGGGTGTTATGTCTGGTCGGCTACTGCCGGACAGTTGTTGTTGGGTTCTTCAATAGTTTTAAGTCGCGGATAACTTTACTTGCACGATGTAGGATTTTAGATGTTATATTTCGATGTTTAGTTCATCATCTGTGTGAAAGAAAAAAAAACAACCCTGTGGTAGGGACAAAAAGATAGACAATCCAAGATAGTCTTGGTTCAAGATGCTTTGTAGTTTCATTCAATTTTGATTTCGTTTAGTTTGGAAAAAAGATTGGTTTCGTTAATTTTAATAAAAGGTAGCCTTTACTTAATTTTATCAGGCAACCCATTTTCAATTTGTTCATGTAAGTCTTAAAAATATTGTTTTCATTCGGTAGCCACATGAGTGAAGCTCGATCTAAGGCGGGACATTGAACTAACAAAACATCTCGTCAACTTATTTAACATAGAAATGATGGTAATAAATAGTTGTGCTATTTTTAACATTTATTTATTTTTACTTTGTGTAATTGGGCAATCACTTATTATTTCGCCGCTAGAGGCGCTAGCGCGGGGGCACCGAAATGTCAGATATAGATTGTTCGTGCGTTGCGTGCTGTTTTAACACGTATTTTTACAAATATTCACGATTGTGGTCTAGATTGAGCCATTCCTGATTAATTATGACTTGAAGATTTTAAGTAGCAACTTAGAATCTTAATTTTAATTTTTGGAGGTAAAATGTTTCATGCCTGTTAATTTTAGGGAGAATATTGTAAATATATGAACCTGAAGTATACACTATGTTTTTATACGTAATCAAAAAAACTTTTATGTAGTTATTGGTACTTTATAGTATAAAATAGAATTATTGACTGGACCTTAATCGACAGGGCCCATCTGGTGAGCTCAAAAACGATAACCCTCATTTTGATCGACGGCTAATATTGGCCTTGAAAATCTGGTTCACCAAACTTTTAGAAAAATTTAATGGTCTTTAACTTTGTCATTCAATATGTCACAAGACAGTATGTTTGAGGTTTTTATCCCCCCCTCCAGTTAGTAGGGTCCTCAAGGTCGAATACTTAGGATAGTCTTTCTAGTGTACCTCCAAGCAACCTGTTAAAATTCCATTAACTTCGGAATACTTTCCAGGCTTCAGAATGTTAAACAAAAAAAAGAAAACGTTACTTTTTGTAGCAGAAATCCTTTTTGGTCTCGAACTTCAGCATGACCTTTCGAGATGCTAATTTCGATTTTATGTATCCCTCCCTTCCAGTCTTGTCGAATACACTTCGAGCTGCTTCTGTAACAACTTTGACGGATCTTTCCACAGCTTGGGTGTGTGGCAGTCTTATAAACACCGAAACAGCATCTCCTCCTTTTTTAATTAGGTCTTGTATCTGCTCATTGGAAATTTTCGATGGGGCTCCAGCACTCAAGCTAGAAGTTCCCAATTAAGAGGTGTTATTCGTATTGGTATAAAGCAAGCAGCTTTTCCCTGGTTATACAGTGCCGGATTAAGACTACTTGATGCTCTAAGCAATCCACGCCTCCCATCCAAAAGTAATCTAGTAGTCGTCTTTAAAAAAATTAACGTATTTATATTTATTACAACGAAATAGATCATTACGTATCTTAAAATATTTATGAAAGACGAAAGAGATTGTGGAGTTGAAATCTAAGCATTTTTCATGTATTTATTGAAATGTGACTTTAATACCTGTAGGTATTAAATTCGTGGAAAATAGTTTTTAAGCCCAACGTTTTTAGCATGTCTGACTCTTTATATAGCCTTCCTGCATCATCGTCGTTCGTTTTTAATTTTTGATTGTTTTCAATTTCGAAAAAGGTTGTTCGGCTGTGATTCATCAGGCATAAAAATATACGCTGGGCTGTTTCCACATTAGGGAACGGTGATTCAATTCTCATCAAGGAAGACTACTACGGAAAACTTAACATCTATCGAGCACGCAATTAAATCGTTAAAATATAATGCATGTAAAGCGATCGAATACACACTCTTATAGCGTCATGTAGACTAATCTAGAGTACTTTTTGCTATAAGAACTTTTTTTTAAAGCTGGTTAACCGATTTAAAAGTTATCTTGTGAGCACATTTTTATTAATTAGTACCATTTTGGTGCAATAGATGTCGTTGCATGTATCTTACACAATGATGGTAAGTTCTTCTTGAACACTTTAAATTCATAAATCTTTTGATAGAGAGCACTGATTACAATGAAACAAAAACTAAAACCTTCTCTAAGTTCCCCACAATATTTGTGCATTGAATCTAATCACATTGGTTTTCCCAACAACATGAACCCCGCCCCTCGCAGCGCGCGGGTCATTATTTTGATGCGGGTTATTTTAAAACTGTGATATCTCCTAAGATATTCATCTAATTTGAATGGTGTAAAGGGCAATTTTGGTCACAATTGAATGCTAAAGATGACTAACATATTTATTTTGATAAGGATTAATACTATGTCGGTAAAAATACCTTTGCAAATAAAGCACTATTTTTGACCAAATTTTAAAATCATAAAAATGGTTACTGTTTGTCAACTTTAAAAGATAGGCATGTGCTGTCGCGGACTTTTTTTTAGACTATTTTAAGAGGAATAATTCCCTCACCAGCGCACGCAACGGAAGCTCTCAAAGATAATAAATTTTCCCCGTTTTTGCATCATTTTTCAATCCGAACCGGTACTTCCTCAGATTAGCGCGTTCAAACAAACAAACAAACTCTTCAGCTTTATAATATTAGTATAGATTCACCGTCACTTATTTTTAAGGACCTACCTCGAAACCAGTGCACCGGGCGACTGATCTACTAAGCGAGCGAAATCTACGCAAAAGAAAAGATGGCTATAATGTGCGTGCCCTCGGAATACAACGACGTATGTGCCAAAACGAATTTACACCTTTTTTTCACAAAAGAAATGAATTAAATTTAAAAGTACTTTAAGCAAACTTTGATAAGATAATTATTCTATGTTTTAAATATATTATTTGATATATTTTTTGATATTTACTCTATGTTTTAAAGTAAATTCCATTGAATAACTCATAGGCGTTACGCCTGCGATGTCGACAAAAGTAAAAAAAAAGATAAAACTTAGTATTTTTTTTGTATCAATAAAAATTCATTGAATCGTCTATTACTTTTACACGATACTAGACCAAAGAGTATTTTTAATAATAAATAAATAATTCCAGCACGGTAGACAAGTAGTAATCGCGACACATACAGTTGCCTCAATTAGGAGTATGTTTTGCTCAGTTAAATCTCTAGAGAGATGATGAAAACAAAGTGTGAACAAAACCTATTTGAATGAGTAACTCCAGAAATATCAACATCCAACTACATAAATGATCAACAAGGCCACAGCTGGTTGCCAACATTATATTTGAGTGTACAAGATAGCCGTATTAAACTGGTTTAATAAAATAGTGTGTGAATATGTATATTTTACAGTATGAATATTATGTGATTGTTAACTTGACTTTGGCTCAGTCATGTACACAGTACACCATTATAATTACATGCCTATTGATCCAAACAACAGTAGTTAAATAATCAAGTAAATGTTATAATTCAGGTAGAATTTAAAAGATTAGTCAAGTCTTAACAAATTACTGATTGAAACCTCAAATTATTATCGATTTGTTATTATGTACTAGTAAAACGTATTCTTGAATTGGGCATTAATAGCTGCGCTGCAGTATTATACTTTTGTACCTATCAGAAATCATTTCCTTTGTAAAATTGTTATTACATAATGGTATATTTATATTATTAAATCCAACTAACCTTTCTCTGTCTCCACCCCCCCGGCTGCGGCTCCGCTTCCTGTAGGATCCTTCTGTGGATCCGTCATCGAGGCGGCGGCGCTTCGCCTCGTATGACCGGGACCGCGACCTGGAGTGCGACGAGTAGTGCTTCCTACGAGTACGCGGCATCTGGAAACAGGACATACCAGCATTATATGTATCCATCACACAGAGGATTGAACCAATATGATTGTGAAACTTCACCAGTATGACAGATGTCTATGTAGTAATTAGTTTTTAAGTAATGTTTCTGTTATATGCAAAGGGTTTTTTTTTAAGTTGTGTGTATGCATGTTTGTGGCTCAGTCTGCTCATACTAGCTCTGTCTGATAAACCACATGCTTCCTCCTCATTATGTTGAACCAATTCCAGAGAAATAGAAATATTAGCATTTCCAGCATATTAGAATATATTTAAAAATATATGTTCATAGGCAGTTCAGCAATTCAGCAATAGGAATAGCAAGCTGTGGACTGCCAAGCTAAAAATGTTAACATTACTGGCAGCTGGAATACTAATGGGTGCTTGTACCATAAGCATGGCTATTGCTGTTTGCTCTGTAAGCCGATACTGTTTGTTGATAATCAATTGGTAATTAACAACAACATATTACACACTTGTGTGAGTACTTAAGATTATTCAACAAAATATAAATATTCATAATATTAAGCTTAAAATGAAAATTATTGAGTTTATATTTACGTTTTTCAAATAGTATTTGCTATAGAATTCTTTGTTAGCATGCCTAATAGATAAGTATTAAAAAGTTGTTCTATTTCAATCAGTCTAAGCAAGTTGTTAAAAGAAAGACTGGAGGGCAACACTTAAGTCCACACTTTTAGTATTTTTTATTTTAAACTATAAAGAATGAATCCTTTGTATTTATTGTTTTTTAAATTCCCAGCTTGATGTTCATAATAGTTTTTTTTATATAATTTACTTCACTAAATAATTTTGATTATTGATGTTTGATATCATCAAAGGTCTGCTCACTTTTACAATGGTAATTTTTAGTATGGCGAGTTAAATGGATAATAATTTAAATCTGTTAACATTCCAACATTGAAGTTACCTCAATATGATCACAAATTTTAATATGATAGAGAAACATTCAAATGAGTATCCGTAGGACCAGTGAATATTAGATGTGATGACATAAGGTCTTATCATCATACATATTAATTAAAAATAATCAGTACCAAAACCATCTACCATGAAAGAATTGCATTTAGGATGATGATGATACCACTTGATGTTAATGGCTGTGTGCACTGAACTAGAAAAACATTCTTTTATAGTAGATGTCTGTTAAGTTGAGATTGTTTACTGTAGCATCAAGCCATTCCATTCATAAACCAAACATGCTGAACAATGTATGTCTGTCAAAAATAACATAACAAATAAAAATTCATTATTATTTTTGGCAGTCACACTTTAGGAAAGTACAATTGTACTTCCACTTACCATAACACAGATACCAAATACTCGTATCCGAGAGGTTTAAGCTGAAAAACATAAACTTTTTTAACCATTGACAATCAGTCAAGGTGCGTAGTGGAAATTTAGAACTTCACACTGGCATGCACTTTGATTATAAGCAATTTAACTATAAAATTCTAAAATCAAAGCTCTCTCACTTAAGTAGATACCTACTGGCAGAGCTGATCAATTAACTACTTAGGTAGCAGTCTGAGCTGATGTATTAGTCATATTCAAACAACTCAGATTGAGTTGAATATAGGGCGAGCAAAGCAGTAGTTATGTCACTTGAAGACAATTTTATGATAATGAATGATAAGATATTGTTTTTTCACAGTATACACATTTCCATTACAAATGGTGAATGCTTGCTTGAAGTAGAAAACGCAGGTAATTAAACATGAATATTTAATTTATGAGAAATATCTCCACACGCTTAGTTATTATAAATAATACAACCAATCACATACATTTTGTTTGGTACCGTATTGATTAGTGTAGCCTTGCAAAATTGCAAATAAAGTCACCAATGTCTACAAGATTATCTACAATATCAATAAGTTGTAGGTTTATAAAGATTAGCTGAACTAATGCTTGACTCCAGAATACCAGTTCGCCAATTTTGTCGCAGCTGCGACGCCTGCGACTACTTTATCACGTATCGTATCAATAACTTTGCGAAAAACGGTGCGCAGTGCACAAAATAACAAAAATTGCAATTTAAGCGGATATCACTACAAGACTATTTATACGAAACAATCGTTCAAATAGCTAACTTGCCCATGTAGACATTACAATAAATGTCACAAGTTATTTACATTTTACATGCTGGCGCCATGTTGGTTTCTCTACGACTCCGCTGGAGCCCTAAGTACGCGTTGATAATAAATCACATCCATTTTAACTTACCCTCAATTCACGTAAATATTTCAATTTACACCAAAGTAGTTGAGTGAAATTAGTAAGACAATTCCAAGTTCGCGATGCTGAACCTTGAAGTATGCTTCTTCGCAATAAAGGCCCGAACATCGATCCGAATCCAAGACAGATGCTTGTTGGTTGGTTGAACGCAACGCGATGGCGTAAAATCGTAACTCAGTTTCTCTTCCGTATCAAAAAAAATATTTAAATACTCTATCAACTACATAGAGTGTAATAAGATGATATTTTAAAAATTAAAAACATATTTATTTACAAATAATTATTTTAAACACAAGTTTTAAGAAAATATTCATAATAAAAGAACAAAAAAGTTTTAATTCCAAAGGAAGTTGTCGTAACACTACAGCCATCTAGCGTTATTTTCTAAAATCAGAAATGTAAGAAACACGTTGTACCAACAAAACAAACTTTAGAATGCATTCGTATGTACACATATTTTGTGTTATCATTTTGTTCCGTTCATATAATCATAAATTCACGTTTTACGCTCGTGGAAATCATACGTGGATTATACTTGTTTGCTGATTAATGGAAGACGATAGTGTTAGAATGTTTGCGGTTCCGAGAGAAGACAAACAACCTTCCGTAATGGGGGCTATCGCGTATGAATTCACCACTAGAGGCGCTAGTGTAGCGCGACGTCACCGAAATGTCAGATGTCATAGAGTGTTCGCGCGTTGCGTGCTTTTTATAACTTCACGATTGTGGTCTAGAATGAGCCATTCCAGATTAATTATGACTTGAAGATTTTAATTAAGTAGCTTAGGATCTTATTTGTTAGTACTTGGAGGTAATATGATTTTTGTTCATTCTTGTTAATTTTAGGGAGTATATTGTAAATATGTATCTGAAGTTTACACTATGTTGTTATACGTAACAAAATGAACTTTTTATGAAGTTATTGTTACTGTAAGGTTTATAAATAGAATAATTGACATGACCTTACGCGACAGTTGCGCCATCTAGTGAGCTTAAAACGATAGCCCTCATTACAGCCTTATAATTTAAAAACATTAAAACATTTAAAAACCATTTTACCTCCAAGTATTAACAATTAATAAGATCCTTATTTGCTACTTAAAATCTTCAAGTCATAATATTAATCAGGAATGGCTCATTTTAGACCACAATCGTGAATATTAGTAAAAATACGTGTAAAAGCATGCAACGCGCGAACACTCTGTGACATCTGACATTTTGGTGCCCTCGCGCTACACTAGCGCCTCTAGCGACGAATTCATACGCGATAACCTCCATTGATAGTCGGGACTGTTTGTCCCGACTGACGTTCTTAACGTGCCTCGGAAGAAACTCGGTAAACTCGGTGGTCAGGGTCACCCACCCACGGATTAACCTAGGCAAGTGCGGCTTAACCTGAAGATCGTTTTGCGTGGCTGTTATTATTTATCCACGCGATGCTCTCAGTGATTTTATGTTATACTAATTAAATTACTATGTAACTTGTTATGGTGGAAGTGCCAGATGCCCGCGAGATTCAAATTTTACATTTTTTTGCAATGGTCAGTGTCAGGCTTTAGGTTGATTAAAATATGATTCGCGACCGCAACTAATATGGCGTTACGGAGTTATAATCGTTACAATCATCAATGCGGGTTGCATTGACGATTTTATTCTAAGTTCATTTAAATCCCATTGAATGACCATTTCATGAAAAAGTACTTCAATGGGATTTAACATGTATTTGAAACCATTTTTTGGCACCCGCAATATCCGTATTAAGGTACACGCGTTTTTTTACTCATGTCCCTTATTGTGGTATACCCGGAGTATAGTATTAAAGAGAGAATTTGTTTTTTGGAAAATAATAGAAAACAAGTGGGGAGCATTTTTTGCGTAGGTATCTGTTTCTCAGGTCTGGAGATTTACGAAGTCGTAGTCACGTTATTTTGTAAATCACAGCTGCGGTGGCTCAAATGAACTATAGACAATGTTACTTAAGAATGATGTAGCTTTCTATGGGTGAACGAATTATTAAAACCAGTCCAGTAGTTTCAGAGTTTATCGATTACAAACAAACAATCTTTCCTCTTCAGAGCAGCGGTGGCCCAGTGGTGGCGGCCCCGACTTACAATCAGTAAGTCGTGGGTTCGAACCCAGGCAGGCGCATTACTTTGTGTAATTTATTTCATCACCACTGCTCTCAAAAACGGTGAAGGAAAACATCGTGAGGAAACCGGCATGAATGAATGAATCCTAGAACCAAAATGTGAAGACATGTGACATGACATCTACCAACCCGCACTGGGCCCACGTGGTAGATTATAGCCCAGTCCCTCTCATAGAGAGGAGGCGGGAGGCCATGTGTCCCAGCAGTGGGAACATGAAATAAAGTTGTATTTTTTTGCAATTCTCTACCAGACAGAAGTCAGGTAAAAATAATAATGACATTTTGTTTTATGACACAAATATAGTCTATGATAACAAAGGAGTTTATAACATTCCTCCCGGCCTTAGTCCATTTGCTCTACGAGGCGATGTGGTGGGCGTACTGTTCTCTTACTACGCCTCAACACCGGCGTCTGCTCGAGTGTTCGCAGTGTTGAGCAGGAAACGGTTTCCATTGGAGGTTGACTGAATGGAATTGAACTGGCACGAGGTAGTACGTCATGTGGTGTAGAAGTCCATGATTCAGCCGATGACGATGGTTCCATCGAAATGTCTGGCTCGTTGGTTGGTGACTGAGCTACACTCGCATTGGGGCGTACTCGTATGTGGTCTGCCTTTCAAGACTCCTTCTGGAGTTCTAACCACATAAGAATACCTGTGTTTTCTTTCCTCAATCATAGCCGGTTTTCACTTATTTTCCAGTTTGGTACGGATGTATACTGCTTCCCCATTCTGGAAATTCGGCGTCTTTTGTTCAGATTGAGTGTTTGCTTGTATGTTTTTATAGCGCAATACCCTTCTCATATTTGGCTTCACATTATCCAGTAAGCAGTTTAGCTGTCTGCCGAACATCATTTGGGCTGGGGACTTTCCTGTGGTAGTATGCGGTGTGTTGCGATAAGAAAAGAGAAAGTTTAGAAGCCTCTGTTTTAGGTTGACTCTGTCTGCTTCACTTGACGCCATTCTGGATTTAAAAGTTCGCACGAGTCGTTCGGCCAATCCATTGGTTCTTGGATGGTAGGGTGAAGATGTCATGTGCACTATACCCTTTGACTTATAATACTCTCGAAAGTCTTTGTAAGTAAATTGGGGTCCATTGTCGGATACAATAATTTGAGGCAATCCAAATGTAGTAAAAATGCCATCTAGTTTCTCACATAACGTTCTGGTGGTTATCTTTGCCATAGGTTTAACTTCTATCCATTTTGATAAGGCGTCTTCCAGCACTAGCCAATACTTGCCCTCAAAAGGTCCGGCAAAGTCGACATGAATTCTTTCCTTTACCTTTTCTGGGATTGACCAAGAGTATACAGGAAGTTCTCAGTTGTTGGGTCTATTTTCCTGGCACTTTTGGCATTTTTTTTACAAAATTGTCAATGTCTTCTTCGAGTTTTGGCCACCAAACATAGAAGCGCGCAAGAGCTCTCATTGCAGAAGTTCCAGGATGGCCAATATGCAAATAACGAACGTAGAAACTGAGAGAAAATTGTCTCGTTGACGTATTAGTATGTCTGTCTGAACAGTAAACTCTAGTGAGAGACATGACTTAGTTTCTTATTTTTCAGCAGAACTGGGCCACAGCAAGGAACTGATGGAGATGGGTGAGCCGACCCTGCGCCAGCAGGAGCAAATCACGATGCAGACGGAGCGCTCGCTCGTCGAGCTGGAGGAGCGAGAGAGGGACGTTCGGCAGCTTGAGGTAGGTAGAATGGGAGGACCAGTTCACTCTTACCCTTTTACTTCTTAATTTACTATGTATAACAACTCTACCTTGCCACATGATGGTCTTTTTCTATAAAGACAGTTCACTGCGTTTTCTAATAAACGGTTTCAGATCAGTCTGTGAACAGTCAAACCAGTCGGTTTTTATTAATTGCAGGACTTGCTTTAGTGTGGCATCGTGTTTCGTTTCCTCTCTAACATGCTCTTCACTTAAGGTCAAGTCGTTCATTTTATTATGCTGTATTAAATCAGTGATTTTGCATATCGAAACCTTTGGGCAATTCGAATATTCAGTGCTATTTGGCATTCTGGATAGGTAATCAGCAATGATGTTATGTTCCCCTTTTCTATAAATTATGTAATAATCATAATTTCCAATCACGAGTGCCCACCTCACAAGTCTATTATTGGCAATTTTTGGGAGATTTCGTTGTGGGCCCAATATATGAATAAGTGGTTTGTGGTCAGTTACAGGTGTGAACTTTGTACCTCTAAGATATTGGTCGAATTTTTGAATACCATAGAAAGCTAATGCCTCGCGGTATATAACGGAATATTTTCTTTCAGCCGGTTTAAGTTTTCTTGGCCCGAATGCAAGAGGTTGTTCGATTTCTTTATCCTTGTGGTATAAGACTGCGCCTACTCCTTTCTCTGAGGCGTCGCAGAAGAGGTAAAGGGATCGACATTCGTCAAACGCCACAAGCGATTTAGATCTTGTTATAATAATCTCTTAGTTTTAATAAATATTTCGTTCTCATGATTAGTCCATTGCCATTTTCGGCGGTCACCGGTTAGTTCATGTAAATCGGCGCATTCGCTGTGTAGGTGTGGTATAAATCGTTCATAAAAGTTTATGAGTCCTAAGAATGCCCTGAGTTCTTTGGTATTTGTTGGCGGTGGTGCCTTTGAAATTGCTTCTATTTTAGATTTTGTTGGTCGTACTCCAATTTTGTCAATTATATGTCCTAAATACTCGATTTCTGGTTGTAAGAAAGTGCATTTTTTTTAGATTTACTTTCAGTCCGGCTTGTTTCAATTTGTTGAAAACCATTGAGAGAGTCTGGTGTTCTTCGTCATTTTTCCCAGTAATGGCAATATCATCAAAAAATACTGCGACGTTTGGTATAGTATCAAGTAGCTTGTCAAGGAAATGTTGAAAAATTTGAGGGCGCTGTTGCAATACCAAAAGGCATTCTGTTATAGACAAAGTATCCTTTGTGGGTTGATATTGTTAGGTACTTTTTTGATTCAGGGGATATTTCAAACTCCAGGTAAGCATCCTTAAGGTCGATTTTCGTGTATTTACCCCCATGTGCCACGTCTTAACTGATCAAAAAGGGGCACGGGGTGAGTATGTTTGATAAGTACTGGGTTTATCGTTGTTCAGTAGTCGTCACATATCCGTACTTGGCCATTTGGTTTCAAAACATTGACAGTGGGTGTGGCCCATTCTAAGGGTGTCTTGTTGGGATCCACTTCTGTTATTATTCCTTCGCTTAGTAGCCGTTCTAGTTCTATTTCTATGTTTTTGCGTATGCTGAACTTGATGGGACGTGCCGGCAGATGTTTTGCTTCACTGCCAGGTTTGATGTGTATGTTCACTTGATAATTCTTTACCTTCCCTAATTTATTGTCAAATAGGTTGTCGGTAGCTAGCACGACATCCAGTGATGTGTCTGTGGTACGTTTGATAGAATAAACAGGTTTCGGAAACGTCATGTCATATATTTCACTCCATTGTAACCCGAAAAGTATGGGATCTGCTTTGTCCATGTCGACAACAGGTAATATTTTTTGTATGTTGTTTAGTTAAACTGTTACGTCTGTTATACCTTTCGGTTTCAGTTTAAAATTGCAGTAGGATTTTCAAATTGGAATTGGAGTTTCGGTGCCTTCAACAATGCTGGGGCTCCAATCTTTTTCCACATATTAGTAGAATTTATTGAGTAGATTGATCCAGGGTCCCAGTCCACCGTGCATTTAACACCACTGATGGTAACGTTAATTTTCTTGCATCGGGATGTTTTCTCGTTAATGATGTAGACAGGGTTGGTCTCGCTATCACTTTCTTCCGCGGAGGAGTCCACGTGTGACGATGTCGTTGATGAGGCCTCTGATATCTCCGTTCGATTGTTAAGCTTCTGTATTTTGTTGTCTTTGTCTGTCTTGTTTTTGCGTTGTGAGTGTCTGGGTTGAGATAACAAATATGCTCTACCTGATTTAATACATACACTTTCGAAATGTGGTTTTTTGCTGTGCAGTGCTCGTAGTCATGTATGTCATGCTTTCCGCATCGTCTGCATTGGTCTAGTCGTAACTTCCTGGGTGTTTCGTTGTTCATCGTAGTAACAGTGCGTTTGCCTTGTCTCTTCTGTTTGATTCTGTTAATATAGTCATTGCGTTTGTTACTTTCGGTGCTGTTGTCCCTCTCTGCGACTTCGCGTGACTGGGCAACTGTAAATATTTCTGCGAATGTTATCTCTCTCGTTTTGCCGTCACCTGTGACTTCGCGTAGTTCTGGCCATCTTTGTTTTAAATCTATCTCCAGCTGTGTGTGGTTCAAACCGATTGCGAACCTATCACGGAGTTGTCTCTCCAACAAGGTGCCTTCATAGCCGCAGTGTTTTGAAAGTTCTTTTAGTCTATTATAATAATGTTCCATTGTTTCGTCGGTTCCTCTCGTAGAGTTCCATAAATCAATTAGGGCTTTGTATCGCGTTTTCCTTGTTCTATACAAATCCAAAAATTTCATTTTTATATCATCGTATGTCGCTGTGTCAAACTCAGGAGTTAACACTACTTTCAGCTCGTGGTATATTTCCGGTGTAATGCAGTTTATGAGTAAGTCTTTTTGAATACTAACAGACTCTTCACCCCATATCCGGCATTTCGCTTCAAATAGGTCCACAAAGTTTTCTGCAGTGGTTGTGGCGGTGTTAAACTTGTCGCACTTGAAGTGTTTTACAATGTTTTGTTTTGATGTAGAAGGTGCTGCGTTATCATCGTTGTTCGTCACGCTGCTGTTTGATGAGGGGCATCCTTGGTGTTGTTGCTGTTGTACGATTTGCTGTAGGAGGACTGTTAGTACCTTTTGTTGTTCCTGTTGTACGGTAAGGAAGGCCGTGAATTGTTCAATATTCATGTTGTTTAACTACTGACAACACAATTTGCCTCGTCGCCAATAAAATAAAGTTATTTTATTAAACATTAAGTTGTATTTTATTGCAATTCTCTACCAGACAGAAGTCAGGTAAAAATAACAATGACATTTTGTTTTATGACACAAATATAGTCTATGATAACAAAGGAGTTTATAACAGAACATGATAGGCTGATTATGATAATCTTTCCTCTTTCTAATAATAGTATAGAAATAGATAATATTTAAGCTTAGAAGAGTTCAATTCGGTACATACAGACGTATACATTGGTTCTCAGAAAAATAATGGATCCAGTAAAATATACGTCCGAAACCCTTCAAAGGGTTTTAAAAGAAATCAATTAATATTTGTGTCTTTGTATTTTATTTTTGCTCTTAGATAAAATAACGTATTTGCTTCGAAGATAGTATGGAATTAGGTATAGATTAAGTCAGGAGACGAATTTTAGCACAGAATTAGGGACGAAATCGAAGTTCAGCAAAATAAGGATTATTTCTATAAATTAAAGGCTACGACGTAAAATAATGTCCTACTTTCATCTTATAATAACAGTCTACACATTGAAAGAGTTTTCATTCCTAGCACCTTCCTACTTTTTCTAAAAACCATCCTCAAAATGGAAAATGTCATAATATGGTACATTTACTTACTAACATAATCTACCTGCTTTGTGACGGATGTTCTGACAGCACTAATGTCATTGAACTTTTCTATTCTATGTTTCCTTTTTGTCTCTCCACTGTGGGTCGCAGCAACATGGCAACAACACCATGCGTTCTATTATTATTGTGTTAGTGTTCCCCATGCCCTGGATAGTATTTTAAGTAGTTGATCCCGCCCGATTGTTGCGTGACTGTTGTCGTGTGCGAATACTGTTCTATTAGAGCATGAGAATGAGAGAAGAGAGAGTGCACCTTTGTTTGCGCCTGTTTGTGCATGCATTTTTGTCTGTCGAATGAACCGCCGTAAAACATAGGATTGGTGGGCAGGAACAGCGACACGGTGTCGCGGCAGACCATGAAGAAGATGGCGGGACGACCTAGATGTTTTCCTTGAGAATTGGAAAGAAGTAGCGAAGAATCATGACCGATGGAAGCAATGGAGGGAGGCTTTGGCCCAGCAGTGGGACACTAGGGGCTAGTAAAATAGTAAATCCCGTATTATGTAAAAGTGAGTTTGTTGGTTTGTCACATCATAACGACTAAATGGATTTCAATGAAATGTGGCATACGGTTAGACAATGACGTAGGTTAGGATATAGAATATCTCTGTCCCGGTAGGACGTTCCCGTGGGATAATTCCCGACCTAAGAGATGACTAAAGAGATGTTTTAACGCGAGCTAAGGCGCAGGCAAAAGCTAGGACATATTTTTAATATTTACTGAGATTTATCACCAGGACCCAAAAAAGGTCAGTTAAGATAACAAGTTTTCGTTATATATAGCTAGCTAGCATGACAATTTATTTAAAAAAAATTAATCACCGGTGTGCATTCCTTCATAGTACCGTGGCAGTGGCAGGGGACTATAGGAAGCAGTTTAATCTCTGTATCTTGAATATTCTGACTACAGGGCTCTACAACTACCTCTCTACACACTGATACTTCAATGTTTCACACATAGATGTCGCGGGGAGTCGATGCAGGCCCATAACCACGTATTCGGTTACCTACTATGATTTCTGAGACTGGTTAAGACTGTTGAGGAAAATTGCTTCAAAATTATTGGATGAAACTTGATTTATCGTTTGGTTACTTATTTTGGAAAAAAGGGAATACTAGACCACTTCTTACTATCAGAAAACAAAAGAGCTTGAAAACTAACATGAGTACCTAAGTAAGAGAGAAACTGGTCCAGTTAGACGATGAGTGAAAGTATGAGGAAAGGAAGCAGGCCGAGAGGAGCCGACCTTCTGGCGGGAATCAGCTGATCGGGTTTGCGCAGTGCGCAAAAGTGCGGGGCGCGGGGGGCGCGGCTCGGCTCGCGACCGGGGAGACGGCGCGCCCGGCCAGTCGCGCGCGCTGCGCCCGCCCTCCGAGCCCACGACTCGCCGCGCACCGCCGCGGCGTCGCGAACCACTCACTTACCACAGAATAACAGAAAACTAGCACCGCCAGCGTCCGCGAGCACCCCACGCTCCACACTAATGCTGTAACTGTGATATTTGTACAAAATTCCGCGCTCCTCCGCTGTCGACGCTGGCCATGCGGGCACACGACGCGCCGGACGGATCCGACTCGCAGCCTCCCGCTACACGCGCTAGCACGCTGTTATGAGAGACGTTCAGAGCGTACCTGATACATGTACAAAAATGTTCGATATGTCAATTCAAGAAGTTAACGGGAAAGGACCTAAAAAGAGGAAAAAGTCGTTAGAGCATATCTGTGATAATGAGGAGCGTGCTGGAGAAGAAGCGGCGGGAGCGAGTGCGGCACCGGAGGCCCGGGGCGGCGCCGGGCGCGAGCCCGAGTCCGGTCGGCAGCTGCTGCACTGGCGCGACATGCCGCAGCACCTGCAGTTCAACCCCTACGTGCTCACCGGCTACCGGCCGCTGCAGAGTTGGGCCGGCTGCGTCGGCAGTCTGTTCTATTTCCACAACGAGACCATCAACATCCTCACTCATGGTAACGTACCCATTGACTTATTTACGCGTTGTTACGTAGGTATTACACCGGCACGAGTTTGTTCTTGTTTCTCATGTGAGGCCGGTTACATAAAACTCAGCTGCAACTTACAACATTTTCACGTTTGTGCTACTTACATATTAATAGAAAATCTAAATAATGACTTAGGGCGTTTTATTCGCTTTATGTACTCACACTATATAATAGAATGGATGGATACATTTTCACTTTACGAAAAAAATAAAACTGAAATATAAAATTAATCCAAATGGCATCAATTGGTATCAGACTGGTCGGCTGAGTGCACTCCAGCATTCTATATCTACACATACGTAGCAGGTGGCTAGGTGCTACGGTAGTCGTAGCCGTAGCACTGAGCTACGGGCTACGGGTACTCGTAGCACAATTTACGTGTTATGAAATACCAGATGGCTTTGCGAAGAATTTACGTTAAAGTAGTCGTTTACTTTATTTTGGTAATTATGGAACCTATGTTATATGAATAAATTGATTATTTATTTACTTTGACAATTGAATTCATATTAACGCAGTTTCCTTATTCTGCACAAACAAGGATATCAGAAGTACTTTATCTTAGTACCGGTATGACAGGAATTCATAAATTATTTTAGTATCTATTAAATGTCCAAACACAGCGTTAATTTCAAACCAATATTACCAAAATTTTAAAGCGTTAGTGATTAATTTGCCTTAAAGAAGGTTTAACGATATAATACTTCTAAATAAGGGCCTACGAAGCCGCTTTGATTTTTTAACATACGTTAAAAATACTTATAGGAATGTAACTAAGGTAAACTGTTTAAACAACTTATTTCCTGAATTATTGACATCAGAGTTAGGAATTTAAAAAAAAAATGAAGGCCTATTCCCGCCAGAGCGCTATCTCGGTCGCCGCGGCGAAAATCTATGCCAGAGCTGTTGCAAAGATTGATATTTTTTAATTAAATCATATCGCAATAATCTAAAGAGATGTTGTAACACATGACGCCACGCCAGTTATCTCCATAAGGTGTGCAGACCTATAGTAACCCACATTTCCCCAGCCCAGCCAACAACCCAGTTTAAGTAACATGTAACGCACGCGCACGGGGTGTGATTATTTCCATGAATTGGGTACAAACCAGCCTCCCCGGGCTGCTTCTGAAAATACATAATAAAAGATGATAGACCGTATGTAACACTTTGGGCGACACCAGGAATCGAGGCCTAGACTTCATATTTAGTACGAGCCCTTGTGACAACTATACCAACTTACCAACAACTGGTGAAACTTTATGTTTGTAACCCTAGGAAGAGTAGTTACTATTTTCTAAGTACAAATTCCTCTTATAGATTTGTACCAATTCACAGGTATTAGTTTTATATTCGAAGCACTCGCCGTAACCTATTGAATGGGACTCGCCTTTGGAGCAACCTCATAAAGCCGGGCATTGTGAGCCCTAAGGGGCAATGCAGCGTTATCTTACCCCCATCTATTGTATCGAGGAACCCCATGGAATAGCTTCGCGGATTGTCGGCAACCCCATTACTTAGGAACATTTTTAATTCAGGTGTGGTACGTATGAAAGGAGTTGGATATTTGTGTATAATAATGATTCGATTTTGTTTTATTACTTGCTTGCTTTAAGTTTAAATTCGTACTTAACTATGTGAACTATTATAAACAGAGTACCACGCAGGCTTTCGGTCAAATTACTGGACATGTAATTCCCATATTGTATCACAACACCCATTACTCAGCCTTCCGTTGCTCCGTATAATCTGTACTTAAACTAATTATCAACACAAATTAGCAATCACCTCCGTTAAGTATACATAGGTACATATGACTGTACTAATCAACTACTAATTAATTCTATTTACAGCGCTGAAACTATGAAATCATAGTGAAATTGTAATATTGTACAATAAGTAGGTTTAATCAGTATATTATGTTCCCACCGCTGGGACACAGGCGTCCTCTCTATGGAAGCCCGTAGGCTGTAATAGTGAGTGATTTATTTAGAGGTACTTTTGTTGCATATGGTTTTTTTTTGGCAGAGAATTGGCTGCCTAGATCCTGTGACATCACACCCCTAGACTTTTTCCTTTGGGGCTATGTAAATTTCAAAGTTTATTTGGAAAAGCCGCGTACGATTGAGCAATTGGTAACCAACATTACTCGCGTTATTCGCCAAATCATGCGCCAAAGCACTCGAAATGCTCGGATGCATCATCGAAAATTGGAGCTGCAGAATCAACTATGTTAACCGCAGTTACGGGCACATTTGAAAAAAAATATCTTTAAAAAATAAATGTCAAGAATGGTCTTTGTATGTATTTTTTTATATTATTTTAGTTTTGATAAAGTACCTCCAAATGAATCACTCGTTATAAATGCGGGTCGGTGGATGTAACATATCTGCAGTTATTGACGGAATCAGAATGTCATACACTGGACAGAAAAATTGTATCCAGTGAGTAAACTTGGTGATCAAGTTCTTTCTTCCACGGTGCAACTATACCTGATTATTTCGGTCTAGCGGAGGGTACCTAAAAGCTAAAAATATTTCTAATATTTTTAGCCTATTATTGCACTCGCACACGCTGCAGACTTCGATTGTGTAGCGTGTGCGAGTGAATTCCCCCAATGTCGAAATCACGACTCATGCCAGCAGCAGGAACACCGAATGGTCTCAGTTGGAGTACAGCATGACTCTTTATTCCCCTCAGACGGGAGGTACCTACTTGTGCATTAGAATTGCCCCACTAGAATAATGAGGCTTGTCGGTATATTAAAAACTTTATTACATTATTTATGCAGCCATAATGATATGAGCTCATCACTCTATTTAATTCCATACACAAAGAGAAATTACAAAAATTATGCATAAATAACCAGTAATTTCTCGATACCGAAGCAAACATTGGAAAGCGCGGTAAATTATACCGTAATTACCGATAGTCACCGTCTTTGTATTGGGTAATCATGTAGATAATCTTGTCAATAACTTGGGTAGGCTCCTAGACTGGCTCTTCATTTATGCAGTAGTAGCAAGAATAAGCGCAGCGTAGCAAGCATAGATAAATAAGAACTGTTTTTTTTTATTTCCACGGTGTCTTGTCGTTGTTTGTTGGGATACCTAATCGATTGATTCACATAAAAAAATCCTGCTATTGTTTATTAGGTATTCTTGAATCTCTGATTTAACTCTACAAATATTCATAGCTTGATTAGAAGAAAGATTTGCATTAAGTAAAAGCTAGTTTAAAACCAACTTTCACTTATATTTTTTGGCATTGTTTGGGATTATCAGTTGTACATAAATACAAGGTGTAAACGGACCTTTGACGAAGCCCTCAACCAAGCATTCTGTACATGAAACTAAGCACTCTACGCAAAAAATATTGCTGAGAAGCGACTTTTTTTGGGGTGATAAATCACGTTTTACGGTAAAACTGACACTATTTAAAAAAAAATCTTGTGACATAGTTGCAACTTTGACCTCCAATATCTCCGTAACTAGAAGTTTCCCAGGCATGGTCTAGAACAAAAAAAAAATTCGACCCTTTCTTCATCATCATCTGCCTAGCCTTTTCCCAACTATGTTGGGGTCGGCTACCAGTCTAACTGGATGCAGCTGAATACCAGTATTGTACACGGAGCGAGCGCCTATCTGACCTCCACAACCCAGTTATTACTGGGCAATACGCTACCCCTTGGTACGACTGGTTGTCAGACTTTTGAGCCACTGATTAATGACAGTCGGGACTCATGGCTCAACGGTCTATTTAATTAATTAAAACAAAAAAGCACAAAACTCCTCCCCCCAAAATAAAACCCCAAAAAAAAATCCCTTAAATAATCACAGTTACAGAATGTCAGAGCTTTCTAAAAGTACAATTAATTACACAGTTTACAACATAAGCAGCTTTGGCGCTAATTAGCCTATGTTTAATATACATAATATGGCAGTGGTAGCAGGCGCTAATTTGTTGAATTATCCAATTTGTCGATAGATAGGTATTGATGAGCCCACTCCCAACATGACTCGATAATATGGAACTACTGTAGGATAGAGACGTACTCTTGTTTACTCGTATTCTTCATGATTTAAGGCTTTCCGAACGGTCCTCTTGTCTTATGGGCTTGACGTATTGTTGGCCACTAGGCGCGCCATTGCTGTGACATACCAACAACTTTTAATCAGACATCTTGCGTTTATTTGTGCCTACGCAGACATAGGTATTTTACAGATCACCCATATTTCGCCAATAATTAAAAGAATCCTATAGAAATCCAATAGGTAAATGCTTTTCCTGACTCAGGAGTCGAACCTACACACGTCGAGACAGTTGCACAGCCGTTATTTATTTATAAGACGCCTTTTATCATATGACGTGTAGCGAATAACGATAGTAACAATTAACTTGTGGGTTATTAACGCCTTTTTATGTGACATTCGTCTTTATTTGAGTGATACTAGGCATACTCAACATTTATTATGGGTGTAAATATGTCTATGTCCACATAATACTGAATATAAATATAAGACAACAGTAACAGGCATTTTTGTAAACTGTAAACTTACTGAACCAACCTTACACCCTGTGTAAGCATTATATTGACGCGCAACCGCTTAAAAATAATTATTTTTTTAATAAGGGCCAAAAATTTCTACCTGCTGATTTCGCATCTCCCTTACCTATGCCCTGTATAATACCCAGCCAAAATCGAGCAAAGACCTGGGCACTTATGAATTCCATTAATATAAACCAAAAAGCTCACAAGTCCATATAGGATTCATAAATGAACTGGTGAGCTTGCTAATGAACGCTTACCGATGTGGAGCTGCCCTCGACCTTTAAACTTTACCTTACTGAAAACTTGTATGCTTTTGTCTTTTAATAACTGCATATCTTTTCTGTTTTATCACCTTTCTTCATAAGACAATAAACGAGCTGCTTCACTTTATAAAATTTAGCTTTAAAAGTAAACATAAAAAAACTGTAAAAGTATGTGTTGGTAGTTCCTGTATCTAAATATTTTCTGTGCGGGGTTTGAGAGGGCAAGCATTGATTGCAGAATCAGCTGTGAGAAGGTGTGGATCGTAATCGACCACGCGAGCACAGTATGGGTTTGTAGATATGATATATTTGACATATTTCTTCGAAATTTTAGGTTCTGGAATAAGCAAGGGATCCCTCCCTCCCCTTGCAATGAGTTACCAACCTTAGCAAATTAATCTCCATTTAGACCCAACGAATCTCGAAACCTAAAACAAAACACAATCGAAATAGCATCTCTATATGGTTCCACGCACCACGCAGTCTGATTGAGCCGTGGCAGCCAGACGCGGTTAGCTAATAATGTTAGTTAGACTGATCCGAATGGATTACTGCGGCGCTTGCGGCTGATCGCCTACAATCGTGGCCTGACAATGTTATGCACTAGTACACACGCTGATGCTGCAATTTTCACTAGTTACGAAGCCTTTTCGGAGTAGCTAACTTTTTACTTTACCAAGTACTTGTTTGAGCGTGCTCATGACTTGGCTCGTATACTAACATCGCGTTTGGTCCATCCCATTTATTAGGTCTACAAAGCTTCTTCTCCCATCAATCTCTCTCGATTCTCAGTATTTAGTTCACCACCTTTGTAGTCTTATCATCTTTCATACAACATATATCGATCGTTTCTTTGTTCTCCTATACTCATATTGATACTCAGAGTTCGGTTCTCGAGTTTATTTAATTTATTTAAACTTCATGTACAATACAGACTTAATGCCACAAGGCCAAGGCATTCTCCACCAGTCAACTTTTAATTTCAAGAAATCCTTTATCCACTTGTTCGTGTCAATTGTGAATCAGTGATTTAGACTGTGCGTAGTGTTAGTCGACCACGGAACTGTTTTATACAGTATACGTATATTTTTAAAGAAGATAACAGACGAGTGTCAGTTGAATGTCTTTTCGAATATGAAAAGAAAACACGTGAAAGTTAACCCGTCGGTGTCTCTTGGGCGCCATTTATACAGGCGCTGGCAGCGAGTGCCTTCGACGTTGGAAATCGAGCAAGCACGTTTTAGTTTCCTGATCCAATTTTATACTTAAACTTGCTTCTTTTTCAATAAATAAAACGATGTAGATAAGTTAAAAACTAGTTAGGCATTTTGACCGATTATTTTGTTCGAGGCCTACTTAATTGTTCCCATAATTTGTTTAGCGTAGCTCGCCGCAATCGTTGGAATTGATTCTCGTAGGAATCGTATTAAAATTCAAATAATTGTCATAGCAAAGCCATCCGTTACACAGTATTTAGACTGGTGGGCCGGAAACTACATGGCTCCCACACACACACACACATTTCTATGTAGCCTCTTAGGTAACCTGTGACAGAGCTACGTTGTGTATACTGCGAAGCAATCTATTTGCTAAGCCGGCAGGCTCAAGTGTGATATTTCATTGTGAGACTGCCATGTAAAGCTCCTGCTTATCAAAGGACGTGTTGAGACAAAGGTATTCTGAATAGTAACGCACAACGAATGCATCCAATGATTCTATGCTGGATAAACCTTACCAAGTCCTTACCCATTGTATTTACCAGGGCTCACATGTGAGCAAGAAGAAGAAAATTTAGTAAGGAAAGGGAAGAATCAGGAAAATTTTGATTGTAATGAGGATAGAAACAACAAAGAATCTGTGGATGGACCGTGTGAAAGATGATATAGCTGGAAAGAGACGACTATGAGTTGACGACTAGTAGAGAATGAGTACCTAAGGATGGAAGAAGAATACATACTGTATTACTGTGTCAACCCGAAATAAACTGGAATAATGGATAAAGAAAACAGTAAGGTTATAAATGTCGTTCATCAGACTATTTCGATACAAGTTTTTGAGTTTAAAATCTTATCTGTCTTCGGCTAGGTACTAATTACCGACGAACAAAGAGAGTAGAGCTATCGGAGTAGACGTGGGTGGCCTAAAGATTAATCGCCATTGTTAGAGTTGGAATTAATTAATTTCTATATCACTTGACCGGTACGCTGATGCGGCACGATGCCTTGTAGTTGACCTGCAGGTTTAGATCTCTATGTATAGATTTGCCGGTTAGGTACAATTTTCCTATTCCGTATTTTTTTTAACCCTCTTCTCGACTCGTCGAATACGATGCTATAAGACACAAAATTAGAACTACATACAATATGTAAAGTTACACCCAGTAAAAATATTAATAGCTATATTAGTATAAATAGTAATTTTAATATTTATTTATATAGGAATAGATTGTTTTTACCTGGGACGGTATGGAGAAATCTGTAGATAAATACCGGGAAACTCTTAGGAAATTTTAACTCTGTTTTAATTGAAAAAATTTGGTAATGCTTATTTTTTTTTATAAATTGACCAAATATTTTCTTATGAAGGAAGCTACTGTTGTTCCTAAGAATGTTTCTCAGTATCTCCAATGGATTCAGTTATGGAAAGTGGAGCTAGAATTTATACGGTACATATATGAGAGGTTAATTTGTTATGTTCTCATTATTATTAAGCAGACACATTATGTAGATATATTGCAGAAACAGGTATTTCTTGTTAACTAGGTAGATACCTACCTAAGCAAACTAAGAATTACCTTGAAGTTGATATTTTAGAGTCACTAGCTTACGTAGCTACACAAATTTCAAAACTACAAACTACTAAATACAATTTTCTTCGTGAAATAATGCTTGCAACTTTGAAAAAAGCTACGTTTATTATTATGTTTTTAACCTCCGTCAAAAATAGAGAAGTTTTATATAAGTTCAACATGTTTATAATCTGATCCGTGTGTCTGTTGGTGGCATCGTAGCGCCTAAAAGGATAAACCGATTTTGATAACCTATCCAAGATGCCGAATATGGTCGTATCACTCGTATCACCACGTTTCTATTAATCCTTAAGGAGAAAATTGCTTTTAAATATTTCGGATATACAGCGTGTAACAGAAAGGGTATAATCATATGGAATACTGTGGTACGGACCATCAAACTGAACAACTTTCTCTATGGGACTACCATCGAAATCGTAAAAAAATAATCAGCTGTCCCATACATTGGGTCGAGTAGGTATTGAAATTTTGTATAGGACAGCTGATTATTTTTTTACGATTTCGATGGTGGTCCCATAGAGAAAGTTGTTCAATTTGATGGTCTATACCACAGTATTTCATATGATTATACCCTTTCTGTTACACGCTGTATAAGGTAATATATGCTCGTGAGTATGGCCTTTATTGATAATACTTTTTCATCCTGTATTCCTTCCGTTTGAAGGTGGTGCGGTCACCTGGACTGTTGAATGTGCCGTTTCTTATACAAATTGTGTAGGTAATGCGTCTTTCCAATCTATACAAGGCCAGAACCTCAGCCAGAACGCAGCCATAGGTAACTGCTCGCGTATACATTGTAATGCTATTTTTAAATCTGCGATTACAATATTTACAATGTATACACGAATTTTACGTACTACTCGTGTATAGTTTGTAACGTGGAAACGTATGTACTGGTTCCAAACTATACTACATCACTTACGCCTCACAAGAGTTTTAAGATAATAAGTTTAATAAAATCATTGATTAATATATTGAATGCTTTTTAAACTATATTAGTGTACCTAGGATTAAATAACAGTGGCTTTTAAATCATATTTTAATTAAAAAAATAATAGTAGGTAAGTACTTAAAAATATAATATAAAAGGTCTATCTATTCATACACGAAATCTCTTAAGGGGTGTTTGTACTCATCATTATGAACAACTTTCACTATGGGAATAACCCCGAAAATGCGAAAAAAAAACAGCTGTGCAGTACATTTTGTCGAGTTATGCGCAGAGAAATGTATGGGGCAGTCGATTTTTTTTTCGCGATTTCCTCACTTGTCCCATAGTAAAAGATGTTCACAAAGATGAGTACAATGATCCCTTAAGAGCGGCCAACCCGTCATACTTTTCATACAAACGCTCGTACGTGATTATGCAATTGTTACACATCTATCTTTGATTTTTTTTGAACTAATAGGTATTTTGTGCACTATGTCTAGGTTTATATGGGAGCAAAAAAAAAAAAAAATAGAAAAAATACAGTATAAGGGTAGTTCTTCAAAAAGCTCCGCGTAACTTTCGTGGCGAATTTTTTTTAGAGAAATCTGTTAATAAATGGGCACACATTTAAGACGCCGTAAATATAATAAGTACGATCTTAAGTATATTATTATGTAAATCGGTGCATAAACTACAGAGATATTCTATTTTGAAATTTCGGTGCCCACGAAAGTTACGAAAGTCGTCACGAAAGTTACAGACTTATTTTCTACAAGCAAAATATGGTTTCAAATCCTTATTTTTTCACAAATTTCCTGTGGATTGAAGTTTATAAAATAAAACACATTATTTATGAATCAAATTATATTTGACATCAACAATTATAGTGTTTATCACTCATTTGAATATTACCACTAAAGGTTCTTTCAATGTTTCATTCTTTGACGAAAAAGTCGACTTCTTATGCGGTTTTGGTCTCTCACAGCCCTTTTTCTTCTACTACTCATTTCACTAACTGGTATGACTTTCCCTTCTTCTTTTCTTCTGTAGTACCTTTCTCTTGCCTTCATTTTAACTGCATTGTGTAACTCTGTGTCAATTTTTATTCTTGCTCTTCTTTTTATCTCTGCTAGACGCTTTTTCTCCCGTCGCTCCCTTACACTTTACGGTGGCATTTTTTCAGTTTGAACGTAATCTGAAAATAATTTTAGCCACAAAAAAACGGGCCAAGTACGACTTGCAGCATGTATCATGTGTGTATATATGCAGCATGTGTGTATATATTTTATTATATTGTTTGGTGAGAAATTAGAGGGGGAGGGGGGGGGGGCACATTTTACCACTTTAGAAGTGTCTATCTTTCAAACGATTGAGTTTGAGAAAAAATAGTTTAGGAAACTCTATGTCATTATTAAAGACCTATCTATAAACACCCCGCACGGATACGTTTAATGAAAAAATAAAATTGTTTCAGTTCCATGTATGGGGAGCCCCCTCTTAATCTTTAATTTTTTATTATGTTTGTATGTAAATCGTAAAGCGGTTCACAAAATACATCTACTTACCAAGTTGTGTAGTCCTAATGGTTTCGGAATAAAGTTGCTGTGACATACGGACAGACAGACATTCATTACGAATCTATAAGGGTTCCGTTTTTTGTCATTCGGCTACGGAACCATAAAAATCAACATGACTGATGTGAGTAATTAAAGTAAGTAAAGTTTTTTAAGCAAGAGACAATTGGCAAAACAGCCAAGTTTGGGTTGGGGTAAACTGTTAAATTGACTGCGAGAAAACATATAAACAGAAACACATTCTACGAGTCGTTAGAAAAAAATGAAACATATGCATGCATATTAATACTTATACAAACACATAACACCTTTCTTTTGAGCTTAGCGACAACCGAGTAAATGCTTCTGCGACTCACAAAAAATATATAGTTATTATTTAATGGAGATATATAACTTTCTTGGTGCGCTAGCTGACTTTCGTGGACAAATAACCACGAAAGTTGTGCCACGAAAGTTACGAAAAATTCACATTTTTGAGAATTACGATTATAATTATAGGTAAATTAACGAACAAAGTACTTGGGAATAATCTCGGAGATCATCTTATTCCTTAATTCAAAATGAATTAGAAAATTATAAACAATTTCCTTCAATGTATACGCATGAAATTTTCTTCACCAACGCTACTTGAAAATATTCAAAGAATAACTTACCTCGTATTTTATTTTGTTTAAAAGCGACGAACGTACGTGTCTCTCCCACTGATGCCTTGATACTATGAGCGCTCGCGCAGTTAAAACGTATGGCACAAGTTAGCGTTCTTGGAAGATAGGTGCAGTTTTGTTGCGCGCTCGCGAAACTACCAAAATCGTAGGACAGAGACATAATGCCTATTAAGTATTGTAAATTAAGAGATAAAATGAATGTTTTTTTTGGTAATTATGATGCATAGTTAAACACGATTAATTTGATGTATTACATTACATACTTATGAATCGAATACAAAAGTTATCAAAATTTGGCGTGAGTGCGAACAGAGTGTGAAGCGCGAAGAACACCGATTTTGCTCCCGTTTTTTGACATTAGATATTTTTTTATAAACATTACCATTACAAATAATTTTAGATGTTTAATGTTGAAATTATGCACATATATAAATAAAGAGTAATCTGTATTTGTTCCTAAGAATGAATGTTTAATAGGTTGGGAATTAAGACCGTGTGACCGCGTTTTGAGGGACCTCGAAGGACTACCCATAAACCTCCAAAAATTGCTGTTTTGCACAAATTTTACCTGAATTTTGGCCGTTCATAATGTACTCATACACTCTAAAAATAAAGAAAACATCATGATATAAACCTTGCACATGTAATGGAAATTCTTAATGACAAATATTTATTTCACAAACTTGTAATACTTATTCAAAAACACGTATTTCCTGGAACAAGTCTAAGAAATTTTCGAACACTATTTTTCGTTCGGGGGCGGGGTAAGACGGGGGAGTTGAAAGAAAATCGCCTATGTGGGTCGGGATGAAACAACAAGCTTTTCGACAATGCTCGCGTTGACGATAGACGAGCCGGGAATGGCCCTCTTAAGAGATTTCGTGTTTGAAAAGATAGACCTTATATGTATAGGTAAATTAGCGACCATTATTAATGTTTTATAAAATGTGAGACTCCACGTCGCGCGCTCGCTACGCTCGCATAAATTATAACACACTCACTTTCTCTCACAAATGTCGTCGTAGCTCGAAGGCTCGTCGGCCTTCGGCCTACGCTCGTCACGCCAGGTAGCAAGACTTTTAGGATAATTTTTGGTTTAATGGCTGATTAACCATAGCATATTTATCATCATAATGAATATGAGGGTCAACAAATCAAAATGACGAGCATGCAACTGCTCGCGTGTAGATTGGAATCTAGAGTTTGGCGCGCTTATTCCGAACTATACACGATTTGTCCGTATGCGTACTGGCACTGTATATTATGGAGTAAGATAGTTGATTAGGTTACTACGAAGTATACGCGAGTATTTGCGTACTACTCTAGTATAGATTGGAAGACATATGTAAAAAAGTGACTTCCAACCAATCTATACGCGATTACACACCCTTGCGTTCTGGCCTTGTATAGAATGGAATGACGCGTAGGTACTTAATATCCGATTATAAGTATGTACGTACTCGTAGGTAGGTTGTAGCGAAATTCGTTCCATTATTATTATCTTTTTTAAGGTTCCGTACCCGAAAGGTAACCAACGGAACCCTATTAATAAGCCTCCGCTATCCGTCCGTCCGTTGGTCTGTTTGTCAGTGTGCTGTATCCCATGATCCGTAATAGGTTGAAATTTTCACAAATTGTGTATTTCTGTTGCCGCTATAACAACAAATAATAAAACAAATTTAAAAATTAAAGGGGCCTCCCCTACTGAGATGGTATGGAATCCTTCATGCACGAGTCCGACTCACACTTGGCCGTTTTTTTACAAGCACACTACGAAAAATGATAAGCCTACGTTTGCAGGGGGTTTTATTCATGTGACTTTTTTAACAGGCTTCGAAGTTTCAACTTTAATAGTTGAGCCAAGCGCTAAGCGCTCGTGCAAACGTGGGACAATTCTAGCCGTTTATAAGTTAAGGCATTTCCAAATATCTTAAATATTGCATACTCATTATATTCAAGTGGGATAAACACAATTTCAAAGCCTGAGTTGTGCCTAAAAACCTCTCCGAAAATATAGAAACTGCTTTAGTATTTCCAGTCCAATTCTTGCCTGCCATGTCAAACTTATTTTGTTAATTATTGTGGTATTCATATATCGTGTTCCCCGTTAATTTAAATAAGTTATTTATCCATTGTTGTAGAGCTCTATAACATTTCGAACACAGAATTTCAACGATCATAACTTCAAATAGCAATGCTGCCAACCGCACGCACATAAATTAAATTAGTCGCAACTAATTAACATGGACCGCTAAATCCCGCTGTGTAGTTATTGTTATTATGAACCATCATTATGATCGTGTTCTATAGTGGGCAATAACCTGATTGCTGACTATTTCATGAATGCATTCAAGTATTTCTCACTTAGATAAGTTATCAAAGTATTTTCACCACGTGAGTTGAACTGTTGGTAACTTAGTACCTACATAACAAGATTAATGATACCTACCTAAACTATTCGTTATCATGCTTAGCAAAGGACTTTTTATTATTGTGACCTTGTGTACCTATTTTATGAATGCAGCTATGATAATAAATGCTTGCACGAGGAAAATAAAACTTGAAATCATAACGATTGATCGAGTAAAGTAACCTAGTCATGTTTAAGGATCGCATTATCAGAAAAATAAAATCTCATTCACTCAAACCTATGTACGTAAAAGTTATATGTAGGTATTATAGCCCAAAACCCAAAGTCACAAAGGTTAACACCACATAACACATACATATCTACGCAGTCTTACATAAACTCAAGTAAATGAGGTCTGAGGCGCCACACTATTCAATCATATACAAAATACTACATCATACGTGACGAACGACGAAGACGAAAATGACATTGGAACATAAAGAAATATGTTCGGTTTATTAAAAAAAAATAACAGGCGAGAATAATCCCGACAGTGATAAGACACGTACCTATGTGTACAGAAGAGTATTACCATTGGTTTGTCTACTTCTTATTTTCTTCATTTTCTCATTAGCATGGTCATGCCATGTCTAAGTATACTTTGTACACATTGGCCACGGTCAGAATAGAATAGAATACTCTTTATTATGTACACCATAAAAATTACAGACAGCCAGCTTGACAGGCAGCTTGGTCAGCCTATCTTTAGGAAATAATGTTGGTCCCAAAAAGTTTTTATATCGCCACCGTTATCGCTGGTCAGCATTTAAAGACAGTGCAAAGCCATAAACTATGAAAAAGAAAAAACCCTTATTTCTTTATTATTTCATCTTGTATTTCATTGCTCGATGATAAATGTTTTATGAGTAAATGGTCAGATATTTTAGATGAACTATAAAATTATAGTAAAAAGTTTTTATGCTCTGAAGATTGTGACGAAAGGTTAATTATTTAGTTTTATAATTTTTTTAAAACAACCATTAACACATAATGATGATTAAGAACGGTAATGGTTTTCTAAATCGAAATAATGTGTTTTTTTAGAGGCGGAGTACTATGAAGTAAAATACCGAAAAATGATCAGGCACTCAAAATTAACAGTAAACATGGTAAATATCCCGTTTCTAGTGTTAATAATAATACCGAAAATGGTTGGAAAGCAGACAAAATCACGAAAAAGGAAAATGATTTTTACCTGAACTTGTTGGTTAGTTTCCCTATGATCGATCGACATTCGATTTTGGTTATGGCTCTTTTGCTGATGTTACATTATCCATTAGAAGGTCCTTAAGCTGCTGCCAGTGCCTTAACTTTTTCAAATAAAACTAACAATGCTTGGAGAAACTCTAGAATTGAATGGAAGGTGCGAGCTGAATTTTATAAAGTAATTAATTAACTTCATAAAATCATCATTTGTTGTTTTCCCCCAACCCTAAATTGGGCGACCCATCTTATCCCTTGGGTGTCGTAAAACGTATAATGATACCTCTGATGAGGAATTTCGTAAATGATATGCGCAACAGTATTTTGTCTACATCATTTTTGTAAAGAAAATCCTCTTGAGCCCTTAAGAATATTTACGCCATAGAAGAATTTGATGACAAAAAAAACATATGTACTTAAGTGCTTTGTTCCAAAAATATTTTATGAAAGTGTGATTAAGGTGGTTGCGCAAGGGTAGCCCGCGTAATTTAAATTTTCTTACGTTTATTGCAATTTGCAGGTCAGTGTCAGGTTGTATGTTGATGAAAATATGAATCGCGCCAGTAACACGTATGGAGTTACAGAATTATAATCATTCAAATCATCAATACAGCTCTCCAAGTTCATATAATCACATTTAATTACTATTTCATGAAAAAGTCACTTTTTGAGATTATATGAACTTGGAGGGTTGTATTGATGATTTTAATGATTATAATTCTGTAACTCCATACGTGTTACTGGCGCGATTCAAATTTTCATCAACATACAACTTGACATTAACCTGCAAATTGCAATAAACTTGAGAAAATTTAAATTTCGCGGGCTACCCTTGCGCATCCACCTTAAATCTGTAGTTTGAAGTTTAAATTTGAAATGAACTCTTACCGAATGATTTACATTTCAATTTGTAGAAAGTCGTGACCATCTACGACAAATCCAGTGAGGTGGTCGCGGATTGGCATTGGCCCAAATATTACACAATCGCCATTTTCGGCCGAAGGCTGTACGTTCACGCCCCAACTGAAATAAAAGGAAATGTGTGTATTTTTTACGAACATTAGTCGTAATTCCTATAGGAAACTCGACACGGTTTCATTCAATGACGTTACCGAATGTCCATTCGCGTTATAGTTTTTTTGGCAGCGAATATATAGGAAAGAGCCGGTCATTTCCTCGCATTGAAGGAATAAAAGAAACATTTAAAATAAGAATAGGTTTCTGTTAGCGCTGCTTTCTTTAATATTGTAATATTGAATAGATTAGGTAGGTATTTGAAAGAATACCTAATCGCTGAAATTGTTTTGCTTAGTTATTATTTTCACTACGTTTTCGCGCTACTTTAACTTTTTGTATGTTTTTGTTTTTCTATGTTTAAAAAATTAAAACCAAAGTACATACCTACCGACATATTATCAAGGATAAAGGAAAATGGGCCTCGATATACAGGCATATGCCCCAGGGTCCAATAGCCGCCGCGGCAAATCGCCTTTCAGCGGACAGACCTCCGGCGCGATCTCATGGCGACATGGAGAGAGCGACTGTCGCAACCCCGCACAGGGCACGCCACAATAGACCTATCGCCAGATAGGTCCCCTGTTTGAGGAGTGGCTAGAGAGGCGCCACGGCGCCCTCACCTTCCGCCTGACGCAGGTCCTCACCGGACATGGTTGTTTCGGGAGGTTCCTGCACCCTGCACTCGGGCGTTCCTCCCGCCCGATTGGGCGGGAGGAACGCCCGAGTGTCACAACTGCGAGTATCGACCGGAGGACACGGTGGAGCACACTGTGGGGGTCTGCTCCGCTTGGGTGGAGCACCGCCGTGTCCTCATAGCGGCGATCGGCAGCGGCGACCTCTTGCGTCCAGCCCTGGTTCAATCCATGGTCCAGAGCGAGAGGGAATGCCGTCACCTCCTTTTGCGAAGCAGTCATGCTAGTGAAGGAGGTGGCGGGACGTGAGAGGGAGAGAGCCTCACGTCCCAGCCGCCGCGGGAGACGGAAGGCAGTTGCAAGAGGTCCGCAACAGTTTACAGCAGTTTTATCGTGTCTCGGCTCATTTCAAGAACTTTGATAAGAACTTTCGTTCTAGCTGGTGTATGATTGTCATCGAGTGTCTAAAGATGAAGACGTAAGGCTGTCGAGGGTCGTGGGCCTGTGGACGGTGAGTAATGGGCTAGCTCGCCATCCATCCGTCTTATGACGACAGGCCGTGTCGACGGCGCGTTTGTGTTCCACGCGCGCCTTAAAGAGATGTCAGCAAACGGGAAGGGGTCCGAAAAGACTGATGCCTGCCAGGGTTGCGGGACTGTTCGAAAGAGATACCACGGCCCTGGAACACAAAGGGCAAAAGAAGGAACATGGATGGGTTTTAGTCAGTACAAGCCTGACACTCCCTTTCGCTCCGCCCAGAGTGGGAGGGGTCATTTGATGATTCCCAATCCGTAAAAAATGGGTCCAATAGCCCTAAGATATATATCAAGGAGAACCTTTGCTACTAAAACGACTTTTGGCAATTCGCAGTCCGTTCGTAGTTATTGAGCTAAATAGGTCAGTAGTTTGACACCGAAGATAAGCCTTTATTTATAACCAATTAAGAGTTTACAGGCAACTAATAGTCATAAGATATACACTATTGGATAGAGCTTTAAAAGAGATCTTTTGCTACTAGCACCACTTTTGCTAATTCGTAGTCTATGTTCAGAGTTATTGACCTAATGTGTATCTAATTGGGCACCCAAGCTAAGATGTTCTCGATAACCAATAGCAATAGTTATGCACCATTCGAAAGAGCTTCCAATGAGAACATTTCCTACTATACAACTTTCGCTAATTCGTAGTCTGTTTGGTTTTATTGATCTGACTAGGTAGTTGATTCTGATCATTCCCACTAGTTCTTCTACACAGTTCTACGGTAGGACTAATGGGATTTTGTTTTCCCACTAGTCCTACGATTCAAGGTGGCACAAAATCGTAGAACTTTTGTGGGAACAAAAAGTTCCATTAGTTCTACTGTTTTATTACACAATTTACGGTAGAACTAATGGGAATTTTTGGGTACCGAACTGTAGCTGCTCTCTTAAAGTTTTCAAAGCAAGAAATATTCTTCTTGAAGATATCAATTTATTAATAAATATCTTAACGCTGTTGGTCGTTGGGGTAGAATTAACGATCTGTCCAACCTACTGTTACTGTAAGGATGTCAATATTTTGAAAGATAAATTTATAGGCTTGTAATATGATGTTTGAAACGTACAGTATCAATGAAAGTTAATAAATTGACGAAATAACAGTATTTAATTTAACTTTATTTCTCATATTAAGAGCTCTGTAGCTTCTCTCTGACTCTGAATCGAGAGAAGTCGCTATAATAGAAACGTTCTTCTTAAAAAGATCTATCCATAGATATATATCTTAACGCTATTGGACGCTAGAGCAATTTTGCTCAATCTCCTTTGTTTTTATTTTTCTTCATTAAGATAATGGCTACGAAAGCCAAGCTATGAAATGATTCCCCAAGCTATCTCAACACAAAGGAATGAAAAACACACAATATTAAATTATTAATCACGGGTCAGTACGAGTACTTCCCTGTACGAGTACATAATTTATGAGCGGTCACAGACATCCCACACTCTTAAACCTACGTTAGGCTATGCATGCTAAACGATTTAAAATTTAATCTTGGAAGGAATTCAGGCTAGGAATACACAATTTGGAGCCGTTAATTTAAGTTTTAGAGGCATACACGTAGTGTATCGGCTTCCAGTTAAATTATTTAATATTGTAGGTCGTGCTCGTGGCTGAGCTTGTAAATATAATTATAATTGATCGGCCGACTGATCTGGGTTTCCAAGCCGGAGGCTATTTCAATTTCCCGTATGAATGCCAATTTCCTATAACTTATTTTTGTACTTCGAAAATGAATACAAAAGTTTTCCTTTGATAAGGCACGGATTAATAATATCATCTCTTAGAAGCAAAGGCACATAGCCGTGTAGTTAAAGTTATTGTCTGTATTTTCTGATGAATATTGAAACAAATTATTCTAATAAATATTTTCTGAACTCAGCAATAATTTATTATTAGCCATTTGTGTTTTACAGGCCAAAGGCCTCCCTCTTTCCACTTATCCCTATCCAGTGCTCTTACTCGCCAATCTTTGTGAAAACAGTCGCGTTCGTCCCGCCATCTCCTTCAGAGCCTGCCTGCGTTGCCGTTTGCTGGTGTTTGGGAACCATTGTGTGGTTACTTTAGCCCATAGCTCCTCCGGCTAGCGACAGACGTGACTAGCCCAGTTCCATTTCAGCTTGGCAGCCGTATGATCTACATCGGCAATTTGGGTTTTGGAACGCAGTATCGAATTCCTTAAACGATCAGTAAGTTTAACTGCAAGGATACTACGCTCCATAGCTCGCTGACAGACCCCGAGTGCAGACTTTTGACGCTGGGTTAGTGACTAGTGACCATGTCTGCGCTTCATAGATAGAAAGAGGTAGAAAGAATGTACATGTCCATGAGTTTTCTCTTCAGTGAGAGAGGGAGAGGTCTCACAACGATAATTAATTGTATTTTTTGAATCATTCCGTCTGAAACTAGTAGTTATTATGTTGAGTTCAATATTTTCAACGATAAGCAAAACTCTTAATAAAGAGACCAATGTTGTTTATTTCCTTTTAGTTGAAACTTTTATAAAGTGACTTGCAGAATAAGGTGCCACTTAAAAAAACGTAATAATTTAATATTGAGAGGCAAAGGCAACGTATTTGTTCAGCCTTCATAGTTCGGTGGGGAGGGGTGTTTGAACTCATTAGGTAAACACGTTGATTGCTAGATAGCGTGATAAGACTCTTGGTAAAAGTTCACACTAAGTGCTATTTTTGAGTCTGGTGACTTCATAAGGCTATCATCATTCACCGATGGAAATTATAATGACAGTTATTTTTATTTTTGTAGCGCAAGAGATTAACCATCTATTTAGATCTTACCTACTACCTAAAATGTACAGCATTTAACTTCTAAGATCTACAAAAGTTGAAATTGTATGCCTAACAACGTTTTATGGAACTCGTTAAAATTGTCCCGTACAAAAAACTTCAACCATAAGTTCCTCTCGGGAGCTCTTCAAGTCTTTTGGAAGGTGTAAATCCGCACAAAATTGCAAACACAAGACAGAGAATATCCCTCTTTTCTTTTTCTTTTTAAGTTAAGGCTGAATACATGCATATTGTATTCATTGTATTGTTACTTTGCCTTTGATAATTCCAGAAAGTTGACAATACGGTGGTTGAAAAGTATCCCTATTATCCTTTTTAGTAAGAAAGTAATAACGACTGATCTAACTGCAGAATATGTATTAGATAGGCCTAATTAGAATAAAATAATATTCTGTGTGGGTATTTACCTACTTAGTTGATAGTGTTTGTGTGGACATTTTCTACTTTGATAATGAATGTGTTTCGTTTAGGCATTTATTTATAATTTGGTGGATTTTAAATCTGGGACGTATCTCCAATGGGATCTTGAGCTCTTTTCTTACCATGTAGGTATGTATGTACAGTTAATGAAACTAAATGTTCATCAAATTGACACACAACTTCGACTGTGTGTCAAATTGACAAAGAAAACTTTTAAGACTGAACTTAATTAAATGAGTAACATAGGACTTATGTGCACGAGACATGTGTCACTGTGCACACATTTGATTGAAAACTAATTATTAAATCGATTTAATTGTTAGCACACAATGACATCTATTTGTGTCATCGTAATGGGTCATTATATTAACCGTCGGTATACATGCATAGGTTCGTATGCATTATTAAAACCTTTGCCTTGATTTGACACGATTTTTACAATAAGTGAGTCTATAAACGCTTGTTATATCAGTATAATTCTTAACAACATTTTGGCGGATTGGATTAATATTCATCGATATTCTTGCAATACACCGTTATATCAACTCAACATCAACCAACAACTTAATATAACCCTCCTATTATATTAAACAGTCTTCGCTTATTTTCTTTGTACTAATTTCTTAGGCATTATGTTTTCACTGCTGGGACTTAGGTCTCCTCTCCGTAAAGGGTTTTCTTAGTAAGCGATCTTAAATAAAAGTTTAATCAATTACTGATAACCGAATAAACCGAGCTTCCACGCTGTTTCTTGTTCATTAAGCAACATTTAGTTCAAAAGCGTACTTAGATTCAGGCGCATAGTGGTTTGACTCCAAATTGAAAACCCCAATTAAAGAAGCTAAATACCCATTTGCAAATTCGCCAATCCTTAATTGAAAATTCGCCAATTAAGGCGCGCAGAAGCACTAAAAACTCGACATGAACATCGGATGTAGCTAACGTGGACACAGGAATTGAGTCGTAATGCCGGAAATAAATCGGAGGAGTACGTTCCGCCGCCAGTCTGATACGAGTTAATACGCGGCCAACACGTTTTATTCGGTGCGCTACCTAGACAGTTCTAGATTTCAGCGGACCTAATTAGATTTTATGAATTCAATTATGGAAACAAGAATTAAAATTATATTAGAATCAGATATCAAACAGTTCAGGGCTCGTAGCAAAATAATAACAGCCACACGGGTTGATCTTGAAGGTTACTAGCGCTTGCTGAGCTTGGTTCGAGGATGGGTGACCGCTAACTAAATTCCGTGTTCGTTCCGTGCCTAGGAGAGCACGTTAAGCCATTGGTCTTGGCTGCCATTTGTAGCTCTTTGACCGTTATTCATTTCATATAGGCAGAGCCTGAAAGCCGGACAACCAGTTAAGACTGGTGTAATTCAAGGTGTATCGTATTGGCCTGTAATGTTATACAATCCAATAACTAGAAGACACTTATATGAATGTCTCAATAAAGGCGCACTGTTGATTTCTATGCCTTGCTACTGCGCAGAGCGTAAGAGTCAATTTATTTATTTAAAGAAGATAATTTATTTATTTAAATTTCATGTACAAGAGTGGTACATAGGCGGTCTTAATCAAGCATTCAGTAACATGTACGTTTAATGTTAATGAAAACGGGTATGACTTGCGTTAGTACTTTTGAATTGAACTTCTCTATGTAACATGTTTGTACCTTTACGCGGGAGTCACGTCTGCACCATCAATAATTCACCAGTGGCACTACACAGGGCACAGTTCGCCAACTTTAGCGCCTATACCCAAATCCATTAAACATATTAATTCCGTTTAGGTTGAGTACGACGGATCGTGGGTTTTGAATGTTGGTACACATTGTTTGTGTTGCCAGCTGTCTAGATTAGGACTTGGGTTAATATATGCTAAGGTTATGATAAATATTGTTAGCCAGTATTAACAATGCAGAGGAATGGTTTAGTTTAATGTCAAAGATAAAAATTTAACTAAGTAATAATATTAACCTGCGGAAGGTAAATGAAAACTAAGTCGAGCTTCTGTACCGCACATTATGTAAAGGAGTTGCATAAATTACTGTAAAAAATATCAGTTACATTATTCACATTTTCAGACCAAAATGTTTAGCTTGATAAAATTCTTCGAACCTACAAACCGAACATGAGCCTTTTTTCAAGAGAAATGTTTTTTTTCTTCCAATTTTAAGTAAAGTTTAGGTAACCCTAGGCAATCTGTAACATACTTTTCTTTTATTTTAATTTACTGTAGTATGTTATAATTAGTAAGGTTTCAGCTAAAAACCTTTTACATTCTTTTTCGAATACCATTTACATGAGAAGATAATGCAGATGCAATATTTTCTCTTTTAACTTGGATGGTTGCCCGGATTTTCATGACTGCATTTCTTATAACTTAATACCTAACTTATTACAACATTGTATCGAAAAACTGTACTTATGATCAAACCAAAACAAAATTTTGTTTTGGTTTTCAGGAAAATTCAGGCCTTCCATATTGAAATATGTCTGCATTCACACAATGTTTGCATTAGTTCCGTTACAGATTTCTTCATACTCATCCAATTTGTGAATTCAATTGAATGTGGTACCCAAACAATAAATATAGCTTCTAACAACTAAAAATTGTTATAAATTGCAACTTTCTATTTACAAATTGGACAGATTACATAACGTTCATTTACCGTGAAGCTTTTAAAGCGTTTAGACAAATCGGAGAAAATAATTTCTCGTAAATGTATTAAAATGTGCGGAAAAGTTTATGCTGATTTTGATGAACGTAGATATTGTTTTGAAAGTACCAATTTATTCTTTGTAAGGTAGTCTAACATAGATGGTATTTATTGATAGCTAGCTCCCTAACTCTTTTCTTTTTAGCAGCAAAGAAAATGAAAAACTAAAATCTTAATTTTATTGTTGGATATATTGTTGAAGCTCATGTATAACGAGTAATAGAGAAGTATGGAAGATGACAAGCTGCACCGACCCCTAATAAATTGGGATAAAGGCAGGAAATGATCATGATGATTGCAGAAGCTCTGAATAACTTCAACCCTAACTTTAACTTGAAGAATACCTAGCTTCGACGACCCTCACCAAATGTGAACAAAAAAAGTGTAGGTACATGTGCGTTAAAAAAAAAACTTAAATCTCTGACCAACTTAAGCCAACTAAGCCAGCCAAGCAAACCCTAGAGTCTAAAAAAGATAGGTAAACAAATCGGAACAAGATTATTTTTAGCTTTGATTGACATTTTACGGGCATGTTTTCGTAACAAGTTAGCAGGCCATTCCTTAGTTCTGCATCAGTAATGAACCTGTCCAGAATTCAGGGAAATGCCACAAATAGTTTATTTACTCGTCTACTTTACGATCGTGCACCGCTGGCTTCTATTGTAGGCAGACTTATTTATTAATTTCGACCTGACCTAAGTGGAAACGATGCATTATTGCCTTTAACACGATGATAAAGCTGCTTATTTTTTATTTTTTTAAACGTTGCCCCACACTAGGAATTTCTCCTGTATCGTGGGTGCGTTTACAAACATTTAAAATCACATACACAAACAGCCAGACCTGAAACAAGTATCTGTAGGCCATACAAATATTTGATCCGTGCGGGGATCGAACCCGCGACACGCAACGCAGCAGTCAATCGCTCAGCCACTGCGCCAACCGTGCCATATTTATTGTAACTTTTAAAAATATAAGTTTATTTGTGGTCTTACTACTACAAAATAATCTTTTTTTTAATTATCCTATTCTGTCCCACTGCTGGGCAAAGGCCTCCCCCATTCCTGTGTTTTGCCTTCTCTGGCCACCCTGTCAGGAACGAGTCCAAATCGTCACGCTAACGTTTCTTGGGCCTGCCTCGGTGACGACGACCGTCTTCGGGCACGCACTGTGTGACGATTCTGGCCCATTGTCCTGATCCATTCTGGAAATGTGACCCGCCCAGTCCCACTTCAACCTCGCAGACTTATCTCTTACTATTTTGTTTTGAATACTGTTTATAATTTGTTTCAGCCATTAAGTCTCAATCGTGAGCTGATTAGGGACTTGAATAAGCACTTACCTACATTGTAAGGTCACTACTACTAAGTAAGTCATAGTCACATCACGGGGCAGACTGGATACTTTCCGCACACAGTAGATGCTTACAACAAGTTAATTGATACAGTTACAAGCACAGCCAAAAATGACGAAGGTAATTCCTTCCAAAGCAACTTCCATTCTTTACTTAAATCGTATTGGGGATAAGGTTTCAAAAATTCTTCTCTTCGTGAAAATTGTAAAGAACTCCTGTGCATGTCATACTTCGAGAGGCTTCTCCCAGTGGCTTATGCTATGCGTTGTCTGTCAGTGAATTTAAGATCTTTATTAAGTAGATAATACAAATATACGTTCTCTTTTATTAAACATCGTAAATATTCAGAAAAACTACTTAGACTTTGACAATAGGCGCACATATTATGTGCTTTATTGTAAATGAAGCATGAAACCTCTTACATAATGTAGATACACACTCTACGGAAAATATAACCGCCAGCACTTTTCCAGACAACTTAATAGGTTTTATATCTATTCACGAACGTAGAAATACGGTTATTCAGTACACTTTGATTCACTACTATCAGTCAAAGTCGAGACGCGTTTTACCAAACATTCATCTTTTTTTATTTATGAATACTGAAATATAAATATTTCTTCTATTCATCTCGTTTTAGATAACGGCCTTCATATTGCGTTAGTTTTCTTACTGAAGCAACTTGGTTTGCTTATGTTTACAGATTTAAGTACCAGTGTTTTATTAATTAAAACGCTTTCTGTTTTTATTTATATAAGCAAGTCTACACATACAGGCAGTTAAAATACGATTGCAATGAAAAGGTCACTTTTCTTTCTCTTGACAAGGGTTTAGTTCCACAGTTATTGACTCGATGTGTATTGCTTAAAACGTTATAATTTTATAATTATGGTATGCTGTGTTCGCAAAATAAATGTCTTGTTGATGAGACCGTACATAGTAGAGTGCCTGTCTGGGTATGATCTGAGTTTAGATTGAGCCTACACCCTCGGAAACCAGCGACAACTCTCACGCTTTGGCAGCAACGCCTAATATTAAAGCTTCCGCTTTAAAAATCAACTAAATATTCTTCAATAAATAAAAACATAACTCCGACACCGTGAATAATTACACCGTTTTTCCCCGTAATATCGGGTATAAGTACTAGTTGTTTCGCAATTAGGGCGGTGTGAGTGTCGGTCGGTGAGTACAATCGATATATTTGCAATACCACAGACACCATGGGAACTTGCAAGCCTCACTTATTTGAAACAGGTCCTGCACACTTTTAAATCGCATAAAATATTTATTAAATATGAGTTAAAAGAATATTGCGGCAGAATACAAGTATTCGATTGTTTTTTCCTCGTAATTTTTATGGGTTTTGCACATTTTATAAATATGTATAACTCAATGGAGTCTTTATATGGAATCACATAATGTACCTTTTATGTTACATAATTGTATTTATTGTTGGTGTGTAGGCAACATTAACCTACATTTTATCCGCAAATCAGCAAAAACACGCACCATTACTGTTGCTTTTTCCTCAAAATTAGGTAAAATGGGGCCCATTTTCCTTCTTCCTAAACTAGACGATGTTAAGGATAAGTGTCGGAGCAATAACCACCATTTTTAATTAAACCAAGTTTGTAAGTTCCTAAATGAACTCGAAAAATACTGAACATTCCACCTGGGAAAAGTTAGTGCAATCAGCGAAGCTAATTATTTCTCCCGTGTTGAAAAACTAATCAACTTTTTCTGGCTTCAATGCAAACTCACGTTTTTGTTGACCCTTCAGAGTGGGAAAAATAAATAAATAAAATTCTGAAGGGTTCGGACTCGAGGAATGTTTTCTTTTTAACTTGTGTTATTGGGTAAGTCTGTTGATAGGCCGACAGAAACTTCTCCGTATTGGGTTTCGAACAAAACCCTTCACATAAGGAATATATGTGAAGCTATGTGTTTGAAATAAAGTGTTGAAGAAAGCATTGCTTGTAGCATTGTATTGTTGAAAGGTCGAACTACTCTCATAATCATATAGTTATTGAGCTCAGCTCGCTGTAACGCAGCCTACTCTTATCGCTCATAAAATCCTTTTCCAACATTCATTTATTTTCAGTTATGTAGATCTATATCTATAAGTGTTAAATGATGTCGATTGTATCTATTTTAAAAGCATTCTAATAGCTTTACGTAGGTACTTAAATACGTACATTTTTCTACGTACAGCAAGTCTTCTATAAGACATTATGTGGTATAGAATGAAATAAAACTACTATTGCACCGTCGATGTGTATGATTTCAACTTGATATATTACGCTTTGTAAATTGGTTGTCAGCGTATCGCTGTTTCATTGTGCTCCACACAGGTACGTAATTACGGATAGATTTCAATACGTAAGCCGGGCTTCCACTCACAATGCCCTTTGTGCATTGTTTAGACCTTAAAGTTTTAAAGCCAGCTTTCATGCGGTTTGAGAGCGTACCTATGGGTTCTCTATTTATAGAGATATATAGCGTACTTATGGTGACCTACTTGTATTTCATGGTATAGCTGAAAAATAATCTTCTAGCTCGTGTACAAAATCGGAACAAAAACAGCCGTCACTTTTTCTATAGATTTGCAAAATCCAGCCAGCCACACGCTGTTACGTCTCTCTGTCGATTGCCCCAAAAGACCCTTGTAGCATTATATTCATTTGGATGTAGGTTTCAGTTTCAGCAGAGTCAATGAAGAGTGGAACCTATTTTCTGGAAAAAATAACGACACCTAAAATAACAAAACCATTGAGAAAAACTTCGCTATACGTACGTCATTTATATAAAAAAACGGATCGCTCTGTATTCATGCCCGCATAGTAGATCTCGCTAGAAACAACAAAGTCTCTACATACTGTATCCCATATGATGCCGGGTAAACTGAGTTAATAATAAAGCAATTTATTAGTGACCCTTATCCTATCATCTATGTAACAAAGATTCAGGACGCTATGTAGCTCCTGGAGAGAGACAGTATAACACTTATCAAATAGTGCTCTTACATAGATAAGGTTTTAACTCTATGTAACTAGAAATGTTTTGTTTTTAGCTGAACTCTAGGTAATGTCAAATATAAATGCTCCTTTATTACTTTTATACTAAAATACCAATCGCAAATAACAAGGAGCTAATCAGATTTGCCTTCCTTTTTACTCCCTGAAAGGTCGATATTCAATGTCAGTATTGGGTGGTTAATTGGAGACCCTTTTATTTTTAGACACTTTTAAATGAAACCCAAATCTGCGAAGATATTTTAAGAACTCTCTAAACTTTCTGAAGTGTAGTTGGAGTCAAGACAATCACTTATAAATGTTCCTGCTGACGTCATACAATCAGAATAGAATGGAACTTTCATATTTATAGCTCAACTTTCCTACAAATTATTTTTAAGCTTTTAGGACTCTGAGGGGCGATCCCCGATCACACTCGGTCGTCAGGGACCTCAATAATTGCCTAAGTGTGTGTACCTTTAAGTCTCTTTGTAATTTTTGCACAGACAAAAGTTTGATACCTGTTTTTGATTTCTTGAAACTTAAATAAATTCTTTCTTGAACTTTTTCATTACCTATTTATCAGCAGTTATGCATAAAAACATATATGCGTTGAATTAAGAACATGCTCCTTTTATTCGTCGGTTAAAATACGGTTGTCATTTTGAAATATTTCACACAATTGCGAATCGAAATGAAAATAACAACAAAAATAAATAAACCGCCTACTCTCATAGGTATAATTCATTCACAAACACAAAAATAAAGAATTTTCGCGAGTAAACCCACGCAAGTAATATTATCTGAGATAAAAAAGGGATCCTAATTATATAATGCCTACGCCTACAACGGAAAAGTGCTAAGAAAGTACCAGAAATGTACGGAAATTCCGCTTTTCAAGCCCACAGGTCGCATTTTCTATGCTATCAGACATACATTCTCAGAAGCATAAAATGAAGAGGAACAATAGAGAATATGAATATTAGGATATATTCTCGGGACTTCGAAATCATGCCAATCATAAAAAGTTACGGAAATCATTTGCATTTTTTGGTACGTAAAGTTAAAAGATTTTTATTCCGCGTCAGTATTCATTCACATCAAATTGAATATGTCTTTTTGATATTTATATCGATTACATGAATTAAGTTAAAATAGATGATTTTGGGAATTAAAAAGTTGGATAAGATATAAAGTAACACGGTTGTATAAAAATTATCCATGTGTCACATTACAAAAGCTACTAACTAATGCAAACTTGGCACTTGGCGGTTATAGTTTGTGTAGGTTTTACTCATAACATGTAAAACCGTTTATTTAACTAGAAAAGTAAACAAAGTAGTGCGAACTACGCCGCCGCTACGTTCATACGTCGTAAATCAAGATGCTAGCAGGTATTACCTACGCATCCACTTGTAAACAATAGTTCTTTCTTTTCGCGACAGATGGCGTAACAGTCCCTATCCCTTATGTGTTACAAACGTTTATGTATCTCCACCTTATTAATAAACGTGGAGTAAAGTTACAACCAGTACCTATAACGAAGGAGGTTCGGGGTTTCGGGTTAGCATTACTTTATTATTTTTCTTACATGAAGAAAGAAATAATCTCCAATCCTCAAACAAAGTTTCTCATGGATAACTTCTCAATTGCTGAGCAATTAGATGAGTTCAAAAAAGAAATAAAAGAAATGATTGCTTTATTTATGACCAAACACGAACGTGAGATACAACAAGTCTCCTTAACCCTGAAAGAAATCCAGGAATCTAATCTTAACATACAAGACACAATTAAACTCCTCACGTCTCAAAATCTAGACCTTGAAAAGAAAATTTCCCAGCTAGAAAATCAGGCGAAAGAGGATAAGAAACATATCATATCTTTGGAGCAGAAAATCGATGATATGGAAACGGGATGTCGTAAAACTAACTTTGTTATAAAAAATGTGCCTAAAATTGCGGGCGAGTCTAAGCAAGACTTAATAGACATGGTGATCAGTCTTTCCCAAAATATTGATTGTTCCATTATTAAAAATGACATTAAAGACATTTACAGGGTTCGTGGAAATAAACAGAACTATAATACGCCCATAGTTGTAGAAACAGGATCTACACTCCTCAAGAACGATATCCTGAAAATGGCTAAAAACTTCAATATAAAATATAAGACCAAACTATGCTGTAAGCATTTGGGCTTCAAAACGCACGAGGATACGCCAGTATTCCTGTCTGAGCATCTGACCGCCAAAGGCTCTCGTTTATATTTCCTTGCCCGTGATTTAAAAAAATCCGGCGCTTATAAATACTGCTGGACTGCCTATGGCAAAGTACTCGTAAAGCAGGATGACCAGGCCCCAACCCTAATCATTAGAAGTGAAGCACAAGTACAGCAGCTAATGCAGAAAGTATGACTATTTGCTGTTCATTACTTCTTTGAAATATTAGGTAAAACAATTATTCTATCGGTTTCTATCTTGTTAAGTGTCTTCTTGATCATATTCCCACCGAATATGTATTGTCAATTCACACTATGTAATCTTAATGCACTAGTTAAAATATATTTTTTTGCATGTTATATAAGTTTAAGTACACACACAGACAATCACTCCCATAAATTCCTCACCCTATTTAATACTAACTCATACATAACTTCATCGTACAAAACTTTAACACAGGTCACTAAATACACACACACGCCTCAAAAATTGCATAAGAAAATATATCATAACATATTTTATATATTGAACGAAATAGTAATACGCGCAACAATTATAACAATACCACACAAACAATTATTACTCTCAATGTCTATCAGGGATATTTACTATGTTCTAGCCGCGACTATAATTCTATTTGAAAATGTTCGGTATGAATAACACAATTCAAACAGTTAATGAACTAGACAAAATTGAAATTTCGAGTTCAATTGAATGCCACCCTTCGAATCTTTCTAGTTATATTAGTGTTAAGAAAAATGATCTAACTATAATTTCACAAAACATAAGGAGCATATACTGCAATTTTGATGATTTTGTTATAACGTTATCTTCACTTAAGTTTGAAACAGATTTGATAATCCTAACGGAATGTAGATTAAATAGTAATAAACCTATACCACAACTGGCCAATTATCAGTCTTATGCCACAGCTCGCCAATATAATCAAAATGATGGGGTAGTTGTATACGCAAAATTATCATTAAAACCAAAAATTCAAGAAATAAAATTGTGCCAGGCCTCGTGTCTTCAAGTAGATATATTAAATACCACTGTACTATGCATATATCGATCGCCGGCAAACACAAATATTAAAAATTTCTTAGACTCACTCAGTTCACATTTAGATTACATAGACTCACAAAAAAACTTAGTAATAGCTGGGGACATCAATATTAATATTAGACCAAAAGAGACAGAGGCGCCTAGTGAGCAAAATAATCGCCTCAATTACCTTAACACCCTGTCAACCTATGGCATATTACCAGGTCATACACTAGCTACCAGAGAACAAAACTGCCTGGACCATTTCATGCTACGAATCAAGGGGAAAAAAATATGTATATGTATATATGTATATGTGCATCAATCGCTATTTTACAGACCTCGATCACAGATCATTTTACTACATTTCTATCACTATCGAAAACAAAAAATAATGAGATTATACATAAAAGTGTTACCACCCTGAACTTTGAACAAGCATTAAATTATTTACAAGAAAAAAATATTCACGAATTGATGTTCTGTAATGATCCTAATGCACTAACCGATGTACTTATAGAAAAACTTACTGAAACTATCAAAAATAATACTACAATAAGAAATATTCCCAACAACAAACGTATCATCAAACCGTGGATAACCCCGGGAATACTCCGCTGTATTAGGAATCGTAATAAATTACAAAAAAACTCACGGTCAGACCCACATAACGAAATTCTAAAAATTACATATAGCCGATACAGAAACCACTGTAACAACCTTATTAAAAAAATTAAAAGAAAGTACGAAAGAGAATTGCTGGCAAACTCAGTCGCCAACACGAAATTATTATGGAAAAATATAAAATCAATTACTTATACTAATAAAATAAAAAATCAAAGTACACAATTACTAAATATCAAGCCTACTCCGACTGAGTCAGTAAACTACGTTAATAACTATTTCGCAAATATCGGAAAAGAATTAGCTCAACAAATACAACCTAGAAATAATAACAGTCCTGATCTCCAACAAAATAATCTACAAACACAAATAAATTCATTCGTGCTCTTAGATACTGACACAGAGGAAGTAGAGGGAATTATAAGGAACTTGAAGCCGGATAGTGCCCCTGGCTGGGATGGCATTTCAACAAAATTCCTAAAATATTGTAATAAAGAACTCGCCCCTGTTATTGCCCATCTAGCTAACCTCTGTTTCAGAAACGGAGTGTTCCCAAGCCCCCTGAAAAAATCTATCATTACTCCAGTCCACAAGGGAGGGAACGGAAGCGATGTCAATAATTATAGACCTATCTCGGTGTTGCCAGCCCTGTCTAAGGTAATAGAAAAATTAACCAACACTAGATTAGTAAATTATTTGAATAAGTTTAAAATTATATCTTCAACACAATTTGGCTTTAGGCAGGGAGTTTCCACCGAGGATGCAGTTGCTGCCCTCACCTCGCTAGTAACTGATCATTTAGATAGAGGGAAGAAATGCCTGACGGTATTTCTAGACCTAAAAAAAGCTTTTGACACCGTTTCCGTTCCCACCCTTGTGACCAAACTAGAAAAACTTGGAATAAGGGGAACCCCTCTCAATTTTTTTATAGACTATCTCACAAACAGGAAACAGAGGGTAAAGATCGGAGGATATATTAGTGATGATAGTGATGTGTGGTTCGGAGTACCGCAGGGTAGTGTTCTGAGTCCCACATTATTTCTGGCCTACATTAACGATCTTTGTAACCTAAAAGTGGAAAACGCAAATATATTCTCATACGCCGACGATACTGCTGTTGTCTTCCATGGGCGCAGTTGGTCCGATGTTAAAATTAAGGCAGAGACAGGTATTTTCCAAATTGCGGCTTGGCTCGATAACAACCTTTTCACGCTGAATACTGAAAAAACTAATTTCATATGCTTCTCCATATATAAAAATTCACAACCAGATGGCGTATTCAACATTAAAGTACACTCATGTGATAGAGCTAATAATGGCGACTGCGCTTGTCCCGTAATTAAAAAAGTTCTGGAGACAAAATATCTAGGTGTAATTATTGACCACAGATTGTCATGGTACTCTCATATTGAACATGTTACTGGAAGGATTAGAAAATTAGGGTGGATTTTTAAAACATTAAGATATATTGCGCCCAAAAAAATAAAAAATAAATCAGGCTCTCACAGAAATTTATTAAATGAAATTTATATCTCTCTGGCACAATCTGTTATAGCCTACTGTATCACAATATGGGGCGGCGCATCAAAATCAAAGTTTATACATGTTGAACGAGGACAACGTGCCGTAATAAAAATAATGTATTTCAAAAGAATGACATACCCTACTGAAAGTCTCTATCAGGATAGTGGACTGCTTTCTGTTAGAAAGTTATACATTATATATACCGTTCTTAAAAAACATAAGAATCTACCATATGATCAAACTGTAATAACAAGAAGGCGGAAAGATCTCATAGCACAGGTTCCTCAAACTAAAACAAAATTTGCTGCCATTCAGTACAATAAACTATCATGTCAACTTTATAATAGAATAAATAAAAAAGTATTTGTACATAATAAACAATTACACGAATGCAAAAAAAGTTTAACAAATTGGATAAAGACACTAAATTACGCAGACACTGAGGCACTATTACAACACACAACATGAAACACACAAACACCCACCCACACACCCCAACACACACACACACAAACACCCACACACAACACCCACACACACACAAACATCCACACAAACATCCACACATACACACACACAAACAATGTTTATATCTAAGGTACTAAATACATTGTATATTGCTGTGGAAGAGCGGAGTCTCCTAACACAGGCATTACTTGCTTAAAAGGAGGCTCCAATCACCAACTAATGTAAAACTTTTTGTTTAAAAAATAAAGATTTTGTATTTTGTATTTTTTTTTTGTATTTTAACTTTAGTAATATCTATTATAAGCTACAGAGGTGACCGATAAAAGCTATTTTTCGAAAGTGTCAGAGCAACCCAGACTCTTGACTTATTTTTCTACCCAGTTATTGGCAATAAGTTGAGGAACCCTCGAAGGCTAAGCCTACTTTTTCATAAATCAAAGTTAGCCTTACATTGGGCCACTGTGGAATGGCGTCTTTATATGGGTCAACATCTGGTAACGGTGTACCAATAATAAACCTCTGGACACCTCTTTGGGCAATACAAGCGTAATGTAATGTATTTAAAGCCTTACATGTCATGTTACACAAATACACACGATCTATCAATAGTGTCAGAAAGACTAGAGCGATGGCATTACTTCGACAAAAAATCGCAAGGACGTTGAGCCTCGGTAAACAATTCGTTACGTCATTTCCGTCAGACACGACACGTATTGTTTCCGGACGTTGTTTTTTTTTAAGGCTGTATCTCGATTTTCAGACACCTTTTTTAAGATTATTTATTTTTTACTCATATAGTATAGTAAGTAGTGTAGTATAGTAAGTACGTATTCCTAGCCGTATAGGTATTCTTATAATAACCGTATTCCTTGACTTCAGGTAAGTTAGTAATAAATTAATTTACCTACTCTAAGATACAATTAAACCGTTTTCATGCAAATTAAATAGCTAAATACAATAGCTAGGGAAATACAATAGCTTTTTTAAAAACCATTTCGCTAACAGGCGAGATAAAGCAAATCTTCAAAATAATAAAATACAATAAATGTAAATCCCGCATCGTATTTCGTTAGCATCTTTTTGAACCGGACATTGCAAGATTAATCGTGATTTAGATACATATTATGCAAAGTTATAAACAGCACACAAAAAGAAAACAAACATTTCTGATTGACCTATATTTTCTCAAAAAATATCACTTTAAATAAATATGTCTACTAGTCAGTAAACGATTAACTTCGATGGACACAATAAATAATATTTTCGTGGACAATCCTTAACAAATATCGAAAACATTAAATTAAAAACTCTGATATTTTATTTCAGGAAAAAGATTTTCATTTCGTCGAAAATGAATTTGTATTTTCAGCTCGGCCGGCAGTTTACTAAATGTGAAAACATTGAAACAACTCTATGTTTCGTTTTTATTTTTTTGCTGAAAGTTGTAGTTTATCGGATGTGATCATAAGTTATGAAGGGGCAGTTACTACGATCATTACCGAAACCGAGATACGCATGCAAATAGTTCCTGCTCCTGTTAGTTTTATTTTACTGCTATTCATCAACTTAAAGCAGTGAAAACGTTTTTGATGCACTGACAAATTAAACGATGAATCTATCGGCTAAAATGGGTACTTTATTAAGTAACAAAATACTGTTGTTAGTTATCTAAAGTTTATTGTTTATTCATCAAAGAAAAGACAAATTACAAAATTATTCATTTAATAACTAAGCCGCTTTTATTATTGTGCTTGCGAACAATACATTATTCCATTTGCATGAACTCGTCTCTATTCCATATTTATTAAAGCTTTAGTAAGAAACGCATAAACATTTTACGACTAATATTACTTTCGGGTGGCACAGATTGCATTCTGCGTATTTAAATAAAAGTTTTGTATTAGAAATAAGCGTTCATCGGTGTAGGTACAATTATTAGTATTTTATCTCAGTGTAGGTAAATTAAAATCACTAATGAGTTACGTTACGCCTAATGATACGCAGTTCATACAAATTGATTGATTTCGATTGAGAGTATGATGCACATAAAAATTGATTGATTTCGATTGAGAGTATGATGCACATAAAAGGATATCTTCCGTGATTGTCTTTTATTTGAGCTCTCTCTTCTATTTACAGTTTTTTAGTGACAGTTTATGTGTAGTTGAAGCCCGTGAAAGTTTAAAACAGTGTTTGAGAGTATGATGACTTCGATTAGAGATATTAGAAATAAGTAAGCAAACTAACTCAAATTAAATCATCCTTTGGGATATGGGCCTTATCATACTAGCGGATTGCGAACGTCCTCTAAGCGGAGCGGGCGCGCAACGAAATCGTTACGGACACACAACGAACATGGCGCATGTGCAGCGAATTCGTTGCGGACGCGCAACAGGATTGCCGCGAACAGCAAAGTGGACGCCATTTTGTACTACTACAAATTTGCTACAAACACGCGACGAAAACGTAACGTATTTGCCACGCGTCCGCGACGTCCTCGCTGCGCAGCCGCGGCGTGTTCGCGACGCATGCGCTGCGCGTCCGCTCCGCCCCGCAGCCGCTTCCAAACCGCTAGTATGATAAGGCCCTATGAGCGACATTGAATGATTCACTTTTATTAAATCGCTTGGATTGGAGATTGGTTGCTTTATCAAAATTAACAGGCATAAGTTGATAGTGATAACGGTGGTAGCAATTCACAATTGTAATTTGGCTATAAGTCAACATAGAACCACAACGGAGCAACGCCCCCCCATCACTTAAATTTACATCCCATCTTAAATCCAATCGAGAGCTGATACATAATCTTAAATCGAATGTAAGTGGCAGCTGTGAGACGTACAATCTGATTGAGTTCAATTCCTATCAGTATTCGAATTGCAATCTATACAAATTCGATCGCTTGCTGCGACTTCGAAGTTTCTCAGAAAAAATATAGTTAGTAGTAGTGTAGTGTAGTTAGTTAGTTATGTTGTGCTACTATAAACGTTTGGATCATATCCGCATTAAAATATTAGCCATCAACGCGACACCATTTTAAAGATTGGGTACTTGCCATAATGAACCCAGGGCCCGTCACTAATATACTTGTAAAGAAAATATACTTTCTTTATTTAGAATTAAGGCCGCGCTACTACCGCCATTACGGTAACAGACGCAATGTCGCCCGCCTTTATTCTATCTGTGGTCGTGTTAGAACATCTGTGAAAACTATTGAAGCTGAGTAATGGTTTATTGGGAAATAAGAATTGATATTGTAAACAAAAGCATTAAATGTCGTTTCTTTTATTACAGGTTAGGTTTTAAAGTTAATTTAATGTTATATCTGGTAATAAGGTTGAACGAACGTGTAAATAACAAATATAAATCTTTTATTACAGAGAAACTCAATTGTGTTTTCATTGACGGTATCATCTCACCTACCTTCCGAACAAATACCATTATATACTTATAAATAAAACGTTGTCAAATTGTAGCATACCGTGTACAGAGAAAGCAAACGGAATGCAATAGAGGCCTCCTTCAAAGCGTGTATTCCCGTTCGTCCCACTGACTTCGTCCCCGTAGTGGGACGAACGGGAATTTACAAAAATAATATTAAATTTGTTCCCGATCGTCCCATTCATGATTTTTAGGGGGACGAACGGGTTCTTAGATTAGCGGGAACAATTTATTAATTATTTTTTAGTCCTCTTGGTCCCACCAAATAATTTCAGACTGGTTGTTTTAATGGTAAAAAAAACTAATTTTAAAATAAAAATCAGTAATTTATTAAGGAATAAAAATCACAGTTAAAATATCCCAATAATAATATCCCGACAAAGGAGATCTTCCAGAAATGTATGGAGCCTTGGCTAGCGCCATATATATATGTATACACTATGTAAATTTCTCTGTATAATCTAGTAGGTAAACGTTTTTAATTTAAATGATCATTTTTGTACGCTTGTAACATTCTTGAAATTAATTTGTTAGTATTTTTATGAAATTCCCCTATTTTTTTCCTACTTATCTATGTAGTGTACATAGTGGTAGCCCAAAATCAAACATCTCCTTTGAAAGTAAACTACAAAACAACGACTAAACAATACGTACAAAATTATTTAGTGGGACGAATGGCGCTAATCTAAGAACCCGTTCGTCCCCCTAAAATCATGAATGGGACGATCGGGAACAAATTTAATATTATTTTTGTAATATCCCGTTCGTCCCACTACGGGGACGAAGTCAGTGGGACGAACGGGAATACACGCTTCAAAGATGTACGTAAGACAAGGGACAATGTGTCAGTATCATTCAAAGTCAGGCTCGATACGACACGTCTCGTGTTTCATGTGCTCTTCATGACTATGAATGATGACATAAGTAGGGTATCCCAACTCATAAATCGGCCATGACATAAAAAACCCAATGAGTACTTATTGGGTATTTAAAGAATTATATAAATTTTAAACTGTCATGGTCACTAACATTATCATTATCACTAGAAACGGGATATTTACCATGTTTTGTTGGTTTCGAGTTCCCGATATTTCGGCGCTGTTGTAAGCTCCATGATCACGGATAAACAAACCGTTAAACAAACGTTATAGCCACTCAAAAAACACATTGAACAAAACTATGTTAAAATCGCCTATCGAATGAAATTATGACACTTGAGGCAAATCCTAACTTAGACAGAACCTATTATTGATGATTCCAATCATTAAAATACAATAAAAACATAAATGTTTCGATCTCAAATCATAAAATTGATCAACATATAACCTGATACTAACTTGCAAATGACAAAATTCGTAGTTACCTTACTGCCCCCCTATAATTAAACAAATCACGTAGACGACGTGTTAGCAGGGGCGCCCTTACTCACATCTCTGTATCTTATATTTTCATACAAGAATACAGAGGCGAGGTTTATATAAACACACTGTTGTGTACATACATATACTTTCTAAGCCTATGATTGGATGAACTTGGCAGAATCCTTCTTAAATATATAAGAAACATACAATAGGAAAACAAGCACGAGTTTTCTTATTTATTCGTAAAAAATGGGCATTCAAGAGTCTGAAAATACAGCCTCTTCACTTACTAATGACATATAATTTTCTCAATTTATAAACAAAAAATACAAAGAGTGGAACATTGACACCGATAAATTAGGTACATAAAACAGAAATAGTTGCACTGATTAGAAATTTTTACTTCAAAGAAGAAGAGAGTAAATCCTCTAGAATGTGAGCAAACCAACCACAGCCACAGCCAGGTAGTAAATAAAATGATAATATTTTATATTAAAACATAAATAATAAAACAGATACCAATAATCTCAAGAAAAGTTGGAGTGGGTGGCTAGTTCTTCGTATCCAATTTCGATATTAAATCGAAGCCAGCCTGAAGCGTGCCAAATTTTGGCTGATTCATAAATAAAGCTCGCCTACAAAGCCTACAGAAAATATGTAAATAAAGTTTGTTCTATCAGAAAACAAAATTGTATTGTGTTGATTTTATCCGAGTTGGAAAAGTACGTCTAGTGTTATTAAATAAACAAAGCAAGCTTTGGAATTTTGAAATCAACTTATTTTGAACAAAGGAACAGGGTTCCGAACTATTTAATTGGTATCCGATTTCGGATATGTTTTCCCTCGTGTATTCTATATGGATGGAAATCTTGGGATGAGCTTTCCTTTGTGGCAAAATAGTCGCAACTACAATAGCATGAGTAATAACTTTCTACGGTGATGGTGATTAAGGGCAAATGTCACAAAAAGAACTGAACGTTTACAGCACATCTAAACCGCGCTTCAAGAGCTGTCAATGTCATCATTGTTAAGATTGAAACTGTTATCTCTTGAACGTATCATAATAATTCCACTGTAAAGAATGTTTCGATTATCACTACATAGTATAAAACAAAGTCGCTTTCTCTGTCCCTATGTCCCTTTGTATGCTTAAATCTTTGAAACTACGCAACGGATTTTGATGCGTTTTTTTTAATAGATAGAGTGATTCAAGAGGAAGGTTTATATGTATAACATTGCACCCGTGCGAAGCCGGGGCGGGTCGCTAGTAAAGTAATAAACACAAAACAATTGCAACAATAGCCAAAAATCATAATTGCTATCTAAACTAAAGAAACGCAATTCTAATAAGCGAAGAACACATTTGCAGTCTCATCATCACTTATTACCTATATCATCTACTATGAGTAACATGGATAAAAGTGCTTGTAAAGTTGTAATCTAGACATTGATATTCTAGATTCAATTATCTTTCTTTCTAGACTTATCCTCCTGGGTTGGTACCACAAAATCAATTTTACTACCCCTAGAACGTACTCAAAGAGCAATTTTAAAAGTTACCTTTCGCCCATTCAGATTTCCCACATACCAGCTATAAATAGCATACAGTGCATGTGGTGCTAGCAGGTTTTAAACCAGTTCCTTCAGTTAAGAGAAGGAAGGATCTGGTTTGCACAAATTTGTAACTATAACTTTCACGAACAGATTTTATTTAGTTTTAGGACCTTACTTTTGCATTACAAATTGCTTGAGATTGTATAATGTAAGTGATAATGAGTATGGTATAATACTCAAAACTCAATTACTCAGACAAAGAAAAACTACTACAAGTGTTAAGCCTAGTTTATAATAAGGTAACTCAAAATACGCAAAATACGCTCTTGGGCGTGGAGTTGCGGACACCTGGGGGCCTAAAATGGCTGCTTTATCAGAATCATAAAACGAATCACGTTAAAAATTTAAAACTCTTAAAATGGACTTTGTGGTCATAACCATAAAGACCATTTTAAGAATTGTAAATTTTTTACGTGATTCATATTATGATTCTGATAAAGCAGCCATTTTAGGCCCTCAGCCCGTTATACAATACAAGGTAACTCAAAAGACTGTTCCTGCGTTTTCATAAAAAATGTACCTGTGTATAATATATGTACTCAAATGATTATCCTTTTTAAAAACTTCCGTATTAAAGAGATTGTCTGAAACACAGGTTTTAAATAAACCTTTATGCTAGTCGCTACATTACTTTTATAATTTTATTTTTTTGCAACTTTAATATCATAATGGGTAACAATACCCTTAACGAAGTCGAAAGGCATTTTGTTCTCCCGTCATTGCGACCATTTACTTGTTCTGAACCATAGCTGCACCTTCTAGTTACGGATATATTGGGGGTCAAAGTTCCAACATTTTCATAAGTTTTTAAATACAAGTTTAACTTTACTTTAAATGTCTCCACTTACCCCTTCCTATTCAATGCATCCATCGGCACAATGTCTTGGGTACGCCACATTGAGTCTGTTTCCCAGCAATATTCTTTACAAAGAGTCGCTTAGTTTGATGTACAAAATGATTAGTTGACGGCTTCGCGAAGGGTTCTTTTACACCTCGTATAGGTAAGTCATACCCTAGATTTTATCCAGTTATGTGAAACATATGGTGAAATGTGGGTGTACGTGTTAGGTACACTTCTGCCTAACCCGTCGCGGAATACAAGGCGTGATGCTATGATGTAAAACTATTAAAGGGCTATAATTAATATCTACTACTGAACTACCTGTACTTCTACTTTTTTTAACTAATTTAATTAATACATATATTTGTTTCATTAATTAACTTACATATATTTGTAACAGAAGAAAACTAGATTTAAACAAAGCTTTGCAAATTAGAATAGAAGGCACGTCATGTAAATTGTCTGGAAGACCTCACCCACGCCAACTTTGAACAGTCATGTTGACTGAATGATTTCGGTGACTGTGGGAAATACCACGTGTTTGGGAGCGAAAGCATTACGCGCATTTATTGATTATTCTTTATAATCTACTTAGTCGATATAATAAGTTAACTGTCACTATCAGTGCTAATAAGATCAATGGGAAACCTTAGTTTCTATACTTGTAGAGGTCAGACGACTTATTTTATTTACGTTGAATGGCAAGATAGCGTGCGTTGGGCTTTTATAACCGATGTGTAGTGATTGAGTAGAATATTGTGGGTGATTTTCGCAAATTATCTACCTCATAAAGTGGATTGATACAGGCAATAAGTAAAAAATCCCTTCGGCAAGCCGCAGGAGGAGGTAGATTTCAAATCCGCTCACCCAATTTTTTTTATTCATGTTTAAAATCTTGAACTAACGGGCAGATGATGGTTTTAAAGCTGAAAAATGGTTATCATAAATTTCAAATCGTCCCTTAAGAGTTTAGCACGGAAACGCCCTCAATTTTTCAGTTATAATTTTTTTATCTCGAAAACCATAATTTTGATTGCTAAACCTTTAAATTAAAAATTGTAGAGTAAACAATTTGCGACGCTAAAAGGTTTACCGTTTCGGAGATATAACTTATTTTTCCAAAAATTTTGGAAATTTCAACCCCCTCGACAAGTTGCATCAAAAAAGTCAAAATTTAAAAGTTGTCCGTATTCTTACTCGGAATGATAAAAAATTTAAATGGTTCAAACATTCTCCGTAGGAAAAAAGTTATGGCCAAAAAATTGATCAAAAAAGCAATCGGTGCATTTTGTTTGTCGCCCCATGTACAACATACCAACATACATATATTTATAAACTTTTTAACCGGCGGTTGATTTGGGCTCTAGGGGTCATAACTAGACTGGGTATGGCGAAATTTTCGGCAAAATCGACTTTAGGTGCAAGACCAATAGGTAGATTTTTTCTGACAAAATCTTCCTAAAACAAGAGCTTAGCTAAAGCTATCACCAACATCTTAAGTATTTTTGTTTTTTCCATTTTTTCAGTCATCCAAAAGTTGTACAAATAAAGCGATCGCTGTGTGCGATAAGACCGCCCATTGTACCTACACAGGACTTAAATATGTTTGACTCTTTGTTTTATGTGGTGTACAATAAAGTTTATTGTAAATAAATAAAGCTGTTTTGAATCTGCGTTTGCGTAGCGGTTAAGTTAACGCCTTTAACGAAACGTGAATTCTTATGGCACTCTCTTTATCTTAGTTGGTTGCTCTGAAGTCCTTTTGGCGAATTTTCGTGCCCGAGATTATATTTTGGTAACATGTGATTGCCAAGCTTTTAAAAAAGTATCGATTTTATTGTCATGGAGCTCCCAATTAGTCCTTTACATGTCACGCAACGTGCTTACAATACAGATTTTACAATCAATGTCAGGTGACGTCACCGGACATTATGGGGAGATTCCGAAGGGAGGGGGATGCTAGTCATGTGTATTAGTTTAATGAGTTACAGAATATATGACACGGCGGTGACAGCAACTAATTTACATGTTATGGTGCCTTATTTATATGTTATACACATAAACTTAACTGAGGAATTCAAAGTGTGTGTTTCGGTTCAAATTCTATTTGATTGGTACTTCTATAAGTTGGTGTCGTATACAGCTAATACCTAATCATTTTAAGCTACAAAACTGAATACATAGAATAGAGAATAGATAGAAGCTTATCAAGTTCACATACAACAATACTCCGTCAATAACTTGAAACTGGACGCAACTGGCAATTCCGATGACTCTTATAGTCATCGGAATTGCCAGTGCATCATTATTACGGACTATTGGTACTAGTTTACAGCTCTTGAACGCGGTTTAGATTTTCCGTTTCATTTGTGACATTCATCAATCCATAATCTATTCCAATGATTCTAACTGTTACCACCAAGTATTGACGTCCTCATTTCCTTGTTGCAGGAGTATCCCTAGTGTACATACTGTTGGTCCTTCCGGGGCTACTGCCATGGCGCAGCGGGCCCGGTGCCTGGTTCCTCTCGATGTGCCACCTGCTGGGCGCACTGGCGCCCTGGTGCGGGTCCTTTATCTACCACCTCTTCATGAACCACACGCGTGGGGCACAGCTGTACCATCGGCTGCTGCAGCTGGACATGCTCGGGATATGGGTCAGCCAGAGCATAGGTAAGTCTTAGTGGATACCGTGGATATAAAGTGCTGCATGTTTCTTTTCGTACTTGAGTTACATTGTCGCGATGGCGCTTTTTATAGACGCGAGATATCGTTGTTACTACAGTTGGACCGAAGCTCTTACTTTCATATTATTAGAGTACCGTCAACTTCTAGGATTGTAAAATTTATCGGCAGAAAACTACAGATTTTGTAATACAACTTCCAATCTACATACTTGACCATAAAGTAAAGAGCACTTATTTTTACAACTGCTATTGGACTCGTTTCTAACTATGTAATAACGCGGTGTATGGACATTGGGGATCAGTTAACAGACAACCGAAAATTGCAGAAATTTCGGTAGGTACTTGTTTGCTCGAATGGAACACGAGCGAGATATTGTAGAGAACTAATCTTAGACTGACCACACGACTATATACAGCCTGAAAGGGATTTATCTAACTAAACCTTAGTTAGATAAATCCCTTAATCAGTCCTATGTCCATTACTACACAAACCGCAAGCCTCTGAATACCTATAACTAACTATTCCGATAATAGTTGAACTTCAAACTCCGAGGAGCTCAAGTTTCGCTTAATAGTCGTGGGACTTTACCACATCTAGAACTACCATTACAGGTTAGCAAGTGCAAACGCATTACAATGAAACTACATTTTATTATAGGCATGGAAGTTATCTTCTCTTTTCGTGTCATTGAAACATCCGAAACAGCCGAAATTCAACATCCTTGGATTGGTTCAGTAATGAATTCATTTCTCATTTTTTTCTTTTTTTTAACCGACTTCCAAAAGAAGGAGGTTATCAAGTCGTCTGATTTGTTTTTTGTGTTTATGTTCAGCGATATCTTCGCCAATTGTGAACCGATTTCGATGATTCTTTTTTTTTTGTTCCAACTTTTCTCTTCGAGTAAAAGATTAGGGGTGAGGCTTAAGATAAAAATGAAAGAAAACTGAAGCACTTGATATTGGCTGTTTAGTTACATTAAAAAAAATAAGTAGGTAATGTGAATTGTTTAACAAAGAAATAAAGGTTTATACAATAACTTTAAAATAGATACACGACCATACCTAATAGACAAATAAGTTCACACTATTAGTATCTACAGCATGATCTATTTCGGATCCAGCACAAAACAATGATTACGAGATGGACAGGTAACTGAGCGGTTTTGACCGCTCACCGTTCATGTGTGAAATTTGTCTGTCCATTGCCTGTCCGCCACAGATAGTCATGAATGGACCTTGTCTATACATGAAGCATGTGCTTGTCTTTCATGTATACTTGGTAATTAATTGGCTTAGCTATTAGTAGATGAGATGCAATTCGACGATCGTAAATAGGTATTGTTAAGACAAGCCAAAAAATATCATAAATATAAGTACCATCGACAAAAGCTACAGCTGCTTGTTTTTTTTTTAAAAAAATCCCTTGCACACGAACATGCAACTACAGACTGCCACTTTGTAAAACCCTTGCATCCTCTTTTGCTTCGTCCACGTTCTTGGGTCTTATCATAATAAACGCAGCGTCGGTTGCAAGAAAAACGCACCCGACCTTTCTGAAAAACACTACTATTATGGTCAAAAATTACATTTACTACAAATTCTTTTCCTACCACACATTGACATAGTAACCACTTTATTCGTGAGACCGACAGTTATTAAACGGTTTTATCTATCCGTTGGTATTCGCCTACCCAGTGTCGATCGCAGGTGGTCCTACGCTTTCAAATCCATTCCCTTGAGCATTGCCCCTGTATAATATTCCGTTTGAACTAGTGTCACTTGAAATGACACGGTCTCTAAAAGTTTAAACTGTTCGAGTGATCATACTGTCTACTGATGTAGATAGATCGTGATATTTTTTCACAATTCTCAGTTTTCTCCATTCTCTATTGGTAAAAACTAGAATCTTCCAACGAAATCTTTATCACTTGAAACAGCATAACTATCACAAAACGTACATAATTATTTTTCTTAAAATATACATAAATATGTATATAAAACACAAGGTATCAAAGGTAAAATTCTATGTTAATTTTGTCTCGCACAAAAGGTGTGCAAATATTATAGAGAAAACGAGCGACTTTATACATGGAAGAGCAAATATAACGACATTGCCTCCTACGCACAGCAGAAAATTGGACTAAACCAGCCAGGTGAATATTATTAAACATTGCTTTTTTGATCGTGAATGAAGCATCACTTAGAGTTTTATTAAAGTTCAGGTTTTCTATTAACTATAAATCTTAGATAAGATCTGTTTTGCTGGGAGTAAATTAAAATGAACAATAAATTGTTGTTTATTACTAGTTAGAAAATAAAACTATGATTCGATACACTTACGCTTGCACTTTACGAAAAATTTTCCTCTACAAGTTCAGCGAGATAACCTGCGAAGCAAAAGTTTTTAATAACAATCCTAAATGGTATAACGTAATATTCGTATTTGATTAATTAAATTCATGTTTCAAATTAAAACTTTTCTGAACTATCAAAATAATATGCCTACAGAACATTCAGTAGTTACACAAAAAAATCTATAGTCAAAATTTATTTTCATTCACAAACAACTTACTTAGTCTTGGAGAGCAACCTTTCAGCGCATCTAACAAACAGGCTTTAAAGCGAAAAAAGTGCTTAAAGCGATCGGTCATTGAGCTTCGAGTGAGGACGTCTCTTGTGGTCGTTATCTTTCTTTTTTTTTTACACTTACTACTAAGCGGTTTGAATGGCACCTAAGCAATTCAGAGCGAATTTCGCCAATGAAACTGAACATAGACCTGCACTGCACATTTTGACTGCGTTCAATAGCTGTCATTGTCACCAATCTATGGAATATTGACACAACACACCGTCGCTCTAAGGCGCTGCTACCATGCAGCCCACGCTTTGCTTTGTCTGAAGTTGTAGGTGGGATCATCCACTGCTACCCACGGCCACACAGTAAATGCAGGCAAACAAATGAACCGTGGCAAACCTTTCCCTACCTGTTTCCGAATTGCTCCCACTTTAAAAACTTCATAGGCAAAAACATACACGAACTAAACACGAATATTTCAAAAACATCATTCATTTAAAATTAAGCTCTCATAAAAGTGATAGCGAAGTAACATGAACGCCGCTCAAGTAGCTAATTTATTTTAAGATTAAATGTATTTTACTACAAGACTCTTTAGTCGTCCATTGTTAGTTTAGGTATTTCAGACACGTAACACAATTAGTAATCAAGTCACGCGACTGCTTTTGTTAATTTGTGAATGTGTGAAGGATTTACTTTTATGGCTGCAAGTTTTATGGCAATATGTTTCCTTTCTAATTTAGAGTAAGCATAGTAAGGCATAAGGATTAGACAAAGTTCCATTCATTTATGAAACGTTGCTTGGAAAACCGACCACTAACATCAGCTCTGAAACCTGGATTTTCGAATAGGTGGTATTAGTACCTAAGTATTTGGGTAGGTTACGTGTTCACATCTACAGCATAATGATCAAGATTGACTAATCAGGAGAACACAGATTCAAACTCTTTTGAAATGAAACATCCGAAATAATTGAAACGACCAAAAGAACTGGTTGAATTTTAAATTGGAATCTCTTTGATCCGCGATGACAAAGACTATTTGAATTTCATAATTCAAGAGTTTGGGAGGGACTTGAAACAAGTCTGTTTTTAATATTAAATGAAAACAGATTATTTGTAAATTTTGTACTTTCTGAGTTTTGATTTAAAACTATCTTATTTATATTCACGTTTTTGTGTTGGTGTCAGCGTGACCCAATGGTCACGCTGACAGCTGACGCTGACGCTGGTCAGCTTGGTCAATACCAAGCTGCCTAAAATACATTATTCTTTTAGAAACAATATTTTTGATTTTGTACTATATTAACCTACCTCTACATAGATATAACCAATCCGTATGTTTCTGGGTTGATGTCGACCACAAAAGTTTGCAACAATTATTGATTAGGAGACGTTATAGCCTACTGACGTGCATACAAAATGTACAACATAATTTGAAAGATTTGTTTTATGGCCCGTAGTTCGTTATTAACATAAGTTAGGCAAGCTGAGAATTAACTCTTTTCGAAAGTCAAAAGTTACTTTTGCATTTGTGATCTGTCTTTTACTTAAAACCATTCAAAATTCAACTTCAATTTCAAATCAAAATCATGCAACCTGCAATTTTAACAGACACTCGAAGAAGGTTACCTAGTGAGAAGAGCGTCATTACTCGTTAGACGGCGCCACTTGAGCGCAGCGGCCCACAGTGCAGCCTTAATGAATCATAGAAGGCCCGGTAATTGCTTCCCGCATAGATTCCAAGGAGATTCCGATATACATCGTTACTTAGTTATTGGTTTAGGCAAGATGCTGACAGGCTGTGATTCAATGTCTTGAATCTGCTTGTTTCATCATAAAACACTTTTACCGTAGCTTATTTAGTTGATAGGCCATAAGAGACAAAACTGCTAAGTGTATGTAATATAGCTACGCGATGCTACGAGCCTACGAAGCACCGTAGCTCAGTAAACTTCCATTTTCATATATACGCCACGTTTTGGTTCAGCTAAGTACGCAAAACCTTGAAGATTCTAATAGCACTACTCGTATTTAGCTCTTATTTACAATTTGATTTATTATAACACAATGACATCGAACGTGCCTATATTTAAGTATTCATGGATATATTATTATGATCATGGATTTAAATACATAAGATGTAAGTACATATTTCATATTATAAAATAAACACACCCCAGTTTGTTTTGACGAACAAAATGTTGACTATCCAACCCACATTGTATATAAAAGCTGAGTATTAAGCCCAAAACACAGAGCGCTAAATATTTTGCATCTTTACTGAAACTCATACCATCGGCTCCTGTAATATCACGCTTTGGGATTACATACCTAAATTCAATCACATGTAGTTGAATTTCCACCGAAACTGAAATTGTTTCATTACTGTTCACTGTTCAGCCCAATCATATATTATTTGTCAGTTCAAAATCTGCTTCGCTGTCATGATTATAAAGTTGATGTTGGTCCAGGGTGAGATGTACATGTAAATTCCATTAACAATGAATGGGAAATGGCGTTCATCCATACATAACAATATAATTTTCATCGAGTTAATATTTCGGAGTTTGTTAAAGTATTCAGTGGGATTTGGGAGTGAGGGTAAAGATTAGGCCGCAGGGACGCAGAATGGCCCCAATAATTTGGCTTGTCGTGTAATATCGGTAGGTGTAAGTATGTATTGCGGCTAAGACCCACCAGAAAAAGCCCTCTCTATTTATCTTAAAGTTCCAAAAAATATATAAATCTTTTTAGGAAATCCCAACATTATTCAAGTGTTACTCGTATTTAAAAGCGCGCTGGCTGCTTTTATAGTAGAAATAAATTGCTTTCTAGACTCCCAGGAAAAGCTCGGCAACAACATGTTTTCTAAATTAAATTTTAGTCGTGTTTGTGTTTGTGGAATTTAAATCTTGTAAAATATGTATAACAGCAGTATTTTAAACACGCACAATGCGTAGGTACAAACGCTAAAGAAAAATAATCAAAACATATTGTATAATAGAGCCACAAAAACTCTCGCAAATTATTCGTTAATTTTCTTTTTTCATTTATATACAAGCGATAAGTCAGTATTTGTTATTACAATAAACTTGTATGTGCGATAAAGTCTTATGAAATCATATAACGTAAAACGTAACATAACGTACGCACAAAAACCTTTATCCGCCTCGCTGTCGGCGTTCTACTTATGTGATTTTAAGCAAAACCTGTGACTTTTATTTTGAAATCAATATCAAGTTAAATAAAGTACGGATAAACAAAAAAACTACTTTAAGTGACTATTTTTTTTTGCAGCAAGAACTTGCTACAAAAATAGAGCTTAATAAAAAACATCTACGCCTCTTATTTTTGCGACATTTTAATTAATTACTCGATGACTGGGCTCAACTAGTTTGTAAAACTTGTCATGTTCGAGCAATTAGGCCTTTTTCTGAGATGACTAAACTTTGTGAACTTTTATAAGGGCTTGTTAGCAGTAAACCCAAAAATATCTATATCGCCCACATTTTTGGGTACTTTTAACGTGGGCGTTCTAATCCGTTTTGTTGCGTAGCATGTTACAGAATCAGTTGTATGTAACATATTGCGGACTCGCTGCGGCCGCGGGGATTTGTCTGATCAGGCCTTTATAACAAGCTTCGCATGTGGTCGGTGTTTACCGATTTTGTGTACAGTTATACATTTATAAGTTTTGGGTTTGTGTTCATAATAATATATCATCTGCTTGAATCGATTTGTCTTAGGAATTATTTCACCCGATTGCCATGAAATGAAAAAAAGGAGTCTGCAGCATGTACCTACGTGTACGCACATATAACACGACATAGAATCTCACATCTGCATTTATAATAATTTAAGATTTCGAATAAAAAAAAACAAAAACATAAAAAAAACGGCGCTGTCTAAAGTAGGTATCTATTATCTTCCCTTCGTATTAAGTGGATAAAAATTCAAACAATATAATTCCAGTTTCCCTCGACTTTCATTTACAATATCGAATTGAAAATTTTAGAAACAATTCCAGCGGCGGCGGTGACGTCGTCCGCATCGCTTCGCATTCGGTCCGGGGCGCATAAATGCGGATACGTTTATTTTTATTCGGGATTTTTTTTTTGAGGGTAAGGATTTTTTTTTTGCATTGTATTATGGAAAAATGGGTTGCCTTTATTAACCCAGCAGTGGCACACAAGACGCAAAATGAAAAAAAAACTGTGAATTTTTATTTTAACTAATAATCAAGGCTTTGCAAAAAGTACCAATTAAACACTAAATCGGCTGGTTTACTGAAGGGTTTATAAATTGGAAACCATTTCTGTAATAAAGGCCTATTGTATCTGGCAGAATTGAAAAGGTTGTTTCATGACGTTTAAGAAATTAAAATTCTTGTACAACTTTTCATAATTAAGACTTTACGGGTCATAATATTATGAAAACTTTTATTTTCAAACACTGTTTTATGCTTTCACGGTTTAAAACTAAACTTATCGTGACTTTGTCGAGTTCCAGTAGTGCGCGTAGCAAAAGACAAATAAAGAGGGTAGACAGATTTGTCTGCACCTAACAATTTTTTCCATCCACCCGCATTCTCCAGTCAACCCGCGATCATGGCGCTTGCAACAGCGTCGAAAAATCGGGAGCTTGGCCGAAAATTACTTTACGGCCCCCAGCCAGGGCTTACAAACTAAGGATTTACACTTTAAATGAACGGTCACTAAGGGCACCCCCTGCGGGGTTCGGGCCTAGGCTTAGTGCGTCATTGAGGGGAGGGCAACTAGAGTTTGGCTGGGTCGGATTATTTAATGGGGAATTTAACGTTACATGCTCAGCGGCGCGGGCTGGGTCGTCGAGCAAGGGTCGGTCAGTGATGTTTACGGGGGGGTCGCGGTGGGCCTCGGCGGCGGGGCCGGAATCGCGGTCGGTATTTGTTTTTGTACTTACGAAGTGTACTAGTTTCCCTACAGCTCTCTTGAAGGAGGGTGATGGGGTCATCGGGTTCGAGGAGGGTAAGGCGGGGTCTCCTAATCCTACTTATGTTGGAGGGGGCGTATCGGGCGGCCGATGCGATCAGCGGGTTGGGGTGCCTTTCGGCTGAATCGAAGAAACGCTTGGTGAGACGTTTCATAAACTGTCTGACAGTCTGACGTTCATTCCTAACGAACCACGGGGCATCCGCGGCTCGTCGGAGAAATCGGTTCTGAAGGGTCTGCATCCTATGGAGGAGGTGGGGCTTGACATGTGCGAACACTGGGCACGCATAAGTCATGATGGGCCGAATGCACGCGGTGTAAATACGCAATTTGCACCTAAGTGACAATTTGCTGCGAGCATTCAGCACGGAATGGAGCCTTGCGAGAGCGAAGGCGGCACGGGCTCGTGCCGACCTAATGTGCTCTCCGAAGGAGAGGCGTCGGTCTAGGATGACCCCTAGGTATTTGGCTCGCTTCTCCCAAGGGATAGGCTTGCCAAACATAGAGATCGGTCGGATGGCGGATGTGAGGGAGTGGCGATGCCTGCTGAAGAGGACCGCCTGGCTCTTGTCGGGGTTGACCTCTATCCTCCATCTCCGGAACCAAGCGCCTAGTGCGTTTGCGGAGGTTTGGAGAACGCGGGTAATGTTGTCTGTGCTCCTACCTGAGTAGTAGATGGCAGTGTCGTCAGCAAAAAGTGCTAACTCAGCCTTTCTACTCAGGGGCATGTCGCTGGCGTATAGCGTGAAAGCTAGGGGGGAGAGCACAGAGCCCTGAGGGACTCCTGCGCGGATCGGATGTGGAGCGGAAAGGGCACCTTCGATGCGGTACTGGAAGGTGCGATTCGACAGAAAGTCTCGTAGGATGAGCACGAGCCGATCCGGCACACCGAGCTGGTACAGCTGGGATATTTTAAGTTTACATTTATTTTCATTGTGCTTTCGTGAAAACACCAAATATTTGCAAGTAGTTGTTTGAAAATATTGGTACATAATGGAGCGAGTATTTTACCTAGGTAGGACTATTCTTAAGATATAGGTACTAAGAATAAACAGAGGGATACATCCATATCCCTTTATACTGTAACGTTAATTACTTCACAAACTGCGTAAGTTATTAAGTGGCGAAGTTATGGCTATAAAACATATCGCTATCGTCTTGCCCACAAATTGCCCATTACTGGAAGCGCCCGCGCTGCCCGGAGTTGCAAACTAGCTTTATTTAGATAAATTCTTCTTCAGCGAAAAGTATTTTTATTCTGTTAAACTCTATAAATAAATGTTAGTTTTGACCGCATCTTCCTCTGTAATACATTCATTAACGGTAAATAAATAATTCTTAAACCTTAACAGATTCATGCACCAATGTAAAATTTAAAATGACACTGAAACTGAACACAACAAACAAGTAGCACTCGTAATGTTCAGTCCCCCAAATAACCTCACACCTGTTTTTTATAAACCTCACACCTGTTTTTTATAAACAGGTGTGAGGTTATTTTATATATTACACACATTTTTTAACTTGATATCGTTTCTAGCCAACACAAACGCCCAACAAACAATAAATTGCTGATAAACTTTCCTATTCACTCGATCGAAATGGAAATACTTTTATTCGCGAAAAAATAATATAAGTTTGAATAACATAAGTTTGTACCTGGCCATAGAAAATGATAGCAAACTTGTAACTGTTGCTCCCAAAGGTAATATTAAGAAACGGGGTCGAAATGCCGAATATTAGTTGAACAGTTTTTACATTTTTTCCTTTTAAATAATAAATTGAATGGGGGCGAAGTTGTTCAATTGACAACAAATGAACGAAACTCTGAAATACTTGTAAACATTTTCGGCCTACCCTTCAAAGTACCTACCTGGCAAATTGGCAACCTTAGCTTAGATTTTATTTTTGCGTTAGTGTACGATTTTTCGTACGAACTTATCGACTGCTTCGTGGATCCACGAAGCACATATCTGTAGTTAAATGCGATTTCTATGCCAGTTTATAATTGCAACTAATTGTCAGAGGTATTTTGAAAGGCAGCAAAAGGAACGACTATGTATGTGCGGTTAGTGCCTAACCTGGTGTCGGAGTTTTTAGGCCGCCCATGGGTCTCTGACTTGGCTTTTACATGCCGACGAAAGATATCTCTCAGGCATGCTGGTTTCCTCACGATGTTTCCCTTCACCGGAGCAAGTGATAATTATACAATACGCACATGAATCCGAAAATTCAGAGGTGAACTAATTGCGATTACACAGTGAATGTGTGACAGTGTCATAAATGTCGTAATAGGTAGAACGATCCTTTACAAGTTGAGCTCGGTTAGACTTAAATAAAACCGTTTTTCAGGTACGTACTACTAACATCTTGCCAGATTCTATCTACACATAGCCAATTTAAATAAACAAGAAACCCTCGCAAGAGTTGCTAAAACACACCGTCGCAATAACTCAACAGTGATCCAGGACTTACTCCTGAAATACGTGAGTGGGTACACTGGCAACAAAGTCCCGGGTTGCCCGCACGTGTGTGCGCTGCTGAATAACTAATGAGGAATTCGACGGAAACACACCACGACGCAACACGCAAGATGCAGTGGCAAACATGGTGTCTTACCGCTGAAACCTCACTTAAATGTTTACTTGAAAGTTTGTAAAGCTGTTGGGAGTTACTCAGTAGTTGAAGTAAGGGTTGATTTTTTTAAATGAATGTGTGTGTGGCCTTATCTCTCGTATACGGCAGGTGCTAGGGATTAGGTATTAGATTTTTAAAAAAACTCATATTCTTTTAGATTTGACTCAATAAAAAGCTCTCAATTGTTTTGGACACTTGACTTTATTTCTCATGTTATTTCTGTTTTGGGCACACTTTACTCCATCCTGAAATTAATTTCAACCTGTTTAATGACCTTAAACATTAATTGTACAAAAAGGAAGTGAACATTGTGGAATAAATGAATATAAAAACTGTAGACCATTGTGTCCGTAGAAGTAAATTACAAAATGAACAATGACTCTGCTGTAATATATTTGTATCAGCTAAATGCTGTCCTATTTTATTAAAGCATGTTTTATAAAAACGGCTAGGAATTGATAATGAATAAAAGGAACGGAATAAATAGGTCAGAAAACATTTCTATTATATTTTAACCCAGCCGTGTTAATATTATATATATTATTCTAACCAATTTTTAAGTATTTCAAACTTTTTACAATATCTATGTGGGACAACTGTTGTTTTTTTCTTTAAGATTATTGCAATGAGTACCTACTAAGAACAAACCAGTCGCACAGGTACCTTCATTTCGAGCTTGTTATACTAAATCGAAACTTTCAGCTAGGCTTTCACTCGGAAAACGTAATAAAATGTAGTAAAATGATGTCTTTACACCCTGTTCTCCATAACACCCAAAGAAGTATTGCAAATATTCGCTTAATCTACACTGTTATCATATTGAGAAATATAATCGATTTCCGTTCGTCCCGTGACGAAGGCCTATACGTATTACTTATACATATTAGTAATAATATCAAAAATGAGTAAAGGCTCCATCGATGAAAGGGTATTACATTTGTCTTTTCCGTGAGAAAACATCTTGGCCAAATAGTTTCCGTAGACCTACATATTATGTATACAAGCACTGGGAAAGGTGATAGAGAAAATATTGCAAAATGTTTAGGTACAGTAAAATTTTCATTACTACACAAGCTAAGTTTTAAGCACTGTTTGCCATAAAAAAGAATAGGTTTTTAAAGATCGCTGACTGCACAATAATGCATAAACCAGAATATGAATGTAACTAGGTACTCTAGGAATCGTAAAAAGACAGTAAACTGAACTCAACTGTTGTAAGACGAAGTAGTAACTATATGCAGCACTTGATCATAAATTTTCTTAAGTATTACCGCGATCCTTACTCCGTGAGTCCGTAATACATTACATTATTGATAGCCGCGAATCTAATAAAGTGAACGTGCAAACAAGGTTGGCGGGAACGGACGCCATTTTTCAAAATAAATGATAGCTTTATTACATTTTTGGGAGATTAATGAATTGGATGGGTTAACAGATGTTGTTAATGGTGCTGAAAGATCTTTACCTACTATCTCAAGTTATATTCCGGACTGTTCGATAAAATTTACAAAGATGTGTTTACCAAATATAATGTTATTTTCACTTTTCCTCAAAAAGCAACGAACACAAACGTAAACATTTAACAAAGTAGACAAGAACAATATCTCATCTGTCGTGTTGCTTTTCCTAATCTTTTGTTAGACTAATTCGGTGGACATCACATAGTGATAAAACTTGAAATCTGTTTCAGTTTATTAATGTAGTAAAATAAACTTTACAGATTTTAAAACAGTAAAGTTAACACTAATAAAAAATAAAATCCATTTTTACTACGTCAACCGAACACCCATAGTTAAAAGAAACCGTTCAAGAAAATTGCCTATCAATGTGTCCCAGCAAAGAGTTGAGTCACGACATGCGACCGACCCGCAAATGCAACTGAAATATTCAGGTGCAGCCCTAGTGCATGACGTGATCGACTCGCTAATGTTTCCGATACGTTTACAACTGAATACACGCAGACTGCACGGTACCACCCGCGGGGTAAAATTAAATTCTTTGCCTTGAATTATACATATAGCTGTGTATGTCTTTCTGAACTGCGAGATGCCAATTCCAAAAAATAATAATAATGTATTTTATGTTGGATACATGTAATAGGAAGTAATTGCAGACAAAACAATTGCTTATGGTTCCACGCTCCAATGCTTATGGAAAGTAATTTTGTTTATACATAACTAGCTTATGCCCGCGGCTTCGCCTGCGTGGAGTCCCTTAATTGTCCCACGAGATTGTAATACTACAGCAAAGAGTATAATGTGTTAATCCAGGTTATAAACTATCTCTGGGCCAATCCATCTAGATCCATTCATCTGTTCTGACGTGATTGAGTAGCAAACGTCCATCCATCTAAACTTACGCATTTATAATAGTGGTAAGATATCAGAAGCTAACAGAAACCAAATCGAAGATATAACCTAAGTATTTATCAAACATATTCGTTTTAATGTCCGAGTTATTTATTTGTACCTATCTTACATTTTTATCCGGTTACATAAATCTTCTTAGTAACCAGAAGTTAAAATCTCCAGACAGGTTTAATAAATAAATTCCTGCTTGCTTCACCGGTACCGACTCTAGACAAACTAAAGCTTTAAGTCGAAATCGCTTTTAAATTCAGTAGCAAACGCCGCGGGATTCTGTTAAAACAGGCACTATTCGGGAATTCATAAATGAAATTACGTTCTGTAATTTTGGAACTAATAAGTAATTCACTTTGTGAATGAAAATTGTATCTTTGAAATACGGTGAGGCATTCCATTTCCCTTCGAACCGTGCTCATTAATATTGCATACCTACGCTTGAGCCGGCAATCCCTCAGCAAATACAAATGTTTACGTTCTTTTACGGTTATTAAATGACCGCCTGCGGTGACATTATTAAGCAATTAGTCCTTCTGACGATCTACCTGTGTCTGATTGTGTTAATTATAGTGCTGCAGTAATTTGTACTCAAAGTGATAGTTTACTCGACCGCCCATGTGTCCATATTTACGTAACTACTAATTATACGCCGGCTTTGAATATTATAGTTTACTTGTTGATTTGTTTGGGCGTTTTAATTTAGGGTCTGTTTTTACCTTTACCATGTGTGTTTTAATATTTATGTATACAATCTTAAAGTTTATTAGAACTGCTTCACATTGATAACACTTTTTGTTTATGTCTCACACAAATACACGAACCTAATCTACCTAGATAAACAATAGAGCAATGAAGAATGAGAAAAAATTGAATAGCCTTAATTACTTGTTTCTAAATTAGATCGGTAGCTCACCATAATAGCCATCTTTACGAAAAATTTCGTTGGTTTTCCACAAAAAAACCCAAGATTCATGAGACAGCTCAAGATCACGTTGATATCAATCTTACATAATATCGTTGCTCAATTTCTTTCAGTGATGGAGAAAATCGTCGGTCATCATCCCTTTGTTAAGGCTGTGCCTATCACTCGGCAAGCCGTCACCCTAAACTGTCATGGCCACTCTAACTCGATACCAGATTAAAGTCTAAAGAAATAAAAAAGGAAAATTAATGACTATTGCTGTTTAAATGTGGATTTGAGAACAAAAGGAAGGTAGGTAGTTACAGTTAGGTACAATATGTGAAAGACATTGAATGAAACTTCTCGTCTTTGTGTATTGAAGGTCTGAAGTTTGTTAAGTCGAGTTTTTTACGACTCGCGAGTGGATTCGTTTGCGAGCGCCATTGTTGGTGTCGTTTATTAAGCTTCGAAGAAATTCGTAATTTTATTTCGTTTCGCTTTTTTTGTCAAATATTTTCTTGGATCTAAGTATACGGTATTCTTGTATTTCTGTATAACAAAAGTAATTAAGAACAATATTGTAACATGTTAACAGACAACATTGCAACGCCCCGCTCGGGGTGAGTTGATTTAATTAAGTCTAGGTGTAGACGGGTAGATGTGTTATATCAAATGTGCAAATTAGACATAATGAAGTTAGTAACCGTTCCTCTAGGCAGAAGAGAATTGTTGCCTGCGTTGGGGACTGAAGAAGGTTTACAATAGAGATAGAGCAGTGTCTTCTAGGATTACATCATACTTAGATATCTTATTACCAGATTGTCCACTGTAAAGGCTTTTTACACATGTTAGGTAAATAAACTCTGACACCACAGAAAGGCGCACAGATTTGTCCCAATGTTTTCCTACATAGATGTCATAACGAAATTTTGAACATGCGATCAGTTTTTTGCAAAAATGGTTTGCTTCATATCCCGAGATGAAAATATATAAGAATATTTTAAAAACGTAACGTTTTCAGGGTCACTACTTGCTCAGTAATTAATTTGTTCCAAATTCTCTTGAAATGGAGTGTAAAGATTTGGGTCAGATATCGTTTATCGTTTGAGGAAATTAGAACACGAGTGTTTATGTTATTGTCTACTTAACCTACTATATTAATTAAAGCTGCCGAAACCTGTAAGTAGTTACGTTTACGTAACGTGGGTAGCTGTAATTTACTAACTAAACATAGCCATAGCACATTCAGTTAATTGCTAAGTAAGCAAGCCTTGATTTAACATGCTTTGAGATTCAGACTTACAGATTTTTTTGTTTGACGGGTAATTGAGAGGTAGTTTTCCCTGAATTTCGGGTAGCTGATTTTATTTTAACCATTTATACAGAAATAGGTACCGTATTGTACTACCTGGTAAGTCAGTTGTCTCTCCACAGTCGCTCCATATTAAGTACTGCATTCAGTAATACTGGAAACCCACAACAAGTCCCCAACATAGTCGCGATAAGGCTAGGCAGATGATATGATGACAGAAATAGGGAATGCAGAACCAGTTCCGTTTTAAAGAACCGGGATTTTCGGGGCCGTCTGGCCAAAGAACCGGGATCCCCAGTACTTTCGATACTTTAGGTATGCCTTTCTAAGATAGTAGAGTTGAAAGTTGAAAGAAGAAAGCTGAAACGGAGAAAATAAGAGACTAAATGACAATACAAAATAAAAACTGAAATTATTACGTTTCAAAATGGCGCAAACTTTAAGGAAAACATACTTAAATATTTCTTAAAGGGGTCTTCGAATTTTAAGCCATATTATCACGCAGCTTACTTAGCGGGCGGCTTACTATGTAGAATTTGCTTGAAAGTAGCATGTTCTTGTACTAGGTAGTTATGTAGCACGCTTTAAGCAATAAAATTAGAATTACATATGCTAAAGCCGAAGTATTTTGTCCCGAAAGTACCGAAAGTACCGGGTTTTGGTTTAGAAAATCCCGGATCCCAAAACAGCGCAAATTTCCGGGATTTTCAGATATAAGTACTTTCGGTTCCGGGATTTCCCGGGACTATTCACTAGACAGAAATGAGCTTTACATAGTGAGTTACCGCGAAACTTATGCAGAAAGGATACTGGTCGAAACAAAAACTATACCTACACAGGTCACCAGGTATATTAGAAGAAATAAACACACGCACCTTTCCGAAATCTGACATACATCACTAGCTTTCAATGTCGTAGACCAGACACATGTTAAATCGCTCACGTAATCAAATCCTCACCGCTACACTATACAAACTCCTGAACACGTTCAGAGTTCGTACAACTAATTAACATAAGACTGTGTTGCATGCGAGGTCAACACTTCAAGAGCAATGTCAGGGCTTGCGTGCTCTTCCACCGTATCGGATAAGGAGACAGCTTGGGCGGAAATTTGTAGGGTTATACTGTTCCTGCAGCGCTTGATGGGTGTTATAGTAAATGCTAGCAATACGGAAAGGTTCAGGAGATAAGCTCGCGTTTGCAGACTAGCTCATCCTGTTAGTAAGCGACGATGCTGTTGACGATGAGTCATGTATCATATCAAATTATGGTATTTGACAAACTCATTAAATCATGGCAAAGCCTGCGTAAGTTGCAGGTGGCACGTGTTCTTAGACGGAAATTACTTTCCACCAGGGGCCTTAGTCTGCTATTGCAATAGTGTCAGAATGGTCTATCATTGATTTAATAAGGCCCCGCGCAGACGAATTACCCTTTGTACGCACGTCAAACGAGTTTCGAACGCGCTTCAATACGCCGTGGGCTAGGGGCCTTATTAAATCAATGATAGACCATTCTGACACTATTGCAATAGCAGACTAAGGCCCCAGGTGGGCTGTTGGTCTGTTTGTAATAAGCTGGCATCGTCACAGGTTTAAAATGGACCATTGCGGTCTGCATAACAGTTGAACTTTCGTATCTGGTTCGCATGACTAGTTGGGACATGAAAAAGATGTAGATGAAGTCTGTGGAAAACAAAACGAAAGCACATAATGTTGCTACAGTTTTCTTGGTTTCATAGCTTTTACTAAAGGCATTGTATGAAGCGACCTTCTTTAACATTGCCAATCAATATTGTTATGTTAATTAATAGAGATCGGATTATATGCGAATGCATATTTACTTATTAAGCGTGTTTTTTTTTAAGATAATTACTATTTTAGCATATTTTCATTACTTTTGGTCTGCTCGTTGGTCGAGTGGTCCCAAGCGCGACTGCTGATTATGAGGTACTGAGTTCGTTACCGTTTCGGGCAAAGTGTTATTGGGTTGTATTGTATAACGGGCTGGTGTCCGCAACTCCACGTCTAAGCGCGTATTTTGCGTGCGGGTGGGAAATTTATTCCATCCACCCTAACTCCCCGAGAAAGGCCAGCTGCGCCTTGATGTTGCTGATAATCTCGCGGAGAGTACCAGGGTTACCGAAGTACTTTGCCCTTTATGTTGCAACCATAATCAACCATTGGGCAGTGCAGAAGCACGTGGGCTGCTGTCTCGTCTTCCTCCATGTAGGCTTGGCACAGGGGGCTGTCCGTGACTCCTATGACAAAGTAAAAGACTTTATTAAAAGAGCCGTGTCCAGTGACGGCGGCTGTAACTGTGCGCAGCTGTAATTTGGTCAGCCGAAGCGCCCGTTTGGTGAAGCGGCCGTCGATAGTAGGAAGTGCTTCCTTGGCTTGCCTGCACTCGCTATGATCCAGCCATACCTTGTGGTGTTGTTCACTAGTTCGTTTCCTTAGCAGTGTGCGTAGATACCCGAAAAGGAGTGGCACGATGGGTTCGGGTCCCACCGCTGCCATGCTCGATCCCCTTCTAGCGAGTTCGTTCGCTGCATCATTGCCTCGAGAATCGCTGTGTCCTTTTATCTATTGGATGGTTATATTATTGAGATTACCAACCTGGTTCAACCGGTCAGGTCTGGCGTTGATGACACTCGTATATTAACCCAGAGTTTACTATGTGATTGTTTAGTGCTAGCAGTACAGCCGTGCTGTCTGAGAGTATACTCGTTCGAATAGAGTGGTCCAGAACCTCCCTGCCTAAGATGGCTGATGCCGCCAGGGAAATGCCCATACATTCTGCCTGAAATACCGTGTTGTGAGCCCCTAGTGGTGCGGCAATGTGGATGGTGAGATCCTCTGAGAAGACTCCAGCTCCAGTGCCAGTACCTGTTTTGAATCCATCCGTGAAGATCCGCAGCTCTGCGGGGCTTAATCCCTCGCAGCGGTAGTCTTCGTGGAGTTGGATTTTGTATTTTTATCGAATACGAACTGTTTGGGTATCCGATCGTTTGTTGCTTTCGCCAGGGGGAACTCATTGTAGAATCCGTCCGGTATCGCGGTTTGCTGTGTTTCCTTCTTACCCCAGAGTTGGAGTGTTTTAAGGCGTACCGCCGTCATCGGCGCTTTCTGCTGTATGAACAGATGGAGCGCAGGGGCCCCAACATGGCTTCGAGAGCAGCATCCTCATGCAACCTGTTAACGCCATGCAGGCAAGCCCATGCGTTGCAATTTGATGGAGGCTGTAACTAGCTTGGTGCGTGGCCACCAGACCACTGCCCCGTAGGTGATCATGGGTCGGATCACAGCGCAGTATAACCAAAGTATAATTTTACGGCATAGGCCCCCCTTCTTACCTATCATTCTCCTGCATTGCCAAAAGGTGATGCATGCCCTGTTCATTTAAAACATGATTGTGTAGTACTTATTTCAATTTTATGTTGCATATTTTTACACTCTTGTTGCATATTTCCAGTAATGCACATTTGCATGCATATTTCGACGATTTTAAGTTGCATATAATCTGATCTCTATTAATTAATAATCACCATAGTTCCTTCTGTTACACGTGGCAGGGCTGTCAAGGTCAAGTGCAAGCAGGGTGACAATGTTAGCGTACTTCTTACTCGTAACGGATGCGGACTGCAATGAGCGTAGCAAGGAAAGAAAAGAGGTGAACTGAATCAGAATTCAAATAAGTATTTTTATTTAATATGGAATCTTGTGAAATGGGATTAATTTGATTAACTATTTTTCTGGGTTTGGAAAAGCACTTGCTCCGACTCGTCCGCCAGGACATAGTCCCAACGTCAGAAGTTCCGAGCCCAGAATAAAAAAAACTTTATTAATGCCCAGTTTATTTAATGTATTCAATGTTCATGACATCAAATTAATTCCAGAACGCCAGCTGTAGATAACGTTATTCACAAACCACTTGTCGATCCACGAAAGGCATTCATCAAGAATTCATCATTCCTGAAACGAAAATGTCACAAATTATAAATATTTGATGTGGAAGCAGTAACTTTCGGAAATCACGACGATTGAACAGATTTCTAGGAAATCGCAATTTGTAATGTAATTCGCAAACAGTTGCCGGTGGCCGACGCCAATTCCGAGAGAAAGAGGCTCTTTATGAAGAAAATGTGTTTATTTTTGTATTGCAAATACAAGAGTCTATTATTTGAAGCGTTTCTTCCTCGTATTTCAGATACAAAAAATAAAGAATAAACAGGAAATTGGGGCTTTAGAAAATGGATTCTGTTCATTCGTTTTGTTTTGTGAATTTTGTGACTGTTTGAACTTATTTAATTGGTACACTGTATAATAAAATACATACACACGAACATATAACCTCTTCCTTTTTTGAAGTCGGTTAAAAAGTACAAATCGCGGCACGTAAGTTGAACCAAAATGGCGGTCGTCCGCGCATGTACAATTATGGATTGAGACCCGAAAATGTGTTACAGCGCAATGTAACACATTTCGTCATCGGGTCTCAATCGGTCTCAATCCATAATCAGCGCAGTAAAACATTTTCGGGTTCCGCCATTTTGGTTCAACTTACGTGTCGCGATCTGTACTGAAATAAATAAGTTTTTATTTGGAAAGCAAAAAGGTTCACTAAACACGATATAACCTGAAATTCGAGAAAGTCAGGCAAGGTGACGGACGTAACAATGAAAGCAGCTGGTTGCATGATTGCATTTCAGGTTAGAAAGCGTTCCGTTTAAAAATAGAAGAAATCGTTCGATCTGACTTAAATGTTCCGAACTAGAACAAAACTGGGTTAAAAGGAATTTGTATGGCGCAAGTTTTGAATTCGAGACTGATATATTGGCAGTAGTATTAAGTACTGAGGTTTCTTTTACAATAACAATATAAAAGGCATTATTAGAATCTTGGTCTGTCGGTTCGGACTCTTATCGCAAAAACTACGAGTACTCATCTACTTAATTATAGTCAAATCACACTTATTAAAATCAACTATTTTATTATTAACAATAGAATAAGTTAGTGCGCTAGGAATCAATGTATCTAATCGTTATTTTTAAATGAAAAATAAAATAAAAACAATTTATGTTACTTCACTACTGAAATTGAATGCATGAAATCACGATCTGGTATTCATATCCAAAATATTGCAGACGTATCTACTCCAAATTATTAGCGTAGGTACGAGTACATTAAGATAATTTATCGATAAATGCTTCAAGTGGGCATTAGTAGTAGGTACTTATTCATACTATAATATGTTATTATTATTTCAGCAACAATAATTTCCGTCCAATAATAGACTAGTTCAGCCGACCTCTGTAGTAAGGTATTGGCAGTGAACTTGAGGTATTACTTTAGGAAATTCGCTTTTATCTTGTAACTCTAAAAATATAGAACGTCTCGTGGTGTAATTACTACGAATGCGTGACTTATGTTTTTTTTTTCTAAGTATCCTTACTTTGGCTTTGGCGGACCTAGTGGTTAAGTAATGACAGCCGCTCGGATCAATCTTCAGGTTAAGTCTGCTTGCCTATGGTCTGGATGGGTGACCAGTTCGTGCCTCGGAAAGCACGTTTAGCCGTTGGTCCCGGCTGTCATTTGTGGATCTTTGAGAGTCGTTACAGGTAGTCAGTGGCGCGAAAGTCTGATAACCAGTCCTACCAAGATTTTATCCAAGGTATTACCTAGTACTGACTGGGTTGTGGAGGTCAGATAGGCAGTGGCTCCATGTAAAATACTGATTTTAGCTGCATCTGGTTAGACTGGAAGCCGACCACAACATAGTTGGGAAAAGGCTAAGCTGATGATGATCCTTTCTCTGACTTTGGCTAGTTGTTTGCACATCATTTTTTTTTTCGACCTAATGATTTCATTACTTAGTTTTAGTTCTATACATTATTTCCGGTCTTTACTGACCGGCAAAAGCACTTTTTACGAAAACAAACAACGAACATGGTTTAATTGGAATTGCGTAACAATGCGGCAGCAACGACATCCATCACAAATATAATTCGCTAACAATTGCGGGTTCCTAACTAAGAGTCAATAGTCACAAAACGTTGCTACGGTGACCAAAACGACTAGATAAACGTAGCTGGAGTAACTGAAGGGGAAAGTCGCGGCACGGCAGGTATGGAGTGGTTAAACAACGCCTCGCGGGGCCCACTGAATACTGTAGCCACGCGATGCAATTTATGAGATATTTCAACTACCATCAAATTTCTAATAATTGAATATTTCTAAAGAATAAAATGTATAAAGATACATAATTATTCTTTGAATCTTTTTTTTTCGTGTCTGTTGACTGTTATGAAGCCGCAATTTTTGCCTTTGAATGTATAGTCCTAAAAACGTGTCTTGCAACTCTTTGTAAACAGTAGTTTAAGTATGACAAGCTTAAAATTAGAAGAAGATTTTCTCTGTGAAAGCAGGCTTAGGTGAACTCATCGCAGTTGAGAACGATAGTTTAAAAAAAATGTTCGTCGTTTCTTAGCACGGACATATCTACTTAAACATATTTTAAGTGCTTACTCTATTTAAAAACTTACTCTATAAAATATCGAATCTGAAAACTACATCAATCTAAAGATTAAAATCTGCCAAGTTAACTTGCAGGCGCGTCTCGTTTGTACAAAAAAAGCTGGTCACATCGGTCACAGTCGAAATGTCACTAGGCCGGCTCAGCACTAACTGGGTCACCTTATTAAGGGAATGCAGCGTCAAATAAAAAGATACAGAAGGCCTATCGTGAGGGGCTCGTGGCTCGTCGACCATTACACATATTGAATAAGTTATTAATAGAACTGTTGATTGGTTGTTTTTAAGTATTATTTATCTATGTTGATCCTAGTTTGTAGATAACTTATAAAGCCCACATGTGTCTACTATAATACAACGTATTTTTTTTGATATCCCATAACTCTAGGGTATGATTGAGGCCATATCAAAGAATCAACTGGCATATGAGTTATGTTCCACTCCTTCGTTATTTTTTTTTTCATTTTTCATACAAAATAATTCGGCAAAGTCACGATTATTAATGTAAAACGCCCTTACGTGAAATATGACCACGTCGCATTTTCTTAGCTTTAAATATGAATGATTGGTTTGAATACAAATGAATTACTTACCTACATATTTTATTTTACTATTTATTTTACTACACTACTGCGAAGTTTGGCAACCTCGCAAAAGTAAAGATTCGTCATACTGGTGACAATTTTTGACCTAATTTAATTATGATTGATGATATCTCCGAAACGATGCATTTTTGGACCACCTATTCTAGGAGTTTTAGTATTATTTTTACCTACAGAATATAACCCTAGAGTTATGGGATATCAAAAAAAAACAGGTTGTATAAGGTCCCATTAAAATAGTTGGACAAATTTTAACACAGCGTTCAGTACATCTAACCAATGATAACCAAGCAAAAAAAAACACTGATTAAAGGGATTTTATTTTGACCCAAAATAATAAATTGCTGGCGGCACTCTAGAATAAACACATCCATTAGGTGAAAATAAAATCACAATTTTTTTTCCACCTATTGTAATGGGACCTTATAGTTCAGTCAGTACCTATAAAACTGCCCATTTGCATTTACAAAATATGGCTTAGGAGACTGATATCATTACTATGTCCTGTTGTCAAAATCTATAAAAGTAATGACTATTTCCGAGATATTATCCGAGTCGATGGCTATACGAGGCAAGATACAGAAAGGCCCCAAGATACCGTTTGCCACGAGCGCCTCAACAAAACTGGGTCTTTTGTTCCTCTGTACTCTGTGCGCAGCTTCGTTACTTCAGCCACTCTGGCTTTCTGCCGCAAGCTAATGAAACGCTTTGCTAGTATTAATGAGTGTCGCTAATTTGAATGGCATTATGCAGAGACACCTGAGTCGGAGCCAACTTGATGGCTGGACGTCTTATGTTTAATAATGCTGTGACTCCTTGAGCACTCGTCAAAGGTTTCGTTGTGTTTGTTTGTGGTTTTACATAGTTGTGTTCATTTTCGAAAAAAGGAATACTTTTAACTTCTGAGAATACTTTGGTCAAATTGAGGGATATTTAGAAAATTATCATTTAATTTAAATGTTTAAAAAACAGATATATATTATTAAAAACTTAAACAACTTCTCTTAACTGAATTAATGTATTTCATAAACATTTAGAAAATTATCATTTAATTTAAATTATTAAAAAACAGATATATTATTAAAAACTTAAAAGTTACAAGTTCAAACTTACAAGTTCTCTTAACTGAATTAATGTATTTCATAATATAAGTAAACCTGCCTCTTACTGGCGGGTTCACCATCAGATAAACACGTCGAATGCGCGAACACAAGTGCCAAGTTTTACGACACTGTACCACGATATATTTTCTCTCTATGAGTGCTCAAAACTTTGTCCATTGCATTATGTTTGTCACCAAACTTTAAACATACTGCTCTTTACATACATTTCAAATTCAAAAAGCAAATCTCACGTTTCGGCGATAAAAGCAATGACGACGACAAAGGAGACTTTTGAGTAGATCAAACAAGAGTATGAAGGAAATGTGGATAAACAACGGGGACCGATCATGGCTACCTTAAAAACGTACAAAATGTCGTACAGCGGCCAATCTAAAAGGGCGCTACCATTTAATTATAGAAACATCCCGTCCGCGAACTTTACACCATTACTTCAAATTTCCACTTTCACTCAAACTGCGCAAAATTCAGCGCCTGATAAATTATGTAACGTTAATTCACCGAGTTTTCCTAATTACGCTACTAAAGGGCAACATAATGATACACAACGTTAACAAAAGATAGTTAATAATGTACTACATATTTACAGAATGCTGTCTACGCTGCGGCCAGGATTAGCACGTAATCCAGGATCAGATGGTTAACTCAATAGGATTATCTGGCTACTTTCAGTTGCGCTTGCTCTTGTCACTTTTCTGACAAATTAATGGTAGATTTACATATTCAGAATTGTTTGTTTCCGGCAAATTGGAAGGCTGTAATAATTTATGCGTGGGGTGCCGTGGGTCGGTTAACTTTTTTTTAATCAAGCTTAACGAAAACGTAGATTCGTATCACGCGACCGTAAAGCGACATCGCAAAAAGTTCAATTCCCGCACACCGACAGTAAAAGAGGAGAGGAAGGAAATCCATGCATATAACTTTGATCTTCGAATTTCCACTGAGGAAAAATGATATTTTACGTGATCACACACATAAATCGTACTTCAAAGACTTGAATTCCATCATATACACGGGCGAATGTTTGTTCAAACATTTGACATAACATTTATATCGGCCTTTCCTCTTTCAATAGAGGTTCACAATACATTATGAGGGTGAGGCTTTGCGAACTATCCGCAAACATGGCCATTAGTAGCAGCAGTAGCATCCTGGCCTAGTTGGCGTAGTTTCCACGTCGATAAACAGTGTTCACACATCAGGTAGATAGCTCGCTTACACAGTATGCTGCCCTGGTACACATTGAATACATCTGCCACCTTGTGTCTGGTTGAATTGGAAACTTAAAAGCTTTCAGATTTTTTAGTGTAAGTGCATATTACTCGTATTATTTCGTAACTTTTAACGTTGTCCACCCTTTTGTCGTTAACATAGTGGTAAACACACTTAATACTTATCTTCAGCGATGACTGAATATTTTTGAACACATTCAAAAGCTTAATTTTACCTGCAAATTACCCATAAAATCCTCTGAAACATTTCCCTACAACCGTTACTTGAATTTGTATTCTATTCGTGAATTCAGTTGGAGCTCGCACTAATGATTTGTCTGTTTTGTTGTATGAAACGTGCGTTCATATCGAAACCTTTATGCTGTAGGTAGGTACACGTTTCATATTCTATTGTCAGTGTTCCATTAAATTTACGTCCTTTTATTATAACTTCAAAGCTTCAATTCCACAGACACGTACGGTACGAAACACGTATTGCTATGCTATGGCTGGCGCGAAGCCGTGCCGATAACGGGTTGCAATAACAGTTCTGTTGCTGTAACAACCATCCGTTCGCGAGCTGTGGCGGTATGATAACCGGTGCAATGATTAATTATTCTACATTGGGTAAATTATTGTGTGGCAAATAATGTCGGTTGGAGATTACCTAGGTTGGTAGAGGTGCCTAAGTACCTACTACATAAACCTGTATACCTTTAAATGGAAAATTAAAACTTGAAGTATATTTTTAAATCCCAATAATAGCTGCACTACAATTTCCAGAAGCAATTATCGCAAAACATACTTCTGATAGCATGGCAAGAAGTTTTAATTACTGAACGTGCAAGAAAGTCCAAGTGCTTCACAGTTCCATAAACGTTTTGCTATTCAAGTTTATTTTTTATTTGCCACCTACATTTATTTATTACTGAACAAAACATAGAGGTTTTATAAGTCTGAAGTGCTAATCCACTGCTGCAATTAAGGTACCTCCGATTGTTGCACCATAAGAACCATTTGTAGCATCGTAACTCCAAAGTGAATGGCCCATTGTTGGTGATTTGGTTTAGAAACCGATATAATCTACTTTTCCTTTGGTTATGTTACAAGTATTTAACCAAGTAGGATTGTGAAATGACCACGACGAACTAAAATACTCCGAAGTATATTGCTACAAAATAGAGTTGTTATTTACTTTCTACAAAGGTTTATATCGCAGAAAAGACAAAAGCTATCAATATCACTTTTAATTAATTTGCCATAATTAATTTCATTCAAATATTCACGTCGTTCTAATTTGCCGTTGTCATGTTTCGCACGCGACCGTGACTCGTGACTAATAACAATACAACTACAAAAATACGAAATAAGTTGTATGAAAAAAACTAGTAACAAAATGGTGGCCCTATAGACTTGGGTAACAAAAGAAAACCTGGAAAATTAAATATTACAAAAAGCTAGGTTTATTCCGGTTTTGGATACAAAAAGCTAAATAAATCTAGGATTTGTATTCAACCCTATCTTTTTGTAGCTACATGATATTCAACTTTTGTCCCTAAACTCTGTGGCAAGAGTGGCAGTCTAGACTGGAGTTTATTTTAAGAATTGACCAACTTTCTATAATAAACTTTTCCACCTTTCAGAGCGGAAAAAAGGTACCTATGTATGTTATAAATCAAATTAAAGATTTCCTTTATTTGAAGTTTTTATACTTTTTTCTTTGAGGCCTTTTAAAGGGGATGCAGGTCCTACATACTTATAAACCCCATTCGCCCACCGAGAGTTTCATGGAAAGAATCGTTGAGCGGATTTCTGATAACTTCAATCCCAAGGCCTACCTCATTAAAAATATCTCTACATAATCACCTCTTACAAACCTCCCATCCATTACGAAGTGGAAATACTTATATTCTACAATATCTTTCCCGGTATTCCTTTAAAACCATCTAATTAGTTCAATACCGGGTATTAGCTCAAGCCGCCTGAGCAAGCGGCCCGTAGTGGGACGGCCCTCGTCGGAGGCCCGCAGAGGAACGGCCCTCATTGGAGGCCCATCGAGACTCTCGACGTGATTTCCTCCCTCCACCACTTCACAAGAGCACCCTCTTTGTACTTGTAAACGGACTTTGCGGATCTGCGCTCGATGCTCAGGTTTGACAGACGTTTAAGATGTTTCTTTGAGTTGGGAGATGTTTGGTTCTTTATGTAAACGTGTGTTTATTCACGTCTAAGGTACCTGGCTCTACGTACACGGTGCGATAAGGGCAGGAAATAACAAAAGAAAAATTAATTTAAGAAATTAACGCGAAGAAGAGTGGTACTTGCGACTTACAATCGTGTGCCGCGTGTATAAATCGCACCTTTATTTTCTAAATAGTAGTAATTTTGGCTAAGTTGTTATTTAGTTATTGATAACTACGTACGTACTTACGAGTCAAAAGGAGTATGTAAAGATCGCAGGTGGCGTTGTGTGGTTTCTGCCTACCCTCACGGGATTAAGGCGTGAGTTTCTATAAATGTTTGATAAGTACGAAGCTATCGACGCAGTTATTTGTTTTCCAATGTTATAAACTACTTAGTAAAGCCACAGTCGGATATTCCACGAAAGCCTTTAAGAACTGACAGCTTTTGTGTAAGACGGGATCAAGTTGTCTTTGAGCGAGTGCAGGTGAACATTTCCGTCTAATCCCCCGGATACCTAACCCAACCATCTATAAACCACTACTTGACATATATTGGTATGCTGTTTAGTACTATTTCAAGCCTCGAGACCGCCTGCCGCGCCCCCATGCGGGGGCGTAGCGACATCAACGACGTTACTAATTCAAAATAAAATTGAGTGCATTTAAATTGACTGGCTCTTATCGTAATTATTTATATTTCACTAGCTGTGGCCCGCGACTTCGTTCGCGTGGAAATTTTGATGGGCATGTGTCAAAAAAAAATTGCATATGTCCTTCTCCAAAATATAATCTATCTCCTTGATAAATTTCTTTACGATCTGATCAACTGTTTAAGCGTGAAAAAGTAACAAACAGAGTTATTTTCGCATTTACGAGTATAATATCAGTATGGATTCATAATAAGGTAATTTCATTCAAGATTAAAATTGTTTTAAAGTATAGGTACACTTACATCACTACATAGTATAAAACAACGTCTCTTCCCGCTGTCTGTCCCTATGTATGGTTAGATCTTTAAAGCTTCGCAACGGATTTTGATGCAGTTTTTTTTTAATAGATAGAGTAATTCAAGAGGAAGGGTTGAATGTATAACATTGCACCCGTGCGAAGCCGGGCGGGTCGCTAATTAAAATATATAAAACCATGAAACCCATGCCTTTACGATTCAAATATTCTTGGTACTTGCGGCCACTGAAGCAAAACAAAATTTTCCAAAGTTAAAACTTGGCAATCCTTTTCTAAACTTATACATTCAATACAAATCTCACGAAACATTAAACAGTTCAGTGTAGCGCGAAACTTATGATCATCCTTATTCGCCCTCTGGTGAAGTTTTCAGCACGTTTACAAGAAGTAGTAACATTATTTTGTAAGTCCTACATTTACCGTACTTAACCCTGAAAGGTAGAAACATCGGGCTGGTAGGTCTCTTTGTTTAATTAAAGTAATAATTAGCAGTAGTTACTGGGTTGGCTGAACGTGATTCGAGAATTTTCTTGAAACTGTAACAATGAACAATTTTACATTAAAATCGTGTCTGTATTCCTTGCGAGAAATTATTATTTATTTAACACTTCAAGCACATAGTACAGAGGCGGACTTAATGCCATAGGCATTTTCTACCAGTCAACCTTTGGGTGATGCAGAGACAAACATTGTAGGTGTACCTATGAATAAATTACATAAGTGAAAACGTATAATAGCACTATCAAGATTATTTTGTCTTGCAAAATGTTCTTAAAACTGTTTGTGAAAAGCTCTATTTTTGTAGGTATTTTTTTAACAGAAAATAAACAAACTTAATACCTCACGTTGAAAATACTACCGCAGTGTGTGTATCAAGTGCCTAACTTTATCCATGTTTACAAAGAGCTTGTTCTCAACAACTTTATTTTAGTTTTCGCCTTGCTACTTATTTAGAATTAGTGTGCTTTACAACAACAGAAAACCCGAGCCAAAAACATGCTCAAAACAACGGTTAAAATCAGATTTGGCATAAACATAGTTAATTGAAAAAGACTTCGTATATTTTTGCAAAGAACTTTTCACCGGTTTTTGTTTTATGTTGTGTTTGCTCAAAATTTTTATTTATTTAGTGCAACCAATCACTTTATGATCGGAGTAAGTTGCCGAATGCAGAGTATGCCAAACAGACTAAAAATAACTCTTTAGCTCGGTACATAAATTGATATTGGAGTTACTTTTAATTATTACTACTTGCGGTTGCAAAATGGAAATATGAGTGAAGTATGTAGATATTTGTTATTGTGTCTTTTTTATTTAATGAAGACGAGACGAAGTAGATGTGATAGAAGGTATGATTAACAGAGGGTCATCTGTAGATGATTCATAACTTCTATCTAGGTATATAAATAAAAAATAAAATATGTTGCTCGTAGAAAAATGAGAAATGTGCCACAGGTTTTGTTATAAACTGGAAAGTTTATCGATATTTATTTTGAGTACCTTCATTTGTTACAGTTAATGCATCATCTTACCTTCAAGAACATAAATCCGTAGCAACCCATTAAATCTTTCTTTGTCCCAAACAAGCCTTACCATTCAACCAGTCTCAAAGGACGCATTAAATATGAACCAGATTAAACTTTTAACACTAGCTCCTCAGCTAAGAGCTTAATCTGCAAGACCTTTAGGCTTTGTGTTCTAGTAATAAGACCTTACATTCAAGGCCAATCGCCTTTCGTCAAGGAGGCTGGGTTTAGTAAAAACGACAACATGTTCTCTTTGAACACAATTTTACGTCGGAAGTTTTAACAGCCAACGTCGAAAATGTTCAACTTTATAATATTAAAGCAACGTGGCGCAACTTGGGAGTGTTTGTGAAGGAATGAGTTCAATGATTGATTGAAGATAAAGAGTGATAGGTCCAAAACAATGTATTTTTGCATGTTGTTAGCTTTAGCGAGCGCTTCTTCTGAACATGATTGGGTTTTTATCTGTTTAATTTATCAGTCCAGTGTCTGGATTTCTAGCAATAAACTAGCCCCTATTATATTCTGGATGCACTATTGGTAAATACATATCTCTGCCAAACCCTTTTGTGATTTCAGGCGTGATGTTATGTTCGATTCAGTTTTTGAGTCAAATGAATTCGTTTGACGTTAAGCTGATAAAAAGTACTTAAGGCCAGCGCTTAAGCTGTTTCCTTTCTAGTGTAGTAGTACTTAATTTTCAACAGGTTTGTGTTTTCTTTAACACCACCGCACTGCTTTCACCTTTATGCTAATTTGTTCCTGACTCAAAGCTGGCCTCGACCTTCAGTTGCCTAGGTCACGCAATGTTTTCAGTTATTTTCTTTCGTAATGACCTCATCTATAGAAAAAGAAATAAGTAGAAAGCATAGGTACTTAAATTAAACTTTACTGTCTTGGCAACTACCCTCTGTGTTGCAAACATCTTAGAAAATGGGATGCAATCGCTGTCAAGGCACGGCTCAGTGGCATCAGTAGAATTGTCTTAGTACTTAAAAATAAAACATTTTAACCTAAAAGTCGATAAAATTCTAAATATTTTTTATTATTTGAAACTGGTCATAGTCCAACATTAAATAAGTGATTCCTCTGAAATTCAAAATGTCTTAAGTTTTTTTAAGTGCTTCGCGGGCATTATTGGAGGAATCACTAAATAGTTTGGCTAATTCTCAACTTCAAATTCTTAACTAGAAAACGGTTGTTAAAGTACAAGTGTTGTCATGCACGCTTTACTAACAATCATCTAAAATTTTGATCTTTTTTGTGGATCAAAATTCATGGAATAAAACGTCAAACAACACGTGATAGTGATCAGTAGTTCATATTTCAAAGTACAAAAACAAAGAACAATATTTTTAGTATTCTATTTTAGTATATTTCCTGATTCCGTGATCAATATAGGTCTAGCTGTCATGACATTAGCCGAGGCTGGGTGCGGTGCGGCACGACAAAGGTCAGCTGTCACCCGGCTAGGTGGAAACGGAACTACCCTGATTTATCGTATACCTGCTAGGTATATTACCTACCTTATTTTAATAAAAAAAACAAGGATGTGTATCCTAACTAATATTATAAATATGAAAGCGAGTTTGTATGTTTGTTTGCCATGCCTTCACGCCTTAACGGCTGAATGGATTAGGATGAAATTTGGCATTCAGACAGTCCATGAACAGGGTTAGAGCATAGGATTAAACAGGTTGGAAGGGTGATCGACGCACAAACGGTTGCCAGTGTTGCCACGTGTTCAGTACATCGTTCATCATCATCATTTAAAATCTGTCGTTTCTTACAAAAAGCAATACCTACGCGGTCAAGATGTATGAAACATCAGTATTTTTTGTATCTATCGGTAGGATAATCCCGTTTGCTTATTTCCGGCGCAAAACCGTAGGCAAAATCAAGTAAGTCAGCTTTTTTGTAAAACCATATCTTTTTAAAAACTACCCGCTGCAGTATCGTATAAAGAATACTTTGAAAGTTCTAGTTAGTAATAACATTTAATAGAATTGCTTTACACTGTACCTACAGAGTGGCAAATTGCCAGAGCGTTGCTTTGCTATCCAGTTTTACAGAACCTCTTTTTGTAACATGTTCCATTTCGTTACAGCTTTTTAGTGACTAGAAAATTCATATCGTGATTTAGGTAAGGACATTTCAAATGCCGCTGGGGACACTTGTTTGTTTAGAACTGATATCCCAGAAATTACCATAATCAGTCTATGGAGATGTTACAATCAATCGACAAAGAACTACTTTTTTGTTTGTTACAGAAAGTTTTCCTTTGCTCTGAATCCAGTTTAAATTATGTCTCAGGGATATCTATTCAATTCCCTTCTTATTTTAGTGCCTTAAATAGAAATCTAAATATAGCATCTAAGCTTCTAAGTTAATCAGGCCAAGGTTTTCAACAATATCGGTTCAATCTTATCTCTAAAGATAGGATCAGAAAATTACGAACGTACTGGCAACAAGGAGGTAGTGGTTAATATCGTTTTAAAATGAGTTTGTATCGCCCCAGAGTAAGTAGAGTAACCTAGCATTTGATAAATTAGATTATATAGATACCTAAATAAGTTTTAACTTACTTAAAATACCTTAAAAATCAAATATCTTCTAATTAATGCAGCAAATAGTCGAATCATATCTACAAAATAACCTCAAAAAGCTCAGCAAAGAGATTACCTTTCTAATTCCATTATAACTTTACCACAAATGTTTAGCCAACTCACGTTAATTTTAAACTAAACACGAAGGCTAGACTAGACTGCTAAATTATTTCGCGGCTTTAATGGTCAAGTAAACATGACATGCGAACAAAAAAACTCGCAAACGTAGAGCAGTAAAAGCTCTTTAATATATCTTCAACTAAAACAAGTAATTGGATTTCATTTCTACTCATCCACGCGAACAATTTCTACAGAGCTGACTTTTAATGAGTATTAGCAAGGAAAAGCGACGTCCTTGACTGTGAACTATTAATAGATTCGTAGGTTTATTTTCATATGACATACGAGAGAGTATCTTAATAAGTATCTCACGGACATTATGCGACGTGATCAGTAATGATCTCACTGCTTAGACAGTATCTCTATGAATGGAAGTGGATCATAGCACGTGGGCCCAGTGCGGTTTCGTAGATAGATGTCATATGTTTCCTAGTTTTTGGGTCTGGACATGTTGCACGATGTTTTCCTTCACAAAGGAACAAGGACGGAAGGAAGGAAGGTCACAATGGTGGTGAAATTAATTACACAAAGTAACGCGCCTGCCAGCGTTCGAACCCACGACTGATAGCTCTTCAGTTGGGGTCGTTAGTCCTTGGCTACCACTGCTCAGCGATTTAGCGGTAGCCGGTTTCACGACAACAGTACTTTCATACTACCTGCATTAAAGCCGGTATTAAAAACACAATACATTATTTATTATTCAAACAGCTAGAACTTTCCTTTCCTGTCAAGGTTTCAATCTTGAAGACAGGTTGATTACTGACCAAGTAGCCGCAAACTAAAGAAGTTAATCGGATCGGCTTCCGAGAACGTTAATATTTAATTGATTGAGAATTAAGAAGCTTACCTAATTCTTTATAGGAATAAGAAATGATGTTTCAATTTTAGGTGACAATTTATATCTACGAGTACCTACTATTCGAAATATTGACGCTCCAACAACACAATATTAACCCTTTTCCTATCCCGTGAATAATTTGGTTCGTGCCGGTTTTTGTACTGCGTCTATTTTGCAACCAGTTAATGTAATTAAATGTAAGGACATGGTTGAAAGGGTCATCACACTTTCTGTTATTGCCTACTCTCACTTTTAGGTGACCAACCAAATCGAATAGTAAAGAAAAAAAAAACAACTCGCTGAACTGACATTAAACGAAAGTCTGAGATTGAAACCAGAATATGTAAGAGGCTGTTGCAGTACCAAGCTTTTAATAGCTCTAAAAAATGCCACCGCAGCTTTTTATTCATAAAGGTGTTACAATACCTTTATGAATGGCATGTACAGAAATAGCATTTTTGTATAAAAAAACTCAGTGGGTGACGATCAATGCGTCACCCGCGTGCCGCATGCATGAAATCGAATCGAATGCACGTCAAAACGCTTTTTTTAGGGTTCAGTTTAGAATATTTATTAAAAATTATCAAGAATTACAAGTTCCGTAGCCGAATGGCAAAAAACGGAACCCTTATAGATTCACCATATCTGTCAGTCTGTCCGAGTATGTCACAGCCACTTTATTCCGAAACTATTAAGACTACACAGTTGAAACTTGGTAGGTAGATGTATTCTGTGAAGCGCTTTACGGATTTTATACATGGAACTGAAACTAAAAATTTTTTTTTTCATCAAACCTATACCTACGTGCGGGTGTCTATAAACAGGTCTTCAAAAATTACATTGAGGTTCGAAAAACCATTTTGTAAAATGTTTTTTTTAGAATAGAAGATTAAGGGGGGCCCCCTAATTTCTAAAGTAAGAAGAGGAAGATTCTGAAAAAAATTAGGATTGTAAAACGTAAAAAAAATTTAAACCAAAATTAGCTTGAATAAAATTTGATGATTAGTTTTCGAGCTAAGGGACTTTTTTTATTAAACTGCAGCAATAACTTTGTTTTTCATTAACAACCTATGAAAAACAAAATTAGTTTTGCCGTTGAATGTAATACAATACCTACAACACATGAATGAGCCTTCAAAATATTTTTATTATATTGTATGGTGCTACAGAACCCTTTGTGCGTGTGAGTAGGTACGACTCGCAGTTGGCCGGTTTTTTTTTTGTGGCAAACTACGGACTAAAACAAAATGTCACCTTTTTTCGGTTTGTGTCAAAGCTAAAAGGAATTTAAAACTAATTTATGGAGCTTTGTCTCCAACCACGGTTCTCTAAAACTATGTAAAGCAAAGGCAGTTAAAGTGAGGTATCTCTGAATAGTTACATAAACAAAACTGCTTGTTCGTGTTTTCGGTTCGTTAGCACATACTTACGGAGTACTGGATGGATTTTGAAGCGAATTTCATAATTATTTAGGGAATATCTTGTGAAAAACACTTTAATAAATAATAAATAACTTTATTTCATAACAATACATATTTAAAATCTACACTTAATAATATTATAAAGAGGAAAGATTTGTATTTTTGTGTGTATGTTTGTAATGAATAAACTCAAAAACTACTGCGCCAATTTCATAAATTCTTTCACCATTAGAAAGCTACATTCACCCTGAGTAACATAGGCACCCGTGCGAAGACGGGACCCGGGACGGGCCGCTAGTGTTTTATATAAAGACAGTTTAAACGAGCTTTGGTAGTAACACAATGCAATGGTAATCCCTGCCTCTCAAACTAGGTAACCTGTATCTTGAAAGACAGTGATTCAGCTGAAAATGTGATGCTATAACTATAATAGTAGACGGTGTCGATCTACCTGAGCGATTGTAGATGATAAAGCTAATTTAAGTACTATCTAGAGAGAACGTTCATATTTCACCTTTGCAAAGTTAGTTGGTTTCGACACATGATTCTTCATGGAAGTTTGTGATATATGTCGACGAGTAATCTTTTCACCCTATTTTCGTATTTAGTTTATTACATAATATATTATGTTCACACCCCTGGGTAAATATAGCCCCGCTATATCAAGCTGTCTAAAATGGGGCTCGAATTTGGATTTGAAATAGGTCGGAAAGTTTGGCAATGTAGCTATAAATATTTACTTAGTCTATATTTACAAAACATTGCCATATATCTTTAAAATATTACGACCGACTGACTTCTAATTCGTTGATTATCGCGTTGGTCTGGTTATGCCAAGATAGATAATATTTAGTCCGAGAGCCTGAGACTCATTATAATAAGTGACGCTGATCATCATCATCATTCATCATCATTTCAGCCGAAAGAAGTCCACTGCTGGACATAGGCCTCCCCCAAGTGTCGCCACACTGACCGGTCCCGTGCAACTCGCATCCAGCGGATCCCCGCAACCTTCACCAGGTCATCGGTCCACCTAGTGGGAGGCCTTCCAACGCAACGTCTTCCGGTTCGCGGTCGCCACTCCAGAACTTTTCGGCCCCATCGGCCATCCGTTCTGCGAGCAATGTGCCCTGCCCACTGCCACTTCAGTTTGGCAATTCTTCGGGCTACGTCGGTAACTTTGGTTCTCTTGCGGATGTCTTCATTTCTGATTCGATCACGCAAGGAAACTCCGCGCATAGCCCTCTCCATTGCCCTTTGGGTGACTTTAAGCCTTCGAATGAGGCCCATTGTGAGCGACCACGTTTCGGTCCCGTATGTAATCACTGGCAACACACACTGGTCATAGACTTTCGTCTTGAGACACTGCGGTAAGTTGGACGAGAAGATACCGCGCAGCTTCCCGAACGCTGCCCAGCCGAGTCGGATTCGACGGTTGACCTCTTTCTCGAAGTTAGACCTACCTAGCTGGACCGTTTGTCCCAGGTAGACGTAATCGTCTACAACTTCGAGTATAGAGTCTCCGATCTTGATAGGAGTGGGTGTTACATGGGCATTCAACATAACCTTGGTTTTGTCCATGTTCATTTTAAGACCCACTCTTTCGGAGGCTCTAGTGAGGTCATCGAGCATTGTACTGAGGTCCTCCATGGTCTCAGCCATGACCACTATATCGTCGGCAAACCGAAGGTGAGTGATGTACTCGCCATTAACGTTGATGCCTAGCCCTCTCCAGTCCAGAACCTTGAAGACATCCTCCAGTGCAGCGGTGAACAGTTTCAGAGATATGACGTCTCCCTGTCTCACGCCTCGCTGCAGAAGGATAGGTTCCGAGATCTGGTCCTGAAGTCGGACTGACATGGTGGCGTTTTTGTACAAACACTTCAACACCTCGATGTACCGATAGTCGATTTGGCACCGTTGGAGAGACTGCAGTACAGCCCAAGTCTCGATCGAATCGAAGGCTTTCTCGTAGTCCACAAACGCTAAACAGAGAGGACGGTTATACTCTTCGGTTTTCTGTATAACCTGCCGCAGCGTATGTATGTGATCTAAGGTGCTGAAGCCTTTTCGGAATCCGGCTTGTTCGGGAGGCTGAAAATCGTCAAACCTGCGCGCGAGACGATTCGTGATGACTCTTGAAAACAACTTGTAGACATGGCTTAGAATTGAGATGGGCCTATAGTTCTTCAGCCGGGCATTGTCGCCCTTCTTGAAGAAGAGTACCACCACACCCCTGCACCATGCCTGTGGCGTTTTCCCCTCGAGTATGACGGAATCAAACAGCTTCTGAAGGGCCTTAAGTACCGGTTTTCCCCCCGCCTTCAGGAGTTCGGCCGTAATTCCATCATCACCCGGTGCCTTGTTGTTTTTAAGCTATTTCAGAGCCATCCTAATCTCGTACAGGCTGACGTCCGGGATGTCTTCGGTATAATGTCGGGTCAGTCTAGCTCTTGGGTCGTTTGCTAGATCTACTACGGGTTTACTGGTTGACGTGTACAACTGCCCATAAAAACTCTCGATCTCTCTCAGAAGCTCCGGTTTGGCGGATACGATCCTGCCATCGTCGGTCTTCAGTTTCGTGAGCTGGCTCTGCCCAATAGCCAGATCTCTCGCAAATACCTTGGAGCCTTTATTCCGCTCAATTGCGTCTTTAATACGCTCGGTATTAAAGCGGCGGACGCTGATAATTTACGTTATTTATCTCTAACTACTTCATGCACTTAAATCATCGCCATCCTCACCCTCCGTCAGTTTTCTATCTATCCAGACGGATATAAGAATAAGAACTATAATTGAATTGCTCAGTTCAAGCTAGAAACTCGCAATGTCCTAATCCTGTTACTTGGCAATCGGACTGCACTTGACAGCTCACTCTGCACACAGCATGACAAATGAAGCCTATCGATGTCAATGTAACCTGGTTGCAACACTGTAAGCTTCAATTGACATAACCACTGGTAATTGCATGACAGCCAATTCGATGAATCGGAGGGTAGTTTAGAATGTTAGCTGCAAATTCTAATGTCATTCATTACGAATTCAACTATAATCGTATGTTATCATGCAATGCATGATTAAGCCTCCTATTCATAGTCCACATTACAATGGGGTATTTATGCATGAATACGTGACTTATAATACAATTTCACTACTACATCATAAGATAGTAGACTTCATAAGTTAGAATTCAAATCGAGCTGGCCTTATAGTTTTAGGTCAAAACCTTTTGACAGCGATGCCGATATTTTTATTAATGCTCAATGAGCTGTACACATCTTTTTGCTTTTTCTTAAAAATGTTACTAGAACATAATAAGAGTACCTACCTGATTTCAGATGCAGCAGCAAGTTTCAAATCTTCGACAAAACTGTAAAGACTGATCGTAGGTTAGGTACTTCGTATTTCACTAAACCTGTCAAGAGATTTCATTTAACTTACATTTATGGGAGCGTAATAGCAGCGTAGCGGCGTAGCACTAAGCTAATGTACAGCTAATTCCGTAGCGCTACGAGCTACGACCAGCATGAATAGCGCTACACGACGGCTCGCCTCAACGCAGACGAAACTGTGAAACCGTGAAATGTATGGAACAAGATATAAACACATAGCGGACTTATTTCACTGAGAATTTAAGTCATAAATTTTGTGAAAGTGGTAGTGGTTATTGAGATAAAAAAATCGATTAACCAACATTTTATTTGTCGTTATTTAATCTCTCGCCAAAAAAAAACACTTCATTTTCATTTTTATAACCAAACCCATACTGTTGTTGGCACTAACTGGACCGTCACTTTTCTTACATCTCTGTAGAAGCTACCTAGCCACAGAGAACCAAAGAATTCATCCATTAACCGCCACAGAACTCCATGTATTCCAAACTCGCGGTCGCGTATACTTTACTCAAGATAAGAGAACAAGTCCGCAGCAAACATTCCTTCCAAAATCCAGGTCAGTCGTGAAATAATGCTCGAATACTGCTCAAATACGCAGCTACACATAAATAACTCCGGCCAAGTTATTCATATTGTTCGGGACCCTTCCGGCTTATGCAAATGTATAGGGGATCGGATCATATGTAAATAAACAGGGTAACACGCACCGGTCCCAGGAACTTTGTGCTTAACTGTTCTGGATGGAGTTAAAAATGTTTACAATTCATTAGTGACTTTGTGCTGTGAGCCTTTCTACGTGTTTACAGTGTGAAAACTAAAAAGCTAATACTTATTATTTGGTTGCAAAGAGTTTCTGGCTCATATTTTATAGGAATCGACGCTTATTAAAACGTATCCAGTTTCTGGATTGCGAATAAGAACTTGTCAAACGTATTTTTTTGTTTTGTAACATGTACAGTTTTGCTACAATCAAAGAATCAATATCACATAAAACAGGCTTTAACATAAAATCAACGAAAAGTGTTTGAAAAAAAAAAGTGTTTATAAAAAAAATGTAGTAACTAATTGGGCAATTTTCATTAACATTGTTGGTAAGTTTTGGCTACTCGATCCACAAAGCCAAAGGAAAAGTCAGGTAGGCTGCAATTAAATATTTAGGGTGGCTTGAAGACGCCATCCAAAATGTAAAATAAATGCATAATTGATTCGACGAGGGGCCAAAGCGCACTATGCATTTTAAATTTAACTAATAATTTCAACGTTTGCGTCAGAAACGACAGTGAAACCCGCTTTAAAGTCTAAAATAGCATAGCTCAAACTTGTGTTTTAATATTCGACTCCGGATTGTGGTCAACTAACTTTTGACACAAGCATATTTGTGCTCTTTGAAAGGGTAAATATTTATGAGTTAAGCCTGCAGTGCTTGTACACATATCACAAACATGGTAAATAGATTAAGCCACCAGACCAGATCAGTGGACGCGAATAAAAGGATTATATTATAAGCTGCCCATACTAAGGACACGCAACATTTCACACTAGGTTTTTCCAGTTGTAAATGCAACCGAAATACAACGTGTATTAGAAAGGTGTGGTCATATAAAATGGTTTGGTACAGACAGACTATCAAATTGAACAAGTTTCTCCGTAGGACCGGCAAGAAAGCTATTGCAAAAAAATCGGCTGTTCCGTACTACATTTGAATCGAGTAGGTATTGAAGGTTATACCCATATTTTTATCTATTTATAAAGAACTTTGAAGACATTATTTTCCTCTTAAGATCAAAACGGTTATAGGCTAATATAAATTGGTTCTAAATTTGAGCCTTTCACATAAATGGCTTTGCTTATAGCTCTTTCTAAAATATATAGGTACTAGCTGTGCCTCTAAGGTCAAAGTCCACGCGGACGAAGTCGCGTGCACAGGTAGTATCTAATAGTACGGGTTGGTTATTGTGAATAGATGAAATTACCAAGCATTTTGATGCCGATTGATGGTAATAGGCTCGTCCTTTATTATTTGGGACTTAAACATTACTGGCATAATGTGGGTGTGCTATTAATGGGGCACATCTGCCTAACCTTTCTGGGAAATACAGGCGAAATGTTATGTTATACAGTAACATAATTATGTTGTTGATTGTGCTGTAGGTACTGTACATCATATTGCAGCTTCATATAGCGTACTTTCCCATTGCGAGTCATCTTCTAATGGACCCTCGTCGACGTGATGATATTATTTTGTTGCGCGAATTATTTGCATTCTATTATAAAATGTCTTAGATATTCATCTAAACTAAGTGGTGTACAGGGCGACAACAGGGTGACAACTGATCGCTAAAGATGACTACTAACTATTTATTTTAAGGATTAATACTATGTCGGTAAAAACACCTTCGCTAAGAAAACATTATTTTTGACCAAATGAAAAACATCCCCGCCCGTAGCCCGTGAACTTGGGGGAGGGGGGAGGGTTGAATTTCCCATTTTTCGGTTTTTAGCTTTTTTAGTTTTACTAGATCAAGTTTTTCGATATCTTGTCAACTGAGGTAGTGAGGTTTGAGGTAGTTTTCGAAATTTCCACAAAAAAATAATACAGGCTTTCAAGAGAAAGCCTGTATTTTTTTTTTTTAATGGGACCTCCCCCCCCCGGCTCAAGGGCTACGGGCGGGAACTTTTGACATGTTCACCTGCTAACTAGTCCAAACAAACTTACGAAGTCAAAAATTGTGTTCCAAACATTTCACTCTATACCTTTTCGTTGCCTGTGTGGATTCATGGAAATCCGTAGTTTAAGGATAACTTGCCGGCTTTCATAATGCTGCGAACTGGAAATTTAGACTGCACATTATTAAACGTTTCTAGTGTTTAACTTGATATTAGAACCGCTGCTTGTGTTCAGGATTAGTTTAGTTCATAGAATATAAATAAATTGTGTTGAACTTATAAATCTAGTCATTGGATCAGTAGCTACAAGTACTGGTCCGGATAACAAGGAGAATTGGAGTTTTGATTCTAACTGAAAATGCCAGTTTGAAATGCAGACCCAGATTTCAGCACTATCTGTATGTAATAACTGTTAAATAAATAATAATACTGTGTGATGAAAATATCTAGCTGTGACAGAAAATTCCCACTTAAAAACTCACTCAACTCAAACTTAATTTGAAAGGCTAGGTTTTCTACTGCCTTCACCAGGGTTTAGGAAAAATAAATATTACGTAATCCCGTGTGAAGTGATTTTGTAACACACTTTGACACTTTTACATTTGTAGAAAACTTATAAAATATAAGGGAATTAAATTATTTCTGATTGTCATGGCAACAAATGCGTGCTTTGTTTACCTTATATTGTCGAAATGTTACAAATTAACATTCAAACGTAAAATGTAGCGTGAATACTACTCAAAAAGTTATCAAAATATCATAAAAGTTTGTAATACGAAGCTGAAAGTGGCATTTAATATTTTTTCATGGCAACACCAAACACCTGACAGTTGACGTTCAAGCATAATTGTTTTGGTATGAAATGTACATTTTGGCTTGGAATACTAATTTGTATTACTTAATTATCATTTACTTAGTATATATATTATATTTAAATCTTGCTTCATAGCTGCGTGCTGAAAATATCCTAAGAAGAGAACACTTACCTACGTCAACCATTATGGATCTACATTCAATGGATCAAGCTAGTGTACCTCGAATATCGTTGATTGAATCATTATTCGATGGATCCAGTATTGCAGCAGTGATATTCTGTGTCCTATGTGTGTACATGACCGCATTTGTGTATCTTAAATGTATCACGATTTTAAAATAAACACAAGTAATCCAATGATGACTTTCCTTTTACTAAAATAATTTAACATGATTAATTGAAGTATTCAATGCTGAATGCCTTTCTGTATACTCGTCTACCTACTTTATTTCAGTGGAACATACAGATAAGAATATGTCGCTAAAACCACGCATAAGGCTGTGATATCCTCTGAACATTATGTACACATGATTAAGAACTGGGGTTATACACCGGCGAGGTGCCCGTACCCGTAGACGGTGCCCGTAGAATAGTATATACTTGTAATAAGAGTTACCGTTTTTTGTTACTCCATATGATCCAAGTACCTGTGTTTTTTCCTTCAGGTTTAATCCTGGAAACCGGTTTAGTTACTTTTATAAACAATTATACCCTATTATAATAGTGACTAAAAAGTATAAAATCAACTCAGTATTACGCAACGCCCCCGGGAGTTAAAAAGAAAACTAAAATTCTTTTTGTAGGAAACAATTTATCCTAATCACGTAAGAGTTGGGTAATGACTGGCAATGCGTAACTTTATGCTGGCTGGGCATTGCGTAACTTTATGCTGGCTGGGCATGCCTGGCCATGACGTTTGGGCTCAGTTGAACATTAACTGTGGCTATAGCTGGTTGTTTACTTAATCTACACTCACCCCTGTTTTAGGGTGCAACTTATGTTTATAGTTTACAGCGACATTCGGTTCCTTAAAAGTTTGTGGGATAAAAGTTACCATATGTAATCAACCTACTCCTATTCTCTCTCGCATGCTTCGCTCCCATATTCATCATCATCATCTTCTCTTGTCATTACAATGTTACTGACATGGTGCAGACTTCCTTTGTTCTTTTCAAGGGGCTGTGAACGAGGATAGTCGGTTTCAAAATCCATTAATCAATCACAATATTATAATCCTACATGGAACGTCCATCTTTTGTCCGAATAAACGCAAGCCTCATAAAAAACAGTACCTAAAATAGCCCCTCTACGAAAGCTACAAAACTCGTAACTGCGTAGCTCCGTAGCACGCCTACGCGAAATAAACAGGTTATTCTGAAATCCCTAACGTACAAACATTGTAATCTCTATTTGAATGTTTGTAAGGATTTAAGCGTAGGTACGTCAAGTGCGCAAACATGCGTATCTTTACGTAATCTAGTATTCAGGTGACCAGGGCTGTTTCCGACGCCTGCAACATTTACTTAACTAGTACTAGTATACTACTATTACTGTACGTAGTATACTATCATTTTAGTAACGGGGTTTTTTTAGAGGTGAAGAAATAAAACAGCAAAATGGTTTTAATAACCGTGAAATTGGCTTTATTTGACTGATAATTTAATGTCATCTATGTTTGAATATGATTTCGGACTTGTTGTCTTTATAAACTGGTTTTGCTAAGCTCAAGTATTATTTTAATAAGACTTAGTGTTGTCCGTGTCTTTTAATTTGACGAAATAACAAAACGAAAATAAGATGATTTTTGTCTAAGTACTTTTATCTATACATTATCTTGTGGTTCTGGGTGACGCTGAAACGCAATTTAAGACGGGCAGAACGATATTATTTTGGCATAAGGTTTCGTTTGGTAAACTAACGAGTTTTGTAACTTTTCACATCCAAAAAGTTCAAGTCATTTGACTTTATTTGTTTTATTTAGTGAGGCCATGGACAGACTATACAACCTTTTAATTGTACGGAATTGGGAAGGACACACTGTATGTAAAGTTAGCCGCTCCATTGCTCCGCTGTTGCTGCCTGCTCACTGGCCCACAAACAATTCCTATAAACTTTATTGTCCAGATTTAGATTCGCTACTATTGTAGTTGTTTTATTGTCGCTCGTTCTACCAAATCATAAAACTAAAAATATCATGTGGGACTGTCTACTGTCAAGAATAAAGATGTAAAAATATTACAGCCAGTTTTTATCTAAACCCAACTGAGAATGAGCCTAAAAGGAAGGTAATGTAAAATTGCTTTTAAAATGATGTCTGCATAAAGTAAACCCCCTATATGAGAGAACTTTGCGTTAAATAATGTTACTCCAAACCTTTTAAAAACACTGGTACACGGAACAACCCTGTACCAGTGCTATTATCCAACTGTAACTAAATACGATAAAAATTATCTATCTATTTATCTTTTCTGTCCGCTTAGATCTTCTAAATAGCACAATGAATTATGATGCGGTCTTCACCACAACATTATTAAGAGCATTTATTCTTGAAGATTTACGTGTCTATTACACAGCAATCTCAATGTTTGCTAGATACGCAAAGTTAAACCAGTTTAAACGGTTATCGCATATTTCTATAATGTGGCCGATACTTATTATCCTCTGAAGATTTCAAGATCGATTGAAGTGAAAACACTTGCCTTGAAAGTGGACACGGTCAACAGGTTAGATAGCACTACACTGGAGATGATAAACATTATCTACCTTATTGATATTAATGAGAGCCTTATCTTTGCGATTGCTAAAATGAATCAATATTATACTCATAGAGGTCCATTGCTGGACATAGGCTGCCTCCAAATGAATGCCCAAATGATCAATCAATGGGATTGGCATAATTATGTAAAAAATTTGACGAAATATGAGTTTCCTATCAGCACTTTCCACTGCACTGCTATGTGTTTGGTATAAACAATATATAATTATTGTGAAATGCATGCAACTCTTTTCCTTCTATGCTTAAAAATGGTCTGTCTCACTCTTACTAACTTTCACACCCTGAATTAGCAGTTTCTAGTGGTCAAATATAATAAACAACTAAACAAATCTATATTTTGTAACGTTGTGGAAATTAATAACTTTGCCTAAAACGTTAACAGAGTCTGCCGTCCATAATAACCGCTGTAACCTAATTTAGCTGACTTTTACACTTCAGCGAAATAATGGGTCAAATAGCGGTATTTTAGACCTAAGCAAACTGGAGCCAGGTGATTGTAGGTAACCTAAAATAACTCTAATGTTAATATTGTGACGGTGTATGTCGCTGTATCTCTTTTCAGATAATAAGTCATTTTTCAATACACTTCCGCCAAAACTGGCTCTTATTAGGCGCACTATTAGATTTATATATCACACTCGTGGTTTTCTTTTTCCTTTATTTCTACACATACACACTATATTTAAACTAAGTCCAACGTGGTTCAATTCCTATAGTCGGCGGTATTTTTCAATATAGATTTGTTGATTTCAATGCTGACTCTCTTTGAGGCGCGCGTGGAACACAAACGTGCCGTCGACACGGCCTGTCGTCATAAGACGGACGGACGGCGAGCTAGCCCATAGCTCACCGTCCACAGGCCCGCGCCTACGGTGGCCGGAGGCCACCACGTGGCCCCCGACGCCCGGTGCGTCTCCCGCGGCGGCTGGGACGTGAGGTTCTACGCCTTTAAGGCCTATGTCTGACTACCAGTCTGACCAAGGGGTAGCGTATTACGCAGTACTAACTGGGTTGTGGAGGTCAGATAAGCAATCGCTCCATGTAATATACTGGTACACAGCTGCATACGGTTAGACTGGAAGCCTACCCCAACATAGTTAGGAAAAGCCTAGCCAGATGACAATGATGATGCCTTTAAAGCCTAAATATTTTTTGAATATTCAAATTGTGTCATTAAATAGAATATCTTAAATGAACATAAAATAATTGAATTTGATTCTGTTTGGATACTGCTGTTGTTTTCATTTTTATTTGTATTTTTATTCTTTCTTTTTTTTTCAGTGTCTAATTAGCTATTTAGGCGCATAATACAGTGAATGTAGTGCTTTTCTTTAAATAATGGGGCACTTAGACTTAAGTTTGAAATGTTTTACTATATATATATGTAATAGTGTACTCATTGTTGAAAAGCCAAATAAAATAAATAAATAAAACATTATTATTTACAAAATAAATTGCTTTTATCAACAAATTAACATTTATTTCACACATTTTCAAAAAAAAAAAAAACTAATATTAAGCTGGTTTGCAGCTTCATACCTTTGCTTCTCTTTTAACCTTCTAAGGTAAAACACGTAATAGAATATTGTTCGTCTTATTATGTTATTTCTTCGTAGGTGTACTGAAATTCCATACAAAAGGGCAAACTTTGTCATTGCAGCCGAGGCGGAATTGACTGGTTGAATTGATAAGGAGCCGGGACCTAAAATCTATTATTTAAGCTGTGATTAAATCTTTGCTAATGAGATTAGTTATTCATGTCTACAAAATACCATATACCACGGTCAATAGTTTCTTCCCTTTTTTAATCGAATTTTATCAACATTTTAAAGTGTTTTATTTTTTTTGCACGGAACCCTAATTATTTTTCTAGAATAAAAGTAGCCTATGTTAGACCTTTATGTAATGCTGATAGTGTAAGGTTAATAACGTAATGATCAGCATGACATTATTAAAATTCAATAGTATCATTACATTATTAACATTATGAGCATTCCATTACTAATAATGGAATGCTCATAATGTTAATAATGTAATGTTGCTAGTGAATGTTATAGGATTATTGTAATGTTGATAATGTAAAGTTAATATGATTAGTTACATTTACGATGAATATAGTTCATATGTTTAGTTGTTGTGTTTTATGGTAGAATTAGAGGCATTTTTATTTTTTATTTATGTTAGACCTTATAACATCAGCTATCTGCCAGTAAAAGCCCTGTTAGAATCGGCCTAGCCGTTTCGGAGATTAGCCGGAACAAACAGACAGAAAAACAGACAAAAATTTAAAAAAATGTGTTTTTGTTATCAGTGCCGTATATATTTTCTTTCATTTGCATTCAGTAAAAAGCTGTATTTTGATGTTACAAACAGACACTTCAATTTTATTTATTTGTATGTATAGATAGATGTAAAGATTTGTTTTATTAAAATTTAGATACAGGTTAATCCAAATGTAAATTAGTGGTTTATTTTACAAATAATCGTTTGTTTAACTTTTCTTTCCTTCCTTTTGATGAAAACACCAATATCAAGATTACTCAAGCGATAAAAACAAAACCGAAAAACACCGAAGCAAAAACTTTTACCGTGGATTCAGTACACCATTCTGAGCCCCACTGCATAGAAATTATTTCAACGGTTTAACCTTTCGTATGCCGAGTATATAGACACAATTAAAAAGCTATTGTGTCTCGCGTAGATCCACGTTCCCGGCACACGAAGTGTTAAAAAAAAAATAGCTGTTTCCTACAAAAGTGCAATACCTAACCTAATACGTGGTAACTATTTTTGCGTCGTCTTACACCCCGTATATGAGCTGTATTATAGACTGGAGATAGTTTCCGCATCAAATGGCAATAAACCGTGAACGATCGTGTGGAGAAAGATCGTGTCACGCAGAGAGTAGAGGCGGCAGTCTGAACGTGCCCTAGTTAGCACAGACTAGTGATGTTAGAGGAATACTACTCAGTATTCCTCAAACATGACTCAAGTCTGTACTTAACAGACATTACATGGACTTCAGTTTGTTCAACGTACGACAGGCTGTGCATGGTAGTTTATTTGCTTGTGATATAAGACGTGAGCAGCTTTGTTGTAGTGAACCAATAAAATATGTAACGTCTTGGGATGTTTAAGGTATTTCAACATGAGCGTGCGTTCAACTGAGCTGGTTACAATCTAAAATAGAGGCAAACACACACACACACAACACAACACACACACACAACACAACACACACACACAGACACTTAAGAAGAGCTTTCTCAGTGTGAATGCGACAAAAGTTTGTCTGAGTATAGGTATACATATCAGAAAGAAAGAAAACACGTTTTACATTATGTTTGTACAAACAAAAAGATAATCTTTTTCAGAGCACGGATGATCAGAAGCCAAACATAAGACACGTTTCATATTTGCTGCTAAAAATATAACTTCCTCAAACCAAAGCACATCCGACTTAACGCGAAGCATCTCCTTAAGCTAAAACGGATCCGACTTTTAACTGGAGCATCGCCTTAAGCCTCCGTGGACAAAAGATACATCAAAGTATGACAAGTCTTTGTTACAGCTCCGTACTCTCGGGACTCGTAAATTCGAAACTCGTAAGTCGGAACTCGTAAACCAGCAAACTGGAACGCATTTGCCAATTGAAAACGCTGTGTGCAACCTTATATGAAAAGATTTTGTGTCTATTTCTTTTGTATTTTTAAAAGATGTTTTTGGGCTTCGTGAGTTAGGAGTTAATGGGCAAAGCTTTTTTGTGCTTTTGAGAGTAGGCATTGCAATCACTGATCCTTCTGTCAAATGATTTTAACAAAATGCTCTTCGGATAACTTCGAACATTCGATGTAGTTGTTATTAGGAGGCCCACTGTTGACTGAAACCGTACAATGCTATCAAAACAAAATCTAATTAAAATATTTAGTCACCTCGTTAACCACTTACGTAATCTTGCCATTAAATCTGATAAACCCAAAAAGGTGCTAATCCAACGCAGAATAAAGGCATTTTCGTCCAATCCCGCCGTTATATCGAATGACTAATCTTAACACCTTAAGTGGGGAATCCCGGGATCACGTGAACCCATCTAGACCCATCTGGACACAAAAATGGGGGACGGAACCGAAAATATAAAACGACCCCTCGTTGTGTATTTTCGGTATGAAGGAAATTCACTTTAAAAGTTGACCCTGACATTCGGTTAAAAATTCAATCACTTTAGATAAGCTGGCGTAACTTTACCTTTATGTCATCTGGCATTCAATAAACACCGTATTCTCGTAAGAATAAAATAAGGACGGGTACAATCTTAGAAGTTGAAAGCATCCGTCTGGAACCCAGATGGTTGCTTTCAACTTTTTTCAGCTTTTGCAAGTTTCGGTATCTAAATTGTATTTACACTTTTCCGTTTCCCAATATTGAACTCAACCATTTGGATTTTTGCTACACTTATCTACACTTAAAAAAAAAAAACCAAAATGGATCGCTTATTACAATCCATTCTAATCAAAACGTACGCAAAACCTACGGAAAAATATAACGGAACGGAATAAAAGCGCCTACATAATATATAAGGTTTGTAATTTGCTTCGATGTAATACAATTTTCAGCTAATACTTGGCAAGGTCGCCAGGTTCCTGAAAATGAGGAAAATTCTCATGCAGTCACTTGCACGTGTTACGTAACAAAATGTTATTAAAGTGCTTTTTGAGGCAGGAAACAATTTTTAAACAAGATTAATGTTTCTCAAATCCGGTATAAAGTTTGAATAATCAGAGAATACCCCGTGTATTCTCTGAGTAGATAAACCTCTTTTACCTGTTCTGTGACTCGAATCGTGTACTTCAATAGCAACTCAACAACAAGAACAACCATCTGCACAAGAACAACCATCTGCACAAGAACAACCATCTGCACAAGAATAACCATCAACCATCGAGCTACATGTTCCTAATAAAACAATTAGGAACATGTAGCTCGATTATATAATCAGTCAGACCGATTTCGTTCCATTTTGTGTTCAAATTCTAACCCGAAAAATGTGCCCGCATCCGTATTGGCAAACAATCGTAAATTTAACAAGCTTTCGGCCAACAATATATACCACGTCGAAGTTTAACGAAGCCTGCAATTTATAGAGTACTAAATTGTTTTGTTTTATTCACAATACTATTCAATGATGACAGAATTATATGATTGATATCTGCTGAAATGTAAAACGAACTGTGGTACCTACTGTATCACAATATAGGTAGTTAGATATATTTTGATATACATGGGGAAATCTTGTTATCGCGTTCGAGGCGAATTTTGATTTTATTTATGAAAGAAGATGAAAATTGACCATTTGACCATTGCCCCCCCCTGATCTCCGAAACTAATGAGCCTAACATTTTGAATAAATAAAAAATATAGTTCATTGCTTGTAGATTACTGGAAACCTATAAGAATTCTATCAATTGAAAATAAAAGGGACAAATAAGGAAATTAAAAAACAGTTTTGCAAACATTTGACATTGACATTGTACGGAACCCTCTCCACGCGAGTTCAACTCGCACTATGCCGTTTTTTTTATGATAAAAGAAAAGCTCAGTTTGCTTTAAAACAACAAAACAATTTTGGAGAAAACCCACAAAATAGCGGTGCCGCGGACTAAACCCTCTTAAACGAGCTCCAGAGAAAGGATTTTACATTTCTCTCGTAAGATCTGCACCGAAAAATAACACGTCTTACTAACCGAGAGCATTTATTACCTACAATAAAACTTATTTGGAAAAGAAGGTCGTTAAAAACGCATCAATCACTGGATTGACAACTAACGAGGAACATTTTGGCCGTACAATATGTAATCATGCTTTAGTTATGTAATGGCTTGTAAGTTTTGTCGGCCATTCTTAATTTTAATGGTGTAACTTACATGTACGTCAAAGCTCTGTTGGTTTTCCATATACTTCGTAACATTTAGGCGTCATTGTAATTAAATCTAAATATTTATGCCACCTTAAAAACGAAGGAGCAGTTTTTTTTTTGTGTAAGCTGACTGCTGTAAATTTAATATGATTTCAGACTTCATTTTCGTAAATGTCACCGTTTTTCCGGATGATCTTGACGTTGTTTAAAAATTCCTACTCAAAAGATCACAATAGTTAGGCAGCTCAACCTAACATCCTTTATGAACGTTTTCCACTATATCAATTAGCGCCTACCACTTACCCAGCGAACAGGACCCTGGCTTCAAACTATAGTAAAATAAAATGAAGAACTTTGGAAGAGATAAAGTTCTAAGCATGACCTCTGCTGCAATAAGTCACGATGACCCAGATTTTGCCGTTTATTTAACTTTTCTCAAATGGAAGCTAAAAGTATTACCTAATTAATTTGTCCACACCGCTCTTTCTTTCTTTTTTTTCGGGGCATAAATATTTAAATCGGCACATTTAACAATGTGAAATATACCATTTTATTTCACCAACAAAAGTATTTATAAATTAACTGTAACTTAAAATGTTGAACAGAAAGGAATACCATCTCCAGCGTAGATTTATGTCGGAAGTTTTCCGTTCTGATATTTCCCGCGGCTACATTTCAGCTACCATGTTTCATAAAAAGTCGAATGGTACAAAAAATACATCGATTCCACTTTGGTACGTATATGTTATGCCGTCGAGTTTTTATTTTCTTAGCCTTTATTGTCCCATTGCTGGGCGAAGGCCTCCTCAATAGGCTTCCATTCTTCTCTCTATGCGGTTTTCTCCGGCCAATCTGTCACAAATGCTTCTAAGTCGTCACGCCAGCGTTTTCTAGGCCTCCTTTAGCGACGACGCCCGTATAGCCCGTCGACGCCGTCGAGTTACTTTTTATTTTTTGTCAGTTTCGCAATTAGCTCAATAAAATTCGACAATACTTATTGAGTTCTCTCCTAGAAGCAGGTTGCCCCACAGGCCATGCACTACATGTTATTTAAGACCCCGAAACCAATATTGGTCTATTCATGATCATCATCCTCCTGCCCTTGTCCCATTCTACTTGGGGTCGGCGCAACACGATTCTCTTTCAATATCGGCCGATTACTTACGTAGAATACGAGATTTAATATAACCAACCAGTGCCTTTTCCAAGGAGGGGGTACTGAATACGTACCTATTCATTTCGTACTTTTCTTTTAGATCATTTGCTTAACATCCACTAAAGACTTATTTGGTTTGTCTTCAGGCGCGATCCCGATGGTGACGGCGACGGTGTACTGCGCGCCGGCACCGCTGCGGTACCTCGCGCTCGCCGTCTACAGCCTCGGCAGTCTCATCGGACTTTATAAGGTAAACTATGTGAAGCGTATGAACACGCGAGTTTTAACGAATTAACGGCAACTGAAGCATTTTGACTAGGTATCTCAATCTGCCCATTCTTAGTAAGAGCTGTTTGAACTTTACTTGGAATCTTTTTTTGTTGAGACATATTACGAAGAATGGTTTCATTTATTTATTTAGGTTAACCAACAATTGTTTAAACTATATACATTTCTGATTTAATGACTAGAGTAACATTTACAAGCGCAACAATTAATTACAGGTTAACACCACATGCATAGAAAAGGGCTTTACATAACATATTTACAAATTATTGAAATTATAAATTTTACGTACACTGAATAAGTAATTAAAAACAACAATAAGGAAAAATTATCATGAAAAAATATCAGAATAATTCATCTGGCATAGTTTTCTTGATCAGTCATTCATTTCCACGATTTACCTTGCTTTCGAGTTTTGAGTCGAAATAAAACGATGAAGCGAGTGGGAAATCGGAGTAAACCGCCCTGCGGCTTAAAGCTTGTTCGAAGAAAGCTTTGTTTAGGTACTTGGTTAAGTTATAAGAAATCTTTAAGCTTTGAAGAGATCAGTAAGACATGTGTTTCATTACTCTTTTTACCCGACTGACCCAAAAGGAGGTTAATGTTTTTTTGTACCGTGAGCTTGTTAGAGCATTTCGTTTGCGTGCAGGCGATGCGTGCGTGGTCCCCGTGGGAGCGACGGCTGTGCTTCGCGGCTCCGTTCTGCATGCGAGTGCTGCTGGCCGGCGCACGCGCAGCTCGCCTCGGCGGTGGCGACCCGCACGCTATACTGCACGTATTTTTGCAGGTATGCTGATGGGTTTCAGAGCGACATTGAAAGGTGCCTGGAGCTCTGAACACAATTTATTTTCCTCTTAGCCACGAGCTACAAATTCAACAGGCGTCTAAAGCGAATACGTGGAAAAAATTAAAGAAGTTGTTTAGAGCACACCACCGCCACACGACTTGCTTGCGATGCGACGAACAAAGTCGAGTCTCCGCATCGCCCGAGACCGTGGACGGGACCAAGGTTTTGAGAAAGTCTAGGCAATTGTACTCTTACTGTGCGTGGCTGCTTTTTTCGTTTGTAATTTTGCACTCATCAATTAGTTAGAATTTACTCATTCATTCATGAGCTGATTAAGAGAAAGAATTATTGCAACAAAAAATCTTACGTGAAACAGGAGTTAAAACGACTTCTAAATTTGAAACGGTTTGTTACTGGAATGTGATCTTCCACTCAATATGTTGCAAGTTTCCAATCAAACTTATAATTCTTTGGACGCTGATGTAGAGTACAATTAACAGGAGCGCAGCTTCGCAGGTTTATGTCCGAGGAATTGGCACATGTCCAGACTGCCTGCTGCTGACACGTGCGATTTATAGCCCACTTTAGTGGCCTGTGACGTCACACAGATGTACCTTGCACTGGGAGCCAATGTAACTGTGCTGTATCTAGATATGGTCAACAACACAACAATAGTAATACGAAAACCACTCTTACTACTTCCGAAATAGGTGCCGTCAAATTAAATTGTTGGCATAGATGTCGTGCGTTAGACTTTATAGGTATATTAGAGGATGTCAACCTTTTTCGTCTTGATGGTCTTGGTTGATAGATTGGTGTTTATAAAGGGTGGAACAGATGGAGTGTTTGTCCTAAGCTTTGCGGAATGTGTCACAAATCCCTACTTATTGATGTGTTCGGGAATAAAATTACATTGAACATATTTCATGTTAGAAACCAATATTGAAAAAGAGAATATTGGGTTGGCATATGAATGGACAGCAAATTAATACTATCATACCCATACTGATGCAGATGATTATGATGGTAGACCAAAGTAGAGTAATAATATACAAGTAGGTTCTTTACACTACACTAAGATTAGGAAAATGCAGAACAGTTAACAAATCATAATTGAAGTAGTATCGTATATTTTTATTTAAGTACTACAATTTTTTATATTACTTATTGCCTTCATTGCAAATCTACACACAATACTAGCTTTTGCCCGCGGCTTCGCTCGCGTTAATTTAGAATTTGACGACCAATTCGGGCCGTACACTTCTTGAGTAATAAAAAGAAAGACACGTGGCGCCATCTATTATCATAACAACGTTATTGTTGTTTTCCTCGAGAACAGTACTTTTTTCGGGATGAAAGGTAGCCTATAGCCGTTTCTGTACACCTGTTTGTATATGCCAAATTCCATGATGATCGATTCAGTGGTTTAAGTATGAAAAGGTATGGACTGATTAACAAGCTATGTCTAATAGGTTTCTACAAATCTCACCATTTCGAAAATTCTACAGCATACCAAAATAAGTTTGCTACAGAACGAATTAGAGCCCCAGGACAATTCAGGACATTCCTCCTCACATAAGCTGTGTTCAGACAGATTGCGAAACTACGTTATATCTGTCACTAATTTTCGTCGTGCTCTAAAGACGCGGGGAGTCTGGCAATAAATGTCACTCAGACATAAATGTAACCCGAGCTTAGATGCTTCATTCACATTTACAGTAAGATTTATTCGAATAATACGCTTTTGTTTATGTGTAGTTTCGTCTTTCATCTGTGGTAAAAGAGTAATGGAGCTGGTTTAGTGAACAAAAGAGAGATATGGCTAAATACAAAACATCGTTACATGTGATACCCGTGCATTTATACTTTAACACGTACAAACTCGATGACCTCTCTAGAGCCTCCGAAAGAGTGGGTCTTAAAATGAACATGGACAAAACCAAGGTTATGTTGAATGCCCATGTAACACCCATTCCTATCAAGATCGGAGACTCTATACTCGAAGTTGTAGACGATTATGTCTACCTGGGACAAACGGTCCAGCTTAGTAGGTCTAACTTCGAGAAAGAGGTCAACCGTCGAATCCGGCTCGGCTGGGCAGCGTTCGGGAAACTGCGCGGTATCTTCTCGTCCAACTTACCGCAGTGTCTCAAGACGAAAGTCTATGACCAGCGTGTGTTGCCAGTGATTACATACGGGACCGAAATGTGGTCGCTCACAGTGGGCCTCATTCGAAGGCGGAAGAAGGAATGGAGAGGGCTATGCTCGGAGTTTCCTTGCGTGATCGAATCAGAAATGAAGACATCCGCAAGAGAACCAAGGTTACCGACGTAGCCCGAAGAATTGCCAAACTGAAGTGGCAGTGGGCAGGGCACATTGCTCGCAGAACGGATGGCTGATGGGGCCGAAAAGTTCTGGAGTGGCGACCGCGAACCGGAAGACGTTGCGTTGGAAGGCCTCCCACTAGATGGACCGATGACCTGGTGAAGGTTGCGGGGATCCGCTGGATGCGAGTCAGTGGACGTCTTTCGGCTGAAATAATGATGTACAAACTCTTTTACTCTTTTTAACCCCTGAAGCAAAAAGAGGGGTGTTATAAGTTCGACCGCTGTGTGTCTGTCTCTGGCACCGGAACTCTTAAACGAGTAAACCGATTTGGATGACGTTTGTTTTTATTTGAAAGCTAGTTTCTTGGCGATGGTTCTAAATATGTTTTTTTTAAATCGGTGCAAAAATGTCGCAGCGGGGTACCGCTGGACCCGCTAGATTATTTGATTTGCAACAATTTGATCGTAAACAAGTTGAACGGAAATTCTAGAAAATTAATAGATGGTTAATCAAATAAACGGACTGATTTAGTTCAGCGGTACCCCGTCGTCCATCTACATATTTCTATAATAAATAAATGTATAGTTGTTACTCGATCGAATTTAATGACTCAACAATATAATTATTTTTAACTTTTTAAATGTTTGTTCGCTTTTCTTTTTTGGGTTGAGGATTTTTTAAATTTAATTTTTATTTCTACTTTAACCGTGTCCAAACTCCTTAGAATGCTATTGGCACCTTCTCAATTTGCACTTTGGAAATTATAAACACTGCAACAGTCTGCAAAACAAAACTTTTAAACTGAATCTTACCCGTTTATTATTTTTTAAATTTTTGAACAAGGCTTTAGTTTTATTTCATCTATCAAGATGTCTAACTCTGGACAAATGTTCCCTTAGACATATATTGAGCAAATTCCTTATCTCTCAAAGTCCCAAACTTTCTATATATTTCCGAATAGACTGTACTAACATGATAAATTAACAAACAATACTGTCAAGAAAGACAAATACCCGAATACAAATATAGGTGACCTTTTAGAAAGAATGGTACTTTTCCACGTCGAGTGTTGTTTATAAGAGCATGGAAAGTGTTGCCCGTAACGATATTATAATTGTTTATTGATGGTTCCGCTGTGGCTAAAGAACACGCGATCAATCAACTAAGGAACTTTCATTTGATGCTTTTCTGTTTAACGAATGTAGAATACTTTTTAAATTATGTATTATTATTATCAGCCGTTTGTATCGTTCTACTGCAGAGCAAAGGCGTCTCTCCCTCCATCTACTTATCTTCATTCAGCAAATATATACCTAGTGATAGATCCTATTCAGAGAGGAGACCTGTGTCCCACCACAGTGGGAACAGAATATACTAACTCGAACTCAAAGCATTTATTTCAATTAGACCGTTACAGGCACTTTTGAATGCCAAAAACTAAAAAAGTGAAACTACAGTCCCAGTCACAAGGCATAATAACTTGTGAAAGTACTGTAGTTGTACCTTCATTACACCAGAGGGTAACAAAAACAACAGTTTTCAGTAGGGTTATGGGTCGTTTGACATATTTTTTCAGTAAGCGGCAGGAAAAAAAAACAATTACAACTAAAAACAACAAGAACGGTGCGAGAGAAAAAAACGTTCAATACATCATCATATTATTTACCATACTATCCTCTGTGTGATAACAGATAGATAGCTCGTGGATATTATATGTATACATATTATATACACACTGATGATATTACCAAGATTTTCCATAACTTTACAAAACAGATTTGTGTTAATACGATTCATACATAACGAGTAACATCCACCCACTTTCGTATATTGTAAATAAATAACGTAGAAAAACGAGATAAGTACTAAAATCATGGCGCGTTCTTCCTTATAAAATAACATGTAACCCTGATCTAGATCAGTAATAAAACAAAAGTAGGTACTAAATAATGAAATGCTAGTAAAGCAATAAATTGTGTAACGGCTCTTCATTCGGTCTCTTTGTTCAGGGGAGTACAGAACTGTTAGCGGCACTAAAACACGTTTAGCTACCTTTTAGGCGCCCTAACTGGTGTTTATTGCAGGTTTTAGGCACCTTTAATACAAATTACCTGGGTATTATGTAGGACAAGTGACAAAGTGAAGGTCCCATTCTTAATTTAGGTATACTGTTTATTGAACGCAAGTGAAACATTATTTATTTGGTTGTTGTCTTTAAAAGTCTAGAGACTTCTCCTTTCTCCTTTCTTTTCATAACGGTCGGACAGACGGTCTAATAAAGGTCCATCTTATTATTTTTTCAAAATAAAACTTGAATATAGCTTCAGCAGTGGCAGAAGTAGAGCTTGTTGTCAATCATTGAGGTTGCGTCATAAAGAATGATTCAGGGAATCAGAATATTCTGATGCCGTGAATAACAAAAAATACTACGATTTCTTCGCATGCTTATTTCTCATGCCCAAGAGGCTAAAAACTCCAAAGCTTCTAGGAGATCAATACAAACCATAACCTTTGCCTACAAACTAGAAACCTACTGGCACACAAAATAATCACTATGTAGTTGCATAGTTATAGCAGAGCTCGTGAAACAACCCAGTCCCTTCCATCTCTTTCAATACGAACACAATGGGGTTGGAGCCCTGCCAAATGACTCGGGTTCCGTACACTACCACCAATATAAATGGCTCTAAGCAAGATAATCGCCCTTCCAAAATGTAAGTTCACCCTTTATTTCAAGCAACCTTTTTTTTTCGAAACTGCAATACAAACAAAAAGAAATTCGGGCTGTCGTAAGTTTAATTTAAAATAAAATAAATCGATCGATTATGATTTAAGATCGATCAGTAAAGTTATCAGACACTTCACTTAAGTGAAAATTCATTTTATTACCTACATCTATGGATACTTTTGATTAATTTTATGTTCAGGCGTTTCACTTTGAATGAAAGATGAATGAGAGATAAAAAATAACTCAAAGTAAAGCGTCTGACGTTGACATTTCAGATCAAAGTATATTTTAATTCTAAGTGAGTACAGCAATTCAAACATTACGAGATTTTCCTTAAATTTATTCATGAGCAAAAAGTGCCTAAAATCTTTTTGGTACAGACGTACAGTGGATTCGGTGGTGAAACCGTAAGCGGAGGGTGGGAATTCTGAACACATTATTTCTTTGTGCAAACCAAGCTGACTGTAATATTATATTCTGGTATTACATAACACATTAGTCTGGTGTGTAATGGAGACCGCATGTTACCGGTGCGGAGTGCGGAGATGGATGGGAGCGCCCGCCACTATCTGTTCACAACTACATCTCAAAGATAGCAGTATTACTCACTAAGTGGGATGTGTTAGTAAGGTACATTTCTTTGGTCTATTAGTAGTCCCCGTTTGAACTAGGAGTTGTTGGTAACTATGTTCAATATGCACATCCAATGCAAAAAACAAGTGTAGGTCTCCGTCCCAAATATAGTTTCGACTATATAATTATGTAGTCTGAACTTGATTTCAAAACTGCGGGAAATCTGATAGTTTTCATGATTTAGAAGAAACGAACCTGACTTAGGAATTACAACAGGATTAGTATACTCCATCACTATCAGTAATAGGGTATATGCAAGAAATACAAAACTTTTTTTATTTCTTTAAAAGGCCTTGTAATGGACCATAAAAACACTTGTTTAATTCTATAATACAACACTTATTTTACAATTTAATATTTTATTTAGCGTCTTTTTGGTGAAACGGAACGCAAACACAAAACGCATCGATTCCGGTAGTGACATCAAAATCCGTGTGTCAAAATACACTTTTAATTGAAAAGTACTTAAAGTTTCACTAAGATTTTACTATAATATTGTTAATGCAATTTTTGCTTAAATAAAGCACATACATTTTAGTAAAAACTAATCTACTAAGGGCAAAAAAATTGAATTAAACAAGGCAGATAGAGGTAAGTGACATCAAAGTCCTGACATGAATGGCCGCGATAGTCATGGACGTTTGAACTGTCGTAGAAAATTGCAAAAGTTTAATATTTTTTTTGGGCGACAAGCAGTAGTTGAAATTAACTTTTAATTATTTTCTTGGGTTGATAGTACTGCATATTAATGATTTAAATGACAAAAAAATTGCATGCATATTCCCTATTGGTTTAATGTATATTGTATTGTATAAATGGTGTAACAAGACCCTTAACGAAGCCGAAAGGCACTTGTTCTCCCCATCATTTCAATTTTTTTTTCTGAACCCTGTATACCTGTGAACCTTCTAGTTACGGAGATATTGTGGGTACAACTTCCAAATTTTCACAAGGTTTTTTTTTAAATACTGTTTTAACGTGTTTTTAACGAAAGGTTTTTACTGTAAACACCTCCACGACCCCCGTACTATTCAATCAATCCATCAGCACTATGTTTTGAGTGCGTTACGTTGAGTCCTACCGTAAAACGTGATTTTGCGCCCCAAAAAAATATGTCGTTTCCCAGCAATATTTTTTGCGTAAAGTTACATAGTTTTATGTACATAATATTAATGCTTGGTTGACGACTTTGTTAAGGGTCTTGTTACACTCCGTATAACATTCCGCACGCAAAATACGCGCTTGGACGTAGAGTTGCGGACACCAGCCCGTTATACAATACGATATAATATTCATTAAACCACCTGGGGGCCTAAAATGGCTGCTTTATCAGAATCATAATATGAATCACGTTAAAAATTTAAAATGATTTAGAATGACTTTGTAGTCATAACCATAAAGACCAGACCAAAGCCATTTTAGGCCCCCTGAACTGTACGCACTTCCCGCATCAAATTACAAGCAAGTGATTCTGTCGTAAGCAAAAGTATATCTACCTCAGATTGCTATACAGGTGGGACAAGTCATCCAGTTAGTAATTTAAAAAGATAAGATAAAACTGACTTCCTTTGCTTGTGGCTATTACCTGTCTCAATTTACCTTATCGCATGTAACAGGCTTTTAGATAAATGTGAACCGCGAATGTAAGAGTGACTCAGGTAAATGGCCCGTTTATTATTAATTCTAACATAGATAAAATTATTGTGAAAAATGGTATGTCACAAGCACGAGTTGCTTACAGCTCTGAGCAGTGGGCAGTGGGCGGAACTAGCCTGTCAATAATATTGATGTTGCCGTAAAATATGGTTGGAATATCGATAAGAATATCGAACCGTGCCCGAACATTGTTTAACAAAATTTACCTAATTTTAGACATTAGTATAGTTTATTATAACAGTCTTAGCCTATAATTTTACACCTACGCAAGTACAGATGCCAAGCCAGCACATCAAGCTACCCCAAAACTGTAAAAATTTTCCAATCTAACTTGAACCTAATGCTTTAGCGATAAAGTTGAAAATCTATTAAAGTTTGACTGATTGTAGGTAGAAGCTTGATGTGCTGGCGTCTGTACATAGGTACCTGTGTTACCTTCTTGGCGTTTTAATACTTTTACCCGAGTCACTCAAAGCATTTAAGGAAACTTAGGTTCAAAAATCGACCTAGTAAGACCGGATTCTACAATTGGATTCAAAAGTCTAGCGTTTGTTTTCTTATTTTCCGAAATTATTCGTAGCCTAGGCCTGCCGGTCATTACGCTATCTGGCGCTCGGCCAGTTCCATAATCCATAGCATGAAGGCTGGGTTGTAGTGAAACCGAATTGTCGCCGTATGTATGAGGTTTATAGCGAACATGCGGATGTATGGCCAAACGAACTCTTGTATCCTAAACTTGGTTTTTGAACATACACGAAAAAATTAAACCGTAGATGGAAGATTCAATTGACTAACCCACCCAGCCAGAATGTTTGTACCTACTTAATTTATTAAAAAAAAAACCTTATCAATCTCCGTACTTAAAAGAAGTACCTTTATACCCAAACATTATTTCTTCTGTCATAATAGTTTAATGGAGTCTTGTAAAACTACATAATATGGTCTTTGCGTCTTTGCTCTTCATTCACTATACCATCGGTTTAGAAATGTGAAACACTATTCGAGTGTGTCCAAACAAAACTACCATAACGTAAGTTACTAATTTACCATAAATAATATCCACAAAACAGTCCCTTATGATGACAGGTCGCTTGTAATTGGATCGGAGTGCGTAAAGCGATTACATAGCTCGTTAGGTTCAAATGAGACCGCCTCCCCTCCCCCGGCCCGCAGGCCCGCAGGCCTTCAGTAGGGCTTCTGTTATGAAGATGCACAATTAACTTGCTCCTGCTCCCTGCTAACTAATATTAATGGAGTTATGTTAGATCAAAGTTGTGGTTTGTTTACTTCTGGGCCGTAATAATACGCCGTAGCTGTTGGGACAGTCAAATGTACTACAAGCTTGCCGACTGGCTAATATTTTTAACATGCTATTACATTCATAATACTCAAGGTAAAGTAAAAAATTGTTTCTTCTATACCCAATAGCGATCAATATGAGTTGCAGGTTACGTTGCGGGTTCAATTCCCTTACAAAAGCCTGTGATGTTCTAGAAAAGGCGAAAGGATGTAAGGATCGTAGCGGATGGCCATGGCGTTCTATAGTTTCAGTCTGGGCACGGGGCAAAAAAACGTGAGCTTATTGCCTAAGATAGTGAAATGGTGAATCTTTGGTGACGAGGTTTAAAATTAGGGTAAAAAGTTCCTGTAATCCCTTAAGTACTACCAATTCTACCCTGATGCCGGATATTCTTGCAAGCAGTACTCTAGGTAGGTAGGTAGTAGGTACAAACGGCTACACAGCAAGCTATACATTTCCAGTTTATGCTGATCTCGCATTGTATAGGATTTCCTTACAATGAGAAGTCAGCTTATACTGGAAATGTATAGCTTGATGTGTAGCCGTGTGTACACGTAAGGACAAGAGAATCGTGGTTTAATAAATACATAACATAACATCAAGTCTGTAATCCCCGAAGGGTTAGGCAGGGGTGTACCGGTGGTGTTATGTTTGAGTCCCATGTTGTAACGGGCCAAGCCTATTACCATCAACCGGGCATAAATCCAGACTCCGTGGCTGCTACTAAAAATTCCTGATGAAAAAACCCTATGACACTTTTCCCGACCCGGGAAACGAACCCAGGACATCATGCTCAGCAGTCGCGCTTGCGGCCACTAGACCAAAGTAATCGTACCGTTTGTTTAATTATAATACATACTTTTAAAATAGTAAGGTACCTACTTTACTATTTTCTGTATTTTCATAATAAAGGATTTAGAGCCGGGATGCGAGGTGAACGTGGTCTATTTCTGTTTATCGTTTTACTTATATAGTTACGACACAAAGCACACATTAAGAAATAAAAACATAAAAATGATGACTTAGTCTCTATCTATAAGTATTGCCTTGTCAATAAGTTTCCCTTATCGCAGTTACCAAGCACCGAATAATTCGATGCATGTAACGGTGCTGTTACTCTCGGTGGCTCATTCAATACGTACTGGTACAACCTCGTTACTTATCCTACTATTTGTGAGTAGGTATAGCTATTCAAGGAAGGCTTACATCGTCGTCGTCGTCAATAGTCGGTTGTCAAATGTGTCAAATATTTGCTGGAAATATTGTTGACATCAAATTTTCAAAGAATTTCCTACACATCTCACCTTCGGTTAGTAGGTGGATTATACTAATAAACCACCTTACTATACCTTCCTAACTGGCATGACAGGTTTTACCGCGTTGTTAACTATTCTTACCTTTTTTTTTTTTTTTGTCGATGGGAAATCATCAAATAACCCCTCGCGCTCTGGGCTGAGCAGGAGGGAGTGTCAGACTTTTACTGACTAAAACCCATCCATGTTCCTTCCTTTGCCCTTTATGTTCCAGGGCCGCGGTATCTCTCTCGAACAGTCCCGCAACCCTGGCAGGCATCGGTCCTTTCGGACCCCTTCCTGTTTGCTGACTCTCTTTGAGGCGCGCGTGGAACACGAACGCGCCGTCGACACGGCCTGTCGTCATAAGACGGACGGACGGCGAGCTAGCCCATAGCTCACCGTCCACAGGCCCGCGCCTACGGTGGCCGGGGGCCACCACGTGGCCCCCGACGCCCGGTGCGTCTCCCGCGGCGGCTGGGACGTGAGGTTCTCTCCCTCTCACGTTCCGCCACTTCCTTCGCTAGCATGACTGCTTCGCAGAAGGAGGTGACGGCGTCCCATTCCGTCTCGCTCCGGACCATGGATTGAACCAAGGCCGGAAGCGAGAGGTCGCCGCCGCCGATCGCCGCTACGAGGACACGGCGGTGCTCCACCCACGCGGGGCAGATCTCCACCGTGTGCTCCGCCGTGTCCTCCGGTCGATCCTCACAATGGTAGCACCCGGGCGTTTCCTCCCGCCCGATTCGGTGCAGGAACCTCCCGAAACAACCGTGTCCGGTGAGGACCTGCGTCAGGCGGAAGGTGAGGGCGCCGTGGCGCCTCTCCAGCCACTCCTCAAAGAGGGGACTTATCGCCACTATTGTGGCGTGCCCTAACTATTCTTACCTACACCTAGCCTACTTTCACCATGATCATCAACATCTGCCGAACCGAGCCGAACTTTTTCAACTATGTTAGAGTTTGCTTCCAGTCTAACCGGAAGCAGCTTAATACCAGCATTTTACATGGAGTGCCTATATGATCTCAACACGGTCCACAACCCAGTATTCTTATATAAAATAAAGTCTAACTATTTATACACGAAATCTCTTAAGGGGTCATTGTACTAACCATTATGAACAACTTTTACTATGGGACCAACCCCGAAATCTCGAAAAAAAACAGCTGTTCAGTACATTTTAACGAGTTAATGCGATCATATTGTAGGGAACAGCTGTTTTTTTTTCGCGATTTCGAGGTTGTTCTTATAGTAAAAGTTGTTCATAATGATGAGTACAATGACCCCTTAAGAGATTTCGTGTATGAATAGATAGACCCTGTATAGTTTAGAGACCGATTATATATACATATCTACTATAATATAGTGCTCTGTCCAGATTTATAAATAAATATGTACAATAAAATAATACTATTGATCTCAGTTTTATATAATATTGATAATTATAATGATGTTACTTTATGTTACTGCTATTTCTAAAATTGTTATCGTGTAGTTGTACCAAGTATGTTAGTCTGTTATAATTATGTGTTACCCTTCATTTGTAAATAATAAGTAGAAAATAAATGGTTGTTTATTATTAACTACTTAATATTTTATCTTAATATTGTATATTTGCTGTGCCCTAACAGGGTCCATAAATTGTTCTTAGCTCTAAGCCTTTTGTAACACCTTTTATACTTATGGAACGCAAAATAAAATGAATATGAATATGAATATGAATAAGAAAAGTTGAAACATAAGTTCTTTTTACTAAAATATAGCTTTTTGAATGTTCCAGGATGCAGTATCCCTGGGCGGCGGTGTGATCGGCGCCATGCACATACCGGAGAAGTGGTTCCCGGGCACAGTGGACCGCTGCCTCAACTCGCACAACATCATGCACGTGCTCGTCGTGCTCGCCGTGTACTCTATGCACCAGGTGAGCACTGATAGAGCTCTTATTTTCATTAAGAACACCCACGTTTGCTACACCTGGCTGAGGCGTCCTTATCTGAATTGGTCTGGGGGGAGAAAAGAGAAAAGTCGTTGATTTATAGTTGGGTGGTGATGAAACGTCGAGAAATTGAATGGTCAGTTTTAACTGTAAGGGTATTACCACACCAATCGATCGATCTACGATCGATGCCATTGATCGAAGGTAGAATGGATTAATCGAAGTCGGTCGACAGTTTCTACTACACCAGTCGATCGAGCGTCGGTCAATTGTTTATCGCCCGCTATCCGTCGATCAGCCAATGGCATCGATCGGCGGTCAGTCAATTGTTTATTGACCGGTATCCGTCGATCAGCCAAAGCTACCACACTAATCGATCAACGTCGACCGATGCCGATCGATTGGTGTAGTAGAAACTGTCGATCGACTTCGATTAAACCATTCTACCACCCTATCATTTTTCGTATGTACCTGCTATAATGTGAGATGTTCTCTGTTTGCAGGTGACAACGCGCGACATAGAATGGATGTCGCGCGTGGACTGCCGCGCTCCTCTGCGCACTCTCTGACGCAGCGCGCCCGCCGCCCCGCGCGCCCGCGCTCTTCCCGCCGCGTCCGCTCACCGCCTCCGTCTACTCAACTTTACTCACTTCTACTGAACTCACGCACGCTATGTTAAGGCTTCCTAACGTCGCTGTTGGACTTGGCAGCTATCATTGTACAACCGTAAGACCAAACGAGTGGACTATGCAATGAATAGTCAAAGAATTAATTTAAGAGAGACCGTTTTCACTTTTATTGTTGCAAGTGGAAGGAAAACAGAGTTGCGTGTCACAAATAACGGCAATCAAAACACGAACGATCAACGTAAATACCAACCTACATCGTCACGAGACCACATAGTGCTCCTGCCTCACTAATCGAAGTGAAAACAGGATTAATTTATGCAATGACTTTATCAACGTTTTATAAAATTGTTACAAGTATTATTTTGTTAATTTTTTTATTTATGTTATACATAATAAAAAGGAAACGTAAATTTTCCAAGCCTTTAAATTAAAATAATCTTGTTCTATGATTTCGTAATGGGTTAGATGACCAAAATCTAATTAGTCCGTCAGATAGATTTTCAAAAAAATATTGGACACGTATTTTTTCTTTTTTCATGTAAAAAAGAAATGAAGACGATGCTGTGCGTTGAAAACTCGTGTGACGTCACATTTCGGTACACTTTTTACCGGAAAGTGATGTCACAAGTCCCCACTCATGATCTTTGATGCGTTTTATCTTCGTATTTTTTTATTGATTTCATAAAACAAAAAATATAACGTATCTAATATTTTCTATAATCTAACTGACGGATTTTTTTTACTCAGGAAACATCCCTATTTAGTCGATTGTAGCTTTGAAAAAACAAAACGCCTAATGCGAATCAGCTTTAGTTTCAACTTACCACAACTTGGCTCGGAACAAATCATAGGAAGTCTTAAACAGTTGTAACGTACAAAATGACGACGGTCTTAGTTGGACAACGGTCAGTCTTCCGAACTCGCGAGTTAAGGTTGGATATAAAGATATCGTAAGTAATCCTCCACAAATGTCTTCGTGAAATAATACATTATTTTCCAAAAGGGAAAATTCTGTTTTCAGAAACACGTTAGTTTTAGAAACTTGGACATCTGATAAAATGATTAGATGCCAAATAAAGATGTGCAAGAATTCTTCCTAATAATATAGTTATCATTTGGTCTTATGGAAATGGCTGTAGCTTAGTCAATAACTTAGTATGTAGCGTGTTCACATTGCGCCGGCGCATGCGTTCCACATACGTACGGCTGACATATCTAAACCTGCTGTTTGGATGAATGCTCACACACAGTCATTTTCGACTAACAACAGTAAGCTCATGAAAAGATGGACGTGCTATTCCAGTAAAAGTAATTTTTCAAAGTGATGTTAACTATACAAATGACGTACAGTGCGATAATCGTGCGTCACATCCGATTAGCTACAAAGTCAACAAGTAGACCTCATTAATAATATTTTCATGTCAATAACAACCACGATGTAAGCCTTTCATGGATGGACCTTGTACTACATACAATTTGTTATAGTTAACAGCGCTTGTAGTCAATGTCGAATCTTCAAACTAACTAACTTCAACTCAAATGTTATTATTCCCACCATTTTGTAAGACGGTCAGACATTGATCTAATACTCATGTGAAATTAAAACAGTCTAACTAACCAAAGAGCAGCATAACATGTTTAACCTTTTACATAAACCGGTTTTTTCGTATTCACATTGTTAATAAAAATGATGTAGAATATATTCTTCACAATTTTAATATAGGTATCGGTATCAATGAGTTGTTTCGGAAACCGGACCTAGTGCAAGACGTGGAGCATTGTAATGTATATTATTTAGATATAAAATAAAATCCAGCAGCCGCAACAAAGAAATGTCATTGTTTCATAAATATTTCTAGTACTAGGTATACAGTATTGACATCATTAAAATTGTGAAGTTATTATCTATTTGGTTTCTCAGTTGGTATAATCGGTTTAAACTATTCCCAGCGAGGATAAAAAAATGAATTTTCAAATTCCTTCCTGTCCTACGATATGCTCCGGAATGCACCCCGCTTGCGTAACACACTTTACTATCGCATTCCGAAAGGTCATTGCTTCTTATTGATGTTTGGAAAATTCGTCTGCTCGACAACGTGGAATTGTCAAATCAAAATGAATAGCATTGTGAACGTGAATTTGTTACGCAATTACCCCACTGGCGCTGATCGCTCACCAAGTCACCGCAAAAGTTCCACCTTGGTGCGTGCCAAAGAGCAATGAAGTGCAGCATTCGGGATGTTAACAGATCAGACAGCGGAACACTACGCTGCGCTCCAAAACAGAAATAATAGACGTAGGCCAGGAAACGGATCGGGTGGGTCACGTGCGCCGCATGCATAATGCCCACTGGGCAAAAATCCCAATGCAGTGGTGTCCTGAGGATGAACGGCGCCGCCGAGGCCAGCTCAAGAAGGCAGAGGTGAGATCACCTGGACGCGCATCGCAAAGGCTGGTTCACGTGCAAGAAAATTTTGGGAAAATATTTGTAGGCCTCGCCAAGCAGGGGGAATTCAAGGCTAATAAAAAAAAACTGTTTTACATGATGGCGGAAAACAGGTAACCGATACTGTGTAAAATTTAAACTCGTTAGTAGACAATATCGCGGCCTACACAAATGATAGTATTAAATGAATGCGAGTCGTCATTATGATCGGAGATAGAGAGCAACCTGCTAATGTACCACAAGATGGACGAAAAGCCATTTAACAATAACTAGGTAATTACACTAGATCAGTTATTAATAGTTATAATAATTAGTGCGATAAGTTATCGAACGTAATAGCAGTTATTTTTAACGAAACGAACACTTCAAAACTTAGTAAGCTTATAAGAATAGTTAAATTATTATATTGGATTTATTACACACGTTTTTATAGATTAGACATTAAGGAGTTGGATTCGCATAATCGCTTTTGAATTCGCGATGGATATGGAATCTACTGAGAGGTAGATGAGATATGATGGGACAGCTGGGAGTGGCATTTATTTGTGGTGTCTTCAATTTCCTGATGATGAAATAATCACCTGATTTCCCCACCGGCTTTATTTATGCAAAATTAATTGCTGCTTCAAGTGTTTTGCCTTGAACCACTCAATCTAGTCGTGCTTCCTTTTCTTTGTTTTGTACAGCACTTGCTTCGAATGGAATCCACTCTCAGTTGCCCTTACACCGTTCTTTCAATCTAGCCTTTATTAACTTCTGTTTTATACATTTCTAACTACATTCCTACTTGTAAAATATCTACAAACTATCTAATATCTTCCTTTCGTCCTTAAAACTTTGAATCTCAAGATACTGTTGTGCGTTAAATCTTTGCCAAAATGTGGTCAAGATATAGTGGAGTATAAGACAAAATTGTAGTCAAATTTTAATTAAAAATGTTATTAGACAACTGATAATAGGTACCTATTTGAAATATTTGTCGAGAAAAGCAAAATGTTTACATTCGCTTCTCGCTAGGTATATTCAATTTTTGTAGGTAAAAATTTCAAAGATTTTGTCAATTTATTTGTTAAACATATCAATTTAGAAAAATCCAAGTTTTTACTTCGTTGTAATGAAGAAGCCTGAAAAGAAGCCACAACTGGAAAACAATGTTGATATTATAAGAAGAATGAAAAGATATGTCTTGGGGGGCGTGTTTTGACGTTAAAAGTTAGCCAAATAAAACAATCAATTATGGAAATGGCCAGAGTTAACAATATAATAAACGGGTTACTTTGTAACAGATTTTTATTTACAACGTTTTATCAAATAAAACGTTGTTATCGAAACAATAATTATTTTACTGAAATATGAATTTGTAAAAAAAACTATCAGATAAATAATGAACAGCACCCTTACAATTGCTATCATTATCATAATAACTAGACACAACTTTAACCTTTCGTATGCCGAGTATATAGACACAATTAAAAAGCTATTGTGTCTCGCGTAGATCTACGTTCCGGCACACGAAGGGTTAATAGCCACATTAAAATGAATCAACACTGGAATGATTCTTTAATAGGAACATCACTTTTATTTAACCTATCACCTTGGAAGATTGCGAATCTCAATCAGTTTCAACAATATAGTCAATTTAAAACAAGAAGTACCCTTGTTCGACGCTAATCAATTGACGTATCTAATATTAACAGCAAGGTCGAAGACGATACAGCACATCTCAGTATGAAACTACCTTCAATATTTGTTTCTACTATCAATTTTCTATCTCTTTTTTTCTATTGTTATTTATTTAGTTGTATTGTTAATGTAACTTTTACAATCAGTGACCAATCTTTGGTATATTTTTATATTCTCGGTGTTGTGTGCTTTGCTGCTTGTATAAAAAAGCATCGCGTGAACTTGAGATCCTATTCTCTTTGTACACGACCTCTCTTAGTCAGTTTGATAGTTTACTAACAACTAGAGTAATGTAGCGACAGTAGGTAGGTAGTTTACGAGCAATAAATAGAAGACAATTGTTATGAAATTTGACAAAAGTAGTCGAGTAAACGTTTAATATGGAACGATTGAATTTGCATACAATTTTACACAATGAATTGTTGATGAACATTTTTAACGCATCTTTTTGATGGCTTTATTCTACTTTTGTCAAAGTTCTATTGTTTTTAATTAATTATTTACTAAACGAAGTAGTGTTTTAGAACAAACCAAGTGTACTTGAGGTTTTTTACTAGTGGTTGTCGACGAGACGCTCCGATGAATCCCGGGCGTATCCGAACCGCTCGTCGCCTGCGTGCGCGCATCCTCGACACACACGTTCCTCGCCACAGTTTATCAACGATATAAACTCAGTATTTTATGTTATATTTTTGTAATACCGTTTTTCATCTAGACACATATTTACAATATCACAAAGGTTTTATTTTTCTGTAAAATTACTAACTTCAAAAGAATATAAAGACTTCACTAATATTTCGAAACGAATTGAATTGATTGTACAGATGTTATTTTGTCTTAGCGGTCAAATTAGTTTGTTGAATATTTGAGATGTTAATATTAGGAATATTATTTGTAACTGTTTACTTGCCTAAATATCAATTATTTACACGGAATATATAAAGTACTGGAATCACGTTTTATATGTAGTTATTTAGGTCGGCGAGTCAAGACGTAAACTAAGTCGCCCTTGTAAACTGTGTAAGAATTAATTAGGTAAGTATACACTATGAGTAAAGACACGGCTCGGCTGTGCCGAGGACGGGCAGTCGGGCATAGTTGAGCACATAGCTTTCCAGTTGATTGTGATCGATTGATGAATGATGAGAAGCTTTACATCCGTAGCTACGAGTGGCTACTCGTCACCCTGACTTATTTATTATTAATAATTTAGTCAATTTAAACGCAATAATTTATCACACTTGTAATTAAGTTAATTTAAATTATTTTGTAGTTTGAAGATGTTGGACATTCCTGATTTTGTAGACATTTAAGAGGAAAATAATTTCATGTTAATTTATAAGAGTTATCGTCAGTAGGTGATAATTATGAGCAATATGACAGTATTTAATACTACATAACGTAATATTATGATTGTTTACGAGGTTACTTTATGACAACCGATGTTACGCGTATTTGCACTTATCTTGGAATTATTCATAGTAATTGACGATAATATAATTGATCGAAATTCTCAAGCTGTAGACGTTGAAGAGATTATTAAAGTTTATTTGAATTCAGCTTGTGTTTTAATACTCCATTACTCTGTACCAGAAGTGGTAGGCAGTGGTTAGAGTTATAGGTACCTATTTATACTGATGATGAGGAAATTTCTATGTTTTAAAGTTTACATTTGGAAAACCCTCTCTAAATAAACAAGCCATTTTTCTTAAATATTTGCTCGTCCTTTAGATATTTCACGACATTCATTCTATTCTACGCCGCAAAAATGAGTGAAGATACAAAACCAAAATTTGTAAATCTAGATAAATCCGGCCGCATCTGTTCAAAGTAGTTTGCAAAAAGCGCCGACTAATCGCCTTGAGTATTTGAAATGTTTTTTTTTTTATAATTAGCTTATTCTGTCCCACTGCTGGGCATAGGCCTCCCTCATTCCTTTCCAATTCTCCCGGTTTTGGCCTTCTGTGGCCAATCAGTCGGGAACGAGTCCAAATCGTCACGCCTGCGTTTCTTAGGCCTGCTTCGGTGACGACGGCAGTCTTCAGACACCCATGGCTAAGTTTTGGGCTAAACAAATTTGAATTTTTCGCCATCGATACGCTGACCCATCTGTCCTGACCCATCCTGGAAATGTGACCTGCCCAGTCCCATTTTAATAACCCTTATATTTATATACTTTATTATTGGACTACAGTTTGTTATACATAAAGGGTGTAACAAGACCCTTAACGAAGCTGAACGGCACTTGTTCTCCTCGTCGTTGCGATCATTTTTTTGTTCTAGACCAAATCTATAAAAAATATCTGGGAACCTTCTAGTTACGGAGTTATTGGGGTCAAAGTCCCAACATTTTGACAAGTTTTTTTTTAATGCTTATTTTTATGTAAGATTTTTACTTTAAACACCTCCACGACGCCCGTACTACTCAATCCATCCATCATCATAATGTTTTGAGTGCGTTACATTGAGCTCCACCGTAAAACGTGATTTTTAACCCCAAAAAAAAAGTCGTTTTCCAGCAATAATTTTTGCGTAAAGTTACTTAGTTTGATGTACTTACATAATGCTTGGTTGACGGCTTCGTGAAGGGTCTTGTTACACCCTGTATAATCTAGGAATTGGAGTTCTTTCTTTGGTAGTCAATAGAACTTAAATCAAGAAAAATAGAATTTAACCTTTAACATGATGGCATGACCACACGGACGAGTCGAGAGAGAGACGAGTGTGGACGAGTGCATCATTATAATAATATGATTTAATCAGCGAGCGACTCAGCATATGAAACGCCATGTATATTGCCAATGCTCCCCGAACTCCACCTTATTTTTTTTTTTGGATGGGAAGTCATCAAATGACTCTTCCCGCTCTGGGCTGAGCAGGAGGGAGTGTCAGACTTTTACTGACTAAAACCCATCCATGTTCCTTCATCGCCCTTTGTGTTCCGGGGCCACGGTATCTCTTTCGAACAGTCCCGCAGCCCCGGCAGGCATCGGCCCTTGCGGACCCCATCCTATTGCTGACATCTCTTGAAGCAATGATCGGCTTGGCCAACTAATCGGCCGCTTAGTTAGACCTTTTTACAACCGACTAGTCGGCCAGTCAGCTAGTCATCCAAAGTCAGAGTCGGCCTATCTCTAATAATAATCTATTTTACAATTTGTGGTTGTTTTGGAATACATTCACTAAATGATAGTCAAAACCACATCAAAATACGTTGCGGAGCTAAGAAGAAGATAAGATAAGAGCGTTTATTGTTAGACTTCAACTAAAGTTAGAAAACAAGCTTTTATTTAAATGGGCTAAAAATAATAAAATAAACTTTTACTTTTATATCTTCATTACACAATTTATATCATATGAAAGCTTGTCGCGAGGTATAGGTACTCGTACTTACTTAAGTTGAAAATTTAAAAAATTAAAATCAATCAGTTCAAGTTATTTTAATTTACTTGTATGACTACACAGGTGAATCTCGCGCCAAGCCTTTATATCTTATAAATTGTGTAATGACGTTATAAGTTGATAGTAAAAGTTTTAAAAAGAGAGTTTTTTAAAGTCCGCGCTATTAACCGTTGAGGAGTTCCCTCGTAAGAAGGCAATCCTGGCTGCAGAGTGAGGTCATGATAGAAATCATGTTTATCCATCAAATATGAACGCATCTATAAATTTTCGAATCCATGCTATTACCCGTTGAGGAGTTCCCTCGTAAAACGACGATCCTGGCTGCAGTATATGGTCATGACAGAAATCATGTTTATCCGTCAAATATGAACGCATCTACAAATTTTCAAATCCATGCTATTAACTGTTGATGAGTTCCCTCGTGAGAAAACAATCCTGGCTGAAGGATGAGATCATGATAGAAATCATCTTTATCTATCAAAATTTAACACGTGTACAAGGTTTTAGTGTTCGCGCTATTACCCGTTGAGGAGTTCCCTCGTGAGAAGACAATCCTGGCTGCAGAATATGGTCATGATAGAAATCATGTTTATCCGTCAAATATGAACGCATCTACAAATTTTCGAATCCAGGCTATAAACCGTTAAGGAGTTCCCTCGTAAGAAGACAATCCTGACTGCAGGATGGGTCATGATAGAAATCATCTTTATTATATATATACATCGTTGAGGAGTTCTCTCGTGAGGAGATGATCCTGGCTGTAGGATGAAGTAATGTCTGTCATAAAAGTGTATTGTCACCAGAATCAAAGGTGTGTGCAAAATTTCAGCTCAATCGGTTGAAGATATCTACTTCAAAATTGAGTTGCAAGATTCCTCCCGAACAAACATAGTTACACACATACATTCATACATACATTGCAAGTTAAATAAAAGAACTTTATTTATTCAAGTAGTGATCCTTCACCCATGACCTGACGCTTTGATTACTTTTGAATTCAAGACATTCTCAGTACTGAATTACTTATATGGATGCCTGCAGCCTTAGTATTTCCCCAGCAGCATACTATGTGTCGGTTTTGCTGACGTAGGTAGACCAGAAAATAACATTATCAACTGCTGTTTTCCTTGAATCCTTCCTTTTGATAATTATTAATTAATCAACTTATTGAAAGAAATACGTTCACTGGGTTTTTACATATGCGACGAAGATATTTTGTGACATCTCGTATTTACTAAAGAGCCGGCTATTTCATCATCTTATGAGTAATGATGGTCACCCATCCACAGACCAACACGCCCAATTTTTTCATCATCAAAACGGTACGTTTGATATCTATTGGTGTGCTTCTCGCACTTAGTTAATCGGCAACATCCGGTTTCCAGAATGTGATCAAGTTTCTAATCAGTAGATACCAAGGTAGATACCTAATCAGGTCTTGACGTTCAAAGAGACGTTCCTAGATTGAATAAAATACTTTTGTTTTTTGTAAAAAGCTTAGCTGATGTGTTGGGTATGTACTCGTATAAGTATCTACTTTATAGCCGAGTACGTTTTTAGTCCCGCTCACACATCATGGCTAGTAGCAGTGATAGCCTAGTGGTGTGACCGTAGAACTGTCAAGTCATAGGTCTCGAGTTCGAACCCAAGACCTCTGATTTTGCAGATTCATGTGCGTATTGTATAATTGAAAAACATCGTGTGAAAACCGCAACATGCCTGAGAGATATTTCTTGACGGCATGTAAAGCCAAGTCAAAGGCCCATGGGCGGCACAAAAACTCTGACACCAGGTTACGCATTATGACACGATAAAAAAAACATGGCTAGTTCCCGTCTTCGGGGAGACTGAAATTCTTTGTCCAAGTCCATCAAGGACTGCTTACTTATAACGTCACAGCACATTAACGTCCCATGCAGATAATATTAATGAGCAATAAAAAGCCGCTCGTTAAATTTCCACCCGCATTAACTCTAAACGTGAGAAAAAATAAGTAGGTAACGCAGAAGCAGGAAACAATACAAGTATGTATATTTTCAAAAATAATTAGCGCATTTTCCTATAATCGACGTGAATAATCCACTTTTCTCACACCTCGGAAACTACGTGGTTTAAATATAATTTCGTTTAACCTTTAGAAATAGGTTTTTCTGCGGTAAATAATTTTTAAATATTGCAATCTATACTTTTTTTTGTAAATATTTATAAATCGTGCAGTCTCTTGTTTATAAAAATCACAAAAATTCAAACTGTCTCTTCTATACATGAACTATCTAATTTCAGGGTTTTCCTAAATATTTATAACATGCTGACTCAGAATTTAAAAATGCAAGTCGTCATGGAGAAATTGTCCTCCTAAAAAGTAATTATTTTGCGATGATTGTTCTAAGAAAATATGAGATAAAACGTAAAATATTTGGGTTAATTCCACGAAAAAGATATAGGATCCAATTATGCAAAATACTTTAGTATTTTTAATTTTTTAAACACTATATATTTTGATTTACATTTAATGTCATGGATTTCCGCAAAGTACCTATAGTAACGAACGCCTGATTCCATAACTTAAAATGTGAGATGACATATTATGTATTTCCAGTAACACACTAACTACAGATTTTTTTCTGTTTATTATCATTGTTATTGAAATAGTGTGCATAGAGTAGGTGTAACAACAATGTGTGTTGACTCAGATTATTATCATTTTCATATATTTGAATTACAAAAATAAGAAAAATATTTTATGAAGTCCGCTGTTTAAAGATATAATACCTCCAACCCAATACTAAAAAAAACTACACTATTGCATGCATCAAAGGAATAAAAATCACCTGCACATATAAATAACCGCATGCGTGATGAAAAAAAGGATAGCACCCGCATCTGCTTAAGTGTTATCTATTCACACAAAGTGTACAATGGCAAGGTGAAGATTTTCGTCAGTCTGCTGACGTCTGGGCTCCCTTATTATCAATACTTTATTACGACTTTCTGGAAATATATTAAAATTGATAATTTATAACTCACTTTTAATTAAGTTTGGGTAAAATCTACGGGTTCCTCAATTGTTTTTCTGGTAACAAGACTAACAAACACAATTCGATAGTTTTTCGACTATTTTACGGGTGACCAAAGTGTAATTAGTGAAGTGTAATTAAAGGTTCCCAAGACCATTGAGAGCTCTCCAACATTTACAATGTACCCTTTTCCTGGAGAAATCTTCACAAGCTTGTTTGTTTAGGCATGCAGGTTATATTAATCCGTGTCCTATCTACAGTGGTTACTAAGGAAATGTCAACTTATCCGTTGAATATACCTACTCATTCCTCTCATCACCAAAACCCAAATATTCGTGATTCAGAATGTTGGGATTAATGGTTTTGATTCACGACTCTTTGCTGGAGTCATCTTTTAGCCAGTTTGAGCAGGAAATAAGGAGATAGTCTGGTGACTTGAGGACACAGTGGTTTACCAGTGATGATTACTATATGAGTAAGAACGCTAACAATGAATGCACAGAAAAACCCAAATAACCTTTGCATTCAAGTAATTACTAACTTGTTTTTATTTGTTCTCTATTTGTTATTCAAATGCTTGTTTTGTAACTGATTTGAATCAGGTTTAGTTTTGAAGACTGATTTGCAGAAGTAAAAAGCGAATGATTTGTTAAACGTGGGCGCTTCAGGGGAGTGTAGCACTCGTTAAAATGAACAACTTTTACAATGGGATCGACCATGAAATTGGACTTCTTTTCAAATCAATTTCCCCAGTTTTTCCCCAATTTCACAAATGTTTACCAACAGCGGCCCCTCCTGTCTATATCATTCAAGAGTCAAAAGAACCATGCAGCACTGTAATTCAATTGTTGCTAATACACTTTGTTTTGTTTAAGAAGCTAGTTCGTCAGAAAAAAAACTAATATGATTTATAAAAAATGCGTAGCTCTTTCGACCGTAGCGCGTAGCCTCGTAACCCGTAGCCCGTAACGCGTAGCCCGTCGTAGCCCGTAGCTCATATTCCAAAGGGATAAACCCTACGATTTCTAAGGGATGGAACTTTCGACTGAGCAAAATCATTCGGCTTTTGCGACAAGAATATTAATTATTATAATCATAATCATCAACATTTATTCAGTACTTTTTAAACTGACTAAAAATGTAGGGAAAAGGGGAATTTACCAATATGTTGTAGCTAGGTTTTTTTTAAGTAACGAAAACTGTCATAAACAAGGTTTGCACTCGGTTCTTCATTGATCTCGGGACCATTCCACTCTTTTAACAAACGCAGCCTTCAATTCCTCAATGGTCGAAGGGACTTGATGTCTGGTTCGAACCCTTCTTTGCAGCTCATCCTATATATAGATTCATGCCTAAACTTAGCACGGACCTGTCCATCGTCCGTATATTCATATATTGATTTATTATTATTTTACGTTTAAAAGTACGTTTCAAGTTTAAAAAAAAAAAACTTTTCATTTGGTCAGCGATAAGTTACTAATGATAACATACGTCAAGTTGCTCGCTGTGGCCGAAGTAAGTAAAGATGATATATAAACTGTGTCGCTGCGCATACGCACCCAAACTGCACGATGTTCTCAAGCCGGCTGATTGTGTGCTCCGCGCTCGTGGTCCTGGCGGTCGCTGCGCCGGGGGGAAACGACATACAACAGATCACTAAAGCACGTGAGTGATATCGTTATTTAGTTTATTCGATTTTTTACGTTAATATTGCGACACAAAAAAGAGTGTGAAAAGAACTACAATTTTAAAGTGAAAATGTTCTGTTCAGTTCAGTTCTGTTATGATATGCATGTAACGTCTATTTATTTGTATCGGAAATACAAATCAATAAAATTGTTTGCTGATACAGCAACTGTTTAAAAAAAACCGGGTTTTTCTTGTTGATAAGTATTTAACAAATAAAAAACGATCGATAAAACTTAGTGAAGGTAATTTGTGTAAGATAGTGCGATAAAATAAATCCTGATTACATATCAGTATTTTTTCCAGTTTATTTTCCAATGAAAACAGTACACAACAATTAAATAATAATGTGACTGTGATGTTATTAACGTGAGTGTTATTTTGATAATATTTAATAATTAGTCAGTGAAAAATGCAGTTCTGTACTAATAATAATCTTGTGTTATTTTTTCAAATAATATTTCATTTAAATCACACTTGTGCCAGTGAAAGTCGTAAGTAAATGTAAATAGCTTTACTGTTCCTATTTACTTATTGTTATGCTTATCTCCTTCACAAAAGAAGGTCGAGTTTAATTCTAGGTAGTACGAACAAGCAAAGGAAAAATTTTTGATTCTTATAGTACCATTATAAAAAATTACAATTTGGCGTTGGTTTTATAATATATTTTATTAACAAAACCCTCGGTTCACTTGCACGGTATGGTCAGGATATATTGCAGTTTGTCAAGGGAAATTAATTATTTAAAAATATCACTAATTGGTGTGTAGTTTTTTTTATTTTTTTTTATTACTAATTTGGGTTGAGGTGTGTTAAAATATTTAATTTAACCGAAGTTCCTAATATTATTTACTATTTGGCTGCGAACGAAAAACGAAAACGAATCAATCAATCTGTAGGCATAGATGATGAATTCAGTGTGTCACTGTTCATTAGAAAAAAACGAGTGTTCAATCCTGTAGTGTAGGGTTTTTCTTCTGTAAGTGTGGGTACCTACTAACAGAAGGTGTACATCTGCTTACCCTTCCATAGCTTATCAAAACAGAACAATAAATAGGTACTTATCTAATAGTGGTAAGTTCACCGAGGACATGAAAAAATGCAATTGTAACTTCATAATTGTCAGCTGAATACGCACGTCATCAGGAAACATGCAATGTAATTAGAGCATGATATAAACTAAAGTAGTTGACATGAATTAAACATGGATTTTAAAAAACATTAGAATTGTTTGGGATTCGATGTCAATAATTAAGAATAATTGAATATCACAACACTAGTGGACTTATCGGCCATTCGCAACCAAAACAAAATAAACAAAACATCCACGAATAAGTACCATAAACGTGTTTATACGAGAAGTATTTAGAAGAATAAAATTACTTGATCATGACCTGTTCTGGGGTTTTTCTGTGATATAATTTATCTTTGGATACTAATTACGATAATAATGAAGCTCCACATAATAAAAAAAAACCTCTTAAAAGACGAATTGTTAAGTGTTGAATCGTTGTTCTAGGACAACCCATTTCGCAAGATGCTATCAGAGCCAACCATTCTATAATCAAAATTAAATTAAAGAATGGTTGGCTTTTGGTCATTACAAAACAATGATCAACAAATTAAAAACTTTGTCACTTGATATAAGTACAAATAGATTGTTTTATTACCTCCAATAAAATCATTAAATACCCGTTAGCTATGTCCCCATTTGTCCATGACGTGTGCCAATGAATGACTGTGCTAATAACCCGGACGCGATTGTAACGATCAGGTTGCCTAGCAACAGGGAAATGTTTCCTGTATCTAGCATGCTGAGTTTAATTGAAATTACTTGGTATCGTTAGTTATGTTAGCACTTAGGTATTTTGAAGCTTATTGAGTTGATTTGCACTTTTTACTATACACGTTGATGTATTTTCCTTCGCTTAAAAATTCTTCCCTTCTAAGTAATTGTAGTGATTGCTTGTTTTGGACATCTCTAACCCATATGGCTAACTTCTTAATTGATCATCTAAAATAAAATCATAATTAATATCTACTTAATTATTTCCATCTACCCGCAAAACTGAAACTAGTTTCCAACCAATTTAAAGTAACTTAAGTCCCCTAAACAACAACACATGGACAAACTCCCCATTAACTACTTATACTATGATTGACCTTTACCATGAAAATACGATATAGTACCTGTATTCAGGAGCTATCAACTGAAACGAATTCAGTTTCCCATCGAAGTTACATAATTACCCTGACGCATGAACATGGCAACAATAAATTGCTCCGATCGTGTTGTGAGCAATCTGTGTCGGTAATAATAACATGCTACCCATACCTGCGTCAATATTAATTGTCGTAGAGAAAACTGTGTTTTTTCCGAGATAAGATTCCACTACTTAGTTGTGTTGTGGGTACGATCTAGCTACCTAGCCAAGCAATTACTGATGAGACTTCTGAGTAGACATGTTATTCTTTCTCGTTTCAGCTAATGATTGTTAAATATTTCATTTAATTATTAAAAAGTATAAGGCAAAATGTATCCATACCAGCTTACACTAAATTTCAAATCAGCCCCTTGAACTAAATAATTTCAAATCGAATATAGACCGAAACGTGATATGGATGACCTACAACAATAATTTCATGGACAATTTCGAACAATTGCCTAAATGTTGAGAATTGTTGTAGGTATCTATACAAATAAATAAAACTGAAATGTCAACAGTTTTTTACTGAATGCATTTTTACGGTACTTATAACAAAAACACATTTTTTTCAATTTTTGTATATCCGTCTGTCTGTTTGTTCCGGCTAATCTCCGAAACGGCTGAACCGATTTTGACGGAAATTTTACTGGCAGATAGCTATGTTATAATGTCTAATACAGACTTTTTTTAAATATTAGGGTACCGCGTAAAAAAAAACCTTTTAAATTGCTAAAAAAAGACGATTCAAAAAGGAATGTAATATTTTTGTATAATAATTTTACCCGAACGAAGGTCGCGGGCAACAGCTAGTATATAATAAAATTGCAGCCATGATACGGAGTAGGCCTAATAGCTAGCTACACACACCTATTAGTGTGAAACATTTAAATGTCAAAGTAATCAACTTGTGAATTTTCCTCTGAATTGTGATTTCATGGTAACAAAACCTATCAATAAGGTTAAACTGCATTCAAATATACCAACAACCACATTTGAATAATGAATGAGTACATTTTCAATAAAAACTTCGACAGATAGAAGTTATAGGTCTAGGATTCGTGGCCAAGGTTCGAAGAAACATGTCCAATACAAGCAAGTTCCTTCTATTTTAAAATGAATGTTTCCACTACTGTTTCCAGCCAATGTGCCATCCAAAGCTGACACGGACGCAAAGGCCAGCCAAGCCCCTGCGGCCACCGTCCCTGCGGTCAGCGTCCCTGCGGTCAGCGTCCCTGCGGTCAGCGTCCCTGCAGCCAGCGTGCCTCCTCCGAAGCCCGTGAACGAGCGGTTCCCTCATGCCGTGCTCTTCGGGGGCACCTGCGGAGGCACCATCATCAGCCCCACGTGGATCCTCACTGCTGGCCACTGGTAAATACTGAATAATACTTATGCATTCTTAGTCAGAGTATAGTTATATCACTCAAGATTGTGGATTTGAGTAGCATGTCACTACCCAGTAAAGTTAAACTGCTACTGCAGTCCAAGCAGACGACTTCGGAAAGATTTTCCAACATCTTCATAAGACTGTATGAGAATTTGAACATATTTTTAAAGCGTATTTGTGATGAGACGAGCCATAAGTTACGCCTCTTTAAACTCCATTTATGTCAAATACCTCAGGGCACGGCGCGGGCGTCGCGACGGCAACATTGAACGCTCATATCTTCAAAAAAAACACTTGTTATCATGTACTGATCAATTAACAAACAGTTTATGGTCAAATTACCCGTGACTATACTTTTTGCCAATTTTACAAATCATCTAATAAGGCAATCAGTGGGGATGGAGATACCTATTTTAAATGCGAATGGATGGATGCGAAGAACGAATGAAGTTCAAAGATATACCTACCTACCTACTATTGTTTATAAGACATTGTCATCATCAGTTTGTATCTTTTTCTTCATTTTCTCACATTAATGAGTACCTAGATATTGTTTACAAAACAGATATAACGAAATAAAGAAAAAATATTAGGAATGTATTGTAGAAATCGATCTCGGCACTTCCAACAAAAAACAATTTTGACAAATGAAATAACACATTTGACTGCTTTCGTTTAGGCGCAATTTGTGCCAAAACAAATATCTGTTTGATTCAAACAGTTACATCAACAACAACAGTTATACTAACTCTCGTAGCGTTCTAACTTTTCAAACAAAACTTATTCTATTATATTTCAAACTACCTGTTGCCCGCGAACTTCGTTAGTGTGAAATTATTTAAAAAAATACTCCAAATTTGAATCAGATTTTGTTATCAATTTCTAGAGTTTTAATGTTTTTGCACGGAACCCCTTATTCTTTTTCCAAAATAATAGATGCCACCAGCCATTAAAAGTCCCGGTTAAATCGATCTAGCCGTTTCGGAGATTAGCCGGAACAAAGCAAGACAGACAATAAATTTTAAAAAAGTTTTTTTTTTTGTTTTAAGTACCGTATTTACTTTCATATGCATTCAGTTTAAGCTGTTATTTTGGAATTACAAACAGTCCTAAGTTTATTTATTTGTATGTACAACAAAAACAACATAATGTATTCGTATCTACTCTCGCCTTCCTTTAAAATGGTCATATCATCTGCGATGAACCTTACCGCCTTTTACGCAATTGCTTCTTAACCATGACCTCTTGAATGCAAACTGTTATCATTCTCAGCGATATTTAGTCATAAACTCATCGTGTAAAGGCTAAGTGTCAATAACAAAAGGATACAACAGCTATTAATATTTAAGACAAGTTGGTAATAAACAGGTTGGTATCATAACAAACAACAAATGAGTCATACAAGGAATCTTATGACAGTTATAAATTAAGTACTGCAGTTGGCTACACTCTCAATGGAAACAATATCCTTTATTTATTTTGAGTAAAGCTAATGATATCTCAGTAAAAAAAATTCTCGGAAGTTTTCGAGATTTGGTTAAAAGCTTGAAAGACATTCAAATATCTACCTGATATGCTTACAATTTTGAACGCTAGGACTAAAGAACATCTTTAGCATTTTAATATATTGCTCCACAAGATACTTATTTTAAGGATTGCAGCCTTTGATGTTCGTAATCCTGAGACGCGACCACCTCTATTCATTTATGTGAAAAAGGGGGTGTTGTAGTATATTGGTGCTCAATAAACACTTAACTAAACCTCGAATGTTATGTTTGTTTACTCTCATTTCAATTAAATCCCCGTAAAGCCCTTCCTTCCAACTGGTTCCTTTTCGTTGAATACAACCCACACGATATTAATATGGATGTCGGAACATGTGCATGCATAACTAAACGTCTGGGTTTTCCTTGTTCGTCACATGAACGCTGCGCATATATTCCACCGACTAACCAGTTATTATTATACTTTTGTCTACAATCAACACAAAGAATGAGTGATATGATCGCTTAATCCTCCAAGAACGAGATCCAGTTTTCTTGGGAATTTTAATTACAAAAACATGGTTGGCTAACCGCAAATTGACTTGGTTTATCTGTTTGCTAAAGCAAAAGGAAATAAATAAACAAGCAAATTATCTCTTAAACTAATTGAGAGAACCTCTTCTCTACATGCAGAACGGGCAATCACCCTGAAATAAAATATTCTGCTTAAAAAAAAAACTTCAGAACATGTAGCTACCGTCAAGCAAGTCTGTATTACCTACCCTATACCAGACCACACTGGGTAAGTTAGCACCTCAAGTCTGTGTCTATTCGCCTTATTCGAACCACTTTATTTAAAAATGCAAATGCTATTGTAAAAAAGATATTTAGTCAGCCAGATTTCGCTAATCCAGGTCCAATCGTGAATACAGTTTTAAAGCCAAGCTATTTGCAATATCAATATATATGAATATATAGGAATTCATAAATAGGAATGTATACAATTGAATTCTAAATATACAACACGAGGTCACAAGGAAGAAGCGCATATTCTAGCACTTTTTTCATAATTGTGCACATCTGATCGCCCTTACACAAAGACTAGCTTACCCTTTTCTCGTGCTAATTTACAAAATATTGCATGAGGATATAGAGGCCGGAAACGGCTCCGGACATAGAGACCTCCATTCAAATACTTACTGAAGAATCTGTCAGCGAAGCACGTTATGGCAAGAGCAGTATCCATCTCATGAATTCGTGAAGCCCCAAGAACGTTGCCTTCCTAGTAAACTGCAGTGGCCTATTTGGAAAGCTTTGAATCGATTGTGTACACAAATCTGCTGCAAACATAATCTGGCAAAACTGCCATGGTTATTATTGATTCATCTAACATCGAGTGATGCGAGCGCAGTCGGATCAGACTACCACACACACCTGTTGCCCCACAGACCTGTTGGAGTGTCTCAGTCCCAGGTGTCCGTTTACCTACACCCTCGACGATCTGATTAACGCCTCTGACGTTGCAATAAACGTGGCCACCTACTGGGCCCAAACTCCAGAAAAAAGATCTACCACTGCACGGTGTCCACAGGCAGGCCGCTTTATCTGTACGTAGACATATTTTACAATATCTAAAACACAATTAAATAGATATTACAACAACTAAATAACATGATGTTGTTTCCCTGATGGCATTGCATGAAATAAAATTATTAATATCCTATTACGACATGACACATTTAAATCAAATAAACATAGAAAACAGCCACAAATAGTAACTAGGTACTTACAACCTATTCTTGTACTTATACTAGAATTAAACCATTAAATTCGATATTGAAGGTTTTGAAAGAGTAAAAGATGTAGAAGTAAGAAATAAAGAATTATCGCCATAGAATGCCTGACTTCAATAAGTGCAAACGGTCCGTTATACATACCTATTTCCTCGGTGCCTCGGAAAGCAAGTTAAGCCATTGGTCCAGGCTGTCATTTGTAGATCTTTGACAGTCTTACAGGTAGTCAGTGGCCCAAAAAGTCTGACAACCAGTCTTACCAAGGGGTATCGTATTACCCAGTACTAACTGGATTGAGGAGGTCAGATAAGCAGTCGATCCATGTAAAAAACGGGTATTCAGCTACATCCGGTTAGACTGGAAGCCGACCCCAAAATAGTTGGGAAAAGGCTAGGCAGATGATGATGGTCCATTATACATACTTTTTGCCAAAATAATTCGTTCGTACTAAAATAATAGTTACTGCAATAGGTATGTGATCCTACGCAATATTATAAAATCTTTGTTTAAAATTCACGCCTGTTTCGGTGTTCAGTATTTTCCAATAACATTGTGATTGGATCTTAATTATAATATTTAACATTGTACCGTGACTCTAGATAACCCAAGTGCTACCAGCACGTGAAACTGCGTCATTGAGTATTTTATTGTTAAAAAATATATAAAATATAATTACTTATCTCTGAACCAAAGAGTAGAATACATAAGCCAAACGCTCTGAATCATTGACTTGACAGTGGTCGCAAGATAATATTGACTGTGGACAAAATTTTGTGCCATTATGGTGCCGTAGTCAATGATATTATAAGCAAAAAATATCATTGGCCCCATTATTATACATGGATTATGATGCTCTTTGATGGTGCCATCTGTTTTCAGCTGTCAATAATTGTAAAGCAAAAGAGCAAAAGAATATGAATGCAACAACACGTACAAACAGATACCGGATTACCAGTATTAACCTTTTTAACTATACCTCATGTCTAGTGTAGGTATTTCAATTTCATGCAGCAAATAATCATCTTTACGCCTATATACATATATACAGCGTGTAACAGAAAGGGTATAATCATATGGAATACTGTGGTACGGACCATCAAACTGAACAACTTTCTCTATGGGACCATCATCGAAATCGTAAAAAAATAATCAGCTGTCCTATACAAAATTTCAATACCTACTCGACCCAAATGTATGGGACAGCTGATTATTTTTTTACGATTTCGATGGTGGTCCCATAGAGAAAGTTGTTCAGTTTGATGGTCCGTACCACAGTATTCCATATGATTATACCCTTTCTGTTACATGCTGTATAGCCTTCTCAATGTGTGGGACATTGCATAAGCTCCGATACAGAATATGTCCATTAAAACTATTCGGAACATATATAATTACCTATGCGTTAAGTAATGCACCTATAGGTAAATACCTATGGGTTACTGACTGACTACCATAGAAATATAACAAAACAGTTTATTGTATACATACAATAAACTGTTTTGTATTGTTTATTATATCTATGGACTGTAGGTACCTATCTGAGATGGTATGCGGGTGAAATAATATTTTTATGTCCCACAAGTGTCGGTCTCCCACTTGGCTGTTCTAATATAATCATTTGGTTTGGCATTGGCACTGTTTAGGAACATATAAAATCATATTCACTATCTTTCGAAGTGCCACAAGTACAAGTAAGTATTCACTGACGTCATCATCTATATCAGTTTAAAAATACAATAGATCGATAGGTGTATTATGGACCATAGATGAATTGTAAAATTGTGGTACCTACAACCTGTAGATAGGTACCACATTTTTTCTTAGGCATAGAAAATTAATATTAAACTAGATAAACATACCTGGTAGCAGATAAAGGTACCTATCAGATTTCAATTAAAATGTGCTGTCTGCCGGAACTCAACAAATTAACAATGCCCCAATAGTACAATAGCTTTTAGGAAGCAATATAATTGCATCAATCAAATTAATTTGAATGCCTTGTCCGTGAACTTCGCTTGCACAGTCATATGGGTCCTAGACTAAATTGAAGTGCTTGGTATTTTGAAAATACATACTCGTCTATAACCAACGTATGATTATACAGAATTGATTACCTAACTACAGAAAAAAAAACAATCACGTCTAGTAATTTATCCTAAATTCATTCCAAGTCTCCTAACTACAACGTTACAACAAGTAGAGTAGACCTCCGAGTCAAATCTAATTTAAGTTCTTAACTACTTCAAAAATCTTAACAGATTCCTCTGTTCACAGCACTCTCTTCACCGGCGGTCGGTACATTCTAGCTGGCACCAACAATACGGAGAACGAGAGTGGAATCACCCGCCGCGTGAAGAGACAGGTTATCCACCCGCTCTTCTCCGTGGGACCCTACTGGCTCGACGCTGATGAGTTCAACATCAAACAGGTACAGGGAAAAATTGCATAGAAATCTCAAAAAAAAATGATAAGACGAAATAAACTACGGTGGCAGCCGTGGCAAGTACGGTAACAATGACCTTAAGCTGGTCTAGCGTAGTAGTACGGAGTTTCGGAAGAAAAAGAGAATAGCCTACTAGATTATACTGGTTTTGTTACTACTGGCGTGCAGTCGACTATACGATCTGACTAGAAGATACCTCATCAGTCTGGGTAGTGGGCCTTGAGCTAACTAAAAACGTCAACACAAGTTAATGTACCCCACACACAGTTGAAAACATACACCTACATAGGTAAAAAAGAACGCACGCGGTGACGAACACATCTTTCCCTGAAATCTGAAAATAAGCAACTTTATACCTAGTTAAATAATTAGTCAGAATTACATGAAATCCACCAATCATCCTATCCCGATTAGTAGGACAAACGATACATACTCGAACAATGCTAACCTACTGCTTTATTCATTTGAACTGCTTACTCGTCTATATAAAGAATCATTTCGGGTAGAAAGAAGACTACTTGCGACTGCTCCCTAAAACCTCCAAAAAAATTAATATGACCTTATGATCTATAGACTGCTAATAACAATAGACTCTTACATAAGTATGTAAATGAAAAAGTGCAGTCCTCAAAAGCTTTGTTTTGTAGCAGCAAACTTGCATTTCAGGTGGCAGCTCGTTGGGACTTCCTACTGGCTGAGCTGAGCGACCCTTTGCCCCTAGATGGCAAACTCATGGCCGCTGCCAAGCTGGACGACCAGCCCAGCCTGCCTGCTGGACTCAATGTCGGATACGCAGGATACGGAACTGACCACTTCGGGGTTAGTATCACATTTCTTTTACTGAAGACTTACGAAGCACATGACGGTAATTTAGGATCAAAGTTTAATGTTTGGCACATGTGAAAGAACAAACGTTAAAAGTTTTTGAATTCAGCGAAATTGATTTGAGAATTGATGCATTCATATTTATACGTAGGTACTAGGGTGGTACTTATTCCTAAGAAAAAAAACTTTAATTTCGCGGGGCACCACGTAATGAGGGCTATCGTTTTTGAGCTCACCAGATGGCGCCACCGTCGCTTATGGTCATGTCAATAATTCTATTTTATACCTTAAAGTACCATTAACTTCATAAAAAGTTTATTTTAATACGTATAACAACATAAAGTAAACTCCAGATCATTTGTTTACAATATTCTCCCTAAAATTAGCAAGCATGAAACATTTAAAAATCATTTTTCTTCCAAGTACTAACGAATAAAATCCTAAGCTGCTACTTAAAATCTTCAAGTTATAATTAATCAGGAATAGCTCAATCCAGACCATAATTGTGAATATTAGTAAAAATACGTGTTAAAAAAGCACGCAATGAGTGAACTTTCTATGACATCTGACATTTCGGTGCCCTCATGCTACACTAGCGCCTCTAGCGGTGAATTCACACGCGATATTTGATTCGACAAATAAAAACAAAAAATAAATAATAGTACATTTTATTTTTTTAAATGACATTTAAAGGTCGCTACCAAGGTTTGAATTTTAAATAAAAACTCAAAATCTGTTTTTGTTAGATTGTTTTATTTTTTTAGCCAGGACATAAAAAAAAATTACAAAATTATTGTTGTTGTTAAGAACTAAGATATTATGTACCTAGATATTTGAATCATTTATTTTTAAGATACAAGGGTTGACTTGTTAGTGTTAGGGTACTTTTTCCTATACTCTTGTTGTTCTTCATTGGTTGTAATTAATTTATTATATTCTTCCATTAAAGTAACACTGGGCTCAGCTATGTCGTTCACTACTAAACATAAGTGAAACCATCATTTAACGCTTTCCTTCAACGCTTTTTGTAAAAAATTTGACAGCTGGTAGCGACCTCTAAATCACAACAAAAATATGTATATCAAAACTCGCCAAGTGATGATCACTATGAACTGTCAAAAGAGATACGCAATAGCCCTGCTGGAAACGTTTCCGGATGACATCGATGGGGAGGAGTACTTTGACGCCTATGTGTCCTGTTGTCGTTGTATATATATATGTAGGAACTTACTTTTAGTCTTCTTTTTAGCATTATTTTAGTTCCATTTGTAGTCTGTATATAATGTACATAGTAGATATTATATTATCCTATAGTTAAAAAAAATATAATAAGAACAAAAAAATAAAAAAGGTTCCGACGAATTGAGAACCTCCTCCTTTTTGAAGTCGGTTAATGAGAAAGTGCCCCGGATATAATTAAAAAATCGAAAAATTAGGACCACCCTAGTAGGTACCTAACTAATCTTGCAGAATAACTACCAGTATAGCTGTTGTGGTAATATTGCGATTTTAACGAGCAATTTAGTGATTGATCAAGTTTCCAAAGTTGATCAATATTGCAGCTGTTACTTGTAGGTACCCTAGAAATTCAAGAGACCGTGATAATTTCTTCTTTTTCTGTTATCCGTAAGTCGTAACAACCGCATCGCAACTACGTCTTTCATTTCAATCGTCTCAAATAGTCTCAATACACAAGATGGCATAGTTACCCACGATTTAGCCACGAGCCGAAATATCATTTAAGTAGAACTACCATAGAAATATTACAAATAAAAAAAACTATGACAACTACAGTAGGTTGGTAGCACCTACACCTACCGAAGCCTATAAGCTTAATGATAACACTTTATAGCGCTTCGTATTAACTTGTTTCCTTCTTCCCTCCAGGGTACCATGCGCAGCGAGATGCACGGAATGGAACTTGCAGTGCAGAGCGATGACGTGTGCTCCACCCTGGAGCAGTATAACCGTAAAGACATGCTGTGCGTAAAGGGACTCCCACCGCGGTTCGACTCGGCTTGCAACGTAAGTAACCAGCCATATCCGGCATAGTTATCAATTATCAACCAACAGTCAGCATTTGCATAGCATCTACTTGTAACTATAGAGGGCAGGGTTTCTAGTCGCTTTCGACTGTACCTATACAGGGTGTAACGCAACAAGCGCAATACCTCTTAGGTAGTGATTCAGAGACCAACTGGACAGCTTTCTTTGAGGAAAATGGGTAGAAAAAGCAATGGACTTCATAGCCGATGCGATATTTTTTGTATGTGAAATCTAATGTGAGTTGCCGACCGAAAATTAAGCTATGCCGAAGCAGCCAGCTAAGGTAAACGAAAATATGTGTGAAACTTGAAAACTAAATAACGCATAACTTTTTGTTTATTTACGTTTTGACGTTTTTTCAACAAATTCTACAAATTAAGACCTTTCTTTTGATGCATCATTCGCCTATGTGCATTATTTAGTTTCTGAGTGATCGGCGATGACTACAGCAAGTGGCGGTTCTAGCGGCCAACTATTTTTAGTCACAGCGTCTTAGTATTTTTTGCAACAAATTCAGGAAAAGAGGTGTGTATAGTAACAAACTAAACAAATAAATAAATTTTTAACTACCTCACATAGGCTTCGTTTGCATACAAGTGTGTCGTGTTTGCAGTCTGTTGTTTTCGATCTGCAATCCGTATAACACTTTTCATTTTGTTCGTGATGCGAATCATGCAAATAAAACTGATTTCTACTCTTCTATATTTGTATTCGTATTCCTGAGAAATGTTGCAATAATAGTGACAAAAGATACTGACTGGCCAATGAGGGCCATCATTTTTGAGCTCACCAGATGGCGCCAATATCGCGTAAGGTTCATAATTCTAAAAATTGTAAAGTACCAATAACTTCTTAAAAAGTTTTTTTAGTTTAAATTTTTAACTAGCTGTGCCCGCGATTTCGTCTGCGTGGACTTAGGGACATCTTTCTCAGCCTGTTACTTTATTACTTGCACAGGCACTTTGTTACGGGTCTATCTAAAATAAATTGCTCTAGGTTTGAATCGTCTATAACCTGCCTAATCAACAAACACCAAAACAATGATGTAAATTGTCATACTAACAAACAGACAAAGTCATGTAATCATGTTGCCTTTTATAATAACAGGCTGAGAAAGATATGCGGATGAAGTCGCGGGCACAGCTAGTTTATAGATAAAATGCTTTTACGACACCAACGACACGATATCGAACAATCTACACTACTTCGAAGCATCTTACACCGGCGAGGTCATTCGTTCACGGAAAATCCCGTGATTCAGAAAATGGCATCAAATGAACAACGACATCTACCGAGCTGCTAAAATATAATTCTTAGAAAGCCATCGAACACAAACCCTATAGGGTAGGCTAGGCTAAATAGATTTTAAAAGCAGCGTCATGTAGACTAATCAATACCTTTTGCTATTTTAACTTTTAAAAAAAAAAAAGGTCAGTCGATTTAAAAGTTGTCTTGTCTGCACATTTATTCATTAGTACCACTTTGGCTCAGGGCAGAAATTGGGGCCTAAGCCCCAAAATCACCTACTGGCTATACACTACAGTTATCCGACCAATCATCACATACGGCTCCTTAGTTTGGTGGCCCAGGACCAAACTGAGCACAGCTCAGAAAAATCTCGAGAAACTACAAAGATTTGCCTGCGTAGCAATCACCGGAAGCATGAGGACATCACCCACTGCCGCTTTGCAGGTGATGCTGGGGCTGCCACCTCTACTCCTCGTCGTAAGAGAGGAGGCGACCCTAGCGATTTTCAGGCTCGTAATATCCGATGACCGATACCCTGAGTAAGGACTCCAGAATCAAACATACACGCATAAAAGATGATGCAATCAAACAACAGCCCATGATGGCATCACCCTGCGACAGAACCCTGAAGAGCCACTGCTTTCAAAAACACTACAACATAGAGCTCACAGCGGAGATGTATGACTACTCTGGTCCAACAGAGCTAAGGATCTACACCGATGGATCAAGGACCGACGAAGGGACAGGTGTCGGAGTCTTCTCTGACGACCTTAACATTAAAATATCCAGACCCCTGGGAATGCTCAACTCTGTCTACCAAGCTGAGTGCGTAGGCATTATCCAAGCGGCACACGCCATAGAAATCAGGGAGGTTACGGATACCCATATTCGTATACTCTCCGACAGTGCCTCAGTTCTTCAATCCTTGAAGAGAAACTAGATCACGTCGAGACTAATACTAGAATGCCATAATGCCCTCGAACGAGTTACGGTACTAAACCGCAACACGGTGACACTATAATGGATCAAAGGACACAGTGGATCACTTGGAAACGATGCAGCTGATGAACTCGCTAGAAGGGGGATCCAGCACTAAAGCCTTCGGACCCGAACCCATTGTGCCCATTACTTTCCAGCAGCTAAGGAGCTGGTTAAAGGAACACACTCAAACAGAAGCGGAAAAATGGTGGACCTCGACACCAGGGTGTAGGCAACCCAAGGAGGCTATGCCATCCCTGGATACACAGCTGACCAAGCGCCTTCTGCGCCTGGACAGAGATAGTCTGCGACTGGTGGCGGGGACCATCACTGGACACTGCTCACTAAATAAACACTTCCACACCCTAGGTATCACTGACAGCCCCCTGTTCAGAGCGTGCATGGAGGCGGAGGAAACGGTAGCGCATTTACTCCTCGAGTGCACCGGCGTCACCCAGATCTGCGAGGAGACTCTTGGAGCACCGAGATCCCTTGCGGATGACCTGAGAAGACCGGGAAGTCTCATCTGCTTCTGGAGGGAGGTGGGCTGGTTGGAGTAATGGCCACCATGGCTCACGTACAATGGTCCACTTTAAGGACTAAGTGCGGAAATCAAACCCTTAACATAGAACCAATTTGGCTCATTAATGTCGTTGCATGTATCCCATGTAATAATGATAAGTTCTTCGAATACTTTAAATTCATATATTTTTTGATAGAGAGCACCGATTACAATGAAACAAAAACTGTTACGCATAATATTTGTGCAGTGTTAGATTCAATCTAATCACATTGGTTTTCCCAACAACATGACCGCCCGCATCGAGCGCGCGCGGGTCATTATTTTGATGCGGAGTTATTTTTAATATCTCTAATCTAAATTCAATGAGGTAAAGCGCAATTTTGGTCACAATTGAACGCTAAAGATGACTAACATATTTATTTTGATAAGGATTAACTATGTCGGTAAAAACACCTTCGCAAATAAAGCATTTTTTTTGACCAAATTTTAAAATCATAAAAATGGTTATTGTTGGTCAACCTTAAAAGATAGGCATGTGCTGTCGCGGACTTTTTTTAAACCCTTATGAGGAATAATTCCCTCATACATTATTTTTGTGCAATTTTAACCGTTTACACAGCGCACGCAACGGAACATTTTGCATTGCTGCTCCGCTCCTATTGGCTGTAGCGTGATGATATAGCCTATAGCCTTCCTCGATAAATGAGCTATCCAACACTAAAAGATTTTTTTAATTCGAACCAGGAGTTCCTGAGATTAGCGCGTTCACCCAAACAAACAAATGCTTCAGTTTTTTAATATTAGTATAGATTTTTCATTGACTACATTTTTAAACATTTCTGTTTAAAAAAAACCTACAAAAAACATTCAAAAATATAAAAAATAGATGGCCCAACGGCATCAGAAACCAGGTCCAGGCCGCCGGTGGCTGTTTATTCCAGCAAATCCGGGTAACAACTAGTCAATGAATAAAAAAGTATTGCGCCTGACTCGAACAATGTCCCATAGAATTAGTGGGTAACTGCTTCAAACTTTTATCATAAAAGTTTGAAGCAGTTACCCATTACCTCAATAATTAACCTCATAATTTGTATATTTTTGTGATTCCAGGGTGACAGCGGCAGCGGTCTAGTTGATGAAACCGGCAGAGTTATCGGCGTCGCCTCCTGGGTGGAGAATGATGCCCACGACTGCTCCAACGGAGCCCTTGTCGTGTTCTCCAGGGTATCCAGCATACGCGACTGGATCAAACAAGTCACCCAAGTCTAAGCAACACATGCACTCAGCAATATATACGTATACAACAACAGATCAATAAGAAACACTATGTTGGCTAGTCAAGTTGTTCTCCAAAGAATTTGTTAAGTAACGTTAGATACAATTCAATACTTAAATTATAATATTCATGACAACTGGTGAAGTGCTCAGTCGACAACTGTAGGTACTATCGTAGCCTTTTGTACTTAGCATTTTAGTTACCTATGATAAAAGTACAAAGTTATAATTATAAGTTGTCTGGTTGTGATATTGTTTATGTTAGTAAACAGATTATCAAAATATTAGAATTAACGACTGAACATAATTTGTTATGCGATACCTTTGTGACCATTTTTTTTAAATAAACATACAAATAAATTAGTAAGTCGTACTTTTATTTCCTCGGAAGGAATCGTTTTACAATCATTATTCCCGATTTGAAATCCCAATTCTATCAAATTCTGTCCCACGTCTTTATTCTCGTTTATACCAATATTATCAATGCATTTCATATGCTCCGATTGTGGTATAAATCTCAACATGTTCGTTGGTATTTAATAAGTTGCAGACCTCACTATGATTTCGCAAAATATCACAGGTAGGTTAGCTGCCTGGTTTTTTTATGCCTGTAAATAGTTAATCAATAAACTATCTCGACAGAAGAGGTTCAAGACAGCTTTGATGCCATATCTTATCCCCTAATTTTGCAATATTCACACATCAACATTAAAGGGATACCTATTACACATTTTTCATTTTTCAATACACATTCGAAAACTGACTCTAATGCACTAATTTTAGGATCAGAATGCAGTGTCTTTAAACAATCCTAAATTGAAAAAAAATGCCACGATTTTTTTTTTATTTCTAGTAGTGTTTTTCTTCCACAGATAACTTTAAAATAAGTCCTACGTGGTTCAATACATCCATGGGTTCAATTCCTTTAGCAGAGATTAAATCAAAATCATAACAATATGAATCACTTAAGAGGGCCTTCCCGGCCCGTCTATCGTCAACGCGAGTATGGACAAAAAACTTTTGTTTCATCCAGAGCCACAGCGGCGATTTTCTTTCAACACCCCCGTCTTACCCCGCCCCGACCCCGCACAACTCGTCTCCCACGCACCTCATACGCGATGACATTAAACGAAAAATAGTGTTCAAAATTTCTTAAACTTGTCCCAGGAAATACGTGTTTTTGAATAAGTCTTACAAGTGTGAGAAATAAATATTTGTCTTTAAGAATCTCCATTACATATGCAAGGTTTCTATCGAGATCTTTTCTTTATTTTACAGTTTATGAGAACATTATGAACGGCCAAAGTTCAGGTAAAGTTTGTGCAAAACAACAATTTTTGGAGGCTTATACTGAATGTTTCCACTTTTTTTTAATTTTTTTGCTTCCATAGAAACCTAGATATAGTGCACAAAATACCTATTAGTTCAAAAAATTCAAAGATAGTTGTGTAACAACGGCATAATCACGTACGAGCGTTTGTATGAAAAGTGTGACGGGTTGGCCGCTCTTAAATACCAACGTCCAAAGACCGAATGTCAGCATGACAGTCAATGTGACAGTGGTTAAGCACCTATGGGGTTTGGAGCGATATTTCTCCTATGCACATGCGGTATCATGCTTCACTCAAGAGGTAATCCCTAGACCGTGTTAATGTGTAAATAATGTTTTTCTTAGAAAACTGATATCGCTTCACTTTTTCTTAATTTGTCTTTGATTTCATTCGAAATAATCCACTCGTAAAATAAAACGTACAGCATTCATTGCTTTGTTACTTTTCAGAGTCTGTATGAACGTGGAATGAAACAAAACATGAACAGTAACTCGAGTGAAGCGTCTGATATTAGCTTCATAGCTGTAAATGTGATTGTTTGCGAGTGTGTACTTTGGTACTGTTCTAGAGTACAATCAAATATATTCTTTCATAGATCTTATTCTCAAGTCAGGTTTCAGCTGTATCAAATGTTATGTCCAGGTTGTAGGGAGTAGGTTTAATGAAATTAAAAAGATATTTATGTTCCTGAAAATTTAATGACTTTAATAAGAGAATAACTAAATTAAAACAGCAAGATAGAAGGAAAAATCATTCATTAACATCATCTTTATCTGATTATGTTCAAGCGAAAAGACCAAAATTAATCAATGACCTAACAAAATATACAACAAAAGTCATTAAATAATTAAGTCCAACCAATCAGTTAGTCTACCGTGGACAACGACCGAAGCGATACATAGTTATTATTGGTTCAACTTCACCACTAAAATGAACAAGTTACATAATACAACTTACAATTTTGAATAATATTGTGATTAAAAGAAAAAAAGCTAAATAATTCTTTTTCTACTTATATGTGTAATAATATAAAGTGTCGACTACTTATAATATTTATAACTATCCATATGCTTACTTTAAATTTCACACAAAGAGCGGAGCGGCGTGGGAGCGGCGCGTGCGGTCGCGTCGCTGCGAGCTGCGGTCGCATAATTTTACATGACAAGCGCTCTACGCAAGTTCTGCTTAGGTGCGTCTAAAATGTCCAAAACGCTGCATTAACTGTCTTTGTACTGAACGCGTGTCGCTGTCACACGGCGCCACTACGGCCGCACGCCCGCAGCCGCCGCGCGCTCACCTTAGCCGATACACACCACAATCTCGCTAAACACTAGGTCACTTATGCCGAATGTTAAGACAAATAAGAAAGCGACGACTTCCCAAACCAAAATAACATTACTAACAATTTGAAGATGATGTTAATTCACAGTCCGAGATGTGCTCGTCGCCGCGGTGCGCACAGTCGCGAACTAATCGTTGTCTAGCACAGATGCGGCTTCGCGGTGCTCCACTACTCATATCACGTATCGAATGTTTGTCATAAACACGAGTCAAGTCGGCGGCAGCGAACTCCTTTACAATGTACAACTAGGCGATCGACGGAGAGCCGCTGTCCGGCGTCCGGCCCCAGCATATCATTGTTACGTCGATAATTCGATATAGACAAGCGCGCTACGCTCTCCGTTGGAATCATAACAATGTAGCTTTTTTTGGGAGTTTTAATTTTTTACAATATATAGGATTTGTTTCTATAATTAATTATATCTAATATTTACAATGGAGGTGAACGGACAATATTCAAACTCTACTTATTATCTCAAAAAATAATCCTGAAGTCCTACCCGAAACGAACATTATCTACAACTTTTAATAAAAATTTAAAAGTAAACTCTCGCCACAAATAAATCTAAATACAGTAGATCGAGTCTGTGTTTCCTTAGCGGTCGTGTCGTCCGAATAGTCGTGTCAGTCGCGAGGCAGAGGAGCGCTCGTCAGACAGAAAATAGAAAAGAAACGAAACGGAAACTGATCGAACGACGGCGCGGCGCCGCCGGCCTGCAGTCAAAAATACATACAAAATGCAAATAAGAAACACAAACTCGATCGAATATTTATTTAGAGAAAATCATAAAACGTATGTAATGCGGTGCGGTGAGGGAGGTCCCCCGCCAGGCGGGTGGCGGACAGGCGGACAGGCGGACAGGCTCATATCTTGTGGATCTTCTGCGACACCACGACGGGGTTGTTGCGCCGGATCTCCTGCGCGCCCAGCTCCCGGTAGTCGAACGAGCACTCGTGCTTGTCGCTGTACCGGTGCACCGCGCAGAACAGCCCTCCGCAGCGGCACTCGAACCCTGAGCCAATACCACCATACACATCTATATACTCACACATGCCATTAACACAAACATAGGCGGCGAATCGAAACACTTGCGTGTTAAACATTTCAATAAAAATCCTCGATACAAATATCAAATGACATTTGCATAGCACTAGGTATAATTTTGGAAGTTCGAATTACTAACCTAGCGTACAATTATTGTTACTATTTGATGAATGCACATAACACTGTTGACTAAGTTGCTCTGTGTGTGTGAATAGGTTTAGCACACAATGGTGTAATATGTTTGCTATCAGAGATTCAAATGTCGTGAAATACTAAAGCATGAAGGTTATGTGAAGCGGATTTAGTAACTCAGTAGAGTATGAAGGTCCTTCAAATTCTAAATCCCATGCTTCGTCAACTCGTCTCGTTGTACGCCTTTGTAATTATGAAAAGATTGAATAAAGACAATCGATTTTATTCAGTAGGTTGCGTGAGTCAGTCATGAGCATTATTATGGGGCATCGTTTACCTGTGAGGCCAACCTTCTTGCGGCAAACGGCGCATCTATTCTTTTTCTTTTTGTCCTTGCTGGGATCCTTGTCGTCGGCATCCGTGTCCGACGTGCCAGTGCTCGCGCCCCCGCTTGTGCCTGCTCCGCTCTCGTCTTCTAATTTCTGGAAATTAACATACAACAGTTATTATCAGTATTTGATTTTAACGAAGCAATAGAAACATGATAATTAACGATCTTCACGTCAAGATCGATGTATGTATTTACATGCTACTTGAGTGAATTCGCAAAAGTACTGTTGTTTATTTTATGTTAGTGTAGATTAGAGTAGGCTAAATGTTGTTGTTTTGTAATTTAAATATTGTGTTTAGTATATTTAGGGAACTTAGGATTGTTAGATGTTATTTTAATTACTTACTACTAGTTTTTTTTTTTTTTTACCTTTTTTATAGTTTAATTGGAAATAAGTTAATTTAAAGACCGCACTATCGCATTAGGAATACACCTGTAATGATAGCTGTAAGGGAGATTTCAATAAATAAATAAATAATGAATAAAATATGAAGTCATGTAAAGCACGCATGTAAGTATTTATGAAATGAATATCTGCCCCTAAATAATTGAGTTAACAAATATTACCCACTAGCAAATAATAAAATAAACGAGCGTTAAATTTCAAAACACTTTTTCTGTATTACTCGATATTAACGAATCGCACGCATCCATTTACGTGAACAGATGGAAAATAAGTACAACGCACTAGAGCCTAGAGAACATGAAACATTACCTAAAATTGCGAAAATTACTAGAAACAGTGGCCACCATGTTAGAAACTGTTTTTTTTTGCAGATATATCTATACAAATAAATAAAATTGAAGTGTTTTTTTGTCAAAATTTCGGATTTTTACTGAATGCATTCATTATACAAAAACCGGTCAAGTGCGAGTCGTACTCACACGCACATAGGGTTCCGTAGCACCAAACAATAGAATAAAAATATTTTGAAGATTCATTCATTTGTTGTATTGTTTTACATTCAACAGCAAAACTAAATTTGTTTTTCATAGTATGTCAATGAAAAACAAAGTTGTTGCTGCAGTTTGATGAAAAAGTCGCATATCTCAAAAAAATTACATTCAATCTGGTTCAAACCAATTTTGGTTGAAAGTTTTTTTTTACGTTCTACAATCCTATATATTTTTCAGAATTTTCCTCCTTTTACTTTAGAAATTTGAGGAGGGGGTCACATTTTACCACTTTGGAAGTGTCTATCTTTCAAACGATTGACTGAGAGGAAATGGTTTTAGGAACCTCAATGTTATTTTTAAAGACACGCACGTATAAGAGTTCCGTTTTTTGTCATTCGGCTACGGAACCCTAAAAATACATTGTTTTCAATATTCGTCTGTCTGTCAGTCGGTTTGTTCCGGCTAATCTCCAAGACGGCTGGACCGATTTTGACGGGACTTACGCGCAGATAACTGATGTTATAAGGTCAACTTATGCTATTTTACTTTAAAAAAATAAAGGCTTGCAGGTTCCGTGCAAAATACTAATAAACTTGAAATTGTTAACAAAATCCGATACGAACGGCTCATCTCCGAAGCGGCTAGACCGATTTTGACGGGACTTTTTAGGAGTAAACTAAGCCAACTGTCGTGCAAAAAAAATTAAAACCCTTCAAATTGGAAACAAAAGTCGATTCAAAAAGCGAAGTAATATTTTTTTTATAATTATTTTAAGGTTGCGAGCAACAGCTAGTTGAAAAATAAATGAGTTTGTGAAACCAACCCTTTTAAGATTCTTTTTGAAACCTATTGCTGGTTCTGAAGGGCGCTCATCTTTTATCTCAAGCTTTGGAGAAGATATTTTAACGCCCTTGTAAGCTCCGGAGGGCGTCTCTTTGTTCTGATTACGAGCATCCTGTAATCCAACGATGTTTTTCTTCTGGCCCGCGTCTTTGGACCGATCCTGGCTCGTCAGAGCACATTCCAGGTTCTGAGTTTTGTCTTCTAGTTTTATTTTCTGAGCGGCGTCCACCTTCTCCTTGGTGCCGTCGGGCGTCGGTAGTGGCGCGCTATCGTTTATCTCGATGGACTCACGTTTATTCTCGAAGCTCTTAGATCGTGTCACGCCGATGCCTTGCTCTAAGGCAGAGTTCTGACTGCTGTTGTTGGATTTACTATTGCGACGAATTGCTTTTTTGAATATCCTCTTCCCCTTCGACTCTTTTTTGCTAGGGTCATTTTCCATTATTCAGGTTTTTTGTTGACTTCAGGTTGTGCATTTTGACTGCAATCCAACATTGTTGAGAAGACCGAATGGATTGAACGATTTTCAAATTTTATAACTTTTAATAAGTGGCCAAACTACTCAGATAAGAATATAAAATAATTGTATTATGTCGCTTTTAATCGTTCGGAGCAATAAACACTTTACCAGTTACGATGTAAAGGTGCCCCTCATCTCAAGTCAATGACATGGGGGGACTAAACAAATAAAAAATGTTACATTTTAAAAGTTACGGAAAAGAAACAACTGTTTTGATAAAAAAATAAATATATAAGTTGAATTTGTTTGGTAAAAGTAATTCAAAGCAATATTTTTGGTTTTCCTTGCTGTAAACGCAATGTCAACTTGACGTCAAAGTTTTTGTTTTTAAAAAATAAGCTAGGCTGCCAGTGATGCTAAAGAAAAAGTTTCAATATTGTTAAGTGTGGCGTGTAGTGTAATTTTAAATCATAACTTCTGGTTCTTACAACATCGTTAAAGATAGGACTTAATTTTTTTTGTGGTAGGTTTCTGAGGCTTGTAATGTGAGGATCTGATGATATCAAAAGTTGGTGAAACAAATCTTCCATAGTTGGATAACTGGCAAATTCCCGGAAAAACCTTTACGATATTTCTTAATATCTTTGTCCTTACTTTCTTGGGCCTTTTCTGACAAAAGGCCTATGGGAACTACTGCATTCTGTATTATAATATGTCTGTGTATATTCTGCGAATGGCATTCAAAAACATTTCAAATATAGTATATTTTGAATTTGTCCTCATTTATTGCTAGCGCACTAGACATAGTCTTCAAAATTATCCATATAATAATCAAATATATTGGATTTATGCTTATGCCAGTTATTTCTGCAGATATTTCATAATTACTGAAAAATCGTCTCGCCGAATTCCCACCATTGCTTCTCCCGTAGCTATGCTTAGGCTGTTCTACCAACATTCCCAGTTTAGCTTTCATGTTGCATCCATTAAAGTGGAAGCGCAAGGGTGGCCTGCGAAATTTAAATTTTCTTAATTTTATTGCAATTTGCAGGTCAGTGCTAGGTTGTATGTTGATGAAAATATAAATCGCGCCAGTAACACGTATGGAGTTACAGAATTATAATCATACAATTCATCAATACAACATTATTTAATAATAAAAACGGCCAGAGTGGGATTGAGTTTCCCTTTTTACTATGAAAACAAAAAAAATATTAACCTTGTACTTAAAACAATCAGGATTCGAGGATATATATCAATGAATATATATCATGATATATATCCTTTAAATATCAAACGACATTTTATGATATATATCAATACAAAAATGGTTTAAACATATTATATTATTAAGTATTTTTTGTCGTTTGTGTATATTTCTACTTCCCAAATGTATATGGCTTTGGAGTAGAGTTAAAACATACTCCCTAATCGTACGTTCTAATCCATAAATGGCAACATTTCTGCCGGCATTAATGGCGTCAGTCGTGTCAGAAAAATTTCGTTACAAAAGATTAAAGTTTTTTATGTTTTTTACTCCATTATTTTTTACAAAGAAAGTAATTGAAAAGTACAGAAACGATTTTACTTCGGAAAGTTGAGTATTTAAGAAGCATTAAATAACTTTTGTATGTATAGAATATAACAATTTATTAGATGATGAATTTATTTATTTATTATGTCTATGTAACACATATATAAGTAGTTTACAAAAATAATACAATAAAATAATAATGTAGCTTTCATACAAAATGGATATATATCAAACTTGATATATATCGGATATATATCATAAATATCCGATATTTTGATATTTATAATAAATATCGGATATTTTCGAACCCTGAAACCAATATGTCTCTACAATCGTAATCTATACGTTTTAGTTATTTAGTAATCGTAAAAGGTATGGAATCATAGAAATATAAAACACAGGAGAAGTGGCAAGGGGGCTTGTCGGTGTCGCCGCGACGAGCTCATGTTAAGCATGTCATAGGCAAATGACCGTCTCCGCGAACTAGTGTGGTTTCGACCGCGATCATGACAACTAATAAGAATGCCGTGTTGTTCAGTGGTTTCTTATAAAAACCGATGCATAAACCAAAACTTTGTAAATCATAGAATTACCTAGTATTGTATGTACAAGTATTTTACTATTTGTCTTTAAAATCATGAAAAACAACAAATCGTAAAATATTTCTTGCTCTTACTATGTTAATTTTGTTTTCAAGTATCACAGCCACTGTACTATTTTTGCAATAAATTGCTCCTTAACCACTACCAAAGTTTGTCGCTAAGTGACTGGACAAGCAATGTAAAAATCACAAAACGATACTTTTTTAAGCGGATGCATCGCGTAGTACGGCCTCTGCTTCTTGCAACAAATTACTGATGTGCTTGTACACATCCATTAATGTAGGCTATCGACAATGTCCATCGACGAATGAAATATTGCTATTAAAATTTGTTTTTCAATTTATCAACCGTTTTAACCCGGTTGGAAGATCGAAGTCAATAATGTTTTTTACGTATTTTGATTATTTTACTGCGTAGTAGAGAAATGCGTAACCAACTTTCGTAAAGTAAGTTAATTCAATTTCAGTTTTATAATCGGTGGAGTGTTTTTGGCTTTAAATTATCAAATATTATGCCTTATCCTCGTGCTAAAGTCGAATAATGTTTTTTACGTATTTTGATTATTTTACTGCGTAGTAGAGAAATGCGTAACCAACTTTCGTAAAGTAAGTTAATTCAATTTCAGTTTAATAATCGGAGGAGTGTTTTTGACTTTGAATTATCAAATATAATGCCTTATCCTCGTGCTATTTCCTTACTTTTTATGTATTTTTTGGATTTTATTTCCATTAAAGCTTAGCATGCGTTTTAGAAATCGGCATGGTTCAGATAATATAATAGTGACTTTGCTTAAAATAAGTCAACATATTCATGCTATATATTATTTTGTTATGGGTTTGTTTTCATTTATTTAACAATTTTTTACTAAGTTTTTTTTATAACAAAAATCTATTACCTGCGGACTTGCGAAGTAATTGCGTAACACACTTACAGTAGGAATTGAATTTATTATGTCAGTACAACAACATTCATTGATTTACATGTTTCGAACACATGAAAATTCGATAACTTTCCGATTTAGTCAATCACTAGCGTCTACGTAAAATGCATTGCTTTTGCACAGCACAACGATAGCGACCGATGTTTTTGTATGGGTAAATTGTACGGTGCATGGTAAATACCCGCTGTGTTTGTTAGGATAAGGTTTATAATTGATTGTGTAGTACGTTCTGTTTTAAGAAAGGCGAATGAATGTGTGCGCGACTGCGTATCTATTGCTTTTACTGAACTGCATGTGTAGTAGTTGCCGCGTGGTAGAGGCAAACAGAAGACACACGGTTCCGATACATTTTCGTCTAACGGGCATATCTCCTTGTTTAATATGTATCTATGTATGGAATCCATATTTCATAATGTTTTAATTCTAATATTTAGTAAATAAAATATAATTTATTAATCAAATGTTCAAAATTTTAATAAATCACTGTTTAAATCAAACGTGTGGAAACTAAATAAAAAGTGTCAAACGTTTTACATATCACTAATAGGTGGGGTATGTTGTTCCCAATTAAGGTTACTACTTTTTTTATCAGAGTAACTTTTTTACAATATTGGTTATAATAATTGCCTTCTCAACAGAGAAGTCACTAGCATTGATCACCACGCTTGCTCAAGATGTGTTGGCAATTTCAGACATTTATAAGTCCAGGTCTCCTCGCGATGTTTTCCTTCACCGATGTCTGTGATGTCCAAGATAAACTTAGAACGTACATATGAATTGAAAAAGTCACATTGGTACTTGCCCGGATTTGAACCCATAACCTCATGCATGAGAGGCGAGGCCTTAACATCTGGGCCATCACGACATCATATTGGCCATAAATTAAGTACGTGAATGTAGCCTATGTGCGCCGCCGCAACTCGCGTCGATGTCATCTGCGGGCTCCACAGCAGACGCATTTGAAATAACCGCGCGTAAAATCGTTGCCCGGTAAATGCTCTCATACATCGCCATAATTACGTTTCCCGCCGCACAACGCGACGCGCCGTCTCCGAAAATGAGCCCGCCCTTACAGATAACTTCACTGACCACATTATATATATACCTAATTAGCTTTTGTCCGCGGTTTCACTGGCGTAATTTAGGATTTGACAACCTAGCGGTGTGAAGTATACTTGACGACCTATTCTCATACCTACCAAAAATATACAAAAAAAAACATAAAAATAGGTCGAGCCGTTTCGGAGGAGTGCGACCACAAACACCGTGACACCGAGATTTTTATATATAAGATATACATTTATGTACAATTGTAAATAGCCAAAAGGTATCAATTTAGCAAGATTTACAAGTTACGTAAGATGTAATAATAATGGTACGGTCAGCATCAGAAGTAGCTTAACATTTCGTAATTTTAATTATTTTATGTACAGGACTCCAGCTATTATTTTTAATGTTTCAGAAGATTATTCTTTAAAATATTCCTTACTTTTCAATACCTTGTTAGTAACGAGTAATATCTAACAAGTTTTTATTAAAAAACCTGATTTGAAACTTTGAGTAGTGTTAATCTACTTCTGATGCTGACTGTACGTCGTGACTCGTGCAGTAGTGTGAAATATTCCGCGACACATCGCCAATCGGGACGCCATTTTCGACGTACACGTGTTATGGTAGTGATTAGTGACAAATACTTTTAAAACATATTCTCAAGTCTCAACCCATCCTCGAAAACGAATCTGCCATCATAGTGTACATGATATTAGAACGCATATCCGTAATCTGAATAGTTTCTTAATCTCATTCTGTGTCTTGAAATATTTAACTATGCGATCACTTCAAATAGTTTTCACTCTTCGGTCGAAAGTTTTTACTTGTGAATCATTATTATGAAGTCACGTCACAAATATTCGTTTTTTAATTTAGACGATATCAACACGGTGTAATTATATCAGCGGAAGCTTTGCCTTATTTTATTTTCCTGTCATATCGCTAAAACACTTATCAACAAACACGTCAGACTGAAACCTCTATCATATTCATGAACAAACAATCTCGAATTCTCAAGTAATATTCCTATAGATTAGACTATAAGAAATAAAAACTAGATAATGTGGGTACAACCATTTGAAATGATGTCGCCATCTTACTTGCAATGCCATTGGAACCAAAATCCAACACCACCATTCAAATTATAGTACAGAATTAATGTTATTGAGATAAAAAGTTTGTGATAAAGAATGTAATCTAAGGCCAAAATGTTTGCGCACTTACTAGCAGCAGTGGTGAAAACATTAGTTGCTTTGTTTCGTTTAAGCGTGAATGTAATAAAGACAGGGCGAGATGAGACTTTAGCAATAACATACACACACAGAACAAGAGAGTAAAACAAGTGCCAGACGGACTCGCGCACAAAGGGATCCATCCGTACCATTATTAATATTGAGTACAAATCGGCAAAAAATCACGTTTGTTGTATGGGACCCTTAAATATTGATTTGATTCTGTTTTTCGTATTTGTTGTTATAGCGGCAACAGAGATACATCATCTGTGAAAATTTAAACTGTCTAGCTATCACGGTTCATGAGATACAGCCTGGTGACAGATAAACAAACAGACAGACACGGACAATGGAATCTTAGTAATGGGGTCCCGTTTTTAACCTTTGGGTACGAAACCCAAAAAACGGGTGGATTATAATAAGCTATTGTTGCACTACTAAATAAAAAAGGAACAGGAACTAAGGCAGACATCAGAGTCGTGAGCTGTGCTACATGCATTAGGTAATGACACCATTATCTTCCGTACTACTAGTGTGCAACTGGTCTTAGCAGTCAGTCCCCTACATTATCAGTCAGACAGTCTTGTGAGTTATTCAAAATTCCGGGTAAGTAGTAATCTTGACCAAAGATTAATTGATGACCTCATTAGCTCACACAATGTCATTAAAACCGGTGTTATCGTTAGTTCCACAGTATCAGCTTTAGCTTCTTTTTAAGTTGATAGAAGAAGATATAGCATTACAATATTGTATTGTGACTATTTTTATGCATTAATTGTTTACGAATGCGAAAAAAACACATGATTGTGTATGAGTCATCAAATTGTTACTTATTTATCCCAATATAGACGTCCGTGGAAGTGAAATCAGTTGATTGTGAAGTTGTTTACCTCAGAAACTCATCGTCTCTAGACTATTCTAAATAACGGAACGTGTTCTATCGAAAGTTAACGTACGGTTGAATGAAATGGGCGTATGCATGGCTAAAGTTACGTGAAAGAGGCGAGCGCTGGTGGCGTGAATGGCGGTGTGTGGTGGGCGTACAAATAAGTTAAGTGCGGCCTCACGTCTGTGTGGGTCTGCGGCTGGGCGGGGAGGCTGGGCACGGTGGGCGCGGCCGCGGCCAGCGGCGTCGATGGCGCCGCCACGAAAGGCGCCGACACGGGCGACGGTGACGACGCCGGCGGCTGTTGCTTCTTCTTTAGAGCCTCCTGAAACGTGCAACGACAACATTGTAAAGACAACTACTTAACGCCATATCAAGGCCAGCCAAGCAAATGAGCCAATCAATTGATTAGACAATCGGCGGCGGAGAGAGCGGGATAACTGGATGCGGTCTTACTCTCGCAGCACACCATCAACATGGCTCTGTGCAGTCACACTTAAATGGCCGGAGTCGCGCCGGTAGACGCGTTTAGCGTTGCATAAAACGTACGTTCAGCATGATTTGTATCAACTATCAAAGTTTCCAAGTTGCTACACAGTTTCGGGCAATGACGTGCAGTTTTATTTTTAGATCATGTCATCAATCAAATCAAAAGTCACAGAAGCAATCTAGTCTCATCGGTACTCGCAAAAGCTTACTTATGGTGGATGCGCAAGGGTAGCCCGCGAAATTTAAATTTTCTCAAGTTTATTGCAATTTGCAGGTCAGTGTCAGATTGTATGTTGGTGAAAATATAAATCGCGCCAGTAACACGTACGGAGTTACAGAATTATAATCATTCAAATCATCAATACAGCCCTCCAAGTTCAATAAACCCCATTCAATAGATATTTCATGAAAAAGTCACTCTTTGAGATTATATGAACTTAGAGGGTTGCATTGATGATTGGAATGATTATAATTCTGTAACTCCATACGTGTTACTGGCGCGAATTATATTTTCATCAACATGCAACCTGACACTGATCTGCAAATTGCAATAAACGTAAGAGAATTTTAAATTTCGCGGGCTACCCTTGCGCATCCACCTTAAAAAGGATAATTAAAACTGCACGGCATCAGTCTCTACATACGACGGTACTTTGCACAGACAGTCGCAGTCGGGATCAGTGATCGATCTACTACGACTTGGAACCTGTACTTGTAGGTGCCTGGCGTTTTTTAACTCTTAGCAAAATGCATGACGAAGCAATCTACGACATATATTGATGTGGCTAATATTTAAAAGGTATAATCATCTTCAAAACATTTTAAAGAGCTGACATCCTATTTCACACAAGATCTACAGCACAATTAGTTAGGTAAGGAATTGGAGCCACGAGACCAATCTGTCGATCTCGAACTGTAGCTAACGAATCAACTCGCGTTCCGTTTTTGAAGCACTCGACAGATAAAACTCGACTGATTATGTTTAAAATAAATAATGGTACTTTGAGTGTGAGTGTGTTTAACATGGGGTACCTTAAAGCATACTGAGCAGAGTCCGTCTGTTGAGGGGTTTCCGTAGAATCCGCACCCCGAGCGGCACAACGTCTCCATCGGATTCGATTCACGCTCCATTGTTCCACTATATAATTTCACTTTTAATACGACAAAGTCACTTCACTCGAGTTGATTGTCAAATGTACGATTGCACTAATTGTATATTGCACTTGTTTGTCGTAACACACAAAGTTCTACAATACAAACGGCAAGTATGCTGCACTTAATAACGTTTCAATTTGGACTTGGTTATCTCTGGCTTGCAGTGGCCGCGGCTAGTGGCTTTCCTTGCAGATGAGCTATGACTATTCCGTCTATGTCAGGATCGTAGCGGGCCCTGTAACAAACAAACAATTACATTAAAAAACGTGCACATCTTCAAATCTTGGGATACAGTCCGCCCAAAAGCTCTACATAGATACGGAACATCCGTGTCGTACGAAAAAGAAACAGTCGAAAGCTTCGAGACAACGTATCAGTATACAGAACATGATTAACACGGTAGAAAGTGGTATTAGGCGTAGTATATGATTTCGTAGAAGCAAACATAATATGCATAACGACAGGTTTGCGTAACAAGAGAGAGCTAACGCTAAAGTGGAACGCGCCCGCGAAACGAATCACCCGCGTGCCCCTCGCCCCACGCCAAGGTCGCTAAACTAACAACACTTGCATATCTTGTCAACAGTATCGACAAAAAATAAATCGATATTGCCGTAACCTCATGCTCCAACGTCGGCGGCAATCCCAGAAATTTAATATTTTATCAAATATTTACGATCTTCTTACTGTATTTACCGAATTACATAATCTACCAAGTCTGACTTGTGTTGCTGACGCAGAAATAAATTTATCACTACCAGAACCGCTCTAACTAAGCATGCAAAAAGTAACCGAATGCGTTAATACTGAATTCTGTATAAATAAAAATAAGTAGGTACTAAATATTGTGTTCCCTTGCCGAATGTGAAGTTAAACTTAAACATAGGCACATACTACAAAAAGTGCCATTAATATTGTTAAGAGTGGAGAGTGTGCGGTAAGGTCATTAGCACCGGGCCAGGGACTTGGGGAGTCATCGACCGGGCTGCACGCAGGGGTGTAAAGCGTCGGCGCCCGCGCCGCCGCCGTTATTATATTAAGTGTACAGACTACGCATCACACACATCACATCACTGCACTCTTCATGTTCGTCCAAAGTCCACTATGCAACGTACGTGACAGAAACGCTGACGCTCCTGACTGATTTCTTGAGAAACTAATTTGATGGAATTTGCTTACTTTGTCGAACCGAACGTGCTGTAAAATAAACTTTCGTGTGCGTTTAATACATTTTTCATTAGTCTACTTTTTAATTTAAATTGGTCGAAAATTACGACACAGTTGTTCCTTGCTGCGAGTAGGACTCGCGCGTGAAGGGTTCCGTAACATCGTTGCTGGCAATTATAGGCGAGCACCTTTTTTATTATTTTTTGTTAAAGCTTTCAGATTTTTCTGTAATCTATAGGCAAAGAACTATTTATTGTATTTTTTTTCGGCCCTGTAGTTTCGGAGTTAAGGGTCAATTTTCGCCTATTTTCTTAAATAACCTCAAAACTATCTTAACATTATAAAAAAAACATATATATTTGAGATGCTCACAATTAGCCCTTTCATTTGATATGTAACACGATAATTATAGTTTGCAAAACATTTTTTTTTTCATTTTCTAATTTACCCTCTAAAAGTGACTCCCATGTTAAAAATTCATTAATTTACGTTACACGTTGTTTTTTGGATGCGCGTGAGTGATCCTTTATCCCCTTATTATCCCGTTTTTTTCCTTTGAGGTAAGGAACCCTAAAAACGTGTGTAGCTTACCATAGCATTTAGACAACTTGTTTCATTAAATATAAATAAGTAGGTATTATCTAATCCTTACATACAATTTTTCAATATTTATCATTCATTCATTATTGGTTGGTGTATCGAAAAAATATCGTGAACATCTAACATTTCGTACGAAGAATAACTTGGTAAATAAAATAGAGACTGGTTGCATGCAGCAATTAATAACTTTAAGTAATACTGATACCAAAGAAGTATGCCAAGGCGACTATCAACATAATAAAGTAGACGGAAACGTGATGTTCAATTATAGCTATCGGTGCAAAAACGGCCATGTTTACCAAGTTGCCAAATTCATGATTTCAGTTCAAGCTTTTAGGTATATCTAACTATTTCAGGGTGGACGTTTTTGATAAGGATTAACATGTTTCACGCGAAGTTTCTAGATAGAGTTCTAAAATTCCCGAATAACTTCATGTCATAATAATAGGTTCAGAACGAATAATTGGGAATGTAATGTTGTTATCCTGAGAATAGTGGCGAGAGCTAGATAAGTCCTCCTAAAGTATGAGTGTTCCTCGCTGCGAGGCGCGTGTGTGTGTGAGATACGTCGCGACGACGGCGACGGTCGGGCCGTGCTGAGCCGTGCCCCGCTGACCCACTTGCAGAGTGTTCACTACGCAATTCGAGCGCGACCCGCTTCGCGGTGCACCGACGCACACACACAAACACCGGCCATATGACGTGACAGAGAGACAGCCTACCGATGGCACTGCACCCTTTAGCGACACATGTGCCCAGTTGCCCACGTACCACCCCTACCTAGATACCACAAATCTCCAGTCAAGCGTAACATTACCACCCGAGAACAGATGGAACCACTTTTTTTACAATTTTTAATGTACATGGTTAAAGAAGTGTCAACACAAAATTCTCGTAAACCATCTCGAAATAGGAATCTAAAAAACGTATTTAAGTCAGTATAATAAAATCAATCATTCAGTTACCTACAACTGGGATTTTCAGTTCCATTCACTTAACTTGTGTGGTGTACCATTATATTTTCGCTTTGGCATGCATCATTTTATGAAACGAACAATGATTGTGCTTTATTGTGTTTTTTAGGGTTCCGTAGCCGAATGGCAAAAATCGGAACCCTTATAGATTCGCCATGTCTGTCGGTCGGTCTGTCTGTCTGTCTGTCCGTATATGTCACAGTCACTTTATTCCGAAACTATTAAGACTACACAGTTGAAACTTCGTAGGTTGGTACCAAAATTGGTTTGAATAAAATATGATGAGGAGTTTTCGAGATACGTGACTTTGTCATCAAACTGCAGCAGTAACTTTGTTTTCATTAACATACTATGAAAAACAAATTTAGTTTTGCTGTTGAATGTAATACAATACCTACAACATATTCAATGAGCCTTCAAAATATTTTTATTATATTGTATGGTGCTACGGAACCCTGTGTGCGTGTGAGTACGACTCGCACTTGGCCGATTTTGTTTTTTTTTGTTACGTAGGCACCTTAATCGCAAATTAGAAAAACCTTCAAGAAGTGTCAAACCAATGAAGTCATCAAACGTACCTATAAAACATAATTTTGGTTTGATCATCTGGCAACGCAATATACAAAATCATAGGTGGACAAATAAACGCTCACGAGATCAACATTCACATAAAATTAAAATCGCTCAAAAAACCCAATTCGTGACGAAGGTATGCATAGAAACATTTAAACAATACTTAAATAGGATATTACTCTAATAACCCTTGAGTGAAAACAGCTGAAGCTATTATTGGTATCCGTGAATTAAAACATATATTCAGGCTACCTCCCACAAACAATATTTGTATATAGGTCGACACGAGCCCCATAACACGCATGAAAGCTCAACTCAGTTCTATACATAGGTACAGTGCCCGAATTTACGTCTGGTTGAGACAAGATACAGGTCTGACCACTCGATCAACGGTAACAGTAACGGTATAAGAAACAAAAATCGTGCAGCGCAAGAAAAATCCTACGAAAACCCGGCGTCGTTGGTACTTAGGTTGGCAGTGTTACCTATACCTAGCGAAGTAGTGACAGAAGACTAAAAGCACGACTCAGCTTCACTCAAAAGCAAACCCATTTCTCACATTGTCTGCGTTTATAGTAGATAATAATAATAATTGTCAATCAAATCAAAAATCTGTTCATGTGCTGTTTCAAAGTTTGTTTTAATATTTGAAGGTCCGCCTTGACACGAGGAATACCTACGACGAACGGGATCACTGCGAGATACATAAATGTAGCTAAACAAAATATCAAACAAAAACAATCTACATAAAAATACGGAAACTACCTATACGATGACGCGCTAAACGAGGTCAAAGATTTTTTCCCCAGCTCTTAGCAAAAATTTAGAATGGCAAATAGGTACAGTAACATCTGTCTGTGATAAAGCAGAATATGCTTGTGTGTCTATATTAGCGGAAACGTTTCTGACCAAAAATAGAGTAGCCAGGGTCTTGCAATACCTTCCGCAGTTCCGCATGGTTACACAATAAAGGAACAAGCCGGTATATGTAGAGGCTATTCATCATTCAAACTGGCTCGTTCAATAATAAATAACGTGACAAAGCAAACAGCCAGGACGGGAAGGACAATGACATTAGCATTAGAGGAAGAATTTTGCGTCATCAACTGCACAATGACGCGGCGACAACTAACACGCACGGCAAGATGGCCGCCGCAGCGTCAGCTGATCGCGCATACGCAGCGCAGCTGTGACACTCGCGAGCTCTACTCTCGTATCACTGCCGTATATCGCTCTCTCTTTCGTCCGTGCCTATTCAACACAATGGACGTGCTCAGTCATTGTTTGAAACACAATGCTCACTACACTGCTACTAGTTGCTAGTAACATACAACATTATTTAAATATCCGAGGTGGTTGAACACCAAATTTAATTTATCAGCAGGTACGAAATTCTGCATCGGTGATTTGTCCAAAAGAAAATATCTCAAATAAAAATAATATTCACACAAAACGGAATATTAAAGTTCAAATTCCCAGAAAAAAATGGCATACGTCTCTACACAAACAATATGCGCAATAACAATTTAATGATAACACCGAGTGACACACTAAGAACGTGACCGAACTTAGACGATGATCGGTCGAAAATTCATTCGAAATATTAGGTATATTTTCACAACAGCGAAGTTATCTATCATCATCGAAAACTAACGTGATAACTCCACTTTTCTTCAAGTTCACTACTCCTCACTCCAAGAGCTTGCTAATGATTCTTTACCTGAACGTTATCCAAGTAAATTCATGTTAATACCAAATAATGTACTTTGTAATTTCATGGTTTTGTCTATTTTATCTCGTATTGAATTTTTCTAAATACCGTAAGTGTGAATTTGTTATGTTATACCTACGCATACGCCAACTGTCAATCACACAGACCTTGTTTAGTGGCCTTTGGAGGTTAAGTTTTTGTGTAAACACATTTAAAAACGTGTAGGTAAATTATTACCTACGCATATTACGACAACAGTTTATATGAAACCTTTGTTACAACTTTACTAATTATATTATTGTCCAACAAAGGTAATGAGTTGATGACTTGAAATTTTTAATACATATCTATCTAACACAATAGTTTATAATTATGTACTTACATTGTAATAAGTAGGGGTACCTGACTGACTTACTGATAGTAAACGATAATTATGATTTCAACTCATTAATATGGTCCACAACCTTCATCGGTGTTAGCTAACCGAGCTATGTCGGTCCGATGCGACATTGATATACGAACAATCACTATACACCTAGGTATGTGCAGGCTACATTGTCTACACATGAATAGCACAAGTCAACCGAGACACTAATTGCTAACTCGGCATTAAAATATTTTTAAAACAATTGGATGTTACAAATTGCATAAAGTTTAGAACACGTGAGGACGTTGACCTTCTGACACCAAGGTCGGGGCGGCGGCCTTCAAACAGCCTCGTCTAGCTGGCGCACAGGCTCCTCTCAGACACATCTCGAAACACAGACGCACACAAAAACAACGCACACTTAACTATATTACCTTCGAGTGGGAACACGAGCCCATGGCCACGTAGAAACTACGCTCGAAAGCGCTTTAAAGACACAAAAACGATATCACTGACACATAAAAACGCAGTGGAGAAACACGGCGCACTAATTCGACAATTATCTTGAAAGATAAAATGCTATAGTAGCACTCGATGTTAAAAACTGTATTAGTTACACGTAACGAGTGTATCGGCCACGCGCACGAGCTCCGACGCGCTCGACGAGCTGGCGAGAACTGAGCGAGGAGCGGCAGCGGTCGCGCCGCCCGCCGCCGCCTGCAACTATTCGCGTCATTCCATTCTACACGCGCACGCACTCACCAATACAAACAAGCCACTGCACGCTGACAAACACATGTCTGATCCGACGCGATCACCCATCTCGACCGAGCACTACGCACTCGCAGCGCACATCGTATAGCTAGATGCTAGCACCACGACCACATTCTCAGAGCACTTCTTAGGCAACTTATTTCGATCAATCTTAGAGCAGTCTCTCTGGACTTACCCATTCGATGCATTACTCACGGCTTCGTGTTGAGAAACATCTATGAGTCAGCACTTTACTCAAATCAATTTTAATTTGAATTATTTTAATGAGTAATCGCGATATTCTTTTCATGCTCGTATTTTCGCGCTGTTACAAACTGAATAAAACGATCACCTTGACAACATAACACATACGATTATCCGTACATTCGTCCTGTGAATGTGAACAGCTTAGTTAGAAATGTCAAGCAAGAATGTCACTAACGCTATTTACCATATATTATTCTAATGAAAATTAACAGAATCACAAAATTTATTTGCTAAATATATATAGGTACATGGCCAAATGTTTCAATTTGATTTATTCACAACTGTTCTTGCTGGTCTCGCAATAACAACAAAAATGGTGTAAACAGGAACCTGTTCCCTCACCATGTAGGTACTCAACAAGTCGATCGATATTATTATTATGTATACGATGGTCTATGCGCCTCGATTTAATTAATGGTGAACTGTAACAACTAAAGCCCTTCAATTATTTACCTAACAAAATAATCAAAATAATATTCAACACCCACGAAAACATTTCACAGTGCACTAACACTTGAAAAAATTCAAGTCATGATTTGTTGAAACTTCAGAACCAAAAATGTAATTAAATACTGAACAGGTTCAATCAATATATGAACAATAATAAAGAATAAATATTTGTTTTCGAAAGATCTTCCAAATCGGTATTATAAAAAAGCTTTAGTACAATGCACCCTGAGATAAAAGTGAAATCACCAATAAAGATCAATATTTGAATGTCCACGGACGTTCAACCTGGTAATAACTGCGTAGATGGATAAAACGACACTCGCAACGCAACTCGAGGCAGCAATAATTTTGCAACTTGATGAAAATAACCTCAATGTGTTGAGGCGTACCGTTTTGCGTATTTGTTGTCAATGACAAGAAGTTTTATGATAATGGCAAAAAGGTCGTGTGGGACTAACGCGTACACAAACAAAGCCATGCGTGCGGAGTGGTCGGTGCGGCGGCGGCGGAGGCGACGGACGCAGACAAAGCCGCGACGGAGCAAGTCGTCGATCTCCCCCGAATTAGTCCTGGCCGGGGCGGTGACCTCCGCGGCCACAAACGCCCGCCGCGCCACGCCACCGCTCCGCCACTAATCATTGCAGCGCGAGACACGCACCACGTCCATCCCTCGGCCAAACAATCATAAAAAACCGACTTCCTAAAAGATACTAAAAAAGTCTAAAATACTTTACTTTCGGAAGTCGGTGACTTTGTTTGCCACCGACTTCTGAAAGTAAAGTTATTTTAGACTTGTTTAGGAAGTCGGTTTTTTTTTCGCAGAAAGTTTTTTATTTTACTCTTTTTAGTTGTTGTATACCACACAAATTCTTGTCACGAAACTATTTTTTACATTGTAACTAGAAGTTACCAACAAACCATCATGTCGTCAATATAGCCCAAAACGAAAAAAATACGTATAAAGGAAAAAAAAAACAAATTACTGAACCGATTTTGATAAAATTTCTATGGGACCAAACGGGAAGCATATCCTTTCCTATAAAACAAGATTTTCAAATAGGTTGTCGGAAAAAATGACGGAGTTATGAGACACAAGCATTAAAAAAAAATACTGCCGAATTGAGAACCTCCTTCTTTTTGAATAAAGTCTGTAAAAAACGCTCCCCGATAAACACTATCTTTACATTTAATGTAAACAAAGCGTGACTAATTATCAGGTTAAGACTTCGACGTGATAATTGAGTCGACTTTATAACAAAGAGACAAAGACCGAGACAGAACATTGAAGTAAGGTCAATGAAATAAGAGCACGTGGAACTCGAAAACGATTTCTTACTGAGGACGACGCAGCACCACATCACGTGTTTCGTAAAACGTTTCAGCAGTCGATTATTTGGCAACCACAAAAGGAGGGTAAAGAAATATACCTAGTACCTACATTCGACCTAAGCAACAAAGCCAATTTACAAACGTCTAATAATAGGAACAGTTATGCTCAACGATAACACTTTGCTGACATAATTTCCTTCAAGACGTATAGAATATTCTGATAACTATGGATGCACGATTATAGTGCCAAACATTTATAAGAACAAAGCATGATTAGTCGAACACCATGTTTGTTTTCAACACTTGGTGTTGGTAGCATCGTGAATTTTGCAACTCATTTGCTAATAAAGAAAAACAAAGGAAAATTGTTCAGAAACAAAGAGGAGCCTTGAGATTCTTGAGGCCACAATATATTGAAGTGATTCAGATTCACAAGTACAGTGAGCTGCCGGGGAGTGGTACTTTCTCTTCACGATCGTAAAAACTATACGAAGCTGTGGTTAAGGGGAGTGCATACCTGATGTTGAAGTGAATTTCGTACCAAACAAATGTCTTTCCAAGTGCGCAGGCCCTTCAGCTCACAACCAGGCGACACCACGTCTGTGCGGTTGAGGTCAGCATCCACCGGCATCACAATGAATGGTCACGCCACCTGAGACAAGTAATACAATCTATCTATTAAAACTAATGCACCTTTAATGTTTCACATCAACTAAACGTTTTGCTCATTGTTAATTTAGTAAGAACTTTGTTGAGCACTTCATCGAATTTTCTAATATTGGAACTGTCCATGTTCGAGCTGTGAAAAATGCTACCAAGTCTTTTTGAAACACAATGCGGTGATGCCCTATTAGGTTGCCAGATACGTCATTTTATTTTTTATAACGCGCATACTCACGATTTATCGAGCTACGTAATATTATTTCGCCTCCAACTCGCTCATCATCATCTTACTAGTTTTTCTCGCATAGGGGTCCACTTCCGCTCTAACATACAGCTAATCTAAATATCAATTGCTTATTCAATGGAGCGAATGTCATCTGACCTCCGCTACCGAACTAGCGCGGATACCGGTATCCTTAACGAACTGTTTCAATCCTACTAAATATTTTCAAGGCACAGAGAAACCCTCTACCGAAAACTAGATAAAAATTCTAATAAATATTTTGCTATTTATTGACAACAACAAATAAGCCACCCTTAGTCATACTAACAACGCACGCTAATCCGATATAATGAATCAATCGAGGCCAGTTTCCATTTTGTTGACAAATGGTTTTATGAAAAACGTTTATTAAATTTAATTAAAACGCCATTAGATAATGCAACCTTATAAGTGAATACGAAATGTTCAACACTGCAGTTACCATTATAATGACTTGAGTGACATAGTCGAAAAATACCTACCACAACGACAATTTCCCCTATAAAATAAACTGATACTAACCCAGTCTGGGAATTTACCTTTCAAAGATCTATTTTATCCCAATATATTCGAAATAAGCTAACAAAAAAAAAACGAAATCATGGAAAGAAAAATCTAACCAATTATGTAACTTCAATGGGAATAAACTTCTTATTTTAGTCATTTGAGCCATAAACAACATATATTTAACTTTGAGTGCCAACACTGTTACATAATTAGGCTGTTTTCTAATACCTGTCATTATCAAGAAACAATACTTAGTAATGTAGTAACTTTTTAAAAAGGTAATCTTAGTCTTTCTTTTTTTACCTTTTGATATTGTTACAGAGAAGAATGTTAACTATATTAAAATAATATGCCTTGTGCAATTTCAAATGGATCTTCATTCTTAATTGAATAAACGTTAACTGTCTAACAATAGATTCACTATCATCAGTTAATATAATGTCAATTAAGAACATAGGTATTGTCAAGTACAGAGCAGTAACAAAATGGAGTGCTTTTAAACATTATTTCCTAACAAATCGCACTCACCGAAATTGTGAGGTCTGCGTGGGGGAGCTACGTCTTTCATTGAACGATGGCTGGCGAAGTCTCATTCAGCGTATTTCCGATTGGTGACTGTTGTGGTGTATGTGCTGTCTTTAGCGCCCTTTTTCGGCACATTATCACTCCATTTGCTTACTACTCTGTGGGTAAATGTGAAAACTAAATAAACTAACTATTAACTCTCTACATTAATACAATCTAAACAAGCAATCAATAAGTAGTGAAGTATACAATTAAAAGGAACAGGAAACAAACTACAAAGCTATAGTAAGCTCTAATCTACGAAGTATGAGTCATTTAAATGAAGAAAATACTCAATTAGGCTACTCATTTCAATGATCACTTACTTAAAATGATAACTATTGTACTTAACAAATATGAAAAGTAGCAAATCAAACCAATATTTCATATACCTTCTTTGGTACTATTTTCAAACTCATTTTCATTATTGAACTGAAATTAATGTTATGAAACCAAATTGTATATGGCTGTATCATTAACTGTTTTGACAAGCAAAACAGTTAAGTAATACCAATAAAAGCAGTTATAAGCTTTATAGAAAACTGCCACATGTTATCCACAAGTTATCATGCCATTTATTAACACATTGATAACACTACACTTATCTCTCATGTTCCTATATAATACCTATGCGGCTTCAATTCACGTAAATTTGATAGTGACTTTCAATATGACACAGCAGTAACACATAACCAGACAGTCATACTACAAAAATGTAAAGGAACATGTCTTATCTTTTTATCTGTGTACAATACATTTATCTGCCATATTTTAATAACTTTTAAGTAAGTTGTAATACAATAAACATGATCTCATAATAAATAAAACATGACTTTTGGCTTTTTAATTTCACATCAAAAAAGAAAAAAAAAAATTGCTACAAGTTACAACACCACACCAAACTTTCATTACTTGTGGTATGTGTACTCTATAATATTTAACATGTATGTAATATTTAATGTAAAATTCGAACAATAAGCAACTGTGCAAAATCAACTATACTTATAATAATTGCAACTGAAAAAAAAATTTTCATTGATATGACACTTCAACACCAAAATAAAATGTTATGGCTCCATCACTCTTTATCACTATGTTTGCTGGGAGAAAAAACACAAAAATAAACTTAAAAAAGAACAACAAGTTTTATCTTGTGTGTTCCAAATGTGGCTTTTGAGGTTGTTATTATCTGCTTGAAAACTCACCCTTTTACACAAACAAAAAACCTAAATGGAAATAAACATAAGATAATATGAACAATATATGATATAAACTAGTCGGTCAGCACTAAATAAAAGAACCAAGCATGTATAAAATTATTAATAATACTTTGATATAAAACCTGCAAACATCCACTACTAATAGTATTTTTATTTTGTTTAGATACCAACTTTATTTTAACCATATAAATATGAGCAGGAGCCATATTATGAAGGGTAATATATTCTACTGCAATTATGGGATGGTAATTGTTAGCACTGTATAGCTCCATCACAATCTTATACTGGATTACAGTACGGTAGGATTTAATGACATAATATGGGCCCTGACAGAGTTATAGTTATACCACATCATGTAATGTCAAAATATGTTGTTTTATCTGTTTGTTGTTTTCACTTAATATACACTTTCATGATTTTATCAGATAACATTTACTTTGAAATATTTCAATGATTCGCTTGCACATGCTATGAATAAGCATTATAAAAAAAGGGCTTACACTACATACAAAGTATATAGCAGGCAGCTGTACAAATTAACATAAATTATTTAATTAACAGCTGAAACAGTGATAAATTATGAAAATTTAGAAGCATGAGTAATAGATTATCATGTAAAATAGTAAAAACGAAAGATGAAATACAAAAACTAATTCTTTTGTAGGGATGGTGAACTATTATACTTTTGTGTCATCACCACCTTCTGCATTGTTTTATTTTAATACTTTATTAACTTTCAAATACTTGTAATACTGTCTGTTTTTCAAGCTAGGAAAAGTTGTATTTTACAAAGAAAAAACGGGTACATGCCACCTTGTTACAGGAAGTCTAACTCGTGGGCAGCTACAATAAAATACATGAAAAAAATAAGTAGGTAGCTACGCAGTTATTAAAGCGAAATATTGTGAAACTGATAGACAACCATGATTTGGCATTGAGACACAGTCTGTAGTGAAATTCAGCTAAGAGCACGGAAGAAACTACAATAGTATGCCTCCCAAGGTGGTATCATGCAAAAAAAATGCGTACCTAGTGAACAAGTGCACTCTTAGTTTCAGAGAATTCCGTGCACTTAAAAGGTTTGGGCGAAACATGGAGCTAAAGTTCTAGATCAATATCTTTTACAGCTAGTCTCTTCACGGGGCAGAAACAAAGAAAATATTGAAGAATTTAGTAATTGGCATTCACGAAGAAAATGGCGTCATATCACTAGTCACGGAACAAGGTACAATTTCGTCATACGAATGCACGGTTCACAATCACAAAAAAAAACACCACAATAAAACAAATACATGCAGTACAAGTGATTTTGTTCATAAAATTACTCACTTTGAATAAAAATTCCAAAGAAAATCATCCAAAAACTTAAAGGACTGATGACAAGGCACTCCACTCACCGTTTGCAAAACCAGACTGGTATCACGTGACCTGGAATGTTACCAATATCGTAAAATGTATAGAGTTTAGGTAGAAAATATTTCCTTAAAAATATTTTATCCCTCATTTTATTTTCATAAAATCCCTTTTAAAGAATACATTTCAGTTTAGATTCCTCCGATTGCCTGTTTTATTAAATATAATATTCTTGGTCAGGAACGTGGGAATTTGCACAAGCAAAAAGAAGACTATGCCCACCAACGGGTGATAGAACTCGTGTTGAAGTCATCAGTGACGGGTCCAACCATAGACCTAGAAAAAAAAACTAACCAAGTGCGAGTCGTACTCACACGCACACCGGGTTCCGTAGCACCAAACAGCAAAATAAAAATGCTGATTCATATGTTGTATTGTTTTACATTCAACAGCAAAACTAAATTTGTTTTTCATAGCACATTAAGTTAATGAAAAACGAAGTTACTGCTGCAGTTTGATGAAAAAGTCCCATATCTCAAAACCTAAACATCAAGTTTTATTCAAACCAATTTTGGTTGAAAGTTTTATTTACGTTCTACATCCTACATTTTTTCAGAATTTTCCTCCGCTTACACACATTTTACCCCTTTGGAAGGCTTTTTTTTTCTGATGGGAAATCATCATTTGACTTCTCCCGCTCTGCAGCGGCGGAGCAGGAGGGAGACTAAAACCCATCCATGTTCCTTCATCGCCCTTTGTGTTTCGGGGCCACGGTATCTCTTTCGAACAGTCCTGGGTTAGATTTCCAGGTCGGGCAAAGTGTTGTTGAGTCATTTTTGAAGACCTATCGATAGACACCTCGCACGTATAGTTTTGATGAAAAAAATATTTTTTTAGTTTCAGTTACATGGGAAGCCCGCCCTTAATATATATATTTTTTTTTTGTATAAAAATCATAAAGCGGTTCACAGAATACATCTACCTACTAGTTAGTAGTTTCAACTGTGTTGTCTTAATAGTTTCGGAATAAAATGGCTGTGACTTACACGGACAGACAGACACACAGTGCGAATCTCTATGGATTCCGTTTTTTGCCATTCGGCTACGGAACCCTAAAGGGGTCAAACACGAATTGTGTTAGTTAAGCTAAATGCCCGTTCCATCGTTCGACCTTTTAGTGATACAATTAACTCAAAAAATATATATATAATAATAATAAAAGTTTATTTCGGAACAAAAACACAAGATTAGGTACAACCAGTAAAACGATCTGCAAAAGTATAAACTGTAGCGCAGCTACCAAAGCCCTTCCCAAGCTACAGAATGAAGTGATGTTCCAATTTAGGTTTAGTTAAATAATTAATAATGAAAACAACAAAAAAAAATAAGAAAATAAACAATACAGGACATGCGCTGTGGGATGTATTTTGACGTTGAGGTAATGTGGTGATTGGTGAGTGTAGGGTGAATGGGTGTGTGGGAGAGTGTTAAGAGGAGTGCATGGGGTGTTTGTGGCAAGTGTGTTGTGTGTGGTCTTGTTGGGGTGTGTGAGGGAGTGATGAGTGCTTTAAAATTATGAAGAAACAGAGAAACTCGTGGAAGTGCCACGAGTTTCTCTGTTTCTTCATAATTTTGTGATTTTAACCAGGAGTCAAGTTTCATTTTGCCTGCGGTCTTGGTTAATGGGTAGATGGGGAAGGTTTTGTTTAATTTGTTGAACATTTTTGTACTTATGTGTTTGTAATGACGACTTGCAGCTACGGTTCAACCCTATTCGAGCGGCGTATAGAACAGCATTTAGGATCAAAGGTAAGTTGGGTGTGTTTCCAAAGAATAGTTTGGAGAATAAATACCTGTCTGACGGTAAGGACCTGGCAGAGGGTATATAGAGAGGATGTCGAATATCGGATCGGTTTCCTTGCCAGCACCTTCAGGACAGCTCTCTGCGCTCGTTCGACACGTATTATCACTGTTTTACCGGCACCATCCCAGACCGTAAGGCAATACCCTAGAACAGACTGAGCGAGCGCAAAGTAGACGTTTAATAAACAGTTAAAATCGCCAGCGCCTCTGAGTTTTTTAAAAACGTATATAAGTTTTCTCACACGTGCTACAGTTGAAGCAATTTGTTGCTTCCATTTCAGGTTGCTATCAAGAGTGTAGGTTATTTTCTAGTTGTTGACGGCCACAGTTAGCGTGTGAGTTTGTGCAGGTGTGCGCACGTATTTCAATCGGTGTGGGTGGCTGACTTGACTTCATAGTAGAGAATGTTATGAATTTGGTCTTGTTGACATTTAGAGTGAGAAGATTTGTGGTCAGCCACCTCATGGCGGTGCTTAAGGCAAACTCCGAATTGAGGCGAGTTTCAGCCAAGTCCCGGCCATGAACTATTAGAGCTATGTCATGGGCATAAGCTATAATTTTGCAGTTGGGTAAGGATAACTGACACAGCTCATTCACGTATATGAGAAAAAGTGGAGGTCCCATTACACTGCCCTGGGGGACCCCAAAGGTGATCGTCTCCTGGTAGCTGAGATAGTTTTCAAGCTTTACTATTCGCTTACGATCTGTAAGATAACTCTTGAAGAGATTGTCGTCCTGCGAATACCAAGATGCTCTAGCTTCGAAAGAAGTATGGGAATTGAGACAGTGTCGAAGGCCTTGGACAAGTCTAAAAAGATGGATATTTGGTTTAAGATGGAGGTTTGGATATTTTATCACTGACGTGAAAGTTGACATAATTTCACCAATTTGTAATTTTAAAACTTAATCAATTATTATTTGTACGCCTCTGGGCAAAACATGGAGGATCTACCTATTTATAACACCTCACACTATGGAAAGAGTTTTATATTTATTTTCCCAATGGCCAATAATCGTATGTGTAAGTTCTAGTACAGCATCTTCGGTGGATTTTGCAGTCCTGAAGCCATACTGATTATTAGAAAGAAGGTTAAATTTATTTAGGTATTTGGTGAGTCTATGGTTTATAACTTTTTCGAATATCTTTGAGATGGTAGTCAACACTGAAATGGGTCTGTAATTAGCGACATTGTCCTTGTCTCCCGACTTATAGATAGGGTGGACAACTGCAGTTTTGAAAACATCCGAAAAAGATCCGGTTGAAAAGCACAAATTGAAGCTGATAACAAGGATCGGAATAAGAATGTGGCGAGTCGCCTTCACGGTTGAGGGGGATATTCCGTCAAAACCAACAGCACAGCACAATTGTCTTTAAGGCTAAGGATGATATTTTCCAGCTCAGCACTAAAAGACGGTTAAGTTTCCCTAACCATAATTATAGAGTGTAACTAGCTGTTGCCCGCGACCATCGTTCGCGTGAAATAATTTAAAAAAATATTACTTCCCTTTGTGAATCGAATTTTGTTACCAATTTCAAGAGTTTTAATTTTGTTGCACGGAACTCTAATTTTTTTTGTATAATAAAAGTAGACTTAGTTACTTCTTATGACTTCAGCTATCTGCCAGTAAATAACACGTCAAAATTGATCCAGCCGTTTCGGAGATTAGCCGTATGAATTGGAATTTGTTAACAATTTTAAGGGTTTTCATTTTTTTGCACGGAATCCTAATTATTTTCTAAAACAAAAGAAGCTTAAGTCAGACCTTATAACTTCAGCTATATGCCAGTTAAAGTCTCGCCAAAATCGGTTCTGCCGTTTCGGAGATTAGCCGGAACAAACAGACAAAAATGCCAGTGGTGCCGTAAATATTTTTATATGCATTCAGTCAAAAGCTGATATTTTGATATTACAAACAGACACTTTCACTCACGTATAACACGTACAATGGTCCACTTTAAGGACTAAGTGCGGAAACCAAACCCTTAACATAGAACAGACACTTTAATTTAATTTATTTTCTAGATGTTTAGATATGCATTCAGTAAAAAGCTGTTATTTTGATATTACAAACAGACACTACAATTTAATATATTTTTATAGTTATAGACGATTTAAACTTCGTACAAGAGAGGTACAACATAGGCGGACTTAATACCACAAGACATATATGCACTGATGATCGTTCGTGTTCGATGCTTCACGCGTCCAATACAATAACGCCTGTAAGGTGATGTTACGGCTGCTATTGGCATGCAGCAGATCATGACTATTTGCATATGCGCGGGGTCCATGCCATCTACTTACTGAATTGAATTATACTGAACTGAATTTAATTATTTCGATTTCAAATTGTCAGTCCGGGCCAGCGCTAACAGCACAGCATACATATATTATAATAATGATAAATGATATTTTTTTAGACCGATTACCTGTCTTACGACAGTCTATAAAGTTCTTACATCCATTTTGAGAGCTAAAATTAGCAAACCCATAGATGACAATTCTGTCATGTCCACTACTCAAAATGAATGTAGGAACGGGTCCCGCGGTACTAGGGAGATACTCCTCATTGATATGGCCATTAGTCAACAGGTTTTCCGTTTCCGAAGGGATCGGTCGACTTGCTGGTTAGACTATAAGAAGGCTTGATTCGGCGTCACATACATGGCTCATGAGGGTGCTAGAGTTGTATAAAGTTGATGCAACTCTGCGCACCTTCCTGATGTCGTGTATGGGGCAATGGAGGACAGTCCTGTGCTATCCAGGATGTAGGCAAATCCAGAGGAATAGCGAGCCAGTAAGGGTAGAGCGAGGAATATTTCAGGACGATAGTTTGAGTCCACTTTGGTTCTGCTTAGCCTTGAATCCTTATAACACGCTGATGGAGGATTCAGGTCTAAGCTATCGGTTGAAGAGAGGTAGTCAAGTTATATCTCACCTCCTTGACATGGATGACCTGAAACTCTTTGCCCCCAACGATTTGCAACTGATGGAGCTACTGAAAGTACTGAAGGTAGCGCCTTTAGGATGGAATTTGGTGTGGACAAATGTGCGGTCCTGCATATTAAGCGAGGGGAGATTGTGTAATCTGTGGGAACCCAGCTCTCGGATTCCATAAATCTTAGATCCCTCTAAGAAACCGAAACCTATAAGTATTTGGGTATGTCGGAAGCGCTGGGCATTAATTTTGCTGACATGAAGTAATCGCGTAAAACCAGGCGGAAATAAGGTGCGTGCCTTCAACGGTTGAGTCATGCCGATTTTGATGTACTCTTTCCGCATACTCAAATGGACTGAAACAGAACTAGATGCCCAGGATAGAATGATCCGTACATTGTTGACAGCATATCGAATGCATCACCCACGTTCTTCGGTTATGAGACACAACAACACCGCGGGTGTTGTACTTATCAGCTCGCACCACAAGGCAATCGGAAGTTCTTCATGAGAGTGCATCATACTGCGTGTAGCTTCTACAAGCGTCCTATTTTCCCATTCACTTGTCCCATTTTGCTCTGGGGTGTAGGGCATAGTCAGCTTTTGGGTAATATTTTTGCAAAATTTGCTTTACTCTAGCATTGTCGAACTCTCCGCCAGTGTCACTGTAAATTTTTTTTACAATGTGACCCCTTGTTTTAATCTCTTTCAGAACTTGAACAAGTTTATCTGCAACTTCCGATTTATTTCTCATGAAATAGACGTAGCGATATTTGCTACAGTCATCTTTGAATAGGACAGAGTATCTGTGCTTGCCGAAGGTAGGTGGGAATGGACCACAAACGTCAGTATGTAGTATTTCACCAGGTTCTTTTGCTTGAACCCTTGTCCCAAATTTTCTACAATGTGTATTTCCATATACACAACCAGTACATAATTCGGAATCTAGCTTCATTTCGATACCGAGTTCCTTTTCGATGACCTTCTTTACGTGTCTTTTGTTTTGGTGGACAAATCTTCGTGGTAAAGTTGTATGTTGGTCATTACGTTGGCTTCAATGTTGGAAGCAGCTTTATTGACAATTGTCGTCGCAAGTAGCTCATAGAGTCCTCCATTCTTTGAACGTTTTCCTATTAGCAAGACCTTTCCTTTTTCTTTTAAACAACAAAATTCTCTTTTAGATGTAAATTCGCTATTTTTCAATGTGTCTTGTGCCGCAAGTACCGAAAACAGGTTTTTAGTAACACCCGGTACATACCATACACTATTTAGTCGAATTTCTTGCTTTTCTTTATGCACATAGGCAATCAAGTCAAGTGTACCTCTTCCAATCACTTAAACTACAGCACCATTTGCGGTGGTCAACGTATAATCCGTTGTAGAATCTTCAAAACTTTCGAAAGTTGTGAAGTGTCTCTACGACCTGTGACATGGGCTGTCGCACCATTCTCAACATACCAACAGTCGGTATTTGTCTTGGAAACAGCGGCTTTCGCGCTTGGTGACTCTCTGCTGTTTTAATTGTCAGGTTAGCTTTGCTTGTAGTAGAAGCTTTCGGTGGTCTTCCATCTGAGATCCACTTCTGATATCTCTTGCCTGGCCCTGGTCTCTTATGGCCTGGTGTGCCACAATAACCCCATTTTATTTTGAAAAACTTTTTATTACGGTTTGGTTGGACGGTCAATACATCTGAATTTCCGTTACTATTACCGGCTAATGATTTTTCAAAATGGCACAATTGGGCAGTTAGATTCTTTATATTGCGATCTGACTTTGACATTAGCAACCATGTTGATTTGAAACTGAAGTAATCCTCGGGGAGTGTGTCGAGAATCTTGCAAATTAGGAGGACATCTGGTAGGTCACACTTGTATTCCTCCATCAGCTCTGTTTTCAAATCATGCCTTAGATTTTTCACCTTGGACATATGTGTCACCATATCATTTGTGTCGACTAAAATTTGGAAAATAATTTTTACGTAAATATTTTTTAGAAATCTGCTTACAACTTTATATTTTAGATCATGATTTGAAAACCACGCTCTGCTACCATGAGTCCGGATTGTTTATTGAAACAAAGATAGAAACAAATCAATAAAATATATTTTACACAACGAACAAAACATGAGTGACAGTCATAGTAACATTTATCCAAAATAAATAAAAAGTATAGTTACAGCCTATGAAACCTCCTTTAACAAAAAAAACTTTTGGACATTTTTAATAAATATCATCATCATCATTCTCCTACCCTTATCCCAATTTATGGAATAAGAATAAAAAGCGTATTATATTAATAGTGGACAGCCATAGGCTGATGATGATGATGTATGTATGGGGACACCCTTTAATTTTCAACTTTTACTATTTTTTTGATTTTTTCCTATAATACTGTGCTGTATTGCTTTTTGCCAAATTTCGTGATTATAGATCAACGGGAACTAACATATAGGTTTTCGACCCAAAACCTATAGAATACCTGAACCTGTCTGGTTGACATAGAATTGTCAATTCTGGTTAAAAGCACAAGTAAAGGGAAAATTTCAAAAAATTTGAAAATTAAGGATAATTTTGGTACTTGCAAGATTTCGCGAAAGTCTAAATTTGCCCATATATTGAAATTTCAAATTTTATTGTGTAGACCTTGATTTTTATACACCTAATAGGGACTATAGACCTCAGTACCTGCTATAAATTTCAACTTACTAGGTCCACCCGTTCCTAAGAAAATCGGTGGCGACACACACACAGATAGACGCACAAGAGAGTGATCTTGTACTTAAGTGTACCTTTTTTACCTTTTGAGGTACGGAACCCTAAAAATGAGCAGGAAATCACAAGTAGTAAGTAATTACCTTTCCAGGCAAACGGTAATGCAACGGTAATGAAATATACTCGATACTTAGATTTTTGTGATATACCTTAAAAAAAAAACTGTTTCTACGTATTTTGCTATGTCACGATATTTTAGTTACATCCATGACGTCATTCAATGGCATCAATCAAATCAAAAACAAGTCCTGTGTTGCCACTTTTATATCTGAATAAACTACCATCTTGGAGCTGATTTTTAATGGATTGGTGATGATTTTGTGACGATTTGTGACGCTGTCAACGTTTGAATAAAAAACAACCAAAACAAAATTGCATTTTTAGCATAACAAATTATGATTTTCGATTGTCGACGCTATGCCTCCCTTTAAGACGGAAAGAGACAAAACATGGTTGAAATGCAATAATTTATTTTGATTGAAAACGTCTGTTTCTCATATTCTTTGAGTATCAATCAAGTGCTTCAGCCAAGCCAAATTAGCCAAAATCTATCAAAACGAAAAGGAAACGTGTACCCATGTAAAGGTTTTAAATAAATCAATAAATTTCGTTTTAAATTCATTAATTTATAATGCCGACAATATCAGTGAAACGCGACGTTCTTTTTGCCGCACTTGGAAGGATTTACAGTCAGTATTTCTTATTTTACCATAAACATAAAACTTTAATTTGGTTTAAGAACTATGAATAAAAAACTGTAAAAATTGTGTTTCAGCTGACGATGAATTCCAAGACCTTTGCTTTGAGTTCGGCTTGGAGCTCGATGAAGTGGTACGTAATGTACCAGTTTTGTGTATTCAAGTATAACCTGTAAGCCTACAGCAGTTCAAGATGTGAGACGTAGCTTCATGCACGTCTTTCAACTCTTGCTAATAGCTCGGCCATCATCTTTAGTTAAGTTCTTATTGCTAAATAAACGATGTAAAAATCTTTTTAAAAATTGAGTTAATTTTGATGGTGCTAACTCGAGAAATTATTTAAGTAAAAAGATTGGTTTGCAGTCTTCTTGAGTATATAACAAAGTCGCTTTTAATGTCTGCCTGTATGCATATGCCCCTATGCCCTAACTTGTGCAATAGATTTTAATACAATACAGTTTTCACTATCATATCATTTAGAGAATATACTCTGGAAGCTTTATTGTGTATAATACATTAATAAAGACATCTGGGTTGGTAGTTAACTATAGTATTAGTAACTGACTCTAACACAGTAAGATAACATATTTATGAGATTTTTAAAACATGTCTATGATTACAGACCACGGAGAAGCAGATGTTGATGAAAGAGCAAGGTGACCACGCTGGAACTGGAGTATCTGAAGAGATCCTCTACAGGATAGACATCCCCGCCAACAGATATGACCTGCTCTGCTTAGAAGGATTGGTTGATGGCATCTTAGTTTTCCAAGGAAAGTTAGTATGGAGACTAAAATGTAGTTGGGTAAAGTGAAAACTGACAGACAGGATTCATATTTGCACAGTCTGGTAGTCTTATAACGAGTTTTTCAGACTGCACAATATTATATCCATTCATATTGAAGCCTATTGGCTAGATAGAATAGAAACAGCAGCATGGGCCCATCTTCAAGGTTAAGCAGTGCTTGCCAAGACCAACCAAGGTGGATGGGAGACTGTCCATTACATACCATTAGTTTCCTCTGTGCCTCAGAAAGCATGTTAACCCATTTGTTGTCATAATGAGAGTCAGTGGCCCAAAATTCTGGCAATGAGTCTTACCAAAGGCTATTATATTATCCAGTACTATCTGTGTTGTGAAGCTCAGATAGGCAGTTGCTCTCAAAAAACTGGTATTCTGCCGCATCCGCTTAGGCTGGAAGCCAACCCCAATTCAATTGGGGAAAGTCTAGGCAGATGATGATTGAAGCCTATTGGGAAAATCTCCATAAGCTATCAGCTGCAATGTTTTACTGTTTAAGTGAGTGCTGTTTGCTCAAAATTTGATTAATCTAATTTCAGAAAAGCTCCACCTCAGTACACCCTCAACAAGACTGAAGACGGTCACTCTCTGCATTTGACACCTGCTACTGGAGAGATCAGACCATATGCAGTGGCCGCTGTGCTCAAAGGCATCACATTTACTAAGGAATCTTATGACAGCTTCATAGATCTGCAAGTGGGTAATGTTCTTACATTACATCAACTCCAAGCCTGTTATCCCTGAAGGGTTAGGCAGAGGTGTACTTATATTCTGGTACACCCCCAATACCTGTTACGTTGAAGTCTCATGTAATAGGGGATAGGGGAGCCTATTAAACAACAATCAGGTACAAATTCAGACTCCACACTGCTACTGAAAAATTCCTGATGAAATACTCAATAACACTGCCCAACCTAGGAATCGGTGAACCCAAGACAATGCATTCCATGCAAACCATCAAAATTTATTATTGCAATTCCTCCATCCATACTTAATATTATAAATGCGAAAATAACTCTGTTTGTTTGTTACCCTTTCATGAAAAAAGGTTAATTGGATTGTAATGAAAGAATGATGCGTCAAGTTGGCCGGCATATCCAATAAAAACGACTTGCCCATGGAATGAAACCTTACACCATAAGCTTCAATTTTTATTATGGACAGAATACGGTAAACAACTAGAGAAAAAAGATATCACACCTAACATCATAGGACTGTCTAAGTGTCTATGGACTTCGACCACTTCGGTACGTATTCTATTCCCAAAATAGTAGATTACATAACAAGTGAAAAAAAAGGGAATTTAATTCGAAAGACCAAGTTGCATCCCGAGAGCAGCAAAGGATTCTAGAGTAGAATCCTGAGCGGAGCGAGGGATACAAGAACAGAGATTTTTTTTTTCACGCGCTTTAAGTAAGTACGTTAAGCCGTTGGGCCCGCTGTCGTTTGTAGTTATTTGAGAGTCGTTACAGAAAGTCAGTGGCCCGAAAGTCTGACAACCAGTCTTATCAAGGGATACCTACCATATATTACCCACCCAGTACCTAATAACTGGGTTGTGGTCTGGGTCAGATAGGCAGTCGCTCCATGTAAAATACTGATATTCAGCTGCATCCGTTTAGACCAAAAGCCAATCCCAATAACGTTGGAATAACTCTAGGCAGATGAGTATTTATCACATAAAGCTCGATTTTTATTATATAATTAGTCGGTAATAAAATAAAAGAACAAAGGATGAAATATAGTTTTAAAAAATTAAGTGAAATTAGAACAATTTTCGAAATTCATATTACCATGTAATATTCTTGTCGGGACGTTCTATTTATTTTTTGTTCATAATTCGTGCTTGTTCCAAACTCAAAATGTTTTTATTCATTCAGTGATTTATAGTAGATTGTTCGTTGTTGTATCGAGCGCAAAGTGGGTTATTAATGCATGAGTGTTATGTTGGTGCCCGAGCGCAGGCGAGGGCACTAAATTAACACGAGTGCATTAATTACTCACTTATAGCAAGGTTCGTAATCTACTTTTCTTTCAACTACCAATCTACCTACCGTGATAAAATATACCTACCTACTCAAAATAAAAAGTCAATGAAAATAAAGTACCTATCTCGCGACTTTTGTGGCAAAAGGTTATTAACAATTTCATTTGCAGCTGTTTTTATACTTTCTGGAGTTAAATTCATATCGCTAACGCTGTCTATTTCTATTTTTTAACTTTTCTTGCTAAATACGAAGTATCAAATTACAATTACATTACTTACAGTTTATGGTACAAAATACGCACCATTTTTTTTTTTCAACATGTCGATTTTATTCAGCCGATTTTTATTTTCAGCCAGTATCTTTTTGATCAAATGCATACATTTTTTAGTAAACTTAATGGGAGGCAGTAAATCTCTGTGGTAAATTAATATCTAAATAAAAAATAAAAAACAGTGCATTAATGAAAAACTGTGCAACAATGAGATTTCATATAACATTTCTGCACTGTTTTGGTTCTAAGCAAAAAAGACGTCCTTTGTGATCTTTTTTGTAGTGATTAATGATAACCTTACTACGTAGTTGAAAGAAAAAGAGTTTTATTCACTGTTATCGATGATTATAATGTCCTTTTTATAACCATACTAAAGTTTTATTTAAAAAAAAACAACGTGTTTTATTTTGTTAGTATCACCCTAAGATTAATTACCCAAGTGATAAGCTGACTAAAATACAGCATATAATGAACTTTTTCATTGTAGATTTGATTTTTACAAAAAAAAGTAGGCGTAGGACTGTACATTTCCGATCCATTCATAACATAAATTGTTTCATTTCTGTAACTGTAGGTTATAAGCAATAAGCTAACAGACAGTAGAACTTTATTGGCTATGCCGGCCAGGGTCCATACAAAAGTGCCCATCATTCTTTGGCAAGGAGATAGATTATATTCTGGGGAAAGACATAAGCATCTTTATTTCTCACACCTACACATCAAAATTTCCACGCCGACGAAGTCGCGGGCAACAGCTTGTTAATATAATGAATCATCAGTGGCGTGCCTAGGGGCAAAAATACGGCTAGCCCATACTGCCCACAAGGCAGCAGGCTGTACAGACATCCTAAAATCATGAAGACTAGTAGGTAATAAGGGCAAGCCAGGCTTTTAGGCTTGTATGAAAGTACTGCCACTATTAATCATTGCCCTTACAGGACAAACTTCATCAAAATATATGCAGAAAGCGAACATTAGTGGCTATTGGCACCCATGACTTAGACACAATAAAAGGGCCATTTGTGTATGACGCGCTACCACCGAACGAGATTACGTTCAAGGCACTCAACCAACAGAAGGAAATGACTGCACCTGAACTTATGGAATTGTACTCGGTAAGTCACCATCATCTATCTATCTTTAACTATACTCTATAAATACATATAATAAAATCGTAAAAATCCAAATGCATGTTCCGACATGGCTCAAAAACTACTGCATAGATCCTGTTCAAATTTTGCACAAATATTCCTTATAGGCTTCTTCAAATCTTAGGCTATATATTATCACGCTACTTGCTTATGGGGGTGAAAAATATTGCATTATGTCAGTACTCTTCAATTGTTTGACGTTTCAGCTGTGACGTGCGTGAGAGCAGCTATTTTAAACTTTTGCAACGGTTTAAACATCCTAGCGGATTCAATCTCTTCGCTCTTTAAACTATCGGTCGCATGTTCGAACCCCAGTATGATTTTCTCCTTTTGTGATTTGTTTTTTAATTTCCATTTTTTTTTTGGATTGACGTCGTTTGTATTTTTCTCATTTTTTTCTTCAAATATATCTCCGAAAATTAATAGAAAAATATATATAATAATGTTGCGCAAACCTCAAATAATCGGGATAAGGGCGAATGATACAACAAATCGTGTAGACCGTATTGTTGGTATAGTGATCGGAAACCAGCATGAGGTCCTGGGTTAGATTCCCGGATCGGGCAAAGTGTTGTTGAGTTTTTCCACCAGGAAATTCTCAGTAGCAAAGCGCAAAGCGCGACTTTGTGTTCGGTTGATGTCAATAGGCTGGCCTCCTATTTCATTCTATTGGTTACGATTGCTCCGCCAAGTTATCCAAACAGAAAAAGACTTAGTCAAAACAATTGACGAAATTTGTCAAAATCGAATGGTACAAACCAAAAATTTGTCAAAGTAGAAATAAAGAAGTTATTAAGGTTTTAAGTTGGCCGCGCGAACGTAACGTGGAGGATTGCGCGGCCATGGAGATCTCAGCAACTACTTGGGTTAGAGATCTACTCTTTTTGTCGATTGAAGACTGAATTTGTCAACAATTGTCGAAAAAAGAAATAAAGGCTCTGGATCAATATTTTACGAAATATTCACCTTGGAAGTTATGGCCGCGCAATCCTCCACTTGTTGTTTCTTTAGTGTTAATTATTTCTTTAAACTTAAGACGTCATACAGTAAAACTATTACAAGAAGAAAGGTCTTAATTTGTCGAAACTAACGAAAGCAATAAATACTACAAAACTTTAATTAAACAGATGAAATCAGTCCAAAACAAAAAGTACGTGGCCACGCAGTCGTAACGTTACTTTGTACGCTGATATCTCATTATCTATAATTGCTAGGATGTCGGTGTGAACATCCATTTTTTCGGCATATTAACCTCATTAGAATGATATATCGTTTAACCCTCAGAACAGCTATCAACGCGTGTAATCTTAAAAATGATGTTGTCTCATACAATGTTCGAGAAGGGTAACCATAATTTCGATTTGATTTGGGAATATTTCTAACTGGAGACTACCTAGTAATTATATTGGACATCTAGCTCAATCTGCAAAATGTATTTTTATTAGGTAAATAAACAAAATGTTTATTTTAATAATTAGATATGTTTATTCATCACAGCTTAAAAAATTAACAAAAATTTAAGATTATAAAAAATCATCAAATAAAATAAAATTCTTCAAAAATCTCTATAGAATAATTTATAAGAAATTGAAAAATCAATAATTAGAACCCAGGGCCTCATGTTCAGCAGTCGCGCTTGCGACCACTAGACTAACAAGGCAGTCAAAATAATAAATGTAAGTCAAAGTAATGTAAAAAAAATCAACAAATCAAGTAATACAAATAATAATTCTGGTTACACCTCCACAAAACCATATGTGAGAAAATGGATGTCTTTTGTACTTTACTGAATTTACTTTGGTTGTCATCTGAGCAAAGCATCCCGGCATTTCTTGTAAAATGACATTTGTAGTGTCCTATTGTTCCAACGATTGGAGGAATATATTCAATAGCACCTAACAATTTTTTAAGTAATTAAAGTTTTGTTGTTTAATTAAAGTTTTGTAGTATTTATTGCTTCCGTTAGTTTCGACAAATTAAGACCTTTCTTCTTGTAATATTTTTACTGTATGACGTCTTAAGTTTAAAGAAATAATCAACACTAAAGAAACAACAAGTGGAGGATTGCGCGGCCATAACTTCCAAGGTGAATATTTCGTAAAATATTGATTCAGGGCTTATAATTCTTTTTTCGACAATTGTTGACAAATTCAGTCTTCAATCGACAAAAAGAATTAGATCTCTAACCCAAGTAGTTGCTGAGATCTCCATGGCCGCGCAATCTTCCACGTTACGATCGCCCGGCCAACTTAAAACCTTAATAACTTCTTTATTTCTACTTTGACAAATTTTTGGTTTGTACCATTCGATTTTGACAAATTTCGTCAATTGTTTTGACTAAGTCTTTTTATGTTTGGATAACTTGGCGGAGCAATCGTAACGCACACTTTTTCAACTTAGGGCTGAAACATATCTGACAAAATGTGGGTGTAACTCAAACTCAAACTCAAAGCATTTATTTCAATTAGACCATTACAGGCACTTTTGAAAGTCAAACAAAAAAAAAACAAAGCTAAGCTACAGTCACAGTCACAAGGCATAATAACTTGAGAAAGTACTGTAGTTGCACATTCCAAAGCGTCGATCTCTATGGAGAAGAATGTGCAAGAAACTCCATGGACACTCTTTTTAATCAAAATATTGTTACAAAATCTTGGTTACATCATTCACGTTGAGATTATACATATATGTGAGAACGATGTAGAAAGACGTGCACATTAAGAGCGCCCAGAGTAAGAGATTAAAATAATCAACACTTTCAAAATAAAGTAATTAAAATAAACCGTGGCAGCTAAGAGATGACCACTCCCAACTGACAGCGCCCGTTCACGAACATGACGCATGGCTCGGCGCCATTCAACTCAATCATATTGAAGGGAACCAAATGACCCGACACACGCGCCACCATCAGCGAGAAATTTGAGTGAGCATGACATTCTCTCAGCCACCAGGCTACATTCAAGTCAATGAAAGATAAATAAATGTAAATGGTTGCTTTACGGTACATAGTACTCACACATGTGCTATGCAATTATATAATATTATTAAGAGATGGAATCTATACAAAGCAAGGATATTATAACAATCTTCTGCAGCTTCCACAATAACTTAACATGGTAATCAATTAGTTTGCTCCTATGGTTGTGGAGCAGGACCAGCATTGAGCCAAGCATTTTTATCATCAATATAGTCCCCCAACTTATAATATGCTTGCCTACATAGTGTGCGTTTTATACAAGATTTAAATTTCGTCTCATTCAGTTGTAGAATGTGAGGAGGTATTTTATTGTAGCATTTTAAACAGTACCCCATGAAAGATGAGTCTACTTTAGCTAGCCTGAAACCTGGCTGAACTAGTTGGTCCCTATTTCTAGTATTATAGTGGTGTCTGTCACCTCTCTTACTAAATAAATGCAGATTTTTCCTAACGTACATGATGTTTTCATAGATGTATTGACAAGGTACTGTCATGATGTTAATTTCTTTAAACAGTTCTCTCAGAGAATCGCGCCTACGTAGATCATATATGACTCTGATGGGTCTTTTCTGCAGAATAAATATAGATTCAATGTCTGCAGCCCGTCCCCATAGTAAAATACCGTATGACATAATACTATGAAAATAACTAAAATAGACTAGCCTTGCGGTATCTACATCAGTAAACTGACGGATTTTTCTAACAGCATATGCTGCTGAACTCAGCCGTCCTGCAAGAGATGTTAAATCAGGACCCCATTGTAGCCTTGTGTCGAGCGTAATTCCCAAGAAAACAGTTTTATCGACAAATTCTAGTTTCTCTTGATTCAATATTATGTCACAATCACTACTTTTGACATTTGGCAGAGAAAATTTTATGCACTTAGTTTTTTTCCCATTTAGTACTAAGTTATTAGCGGTAAACCAATTATGGACATGCAGTAGGGCGTTATTGACGTCGTCAAGATTAGTGGCACGTCTGTTTATCCTAAATATTAAAGAAGTATCGTCAGCAAACAATACCATTTGCGGTTGGTTGTCAAATAAGTGGGGTAGGTCATTAATGTAAACTAAAAAGAGAAAAGGACCCAATATCGAACCTTGTGGTACGCCCATTTTTACTTTGATTACTAGGTACTATTAGGTACACCTCTGCCACACCCTTCGGGAATTACGGGCGGGATGTTATGTTAGGTCAATATCCCGCCATCCCGCCCGAAAGTTGCCTTAGGTCCATGCCTAGACGCAGGTGTAGGTTTGATGGGCCAGACGTGTTGCCTTCTTTTTTTTTTTTTTTTCGGTTGGGAAATCCTCAAATAACCCCTACCGCTCTGGGCTGAGCAGGAGGGAGTGTCAAACTTTTACTGACTAAAACCCATCCATGTTCCTTCCTTTGCCCTTTGTGTTCCAGGGCCGCGGTATCTCTTTCGAATAGTCTCGCAACCCTGGCAGGCATCTGGGTCTCGTCCTCGACAGCCGGTGGTACTGGAAGTTAATCATGCCTAGGAAACAACGTAGGGCTTTTGCAGTTTTTGGAAGCGGAAAAACTCCAGAATCCAGGATTACTTTGATCTTGTCGTCCAGGGGGCGTGTACCTTTGGCAGACACAGTGTATCCAAGGAATGTCACCTCGTCTTGTCCGAAAGAACACTTACTTTCGTTCAAAAGTATTCCAAATTGAATTAGACGTTCAAAAAAGTTTTCCAAGTGTTGTAAGTGTTCAGCTCTGCTCATGGAGTAGACCAAAATGTCATCAATATATGAGAAACAGAAGTCTAGACCCCGCAGCACCTCATCCAAGAATCTTTGAAAAGTTTGGTCTGCATTCCTTAAACCAAACGACATATTGGGGAACTCGAATAGGCCGAAAAGGGTTGTAATTGCAGTTTTCTGAATATCTTCCTGTAAAACCGGTATTTGGTGATAGGCTTTGACTAAATCAAGAGTTGAATATATGGAGCTACCCTCTAACATTAAGGAATAATCTTCTATGTGTCTGATGGGTTACCGGTCCGGAATCGTGAGAGCGTTGGGCGCTAGGTAGTCCCCACAAGGTCTCCATCCGTCCTTTTTCGGAGCCAGGTGCAGCGCTGAAGCCCAAGGTAAATCACATCTAGGCGGCGAGCCTCCTTGCCGGATTGCCGCCATGGGATCTGGAGGCGATAGTCCTCGCGCGCCTGCACGAGTGGCGCGTGAAGGCACTACGCCTGGGAGAAACTCCGCTGCTGCGGCATTTCGCCGTTCAGCGGACAGAACTCCGGCGCGATCTCATGGCGACATGGAGAGAGCGACTGTCGCAACCCAGTGCAGGGCACGCCACAATAGTGGCGATAAGTCCCCTCTTTGAGGAGTGGCTAGAGAGGCGCCACGGCGCCCTGTCCTTCCGCCTGACGCAGGTCCTCACCGGACACGGTTGTTTCGGGAGGTTCCTGCACCGAATCGGGCGGGAAGAAACGACCGGGTGCTACCATTGCGAGGATCGACCGGAGGACACGGTGGAGGGCCCCGCGTGGGCGGAGCACCGCCGTGTCCACGGTGGCGACCTTTCGCGTCCGGCTTTGGTTAAATCCATGGTCCGGAGCGAGATGGAATGGGACGCCGTCACCTCCTGCGAAGCAGTCATGCTAGCGAAGGAGTGGCGGAACGTGAGAGAGAGAGAGAACCTCATGTCCCAGCCGCCGCGGGAGACGCACCGGGCGTCGGGGGCTACCGTAGACGCGGACTTGTGGACGGTGAGCTATGGGCTAGCTCGCCACCCTTCCGTCTTATGACGACAGGCCGTGTCGACGGCGCGTTCGTGTTCCACGCGCGCCTCAAAGAGATGTCAGCAAACGGGAAGGGGTCCATAACAATACCTATAATTAGGATAATCTATTACACGCATTAGGCTCGAACTCGCTCAGCCTAATTCCCATTGATAAATTTACGCACACCGGTGTACATGTTCGTGTATATGAACGGCACACATGGTTGAAATTAGGGGCGTAACTACTGCGACCGTAGCTGGCCACCGCGTGTTGTGATTGGCTGTGTGTAAAATCAAGATTTAGTGAATGAAAAGTATTGAGGGTTCCCAATTTTTTTAACAGTTCCCCGAATTGCGGGGAATTTGAGAAACAGACTACACACAGACACGATTACTAGAGACAATTAAAAAACGGTGATATTGTCGAAATTATACCTTCTCAAAAATTATAAATTGTAAAGAATAGCAAAAGCCCGATAAAAATAATTAAAAACTACATTTTTTTTTTCTCCTTGTGCTTGGGAAATTTCGCTTTGACTTTTGGGAGTATAAGTATCGGCAACCCTATAGAGAAGCCATATTTTCATGTGATAAGCAATTTGCATCCGATCTTGATTGTTTTGCTTTTTTATATCTTCTAAGTTTTAGGTAATTCGTTTTGAAACGTACAGTAGTGTAAATATTATTTGTTGTGTTTATTTACATAAGAATGGTGTTCTGTTGTGAAGTTTGCGCCGATAATGTGTGTTTGTTTTAAGTTTTAAACAGTAAGTATTCACAATTATCGTTTAATGTTATGATTCCAGTTGTGTTTATAGGTAGATGTGTAGGTACCCGAATTACGAGAATTAACTCAAAAAAATTCATCACGTACTCGTCATTTCAAATGAATCTTTCTTCTGTTTGCATCGTCAGAAAATCGTGATTTGATCCTTGAATAATGTGGTGAGTTCTTGTATTTATAACTTTTGTTTTTGCAGGCTCAAATTCAATGTTTTTTTTTTCTTATATTCCGGCCAGACGCCCATGGCTAAACTTGAGCCCCAAACAAAAACTCTTAAACTAAACCTAGCCAATTTTGAGGTTTTTTTTTGTTGACAGCGCACTCTGTTTTATTTTTTAGATTTTTTTTAGCGAAGTGATATCGTTCGTTCTTGTATTGACAGAATGCCATTGAAATTCTTGATATTTAAGCTAGATGGCGTTGTTTCTCATACCCTTACTAAAACACTAAGGGCAGGTGCGGGGGGCGCGGACGTGTGAGTGGTCAATAGATGTGACTACTTTGAGGGTCATCTTAGTAGAGCGACGCTGTGGTGTTGCGTTTTTTTTTTGGGTATCAGTATGCCTGGCCTACCCTCCGTGGGGAACCACTGCACGCCACTGTTGGACACTCCAGCAAGTTTGGTCGGGGGCCACTTATGCACATTGAGTTGCTGCAACCATGTACATGAAGTACATTTTGTCTAATAAGTATCACCATGGTTAGTAAATTACAGATTTTCGAGTAAAATCTTTTCAAAACTTTTGAGTAACACGAATAAGACGAAGTATGATCAAAGTGGAGACACTTCATAAGTGCGCAATGAAACTTGAAGATTACCGAAGCATATACTGTTTTTGGTTCTATTACTAAATACATTAACTTCAAGCATTTACAGTATTTTTGAGTAACGTAGTTTGAAAGGATTTTTAAACTTTTTAAGCAAACTCAGCCTTGGGACCTAAAATAGATCTTGAATTGCATCTATTAGCTTTGTTCATAAACTTCTTCTTAGCTTGTCGATGGCAATCTAAATTAACTGACATCCTGTTAATTTAAACTAAAACCATTCAGTTTATTAGTATATTATTTTGTAGAGGATATTAAGAATATACCAAGACTTCATGTTCCCATGTAATATTCCCTGATAATGCCAAAAGAATACGCGCTCACGTGAGCTACGCCATAGGTACACAAATGCGAAAGTAACTCGTTTGTTTGTAACCTTTTCGTGACAAAACGGCTTATTGGATCGTAATGAAATTTGGCAAGGAAGTAGATTATGTAGCTGCACTACAAAGAGTACAGCTGTACATTAGGTACATCAAAATAGAACAATAAGTACTACAGCGCCATCTATGACACAGATGTTGAACTAAACATCGAAATACATCTAAAATCCTATATCGTGCAAGTTATCCGCGATTTAAGACTGTATAGAAGAACCCGACAACAACTGAAGAGCAGTAGCACACCAGGCATAACACCCGTCTGGTTGGAGGATCCTCCCTTTTTTATGGGGGATAAAGAATTTAACACCCTGTACTCCATACCAACAAAGTTAAATCCTGGAGAAAGACAGCCACATCAGAATTTCCACGAACGAAGTCGCGGGCAAGTCTATAATTATAGTATGAAACAAAGTCAGTTTTCATCTAAATTATCGTCAATCCAAAGACGACGCACTATGGGAAAGCCCCATACAAGGCCGTCTCAAAACCGTTTCACGTGAAAGTCGTTGTTATGGAGTAAAACCAATTAATTAATTTAGTCTTCTAAATAAGCTTTCTTTTCTATATTTTTTTAATTATTTTTTGCTAACCATAATGTATATAAAAAGGCATCAAAGCTAACTCATGTTCAATGATGTGATTTTGGCACAATACATTATTACAATATTCAACGCCACATTACTCGAAAGTTTTTGATATAAATGTAAAAGTATTATACATTTTTGAAATGCTTATAATCTCCTCATAACGTTTCTTAAATAATATTATGTATAATAAATAAATAAATTAAAATTAACCAATTGTTTAAGATGGTATAATTTTCGGGTTACTTTTTTTTTTAACGAGATTTACTCGTTTGCCGCTGTTTGCCGATGTCGAGATATTTGTTGTATTACAATCTTTATACATTAGTTTACACAAGGAGAAAAAAAAAAGTTGCGCATACTTGCGCCTTTTCTGACACGGTGCCAAAACATATCGCGAGATAAAAAAAATATTTTTTTACAATATCTTTTTACTCAAATCTTACTCACATAATCATCTGTTATATATCTATTAAAGGTCAAATTGATAAAATGGTCATTACAGTGATGAGCATTATTAATAGTTATTTGTCGTTTTGATATAGTTTTGACCACCTTATTTGATAAAATATGGTCACTTTATCTATTAGGGTCAAATTAAAAACAGGTTGGTTATGGGAAGAGTCCAAATATTAGTTTCTTATCTTTTTACACATAGCACTATTTCATTGGCCTATAAAAGAAAGGCAAACCCTGAAACATCCAGTCGTTCGTCAGAAATTCAGTTGCCTTAAAAAAGCAGTTAATACCTATTTTCTAATATTCACAGAAGTTATCTGATTTGAAAATAATGGGTGAATTTGTTTGTAGTAAACGAGAGTTGTGCAATTTGTTGATAAATGGTAATAATATAGAAGACTACTTGCAAGAAATTTCAATTTGTCACCAGAGGATATGGCTACTGTGGTCTCCTACATTCAAAGAAACTTGGTATCTAAATGTAACGAACGCTGGAGAAATGCATCCCGGAAAAGAGAACGCTTTGAAAGTAATAACGTCGACTGGTTAAATGGTGAATTTCGTGTTCCACTGGAGTGTCTAGTCACAGTTAATGACCCTAATACGTCTGGAAGCAGTGCAGGTGGCAGACCATCAAAACCATACGAAGCATCTTCAGAAAAAACAAAGAAACGAAAAAACATGGAATTAATACAAGAGTACGGATTGGACTGTGTGCTCAATGCATATGCTCTGGAGTTGCGGTCTATGGGTGAGACGGAGGAGGCCACAATTGTTAATATTATACGAACTGCGTCAAAAAATGATAAGAAAAGGTTTCTTAAATTCATAACTGAGAACCCTGAAGACGTTACACCTTTTACAAAGGAAGAAGCACTACGGACATTTATTGACTTAGACCTTAACAAAGAACAGTATGGGAAACTTCGAATTTGTTTGGCGGACAAAAACTGCTCAGTGTTTCCTTCTTATCCAACTTTAGCCGAAGCGAAGAAGATGTGTTACCCACCAGATTCGAGCATAACCATTACTAACATAAGTGCAAAAGTCAATCTGCAGGACTTATTGGATCATACTGTGGCACGTATTGGTTCAGTTTACAAAAACGGTTTAAGACAGTTTTCTGCAAATGGGGTTGTGACGGGTCATCAGGGCAAAGTGAATACAAGCAAGTTTTGCTCGAAGAAAGCGATTTCATATCAAATGCGAACCTTTTTATTGCTTCACTTGTACCCATTAAACTCATAGATGAGACAACTAATATTGTTATTTGGAAAAATGAAACATGCTCGTCCGTAAGATATTGCAGACCTATATTGATAGAATTTGCCAAAGAAACTCCTGAAAAAACCGCGTCTGTTGTGGCTGATATCAAAAATCAAATTAAAAACCTGTCTCCTTTCGTGATAAATAAGAATGGTGAAGTAATTGAAATTACTCATAACCTATTTTTAACCATGATTGATGGTAAAGTAGCACAAGTTTTAACTGAAACACCTTCGAGCGCTTCTTGTACAATTTGTGGTGCTACTCCTCGGCAAATGAATAACTTAGAGGCAGTTAGGACACGAGATGTGAATGAAAGTTCATTTCAATATGGACTGTCAACACTACACGCTTGGATTAGAAGGATGGAGATGATTTTACACATTTCCTATAACTTGTCTTTCCAAAAGTGGTCAGCCACTACTACATCAGAAAAAAAAAAAAAAACAAAGACGAAAAGAAAAAACTGGTACAAAAGCGATTTAGGGAGGAAATGGGACTGCATATCGATAAACCTCGACAAGGCACTGGAAATAGTAATCTCGGAAACACAGCTCGGAGATTTTTTCAGAATTACTCTTGCTCTGCAGACATTACAGGTGTAGACGTAGAACTTATAAAACGAATGTACATTATACTACATACTATGTCATCTGGAATGGCTATTGATTCAAAAAAGTTCGGTGAATACGCATATAGTACCGCCCAACTGTACGTAAATATATATAATTGGTATTATATGCCTTCCTCCGTACATAAAATACTTATTCACGGAGAAAAAAATCATTGAGTACTATGCTATTTTACCTTTCGGACAATTGTCCGAAGACGCTCAAGAATCCCGCAACAAGGATTACAAAAAGTTTAGACTTCATCATTCTAGAAAGTGTTCAAGAGCGGCTACCAATACAGACGTGTTCCATACCTTATTGTACACTTGTGATCCATATATATCAAGTTTGAGAAATACCTCAGAAACAATATCGAAAGAACTTTTCGATGAAGCCTTTCTTGCTGTCAACGAAAATCTGTAGGGGCTTGTTGAATTTTGTACATTTTTTTTTCTCGTTAGACACTGTTTATACAATGATATTTAATTCTATTTTATGTAAGTAAATTACAAAAAAAAAGTATTTTTTCTTTTAAATGCCTGTATTTTTTTAAGTTTTATTTTTTAAATAAATTAATAAACATAATTTTCAAAATCATTATTTTTTCTATTAAACCTTATACTTTCACGTATATGTGTGCAAAATTACAGATCATTTAGTTTTGAAATAACTGAGATACGGAGTTTTGAGACGAAACATACGCGATTTTCCCATAGTGCGACGACGTGAGAGCAGCGGTGGCCCAGTCGTGGCGGCCCCGACTTACGAACAGTAAGTCGTGGGTTCGAACCCAGGCAGGCGCATTACTTTGTGTAATTTATTTCATCATCACTGCTCTCGAAAACGGCTAAGGAAAACATCGTGAGGAAACCGGCATGTTCTAGAACCAAAAATTCGAAGACATGTGACATCTACCAACCCGCACTGGACCCGCGTGGTAGACACACCCAGATTCACCCAGATGGCAACAGCAGTATAATAAGATAATAATTTCCAGCAAATAACCAGTTTTATGTTCTCATATGTTTCCAGACGCACGCCCAACTGAAACAGTACTTAGGGATCATCCGGGACAGTCCTGTGTACCCCGTCATTAAGGACAAGAACGGCATAGTACTGTCTATGCCGCCTATCATCAACGGAGACCACTCCAAGATCACACTAGACACAAAAAATGTCTTCATTGAGTGTACTGCTACAGATTTGACTAAGGTTAGGTTACATTAATACATTCTTGAGCACTTTGATGTTGAAGTTGTCATGTTTTAGCCTATTAATCTTTTGCTCAGCTTTGAAAAGAGCGAGATCTTCTAAGCACAACCATAAAAGTCTAATATTCTAACTTGCAGGCGATCGTGGTGCTAGATACGATAGTTAGCATGTTCTCGAAGTACTGCAGCCGTGAGTACGAGGTGGAGCAGTGCAAGGTGTTCGCTCCCGACGGTACCTACGAGGTGTATCCCAAGATGCGGAGCCGCGAGGAAATCATCAGCGTGCAGAAGGCTAACAGTTATATTGGTATCAAGTAAGAACAACCAACAGAACCCATGATGTAATTTTACTTTTTGTTGTATGATAAAAGTAGATAGGACTATAGTTGTAAATAAACCGTTTAAAACCAAAATCAGTGGTTTAAAACCAGTTTTAAATTTGTTTAAAACGGTTTAAAACCACGACCACGTCGGCCGTACATTGATTACGAATTACTTAAAAAAATCATTTACCATTTTTATTAATATATGTGAAGTCATTTATCATATTTATACTACTATTTAGGATTAGACACTGAAAACAATCGTGTTTTGGGTATTTATTAAAATAAAACGGCAATGCCGCATTTATATTTTTCACTTTCCTACCAAAATCGCAACGTAGGTATGGGGAGAGATGGGGCAGGTAGGGATCGATTTTATGTTTGTCTGTCATGTTAATGAAGGTTGATTTTAAAACATTTTTATTTTATTTTCCTTTTATATATTCTAAATCAGGAAGGAGGTGTGGTCTAGATAACTTCGTGTAAAGCCTCAGTGCATTCCAAAAAAAAACCGCTAAGTGTGGTTTTAAATCGTTTTAAACCAAAAAGACGGTTTAAAACAAAATGGTTTAAAACGTTTAAAATTCGTTTTGCATCTCTAGATAGGACTGAACAGTGCAGTTATTATTATTTTTGTTGTTTTCCTGTACTGTCCCACTCTTGAGCAATCGCCACTTTTCTAGATGTAGCGCTTTTTTACGAGAAAATCATGTAGGGCGTCTCGCCATGTTCTCCTTGGGCTGCCGCGACCCCGTCTAGATGATTGGCAACATTGGCATAAACATCTGGAAACGGTAATTTTCTAACATATAGATAATAAGACAGCTAAATATTATTTGTATTCAGTGAGAATGCCGACAAGCTAGCAGCGCTTCTGTCTCGCATGTGTCTGTCGACGACGATCACTCAGCACGACAAGCTGCACGTGCGCGTACCGCCCACCAGGCATGACGTCATCCACGCCTGCGACTTGTACGAGGACATCGCTATCGCTTACGGGTAAGATATTTATGTGTAGTAAACTCTTTCACAGATATTTTAGCTTTGTCAGCAACCTTATTGTAACGGGAATAAAGGTCACTGCGATTTCGGCAGTGATGCAAAAGAGGTTAGATAAAAAAATTGTTTATTTCTCTTCCACAAAAAAAGAACATCAGTATTATGTTTTAACTTTTACAACGTGTAACAGAATAAACGCAAAACCTCTTAAGGGGTCATTGTACTCATCATTATTAACAACTTTTACTATGGGACCACATATCATATCTGAGAATTTGGCTGGTCTTTGGAAACTAACCCTTTATACAGGAGAAAGTATTTTATTTGTGGGAGACTGGCGCCTAAACTAAGCCGAGGATTGCAATATATGTATTATAATACGGATCAGAATGTTTAAACCAGATAGGCAAACGTATAGTAATAGTACTTATTTAAGGTAGAGTAGAAGAGTAAACGAGTGTGTGATTGTGTGACAGTGTACGAGTGCTCTTTAATGAGTGTGTGTTCATGTATGAGCGTACTATGTGTGGCGTGTGTTGATTGTGTGGCAGTGTATGAGTGTACTGTGTGTGGTGATTGTGTGTTATGTATTACAAATACTACAAAACCTGAGATTAAATGAACGTATAAATTTTACTGATTTGATTTGTGGACAATTATTACTCTGTAATGCGGGAGGCACCTAACATTGGTGAGCAAATATTTTGGTATACGTTTTGTGAAGTCACTGCTGGGTTACGAACAGAAAATTACATGAATTTGGTCTTGTCCGCATACAATGTCAGTAAATTTGCAGCCAGCCAGTGGCAGATAGTGTTAAACTCAGCCTGAGTTTTAGCATAAACCTCTTCCCAGGTGTAACCTACAAATGTCAAAATAGTATCATCTGCAAATGAGATAATATTATAGCAGGGCTTGGAACCGGTTTTGAAATACGGGTTAATATTGTTCATAAAACCGTTATAATATCGTTCTACGATTACCCGGTTAATTACAATAACGGTTTAGACTAAACCCAAATCATTTTGGATAGCGGTTTTTACAGAAAATATTATTTTAATACGCGCGCTAACCTAAATAAACCGGTTTTACTCAGACTCAAATCAACTATTTTGTTGCACACACGACACTTAGAACGAAACTACGAGCGCGGTCGAACACAATCTGCTTGTGAGTGCGTTATTCATTGGCGTAGACCGACTAGCGCGAGAGCTTTATTATTGTAGGTGTAAGAAAGATGGCGAAATAGGTAGAACTCGTATATACTTACCCTCGAAGGTCAAAATTAACGGGTTAATTTCACTCAACAGTATCGGAATTTGTAAAAAACGGGTTCTCCCATTAACCGGGTAAAACACCGGTAATCGAAACCTAAACCGCAATCGTTTCTGGTTGGGGGTCAATGACCGAAACTAGTTTGGAAAATTTACCGGTTTCCGAGTCCTGTATTAAAGTCTTGGATTGAAGACTGACAGAGCTCATTTATACAGCGTGTAACAGAAAGGCTACAATCATATGGAATACTGTGGTACGGACCATCAAACTGAACAACTTTCTCTATGGGACTACCATCGAAATCGTAAAAAAAATAATCAGCTGACCCATAGATTTGGGTCGAGTAGGTATTGAAATTTTGTATAGGACAGAAGATTATTTTTTTACGATTTCCATGGTGGTCCCATTGAGAAAGTTGTTATGTTTGATGGTCCATACCACAGTATTCCATATGATTATAGCCTTTCTGTTACACGCTGTATAACATAAAAATAAGGTGGGTCCAAGAATACTCCCTCGCGACTCTTCCCGCGGGACTCCCAAACGTCATTTTAAGGTCACTACTCGTGTAGTCACTATGACTCACACACTGAGACCTTCCCGATAACTAATCAGTGTAAAGATCAAGCTGTTTCCCCCGAAATCCCATGCTCTTTAGCTGGTTTAAAAGGTTGGAGATACAGATTGTGTCAAACGCCTTAGCAAGGTCAAGGAAGATGGTAATACTTTTCTTATTTGCATTCATTTTCCTAACTAAAAAGGAGGTGAAATTATGAGCCGCCTGATCAGTAGATTGCCTGCTCTGAAAACAAATTGTGATGAGGAAAGTAGTTCATTCGATTCTAGATAATTTTTAGGCCTACCATTTATAACACGTTCAAACACTTTTGACAATGTGATGATTGAGATAGGCCTATAGTTGGTGACACAGTCGGTATCTTGTGTTTAGGACAACTGTGAAAAGACTAGAGCAAAAAGCTCTCTCTACAGTACTCTCTCAGTCGTATCATTGAGCCCGTTCAGGGAAGTACTGACACGTAGCCGTTTCTATTTCTGCCACCAAGCAGTGCTGCTGTTCCGGTATGAAGTGGTGTGAAACTGAAACATGTGCATCCTATGTTGCGCAAAAGGCACATCAGTTTTGACTCTATGATAGCAGAAAATCTCTACCTCTATTATTGTATCCAATTAACCCAATGCCCATATGAACCATTTACCTGATACGATATTTTATGTGGGCGTCGACTTGCACCTCAAACACTAGCATAAAAAAAATTGTGACATGTATCAATCTGCATAGCCTTTTCCGAACAACGTTCCAGTCTAACCTTACAGAGTTGAATACAAAATTGTTACATTTAAACTCAAATAATTTTGTTCACATCAAACCTACATCTTTATGGACATCGGAAATTATTATTAGTTTTTAAAAATCTTCCTCATGTTGCGAACACTGGCGTAATGAGAACAGTTTATTTTGCGTTGTGCCAATCGCTGATCTGTTATTGCATAGCGGTATGGGGTGGTTCAACAAAAATATCAATGCTCCGGATCGAACGTTCCTGGGTCTCTGCGAGGATCGACCCGAGGACACGGTGGAGCACACTGTGGAGGACTGCTCCGCTTGGGCGGAGCACCGCCGTGTCCTCGTAACGGCGATCGGCGGCGGCGACCTCTCGCGTCCGGCCCTGGTTCAATCCATGGTTCGGAGCTAGAGGGAATGGGACGCCGTCACCTCCTTCTGAGAAGGAGAGAGCCTCACGTCCCAGCCGCCGCGGGACACGCACCGGGCCACCGTAGGCGCGGGCCTGTGGACGGTGAGCCATGGGCTAGCTCGCCGTCCGTCCGTCTTATGACGACAGGCCGTGTCGACGGCGCGTTCGTGTTCCACGCGCACCTCAAAGAGATGTCAGCAAACGGGAAGGGGTCCGGGGGACTGTTCGAAAGAGATACCGCGGCCCTGGAACACAAAGGGCAAAAGAAGGAACATGGATGGGTTTTTGTCAGTACAAGTCTGACACTCCCTTCCGCTCCGCCTACAGTGGGAGGAGTCATTTGATGATAGCCCATCCGAAAAAGAAAAAAAACAAGGCATACACAAGGTTACAAGAAATCGGGCATGTAGGATTGTAGGTAAATCAGTTCACTAACATTTCACCAAAACTCCTTTATGAAAAAAAAAAATGAATTAAAAAAAAATGAAACAAAAAGAAATTGAATTGAATTAAATATGATTTTTTATGAATTTTTGATTAATTTTGGTGTTTGGCTGTCGAGGCAAGGGGTTACAAATTTTCGAGCTCGCTCTTGTAACCTACTTTTATTTTGAACTTAAGTTATTTGGTCGGCCTATAGAGACCCTATAGGCCGACCAAATAACTCCTGTGGTGTTGTGGTCGAAACTATTCCAACCTGTCTTGTAGCTTACATTATTTTAATTCTTTATCATTGTTTAATTTGCACCTAAAAGTCAACCAAGTAATTCCTATTTAAGAGTTACAAGATATCCAACCGTAGTTTTTCTGAGTAGAAGGTCAAAGAAAAGCTAAATTCGGAGTTGGGTGCTTAAATTTTCGAGCACGATTCGCTCGCTTATGCAGCGCAGGTTCCTGTTGTTGTTAGATATTTTAATTGACGACGAAAATAAAAGCTGGCGGTTTTAATGTGACCATAACCACGCACAACTTTTTAAAGTGATCCGATTTTAAAACTTCTTTTGTGTCGAATTGAGTCAGTTGAATTTTCAGTGATAATTCTGTTGAAATTTGGCAATCATATGTAGTTCTGATTACAAAACAACAGAATAGAGACCAGGAGCGAATAAAAACAGACTGAAAAACAAAAAGAAACTTAGTCTGATTAAGCTTCCAAATTAATTTGGATAGGTACGTAACAAATGAGGTGACGCCAAACAAATAATCAAAGAAGATCAATCAAGCTTGCATCATTTTAGGCGATAAGTTATTAATTTACTTGTGTATTTGGTGCTGTTTCTGTTTTAGACGGTTTAATTTGTTATTAAAAAGTTTTTTTCAAATAAGTCGGCAAAATTAGTAACTTCTACTTCTTTATGAACAATGTAAAAATAATCTAACCAACCCAAGATGCTGCCTTTTTTGAGCCTAGCATTTTACATGATTTGAAGATCTATAGTTTCGTCCGTAGAGGGTAAACAAAACCCTTACAAATCGTTTTTTTTTCCTAAACCTCCTGTCCCCCCCTCTCCCCCTAGCTCAAAAGTTGGCGACGCAGATGCCCTGCACAAACATGTATAAAATAAGTAATTGTCACTGGTATTTTATCCAGATACAACCGCATAGTTCGTCGTCCCGCTAAGGTGGTAACAACAGGAGGACAAGACCCCGTCAACAAGCTGACAGAACAGCTGAGACAAGAGTGCGCACACGCAGGTTACACTGAAGCGCTCACCTTCACACTTGTAAGTATAATGTAAGAGGTAGGGCAGAATATAACACGTCATCCAGCATAAGCGTTCTAGTCACACAGTATTATTTATTTATTAAAACTTTATGCACAAGTAAAAACTGTTTAAAAGCGGACTTTATTATTCTTCTTTGAAGCAATGTTATTTTAGGAGAAAAACAATAATCGTAAAAATTTATCCATTTTCGTATTAAATACTAAATCTTTGTCGGCCCGTGGGATGAGACAGGGTGGTGTTAAAATATAGTTGAATTGCTACCAGGATTTAGTCAGTCTCCACCTTCACACTGATCATTAGATTTATGTTTATGTACTTAAAATGTTTGACTACCTTCAATAACTTTCATAAAATCCATTTCCTCTCAGTGCTCTCGCGACGACGTGGCTTCTAAACTCGGCGTGAAGATCGAAGACGTGCCGGCAGCCCACATCTCGAACCCAAAGACGTTGGAGTTCCAAGTGGTGCGAACGCTGTTGTTACCAGGACTGCTGAAGACTCTAGCGGCTAACAAGAAGATGCCGCTGCCTCTGAAGCTGTTCGAGATAAGTGACGTTGTTTTGCAGGATAAGAGTGCAGGTGAGTGTTTTCTAAGCCATGCTAGTAGTCTAAGATCCTGCGTTTTTTTTTTATATAAATCTGATTTTTATGAATGATTCATGATAGTAGAATAGATTACATCAGGGTTGTCTGCCAAAATTATCCGCAATTACCTTTAATTAACAGATACTGTTATCTTGCGTTTTCCCACCGCTGGGTAAATGACTCCCAGTTTAATATAATGTAAAGTAATTATTTTTTGTTAAAAAATCCCAGATACATGTTTTATCAGTGAATACAAAGTCATTTGTAAAAAAAAACAGTCAGCTGCAATTTATGGGTTGCCACGTGTAAGCAGGTATTCCATTGTTCATTATTTACACTTAGGGGCCATCCTTTATTCATATTAGGTTTTTAAGGCGACTTTTATAGGCCCCCCTCAAGGTTTCGCCTACCTAACATGTTCAAGGTTGTGTTTTAAAATTTTTGCTTGCAGACTACTTTCTCTTGAATCTTGACTTTGTCTAAAGTCGACCAAGTGACTCCTGTATCAAAACAATTCTAACGTGTCCAGGGTATTAAAATATTCGAATTCGCTTCACTCTTTCTTGGGGCCTTAGGTCTTTTGGTCCTCCCTTAGACATTATTTTTTTATTGCTGCATGGACCTGCTCTTGACTTCAATCACGCCTGGTGGCAAGCCATGGATGAGGTCTATTATGGCACAAGCGTGCCCAGAAGTTCACTCTTTGCTTTGAAGGCAGACGGGTTAAATGTGAGAGAACTCCACACTTTGGCAATGCGCATAATAAAAATGGAGGAGAAGCACTGAGTACGACTCGTCGGGATATCAACCAAGTGTGGATGGTACGCCGCAGTACGTCTGATAGTCCGGTGGTAAAAGGGATTACCCTTTTTACCCACCATTAGGTGGGATCAGGTCGTGGAGCTTTTGCGCACATTCTCCGAAGTACAGTCTGTAGAAGACCGACAGGCAGGAAACATTACGCCGATGAGCTAGGCAGTGAACCGTAGCCACCAAAGTCTCGTCACCTATAAGCCTTTTAGCTCTGCGTTCCACCGAGCCATCCCATAAGTAGCTGCAATAGCCCATACAGGAGCGATCCTGTGCTTTATACAGACTTAAACTGTCCAGATGTGAAGTATCGCCTCATCTTATTCAGGAAGCCCAGCCTCTTGGCTGCAGTCTCAGTTTCTGACTCGATGGTTGAGCCGAAGTTAAGATGTCAAACGCGCGAACCCCTAATAGCCCAGTCAAATTAGCAAAAAAAAGGGGTCAACCTCGGAATGAGAGATAATAAGTTGTAAACTCGTATACACCTTCATTTTGGTGTTCTTAAAGTTGCCACAAAAGTCTCATAAAATCTCGTGTCTCTTAGAAAAATCTCTTTCTATAGCTCCAATGATATTAACAAGTACTATCAAATTGTTATGGGTCCAAAAATAAGAAGATTGATTAAGATTTCTAATTAAACTTTGTTTTATTGCTATAAAAATTACACGCTATGACATGACAATTTTGTGAGGCATAGACTAAACAATGCACCAAGTAACAAAAGGAAGAGTAATACTTTATTTAAATAGCAAACAACACAACCTAAGTTGTATAAAGTATGCATTATAAAATGTATCATTTAATACTCTCACTTTAATTTTAAAATGATTACAATAGCTTACATTAAGCTTCAAACCAATCTACAAAACAAAACAAAATACTTCAAAACAGTTGTTTTTTTGTTTCCACAAAATTAAACCTAACTAAAACATTAACTTTTAAAAATAATAAGTATTTAATATTACAGTTAACAACGTCAGTTCATATTCAGTACTTGATCTCTGATAAGAATAAATTTACCAGAAGGTAAAGCTTTTGTTAAAAAGTCTGCAAGTTGGTTTGAACTATTCACATATTGAATATTTATGACATTTTGTTCTACCTTTTCTCTTATGAAATTATATCTTACGTCTATGTGCTTTGTTATTTTGTGGTAAATAGGATTATGAATGAGTTTAAAGCACTCTGTGGGCCTAAAATGGAAGCTTTATCAGAATCATAATATGAATCACGTTAAAAATTTAAAATTATTAAAATGGTCTTTATGGTTATGGCCACAAAGTCCATTTTAAGAGTTTTAAATTTTTAACGTGATTCGTATTATGATTCTGATAAAGCGGCGATTTTAGACCCCCTGATTGTCTATGCCTAGAGTTACCTCCAATTGTGGTTCATCAATATCAATCAGTAACTGCCGAAGCCATAAAATTTCTTTGGCAGCCTCACTTGCAGCCATATATTCTGATTCTGTACTTGATAATGACACATATTTGCTTTTTGCTAGCCCAAGTTACAGGCCCACCATTCATCACAAAGATATATCCTGTATTAGATTTCCTAGAATGAATATCTGAGGCAAAATCAGAATAAGAAAAACCTATTAGTTCTTTGTTACAATTTTAAGTAATACAAACATCTTTTCTCTTTAACAAGTAGCGAATAATTCGTTTAACAGCATTTACATGGTCTTTACTGGGATTATTTAAATATCTACTAACTACATTCAAAGAATAAGAAATGTCAGGCCTAGATCGGTGGGCACGGCAGTGCCCCCGCCAAGTCGAGCGCGAAGCAAGCACTGCCGTACCATCCTTTACTGGAACCATTTCGCCGCATTTTCAGGCCCCTATTTGAGAACCTCTTTTTTTTTTTCGGATGGGAAATCGTCAAATAACCCCTCCCGCTCTGGGCTGAGAGCAGGAGGGAGTGTCAGACTTTTACTGACTAAAACCCATCCATGTTCCTTCCTTTGCCCTTTGTGTTCCAGGGCCGCGGTATCTCTTTCGAACAGTCCCGCAACCCTGGCAGGCATCGGTCCTTTCGGACCCCTTCCTGTTTGCTGACACTCTTTGAGGCGCGCGTGGAACACGAACGCGCCGTCGACACGGCCTGTCGTCATAAGACGGACGGACGGCGAGCTAGCCCATAGCTCACCGTCCACAGGCCCGCGCCTACGGTGGCCGGGGGCCACCACGTGGCTCCCGACGCCCGGTGCGTCTCCCACGGCGGCTGGGACGTGAGGTTCTCTCCCTCTCACGTTCCGCCACCTCCTTCGCTAGCATGACTGCTTCGCAGAAGGAGGTGACGGCGTCCCATTCCGTCTCGCTCCGGACCATGGATTGAACCAAGGCCGGAAGCGAGAGGTCGCCGCCGCCGATCGCCGCTACGAGGACACGGCGGTGCTCCACCCACGCGGGGCAGATCTCCACCGTGTCCTCCGGTCGATCCTCACAATGGTAGCACCCGGGCGTTTCCTCCCGCCTGATTCGGTGCAGGAACCTCCCGAAACAATTCATTTGAGAACCTCTGGATTCTTATCCAGAAAGACTTACTTACGCAGAAATTTTCGTCATCCAGTTAGCTATAATCACATACTTAAAATCCAAAATTTCAAGTCTGTAGGTCATTTAGTTCCGAAGTTAAGCGAGAACAAAGTTTCGAATTTATGACACTCACTCACTCACTCACTCACTCATGATCATCAGAATAGAACTAGTACTTCCCATAAACTCAGAGAGCTAAAATTTGGTACAGAGTTAGGGTTTAATGGCCACATAAAGGGAAAACTATAAAACTAGGATCGAAGATCTGGAGTACCTGGTGACCCTGATTTAGGGTTGCCAGATGGTATCCAAAGGGAGGACATGTCCTCCTTTATCATCTTTTGTCCTCCCGTCCTCCCTTACCTAATAAAAGTCCTCCTTTTGCTTTTTTGTGCATCGTGCATGACCAAAGGTTAAACGAGCGTGTGCTGTGATCAATTTTGTAACCTAATGTCATTTCTTAAATCCAAATCAGATGATTCTGCTGAAGTGTATTATGATTTGAAGTTGCACGAGCAGTGGACAATCTACTTCAAAAGTGTTAAAAACATTGAATGTTTCTCAGAACTGCTTAAGTTCTGCGAGTTTTATTTTTGTATAAGCGCACATAACGCGAATGTGGAAAGAGTTTTCTCACTGATTAATACTCAGTGGAGCAAAGAGAGGAACAGATTAAGTGTTCAGTCAGTTAAATCTTTAATTCTTACTCAATATAATTTAAAAAGCATGTCATGTGAAGATTTTCATAATTATTTGTTGAAAAACCAAGAACTTCTTGCAAAAATTGGCAGCTCAGCAAAATATGATTAAAATTTAATTTAAAAAAGTGAATTATATAATTTTTATATAAGAAATCGTTTTATTTATAAATGTTCTCCCTTTTTACAGAAAATCCTCCTTTTTAGACATATAGGTCCTCCTTAATCGAATTTTCATCTGGCAACCCTACCCTGATTAGATAACACAAGAGCCGAACCAAACGATTAGAGATCGACATACCGCCTTTACAAAAAATATTCAACTTGGTGGGCCGCTTCATTTGATGTCTAAAATCGAAGGTCTGAAGTATCTGATCAAGAACCCTTAGCTGTATAAGCTGTATTAGAGAATTAGAGATATGGTAATGCCCCCTTCTACTATTGGTACTTACATAAATAAATCGACTGTCATTGCAAAAATCCAGCGTAGTGGGACACATCAACTAATCTAATTTAATCTAGCCTATAGCGTCCTACTGCTGGGCGAATGCCTCCCCTTCTGCTTTTAATACGCATATAAATAAAATTAAAGGAAAAGTCTGGATAAGGCTAGACTGGCTTTATACTTATACTTACAAGTTTACAAGAAGAAACGAACGTCGTAGTCGAACGATTAACTTTATTCTACTCAAACATTACACAAATTAAATAATAAACAAATTACACTAAAATATTAATTTCGCTCAAAATTTGGTCAAAATATAATGCATTGGACTAAGAGTGGCGGTGATACCCGCATACGTCGCTAGATAGAGCTGACTGTATTTTAAAACGCGCTTACGTTTGTTTTTCCGATAACCTTATATGGCGAAGAGGCAACCGGCCGCGTTACAGTCGTTTACGACATTCTTCTACTGCGCTTGAAAACGTTTGCTAGGGATTAGGAGGGATTATTTGCATTTCGTTGATTTCGCTTATTATTTCGTGAGGTTTGCTAAGGTTAATTAGCAGGTTGTTATTATAACAATTCGAAGATTTGAATAGGTTAGGAATTTTATGATTAGTGACGGATTACTGATTATTACTTAATTATTAGATTTAAAAGAAGTTTTAATTGAATACTTTATTTAATTGTTAGTTATTTAGTACTCTTACTTTTCTAGGTTTAATTTACAGTTAGGCAGTACTTCGAATCACGTTAATTCCCACGTTTCTACAAAAAGAAATGAAATCCCACCAAAAACATTCTGTAGCTGCTTGTTTATCTCTAAAAAGTAATGAAGTCTAGGCAAAGTCGTGCCAAGTCCCAAGTCCCAAGTCGTTCCTTACTGCGCTTTCTTTATTATTATAGTTAATGTTGTGTGACTTGGCCGTTGAACATTCTTTATACGTTAGTGGGTACAATTAAATTTTGTTTAGACGTAATATTATATCTGTTGTAACTACCTATGTTTGTTAAGCGAGATAATAGCCCATACTGGTATTGGTAATTGGACGCTAGTGTCTCATTTTAGGTTGTTGTAGCGCGGAGGGGCGAGGCGGCCCGCGAGCTGTGGAGCAGGTGGTTTTAACACTGCGGTGGTGAGCGTCAAACCATTGTGACAATAAGCTTGCGTGGGACCGCCGAAGCCTTGCAGCGCCGAAGCCGTGACAGAAACCATGCCTGCTGCATGTTGCATGCTTGCTTGTATGCAGCATGCAAGCCAGAAAAAAAAAAAAAGAAAAACAAAAAAAAAACAAAGTATATTAGGAAAAAAAACATTATGCGAAAAGAAGGAATTCCTGTGACGGCGCATTTATTGGGCTAGGAACGGGCAGATTTATACTTACCGATTTCCGTAAAAAAAAAGAAAAGAAAACTACTATTTTTATTATCGATTCGGGTAGATTACGTATTTTAAGCATGTTATCAAATTGAATTTGTATCGCTTCAGAAACTGGTGCCCGCAACGAGCGTCGCCTATGCGCGGTCCACTGCGGGCGGGCGGCCGGCTTCCAGTTCGTGCACGGTCTACTCGACCGCGTCATGACGCTGCTCAGGGAACCTTGGAACAAGGACACCGGCTATTACTTGCGGCAGTGCGAAGGTATGGAGATATTGCTTGTAGTGTAATCGGTTTAATGTTTCCACTGCTGGACCACAGCACACCTCACCTATCAGCAGCATTCAGCACGGAATCGCACTTGTCCATGCTCCTATCCTTTTCTGTCGCTCAGAACCGTCATTAGAAACAGCGTGCTGCCGACCGCAGAAAATGATGGGACCATGGACAAATGGGATTCCTTGCTGATAGATGAGGCGCAACCCTTATTGTATGTGTGTCTATGGCAACGTGCATGCCCAATTCCTCATGCAGACGTGTCCAAAGGTGGCGACGACCTCTTACCACTTTGTCATACTGACGAATTCGATTTTATGAAGCAATCTATACTTAAACAAAACTCACAAAAAACAGATTTTTGTGAGTTTTTATAGTAATCTCTGGAACCACGAAACCTATTTGAAAAATTGTTTCACCACTTGAAATAGACGACTATTTTTCCAGACGGATTAGAGGATGCTTTTTGATTTCCACCAAACGGATCGGAACGGCTTTTACGATCTTGAAACGATATTAAATCGTGTACACAGTATTTAAAGTTTATACATATTACCAAGCTGCGCACAGCAGCTTGACCGCGGGCGTCTTCCACGACACGCGATCGGCTCCGTTCGCCTGTCGTCGTATCCGATCAGATCCTTTCAGCTTTCGTTTTTGCCATAAATCATCAAAACAAATTTTTATTTTCCTCTTCGAGAGTTGCTGACCGCCGTCGTGAACGGTCGCTTTGCGAGCTGCGCTTGCCCATCTGTTACGAAAATTTTACTGCCCTGCGACCCAGCTGTCGCCGCCAAGCCCCAAGCCGGCTAGTGTTCGTTTGATGTGCCATTACTTAAATATTTTATGTAGATACTGTATTGCTAGTATTATACATACCTACTATTATACATTTTCCTAACATTGTCATGGGATTTCAATCCCATGACACTGTTAGGAATGTGTGAATATTAACATAAAAAATTGCAGAGGTCACTCTGCAATTTTTATGTTAATATTCAGAGTTTTGAAAATCTCCGTTACGCTCAGCAACTCGTTCTTCGTGACCAGTGTTAGGTAGAAAACATAAAAATCGTTCAACTGGATTTTGACCAAGAGCTGACTCAACTTATTTCGTTTCAAATTAGCGCATATTACCTATGTTTTTATTTGTCTCAGTGAAAACTTACCTACCGGTGCATAGTTTTAGTTTAATACATGATTAAGAACTTTGCGGTTTGTGTTTGAATTACTTTTTACTGAAATGGATTCGAATAGAAGAAAACTGAGCGGGCACGCATATCAAAAAAGCTTTGGAAAAAAAAGACAAGTAAGAGAAACTTGTCAAACAAACGCAAAAAATCCGATAGCTTTTTCAATAAAAATATGTAATCAATAAATACATGAATAGAAATATCATATGAATCATATTTCTATTCATGTATCCAAGATCGTATAAATACGGTCTACCAGAATTATTAAAATAAATACCTAATTCAAGTACTAAAAAAAATTGCCGCCCCTGTCGTGACTTCTAAACTAGCCAAATTCGAAGTTGGTGATTCGGCATTACTTTTTCTTGAAAAAGCTGTCGATTTTGTGCGTTAGTTTGACAAGTTTCTCTTCATTGTCGTTTTTTTCCAAAGCTTTTCTTCGATATGCGTGCGCGCTCAGTTTTCTTCTATTCGTTTTAGTAAATAACAGTAAATTAAGTGATTCAACCACAAACCGCAAAATTCCTAATCATGTATTAAGGTGGATGTGCAACGCTGGCCTGTGGACGGTGAGCTATGGGCTAGCTCGCCGTCCGTCCGTCTTATGACGACAGGCCGTGTCGACGGCGCGTTCGTGTTCCACGCGCGCCTCAAAGAGATGTCAGCAAAAGGAAGGGGTCAGGCAAGGGCCGATGCCTGCCGGGGCTGCGGGACTGTTCGAAAGAGATGCCGTGGCCCCGGAACACAAAGGGCGATGAAGGAACATGGATGGGTTCTAATCAGTAAAATTCTGACACTCCCTCCTGCTCCGCCCAGAGCGGGAGGAGTTATTTGATTATTTCCCATCCGAAAAAAGAAAAAAAAAGGTGGAAGCGCAAGGGTAGCCCGCGAAATTTAAATTTTCTTGCGTTTATTGCAATTTGCAGGTCAGTGTCAGGTTGTATGTTGATGAAAATATGAATCGCGCCAGTAACACGTATGGAGTTACATAATTATAATCATTCAAATCATCAATTTGAATGATTATAATTCGTGATTCATATTTTCATCAACATACAACCTGACACTGACCTGCAAATTGCAATAAACTTAAGAAAATTTAAATTTCGCGGGGTACCTTTGCGCTTCCACCTTAAACTAAAACTAAGCACCGGTAGATAAGTTTTCACCGAGACCAATTAAAACATAGGCAATATTTCGTATGGGCTAATTTGAAACGAAACAAGTGAATGAGGTCACGTCACGACTTTCGCCGCCCGCGAAGCCTTGCACATGCGCTGCGTTTTGAAAATATTGGTATGGTATCACAAATAGATGGCGTTGACAAAAGTCATGTCAAAGTCAACAATTATTTTATTTAGGTACGCGGACATAACTAAATTAAATGTATAATAATTCTTGAACGCAAATGTCATGTAGGTATTGACGGTATTGTAAACAATTGGTTGCGTTTTGGGTTCGAAGCGTTCGTTTTTTAAAAATTTAAATGTCAATTAAAATATTTATTGTAGTTAAGTTTGACAATAAAATTCGGCCAGAGAAGGCCGCGAGGAGTGGCTATGCCGCCCCTCGCAGCCTGCCGCCCCGGGCCATGGCCCCCTTGGCCCTAGGGTAAATACGCCCCTGATTGTTTCTCTTAAAAAGTTCCAAAAAGGACCGCGACAGCATTATGTTTTCATTATTGTTTTAGGAAATATTACCAAAAATATGGCTTTATTTGCGAAAATGTTTTTAACGGCATGGTATTAATTAATCTTTATCTAAATATATATGTTAGTCATCTTAAGTATTTAATTTAGACCAAAATTAACCGTTACACAATTTAATTTTGACGAATATTTTAGGAATATCACAGAATTAGAATTATTCGGGCAACGAAATAAGTACTTGACTACGATGCATAACAGCGCAGCGCGTAACGTGATCCTCTTCATCTCAAATCGCTGACGCTGTTGTACCAGCACATAGAAACCTGGACAGCTTTGCCATTTGCCTCATTTAAGTCCGCAGGTAGTAATAGTTAGCGCGATGGGCAGTAGTGGATAGTGCGTAAAACCTTCTCGGTTTTAAGCACCCCGTCACAGATTAAGTAAGACCCCGTTATGCGGCAGGACTTAGCGCTATGTCGACTTCTTAAGCGTGGTGGGAACGAGTCCCATGAAATAGGGGCGAGCCTCCGATACTATTGCCATCAACCGGGCACAAATTCAGACCTCGGGCTTCTGAGTGAATGCTGATGCAAAACCCTGTAACATTTTGCCTGACCCTGGAATCGAACCCAAGACACGAGACAATCGTTCGTTCGTCGTCAATGGTCCTAAAATTCACGCATTACAACATACAAATTACTCAACTCTACACAATTATAGCAGAAACTCAACCTTTACATAATTATTTACCCTTAGCGCACTCTTACACCCGTGTTTTTGAGGCATTATTTAGCCCTGAACTCCACCAAAGCGTAGACGAGCGGAGATGTGTGGAGAGGAGAGGAGATACGTAAAAGCTACGGTATATCCACACTATCCACGAAAGCTGTGCAGGGATGTGCAAAGCGGAGAGGAGAGGAGATGTGCAAAGCGGAGAGGAGAAGAGATGTGCAAAGCGGACATGAGAGGAGAGATGTGCAAAGCGGACATGAGAGGAGAGATGTGCAAAGCGGAGATGAGAGGAGATGTGCAAAGCGGAGAAGAGAGGAGAGATGTGCAAAGCGGAGACGAGAGGAGATGTGCAAAGCGGAGATGAGAGGAGATGTGCAAAGCGGCAAGCCACTCACCACACTAAACTCGCCGCACGACGCTCACATCTCTTCTCGTCGCCGCTTGACTAAACAATTACGAGACGTCTCCTCTGCTCTCAGCTCAACTGTTTCCGCTAAAGCTAATTCGATATGCTATTGGTGATTTACAACACATTTCCTCTCCTTTCGTCTCGTCTCTGCTTCGGTGGACTCCGACCCTAAAGACCTTTGCAAACCACGTTTTTTTAATGCGATAGATAGAAGATACGATTTTTATTATGTAGTTTAGTAATTGTTTGAAGTTATAACTGCCAAAAGTTAGAATTCTTAGCTTTGCTTTCTCTGACGGATCTTACTTCGTTTAAATTCTTGTGTAGTGCATAAAAATGTTTGCATGTAAGTAATTACTTAAACTTTTAGAATTACTTAAACTTTAGTAACTATTTTAACTTGACTATGTTCTATGTTAAGGGTTTGGTTTCCGCACTTAGTCCTTAAAGTAGACCATACATAACCGTACGTGAGCCATGGTGGCCGTTACTCCAACCAGCCCACTTCCCTCCAGAAGCAGATCAGACTTCCCGGTCTTCTCAGGACATCCGCAAGGGATCTCGGTGCTCCAAGAGTCTCCTCGCGGATCTGGGTGACGTCGGTGCACTCGAGGAGTACATGCGCTACCGTTTCCTCCGCCTCCATGCACGCTCTGAACAGGGGGCTGTCAGTGATACCTTGGATGTGGAAGTGGTTATTCAGTGAGCAGTGTCCAGTGATTGGCCCCGCCACCAGTCGCAGACTATCCCTGTCCAGGCACAGAAGGCGCTTAGTCAGCTGTGTATCCAAGGATGGCATAGCCTACTTGGATTGCCTACACCCTGGTGTCGAGGTCCACCATTTTTCCGCTTCTGTTTGAGTGTGTTCCTTTAACCAGCTCCTTAGCTGCTGGAAAGGAATGGGCACAATGGGTTCGGGTCCGAAGGCTTTAGTGCTGGATCCCCTTCTAGCGAGTTCATCAGCTGCATCGTTTCCAAGTGATCCACTGTGTCCTTTGATCCATTGTAGTGTCACCGTGTTGCGGTTTAGTACCGTAACTCGTTCGAGGGCATTATGGCATTCTAGTATTAGTCTCGACGTGATCTGGTTTCTTTTCAAGGATTGAAGAACTGAGGCACTGTCGGAGAGTATACGAATATGGGTATCCGTAACCTCCCTGACTTCTATGGCGTGTGCCGCTTGGATAATGCCTACGCACTCAGCTTGGTAGACAGAGTTGAGCATTCCCAGGGGTCTGGATATTTTAATGTTAAGGTCGTTAGAGAAGACTCCGACACCTGTCCCTTTGTCGGTCCTTGATCCATCGGTGTAGATCTTAAAGATTTAACTTGACTATAGATACGGGTGTTATAAAGCGAAGTTAAGGTTGATATCGCAGTAGTATGAAAGAAAAGAAAAAAACCACTCGTGTAATGTACCGTCCCTATATATATCTCCTAAAACTTCATCACATGACTGCCATCCATGATGGATGGGGCCATCCACCAGAAGGCATCCATCTTTATTACTGCTAGGTACCCGTGCGAAGCCGGGGCGAGAAGCTAGTTGTCTAGGATTAGAAATATCCACAAAAAATCCTCGGATTGTTATTATTTATTTATTCAGTAGTACATAAATTTCACAAATTTCATATTGCAAATGTGATACGCTGTTGGGGTGCATTTTTATAATCCCTTTTGTACTCCTCAGACTCCGCGTACTTCCCCGGTCGCTGCGCGGCGGTAGTGCTGCGCGGGCAGGTCATCGGCAAGGTGGGCGTCATCAGCCCCGCTGTGCTGGCCGCCTTCGACCTCACCAACCCCTGCTCCGCGCTCGAGATCAACATACAACCCTTCGTTTAAACTACTCTATTTATTTGTATATAAAAATTAAATTAATAAAATTTGATTTTATCACAACCAATTGTTTTGTTTTCTGAAATTCCAACACAAAATACAATCAGCCAGTAAAACCGAAGTGCAGATAGGCAAAGAGAATGTGTTGCATGTTGATAAACAGTACTTATCCAGTTATTGCAAAATCTTAGAAGAAACTACGTGCTTAGCATTTGAAAATATTATATTGATTAGACTGCTGTATATTATAAATTAAGTCTTAAGCCTAAAATGGCTGCTTTATCAGAATCATAATACGAATCACGTTAAAATTTTAAAACTCTTAAAATGGACTTTGTTGTCATAACCTTAGAGACCATTTTAATAATTTTAAATTTTTAATGTGATTTATATTATGATTCTGATAAAGCTTCCATTTTAGGCCCCCTTATCTCAGTGGTACCCGTATAATATTAAAATGATAATTTATAGCCCGTTCATCAAACAGGCAATTGTGATCTATAAAAAACTTGACTAGATTATCTAGCAGATACATCATTATCGTCGGCGCTATTTATTCGTGTTTTTATTTAAATTTAAAAAAATATATATTATTATGATTGGGGCGTGATTTTTTCGTCTAAAACCGCAGCAATAACCTTCAAGTTATCAAGAACCTATTCCTTAGAACTGAAAGAACTAGGTTTTATTTTTTAACGATGAGTTTTTATATTTATTTAAGTAGGTACCTACGCATATAATAGTAGTAACATGTAAAAGACTTGGGCCTGCACATTGACGAAACACTTAGTTGAAACAAGCAGGTAGCTCAACTTAGCCAGAAAGTCACTTACTCGCTACGGTCTCTCTATAGATTCAAACATTTTCTCCCATCTAGCACTAAATTAACGTTGGTCCAGTCACTTGTGCTTCCCATTATCGACTATGTTCCTCTGATCTATTACAAGAACTTTTAAACAAATTGTATTCGTTTTGTTTTTGGCCTTCGTAAGTACGATCACATCTCTTCATATCGTTCTCAGCTTAATTGGCTGCCTATCCGACTCAGGTCCCTCAGATGTCTCTGTATGCTCTAACCTTACCTAAAAGAATATTTCAAAGTGTTGGGCAGTTTACACAGTCGTAATCTTCGAGCTTCCAAAAACCAACTCCTTGAAATTCCCTCATATCGTACAAAGCTCTGGAACGCGCTACCCCTTGGCGTTAAAAAAGCTGAAAGCAAAATGGCTTTCAAAAGAACAGTTCAGAAGTACTATTTGAAATCAGACTAAGTTGTTCACAAGCTAGTCATTAGTAGTCATAATTAATAAAAGGTTTCTCGTATTTTGAACTATTTGTATGTATTTTAATATATTTATATTAGTTTATTTTTATCTGTATTTAAGTGTATTATCATTTGTATCTATTTAAGTAAGTAGGTATATCAATTTGATGTCAACAAAATAGTATTTTTCTTATTTATTTTTTTGTATTTTTCTATATTAATGGTGTGTGTGTGGTTTGACCGAAAGGTTGAGTGGTAGAGAATGCCTTGTGGCATTAAGTTCACCTATGTAGGTACCTACCACTCTTGTACATGAAGTTTAAATAAATAAAATAGTCATCATAGTCGATAGATGCCCTACTTTGTTTTACTAATTTCAATTATAAATAGGTATCAATATGCAATTTATTGTAAAGTTTGAGCCTTTGAGGTCTATATAAACCAATCTAATATTAAGTACTTGCACTACATTAATTTTATTCAGTGTAGTGCATTGGTGGGTGTAAGGTGCAGCGACCGCTGTAGCGTTTGCGAATACCGCCGAAAACTTTAACCTGCCATCAATCAGACATTTTATGTACAGACGCCAAGCACATCAAGCTACCTACCACAATCTGTCAAATTTCTTGAATAGATTTTCTACTTTATCGCTAAAGCACTCAGCTCAGTTCAAGGTAGATTGGGAAAATTTGACAGTTTCGGGTAGTTTGATGAGCTGGCGTGTGTACATACGTATTTATATACTTACCTATTTACATATAAATACTACCTATAGCCTGCCTATACCTACTCTTCCCCAATGTATTGAAAATTATGGTGTGATCTAATTTACATCATCAACATCTGCTTAAGGTGGATGCGCAAGGGTAGCCCGCGAAATTTAAATTTTCTTACGTTTATTGCAATTTGCAGGTCAGTGTCAGGTTGTATGTTGATGAAAATATAAATCGCGCCAGTAACACGTATGGAGTTACAGAATTATAATCATTTAAATCATCAATACAACCCTCCAAGTTCATATAATCTCAAAGAGTGACTTTTTCATGAAATAGCTATTGAATGTGATTATATGAACTTTGAAAGCTGTATTGATGATTTGAATTATTATAATTCTGTAATTCCATACGTGTTACTGGCGCGATTCATATTTTCATCAACATACAACCTGACACTGACCTGCAAATTGCAATAAACGTTAGAAAATTTAAATTTCGCGGGCTACCCTTGTGCATCCACCTTAAGGTATCCTTTTCCCAATTATGTTGGGACCAGCTCCCAGTCGAACTAGATCTTATGTAAACGTCAATCGCACATCAGTTTTAACGTTTTCACTGTGAGAACCGCCTTTACTGCTACGAGAAGAAAGACGCTGTCAATGTCAGATTGTTACCTTTTTTTTTTTTTTTAAATAGTTTTACGGCCTGGTTTCAGAGCAGATTGTTACCACACTGGTTACCACCACAGAGCATCATATATATACTGTTACCATTGATGACTGACAGTACTGACACGAACGTACCTACTTATTATGTTGAAGAAAAAAATAAAAGCTGTTCAAAATATAATTTATTATTCGTACAATAAAACAGCACAAACAAATTAATTAACTAATAAAATCACATTTGATATAAGTAGAGAATAGAATATATAGTTAATTTGCAGAATTTTCAACCAGTTGACATTGAATTTATAGCCTTAAAAACGATACTAGCACATTTTAAAATAAACATAAGAAATACTAAATACCAATAGGTAAATTTATTATTCTAATACTAATCATAGGTATATTCGATTTCGTCACAAATGTATTTACAGTTGGTATAAAATGTAGTAAATAGAATTTATTTTAATTATAATTATACTACCAATGTCTCTTTTGTTAAAAACAATTGTATTGATAAGTTTCAAGGAAAATTAATCAGCGTTTTTTTTTTATTTTGGTTAAACTACTTTTTTAACTGAGACTTGCAATTATCATTCATTCTTATATTGAAATATTTTAGCTGTCTGTCTAAGGAATCTCAATATGAAAACATCATTAGTAAAACTGATATAAGGCACTTCATAACGTAATTGACTATGATTTCTAAACAGAAAGGCGGAAAATTAACATTACCTTATGTAAAATGTCAACACATGCTAAGGTCACCATCACACCATCAATTAAGTAATGACGAGCCTGCATATTTTATTTAGTGACGGTGGAATAGTTACTTTTATTTCGTAAACGCTTTCAGTCCATAGCTGAATTTAGGTACCTTACTCACTATGCCAGGCAAAACAACATTATAAACAAACAACCAGCAGCTATTACTGAAACCTTATTACAATAAATATCTAATAAATAGATGTATCTAAAAGTTATGTAATACTTCTTAATTTTTAAATACTGAAGGTTATTTAAACAAATTATTAGTTGATACATACACCATAACACAACCTACTGACAAATTAATTGTTTCAAACAATCGGGGTTTGATGATTTGACATAACTAGTAAATAATGGTATGGCCAATTTCAAAACTACTGAGTTCTTTTCAAATTGAAGTAGCTAATCACTCAATAAGGAAATGCTCTCTTCACATTTTTTCATAGGTAGTGCTGCAATTGGTGAATGAAATAAATATTAAATGTAACTTGGACGGACCTAAGCTGCCTTCAGTGTAATCACAACTACGAGTAATTCAATCAAGTAACAACTGTATTTTAAACATTTTCTCTAGTTCTGATCTGTTGAAGTTAGGAGCAATTATAAATGGACACAGATAGAATGAAAGTTCTTTGAGATTGGGTGCACTTGTTTTTATGGCTTTGGCTACCTGTATGGTGACATGGAGACAGCGAGAGAGACTTAAGTATGTCAAGTTTTGAAATGTATTATTAGAAAAATATGCAAGGAGAGCACTTGTCGAAAAGTAACCATGACGTAATTTTAATGAATGCAAATTCTTTATTCTATATAAGTGCAACAAACTTGAATCAAAAAGGGTTTTGCATGTCATGATGTGTAGTACTTGTAGTACCTTACAGTTAGATATGTTATGAATTATATCATCATTTAAAGTATCTCCATATATATGTAAAGCTCTTAGTGTAGACTGTTTAGTTCTCAGAAGAGATTCAAGAAAATCTGCTGGAATATTCTTCATTTTTTCCATATTAATACTGACTAAATTGGTGCACTGCAACATGCTGTACAAACTATCATGGGTTAGGGCAAAATTGGACAGAATAAGAGTCTCCAGGTTTTTCAATTTATCAAATGGCAAATGATAAACAAAGTTACCATTTGCATTCTCCGGATTTTGTACTATGAGTGAGTTACGAAAACTCAAAAACTTCAGGTTTGGCCAGCTTACTAGATCACCAAAGATACAGCTATCAACTTGAGATATACTTATTTCTAAATGAGTCAGATTAGGACAATAACTTATTAAGGAAGCCCTCACTTGTGAATACAACTTGAAATACTGTAGTTTAACATTTTTCACATACTTGGCAACAAAAGGCACAATGTTTTCACTTATCCTCACATAGTTCTTCATACATACTATGAGCCGGGTGTTGTCCCAAACGCAGGGGGTCAGACATAGTTGTTGCCACCTCATACAAACTTTAGCAACTGCCAATAGGGATTCAAAATCTACCATAGAAAATATGTAAATAAGTATTTCGTTAGGCAGGTCGTTTATGGCGAGAGTGTTGGGGTATAGTTGAGCACCTGGCACGTCGAGGTGCACCATGGTGAGCAGCGGAGCGCACGCCCGCAGTTCTGGAAACAGGCGACGATTTGTGTATGCACACACTAACACTTATCTTATCACACAACTCTTCAGACACCACATGTTCACTGGTGGACCTCTAGCTAGTTTATTACAGTTTAAATTGTATTTTAAATATATAACAGGACAAAGAATATTAATTAACCCAGTAAGGTCATGAACCTTGAACAACCGTGATAAGTATTGGAAAAACCAACTTTATGCAAACAAATAAAATAATAATACAATTGATGAAGTAATACATATAATTACCTCAGGTTTAACTGGCTTCCTATTCGAGAAAATTGTAATGTTTGCTTTTGTAGAAACATAACTTATGTAAATTTTTATTCAAACGCATACACTACATCCACATGGTTAAATACTTATCAAAAAGCGATACTCTGCATTTACGCTTAAATCGTTCATTCCAAAGTGGGGTACAATAGTTTAAAAATCAATTTTTTAAAGAAATATTAAAAATAACTTTCATCTTTGATGCTATTTTTGTATGACGATATGACGTTTTACATTTGTATGCTTTTGACGTTTGACTGAACTGACTGGTGTTTTGCGTTTTGTTTCGTTTCTTCCTAATACAAGTGATTGACAATAACTCAATAGGTTATTTTTTTTCTATGAATATAATATTTTTAAATTCTGTAAATTGCAACAAAAATAAAATCAGAAAATAACCTAACATAACAACAACCAACATTATCAAAGACCTCCTCAACGCTGTTAACCGGTTTTGTGACCAAAAGGCTGGCGGCATTGCCACGTTGTATGGAAAAATATTTGAACATTGTTTGAATATTTCCTAGAAAAAGCTGTAAGCACTCGGACCTAACGGCCCGAGGGCTTTAACCCCAAACGGCTCGAAAATACAGTTAGGTACCTACTACACTATATTCACGGACGGCATGTCTTCGTTCGGTCAGCAGGCGCGCATACATCGCAGTAGTTGCAGTTGTTAGCGGTGGGGATAAGAGACTACATGTATATATCCACCGATTATCGATCTTTGAGTGTCAAGATGCTTGTTATTTATTGTGTCTAAAAGTCCTCCCTCAAAACCTCTAAAAAGGTATGTAAGGAAAAGGGGTTTTATCAAGAAAAGCACAGAAAGACAAGACTATTCATTTATTTCGATTTGGCTTGTCAGATATCTTTAGGTAACGTTAATTACCTATCAAGCTACATCCATTCGCAAACCTAGGTCTTCGTGGAGAAGAATGGACAAGAAACTCCACGGAAACAACTTTTAAAGTAATAAGCCAGGACAATTATTCGTTGTCCTGGACCATTCTCAAGTTATAGTAATTTATCAGTGTAAATGTTAACGGAAAAGTGTGTAATCCGTCATTGTACCTATACAATGCCTAGGAAATGTGTACAATTCCTAAAATGGATAGGAAATCTATGAAATATTTTGTAATACGCGCTTTTCCTAGGAAATCTGTACATTTCCTAAATAGCGATCGGAAATGTATTACTCGTGCATTCTTGATGTTCTTAAGGGGGGAAAATATAATGACCACCAAAAATTACTTTGTGACCACTAACATCTATAACCTAAAATAGTAAATGAGAACCAAATTTTAATAAGGTGGTTGATGACAAACTAGTTTTGCCTAGGCCGACTTGGGGCACTTTTTTATAAACCATTCAGAAGTAGGAGTCCCGCGTAGCGGGGCTCCGTCGCGTCGGCCGGGTCTCCCTCGACTCGGACTCGTTTTAATATATTTCCTAGTATCATCTCGGAATTGCATACAATTCCTAGGAAATATATACATTTCACAGGAAATGTGTCTTAGAAAATCGTTGAAACAATATTTTACACATTTCATAAGTAGGCTCTCCTAGGAATTTTGTACAATTCCTAGGTTTCATACATATTGAGCATAGACCATCTTCATTGCGAAAATGTTGAGAGTTTTAGTTCCATGGTTTTTCCGCAAGGAAGGTGGCGCCATGTGTTTTAAATTGTTAATCTGTGACTGGCCGAGAAAAAACTGACTCCGAAAATTTCAGATTTTTTTTGAGTGTAAAGTTCGGTTTTAACTAAAAACTAAATTGACTTTTTTGATACTAAATTGACTATTTTTCTCGCATTCAAAGTGAAAAGTACAGTTTACACCTCGATACTAAACGCCAACTTAATATACCCTCGGTTTCATTGACCAAATTACTGAACCAATTTTCACAAAAAAAAAAAAAAAAATCAAATCGGTTTAGAAATGACGGAGTTATGGTTATGAGGTAAATTAAACAAAATACAGCCGAATTGAGAACCTCCTCCTTTTTGAAGAAAGTCGGTTAAAAATTAGAAAAAATCGAAAAAATAAACCATAAACATAAAACGCTTAACAAACATGAACGACTTCTTTGTCATAAGCTTTCTAAAACAGTTCCACAGTGCCCACTTTTAGTAAGTGAATGACCAGAAAACAACATTATTTTTTTCTGACAAGGTAGGTAGTAGGTAGTTAGCTTCTTCTTACTTCCCGATGCAAGTCTTTCAAGGAAGACGTTGCAGATTTTCTTGTTACCACTATGTCATGTTAGATATTTGACCTGATCAATCAGATCAGGTAGGATCTGTCTCTATCTAATTTATTTTTTAATACACTTTCTCGAAAACTGGTTCTTATCGCACTAAGATTAGGTCCAATATGCAATGTATTTCACACGCGTGGATTTTTAATATTTTTCCGCACACGTGCAGAAATAAAAATTTCCACAGATAAGTTCAATGACTATAGCTATAATCGGCCGTGATGTTTTTTTTTTAATCTCGCCAAGGAGATATGCGTCTATACGGCGGAAATATTTTTTGAGTATTTAAATTGTTTATAAATAGAATATCATAGATAAACATGATTATTTATAACAAATATTTACTTTTATGAACAAATTAATATTTATTTGTGTTCTAAATTCAAAAATATTTGAATTCTTTCTTTCATAATTTATTGTTTTTTTTTTCATATTAGGCTGTATAGCGGCATCAGACCTTTGCTTCTTCTTCAACCTGGCGAAAGCAAAGCGCGGAAAAAAAGCAAATTAAATCATAGTTTCCTATTAATTCCTGACAAAAATACTTTCTGTTCTAATATTTTATTTCTTCGAAAGTGTATTGAAAAACGTCGTTTGATACGCGTGGGGATTTGTTACTGCAGTTCTCGGCTCCATAACACCCTCGCCTGCAGCTCGGGTGTTAATTCCGCGCTCGAATGCAATAGGTATAGGTGCAATAGGTAACAAAGGAGGTGTTTTTTCCCCCATACAATTGTGGCTAAACAATGTACCTTAACAATAAAGGTACGAAGTTATAGGAAAAAAATCGCAGATTCTGAAAAAAAAATATATTGGATTTATTCATGCATTTGTATTTTGTACCACCTGAAATTGTCGATCAAAGATGCTAAAACTTGTAACCCAAGAATTTTAATCTGGCAATCTCGTGATTCATTTCTCCGATGATGCGTTTCGTTACTTCATTTTATACACGTATGAAAACCTAAAAATATGCTATTTAGAATTTAGTTTTGTATTAAAGATAGGTTATTTTTCCCCGGCACACTTTTTTGTGAAACATTATGGGATCAAGAATTTAAAAAATACATTTATTTCACATTTCAGATTATTTTTTGCGTTTGGTTAGCTACTAGCCAAAAGACAGAGCTCCAGGGTCGATCATTTACTATTTTATTCCTTTTGTTGTTGTCAATATTGTCATTCAGATTATTCTAGCCCTTGTCAGACGATCGATCGATCTCGAAAGAGTTTAATCTTTGACAGATGGAATAGTTTGACAGCCGCCAGCGCTGCAGCTGTTATGAACGTTTCTTTGAACGCAGTTACGATTCGAGGTAGTGTTTTTTCATATTATTTTATTTCTTAACCTATCGAATATTGAAGGATTTACAATATTCCGCTAATAACACAATATATTGGAAAGAGTTTAAATAGTAATTTGTACCTCGGTACATGTTTTGGCCGAAAAAAAAACACCTCCTTTCCCCACTTATATCAAAATGTACTATTAACTTATCTTATCAGACAAAGGAGATGGTCCACAATATACGGACGGACCAAAAACCCAGAGTCGATTGGGACTAAATGGATACCAGTAGTTTCACTCTAATGCACAATTTACTCCAGCGAAATGGCAAAGCCGAAATCGATGCGGTATGAGAGCTGGCTGACAAAGTATAATATGATAAAATCTTGACTAACAAGTGTTTTTTACCAGTTTATACAATATCAATATTATGTCAACGATAATAATGACAGGATTACTGTAGTATTGATTACTATCAACCATTTGGTATCTGATTTTTTACTCAATTCACTTTAAAAAAAAATACGAACAATATTTATTTTGTTTTGAATATCTGATAATATATAGCCAACGGGAGGGATAAGGTTTGCTTCGTACCTAGCCTAGGCCAGGTAATATATAATGCTGATTACATGAGCACAGCTGCCCAATCTACGGCGACCATGAATACAGCTGCAGCAGTATTCTAAAACCCTGTTGGCGTTATATAAAACATAACCATAATATGTTCTTATACCGACGTGCCTTTTTTTTTTTTTTTATCGATGGGAAATCATCAAATGACCCCTCCCGCTCTGGGCTGAGCAGGAGGGAGTGTCAGACTTGTACTGACTAAAACCCATCCATGTTCCTTCCTTTGCCCTTTATGTTCCAGGGCCGCGGTATCTCTTTCGAACAGTCCCGCAACCCTGGCAGGATACCGACGTGCCTGGAATGAATTCGACATCTTATTACAGTACCTCCTTCATCATCGTTATTAAGTATTATTCTTTCGGGGTGTCTAAAAACTATGATAGGGTACCTCGGGATGTGTTGTGGTGGGCCTTGAAAGAGAAAGGTATATCTGGGAAGTATGTAGAGTTAACACGTGCTATGTACAGTCAATCTTGTACCTACGTCCGGTCTGCTGCTGGCAACACCGACGAGTTCAGTGTGGCTGTAGGCTTGCATCAAGGGTCGGCTTTAAGTCCTTACCTCTTCTTGTTGATCATGGACGCTCTGACGTCGGACATACAGGAAGAGGCACCCTGGTGCATGCTGTTTGCCGACGACATTGTTCTTGTCGGTGAAGATGGACCTGAGATCCAGAGCAGATTGGAGAAATGGCAACAGAAACTGGAGAATGTTGGCTTGAAAATCAGCAGAAGCAAGACTGAGTACATGTTCTGCGATTTCGGCGGTCTCTCCAGTTCTGCAGCCATAGCGCTAGATGGCGCGCTCCTTCCAGTCTGCTCCGACTTTCGGTATCTCGGTTCACTCATGCAATGCGATGGCGACATAGATCGGAGTGTTAAGCACAGAATTAACGCTGGATGGATGAAATGGCGGCAGGTCACGGGAACAATCTGCGACTCCCGCATTCCCCTTAAACTCAAGGGAAAGATTTATAAAACCATGATTAGACCTGCTGTCTTGTATGGATCAGAATGTTGGGCCACAAAAGGGATGAATGAAAGGTATTTGCATGTGGCTGAGATGAGAATGCTAAGGGGGATGTGTGGTGTAACGCGAATGGATAAAATAAGGAATGAGTACAGAGGAAGTCTGAAAGTGGCGCCGGTGACTGAAAAATTGTGTGGTAATCGGTTATCGTGGTATGGACATGTGATGCGGAGGAATGAGGAGAATGTATTGAGGAAAATGTTGAGTATGAATGTAGATGGCTATAAAAGTAGAGGAAGACCAAAGAAACGATGGATGGACTGTGTGAAGGATGATATGGCTAGAAAGGAAGTGACTGCTGAGATGACGAGTAATAGAGAAGTATGGAAGAAGAAGACATGCTGCGCCGACCCCAAGTAATTTGGGATAAGGGCAGGAGAATGATGGTGTCTAAAAACTTCGAATGAAAAAAACCCAGTTCCTCTAATACGTTCGCTATAGTATGACCTTGCAATTTTTATGCGATAGGTCCCTATTGCGAATACAATCAGCTGATCATTGTCCATTCTTGGAAAATCCAATAAGTCAGGGTGTGTTGCATCCATTCTGGTAAAAACAATTCTTTGTCGGTCCAAACGATGTTCGTCGACGTAATCAGCTAACAGATTTGGCCTATTCCTCTTTCTCTGAATGGAAAATGCAAAACATATTATTTATTGCGGTCACCCGAGCTTGCTGATTATTAAGACAAGAAAAATGACAATAGAACACTTAATGTAAGTCAGTTTATTTAGGCAGCGAATATTTGCCGTTTCACTTTGTGTGCCTATAGCTCTTAAACCCCATCGATTTCGGCATTGCCCTTTCGGTGGAATAAATTGTGCATTACAAAGAACCTATTGGTACCCAGTTTGTCCCAATCGATTCTGAGTTTTTTTCGGACGATCTCCTTTCCAACTGTAATTTTCTTCTGAAAAAAAAACTTTTTTGCAAAAAATAAAACCGACTTCAAAAACAAAAAAAAAACGTGGAAAATAACTTTAGCTTCAGAAGTCGGTGACTTTTGTTTGTTCGATTGAATTTTTTTGCCACCGACTTCTGAAGCTAAAGTTATTTTCCACGTTTAATTTTTGTTTTTGAAGTTGGCTTTATTTTTTATTATTTATTTATTTATTTATTAACTATGGAAGACTTACAGCTAAAATAAACAGATTAAAAAAAAATTGTATGTGAGACTGTCAGCCAATTAAAAGCAAAAAGCAAAAAGCTTTCTTTATTTTTCCTTTTTAGTTGCAATATTCTACAAAAATATTTGCAATACATTTATTTTACATTGCTAACAACTCCTTTCATGGTAATAGGCTTATCCCCAATAAAATGTAACTTATATCGTTATCATACCTAACTGTCGAAATCTAGTTGTACTGTACACATCTGCGTACTCCCTCAGAGCATACAGACGTGCGGGCCTGTGGACGGTGAGCTATGGGCTAGCTCGCCGTCCGTCCGTCTTATGACGACAGGCCGTGTCGACGGCGCGTTCGTGTTCCACGCGCGCCTCAAAGAGAGTCAGCAAACAGGAAGGGGTCCGTAAGGGCCGACGCCTGCCAGGGTTGCGGGACTGTTCGAAAGAGATACCGCGGCCCTGGAACACAAAGGGCAAAGGAAGGAACATGGATGGGTTTTAGTCAGTACAAGTCTGACACTCCCTCCTGCTCAGCCCAGAGCGGGAGGGGTCATTTGATGATTTCCCATCGATAAAAAAAAAAAAAAAAAGAAAAAAGAGCATACAGACGTTATGTTATATTCTAATATTGTGTAAAAAATAGACATCCAAGCGATAGCAGCAATCACGACAGATTTTCTGTCTATTAATGAAGCGTTCCATTGTATATCTCCGAAGATCAGCATCAGATCCTGACTTATACCTTCCATCATCAGCTCAGAAACATGAGATAATGATTATCAGGTACAAATATCGTTACAAAGTACCTATATGATAAACATTGTAAAATGTCAGGGTTGCCCTCGATTTCCCTGGGATCCCATCATCAGATTCTAACTTTGTGACAACGGGACCACCTCAGTAGTATAGGCTTTCGAATAAAAAAAGAATTTTGACAATCGGTCCACAATCAGCGGAGAAATCGGTGAACATACGGGACACACAGTCAACCGTAGAACCTCCTCATTTTGTGTGAAGTCGGTTAAAATATTGTCAAAAGAGTTTTGGTGAAACATTAGTGAACTGCTAACAATACATTTCATGGTATTAGGCTTATCCCCAATAAAATAGAACTTAACATACCTAACTGTCGAAAAGTTGTACAGTACACATCTGCGTACGAGCCCCTCAGAGCATACAAGCGTGATATTATGCTATGATGTGGTCATGTGGTATAAACAATAAAAATCCAAGCGATTGCAGGGATCTGGGACTTTTGCGCGAAAGACACTTGCGCGAAGCCATTTGCGCGAAAAGACAAATGCGCAAATGGACTTTTGCGCGACTGGACATTTGCGCGCCAGGACACATGCGCGAATGGACTTTTGCGCGACTTAATGGTCAAAGAGGTTTACTCTGTGGAGTAAACATAACATCACGCCTGTTATTACTTGAAGGCAGTTTTTTTTTTCTTTCCGTCATAGGAGTCGTTTTCATGGTTTTTGGGTTCGCTGATTACGAAAATGAAGTCAAAAAGAAAACCCAAGATGGCGCCGAGGAAAATTTTGGTTTTTTCATCATGGGTGTCGTTTTCATGGTTTTTGGGGTCGCTGATTACGAAAATGAGTTCAAAAAGAAAACCCAAGATGGCGCCGAGGAAAATTTTGGTTTTTTCATCATGGGTATCGTTTTCATGGTTTTCAGGGTCCCTGATTACGAAAATAAGGTCAAAAAGAAAATCCTAGATGGCGCCAAGGAATATTTTGGATTTTTCATCATGGGTGTCTTTTCATGGTTTTTGGGGTCGCTGATAACAAAACTGAGGTCAAAATGAAAATACCTTCAAGTAATAACAGGCGTGATGTTATGTTTACTCCACAGAGTAAACCTCTTTGACCATTAAGTCGCGCAAATGTCCAGTCGCGCAAAAGTCCATTCACCCATGTGTCCTGGCGCGCAAATGTCTGTTCGCGCAAAAGTCCATTCGCGCATGTGTCCTGGCGCGCAAATGTCTGTTCGCGCAAATGTCCAATCGCGCAAAAGTCCATTCACGCATTTGTCTTTTCGCGCATATGGCTTTGCGCAAGTGTCTTTCGCGCAAATGTCTTTCGCGCAAGTGACTTGATACCGCGATTGCAGCAATCACGACAGATTTACCGTCTATTTTTGAAGAGTTCCATAGTATATCTCCGAAGATCAGCATCAGATCTTCACCAAATTTGAAGTGGGACCGCCGCGAAACAATATTCTACCAAACAAAAAAAGAATCATCGAAATCGGTTCACAATTTATTGGCGAAGATATCGCTGAACATACACACAAAAAAAAATGACCTGCTCCTTTTGGAAGTCGGTTAAAAATGAAGAAAATTTCCAAAAAACCTTTAAAAGTTCGATCTCTCCAAAAACAACCCAGTTTGGACACCAAGTTATCGGGGTCAAAGTTGTTGCAAATTAAGTCTAATAATGACCTATTTCTAGGAATGCACCATTCTGTATAACTTGGTTGTTTGATCGAGCCCGAGCGTGCAATTGACTTTGATTCAAACGAGCGCGGGGATCGTATGCTCGGCTCGCACGACGATTGCCTTCGGTTAGTTATACACGGGCTCAGTCTAGACCTGGGAGGTGGACTACACTACGAGTCGGCCGACTTAACTCCTTCGCACACGGGTCGTAAGCGTAGTCGTATCGTAAGCGTATCGTTACGACGCTACGCGTACGAGACCTGCAGTGTTGCACAAACGAATCGTCGCGTAGACATATCGTTCGTTTTGGATATCAGTTAAAATCATGGCGTGAACGGCACCAGACGTTTTGGATGTTGAGGATCTTACTTTCTCTTCAGACGAAGAGGATTTTTTATTGTTTGATTTTGTTAGAAGTAGAAAGCGACGTGCTTATTGGATCTGGATTTGGAGAAAAAATATAATAATAAATTATATTTCTTACCTTTCCAGTTTATTTTTAACGATATTTCTGCCCAAGCTTTGTCTGTAACATCTTTTCTTGACGCTACATGAATGATCAACATTCAACCAGTTTGACGAATTCAATTATTTTTTCAGTCATATTGAAAGTAAAAGTCTTAAGAAATGGAAATTCAGTTACGCCGGGTGCGAAGGGGTTTACTCAGAGATGTTTGCTTATTTTATAATTATTAATTTATTACGCAATCTTACATAACTATCCATAAATATTGTGAAATTTTGACAAAATTACAAAACATAGATGGGCCGCTCGTTAATCAATGATGATTATGATATTGATTAAGATAAATAAAACTGCTTTTTGCTATATATTTATTTCAAATATTTAACAAATAAATTAAAGTTATTTTATTATGGTGCCACAAAAGTGTTAAAAGAACGACGGTGGTAAGTACGTTGATGCAGGTGTGGACACCGTTCCAGAATTAGTTCCTGATGGCGGTATGTAACCTGGTTGTGGTAAGGGCGCAGGTGCGGGTTCCAGTGCCAGCGCCGGTTGAGGGCTGGTATATTCTGAAGACGGCGCCGGTGACGGTGGGGACGAAGTATTTGGCGGTAAATACGCAGAACTTGGTACTGATACTGAACCACCTGTTCTTGTTTGACTGTTTGTTGATGTTGTAGTCACGGTTTGGCCAGACTTTGCAGTATTAGAGGTTCCCAACGGTGGCAAGTATGAGTCAGCGGGAGTTCCGACTGGTTCAGTTTGCACTTGTCCTGAGCCAGAAGTTACAGAAACACCTATGCTCACAGTGCCACCAGTTGAAGTACTTCCACCTGTGGCACCAGTTGTCGGTGGTAAGTATTTAGGAGCGCTTGTTGAGACTTCTGATGAGCCCTGGAGAGTCGGGGAGAGTGTAGGTGACGGAGCGTTGGATGGATAACCTGAAGCACCTTGAGCCGAGCCGCTGTTATAGCGACTTTGTGTGCCGGTTACAGTAGCTTGTGATCCAGGAGTAACCTGAGACCCAGTATTAACCCGAGCCCCAGTTGACGATGTGCCATAGTTGTAGCCGGCGTTAGCGTTACCAGTAGCGGAGGACCTGTAGTTGTACCCACCGCCGGCGGTGCCTGCAGGGGCGGCGGCGGCGGTCGGTGCAGTGGTCGTGGACCCCGCAGTCTGTCCTATGTTGACGGTGTCGCCGCCTGCTGGCACGGGGTACGCGTAAAACATTTGCTGCGTCAGCGTCCTGTCAACATTCGATGCTTGAGTGGGTGCAGGAGTTGACCTACTCTGCGGCAGGTCAAATGATACACTCGGCTTGTCGTACACGTACCCGTCTTGTCGCCGCACTCGAACGCGAAGACTTTCTTCAACGAACTCGCTCGTAGCTTGGACAGGAACCGTCACACTACATTTAAATAACAAAAAAGGGAGCAGAAAATAAAAACATCTTAACTTTAACCGCATTTTGTGTTAGTAACTTAGAAGACAAGCTATAAATTGTAAAAGACAATTTTAGCTTTGTCTACTAGTATTTATAATAATTTCGAGAAAGTCACGAGACCTCGGGGTTTATTTCAAAATCATTCTTTAGTTAACCCTTCTTTCGATTCGCTCATAGTGGTACTAAATGTTAAGGTAGGTAGAAACTCAACTTGCACTTTTTTCTTCTACGGCCAAAAAAAATCAGCTGTTCAGTACATTTTGATGAGTTAATGCGATCATATTGTAGGGAACAACTGAATTTTTTTTGCGATTTGAAGGTTGGTCCCATAGTAAAAGTTGTTCATAATTATGAGTACAACCCCCTTAAGAGATTTCGTGTATGAATAGATAGACCCTATATACAAGACACAATATATACAATTAATATATAATTATTATATTCTCTTTATTTATTTTTATACACTTATATAAAATTTTCTAAATATTTCATTCTAAAGGATATAAAAAGAAAACATTTAAAAATGTAAAAAATGGTAGCCCACCGGTATCCGAAACAGGATCCAAGCTACCGGAGGTCAGGGCTCAAGAGAGAGGAACCTCCTAACAATACGAGCTGTGTCCAGGAGTACCGCTTTCTGGATCAATTCCTTGATCCAGCTGCCTAACGAGAGCCTCCTTAGGTATTGGTCGAGGCTCTTGGCAATTAAGCCATTGGCTGAAACGACTATCGGCACAATGATCGCTGAGCTCACATCCCACATGTCGACAACCTCGCGAGCCAAGTCAAGATACTTGATTTGCTTATCTTTCTGGGCTTTCACGAGGTTCTCGTCACGCGAAACCGTTATATCAATAATCATTGCGCGCCGCTCTGATCGATCCACCACCACTATATCAGGCTTATTGGCTACAATAGTCTTGTCGGTGATGATGGATTGATCCCAGTTCAATGTGATATTGCCATTTTCGAGAACTGGGTCGGGCACATACTTATAGTACGGCACTTCCAATTCGACAAGGCTGTATTTTAGAGCAAGTTGCTGATGCATAATGCTGGCTACAAGGTTGCTATGCAAGTACTCTCCGTTGAAGGCACGCACCTTATTTCCGCCTGACAAAATACTATTAAATACTTTTTTCAGGCGGCCAAAGTAACGCTTCTTCAAGGATTGCTTCTTGTTAGCAACATTGATGCCCAGCGCTTCCGACATACCGTAATACTTATAGGTTTCGGTTGCTGAGAGGGATCTAAGATTTATGGAATCCGACAGCTGGCTTCCCACAGATTCCACAATCTCCCCTCGCTTTACATGCATGACCGCACATTTGTCCATACCAAATTCCATCCTGATGGCGTTACTGAAAGTTTCAGTTACCATCAGTAGCTCCATCAGTTGAAAATCGTTGGGGGCAAAAAGTTTCAAGTCATCCATGTAAAGGAGGCGAGATATAACTTGATCACCTCTCCTCAACCGATAGCCTAGACCTGAATCCTCCAGCAGCGTGCTAAGAGGATTCAAGGCTAAGCAGAACCAAAGTGGACTCAAACTATCGCCCTGAAATATACCTCGCTCTATCATAGTTATAGTCATTTATTCATGAACAAGTAATTTGTATATGAATTTTTAAACACAAACATTACACAATTACAGTAGACACACATTAAATTTGAATTGCATAAATTTAAACAACACCAATCAAAAAAAGAAAGAAAATACATAAACAATCAAAAAATAATAAGTTCACATTTCATCAATATAATTTCGACATGTAAATCATGTGTATCCTAATACACAGCTATTAGCCCTATCCGAATAGCTAACCGATAAGGTTAGCTATTCCTCTGGATTTGCCGACATCCTGGATATCGAAGGACTGTCCTCCATTGCCCCATACACGACATCAGGAAGGTACGTAGAGTTGCATCAACTTTATACAACTCTAACATCCTCATGAGCCATGTATGTGGCACCGAGTCATAGGCCTTCTTATAATCTATCCAACATGTCGACAGATCCCTTCGGGAATGGCGAACCTGTTGACTAATGCCCATATCAATGAGGAGTAGCTCCTTAGTACCGCGGGACCCGTTCCTACATCCATTGTGAGAAGCGGTCATGATAGAATTGTCATCAATGTGTGAACTTTATAGACTGTCGGAAGACAGGTAATCGGTATATAATTGGGTGGGTTTGGTGGGTTATACCAGATGTCAGGAAATCAGGCAGCGACCCTGACTAAGGCTAACTGGAACAGGGTCGCCAGTCTAGCGTGCGGCCTTGTGAACTATTTAATCCAGAAGTTGTGCAGCCCATCCAGCCCTGGAGATTTCCAGTTAGGCAACGGACGGACTGCACGAACTATATCTTGGGGGCTGATAGTGATTGCCCCCATTTCTTGTACTGGATCGCACGCTCGCTCGACCTCCCGAGTCCATTCATCCTCGGTATGGCTAACAAGCACCGACCAGATGCTGCGCCAGATCGAAAACATGGCATCATCATCCGGCAGATGCGTGTCAGTCATACCTTGGTCCGGTCGCTCCCCACCCACCTTTCATCTCTTTGCAATGTGCGATTCTGAGTATATCGGTCCACCCGCCGTTTATACCTACGAATACGGTTTGCCCATGCATACACTTTCTGCTTCAGGAAGTCGATGCGCTCTGTGAAACGGGACATGTAGTCTCGAGGACTGATATCAGTCCCCGAGAACGCCCGCCTCACAAAACGCATCACTCTAGGTCGAGTATTGCCCTCCCTGAAGCAGATCAGTTTGCCGATGAGTGCTCTGGCCCCAATACGTCGTGTAGCTATGTCATCTGAAAATTTGACGTGAGCTACACAACATGCCGCTACAGCCGCACAATACAGGATTAAATGAGCATCGGTGAGGTCTTCGCAATTATCAAAACAGTTTGACAACTGCGAATCCAGAACAGCCATCAGCACCCTATTTTTATTATGCATGGGCAAATGAGGTATGCTGGCCTAAGGTCGGGTGGCATGAACCGATATTCTTGAATCGCACTTTCCAAAGCACTCCTCATTTCCTCATTGCACTGGGTACTTACATTAGTAACCATGTCATTACTCACGTCGTTATCATGATTTGGTATTTTGATAGACTGTGGCGGAACCACAGCCTGCGATGGCTTGGCAATGACATGGCTACTTTGCATTGCAGTCCGCAAGTGATCAAGTACGGTGTCATCCAACATACGATTACGCTGGATGACTCGCACCTGATCCGATAATCGTTGCGCCGACACGTTGACAGCTGGCTCAAGCATCTGAAAAAGAGAGAGCATCCGAACACGATACGCGGTCACGTTGTTTCCCCCCCCTGTAGCCCCATAGTATGAGCGCATGACGTTTTCATTGATATGGTTTTTTTACGTGTTCTGGTTTTGTAATAAAATGACAATAATTTTGCAATAAAACAGTTCACTGTAACGCGTAGGCCCAAAAGTGGGCATTCTCCTTTAGAGAAACGCAATCGGACCCAATCGCAATATTCACAATCGTCTGTTTGTAATATCTAAATAGAACAGCTTTATACTGAATGCATGCTTAAATGAAAGTATAAACGGTGCATAAAACAAAAACACGATTTTTCAATTTTTGTCTGTCTGTTTGTTCTTGCTAATCTCCGAAACGGCTAAACCGATTTTGATTTTTTTATGGTCTAACATAGGCTACTTTTATTTTAGAAAAATTATTAGGGTTCGGTGCAAAAAAATTAAAACCCTTGAAATTGTTAACAATATTCGATTCAAACGGCTAATCTCCGAAACGGCTGGACCGATTTTGTCGGTACTTTTACAGACTAATAGCAGATGTCTTAAGGGGTACCCAATAAAGCTACTTTTATTTTAAAATAAGAATTAGGGTTCCGTTAAAAACAAAACCCTTGAAATCGGTAACAAAATTCGATTAAAAAAGGGCAGTATTTTTAAAATATTTTTTCACCTGAACGAAGGTCGCGGGCAACGGCTAATTGAAAATAAGGACCATCGATGTAGTCGCGCCTTTTGGTAGAAGTACCTATTCTACTCGTTGAGTCGCGCGCGAGCATGCACGAGGCGACGCTTGACGTCCGCATCGATATTCATACAATTAATGGTTCTCCTATTTTCTTGCGCGACGAATTTTCCGTTCTGTCTGAACTGATCGTGAGGCTGATAACCGTCGCGCTGCATTGCCAATCGTCCTGGCCATCATGGATCAATGTTATAGGTACTTAAAGACCTACTGTCTGTATCGAGGTTTGAATAAAATGTAAGTAGGTCCCGATCCCGACCATGTCTGATGCATATAATTGTGGTTTAATTATATTGCACTGCATCTGGGTTTACTTAATATGTTATTCCATGTTCAGTAAATAAATATATAGGGGTTAAGTTTGTCCACTTTACTCCACCACTTGCGCATCGCAGCCTGCTTAGGGTTATTACCCAATAACCCCTTATTATGTGGTTTTGTTAAATTACAGAAATGAAAATTAGATGTTCTTCTCCGTTAATACCAATCTCACGACTTTCCTCCCGTAGCGTTTAGTCTACTTGGTAAGTACCTACAGCCGGCATCAAAAATAAATCCTACATGAAGTTAAGCTTGAATTTATTAATCGTACCTAGTTATAAAATAAGAAAGTAGGTAGAAAGTAACTTGATTGTTTTCGTAGCACGGTAATCTGACCAAGTTATAATTTATTGAGAGAACGTGAATTTATTCATCTAGGTATAGAAGATATTTAATACTTAATTAAATCCTGGCTTCAGAACCATTTTCAAATAAACTGATTTAATAATATTTTACTTAATTGATACACTTAATATTTGTACTGGAATAATACCTTGTATTTGCAATTCCCTGAAGGAACGATCAACGAGTATCTTTACAATTTTACATATTTTAAAACAAAGTCTGTGCTGTTTGTACGCTTAGATCTTTTAAATTAAGCAACGGATTTTGATGCAGTCTTCCGGAATCCCTTCTTTTCGCAAAATATTTTTTTCTTAACATACTTTAGCATGGGTCTACCCTCTAAAGCAGAACATTTTATGTCATAATATTATTTTGCTTAATAGCGAATAGCATAAACTTCATTTCGCAGAAAATCGTTTGGCAGACACTCATTTATCATACATTCAAAACTCATAATTTTGTAAGTCAGAATTATCTTTATGCACAAATTTCATATCCATAAGAATTAAAAAGTAGAACCATCACATCGCAGAAAGTTCTTCGTAAATAATTTTATAATAAATAAATAAATAAATATCGCTGGACATTACACACAGCGCCATCTAGGTGCCACACTAAGCAACGAGGCTTGTGTCGTGGACACCAGATAGTTGATACTACTACATAGATACTTTTTTGTTTGTAAATATGTACATACTTATTATACATATAAACATCCATGACTCGGAAACAAATGTCCATGCTCATCACACAAACATTTGCTCCTACCGGGATTCGAACCCGGGACCCTAAGAACGTAAGGCAGCCTCGCAACCGCTGCGCCATTCGGGTCGTCAGATGATCGGATCGTTGATTGATCAGATCGTTATGCGAAAATATATGGTCCCATTAAAATAGATAGACAAATTTTAACACGGCGTTCAGTACATCTAACCAAAGATATCCATGCAAAAAACACTGATTATAGTGATTTTATTTTGACCTAGTGGATGTGTTTATTCTTGAGTGCCGTCGGAAATTTAATAATTTAGGTCAATAAAATCACTTTAACCAGTGGGTTTTTTTTTGCTTGGATATCATTAGTTATGCTTAAACGTACTGAACGCTATGTTAAAATTTGTCCATCTATTTTAATGGGACCATAAATAATTAGGATAAACAAAAGTATGCCAAGTTATATTAGGCCTCTGCAAATGGATAGGGAACCCAGTTTTCAGCAATATACATAAAAGCTCTATATATTATAATATAGAGTGATTCAAGAGGAAGGTTTATATAACAATCCACACGCGCGTAGCCGGGCGGGGCGGATCGCAAGTAAAAGATAAAGTAGGTAATCTTATCTTTACAATGATAAACACACTGCTTAGTTGGTCTTGTAAACAAAAAGTCTTGCATCATATTGCGTAACCGTTGATTAAAAGTACGTACATATAGCTGTTTTCGTATAGTTGCTTACGGACCGGACCGCGGACCTGCCATACTGCCTGTGCTTATAAAATACCTTAGTCGCAGTTCATGTCCCGCCTAGCAACTAGTAGCTACTTAGGTACTTAGCATAGTTAACCAGCAAGTGAAAGGAAGTAGTTATTCGCGTTGCAGAGGCCGGCCCTCCCACTAGTATTAGTTTCAGTTTTGTGTCAAACGCTAAACACGTTCCTCGGAATTTTTAATAATAAAACCGGTATGTATGAATACAGTATTTAATTTAATTATTTGGAATCGATAAATAAATCTTGATTGAAATATTGGTCCTTATTCAGATACCAAGCTAGTCGGGAAAACCGCATCAGTTTCTTTAGTCTATTCGTGATATCCATTATCGGAAAGACGGATTCACTTTCATTCACACTTTCATAATCAGACGATCCAGAAACCTGTCATCTTCTTTTGGTACAAAGTCTATTTTAATTATTGGTGGTCCGTCAGATAGTTTTCCAAAAAATATTGGATAGGTACCTACGTACGTATTTTTTCTTTTTTCACGTAAACAAAAAATGAAGACGATTTACAGTGCGTCGAAAACTCGCGTAACGTCACTCGCTTCTGACTAGTTCTGAATGCGAGCCGTATCGAAGAGTTACTGCCTTCTGAATCAGGCCCTTGATCCAACCGCCTAAGGAGAGCCTCGAATGATGGTCGTCGAGGCTCTTGGCCATCATATTAATATTATTAATATGATGTATGTAATGAATCAAACACAATTTAAACTGTTCCTGATAAATAAATATTTTTCGATAATCTAACTGACGGACTAAATATATTTTTTTTAACTAAGGAATCATCCCTATTGCCTCGCAAATTCGTGGTAATGCACGGCCCTCAGTTTGACGGTAAAAACGATAGGTTTAAAAAAAAAAATATTTTACTATTTTTAAACACAGTAGACAACACAGGAAAATAACATTAAATAGAAAATATGAGTACAAAGGTACCTAATGCTTATTGCTTAAGAAATGTCTGCCAGCAGACTTGTAAAATTAGAAATGAAAAAGAAACGTAGACATAATAGTATAGTGTGTGAGGAAAGGAAGAGTGATCTAATAAACTTTATTACAATTATAATCAACTAGCTGTTGCCCGCGGTTTCGCTCGCGTTGGGGTCGGAAATTATCCCACGGGCACGTTGTAAATATAGCGTGTGGCACTCGGAGATAATGTAGCTTCCTATTAGTGAAAGAATTATCAAAATCGATTCTGTAGATCCAGAGATTATCCCCTACAACCGCACAAACTCACAAACTTTACCTCTTTATAATATTAGTATAGATTTAATAAACCACAATTGAGAGGAAAGGTAATGCTCTTTCACTCTGGTTTTGAACAATGAAATGGTCTTCAAATCAGAAATGCTGGATAGCTTTATTAGGCTTTATTATTAAGTATTATACTACTATTTATACAACCTGTTTTTTTTTATATCCCATATCTCTAGGGTTATATTCTGTAGGTAAAAATAATACTAAAACACCTAGAATAGGTGGTCCAAAAATGCATCGTTTCGGAGATATCATCAATCATAATTAAATTAGGTCAAAAATTGTCACCAGTATGACGAATCTTTACTTTTGCGAGGTTGCCAAACTTCGCAGTAGTGTAGTAAAATAAATAGTAAAATAAAATATGTAGGTAAGTAATTCATTTTTATTCAAACCAATCATTCATATTTAAAGCTAAGAAAATGCGACGTTGTCATATTTCACGTAAGGATGTTTTACATTAATAATCGTGACTTTGCCGAATTATTTTGTATGAAAAATGAAAAAAAAAATAACGAAGGATTGGAACATAACTCATATGCCAGTTGATTCTTTGATATGGCCTCAATCATACCCTAGAGTTATGGGATATCAAAAAAACACGTTGTATAGATTTAAACACAAAAATCACCCGACATATAATTATCAGACAAAAAATTTTTACGCACCGTTCCACCAATAAGAGCAAAAAAAAACAGACTCCAAGAATAGCAGTAACTAAACTGTTAACGCCAATATTTGCAATTTGCAGAACCATGGTACTAAAGCTATACTACCTGGAGGATGGCCCACCGTCTTTATCTTGCAGACAAGTCCTGGAGGCGTTGAAGGTGCCTTACGAGAGGGTCAACGTCAGCTTTTATAATGGAGAGCATATGACCGAGGAATATGGAAAGGTATAAATGATACGTAATGGGCCTTGGTGTACCACAGGTACTAAGTATAGCAGCTGCGCTGACGACCGACGCACAGAACTGACCATGCATTGAGACAATGATTGCCAGAATTGGACATATTTCTATTGAATATGATGACAATGCTAGCAACTGAGATGGGCACAATGAGGAATTCATTGCTGCTATCCCAGAGATTATTGTAGAACTACGTTATTTTATATTGATAGGTATATTTACAAAATACAACACGATGTCAGTAATTCAACATAACACCACAGTAGGTATATAACACGTTGAGCCACAGCACACAAACATGCAAAACAATCATTGTAATTGAGACTGAGACCACAGAGCCGACCTAGTCCATATTCTTGAGTACGTCGCGTAAGTAACATTGGCACTACGAGTAATTGCATCGGTTTGCTACTGACAGACAAGACAGTGACAATAAAGGTGCCACACATATCAGGGCCGTGGCCGATACATTCGGCCACGGCCCTGAAGCTTCGTCGCCGGCCCGGGCACGAACGTGTGTGAACGAGTTCATATACAGCGTGACATTTTAATGGTTGTTTTCCCGCAGCGAAATGGTTTTGCCTTTGTAATACAATCGTTTAATAAACAATTAAAATATTAGAAACAAAAAATGGCAGATTAACCATTGTGAAAAACAAAACTCGAAACCGACCACGAACCAATAGTTATACCTCCTGATTGCGCTGAGCGCCGCCGCCGACCGGCCGCGCGGCCGTTGACCCACGTGCTTTTCAATCAGCTGATAAGTATCAACTTATCAGCTGATTCTTAATTTCTGAACTTATTCTTAATAACAATAAGCTTTACCCAACAAGTTATTCAAATTTTCCCTTTATACTTTTACGGGCTTAGGACCGTCATAAATACCTACGTTTTTAGCTGCAATTTACTGAACACGAAATTAAATAAAAACAAGTTTATCGTTTAAGAAAAATAATTTTCTGAATTAGATACCTAAAAAAGTATTTGTGGCGTATTTCAAAAAATTGATTCAACTTATTTACAATAATTTTAATTAACTAAACTACTTTTAAATGTTCACTATTTACAAAAGTACGAGTAGGTAGGTACTTACACTTCCCGGTAACGGAGTAACTGTTCGAAGTGCAAGCCACTGCGTTGTATAACAATCGAGCACGTTTTAATTGGTTGTCTTTCAATTTTAGTAAGGTATCTCTGTCAATTCTTACGATATTAAAAGCGTCCACTATCGCAGTTATTAACGCGTCGCGAGTTTCGTGTTCCTCACGATACACTAGGCGCTTGAGCTCCGACCAGCGACCACAAATAGTCCAAAAAGTCCGGAATAATGATTTGTAACATTTCAGGTAGGTTCCACTTGTCCTGTCACGAAATGCGGCCCAATGAGGTGGCCAATAATTACCGGGCCCACACATTAACACATAAAACGCACTTGATGCGCACACTCGCGAATAACATGTGGGTTATTCAAAGCCCAAAAATGTTCGTTACGCTGGTTGAGTCCAACTCGCGTAAAAGTTGCTTCATTCGTCCACAAAATGTTCGTATTTTGATTGTCCATCAACCAACCATCAAGGTTCATAACCCCACGAAGACGGAGCGACTCCAAGTGTTGCGGCTCCGCGTAAAGTCGCCGGGCCAGTTGCACCATAGCGACGTTCTCCAAATTGCAATAACTGTAATGGCGATCCATTGCACGATAAGATAACACGTGCTGCGCGTACGACAATCGCGGAAAAACTAAGTAATAATTATTACATAATACAATAATAATACAATAGGTAGCCAGCGCGCGGCGTCGTCGTTTGTAATTGATGCGCGCAGGCTAGTTTATGTCGTATCGCTACACGCGAGAGCTTATTTTGCTTTGAACATTTATAAATCGGTCTTTCCTTTGTCGGCTTCGCGGCTGTGTTTCGTATTGTTGCGTGAAAACTAGTTTATGCCGCATCACCACGAACGAGAGCTTATTTTACTTTGAACATTATTTTATGCATCGTGTCTTTCGGCGGCGGGCGGCGCGTGCGATTCGAATAGTACCTACAAGGTACGTCTAGTATTACTATTGATTCTCATGTTTTCGAGTTGATGAATATTTTTTTAATTATTTTAAAACAAAAACATATTTATTTTTTTAATTTTACTCTATGCTTCGAAAGTACTCCTTATGGCAAGTTGTTCTGCCGCGGGAAAACAACCATTAAAATTTCAGGCTGTAGAATATGATCGATATTTTTTTGTGGGTACGGTGCGTCCACGTCCCGGGCAAGGTCCTGATATGTGTGGATAGACCTTAATGCTCATTTTCGGAAGGCAAAGTTTTAAAAGAATCATAACATGCTTATGATTGTTCGGTTCATAATTACGAGACATGCATATTGAACCATTACAATTTTCAGAAAAACCCACAAAAGGAAATCCCGGTGCTTGAAGACGATGGGTTCTTCCTGAGCGAGAGCGTCGCAATAATTCAGTACATTTGTGATAAATATAAACCTGACTCTCCTCTGTATCCGAAAGATCCTAAAGCAAGGTAGGTGGGATATTCATATTATTAATAGAGGGTAACCTGCAAGTAACTGTAAACATTAAAGGTACGAGTTCGTAGCCGACTGCACACAGCAGCAGCAGACGACGTGACGTTGCGTCATGTCGCAGCGACAACATCGTCTGCGGTGTAGTCGGACGACGTGTCTCTAGCTGCGGAAGGTATTTCATAGAAATACATCGAAACCAGTAGTGCCGGAGCGACACGTCGTCTGCTGCTGCTGTGTGCAGTTGGGTACGAACTCATACCTTTATCAGGAGATTTTCTCGGATCGTTGCAACCACATTTTTAAATGAATTTGGTAATTTAAAGTTAACCCCGTTTAAATTGTCGTACCGTAATACTCGTAATCATTATTACGTTGTACATTACGGTTATAATTTTCTCTTTAATTAAATTAAATCAACCCTCTATAAAACTGTGGGATATTGAGAGGATTATGTATTTACAAAAGAAAATTATGATTTAAAGGATTTTTTATTTATTTAAGTAAGTCTAATATAATCTACGTTCTATAATTTCAGGGCTATTGTGAACCATCGGCTGATGTTCAACTTGAGCTCGTACTACCCTGAAATACTTTCGTACTGCGTAAGTTTTGTGATACCTACGTAAACTTAAAATAAACATTTTTTTTTTTAAATTAAGTAGATTATTTTGATTTCAAACACATTTATCTAACTAGCACCGGACGTTAAAACCAATTAACTAAGTAGGTACCTACTACCTATTCCTTCGCATTCGTTCTACCAAAACAAATCGTTTTCAATCTCGATGGATTGAAACGATTTGTTTTGTTATAGGAACCTACCTACCTACCTATTTTTATATTTAATTCCAGATCATGCCTATTTACTTCGACTACAAACGAACTCCTGAGGGTCTGAAGCGCGTCCACCGGGTGCTGGACTTGTTCGAGACGTACCTGGAACGTCTGGGCACCAGTCACGCCGCTGCTGACCATCTGACCATCGCTGACTTCCCTCTCATTAACTCCACTATGGCTCTGGAAGTTATTGACTTTGATTTTTCGCAGTACCAAAGGGTTGGTAAACGTTTTAAGTCATGTAAAAAAATAGATACCTAATAATAGTTTTGAAATTTAGAAGAGCTCGGGGCAATATAATAAGAGCCGCTCGTGTCGTCTCGTGTGTGATGCCTAGGTTGGTCTGTGGATGGGTGACCGCCTATTACATACCGAGTTTCCTCCGTGCCTCGGAAGGCACGTTAAGCTGTTGGTCCGGGCTGTCATTTGTAGATATTTGACAGTCGTTACAGGTAGTCAGTCGCCCAAAGTCTGACAACCAGTCTTACCAAGGGGTATCGTGTTACCCAATACTAACTGGGTTGTGGAGGTCAGATAGGCAGTCGCTCCATGTAAAATACTGGTATTCAGCTACATCCGGTTAGACTGGAAGCCGACCCCAACATAGTTGGGAAGAGGCTAGGCAGATGATGAATAATTTTGAAATTTACTTATAGGTATGTGTTCCATTTGAGTACCGTTGTCTCGCAATGAATCACACACTTTTACCACCTATCACTCATTTGAAATCTATACAAATCCTTCGAGCCAGATCATTCAACCGCCAGCGCCAGAATCAACCCCCACCCAGCTGGATGGTTATCTTTATTCAATAATATTTAGATGGATTTGTCAAAATTAAAACAAATTAAAATGGTATGTAGGTACCTACACACACTGGATATGGTAAGGCACCAATTCCTTATAGATATTCACACTAAATTTTGTTAATGTCTCACAGGTTACCAAATGGAACAACGATTTCAAAAAGAACCACCCGGATTTGTGGAGTGTCACTGAAGAAGGTATAAGGCTTATGAAGATCTGTGCAGCCAACCAGCCGGATTTATCTCACCTTAACCATCCCCTTCATCCTGCTAGGAAAGCTAAGGAATTATAATTATGGGGCATGCGCAGACGCCCTCGTCTGTACTTTGTACGCCTGGATAGAAATTACCGTTCCTGTTCATTGGTTGTTGTGTTGTTTTTTCATCTATGGGTTGACGTCCATTGGTTATTGCAAATTGTTCGCTAACAAATAGTCAATGCAATAAAATGCATTCTAAGTAGCAATATTAATGCAATACTAAAAATAAAAACGTACCGCTGCGCTGGTCCACTGCAATATTTATTTTCATTTTATGCCAACAGAGGGCGTCAGTCAGTGTGACATGTGGTGACATTTCTTTTTATTTAAATATTCATATTTAGAATTATGCAACTTCCTTGGTTATCTAACTTTCCCTATTTAATTACAACTATAATAGACTTTATAAACAGATCTGTCTCACTCAGCAATAATTAGAACACCATTGAAACGAGACAACTTGGTACTTTTTGCTTACGTAGTATTCTGTGTAGTTCCTACCTCCGCCGTTAGATGGCAGGATTTATAAGTCACCGTTTGTATCATGATATACTAGGTACCTACTTCACCTATTTTTTTTTTTCGGATGGGAAATTATCAAATCTGGGCGGAGTTGAAGGGTATGTCAGACTTGTATTTTAAAAGTCACCCTTGGTCACCGTAAAGACGGTAAACTACATAATTTTGACAGTATACTCCTCAAGGCTCAATAGCTGCTGCATAGTGTCTTCAAAATACTGGCACATACCTATTTTCCTCATTCATAATCATATAATATAATGTTATGGCATGAGTAACAAGTACCTATGTACCACAAAACTATTGTAAGTAAGTCTTATTCAGACAGACTACATAAGTACCTACCTAATTCACCACCACCATTCATGATTTTACGAATTCCTACGTTCATACTAGATATTTGTATGAGTAATCTAATATAGTAAAGAAAACACACGGGTATTTAAATAGTAAACACTTTATTGCTCGGCCCACTGACGATCAATACTTAGGTAATTAAGTAGGTACTTACAAAGAATATGTTTTTAAATCATTTATACTCACTAAAATAATTTTTGTTCAACTTCATAATTATTATATACATCAGTAGGTAATAATACTTAGCTGACAGATCATACATTGAGCTCATTCATCTTCAACAAATTCCTTTGCTGAAACGCATCTCCGCATGAAACCTAGGCAGGCGTTTGAACAGCAGTCCTTATGGCTGATACACTGAAAAATAAATAATTGGTATGGTTAGAGACCGATAGTTGCAGGTTTAGGAAGGAGGGCAATACTAATGTCAAGGTACTGGCTACCGAGGGAAAAACATGAAGTGATAAATACAAACAAGGTGTAGACGGACCCTTCACGAAGTATTCTGTACATCAAACTACATAATAGGTAACTCTACGCAAACATTATTGCTGGGAAGCGATTTTTTTTTGGGGTGATAAATCACGGTCAATTGTACAGGCATCAGGCATGTATTGAATATTACATGGTTCATGGAGGTATTTAAAGTTATAATATTAAAAACTTGTAGTGGGTACCTACTACATATTATAAGAATTATAAAAACTTGTCAAAAAGTTGGAACTTTGACCTCCTATAGGTACATATTTCCGTACCTAGAAGATTCCCAAGAATACCTCACCCAGAACAAAAAAAAAATATCGCAATGGCGGGAAGACCAAGGGCCTTTCGGGTCTTTTTACACTCATTACCTAGGTATGTAACAGGAACCTCTATAAACCCAGTCCCATACGATCCCAAGTCCTCTGAATACGAAGAATGAAACTTAGTAAATCTATAGTAATCCGCACTAATCAAGGGTAAAGGTTGTTTATGATCCAGGGTTGCGGGACTGTTCGAAACAGATACCGCGGCCCTGGAACACAAGGGAAAAAGAAGGAACATGGATGGGTTTTAGTTAGTAAAAGTCTGACAATCGCTCCTGCTCAGCCCAGAGCGGGAGGAGTTATTTGATGATTTCCCATCCGAAAAAAAACAGGTTGTTTAGGATCATGAAACAATTTATGCAATCATTTTACCACTAATACCTACTAGGTGTAATAAGACCCTGAACGAAGCCGAAAGGCACTTGTTCTCCCCGCAAATCACAAAGCAGTGTCGAATCAGTTTCTATAACTAAGACTTCGTCCATAACCGGTATACCTATATCTGGTCGCGTGGTAAGTTGGTAACTAATACAATTAAATCAACTTTCTGCTGTTAGTTTTAATAGGATTCAAAATCTGTTTTGTAATGATAGATTAGAACAATCCTAAGTTGTAATTGCATTGTTATTAAATCACCAGAACAACAAACGACTGAATTGCCTTTAAAATATGTGTGTGCACTTTAAAATATGTGTCGATGGCCGAGCTTGCCACCATCGACAAAAATAAAATAAGGAAAATTATTCTAAAAACTTACAAACTCTCCAACTTTAGCACATGCCACGTTCTCCGTTACACTATTCGGTTTTGCGACTTCATCAACAGGTGCTACTGATGCCACTTCCGGTTCAGCAACACTGATAATTATTGTTTCTGCATCTTTCATCGGAGCATCCTTCGTGACTATGCTACATGTCACGTATGTTGAGAGAGCAAGAAACAGAAGAATAGTAGTGAAACGACGCATTGTGGTCAGGTGTAGGTCGATACTAACGGAGCTCAGTCTTCGCGTACTGATATAGGGTCAGCTGACATTCGCATTAACGGCACCCGTATGGCGCCCGATAACGGAGGTATGTATCGTAAACATTGTTTACAGGATGTTGTTTTTGCTTTTTTTGTATGTTTTATTCCGTTATTCTTTCTTTTTTAGTGGGCACTAAAATAAATATTTAGGATTCTTTCTGCATCAGATTACTTTGTATTATCAACACATTCTTTAGCTGAGTGTCATAATCATAGAAATATAAAAAAACAGGAGAAGTGGCAAGGGGGCGCGTTGCTGGGCTAGTCTAGACTGCGAAGCGATCGCGTTTAAATCCTGCCAAACTAAATAAAATAATTTTAATCATTCATCCTTTTAACGGATTTCTGTTCCAAGATTTCCAATAATTTTCAACAAAAAAAAAATGCACCACGTCGGCGACGCCGCCGCCTCGCGCCGGGTACTTTTAGCGCCTGTCCACATCTCCACGTCACGGCGTCGTCAACGTGGAACGGTGCGGTAACGTGCCACGTTACGTCCTGGCCACAGCTACTGGCGGCGCGGTGCGCGGTGCGGCGGGCGGCGCGGTGCGCGGTGCGGCGGGCGGCGCGACTTGCGGTGGTAAGCCACAGCTCGGCTAGCTGCGACCGCGGCGGCGTCAGCGGTAGTCGTATTTAGAGAACGAACTATTAAAATGGCCCTATCAAAAGTGGCACGGTATTTAAATTGTTGTTTTATTTCGTCCCACAATTTTTTTATAACATGTTTTGATATCCATATTACTGGGGGCCTAAAATGGCCACTTTATCAGAATCATAATACGCATCACGTTAAAAATTTACCATAAAGACCATTTTAAGAATTTCAAATTTTTAACGTGATTCATATTATGATTCTGATAAAGCTTCCATTTTAGGCCCCCTGATCTACTCAGTATTTCACTAATAAATTGTTCAGTATCCATTATTTATACAAGCTCAACGCCCGATAAAAACCAAATTATTTGTTTCGATCGTGCGATGTTGAATACGTCCACCGATGCCGCCGCGCGCTCCGCTCTGAGCTGTGGCTTCCTCGATACTCGCTATTACATTTGTTTCAATCGCACACCGCGCAGCCCGTCGCCGCCGCGTGCCGCGCGGCGCTCACCGCGCCGCAGGTCGCGCCGCCGGTAGCTGTGGCTTACTTCATACATTGTCTACTATTTGTTTTCGCTGCACACCGCTTGCCGCGCCGCACGCCGCGCCGCAATCCGCGCCGCGCTTGGCTGTGGCCAGAAGGTTACGTTGCAGCGTCGTGCTAGTGCACGGTATGGCAAAGTCGCCGTTGGACGGCGCGTCACGTCGGGTGACGTGGCTGTGAAATTTGTGGTCGCATGTTTTCAACGCCTCGTATTTTCTAGTGAAATGATTCCCATCACTATTCATAATTGAAAGATATGGGTGCACCCAGTATTGTCTTTTCAAGTCTTTTTTCTTCAACCTCTCTCTCCGTCTTTTTAACAATAGCAGAAGCAGAATACGTCTTATCTAGAACGAGACTGACGTACGTTAGTGAAGAATGTAGCAGAATTTTACAAGGCACGGCGACGTGCAACGTTGCAGCGTCGTGACGTGCATTTTTACGTTACGTTAACGTAAATTTGCACGTCATATCAACGTACCGTACCTCGTTACCGCACCGTTCCACGTTGACGACGGCGACGCCGTGACGAGGAGATGTGGACAGGCCCTGATTGTTGAAGGGCGCGGAGCGCCGGCAGCGCGGCTCCGCGGCACGTGGCTGCGCGCCGTCTTGGAATTTTAGGGAAGACAATAGCCAATAAACGTTTGCGTTTTTGTGTGACGGCGCGGTTATAGGGCTAGGAACAGACGGGCTGCGTTTTAATACGGGTGGTTTACACTAATTGATTTCCGTAAATAGGAAAACAAACATAAAAAATACCTACCCATTTTATTATTGATTCGGGTCGAGAATCATTGGTAAAGATACCTCCTTGAACTTGACCAGGATGCAAAGTGACAGCATGTATAGAGCTGAGACGGGATCAGCTAGTACTTACGGTCCTAGCTGATCCCGTCTCACCCCTCCCTGGTACAAAACTCAATACCAAAGGAATTAAATAAAAACATTCTAGTATAAAAATAATCATATTAATTTATTTTTTGATGTAAGTACCCTAACTATTTGATAATGGTATATGTAAATGTCTTCCCTTTTTTATTATCTTAATCATCACAGGCGTAATACCTATTCAATTTCTAGAATAAGTAAGGTTAATATTTCTCATTCTTCGTTTGCATGATGAATATCATTAGGTCACGCATCTTTTCGCGTAGCCCAGGCAAGCCCGCGAGCAGCAGTCATTGTGGTAAATACACTGGAAATGAGAAAACAATAGGCTCCGTTCATAATAAAGAACATACATATTTCATTCTATATTAATACTAGCTGTGTACTGTCGTCCGGTCCAGCCGTTTTTCAGATTAGCCGGAACAGAGAGAAAAAATAAAAAAAAAACCTCATAAGTATTAAGTACCGTATATACTTTCGCAATAAAAAGTTGTTATTTTGAACAAAGAGACACTTCAATTTTATTTATTTGTATGTCTTTTTGAATAGAATTTTGTTATATTTATGTATGCATGCAGCAGGGCGGAAGGGACATTTTGACCGTGTAGGTATTGCACGTTTGTAGGAAACAGCCTCTTTTTTTTAAAACCGATGAAAAATTCTATGTGGAATGAATAATGTTACCTACTGAATACGTGGTGACCGTTTAGGCGTCGGTGTCCCTTCCACCCCGTAGATCACACTGACAAGCAGCCCTTCGTATATAAATATTATTCTTATAAATATTAGTCTTATTGTACGCGATTTGTTTCATTGAGTAGAAGAACATCAATGTTTTCTCTCATAAATAAAGACGCAGGTCAACCAAATAACAGAATAGTAAGTAAGCTTTTAACTTGATATTTAACAACCAGGTATTATCTTATATTTAACACTACTAAAGCAAAACAACACGTTTTAAATAAGAACTCACAGATTCTCCAATTTGAGCGCATTTCAAATCACCAGGCACAGAATTTGGTTGAGCTACAGCAGGAATGTCAGGTACTGGTACAACATCTACCTTCTCGATTGCTCCAACTTCTTCAACATCTTTTGGAATAGTATTAGCAGTGGTCATTACATATTGTGTAAAAACAAAGAAAAGTACAACTGTAGAAAGGCGACGCATTGTGGAGAAATGAATGTTGATACTAACGGAGTTTCGTGGTTACAAGTAAATATAGTTTCTGATGAAGTCACATTAACGGCACCCGCATTGACCAGCGATAACGGGCATTAAAATATTCTGTACAGGACGTTGTTTTTGTGTAGGTACAAATTGATCAAAGTTTATCTACCTGTTTATTTATTACTTAATATTAATAATACTTCAAGGACAAAGTACAGAGGCAAACTTAACGCTATAGGCATTTTCTACCAGTCAACCTTGGGTGATTCAGAGACAAACAGTGGTAGGAGTACATAATTATGTCTGAAAATAACTTTAATTTAATACTAAGATAAACTACAAGGATATAAATAAATAATAAATATATTAAGAATAATTTATTTTTAAAAAGTATTAAAAAAAGTGTACATCTATGCGCAGTAGTAAGTATTATTTTACATACAATGGTTAAATTAGGTAGTGCTTATAAATAAATTATAACTAAAATATATTCAACAGTTGCAAGTAATTATAGTTCAATTTAGATGCTAGTAGCGACCTGCCCGATCTAGGTTTATTTAAACCTGTGTTTCAGGCCGTCACTTTACATGGCAGAATTTAATTAGGACAATAAAATTATAAAATAAATCTATTAACAACCATAAGTATAATCAAATTGGTACAAAAAGAACCACTAAAACTAGCTTAAATATTTATGTACAAATAGATATGAGAGGATAACATTAAATCAAACCACAACTTCTAGAAGTTTTTCTGTGTCTGTGTATCGCTAAATAATCCGACATTACAAACCTACATTTTTTATAACTTAAGCTATACTAGAAGTTTAATATCTTGTTGAGTCTATTATACAGAAAAAGTCCTAAAAACACATAAAATCGATTCAAAACAAACGCATGTCTGGTTTGAGTCACAGTATAAATATGGAACAGTACGGAAACTAGGCCTAGTTGTTAAAATAATTACCTACGCTCCATTGGAGCACTAGGGTTGTCACTCATAATGTTTTTGAAATTGAAATTTATTTATGAAAATATTGTGTAGTGTATTGATCAAACAATCGAGTTGAAGTAGTTTATAACACGGAACAGTTTATTATTAACACACAATAACTTGTAGAAGTATATAAATTACACTTGGCTTTATAGCAATATGGCAATATGGCGTAACCTTTTACATGTTTTGGCGTGACCGCGTGAGCCGCGGAAAGGCGAAAACGTTTCGTGCGCTCCTCCGTTGAAACTACAGTTGGTCTTTAATAGATTTTCAACTTTATGCTCTAGGGTATAAAGTTGAAAATCTATTAAAAGACAAACTGTACCTCGTCGACGACGACTTAGAGAATGGCATAACAGGGTGCATGTGCGGCGCCGATGCCTGGTTAACCCAGCGGCTGCGCACCGTACCGCGTTACAACAGTAATTAAAAAAACATAGCATAAGCATAGCATAACCAGCCTTTAATGTTCCCAATGCTGGGACACTCGGCCTCCTCTCCATGAGAGGGAATGGGCTATAATCCACCACGCGGGCCCAGTGCGGGTTGGTAGATGTCACATGTCTTCGAATTTTTGGTTCTAGGACATACCGGTTTCCTCACGATGTTTTCCTTCACCGTTTTTGAGAGCAGTGGTGATGAAATAAATTACACAAAGTAATGCACCTGCCTGGGTTCGAACCCACGACTTACTGTTCGTAAGTCGGGGCCGCCACCACTGGGCCACCGCTGCTCAAAAAAAAAAACCATAACATTAAAAAAAATACCTTTATTCTCCATACTTAAAATTAGTAGCTAAAAAATACTTACGTCGGCTACGACACCTTCGAAATGCTTTATTATTATATTTTATGGTGTAATAAATTCTCATTCTAATAAAGAGTTTATTTAAATAAACAATTGGGAAACAAGGACAGGGTAAAACCTATATTTTAAATTTTTTTGTAAATTAATGCAGCTATTTTGCAGTAAATGTGTTTTCTTTTAAAGCAGTAACGAAAAATTTCATCAATTTTTTCGACATATTGAACAAAATCATCTGGTGGTACAACTAGTAAGCTTCAGTTAGTATCTTTGCTGTATTAATAATAAGCCGCCATCTTGGATTGACATTTTGACAGCACTATCAGCTTCAATACCCTCGAAAACCAAGAAAACGACACCCATGACAAAAAACTTGCCATTTTTTGCAGCCGCCACCTTTTTTTTTTTTTTTTTTTTTTTTTTTTTTATCGATGGGAAATCATCAAATGACCCCTCCCGCTCTGGGCTGAGCAGGAGGGAGTGTCAGACTTGTACTGACTAAAACCCATCCATGTTCCTTCCTTTGCCCTTTGTGTTCCAGGGCCGCGGTATCTCTTTCGAACAGTCCCGCAACCCTGGCAGGCGTCGGCCCTTACGGACCCCTTCCTGTTTGCTGACTCTCTTTGAGGCGCGCGTGGAACACGAACGCGCCGTCGACACGGCCTGTCGTCATAAGACGGACGGACGGCGAGCTAGCCCATAGCTCACCGTCCACAGGCCCGCGTCTACGGTGGCCGGGGGCCACCACGTGGCCCCCGACGCCCGGTGCGTCTCCCGCGGCGGCTGGGACGTGAGGTTCTCTCCCTCTCACGTCCCGCCACCTCCTTCGCTAGCATGACTGCTTCGCAGAAGGAGGTGACGGCGTCCCATTCCGTCTCGCTCCGGACCATGGATTGAACCAGGGCCGGACGCGAGAGGTCGCCGCCGCCGATCGCCGCTACGAGGACACGGCGTTGCTCCGCCCAAGCGGAGCAGACCTGCACAGTGTGCTCCACCGTGTCCTCCGGTCGATCCTCGCAGTGGTGACACCCGGGCGTTTCCTCCCGCCCGATTAGGTGCAGGAACCTCCCGAAACAACCATGTCCGGTGAGAACCTGCGTCAGGCGGAAGGTGAGGGCGCCGTGGCGCCTCTCCAGCCACTCCTCAAAGAGGGGACTTACCGCCATTATAGTGGCGTGCCCTGCACGGGGTTGCGACAGTCGCTCTCTCCATGTCGCCATGAGATCACGCCGGAAGTCTGTCCGCTGAGCGACAATTTGCCGCGGCAGCGGAGTATCCCCCCGGCGTAGTGCCTCCACGCGCCACTCGTGCAGGCGCGCGAGGACTATCGCCTCCAGATCCCATGGCGGCAATCCGGCAAGGAGGCTCGCCGCCTCGCCGGAGATCGTGCGGTACCCCCGGATTAGCCTTACGGCTACCACCCTTTGGGGCGCGTTCAGATAATGGGCGGCTCGCCGCCTCAAAGAACGCGCCCACACCGGGGCCCCGTAAAGGGCCATGGACCGCACGACCCCCGCGTAGAGCCTCCGGCAGGAGGCGTTTGGACCCCCCAGGTTGGGCAAGAGCCGCCTGAAGGCAGCCCCGGCCCGTTCCAGTTTGGGGGCCAAACGTCGGAAATGCTCCACGAAGTTCCACCGGCTGTCGAGGACGAGACCTAAGTACTTCAACGTCGGCTCGACGCCGATGGGAACCCCTCCTACCGTCAGCATGGATCCCGACGGTGGCGCATTCCGAGGCCCATGAAAGCACATGGCCTCGGACTTGTGCAACGCCACCTCGAGACCCAATTGCCGGATCCTCTCCGCGACTATCGGCAGCCGCCACCTTGGATTTACATTTTGACAGCACTATCGACTTCAACACCTTCGAAAACCACGAAAACGACACCCATGACAAAGAACTTGAAATTTTTTGCAGCCGCCATCTTGGATTGACACTTTGACAGCACTATCGGCTGCAACACCCTCGAAAACCATGAAAACGACACCCATGACGAAAAACTTGTCATTTTTTGCAGCCGCCATCTGGGATTGACATTTTGACAGCACTATCGGCTTCAACATTCTCGAAAACCATGAAAACGACACCCATGACGAAAAACTTGAAATTTTTGCAGCCGCCATCTTGGATTGACATTTTGACAGCACTATCGGCTGCAACACCCTCGAAAACCATGAAAACGACACCCATGACGAATAACTTGAAATTTTTGCAGCCGCCATCTGGGATTGACATTTTGACAGCACTATCGGCTGCAACACCCTCGAAAACCATGAAAACGACACCCATGACGAAAACCTTGACATTTTTTGCAGCCGCCATCTTGGATTTACATTTTGACAGCACTATCGACTTCAACACCCTCGAAAACCATGAAAACGACAGCCATGACAAAAAACTTGAAATTTTTGCAGCCGCCATCTTGGATTGACATTTTGACAGCACTATCGGCTTCAACACCCTCGAAAACCACGAAAACAATACCCATGATGACAAATTTGTAGCAGCCGCCATGTTGGATTTAAAAATATATTCACGAATTTATAATGATCGATCACACGGATTTTTAATTCGATAACGAATAACGCATAATCATTCTTACCGTTCTAAATCAGTAGGGAGTTTAAAAAACGAAAGCTCCGGTTTTGATAAAGCCGTGTTTAAACACCCGTATGCTACGCAATACGTACGTGGCATTTAAAAAAAAAAACCGGAGAAAAACTTACTTCGCGACTACTCATCTTGACGCGACAGTCACGAGTTCACGACTGAGCGCACTCCGATGTCCGCTTCGGGGTCTCGTAGATGCGCGCGTTTGTGTGAGTGTGCCGATTCGACCGTTAGTACGTAGTTTCCATACTGTTCCATATTTATATTGTGGTCCTTCTTCTATCGGAAGGAACTGGGTGGTAGGGGAGTGTAGAGTGCTGGTACAGTATTATGTGAAGAATAAATAATTGCCGTACTGTAAGTACGTTACATGCTTTGTAGAGGTGTAGGGAATCTAAAAGGACGGAAGGTAGCAACTTAAAGAATTGCTCTTTGAGCACGTTCTAGAGGGAGAAGAATTGAAATTTTAGAATAGACTGACATAACGCTAAATAAATCTGTTTTATTAAATTATAGTCTGCTACATTACGTAAATACTTAAAAACATATATTTATTTGCGCACTCTAGTACACAGTAACTCGATATGTTTACGGAAATTTAGATTGGAGTCAATAGTGACACTCGGTTAATTCAAGTGGTCAGCTTTACCTAAAGTAGGGCAAGTACATGCAGTGTCAGCGTACGTGCTACAGTAGATTAGTAAGCGGTGTAGTTAATATTTCTCATTGTAAATAAAATGTATTTTGTTTTATCAGCATTTAGTGTTAGAAGATGTGATTGGCTTGCTGACCGCCGTCGGGAACGGTCGCTTTGCGAGCTGCGCTTGCCCATCTGTTACGAAAAAAAAAAAATTGCTCTGCGACCCGGCCGCCCCAAGCCGGCTAGTGTTCGTTTAATGTGCCATTACTTAAAGTTTTTATGTGGTTACTGTATTACTAGTGTTAACAAACCTACTATTATTTTATTATACCAGAACTACAAATAATCGATACGCCCACCTACTATTAAGAGTGTGTGTTACCTATTTCTATGTTTAGAATCATAATAGTAATCCTTTGTAGAAACTACACTAGATCATTTAAAAATATAATTATGACAAGTGGCTTAGCTTTAACCTTGCTAAACACAAGACCATCATCATTTTGCAATACATCAAACACGCTCCATTCAAATTGAGTACTCACCCAATGTTGCATTATATGCCCAATCTCGCCTAAAACAGCTACCAATACAAAGGTAAAAGCCCTGCCCAGAGAATTCCCCAGTTTTCATACTTACACCGACCGCACACTAGTATAATATTAATTGCATAAATAACAACATAAACATATTAATATATAATATATTAAGGCCTCCCTTTCAACAATATTTCGGCGTATACCGTTTAATGCTTAAAAATAATACAACATAGCTTGTAATACTACATCAATGAATACATCGGTGTAAATTAACACAAAATCAGGTTTCTTATTACATAATAGCATCACTGGGACCAGCTCTTCCTAAGACACCAAAACTGTTGTTCACGCAATTGCCCCCAACATCTGGCGTAATACGACTCCCAAGAATACAAAAACATAAGTCGAACTCTTAAAATCAATAGGACAACAAAAAAATTGTTACGCCATAAAACAATAGAACAGTCAGTTAAATTATTTCTTATCCGTGTTCGAACGAAAACATATGGTATAGATAAATCTTTAAACTTGAAAGCGTTAAGAAAAAACAAACCCTGTACAAATAACCTTACAATAGGTCACTATTGTAAGGTTATTTGTACAGGGTTTGTTTTACGGTACAATAGTTACCTACGAAACGAGAATAAATTGCATAACCAGACAATTAACAAACTAACAAAGCCTCGCCTAAACTACCGATAGTATAGAGGTAATAAAACTCAGACATCCAAAACAACGCGAGATTAATAAAAAAAATAGCAAAATATCACTAGTTATTAAGCTCTTTCCACAGGAACGCTAACAAGCTTTTTCCACAGGAACAGTGATAAGCTTTTCCCGCAGCCTTAAACTACACGGGTACCTACATTATAAAGAGACGCAACACATAACGAATCATTGCGAAGCTACAACAAAGAAAAACGGAGCAACACAATAGCAAACACCATCCATTATCATCAAATTTAAATATGGAAATAGTCCATATGATCGGAGATGGAAACTGCTTGTTTAGAGCCAACGCGCACCAAGTAAACGACATATTTTTCCTGTCGTTCGACCAGCATATGATAGGAAGAGACCTAGCTAAATATGTTGAGGAAAATCAAGACCAGCCGAACATAGCACTAGCGCTCGCGGGAAACCTGCTTACTACCATAAACCAAGGAAATGCAGATGAGCAAAGGAAAAAATATATCCAACAACAATACAAAGATGGCGTCTGGGGTGGTGAAGATATCATCATTGCAGCCGAGTACAACAAAGAAAAAGTACACCAAGCTTGGCCTAGTGCTCCCACTACATACCGACCCAGAGAACCATAACACGCCGTAGCCCACAGTATCGAATAACAATAGGGAAATCTTATTAGATATAATAAAAAGCGAAAACCTTAGATTAGAGACATCACGAGGCAGATCAAGCTGCAAAATAACGTGGCAGTCTGGAAACAGAAAATCGCAAATTGACCATATACTTACTGCTGCGGACAAGCCAAATATATTAAACTACATAAAAGGCGAGTGGAGAAAGAATATATCAGACCATAAAATTATTCTCCCGGATATTATTACTCTGAACCTCAAGAGGATGGCAAAGTGCGGTCCATGGCCCTTTACGGGGCCCTGGTGTGAGCGCGTTCCTTGAGGCGGCGAGCCGCCCAGCCCACAGTATCGAATAACAAAAGGGAAATCTTATTAGATATAATAAAAAGCGAAAACCTTAGATTAGAGACATCACGAGGCAGATCAAGCTGCAAAATAACGTGGCAGTCTGGAAACAGAAAATCGCAAATTGACCATATACTTACTGCTGCGGACAAGCCAAATATATTAAACTACATAAAAGGCGAGTGGAGAAAGAATATATCAGACCATAAAATTATTCTCCCGGATATTATTACTCTGAACCTCAAGAGGATGGCAAAGTGCGGTCCATGGCCCTTTACGGGGCCCTGGTGTGAGCGCGTTCCTTGAGGCGGCGAGCCGCCCACTACCTGAACGCGCCCCAAAAGGTGGTAGCCGTAAGGCTGGTCCGGGGATACCGCACGATCTCCGGCGAGGCGGTGAGCCTCCTTGCCGGATTGCCGCCATGGGATCTGGAGGCGATAGTCCTCGCGCGCCTGAACGAATGGCGCGTGGAGGCACTACGCCGGGGGGTAACTCCGCTGCCGCGGCAAATTGTCGCTCAGCGGACAGACCTCCAGCGCGATCTCATGGCGACATGGAGAGAGCGACTGTCGCAACCCCGTGCAGGGCACGCCACAATAGTGGCGATAAGTCCCCTCTTTGAGGAGTGGCTAGAGAGGCGCCACGGCGCCCTCACCTTCCGCCTACCGCAGGTCCTCACCGGACACGGTTGTTTCGGGAGGTTCCTGCACCGAATCGGGTGGGAGGAAACGCCCGGGTGCTACCATTGTGAGGATCGACCGGAGGACACGGTGGAGCACACGGTGGAGATCTGCCCCGCGTGGGCGGAGCACCGCCGTGTCCTTGTAGCGGCGATCGGCGGCGGCGACCTCTCGCTTCCGGCCTTGGTTCAATCCATGGTCCGGAGCGAGGTGAGAGGGAGAGAACCTCACGTCCCAGCCGCCGCGGGAGACCCAACGGGCGTCGGGGACCACGTGGTGGCCCCCGGCCACCGTAGGCGCGGGCCTGTGAACGGTGAGCTATGGGCTAGCTCGCCGTCCGTCCATCTTATGACGACAGGCCGTGTCGACGGCGCGTTCGTGTTCCACGCGCCTCAAAGAGAGTCAGCAAACAGGAAGGGGTCCGAAAGGACCGATGCCTGCCAAGGTTGCGGGACTGTTCGAAAGAGATACCGCGGCCCTGGAACACAAAGGGCAAAGGAAGAAACATGGATGGGTTTTAGTCCGTAAGAGTCTGACACTCCCTCCTGCTCAGCCCAGAGCGGGAGGGGTTATTTGATGATTTCCCATAGGTAAAAAAAAAAAAAAAGTTATAAATCTATAAAACAAGAAAAATACCCATGGGATTCCCTTATGAATATCATGAAATCAGCAGCGGCAAAAATTCTTATAAGCAGACCAATCAGATCCAGAGAACATAGAATCGCGCTCGCAAAACTACAAAAAGCCAAGTTTAACAAAAACTTTTAACCTGGAGAAATATTTGCAATCAAGCAACTAAGCGAAGCCAGACACAATCTGCAAAATATAAAAAATAAAGAAGAGGAAAAATGTGAAGTAATCTTTAGAAACCTAAGCAGAACTCACCCATCACAACGAATGAGAATAACATACGATTTTTATAGGAGATAAAACGAACATGAAGTGCAACAACAAACAACCTTTTATACCCATGTCAAGGTGGGAATAAGAGTTAAAAAAGTAAGCAGGTCTACACATAGAACTCCTACCCAATTAGAACCCATCAGACGTAAAAAAGGAACTATCAGAAGAGGAAATAAGTGACATCATTAAAAGCAATGAGCAACGGCAAAGCACCAGGTACTGACAAAGTAGTTTCCGAGCTATTCAAAGCCTCACCAACAGAAATGCTATCGGAAGTTATAAAACACATGCAAGCAGCATGGGTAACCAATGATATACCAATGTCTTGGAACAAAACGATCCAAATTCCAGTGCCTAAAAAAGCAAATCCAGACGGAATTAATGACTACAGAAAGTTATCTATGTGTAACGTGGGATATAGAATATATGCGAGCTTTCTTCTAAGCAAACTGGACGCTTCAATAAAAGAACTAGAAAACTACCAAGCAGCCTTTCTTAGCAATATATCGACCGGCGATCATATGTACACACTGAGAATTCTTGACGAGGAATAGAGAGCAGGCTCAAAAACCTATGTGCTGGCGTTAGACATCGAAAAAGTTTTCGATACGCTGGACTTGAATTCTCTTAGAGACATTTTAGCTACTAGAACTAACAAATATCTAACAAATAGAATTATTAAGGCATGCATGAATTAATTCACCTGCATAAAATGGTTTGGCCAGTAAACGGTATCGACGCACAAAGGCAAGGGAGCCAAACAGGGATGTCCGCTATCCCCACGACTATTCACCATAGTAATGTACGACGTTCTCAGAACATTAGAAGAAGAAATATAATTCCTTCATCTAGACCAGGACCATGAGATTCAACTGCCTATCATACCGTCCTTTGCAGATGACGTGATAAATAGTCACCAAAATCAAACCGTTACTCACGAAACGAAAACAAAACTACTAATCACAGCCCCACACAGCACGGAAACCCGAAGTCTTATTAGAATTGGAGGAATCAGTATTCAACCGGTAGACGAAATCAAGTACCTAGGCACGTATATAACATCGACACTTAATAGAAACAACACAGTCAACGCCAGATGTAAACAAGCGATTTGTAACTCCAAGGCCCTAATATCCTTCATAAAAAAACTCGAAAATGGAGTGGAAAATTGCGCTTCTTATCTACAAAATGCTCATAGAACCTGCAATGACTTACGGTCTTAAGGCAGCTGCACTCACAAAGGCAAACCGATCGAAACTCAGAAGATACGAAAGACTCATTCTCAAAGATACGATAAAGAGTACACGAAACACCACGAACAAAAAAAAAACACGCGAAAGTCTTATGGGAAAAACAATTACCAAAAAAATCAAATGCCTACGGCTATGCTACTACGGGCACATCCTCCGACGACCACAGCCCCACTTACTACACGCAGCTACTAGATACAAGGCGAAACGGCTAAAATTTGGAAGACCAATATATACATGGAACGAGTCACTCCAACAAGACATGGAATATTTCAATAATAGCAAAGAAGAATGGATTCAGTTAGCAGCAGATAGAGAAAAATTCAAATCACTGCCACTGAGGAAATATATCACCTTAGCGAAACTGACAGTGTAACAAATACTACTGACGATAAAACATAAACGCGAACATAATATTATTAAATAAGACGTGCCAAGAACGAACGCAGTCGCAACCACCATAAACGAACATGATTCTCCAATGATAGAAGAGACCAAACAAACGAAGGTCAAAACACCATCAATGCTCATTCCTATGGATTGTACCTGTCTTTACCACTATTCCTATATTGGCTCTAGGCTGCATAGTCGGCTGATTGTGCCCGACTGGCCGCGGTTGGTCGGGCTTCCTTTCCCATCCCAGAGCATGTCTTTCCTTACAAAATCGTGCCCCCTGGTGTATCCGGCTTGTCCGGGTCAGGCTTGCTCCTGGCTGGGTGTGGTGCTCAATCATCATCATCATCAGCATGTAGTGTTAGAAGATTATTCTGGAGCCAATTAGAAACATTGTTAAATCCATTCTGAGCATCTTCATAGGCCTCAGCTCTTGATTTAGCTGCAAACAACAAAGCGGTATCATCCACATATGACATAATAACACCATTTTGGAGTGGTAGGCTGCACAGGTCATTAATATAGATTAAAAATAATGTGGGACCTAAAATACTCCCTTGTGGAATTCCAAAACAAGTATTAGAAAGGTCAGAACTTGTATGCGAACCAATTTTTACAGATTGCTGACGATCGCTTAGATAATCAGACAAAAGTAGCAGCTGTGCTCCTCTTATCCCAAGTGTTTCAAGCTTCTGCAAAAGAGTAGTGCAAGAAATAGTGTCGAAGGCCTTGACAAGGTCTAGGAAGATCCCAAGTGTATGCATTCCACTATCCAGATTTGTAGAAATGTAATTAGTCAATTTGTTTACTGCTTGGCTTGTTGATTTTTTAGGCCTAAACCCAAATTGATTATCTGAAAGTAGATTGTTATCTTCCAGATATTTGATCAATCTACTGTTAATGATTTTTTCTAAAAAAAATTAAAGGCCCGTTAGCACTGAAATGGGTCTGTAGTTTGCCACTCATTTTGTCTCCAGACTTGAGAATAGGTTTGACCACAGACTTTTTTAGCAATTTTGGAAAAATCCCTTTAGATAAACAGCCGAAAAATGTGGGTTAGCAGAGGAGCCAGTAGGTGTTTAAATCTTTTCAGTATAATATTGGGTATATCATCCCACCCAGTTGCGCAGACATCCTTTAACCCGTTTATTATTCTAATTACTTCGTTAACGTCAGTATCTAATAAAACAACAGAATTTAGTGTGGAACATGTCCTAACTGGGTTTTGAGTGGGAGGATGACTAATATTTAAGGATTTTACAGCCAAGTTTTTACCAACGTTGACAAAATAGTGGTTAACCTTATTTGTTGCTTCGGATGAGTTTATTTCTGTTGATAGTAAATCAAGCGGAAGTTTGGAATTTTTCGACCTCAATGTATAGGTTTTTATAAATTTCCAGTGGAAATTTTCCACACATGTTTACTATTTGTTCCAGCCTTCTGTAGTTCATGTTTATCGTACTGGTTTTTTAGTTTTTTCAAAAGTTTATTACAGAAGTTACGATATCTTTTATAGGTAACAGAAAGTATTACGTCATCAGGTGCAAGTTTGAATTTTAGGTGAAGTATGTCTCTGTGTCTTATACAATGAACGAGACCGGGTGTGATCCACGGTTTAATACAACTATACTTTCTGGGAATTATCTTGGTGAAAGTGGTTTTCCTTATTGCGTTTTGTAAAGAATTTATGAAATATTGTAACGAAATATTTGCATCAACAGAATCATAAATAGGGTCAAAATTAATGCCGCGTATGTCTCTTTCAAAGTTTGTCATATTGACTTTAGTGTAGCTTTTTTTTTTTTTCGTATGGGAAATCATCAAATAACCCCTCCCGCTCTGGGCTGAGCAGGAGGGAGTGTCAGACTTTTACTGACTAAAACCCATCTATGTTCCTTCCTTTGCCCTTTGTGTTCCAGGGCCGCGGTATCTCTTTCGAACAGTCCCGCAACCCTGGCAGGCATCGGTCCTTTCGGACCCCTTCCTGTTTGCTGACTCTCTTTGAAGCGCGCGTGGAACACGAACGCGCCGTCGGCACGGCCTGTCGTCATAAGACGGACGGACGGCGAGCTAGCCCATAGCTCACCGTCCACAGGCCCGCGCCTACGGTGGCCGGGGGCCACCACGTGGCCCCCGACGTCCGGTGCGTCTCCCGCGGCGGCTGGGACGTGAGGTTCTCTCCCTCTCACGTCCCGCCAGCTCCTTCGCTAGCATGACTGCTTCGCAGAAGGAGGTGACGGCATCCCATTTCGACTCGCTCCGGACCATGGATTGAACCAAGGCCGGAAGCGAGAGGTCGCCGCTACGAGGACACGGCGGTGCTCCGCCCACGCGGGGCAGATCTCTACCGTGTGCTCCACCGTGTCCTCCGGTCGATCCTCACAATGGTAGCACCCGGGCGTTTCCTCCCGCCCGATTCGGTGCAGGAACCTCCCGAAACAACCGTGTCCGGTGAGGACCTGCGTCAGGCGGAAGGTGAGGGCGCCGTGGCGCCTCTCTAGCCACTCCTCAAAGAGGGGACTTATCGCCACTATTGTGGCGTGCCCTGCACGGGGTTGCGACAGTCGCTCTCTCCATGTCGCCATGAGATCGCGCCGGAGGTCTGTCCGCTGAGCGACAATTTGCCGTGGCAGCGGAGTTACCCCCCGGCGTAGTGCCTCCACGCGCCATTCGTGCAGGCGCGCGAGGACTATCGCCTCCAGATCCCATGGCGGCAATCCGGCAAGGAAGCTCGCCGCCTCGCCGGAGATCGTGCGGTATCCCCAGACCAGCCTTACGGCTACCACCTTTTGGGGCGCGTTCAGGTAGTGGGCGGCTCGCCGCCTCAAGGAATGCGCCCACACCGGGGCCCCGTAAAGGGCCATGGACCGCACGACTTTAGTGTAGCTACGCTCGCAGTTTTTTCTAGGTGAACTTATTTGCATTGTTAGTAAAACAGCTTGATGATCGGTAAGCGAAGAGTTAGTAACCAATGTTTTGGATGGATTTCTTGGTTTTAGAATAATATGGTCTAAGCAAGAACCGCTTTGATGTGTGGGGTAATAGTGAGCTGGTAAAAGTCCATGAAATGCACAAATATTTAAATATTATAAATTATAAATTACTAAATAGAATATTCTGTGGCGCTCTTAGGCGCCCTCATAGTCTATTGAGTTAATGTGGTCTCTGCATATTTACGTGCTGGGCAACTTGCATCACCGGTTGGATGGTCACATTTCCTCTTGAATTTTTTGCACGTAACACAATGGGAGGGGGAAAATTTTCTGCTGCATTCCTTCACGGAGTGTCCCGAAATCTCTCACCGGGCATGAAGTCCAATTAATAAAAATTCTGCTTTGTTTGATTAGCTTTTTTCTTATGCCAGCGGGTACTTCCAGAATGTAGTTGCAGGTAGGAAGGCCTTTCTTGCACGATTTATGGCTCAACTTAATGGTCTCCAATCACGAGTTGTATTCGGCAATTTGTCTGATAAGTTTTGCTCGTAAATACAGTCGAACACTTCCTTCTTACTAAGGGCGACGGGAACACCAATGACAGCAACCCTAGGACGACGTTTAGATGGTTCTTTTATTGTTAGGCCCGAGGTGACTATCTTCTCCGATTTTTTCATTTTATCTATATCTCCTTTATTTTCAGTGCTAATCAGTACTCCCCCATTTTTCATTTTTTTCAGGCCACGTACATGGAGCTTTAGTTCTTCGGGAGATATTAACTTTTGCACAAGTGACTTGGTGTCGTCACTTGTTTTTGTCTTATCGCTGGGATAAATGGCGATCGAACTAAGGTTTGCAGGACCTTCTTCACCATGCTAGCATAGGAATTGTTGGACGGATTCAGCTTCGTCTCAATAACCTCTTTGAACTGGTCCAGAGAATTCGCCACGTTCAGCTGAAGCTGTAGGTGCTGAACGGTACTGTAGGACTGGATCATTTTCTGCTTCACCGATTGTTAAAGAACAGCCATCTGAGAAGTCCCACTTTGGACCTTCCGGCAAAGGGCAGAGACACGTTGCTTCTGGTCAGAGTTCATTTTTCCTTCACCAACAAGAGTACAGACTTCGTTCAGAATACCATCTATAGATAGTAACCATTTCTGGGTTTCTGGCGTGCTGATAAGGTCACTCGGCAAAACATTCTGCGCAGGTGCTGGTAGAGGTGGTGGTTCACTCGGGGGCAGTTGTTCGGTAGGCGTTGGCGGAGGACTTCGTCGTAGTATTTGGCTACGATCAAACGGGCTCGATTCTGGGTTAGACATACTATCCGCAACATTTTCATTAAAGTCAATAGAAAATAAATATAAATCAGATCATCTTGCACATAAAAGTTGGTATGGCACTAGTCACACGTGACACACTTTACTTTGGTTTTAACTGACGCCGCAAATAATTATTGTAATATTTTGTCGTAATTGTTTATTCAGGATCAATTTTTATTTAAATGAGTTTTATTAGATACCTATTTTTTATTTTGATAAGTCTTAGTACAAAAAAATAAATAAAATAATAATAATAATAATCGTTTATTTATAAAAAGGGGCACATTTACAATAACATGTCTTATCAATAAAATAGAGCACATTAGCTTATTTGCCTGAACTAGGTTGAACCTGTGTTTCAGGCTACAAGGTGCATAAACCTTAAAACCTTAAAATAAATAAATTAACGTTACAAGAAAAGTAAAGTAAACTTATATAAAAGTAAAATTAATTAAAAACGGCGTGTTAGCACTTTATTTGCAAACAACAAGTAGATCTTCTGTCTGTGCATATGACATTGGTTGTAAAAATGCAATTATTGATTTTTTACAGCTAAAATAATTTAACTTATATATACTTAGTTTTCTATTTAATCTATTGTACAGAAATGGGCCTAAAAAAGAAAAGAATCTTTCGATAAAGACATGTTTGGAGGTTATATTAGAAATGCAAACTATGTCATTCCGCCTTTTGTTAGTAGTGTCAGTATTGTACGTGAGCATGGTGTGCTGTTTTAATACTAAGTGGTTAATGAAAAGCTGACGCACAGTCAGCACGTTGCAGGATTTATACAGCTGATCTGTGGGAAAGAAAAAGGGATGGAAGTTTGCTACCTTTAAAATTGCTCTTTGAGCTCTTTCAAGGGGAAGCAAGATAGTTTTTGATGCGCCACCCCATGAAATGATACAGTATTGAGTTATAGATTGACATAGGGCGAAATAAACTTGTGTGATTAATTTTGAATCTGCAAAGTTTCGTATTTTTTTAAATACATATATTAATTTGCGCACTCTTTTAACCAGACTTTCAATATGATGCCTAAAAGAGAGTGTGTCGTCTATTATAACCCCGAGGTATTTAATGTTACTGGTTTTGAGGATAGAAGGGCAGTTGCACATGTTGACTGACAGGTTACCACATTGATGGGCACATATATGGAAGTTAGCAGTGTTAAATTGAGGCTTACGCATGGAGAAGTGAATATATTTTGTCTTGTCAGCATTTAATGTTAGTAAATTGCTTTGAAGCCAATTAGTCACAGTGTTAAAACCGAGTTGAGCGTTTTCAAAGACTTCGCTACTGTTTTTAGCAGAAAAAATTAGTGCCGTGTCGTCAGCATATGATATAATCTTGCCGTGCTTGATATCTAGATTACACAGGTCGTTAATATAAACCAGGAATAAGGTAGGGCCCAAAATACTTCCCTGGGGAACACCAAATCCAGTATTTTTCTCCTCATCGCTCGTAAAGTTGTCAATTCTAACACATTGGTATCGGTCGGTTAAGTAGTCAGCAAGTAATGTCAGTGGCGTTCCCCTTATTCCCATGGCCTCTAATTTTCTTAAAAGCACAGAAACAGAGACAGTGTCAAAGGCTTTCGCTAAATCAAGGAAGACTCCTAGGACCTGGTTCCCTTTGGCTAGCTCTTCTGAGACATAATTGGTCAGGCTATGCACCGCATCGGCTGTGGATAATTTGGCTCTGAAGCCAAATTGCGCAGGTGACAAGAAGTTGTTTGTTTCTAGGTAGCTAACTAGTCTGCTGTTTATAATTTTCTCAAGTATTTTTGAGATTGAGGGGAGTAATGATATTGGCCTATAATTATTAACCAAGTCCCTGTCTCCAGATTTATAGATAGGGATAACAACTGCTTTTTTTAGACAGTTAGGGAAAATTCCTTTGGAAAGACAGATTCGAAATATATGCGTTAAGGGAGGTGCCAATACATGCTTAAACAGTTTAAGGACCTTGTTGCTTATATTATCCCATCCAACTGCACAGTCATCTTTAAGGCCAGCAATGATTCGGGATATTTCATTTTCGTCAGTATCCATCATAGCAAAAGATTTCAGGTTACAGGTATTGTTTAGTTTTTGGAAAGATGGTGGGGCGCAATGTTTTGGAATCTGTTCGGCCAAAGTTTTCCCAACATAAGCAAAAAATTTATTTACTTTGTTAGCGGATATGAGCGGTGAAGGATTAGTAAGCAGTAACCTCGAATTTGATTCACGTTGTTTAGTCATATAGGTGACGTGTTTAATATGCTTCCAAATTTGCTTGCTATTGTTGCCTGCTTTATTTAATTCGTTTGTATCATAGTTATTTTTAAGTTTCTTTAAGAGATTGTTGCAGAAATTCCTGTATCTTTTATAGGTATTTAGAATGATTAAATTATCAGGGTATTTCTTAGTTCTCTGATGAAGTTTATCTCTGTGTCTTATACACCGAATTAGTCCAGGAGTAATCCAAGGTTTAATATTATGAAGACGATTATTTACTGTCACAACTGTCGTATTACGTAATATTGCTTGTTGGACATGTTTTATTAAGTACGATAAAGCCAAATTAGCGTCAGCAGTATTGTAAACTAGGCTATAATCAATGTGGCGTAAATCATATTCGAGTTGGTTTGTGTTTAATTTAGTCTTTGTCTGGGGGCGATTTTGCTTAGGCAGCGTTAAATTTACGGCTAGTAAGACAGAATGGTGGTCGGTTATTGTTGAGTTAGTAACAAGCGTAATATATGAGTAGCTGGATTTTATCATCATATGATCGAGGCAAGAACCGCTCTGATGAGTAGGCAATGTGTGAGCAGGCAGAAACCCATGGTATGAGCAGATGTTAAGGTAATCTTGAGTCCCTGCATCGCAGTTTTCGGAGCCAATATTAATGTTAATGTCGCCTGTTAGTATTACATTCTTAAATGGGCTAAGTGCTTGAAAGATCAGGTTTAGGGAACTGTGGAAAGAGGTTAAGTTTCTAGCGGAAGGGGATCTATACAAAGCAATTATCGCTGTAGATGTACCAATTTTGATGATAAGGCAGTTACTAATACATTCTTGTAGATCAGGTTCATCGACTGTGGCCTTTAAGGATTCCTTGGCAAAAACAACGACACCATCATTTTGATTGTGGTTGATTTTAGTGTACAATAAGTTGTATCCTGGTATTGTCGGGAGGTTATCGTGGCGCTTTGATAGCCAGCATTCAGTTAGCACCATAATATCACAATTAAAGTTAAGTCTATGAAGAAAAATGTTAAAGCTATCTATGTTCTTATAAACACTACGTATGTTTTGGGTTAGTATGGTTAGTGACTTTTGATACTGGGAAAGATATTGTTTGCAGTCTTCAACCTCACATGACTTTGACTCAGTTAAAAATGAGTTATCTATGTCAGTAATTAAATTAATATCCATTCTATTTAAACTAACAACAATAAATTAAGTCTAAGATTTAAACAAATATGTGGCGCTCTTAGGCGCCTTCATAGTCGATCGAGTTAATGTACCTGTATTCGGCAGCCAGTTTAGCCGGACAAACAGCGTCTCCCGTCTTGTGGTTGGCTTGTTTTTTAAAGCGCATACATGTGGCACATTTTGGATTATCAGCTTTTTTCGCGCAGTCTTGGCTAGAGTGTCCTTCTTCCCCGCAATGTCCACAAACCGGGACAGCGACCTTGCACGTCTTAGCTGCATGACCGTACTGATGGCAGCTGTAACATCTCGTTACTAGTGTGAAGTCTCGTACCGGGCAGGAGGTCCAATTTATAAATAATCTGTCCTGTGTGATGAGGGCCTTGCGAATGACGGCTGAAACTTCTATTATATAATTACAGCTCTTAGCATCTTTCCTGCCAGATTTGTGGCTAAGTTTAATTGAGGTCAGAAATGTATCTAGGGTCATAGGCAGTTTTTCCGTTATGTTCTGGTCGTAAATGCATTTAAAGACCTCCTTTTCAGTCATCGAAGCGGGAACTCCTATTACAATAATGCGAGGTTTGCGTTTTCGAGGTTCGTCAACGGTAAGGCCTGACGAAGCGATTTGGACTGTTTGTTTGAGCTTGTCTAGGTCATCTTTGGTTTCAGTGCTGATGATAAGCCCTCCTTTTCCTATTTTACGTACGCCTCGTACTTTTAGCTTCATTTCACCAGGGCATATGATTTTTTGTACCATGTTCTTGGTATCATCACTGGTCTTTGTATTGTCGCATGGAAAAATCGCCACGGAGCTAAGATTATTGGGGCGAATAAAACTGCTGGTCCCCTTCTTCACCATATCGGCAAATGATGTAGGAGTTGCACCCTGCCTTGTACAGGACTCCTGAATCGTGCGATTCATCTCAGAAAGACAGTCCGCTAGGTCTCGAGCTTCGGTCATCGTTTTTAAAGCGGTATGTGTTTGTATGGCTCTTGATTTCAGCGACTGGTATTGAACAGCCAATTGCGAAACACCATGTCCAACTTTTCGGCAGAGATTGCTAATTCTTTGCTTCTGATCCGAATTGAGTTTTCCCTCAGAAGCAATAAAACAGACCTCATTCAGGTGCTGCTCAATGGTCCCCAACCAGTTCTGAATCAAGAAATCAAGAATAAAGTTATCGTTATCGAAAAATGTTTGCTTTGAAATTGATTTTATTTTATTTTATTTTTTTTACTCGCGGGCGGCGGCGCTCCACGCTCGTTTGTTTATCATGCACAGGCATCATTTACGTGGGTTACAATGTACCTACTGATCGCTGATTTTATCTGGTTCCAACTAGACTTTTTTTAAATTTGGCCGTGATCTAAAGTTATTTGAAGAGTAATTCCAATTTTTCCTTTATACTTTCGTGTTCCTTTATTGTTAAGACCATCAAAATGCAGAAAATAAAGCATACTGACCGTGATCAAGCAGCCTTTGAGCGGCTGCTAAAATGGACCTTTCATTAGGGGCTGCGGGGTTAAGGATACCTTGGGCTCGCATTCGGGGTATGCTCTCCGTTGCATACATTCTGCGAGCTGGGGGCCTAAAATGGAAGCTTTATCAGAATCATATTATGAATCAGGTTAAAAATGTAATTCTTAAAATGGTCTTTATTGTTATGACCACAAAGTCCATTTTAAGAGTTTTAAATTTTTAACGTGATTCGTATTATGATTCGGTTAAAGTGGCCATTTTAGGCCCCCTGCTCGTAAACTTTCACCACTTAATAAATACACCCGCACCATTTCATAAAACTCGCGGTTACTTAAGTCCGACATCGTGACCTGTAGGTACGAGTACGACACACGTGTTGCGCAGGAGCTGCGCGGGGTAAGGTTGGTTCGAATACTGTGCCATTGAAATTCTTAAACATAACCTAATGGTAGTATGCATTTACAGAACACCTACACATAATGCTTCCACGTTTCTGAGTAGTTTGGAAATCCTAACAAATAAACTGTGTGGAAAAGTAAAGAAAAAAGTCATCATATGCGGGGACTGGAATATAGACATCCTAAAAAGAAATAAAATATCCAATGACTTAAATGCCATTCTTAATAATAACAACTTGAAAAACCATATTACACTGCCGACGAGGAAAACCTCTTGTCTGGACTTAATTGTAAGCAATATACACGACGATGCTTAGCGTCGTGTGTACTGCACTATTTAGCACTATCAGACCACGAAACAGCACAATCTCTGACAGTTAACCTAAAAACTTATAATAAAGTTAAGGACATTCACAGTTTCTGCTTTAAAACTGTAAGGGAATGAAGAAAACATAACCTTGTCTTTCTTTTTCTGAGGTATACGAATGCCACTCAACAAACAACGCGTTCAATTGCCTTCACGATACAATTACTCTCTTTTACAATTTATGCTTCCCCATTATTAAAGTAAAATCTAGTAACAAGTAAGTAAAAAACCGATGCCTAACAAAAAATATAAAACGGTGCTGTATTACAAAACGAACATTATACTTAAAATATCGCCTTTGTAGAGATAACAAAAAACGAAATAAAAAAAAATATGACGACTACTCTCGAATATTAAAAAGATGTATACAAAATGCGCAACAAATTAATAGTTTACAGTACATCAACAATGCAAAAAATGCAAGTAAAGCAGCATGGAATTTAATCAAAACAGATGTTAATAATACGGTAAATTACTCTGACATTGACACAATACAAATCAATACTGAAATTTATGACAACCCTAACCATATTTGTGACCTTTTCAATGACTACTACATATCCCTAACCAATACGACCCAAAAGCCACGAGAAAATAATCAGAATACCAATTTTACGATACCTCAGAATCCTAAAAGCATTTTCCTAACACCAATAGATGAAACAGATGTGTATAAAATAATTTATAGTTTAAAAAATACGAAGTCGACTGGTTATGACGACATAAATACTCAAGTGCTAAAAATATGTGCATCGAGTTTAGTGTCGCCTCTAAGCTACATAATTAATTTATCCCTAAGTGAAGGAGTCTTCCCAATTCGACTGAAAATGTCTATTGTCAAACCTTTATACAAGAAAGGTTTAAAGTCAGATATGAGTAATTATCGACCAATGACTTTAATCCCCATATTCTCGAAAATATTTGAGAAAGTTATGTGTATACCGATATATGTGAGTGCCGACACATAACTTTTTCAAATATTTTTTAAGTAGAAAACTTTTTGACATCGTGTAACATCCTTAAAAAAGAACAGTTTGGATTTAGGAAGGGGAGCTCGACGGCTGCAGCATGTTTCTCCTTAATTAAACAAGTAACCGAAAGTCTAAACCAAAAATCCAAAATAGGCTGTGTCTTTCTGGACATGACAAAAGCCTTTGACTTTGTCTGCCATAAAACATTACTCTCAAAACTTTCTCACTATGGAATCCGCGGGAAGGCCAACGAGTGGATCAAAAGCTTTCTTACCGATCGAATGCAATGCGTAGAAATGTTAGAATTTGTATTGTGCTAAGTTGTAAGTTTAATAATCAATCTTTAAACAGTCGTATTTACTAATAATTTAATAATTATTGTGTATGGTTTAATTGATTAATATTATATCCTTTTCCTATATTATTTCGAATTAATAATAAAGTGTACATTCAAATAAGTATTGTGAAATATTAAATAACAAAATATTACATAATACAAACCTAGAAACATTAAAAGTATTTTAGTAAAGTGTAATATTCGATACTTCCGTTAATAATGAAACTAGACTTGTTTTGTACTCTAAAGTGGGGGTAGCTTTGATGAAATGATGGACAAGGGATACTTGGGCAGTCTGAGTGTGACCGTCAAGGTGAATAGTCAGCTACTCCAACAACTGTGAATTGTTAAAACTTGGATAAAAAGTAAAAGTGTTGTGCTGAAAATAAATCTTTTATTTGGAGAATCTACCCTGGTTCCTGATATCAGAAGTAAGGATCGAGTCTACGCCACACAAAAGGTATGTGTGTTAATTTGTGTTAAGGTGCTATTATTTTAATTAAAAATAAAAGGTGTTTGATGCGTTTTAAAATTATACATGAATAATTACATGTGTTGAAACATGTAAGATGTAATTATTGTTGTTTGTTGTTGCATGAAAACTGTTTTTTTCCCTCTCTGGGCTTATTCTTAACCGATTAATGGATTTTCATATGATCATAATCTAAGAATCAACCTAATAAGCACATAAAATGAAGTACTTAGTTTTTTTTTTTTAAACTTGTTTTACAACCGTTATTTAAATTCAAAAGCCACAAGGCAAACTTAATGTCGTACGTTTTAACCTAAGCGAATAGTTATGTGTACACACTTAGTTTAATTTTCCGCAAGATATTTTTTTGAACATTTTATGTCCGAAAAAAAAAAATGTTTTCAGGTCACCTAAAATGGAAGCCAATGAACAAAGTGGTACAGCGAAGCGACGACGCAGCCGGGTGGTTAGAACTCCACCACCGAGAGAAGATGAAGAGGTCAGCTTTCGCAGTTCTCGCAGCCACAACCGGTGCAGTGCACGCAGAAGCCGAGAGAAGCGGAGCCGATCGCGACGCAGCCGCGGCCGTCCGAGCCGACAGAGCACCAGGAGCCGCAGCCCTATCCTCCGACCATCGCGTCCAGCATCCACAAGGTACGATGACGATCGCCCCAAGGCGATGAGTCGATCACCACCGCGGGTTTCGGCCAAGAGAGGTGTCTTATACAACACATCTCCTGGTCAACGTAATAACTCCGTGCACCGTTGTGAGCCATACCATCAAGCGGGTTCTTCGCAACAAAACCACCGTTCACCATGCCAAACCAATAACGAACAATTCAAACCTAATTTTAATAGCCCAAATGCAACTTCTAATATGAATTTAAATGATTTTATGAGATTTATGAGTAACTTTGCTAAATTAGAGCAGAGTCAAAAGTTACATTATGATAAAAACATGATTCCTGAATTCGACCCTACTATAAAAAACCATAGAATCGAGACGTGGATTTCAAAGGTCAATGAGTGCTCTCAAATATATGGTTGGACTGGTCAGCAAACCTCACACTTTGCTTTACCGCGTTTAGTAGGACACGCTAAAAAATGGTATGAAGGACTGCCTTCAATTAATAGGACCTGGTTAGAGTGGCAACAATGCCTTAAAAGGGCTTTTCCGTCAGAATCAAATTACGGGGTTTTGTTATCTGACATGTTGGAAAGACGTTATAAGCCTGGTGAATCACTAGATGAATATTATTACGATAAAATGGTTCTTCTTAGCGCATGCGACATATCGGATAAGAAAGCAGTTGATTGTATCATTCATGGCTTGGAAGATAAAACTATTAGGGCAAGTGCATCGTCAGCTCGGTTTGCCCAGCCTGAAGATTTACTAGGATTCCTTAAAGATATGTGTAGGGAAAAGAATGAATATATTAAAAACTCCAAACCTAAACTAACTTCTCAATTTAATAGTAATATAACTTGTACATTATGCAAAAAGGCTGGCCATTACTCTAAGCAATGTAGGGCTAATATATGTTACAACTGCAAACAATTTGGTCATAGACTGTCTGGGTGTCAACAACCATTGTTAAAGTGCGAAACATGTCAAAAAGTTGGACATAAAAGTGAGGAATGTTATTTTAAAAATAAGACTAAAGATAAAACAAACACTGAAAAACGAGTGATGGCTGCTGACACTACAGACAAACATATTAACAATAGTAAATACTACAAAAAATGTTTTATAAACGGGAATGAAAAAGGAGTATCATGCTTTATTGATTTTGGTAGTGATTGTTCTCTCGTAAGTAGCGATTTAGTAAAAGACTACGGGCTCACATATAAAGAAGGCAACGTTCCAGTCATTAAGGGAGTAGGGGAATCGAAACTTATTCCGATAGGTAGAACAAGTTTTACATTATGTATAGGATCTGTTGAAGGTCATATTGATGCTTATATTGTTCAACCTGAACATTTACATATACCGATTCTTGTAGGTCAAAACTATACAGAACAGCCACATATTCTAGTAATTAAAACTAATAAGACTCTTGAGATATTAAATCGAAGCGCTAATTCCGAGTTACCTGACATTGATCATGAGCGTAGTTGTGTAGTCAAGCTATTCATTAGTGAAGATACAGTAGTAGACAAATCCAGTGCCATTACATGCTATACCAATGACATTATCAATGGTACTATTTATATTTCGGGTAGCTACCGCTTTTATACTGGTTGTGAATTTTGGGTTCAAGAAGGCATTTACAGTGTTATGAATAGCAACACTTCCATATTAGTAATCACCCCACTTAATAATTTGACCTTCAAAAAGGATTCACTTTTAATCCGCGCAGATATTGTGAACGATTGCTTGAATGAATCAAAAGGCAATCCAAAGCATTCTTGTTTTCAATTACAAAGCCATTACGAACCAATTGCTCGAACAGATGTAAACATTAATCCTGAACTGTCGTTAGTGGAACAAGACAAAGTTTACAACCTTATTACAGAATATAGACCCACGTTTGCTCAAAATCTTTCCGAGTTAGGTCGTACTAGTTTAACAGAAATGGAAATTAAATTAAAAGATACAAATCCCGTCGTTTATAAACCCTACAGGTTAAGTTACCCAGAACGACAAAGTGTACAATCTATGGTTAGTGAACTAATAGAAAATGATATTGTTGAGGAATCTGTGTCTTCTTATGCCAGTCCAATCTTGCTAGTAGCGAAGAAAAACGGAGGAAAAAGACTGTGTGTAGATTACCGGGCACTCAACAGTCGAACAGTTAAGGATCATTTTCCTTTACCACGAATTGAGGATCAAATTGATCAGTTAAGTGGTAGTAGATACTTTACCAGTCTCGATTTAACTAGTGGATATTACCAGATTCCAATAAAACCTGACTGTCGTCATTTAACTGCATTTGTAACGCCTGACGGTTTGTACCAGTTCAAACGAATGCCTTTTGGTTTGGTCAACGCGCCATCTATATTCCAAAGAACTATAAATAAAACTTTGTCCGCTAAAATTCCGAAAGTAAATGATGATGTAGGTGAGCAACAAGCTAAACAAGCTCTGGCCTATATGGATGATTTAATCATAACTTCAAAAACTGTTCAGGAAGGTTTAAATAAATTAGAAAACACTTTTAAGTTGTTGAATAATGCTAAATTAACTCTTAACGTTCAAAAATGTTACTTCTTTCAAACTGCTATCGATTATTTGGGATATGAAATTAGTTATGAAGGTATTAGGCCAGGTAAAGCCAAAATTGAAGCTGTAGAAAACTTTCCCGAACCTAAAAACGTGCATGAAGTACGACAATTTGTAGGTCTGGCAAGTTATTTTCGAAAATTTATAAAAGATTTTTCTCTTATAGCACGTCCTTTGACTGAGTTGACAAGAAAAACCGTAGGTTGGCGATGGGGGGTTGATGAACAGCAGGCATTCGAAACATTAAAAAGTAAACTGATACAACGTCCAGTTTTAGCTTTATATAATCCACATTTTAGAACTGAGCTACATACTGACGCTAGCAAGATTGGGTTAGCAGGGATATTATTACAAAAAGAACATGACAGTGCACCTTTAAAGCCCATTGCGTTTTACAGTAGAAAAACTACACTTGACGAACAGAAGTTTCACGCGTACGATCTTGAGACTTTGGCGGTTGTCACCTCATTAAACAGATTTCGTGTTTACCTTCTAGGTCTAGAATTTACGATAGTAACGGATTGCAATGCACTCCGAGCAACCTTTTCCAAGAAAGATATTTTGCCGCGGATTGCACGTTGGTGGTTAACGTTACAAGAATACGATTGTAACGTTATTTATCGTCCCAATCATAGTATGACCTACGTAGATGCGCTCAGCCGCAACCCGATAGAGTCAAAACGATCACTATTAGAACCAGATTTGCCGATGGTACTTAATTTAAATCAAGAGGATTGGCTTATAAGTTTGCAGCAAACCGATGCTAAATTGATACATATTAGAAAAGTTTTAGAGGATCCAGAATACAACAACATAGTAGATATAAAACAAAACTTCATCATAAAAAACAATAGGATATACCGGAAAGTAGGAGATGAACAAAAATGGGTTGTGCCTAAGGGGGCTAGATGGCAGATATGTCGACAAAACCATGACGAAATTGGTCATTTTTCGTTAGAAAAAACCCTGTCAAAAATAAAAAAAGACTTTTGGTTTCCAAGAATGAAAAAGTTTGTCTCTAAATACGTAAAAGCTTGCGTACACTGTGCTTATGGGAAAGATACATCTGGCAAAAAGGAAGGATACCTTCATCCCATACCTAAAATTGATATTCCTTTTCATACGTGTCATATTGACCATCTAGGCCCATTTGTTCGAAGTAGTAAAAATAATATGTACATCCTGTTGATTGTTGATGGTTTTACAAAATTCTGTATATTGAAACCTTTGCGAAACTTGAAGTCTTCCCTCAGTATTCGTGCTCTAGGTGATGTATTTAGTACCTTTGGTTACCCGGTCAGATTAATTTCTGACCGAGGCTCGTGTTTTACCTCCAAAGAGTTTGAAAAGTTTTGTAGCGACTCAAAAATTAAACACATTTTAAATGCAGTAGCATCACCTAGGGCCAACGGGCAAGTTGAGCGGTATAACCGCACAGTGCTAGGAGCTCTAAGTTCATATGTAGATAAAGTAGGTGAAAAAAAATGGGATCAAGAGCTAGGAAGAATCCAATGGGGTTTGAACAATACCTTAAACAAGGGCACAGGCAAAACTCCTTCTGAGGCTTTATTCAGTCGTAACCTAAATTTTGCCGGAGAAAATGCCTTTAGTGAGATATTTAATGAAACGCGAATACAGCAACCGGATATAGAGGAACTAAGGATGGAGATTAGCAAACACATAGAAAATGATCAAATAAAACAAAAAGAAAGATTTGATCGGCATAGAAAAGATCCAAAGAACTATAGCATTGGGGATTTAGTTAAAGTCAAGAAGCAAAATAATTCGAATGAAGGTCAAAGTAAAAAGTTACTACCGGTGTTTTCTGGTCCGTATAAAATAACAAACATCCTTGACAATGATAGGTATGAAGTTTCTTCAATCCCAGGTTCGAATTTAGGTAAACGAAAGTATTGTAATGTGTGGGCAGTAGATCAGATCCAGCCTTGGATAAACACACGTAGTGACTCTACCGCAAGTAGTTCTGAAAGTGAGGTAGAGACTTAGGTAGGAATAAGAGATGTTATGTGTATCTATTGACATAACGATGATTAAGGATTGAAAATACTTACAAAAATTAATTGTTTGACACTGCTTTCATTAATGTAATTATTGCTATGATTGTAAAGAGTGGTACAAAGAGAAGATATCTGACGTCGTTCCAGATATTTAATATAATGCATAAGTTAAAAATGAGAGAAGAACACCTGACGTAGTTCCGGGTGTGTCTTGAGAGTAAATAGAGTATACAAGAGGAGGTTTCATTACCTGATGTAGTTCCAGGTATGCCTCGAGTTACCATAATATATTTAAAGAGGTTACAATTTAACCTTTCTACAATAGGTAGTAGATTTTAAATAGATTAAATATAAATTTTTATCTAAACAAAAAAAAAGTGTCAATTCTGATAACCTGAGTATACAATTTTATTGTTAGTAAACTTTAATGCTAATAAAAATATCAATGCTTTCTACTAAACTGTTATAATTAATTTGTTGATTATAAAATGTGTATAATTTATAGGCTCCTTTGAATAGAAATGATTGATTTACATTATATTATATTTTTAGATTTTATTTAGTTTTTTTTTGGATGATTTTAATAATTATTGTTGTTTACCTCGTTATGTTAGCACAGTCAAGGGCGGGTCAACCTATCCAAATTGAAAATTAACATAATTATCTTATCTAATAAAATAATAAGTATTTTCAAAATTTGACGTTTCGAGTTAGGTTGATAAGCTATTGACTGTACATGGACCTGTCAACATCGTTTGAGGACAAACGTCTTGTCAGGAAGGCCGACTGTTAGAATTTGTATTGTGCTAAGTTGTAAGTTTAATAATCAATCTTTAAACAGTCGTATTTACTAATAATTTAATAATTATTGTGTATGGTTTAATTGATTAATATTATATCCTTTTCCTATATTATTTCGAATTAATAATAAAGTGTACATTCAAATAAGTATTGTGAAATATTAAATAACAAAATATTACATAATACAAACCTAGAAACATTAAAAGTATTTTAGTAAAGTGTAATATTCGATACTTCCGTTAATAATGAAACTAGACTTGTTTTGTACTCTAAAGTGGGGGTAGCTTTGATGAAATGATGGACAAGGGATACTTGGGCAGTCTGAGTGTGACCGTCAAGGTGAATAGTCAGCTACTCCAACAACTGTGAATTGTTAAAACTTGGATAAACAGTAAAAGTGTTGTGCTGAAAATAAATCTTTTATTTGGAGAATCTACCCTGGTTCCTGATAGAAATAACAAGAAATGATCAAAATGAAAAAAAAATATTTAGATCAAAATACAGATATAACAACATCGGCACACCTCAAGGAGGAATTTTATCCCCCCTTTTTATTCTAGTATACATCTTCGACCTGCCAGAGGCGATTAAGGAGGAGTGTGTACTATTTGCTGATCACAACATTGATTATTAAAAGCGACGATAACAAAGTCTTGGAAAAACGAATTGCTAAAGCGTTAGACAAGGCAATCAAATGGCTAGAACAAAACAACTTAAAAATAAACATGACAAAAACAAAAACAATAAAATTTCAAGCACTCAACATAAACACAGATAGTCTAGACATCCAGTTTAACAATTCCCCAATAAACATTGTTAATGATTGTGTATTCTTAGGTATAACCGTGGAAAAAAATTGCAGTTGGAAACCACACAGAAAATATACCTACTCAAAAAAATAGATCGCTTTGTGTATGTTTTGAAAAGAATAAGACAAACGGTTAATCTAAATACCGCAATGTTTGCTTACCACGCTTATGTAGCATCTGTACTCAGATATAATGGTCTTATAATTTGGGGAAACTCAGTAGACGTGCAAAGAGTTTTTAAAGGGCAAAAAAAATGCATCTGGGCAATGTGTGGAGCCCACTTTTTAGATAGCTGTAAACCATTATTTCAAAAGCTTAAAATACTGTCTTTACCATGTCTTTATATTTTTGAACTAAGCATTTTTGTAAAAAAAACTATAATTTATTTGAAAACAGCAGTCCCAAAATTAATAGTAGAACACGACACAAAGACAAATTGAAATTACCCCAAATAAAATTAATGCTATTTAAAAGAAATACCTACTGCATGGCAATTATTATATATAACCATTTGCCAAATAATATTCAAGATTTGCCATTGCCGTTGTTCAAAAGAGTTTTGCCCAGAATGTTATTAGAAAAAAACTATTACAGTGTTCAAGAATACTTAGAGGATAAGTCGTTAGTGACCAATACACTAAAATAAAAATAGTCTTTAGTCCACCCCATGACAAACTACATAGTCATTATTAATTATAATTATTTCTACAATACAGTCTCAATCTATAATAATATATCTTTCACATTTTATTCTGTATATTTGATAAATTAATAGGTTAATATTAAAAGTTTGTGTCTGTATAAAAATATTTGTACGCCATATTATGGCAGGATATGCTGGAACCAATATTACAACATCTATTTGTACCATATTCTCACAAATAAATGTTTTTGATTTTGATTTGATTTTTGACGCGACGTCACGACAGCGCATGCGATGAGCGACTGTCGGGCCGCGGGCGTCGGCCCCGCCCCTGCCGCTCGGGAAAGGATTTCACCCCCGCTGCACAACATCGCCGCGTGCGCCGCATGGCGCGCGCCCATTGATATTATTACGGAATAGATAGTGTCCATATTTTACTGATTTAAAGTCGGATAAAAAATTATAAAAAAGTTTTGACCAAATAATGGAAATGTTTTCTATTACTGATACTGAACCACCAAAATTTTTTTGCGCAATGCTTAAATAATATTCCAGTAGATATTTCATTTTAGCAAGAAGGTACAAAAAACACGTCATCTTAGTCTCATGTCGCGTAAAGCGATGAAATAAACAAAATATATATCAAAATACTATAAATATTTCATCGTAATAAAATGCTAAAGGTTCGCCGTAACAATATTGTCACTATAAAATAGTCGTAAATTTAGAGATTTGTAGCTAAAATGTTCCAAATACCTAATGTAAAATCCTTGATCTTTGTTTCTAGAAAAGTCATTCACGGACTTGTGTCAGCATCATGACTGATGATGACTGATGGTGGCGGGCCTAGGAGCCAAAAATACAGTAAGCCCATGAGCATGGGCTTGTATGACAGTAAACAGTCGGGTTTAACAGTTCAGTCACTAGTGGGTTTGGGTGCATGGTTATGCGTGCCTGGTGTTGACATTTGTACCGCTCGAAGTAAAAGTTTACGGGTGGTACCTGCAGGAAGTCGTGGATTTAGTTATTCCGAGCAAAGCAAGGTGCATTTATTATGGCTCATATTATAACATTTTGAACCCTTTGCAGGCAGAGAATCTTGGATTGGATAGCTACGCCCCACAATTGGATTCCATACGTCCATATTAGATTATTTAAAAAAATGATAGAATTGGCACGGGACAAACACCAATACAATCTCGCAAAGGATCCTAAATCCTTCTGGGATTATGTGAGAAGCAAAAAGGGTATCGTGAACGGTAAAAAAAATAACAATAAATGAGTAAGTCCGTATACAGTCCCCTGAAGGCAAAACTAGACGTGCAAGCCACCGTGGCCGAGGGCAACACAAGTAGTTCCCGAGTACTTAAAGGGAGTATTGATAGAAGGAAGGCGCTAACTAAACTTAAACCTAAGCGTTCGGCGGGACCAGATGGCATCCCACCATTTATTATTAGAGACTGTATGGATTATTTAACACAACCGCTAGCATATATAAATAAAAAATAAATTTTGAGCAGTCATACTTTCCGGAACGCTGGAAAATTACACGAGTAATACCAGTACCTAAGGGCGAAGCAGGGAGTGAAGTTAGTGGATAGACCGGTGGCGGTGTTGTCGGTACCAGTACCAGCGAAGGTATTTGAGTCTGTAATCCATCTTTGTGTCTTAAACCACGTTTCAGGCACGTTGTCCGATTCGCAGCATGGGTTTAGGCCGGCTCATAGCACGACTACAAATCTGCTGAATTTTATGGCTGAAGTGGTTCCTAGCGTTGATTTGGGAAATCAGGTCGATGCTGCATACTTATACGAGTATTTTAAAAAAGCTTTTGATCTGGTCGATAATGACGTTTTATTGACAAAGCTTGCGGCAGTCGGATGTACTCCCAAATTGCTGAAATTCTTTGCTGATCATATGAGTAACAGAAAACAGTATGAAGCATATGCTGGGTACAAATCTGAGGCCTATTTTAGAGGTCAGGCGTAAGTCAGGGCAGTAATTTGGGACCATTTCAATTTATAGTAATAGTAAATAACTTGTCCGAGGTCGTCAGGAATGCCAAGTGCCTGTTGTTTGCTGATGATCTAAAATTACTACTAGCTGTGAAAGAGCAAAAGGACTGTGAGCGCTTACAGGAAGAAATACACAGGGTTGTTGAATAGGGAAAGAAGAATAAGTTGGTGTTTAATACGTCAAAGTGTTCGGTAATAACTTTTAGTAGGATGAAAATGCCCAAGAAAGAGTGGACAACACGATAATGAAAAGAATAGAAACTGCGCGTGATTTGATTTGTGAGTACGCCTTGACTCGGGCCTGACATTCCGTAATTACATCATAAATGTTTGTAAAAAGCCTATAGGAGCCTAGGTTTCGTCCTAAGAAGAGAAGGCTTTACAAGCATCGCTGCGATAACATCTTTGTACAATGCATTGAATAAATTCACTAGGTTTCTGTACCTAAGGTGGTATGGTGTATATATCCATTTTATCCATTGATGTATCCAACTTTGTTTGTTATAGGCGTGGTGGGATACAATAAATTGGAAACAAGGAGGGACATAGCTTTTGCTACCTATATTTTTAAATAAATAAATAGAAATAAACCTTTGTGTGCCCGACAATTATGTATCGCGAAGGCGACGGCCGCGTCTTTTGGCGGTGCCCAGTAGTAGGACTAATCTACTGAGTAAAGCAACTATAACGCGTACCTTGCGTGTGCTTAATGACGTAGCAGACACCATAGATCTTTTTACTTGTTCTCTGAGTGAGTTCACAAAAACCACGATGTACAGAACATGTTTTGGTAAATAATAATACTGTAATTATGGCCACACTATTGAATTAGGAAATTCTTGTAATGATAGTGATGATGAGTTAATAAATAAAATAAATAAATATTGGTTTAAGGACCGAGTTTCAGATTGTTGTCTAAAGAGAGTACCGAGTTTCTTCCCATAAGCCAATACTGGTTGCGGAACTGGTTTATCTCCTCCCTTCTTTTTAATGTGATGTTTCAACGTTAGGCGCCTATCTAAATGAAAGCCAAGATATTTAACACAATCTGTGTGTGGTAAGGCATCAGGTCCAAGTTTAAAAAGAGGGGTGTTTCCGTGCCTGAGCGTAGAGGTAAAATGGTTGGACATGGATGCACTAGCGCGTATCCGCCACTTACAGAGTCATTTATGTGTGTCTCGTCTAGCTGATTTTGGAGTCTATTGCCATTTCTGAGTTGTCGTCAACTGATAAGTGGGCTATGTCGTCAGCATATGTTGCAACTGTTATGTCGTCTAATGTGGGTAGATCTGATGTAAATATGTTATACAACACTGGGCCAAGGACAGAACCCGTGGTACTCCAGCTTCCACTCCACACAATCATGATCGTGCTTCGCCCTGTTTAACTTGGAAGCAGCGGTCAGATAAGTACCACCGGATGAGCAGGAACATTGAGTGTGGAAGTTTTTCCTTCACTTTTGCCAGTAATCCTTTGTCAGACATGGTCACACGGTCAAAAGCTTGTTGTACATTAAGAAATGCTGCTAAGCAGTACTTTTTGCGGTCAAAGGCCTGTCTTCCTGTTTGATAAACTCGGTGAACCTGTTCTATTGTTGAATGGGATTTCCGAAAACCAAACTGATGAGGTGGAACAACATCATTGACGTCTGTCCATGTATGGTTTTAGTCGCTTAAGGAATATCCTCTCCGGCCTCTCCCACAATTTGGACAGTACAGAAGTTAGGCCTTTCGGCCGATAAGACGATGCTTCATGTTGCTTCAGGTTGACCTAGTTTGTGGATCATGACAACTTCGGAGATTTTTAAAAGATCAGGAAAGTGAGATGTTTGAAAGATTGCGTTGAACAAACTAGGCAAGAAGGCAGTGCATTTTCTAGGAAGATTTTTGAGAATGGAAGGTGTAGATGGAATGGAATTAATTTGTTTGATTCAATAAATCAATAATTTCATTTTAATAAAAATCCTTTTATTTATTTTCTTATTAATTATTTATTTCTAAAAGAATATCTATGTGACATCGCACAGCCAGTTTCATTAAGATTCCATAGAAATATAAATAGTTATGTGTTATAATTGCACATGGCTTGTGTTCACGACTCAAATACTTAAATATTTCTGTGTGTCAAATTTGCCTATAATGTTTAATTTTGGCATTATTAATAATGTTATCTATTCAAAAGTAATCTAAAACTACGTCAATCGTCTTAATATTATAAAGCTGGAGAGTTTGTTTGTTAGGTTGAACGCTCAGGAACTACTGGTTCGAATTGAAAAATTCTTTAAGTGTTGGATAGCTCATTTATCGAGGAAGGCTATAGGCTATATATCATCGCGCTACAATCAATAGGAGCGGAGCATCAATGAAAAATGTTGCAAAAACGGAGAAAATTTATTATTTTTGAGAGCTTCCGTTGCGTGCGCTGATTAAACGGTTAAAGTTGCACAAAAATAATGTATGAGGGAATTATTTCTCTTAAAAAGCTCTAAAAAGAATCCGCAACAGCACATGTCTATCTTTTAATGTTGACTAACAATAACCATTTTTAAGATTTGATTTGGACAAAAATAATGCTTTATTTGCAAAGGTATTTTTACCGACATAGTATTAATCCTTATCAAAATAAATATGTAAGTCATCTTTAGCGTTCAATTGTGACCGAAATTGCCCTTTACACCATTCAATTTAGATGAATATCTTAGGAGACATAACGGAAAATAACATTATTGTGTAAGATATATGCAACAAATCAAATCAAAAATATTTTTATTTCATATAAGCCTAGATGGGCACTTATAAAACGTCGACAAAAAGGTGCACAGTTCGGGCTGGTCGTTTCCTATGGAGAAGAACCGGCAAGAAACTCCATGGTTACTCTTTTCAAATCATTTGGTGTTGCAAGTTACAATATTATCATGTTACAGCATTAGTACTTTAGTATGGGGGGACAGCATAAGCCCGACAATAAGTCGTTGCTTACTACACAAAAAATGTAAAACAAGATAAAAAGTTAACAAGCAGCTGGGAATCTTTATGGCCTACAATGTTCACACATTCACAAATAATCGGTAAAAAAGAATCTATACAAAGGTAAGAAAGTATTGTAAAATAATAAATTAAACAAGTGACACAAAATATTGTCATCAGTGCTGTAACTATTCTGAGCAAAAGATGTTTAGATGATTTGAAAACTATCGTAATAAATCTGGTTGGAAAGATGAGAAAAAATGAGATTGAGAATAGTAAGAGACACCCACATATTTGTGCCGTTTAAGAGCAACGACATCTATTGCACCAAAATGTTATGTATAAATTAATAAAAATGTTTTTAAGTAAAATATAACCTCATTGTTTTAAATCGTCGGACCGGCTTTACAAAAAAGTTCTTATAGCAAAAAGTACTTTACATTAGTCTACATGACGCTAAATCCCTGTAAAGTGTGTGTTGATCTTTGAGGCGGCGAGTCGCCCATTATCTGAACGCGCCCCAAAGGGTGATAGCCGTAAGGCTAATCCGGGGGTACCGCACGATCTCCGGCGAGGCGGCGAGCCTCCTTGCCGGATTGCCGCCATGGGATCTGGAGGCGATAGTCCTCGCGCGCCTGCACGAGTGGCGCGTGGAGGCACTACGCCGGGGGGAAACTCCGCTGCCGCGGCAAATTGTCGCTCAGCGGACAGACTTCCGGCGTGATCTCATGGCGACATGGAGAGAGCGACTGTCGCAACCCCGTGCAGGGCACGCCACTATAGTGGCGGTAGGTCCCCTCTTTGAGGAGTGGCTGGAGAGGCGCCACGGCGCCCTCACCTTCCGCCTGACGCAGGTCCTCACCGGACATGGTTGTTTCGGGAGGTTCCTGCACCTAATCGGGCGGGAGGAAACGCCCGGGTGTCACCACTGCGAGGATCGACCGGAGGACACGGTGGAGCACACTGTGCAGGTCTGCTCTGCTTGGGCGGAGCAACGCCGTGTCCTCGTAGCGGCAATCGGCGGCGGCGACCTCTCGCGTCCGGCCCTGGTTCAATCCATAGTCCGGAGCGAGAGGGAATGGGACCTCTTTCTGCGAAGCAGTCATGCTAGCGAAGGAGGTGGCGGGACGTGAAAGGGAGAGAGCCTCACGTCTCAGCCGCCGCGGGAGACACACCGGGCGTCGGGCCACCGTAGGCGCGGGCCTGTGGACGGTGAGCTATGGGCTAGCTCGCCGTCCGTCCGTCTTATGACGACAGGCCGTGTCGACGGCGCGTTCGTGTTCCACGCGCGCCTCAAAGAAAGTCAGCAAACAGGAAGGCGTCCGTAAGGACCGACGCCTGCCAGGGTTGCGGGACTGTTCGAATGAGATACCGCGGCCCTGGAACACAAAGGGCAAAGGAAGGAACATGGATGGGTTTTAGTCAGTAAAAGTCTGACACTCCCTCCTGCTCAGCCCAGAGCGGGAGGGGTTATTTGATGATTTACCATCGGTAAAAAAAAAAAAAAAGTGTGTGTTCGATCGCTTTCCATGCAGTATATTTTAGGGTCTAACTTCGTGCTCGATAAATGGCGCTGCTGTTCATTTCACTCCATTTTCTGAATCGCGGTGTTAAGTTTCCGTGAAAAAATGACCCTCGCCCGTATCAAATGTCTGAAGCTTGGTTTTTTAACCGACGAAACAAAAAGAGGAGGTTCTCAATTCGACGCGTCTATATTTTTTAATTTTATGTATGACCACGCATAACTATTTTCAGAGAAGTCCGATATGCATGATCGTTTTTTTTTTAAATTGAGATATCGTGTTTGGGCTCATTTCCTGCACCTTGATGAGAACTTCAGACCTAGCTGGAGTATGACTGTCATCGAAGGTCTGACGATGGAGACGGAAGGTAGCTGCAAGAGGTCCTCAAGAGTTTACAGCATCTATATCGTGTTTAGGCTAATTTCATGCACCTTGATGAGAACTTTAGACCTGCCTGGAGTATGTCTATCATCAAAGGTCTGAGGGTGACGCTGGAGACGGAAGGCAGTTGCAAGAGGTCCGCAACAGTTTACAGCAGTTTTATCGTGTGTCGGCTCATTTCAAGAAGTTTGATGAGAACTTTCGTCCTAGCTGGTGTATGACTGTCATCGAGTGTCTAAAGATGAAGACGTAAGGCTGTCGAGGGTCGCGGGCCTGTGGACGGTGAGTAATGGGCTAGCTCGCCATCCGTCCGTCTTATGACGACAGGCCGTGTCGACGGCGCGTTCGTGTTCCACGCGCGCCTCAAAGAGATGTCGGCAAAAAGGAAGGGGTCAGAGAGGACCGAGGCCTGCCAGGGTTGCGGGACTGTTCGAAAGAGATACCGCAGCCCTGGAAAGCAAAGGGCAAAAAGAAACGTGGATGGGTTTTAGTCAGTACCTATAACAAATCTAACACTCCCCTTCCGCTCCGCCCAGAGTGGGAGGGGTCATTTGATGATTTCTCCCATCGGTAAAAAAAAAGGCTGTCGAGGGAAGGGGCTTATTTGGAAAAACATATGTAGAATATTTTTGCGATTAATGCAAATATTTCCGAGAAATTAAATTGTTAACTACTTGAATCGGTACTAATATTATAAAGCTGAAGAGTTTGTTTGTTTGGTTGATTGTACACGCTAATTTCAGGAACTACTGTTCCTGAAATGCGCGTAGCGGTTCGAAATCAAAAATTAGCTAAGTGTTGGATAGCCCATTTATCGAGGAGCGAAGCATCAATGAAAAATGTTTCAAAAACAGGGATTTATTCCTTTTGAGAGCTTCCGTTGTGCGGGAACGGTTAAAGTTACGCAATTATCATGTATGTCGGAATTGTCCCTCCTAAAAAGCTCTAAAAAAATGTCCTCAATGGCCATATGTCGATCTTTTAAGCTTGACGCACACTCTTTCTAACCCTCTTTGTTTTATGTACGCACGCACGCAGACTAAGTTGCGGGGGTCAGCTAATTTATTATATGTATTAAATTATAATACCGACTTCAAAAAAAACAAAAATAACTAACCAAAACACAAAAAAGTAAAAAATAACTTTAGCTTCAGAAGCCGGTGACAAAAACACCAAATCAATCAAACAAAAGTCAAGCTTCAGAAGTCGGTGACAAAAACACAAAATCAATCAAACAAAGGTTCGAAGCTTGACTTTTGTTTGATTGATTTGGTGTTTTTGTTTTTGTTTTTTGTGAAGTCGTTTTTATTTTTTGCAAAAAAGTTTTTATTTTTCCATTTTTAGTTGTTCCCATGTCGCCATGAATTTATTTTACATTATTAAATACGCGTCTAAATGACAACAACAGTTCTTTTCTTAAATTAATACTTCTAGTTTCTAGCATTCACTCTGTTGTCTCTAGGGAAATCAACTATCGATATCGACAAGTCGCATTATCTATACATTATTCTAGAACAAGCAGTCACCTAACTCCTAACCGTTAAAGAATGGTACCTTCCTTCATCAGCTCAGCGTCATGAGATAATGGTGACCATACGCGAATGTCTTAATAGCTTTAGAAATTATTTTTTACTAACATTTATGTCGTGGCTATTGTGTGTATAAAATACTCGTATTCAGCTGCATCCGGTAAGACTGGAAGCCGACCACAAAATAGTTGGTTAGCAGCAATCACGACAGATTTGCCGTCTATTTTTGAAGAGTTCTATTCGCGACGAAGCGTCACCAACAAATCACAGTGATAACTTAGAAAACAATTTAGTGAAGTGTATATAAAGATAGCATACATAGTGTTTTAAATAGTACCTAGAATCTAGTTTGTGTAAAACCGTAAGTACAATCCATTTTGTAGCTTCGTTTGAGTGGGCAAATAGCCGAAATATAGTTTGTTTTTAATATATCCAGGTAGCCTAGGTTGAGACCTAGGCCTGGACCTAATTTTTGTAGTGTAAACCCTTAAAGTAATCCATTTAACCGAGGTCGCAAGATGTTACGTACATAACTTTTGATTATAAGATTATCGTTAATTTGTTTTATTTCCCCCTAATTTAAACGGGCCTGAAGCCCTGAAAAACATAGGTGTGTCTATGTACATAGTAGATTACATGAAAGAAGTACATTGGTTACTTAACGCCACTTGTTACAAAACAATCGCTGTAACGCCTCCTGAAATACTGGCCTGTAAAGCTAAATAATAGTAGAATTTTGTTAAATATTTTCCTTTACACTGCAATAGTTTTTCAGTAGTAATAGATGCAATCGACGTCATGATTTCAGGAGACGAGCAATATTTTAAGGTTCACAACGATGACCTACATGACCTAGGTCACAGTCAGAACACTAGAAATAATCACTACTATGTACGCACGCGCAAGCAATATTTTCTACAAATAAAGATTAAATCAGGAAGCGATTAGCGGTCCTCGTTACGGTAAAGTTTCGCAGTACTTTAGTAACGCGCGCTCTCGGGCTAATCGTAGTCATCGGCAAGGAAGATATATCTCTCTCTCTTTCACTCTAAAGTACTCCTGAAGAATTACGCCAGTCGCTTCCTGAAAAGTTATGAAGACTTATAGCTGTTGATTTTATTTCATCGAAGCCTCATCCTAGTTACTCCCGTTCAGCATCATCGCCGTAGTTTCATGCAGTCAACTGAACCAACAGGTGTAGGACGTCAGCGCCGCTTGGACATTCTTCAACTTAAAGCATCCAGCGATCACGCCCGTCCGGCACAAGTTCCATAGTATATCTCCGAAGATCAGCATCAGATCTTCAGCAAATTAAAATGGGACCACCTCAGAAGTACAATATTTAAAAAAAGAATTTTGAGAATCGGTCCAGAAATGGGGGAGACATCAGGTAACATACATAAAAAAAAAATACATACACACGAACATACAATAACCTCCTCCTTTTTGGAAGTCGGTCAAAAAGTAAATTATTTGAATACTCTGAGTATTTTTTGAGAAAATCATTTTTTTGCGTCTCCTGGGCTGTAGAGTGTGAAAAAAACACATAGCGATTATGAAAAGCGCAGCTACGATGTACTACATGACATACGCTTGAACTGTGTTCGCGCATGCCAAGCCCCACCACCTCCATAGGATGCAGACCCTTCAGAATCGATTTCTCCGAAGAGCCGCGGATGCCCCGTGGTCCGTTAGGAACGAACGACTCCATGTCGACCTTAGAATCCCGACCATCAAGCAGTGTATGAAACGTCTTACCAAGCGTTTCCTAGATTCAGCTGAGAAACACTCCAACCCTTTGATCTCATCGGCCGCCCGATATGTCCACTCTAAAATAGGTAGGATTAGAAGACCCAGACTCACCCTCCTCGAACCCGACGACCCCATCACCCTCCTTAAAGAGAGTTGTAGGGAAACTAGTACTTTAAGGAAAAACAAAAACAGATACCGACCGCGACTCCAGCCCCGCCGCCGCCGAGGCCCACCGCGACCCCCCGTAATACCACCGCCCGACCCTTGCTCGACGAGCCAGCCCGGGCTGCTGAACATGTAGCGTTAAATTCCCCATTAAATAATTCGACCCAGCCCAACCCTAGCTGCCCTCCCCTCAATGACGCACTAAGCCGAGGCCCAAAGGGCAAAGTACTTCGGTAACCCAAGTACTCTCCGCGAGATTGCCAGCAACATCAAGGCGCTGCTGGCCTTTCTCGGGGAGTTAGGGTGGATTGAATAGATTTCCCACCCGCACGCAAAATACGCGCTTGGACGTGGAATTGCGGACACCAGCCCGCTATACAATACAATACAAGCCGAGGCCCAAACCCCACAGGGGTTACCCTTAGTGATAGTTCATTTAATTGAATCCTTAGTTTGTAAGCCCTGGCTGGGGGCCTTAAAGTAATTTTTGACCACCACAGGATTGCCCGGTTAAGCAGCTTCAACCTCAGAGAGTTGTTGCGCAGCGAGAGGACTTTCAAAAAAAAAAAAGTGAACGGCCTCTTTGGATGATCTCTGTGCTTTTTGGTTCTCTTTGTTTTTTAATGCAACTGACAGGAGGACATAATTTTGGATTGATGTCGTAATAAATAATTCAAACGTCTTGTTGGCTTGTGTGCTTGTTGTTGATTATAAATAATTTGTAAGAAACATAACTTTCTATTTCGTTTCTGGTTTCCAAGACTCAAAAACCGATTTTCAAAAAAAAAATTGTCAAAGTCAAAACATTTATTGCGAAGTAAGTGTACAATACCGTGTAATGTGTGTGTGTGTGTGTGTTGTATACCGGATTTTGCAGGCGCCAGCAAATGGCGACGCTTTGTTCCTTTGTGACGCTCTAGAGACCAAACGCATAGGCTAATTTTGATGATTCTTATGGCAATCGATTTGTTTAATTCTCTGAGTGTCACTAATTTGCATTTTTGATATTCATTGAGCGACTTTGAGCGACACAATGCCCTGGCACCATTGCAGTAACAAGTGTTTCGCTGAGGAGTTAAGTCACCTCCTTAGGGGTATTAACTCGCCTGACGCAGGTCCTCACCGGACATGATTGTTTCGAGAGGTTCCTGCACCTAATCGGGCGGGAGGAAACGCCCGGGTGTCACCACTGCGAGGATCGACCGGAGGACACGGTGGAGCACACTGTGCAGGTCTGCTCCGCTTGGGCGGAGCACCGCCGTGTCCTCGTAGCGGCAATCGGCGGCGGCGACCTCTCGCATCCGGCCCTGGTTCAATCCATGGTCCGGAGCGAGAGGGAATGGGACGCCGTCACCTCCTTCTGCGAAGCAGTCATGCTAGCGAAGGAGGTGGCGGGACGTGAGAGGGAGAGAGCCTCACGTCTCAGTCGCCGCGGGAGACGCACCGGGCGTCGGGGGCCACGTGGTGGCCCACGGCCACCGTAGGCGCGGGCCTGTGGACGGTGAGCTATGGGCTAGCTCGCCGTCCGTCCGTCTTATGACGACAGGCCGTGTCGACGGCTTGTTCGTGTTCCACGCGCGCCTCAAAGAGAGTCAGCAAACAGGAAGGGGTCCGTAAGGACCGATGCCTGCCAGGGTTGCGGGACTGTTCGAAAGAGATACCGCGGCCCTGGAACACAAAGGCAAAGGAAGGAACATGGATGGGTTTTAGTCAGTAAAAGTCTGGCACTCCCTCCTGCTCAGCCCAGAGCGGGAGGGGTTATTTGATGATTTCCCATCGGTAAAAAAAGGGGTATTAACTGCTATTTAAATGTAAACAACCTGTAGACTTTCAAACAAAAAAACACTCAATTAACCTTATCAACATATTTTTCCTAGTAATCTGTTAAACGGGACAGTGTCATTCGTAACCAACGATTTCTTATCTACTTCTAAATACCTGTGTCACTTTAAAACAATTATATGTGACAAATTGGCCTACATTTTAGGGAAAACTAATAGTTTTGTGTGAATCATCGGACATGGGCTTATCATTATTATGTTAGTTTAGTTTATTGTCCGTGGTCCGACCGCGTAGTTCTACTAGTAGGACCAAGGGTATTTTTTCTTTTCGGTGGTTCTGTCAATCTGACCATGGGCAAATCAAGTTCTTTAATTTAACGAGTGACGACATGTAGGAGCGCTAAAAAACATGTAGGTACTTACATAAGACGAAAATAAATAAAGTTCTTTTGATAATGGATGGCGCCACGTGTCTTTCGAATCATGATTTAATTATATTATTACAAGCAGAAAACAACCCGATTTCATTGTCAAATTCTGAATTAACGCGAGCGAAGCCGTGAGCAAAAGCTAATTATTTAAATGAAAAATAAGTTCAAAAACTAAAACGCGACTAAGTACTGTAAATTCGCGCTCTAAGAAGAATGAAAAAAGAAACTATTCTCGTCTGAAATTGTTAAGTACAGATTTTTGATTGCACAGCAAAATAGTTAAGTACAAACAGCAACACACTTAACTGCCCATTAAAGACGAAACTGAGAGAAATTATCACTGTTCGAAAGGGATAAATAGATGTTAGTCAGTTTCAATGGAGTCATAAGTTTTCTAGGTTAATAATTCTTAATTCGGTCGTATTGCAACTTTAGAACACTCAAATTGACATAAATCAAAGTACTCTATGTATACAAATAAATAAAATTGAAATGTCTGTTTGTAATATCAAACAGCTTTTTACTGAATGCAAATGAAAATATATACTTGACCACCGCCCAGTGCTCATGCACCTTATCCCCCGATCGGGTCCCTCAGACCCCAGTCATCCCCCTCCGACTATAGTTATCACTGACTGGAAGAAAGTAGTAAGTGATAAGCTGAAATCTGACATGTCGCCTCTATTGGACGGTATCCCCGACCATATTGTCTCAGTCGAAGACACCACGGCCGCCATCGAAACGTTTACAGATCACGTACAGTCCGTGCTCAAGGACTGTTCGCGGGAAGTCCCAGCGCTGAATGATCGGCGCTGGAAACTACCCGACGACATCCGTGATCTGATAACCGAGAAGAACGCGGCCATACGTGCCTACAGTTCCTTTCCCTGCGACGCGAACAAAGCTCACATGCGGAAATTACAGCGTGCTGTAAAGGACCGCACTAGTGAGCATCGCTCAAATCAATGGGACAAGGAGCTCAGCGAACTCGAGCCCACTCACCTTGCCTTCTGGCAGCTGCAACGAAAGTTGCGTGCCACCAATGAGGCCCCAATGCCTCCACTCACTCGCCCCGACAAAAGCGTCGCTTTCGACGACTCTGAAAAGGCTGAATGTCTAGCCGACAGTCTAGAATCTCAATGTAGGCCCAGCTCTCAACCAGTGGACAAGCGTCACCTTGATATGGTGGACGCGGAAGTCGAATGTAGAGCCAATCTCCCCCCCATAGAAGACCCTGATGATCCTCTTCCTTCAGTCACGCCCGACGAAGTGAAAGACATCATTGATATGCTCCAGCCACGGAAAGCCCCCGGCGCCGATGGCTTCACCAATAAGGTGTTTAAACTCCTCGCCTTCCAGCTCATAGTCCTTCTGACAGCCATCTTCAATGGTGCCTTGAGCAATAATATCTTCCGCAAAGCGTGGAAAGAGGCCACGGTCATAGGTATTCCTAAACCAGGCAAACCTAAAGCCTGTTATTACGGACTATCTGAACAGAGTGGTTGTCTGCACTGTGAAGCAAGTTATAAAGAAGAGGTGGCCACTGGCCATGCAATCTCCTATGGGCAATCTAGGTGGCATGCGGTGAGACTTAAATAAAAGATGTTCTGGTAACTATTCCTGTATTTCTTGTTATCAAGCAGTTCACGAATAGCGAGCAATCAATACATATTTGTTCTTAACATAATAGGCACATATAAATGGGTTTAGAATAAATTATTAGAGAAAAGCGTGTTCTCACCTTGATGACATTTTGACAAGAGAGAGTGAAAATATTGTCTTTGTATAGAGGAAGTATGCTCTATGCTAACAGATAATTAAAGCGTAGAACACACTAGTTTCATCACTTCCCCTTACGCTTTATATTATCATTTCTAAAGAGTCAATAATTACATGCCTAATTAAACACATACACACAGACATGCTACACAACACATACATTCATGTCTTTAATAAAATCTACATGTTTCTTAGAGCTAAGCGGTTTGGTAAGCACATCTGCTATCATCTTTTCAGTCTGTAAATAATTTACATTTACAATATTATTATTTATTAGGTCTTTTACATAATGATATCTGAGATCTATGTGCTTTGTTCTTTTATGACAGTACTCCTTACATTCTAACAACTTAATTGCACTTTGGCTGTCATTATAAACTATTGACTCTACATTTAAACAGAATATCTCAGACAGCAGACTCTTAATAAAACATATGTCCTTACAAACATCAGAAATTGAAATATATTCAGCCTCCGTAGTAGATAAAGCAACACAGCGTTGCTTCCGTGACTCCCAATTTATTGTATTATTACCTAGCTTCACGACGTACCCAGTATAAGACTTACGATCAGTTATATCATTAGCCCAGTCTGCATCAGTATAAGCAGCCAAACTCAATTTATTACTTCTTACAAATAGTAAGCTATAATTAATTGTCCCCGCTAAATAACGCAAAACACGTTTAGCAGCTTGCCAATGACTGTTATCGTGACAGTTATTAAATTGACTCAACTGGCTACATGCATAAGCGATATCAGGCCTAGTGCATACAGCTAAATACATTAACGAGCCTAACAATTGCCTGAAATTATTATTGCTCTCGCTTAAATTTTCAGCTTTCAGTAATTTACAATTCAATGGCATAGGTGTAGATACAGTCTTACAATTACCCATACCAAACCGCAATAATAACTTCTTAATATAATCAGTCTGGTCCAGTTTTAAAATACCTTTTGTCCTATCTCTTGTTACATTAATTCCCAGGCAGCTTTTTAATGGGCCAAGGTTCTTTACATTGAATTCTTTTTCTAACAGTTTTACTAAGTCTTTTTGAATAACACTCTTCTCAGTATAAAATATATAGAAATCGTCAACATATAGAGCAATTATGGTTAAATCATTCTTCTCTTTCTTTACATAAACACATGGTTCACATTGACTTTGTACATAACCATTATTATTTAACAAGTCATGAACTTTACTGTTCCACATTTTACTAGCTTGTTTTAAGCCATAAATACTCTTATTTAATAAACAAACCTTGGAGTTATCTCCATTATCAAAACCAATAGGTTGTTCCATAAATATTGTTTCGTTTAAGTTACCATTCAAGAAAGCACAAGCTACATCAATGTGATCTATACTGAGATTTAAATCATTTGCCAATGAAAACAAAATTCGCATAGTAGAGTGCCTAACCACTGGGGAAAAAATCTCATTATAATCGACCCCATGTTTCTGTGTAAACCCCCTGGCAACCAATCGCGCTTTATACTTTGTGAAGTTTCCAGAAGCATCGTGTTTACGCTTAAATACCCATTTGGATTTAATAACATTTTTCCCTTTAGGGCGACTCACGATCTTCCATACTTCATTCGCAATTAACGAGTCATACTCACTCTGCATCGCTGCACGCCACTCAGTGGCTTCCGAACAAGAGATAGCCTCTTCATAACTAGATGGTTCCTCAATATTACCGACATACATGGAAATGTCATAATCACGATACCTCAATGGCGGAATTGAACGAGTACTTCGTACAGGGCGGGTATTAGCCTCAGCCCGGGGTACCTCTGTACTTGTCTCTCCTTCCCCTCGAACAGACACGTCCGGCGATGACGCAGTCACAGACTCGTGGCTCGCCGACGATGAGTCTGCACAGCGGGACTCATCCTCACTGCCTGTGCAGTAATGCTCCTCGTCTGTGGTATCTGAAATTTGAGAACCATCATTTAATTCCAACGAATTGGTTCTATCACTAGTCTTTTCCTCATTACTACATTCATTTAAATTTATTTGACTAGAATTTATTTCAATAGAATTATTTAAATTATCATTATTTATAACCAATTCATTGCTCTTGTCAAAACAATTATTCTGCAAAATAATTTCATAATTATTAATGTCATCATTATCCTTTTCATTTACATTCCCATTATAAAACCTATCTTCTAAAAATGCAACATTTCTTGACAACACAATTTTTCTAGGATTCATTGGATCTGATAGTCTATACCCTTTACAGGTCTCACTATACCCCACAAAAATATACTTTTTACTCTTAGCATCAAGCTTACCACGCTTATGCTTAGGCTCCAAAGAATAAGCGATGCAACCAAAAACCCTCAAGTGGCTCAGATCAACTCTAGATCCCGACCACAGGTGCTCAGGAATCAGTCCAGACAAAGCCATAGTAGGGGACCGATTTTTCAAATATATTGCAGTATTTACCGCCTCTCCCCAATAAGGCTTACTAAGACCTGACTCCCGCAGCATACAACGCGCTTTTTCAATGAGTGTCCGGTTAAGACGCTCTGAAACACCATTCTGTTGGGCCGAGTAAGGAACTGTAGTCTGATGTACAATACCTTCATTACTTAAGAATCCAGAAAACCTATGATTGACATACTCGCCACCATTGTCAGAACGTAAGCATTTAATCTTCAATCCAGTTTGCCTCTCAACCATAGCCTTAAAAATAATAAACTTGGACATTACCTCAGATTTATACTTCATTAGGTATCCAAACGTTTTTCTTGTGTGATCATCTGTAAATGTAACCAAATACTTTGCACCCCCCCAGCTGTAGTCGCGCATTGGTCCGCAGACATCCGAATGTATCAACTCCAATGGTCGCTCGGCACGCTTGCCCTCTCCTTTGGGAAACGGCTGTGTTGACAGCTTCCCCTCAAGGCAGGGTATGCATTTCTTCAAACTGTCCTGGGTATTATCCTGAAACATTACTCCAGACACATGACCTTTCAGAGTTCTCATACTTCTCAGACCTAAATGTCCTAACCTGCGATGCCACAGCTCAGTAGACACAGCTACTGCGGTACTCTCTGTCTTTTGCACACTACTCAAAAGTTTGGAAGAATACACCTTGTTGTGCAAAGGCTTTACAATGTTACAATTTAGTTTATAAATTCCATTCTCACATCCCACAAGAGCTATAGGATTGCCAGAGACTTTACCATCATAAATACTGCACCCATTACCATCAAATACAACAGTAAGCCCACTTTCTATAAATTTACTTACTGACATTAAATTAGTGGCATCTGTGGCACATACAAAACATTTTTAAGTTGTCTTACCTCATTTCCAAGGTTAACCATTAAATCTCCTACACCACTACATCTTAATTGTTCATTATTTGCTACAGCAACTGTAGTGTGTTTTTGATTACAATTAAAGTCTTTATAATTCACCATATTGTCTTTACAATTTGTCATATGAGATGTACAACCGGAGTCGATGAACCATGCACTACTTTGATGAACAAACAAAGCTGAAGCGAAGCTTGTAGACTCATTCTTCTTGTCATTCTTCATCTTGTAGCATTTGGCCTTGATGTGCCCAGGCTTATTGCAGTAATGACAGACCATAGTCTTCTTCTTAGAAGAGTTCTTCGAAATTAAAGCTTTGTTGTTATTGTTCGATGCACCATCACTCCTACGCAGCTCTTCTTGTAATAGTCGAGTTCGTACAATCTCGCTGGTGAGATTATTGGTTAAACATACTGTTTCAAGATTAGAAACCAAGTATTCGAATTCCTGAGGTAGACCGCTCAATAAGATCTCTGCGACTTCAGCATCATCAGTCTTACGGCCAATATCCGAGAGCTGCTGCACGAGGGTCATGACACCCTGTATGTATTCAGACATATTTGAAAACTGAGTATATTCAATTCTATGCAGCTGTCTCAAAAGTAGCACACGCCGTAACAAGCCCTTATTTTCAAATATATCAGCTAAATTTTTCCATGCACTTTTTGCTGTAGTAGCATTCCTGATATACTGATAAAGTGCCGGCTTGATGCTCAAAGCTATACGCGCCAAAGCACGCTGATCCTTCATCAGATCAGTCTCCGTGCCTTCGATTGCATTCCACAAGCCATCCATGGTAAGCAGCATTCTGATTGCAAATTTCCAATTCAAATAGTTAGTTACTCCTTCCAATTTTTCTATAGACGATGACAAGCCATAGTTACCTTGCAAAGCAGCATTTCCATTGCTCGCTTCTTGATGACTAGGCGGGGCCATTTTCAAGCCACACCACCTACGCAAAATCACCACCGCGCCACAGCCAAAAAATGAGGTTATGTTTTGCCCGCGTGCACTCGTAATCACTTTATAACTTTTCTGGGTTTTGGGACCATAACCTGTTATTACGGACTATCTGAACAGAGTGGTTGTCTGCACTGTGAAGCAAGTTATAAAGAAGAGGTGGCCACTGGCCATGCAATCTCCTATGGGCAATCTAGGTGGCATGCGGTGAGACTTAAATAAAAGATGTTCTGGTAACTATTCCTGTATTTCTTGTTATCAAGCAGTTCACGAATAGCGAGCAATCAATACATATTTGTTCTTAACATAATAGGCACATATAAATGGGTTTAGAATAAATTATTAGAGAAAAGCGTGTTCTCACCTTGATGACATTTTGACAAGAGAGAGTGAAAATATTGTCTTTGTATAGAGGAAGTATGCTCTATGCTAACAGATAATTAAAGCGTAGAACACACTAGTTTCATCAAAGCCGAGCCTTCGAGCTACCGGCCGATCAGTCTCCTGAGTGCTCTCGGCAAAATCTACGAGAGGCTTATTTATAAGCGTCTCAAAGACTTTGCCGAGGCTAAGAGCCTCATCCCCAACGAGCAATTCGGATTCAGGACCGAACACTCGTGCATCCAACAGGTCCACCGCATCGTAGAGCACCTCAGCGCAGGTTTCCAGCGCGGCTCGATGACGGGTGTCTTATTCTTCGATATTGCGAAAGCGTTTGACAAAGTCTGGCACAACGGCTTACTATATAAGCTGTACCAACTCGGTGTGCCTGATCGTCTCGTGCTCATCTTGCGAGACTATTTGTCGTACCGCACATTTCGCTATCGCATAGGTAATGCTCTCTCCTCTCCTCATCCCATCAGGGCTGGTGTGCCCCAGGGATCAGTTATCTCCCCTCTTATCTTCACGCTATTCACCAGCGACATCCCTAAACGAGTTAAGACTCACTTAGCCCTTTTTGCCGACGACACGGCCATTTATTACACTGGCGTTAGGCCAGATGCCATCGCCCTCAATCTCCAAAGAGCGGCCAATGCGCTTGGCGCTTGGTTTCGCAAATGGAGAATAGAGGTTAACCCCGACAAGAGTCAAGCTGTACTCTTCCACAAGCTGCGACATCATCGCACCCCCCCCAGTCCAATCACCATGTTCGGCAAGCCTATCCCTTGGGAGAAGCAAGCCAAGTACCTTGGAGTCATACTCGATGAACACCTGACCTTCGCATCGCATATAAGAGCAGCTCGTAACCGAGCGGCCTTTGCTATGGGTAGACTCCACTACATGTTAACGGATAAGAGCAAGTTGTCACTTAAGTGCAAGTTGCGTCTCTATACCGCAGTCATCAGACCGATTATGATATATGCTTGTGTCGTATTCGCCCATGCCCACCCCCGCCACCTCCATAGGGTGCAGACCTTGCAGAACCGATTCCTCCGTAAGATCACCGGAACTCCCTTTTATGTCCGCAATGAAAGCCTTCATTTAGATCTCAAATTGCCTACCACCCAGCAATTTATGAAACGTCTTTCAAAACGTTTCTTCGACTCAGCTGTCAAGCACAGTAACCCCCTTATCGCATCGGCCGCCCGATACGAGCCATCGCGTATTAGTAACGTTCGCCGTCCACGGCACGTTCTTCTCACCCCCGATGACCCCACCACCCTCCTCCAGGAAAGCAGTAGGGAAACCAGCACACTCAGGAAATACAAACACAGACCGCCGTCATTCCGACCCCGGCCCCGCTGCCGTGGTCCGTCGCGACGTCCCGTTTCAAACCCCCCTCCGACCCTTGCATGAGCCAGCCCGCGATGCTGAGCCAGTAGCAATAAAACAGCCCCTAAATCAGATCCAGCCTGTCCCCTTGCTGCCCTCCCCAGCGACGCCCTAAGCCGAGGCTCGTATCCCACAGGGGGTGCCCTTAGCGAGTGGTCGCTTAGTTTATAAGTTCATTTTGCCCCTGGCTGGAGGCCTTAAATTCTAGGCATCCACAGGGATAGACCGGTTAAGCAGTAACCAGCCTCAGAGGCTGAACTGCGAGATGCCATCTCCAAAAAAAAAAAAAAAAAATATATATACTTACATCACTTAGAACAAAAACACATTTTTTTTTATCGTTCTGTCGGTCTGGCTGTCTGTTTGTTCCAGCTAATCTCCGAAACGGCTGGAATGCTCTTGATGGGACTTTTACCGGCAGATAACTAATGTTATAAGGTCTTACTAAGGCTACTTTTATTTTAGAAAAATAATTAGGGTTCCGTGCAAAAAAATTAAAACCCTTGAAATTGGTAACAAAATCTGATTTAAAAAAAACTAATGTTTTGTTATAATAATTTCACGCGAACGAAGGTTGCGGGCAACAGCTAGTTTCAAATAAAAACTGCATTGATCATAGATGCGATGTTTTAAAAAGTAAAATCTTGATGTCAATTCGGTCTACTTACTTGACACAAGATCTTTGAAAATAATTTTCAAAATCTACAATAATTTGATAAAATGCCTGCACAGCTCACCGCTGCAGAAAGAATTCGCATCAGAAGGAGATGAGAGTTGCCGAAATATCACGATAACTAAATGTGCACGTAAATTTTACACCAAATCAATGAAACCAATGGCCAGTAAACGTCCCGATCTAAATCTCATTGAGAATCTTTGGGCACAAATTATTCTCATTTGGGATCCCACTGAGGTGCACAATCAGACAAAACTACGAGATCTGGTGTATTCCACTTGGGAATCATTAAGAGGCAGCGAAATATGCTGTAACATGGTGGAGGAAATGTGTATCAGGAGGAAGACATTTATACTTCAAAACGGTGAAGGTCACATTCCATACTGAGGGCCTTTCCCGAAAAAGTGGAGATTATTGCCATAAACTCCACGCTTGGCTGGCGGATTCGATTTCATCTGTTGGCCCGTGTCCATTATGTCATGCAAATTGGTCCTGCTGTTTATGCGTGATAAGAATATAATAGAATATAATGCTCATTTACTTCTTACCACAAATGAAATATCAATATTTATATATACTAAATTCAGTAGAACTAAAAACAATTTTCACCTGTGGGGGACTGGTTTCTATAGAGTCGGACTTATAGAGACACATTGATTGGATCGCATCTATTTGGAAGTGTGTGCTGTGCAACTATATCTCATTTTGCCGCCTGTATGATATTTTCCGACCATGATTATCTGGAGGTCATTTTGTTAGTCAAATAACACTACATTGGGTCGGGAGGAATCGAGCTACACTTCGCTTCGCTTAATAATGCCGATTTTCAGATGATACCAATGTTTTACGAAACTAAAGTTATTTTTGAGTTGGAGTTTATATACGTGCTGACCATAAAATTTAAAATAATTGCACAAAATGAAAATGTAAATAAAATAATAATTACAATTATTTGTTTTAATTAAATGTGGTTGTGGATAGTCGATAATATCCTTTAGACCCGTAATGTTGAATTCCTAAAATGTTGAACGATAACAAATGATTATTATCAATCTAAGAAATAAGATGTTTAAATGTCGTCGCATTAAGGTAAAACGAAGAAAAACGACTCTTACCGATTTTTCCCGATTTGATAAATTCTCTTGACGAAATTACTGCTATGTTACTCAGCCACTGGCTAGGGTTCATAATTGTCAACGTCAAATGTGAGTCTCTTTCCTGCGATTTATGTCAGATAAAATTGGGAATCAAACGAGCTTACCTGTTAAGCGAAGTCTTGATTCTAATTTTATGAGTGGTGATCTGAAAAATAATTATTATGACACGAGTAGTATTTCCCTTTCTGTGTTTTTAAGAACTGCAACACCCTTTCTGACACATGACAGGCATTGACAGGAAACTTCACTTATTTTAGAGATCTTACCATTGGGAACAACCTCTGTTCCACAGCTCTGTTCTCTCTATAGAGTAGTTCCAAATACCTACATTCACTATGTTTTCCTGAAATGTTAACATTGAATTAGGTAGGCTATTATTGCAGCTTTGGGACTGTTAGCTATATAGTGGTGGGTGGGTAATTATTTTTCAGATCACCACTCATAAAATTAGAATCAAGACTTCGCTTAACAGGTAAGATCGTTTGATTCCCAATTTTATTTCGTGCTGATCTTCAAATAATTATTATGACACGAGTAGATGTTTAGAGTTGGCTGCAATAATTAATTATGTGATAAAAATAAAAATACTTCCTACTTTAAGAATAGGTATTATAGCTTTAATATTATAACTTTAAGAATATTGTGCATGTTGAATTGATAACTCTGTAATCAGCATTGTGCATTGCTTCAACTAAGTCAGCTTAGTTGAAGCCAGCACTGGGGGTCTACTCTCTAAGCACGAAACCCGTAATTTCGGCCGAAGATACGGGCGTTTCCTACCCCCTAGCACCTACGGACATACGATTCGTTCGAGGCCCGAACTAAGAATGAATTACAACTCAATTTGACAGTTGTCCCTACTCCCGATGTGTTTTTGCCCGTCCGTAAAGAGGAGTTTGACACTTTTTAGGACGGATTGTTATGTCATTTGAAACGAAACAAAATAGTTATCGAGCTGTCTACGAATAATATGTTTTTTTAGAAAATCTCTACAATGGCTGCTTTTTTCATGCTCGAAGAAGCTCTACAAGAAGAGCGGAGGTGACACCGATTCTATTTGCGCCAAAACTTTCGGTTGGAGAGTACCTATTCCCGATGTGGAGTTGAAAGGGCTCACACACACGGGAATCATTTGAAGATTTTTGTGAGGATCTATTTACAAGCGACGAAATCGTGTTGGTCCCAGAATGAAAGTGGACAATGGTTTGATCCAAGAATTAAGGACTAAGACACAGAGCATCATAATATATAATACTGCTAACGATATTGAAGATTCTGCAAATTATTGCGTTGTGTTACCAATTTGTTTTTGTTTACTTGAAGATCCTTGCTGCTCTCAATTGTTGAGAGCAGCAAGCCCGGGGGAGCTACCAAGGTGCAGTGAGCCTTAGCAGTGACGTCAAAATATTTACAAACTGTTTATTTTTCAATTATTCAATTAAGTTTCAATCGATCAATCACTTTTATTTTCAGGCATCGAAGACTCATTGATACAATACACAAAATAATCTTTTAAGTACAATATTAAGCTATTATAATACATAATATCAAACACATTTACAAAAAAACTATTCTTCTTAATTGTTATTCTTTATTGCACACAAAATATAAAAGTAGGACACACAAAATTACAATATTTAACTTACGTACAACGGCGAGCTTAACCCAGAATTGGGTTTTCTTACAGCAAACCTTACGTTTGATTGTGAGATTTGCGAATGAGGATAAACCTATGTGCACAAACGAACATTTTAAAACTTAAATTTACTAAACTAATACATAAAATATAATAAACGTAATACATATATATATATATGTATATAGATAGATACACAAAATACTATATATACATATACTATTATCCCGTTGCCAGGAAATGTTCCTTTATTCTTTTCTTGAACACATCTAACGAAGGGCTATCCCGCAAGGAGTGTGGAAGCGAATTCCAAAGGCGCACAGCCCGAACAGTAAAGGAACCATCATACTGACTTGAGGAGTGAGGAGGGAAACGAAGGAGGAGAGATGATGATGAGCGACAGGGTTAACTATGTTAATAACTATGTTTGGTCGGCCACATATTGCACTGAGTCGAGGTGTCATATAGACTTCCGCGAAAACACTGATACACGACACCCTGCGGCCAAAATTCCTTCATAGAAGTCGAGAGATGTGTGTTGGAACCCGCACCACAAAAGACTTGAAGGTAATCTTGTGGAGCGACTCCACTCTCAGGGTGAACTTGGTCTTGCTCCTTATATTTCGACCACCTCTGGCGTCGTGGTGTGATGTAGACGGTACGCGTACAGCTGCGTCGATGGAACATGGAATAGCGGGGCGCAGCAACATGTTCGGATCTGTCAATGTGGTACCGGACTGATCGCTAGCAGGCTTCCTCTTCTTCCTTTCCACACTTCAGTCTTCTTCATCAGCCTGTCCTCGGCTTGTTACCGGTGGCAACGAGCTTTGAACTTACTTCGAATGCCACTGATGTTTTGCAAGCCGTTGTTCTCACTCATAAAACTGAAGAGTGCCTCTATTTGAGCGCATGAGTTGCTGCTGGAGTGGTTGAGGGTATTTTACTATTACAATTTATTACGGAAGAATCCCGCGTTTTATTGATAATGCGAATTATGTATATATATGTTTAATGTAAATAACAAACTGTAGGCATGTGCGTTATTTCACGTCACTAGATACAATAACTAGTTACGCGGCATGTAACCGAATCACTAGTTTCGAATCTAGTTATAAGTAGTGATTTTTGTAATTGCGTTATTACAGTTATCTGTGATTGTTGGGTGTGAGTAGCTGAGTAGTCGTTACGTTATTCGAGCGATCGAGAATAGAGTAGACTGTCGGTAGTGTCGGTTGGTCGACTGGTTGATCATAGGTTCGTAGTAAACACTAATAATTAGTCATAAATTCATTTAATGCAGTCAGCCCTAAGCCTGAGTAAAGTATGAAGGGAAGTTAATTTATTGATTTAACAGTATAGCGAAATAAATATAACGAAAATAAATTAAATCACTATCTACTTAAGTGTATAGTAACACTTATGTAGATAGTGATTTAATTTATTTTCGTTTCATGTGTAACTGTACCTATAGTTTGTGAAGGTATTTATACTAAATTTTAACAATCACAGTAGCTGAATAAAAATAACTAGTTACAAAAATCACTAGTTTTGAAACAGGTGACGCCGACCAAGTAACTGGTTTCGTTACGTTTCTTGAAAATGACGTAACGAGCCACCTCTAACAAACTGACATTTCATTTGATATTATTGATGTCAAAAGAAAGAAAGGCAAAGGAATTAACAAGATAAAGCTACAATTCGGACAAAAATGGGAAAAATAGTTCAATTCAATATTAATAAGGCATAATAAAAAGTATATAGTTAAAAATGTGGTATTTTTTTTACAATAACAATAATGATTTTTGTATAAAAACTTGAAAACCACGTAGTAAATAAACCGGTAATCGACCGGTAAAATAGCGCAACTCTATCGCTGTGCATCATTCGTTCACGAATATTGTCTATAAAAGTATTAACAGACGATCGAATATGGTGCGTCCGAACCGCCGGACCGGTACGGTGCGCTCGACACGCCACACCACCGCACCGCACCAAAGACGGTCCAGTGCTTTCCGTGCTACTAGACAGTGATCACGTCGACATGCCTACAACTTTATCCAAAACAAACAAGCTAAGATCGAGTTAGTTGCGGCAACCGTCGTAGCTACTACACCTATCGAAAAGAAGAGAAAAAAAAGAACAGAATGGGCAAAAATTTATTTAAAAGACAGAGAGCCATACAGTCTTATGAGACTTATAAAAGACCTTGATGATGAAGATTTATATGCAGCTCTAAGATGTTCATTTTTTTTCCATACGCTTGATTGCGGGCATCTTTGTTGCAGTATAGGTTGTGAGACGAATCCCACAAACACGGAAAATATTTGTAAAGTTCTAATACTTCCACAACTAATCTTTGTTCCGTAATATTCACGGCTTCTTGTTCTAACGCCATTGAAAACGTGTGTCTCACTCTGAGGTAGAATTGCGCCTAAAGCGCTGAACGGTACGGTGGTTCGGCCACACGATCGAACTAGGTGCGGACCGCACCAAATCCTGTGGAAGAATCATCGAACCGAGCGCACCGTCAATAATAATAATAATGTGCGGAGGACCGCTGAACATACCATCGAATATGGTCCAGAGCACACCAAGGTCACGGTCCGGAGCGCACCATATTCGAACGTCTGTTAATGCTCGAAACTCATGAATCCGTAATCAATCAGAACACATCTTCATCAATCTGAGTGGGACGAATAATTAGTGTATGACCTGCTGTGTGTGTGCACCACATAAAAAATTGGTGCGCTTTGTCGTTTTGGAAAAAAACGGAAAAAACTATTCCTGCTAGAATAACGCTCTTCCAGCAGGAAAATTCTAAACGAATGATCGGACAGAGAAATATTGTGCATGGCTAGAGAACTTATGTTTGTGTAAAGAAGTGCATCAAAAATATATGTTGTGCGTCTTCAGGTTTCAGAGATATTGCGTTTCCTGCTAGGGTAACGTTTTGCAGAATCGTTTACCTCCAAAACTAAAGTATGTTCGACTGTAGAATAAACATACACGAGTAGCTCTATTAATGCGTAATACACACAGAATAAGATTTAAGAAAATATTTATGATTTTCATGTAATCGCGGTTTCTTGAAAACCCGAAAAAATATCGTAGCGCCTAAATGACAAAACGCAGAAGCTCGCTGAAAACTGTATTCGGTCCGTCTTGACGCTTATAATAATAAAAGTACACATGCATGCGTTATTGAATAATATTGCTAAAAGTCAAAACGATGGTGTCATAACTTTGACGGCAAATTACAAGAAACCGGCTCAACCCAAGATGTGTAGGTGTAAAACAAAAATTTGTGTATTTAGTCAAAAATATACATATAGTGTAAATTCAGCTTGGAATGTTTCGCATTAAGTAAATATAAACAAAAAACATAACACGTAAACATCGGTTGGTTATCCGACCAAATTCGAATGATCACAAAAAGCGACGGTTTCATAAACTTCGATGACCATCTTTATTGGACGTATTAAACCTAAGCTGTGGTCCGTACAGTCGCGTTAAAACGTTTGTTGGCAATTATATGACCTAGTTTTGGGTGCTAATTAAATAGTACATTTTGATATAAGTGGGGAAACTTTGTTATTGCATTTGAGCACGGAATTAACACCCGAGCTGCAAGCGAGGGTGTTATGGAGCCGAGAAATTGCAATAACAAATCCCCACGCGTATCAAACGACGATTTTCAATACACTTTCGAAGAAATAAAATGAACGGAAAGTATTTTTGTCAGGAATTATTATGAAATTATGATTTAATTTCCTTTTTTTCGCGCTTTGCTTTCGCCAGGTTGAAGAAGATGCAAAGGTATGATGCCGTATACAGCCTACTATGAAAAAAAAGAAAATTCAAATATTATTTTTTTTAAATGTAGAACACAATAAGATGTTAATTTGTTCATAAAAATAAATATTTGTTCTAAATAGTCATGTTTATCTATGATATTCTATTTATAAACACAATTTAAATACTCGAAAAATATTTAATCCGTAAAGACGCATATTATCTCTTTGCCGGGATTAAAAAAAAACAATCACCGCCGACTATAGATATAGTTATTGAACCCTTCGGAAATCATCTGTGGAAATTTTTATTTCCGCACATGTGCGGAAAAATATTAAAAATCGCACGCGTGTGAAATACACTGCATGTTGAACCTAATCGTAGTGCGATTAGAACCAGTTTTCGAGAAAGTGTATTGAAAAATATATATTAAATGCACCTTGTGATCATATCAAATGAAAAAGCTTTTTGATGTGGAAATTATTACTCTTAATTTTGACTCTTAAATTAATTATAGCATCAAATCACAGATCAAATTACCTATCTAAAAACCAATAGTTCTATCAAATTATTTGTATCTACATAGCCACACAGACATACATACATACATAGACATAGTCCAGCGGATAAGCAAGCTGAAGTGGCAATGGGCAGGCCACATAGCGTGAAGATCGGACGGCCGATGGGGCAAACGGATACTGGAGTGGAGACCACTCATTGGAAAGCGCAGCGTGGGACGGCCACCTGCCAGATGGACCGACGACCTTGTTAAAGATGCAGGGACTCGCTGGATGCAGGTGGCATAGGACCGGACACGTTGGAAATCGATTGGGGAGGCCTATGTTCAGCAGTGGACAACAACGGGCTGAAATGATGATGATTTGTACCTTGTGAAGTCATTATTATTTAAAATCACAGATCAGTTTTTCATTTAAGTCTAAAAATACAAACAGTAAAAATAAGGTAAACAAACAGTAACAGTGTAACCGCGTGACTCAACGCAACAGTGTCTTTGGTCCTTGGCGTCATAACTGCAACTCTTTACTAATACCAAGTCATAACCCAAACGCAGTTCCCAGTCAAAAAAACAATAGAGCGTCGTTTCTGTATCTGCCTCTGTCCCAGTAATACCTGTATTTTAGCTGTCTCACTACGAGCCGTGGTTACGACCACTTACCAAAACAATACATTTTGAAGTAAGGGATCATAAACTTTAGTGCAAATGGCGTATGACCACGGCTGTCCTCTGAATATAACCACTCTGTATAATAGAGTACCGTTGGCGCCCTTTGGGTACGGAAAATTATAAACGAAATTTTATTAGAAAAAAAAAAACTTCTAGGCTAGGCAAAGTGACTTGTCTAGAGGCAGATCATGACGGCGAATGTATTCAATCATCAAAGGATCAGATAAGGATACTGCGGAGAGGAGCATGACGATAACTGGCGATAACAATAAAGAAAAAACATCGTTGAAATAGTTTATTCAAAGTTTTTACAAGTTGGTCCTTGGAAACGTAGGTAGGTACATACATAGCAGGTGTAAAAAGACCCTTAACGAAGCCGAAAAGCATTTTGTTCTTCCCGTCACTGCGATATTTTTCCGGAGTAGGTATACCTGTGAAGCTTCTAATTACGGAGATATTACATAAATACAACTTTTTAGTGTTGTCTGTTTACTTTAAATACCTCCATCACCCCTGTATTATTCATGCATTCCCCAGCACATCGTTTTAAGTGCAGTAGACGTAGGTACCGCAACCGGTACCGTAAAACGTGATTTGGAATGCCACACCAAAAAAAAAGTTGTTTCGCAGCAATCATTTTCGTGCAGTATTAAAGTGCGCTTACACGGGCAACTAAAATTGCGCAATCCTGGTCAATCAAGCAATTATTGCTAAAAAAATTGTCCGTGTAAGAGCACCACTTTGTTTGATGTACAGAATGCTTAGTTGACGTCAACGGCTTTGTGTAGGGTCCGTTTTCACCTTGTTTAATATAACTTAAAAGCCAACAAATTAATATATATCAAACTGCTGTTGTGTTAAGGTTAATGTTGAGGCTTGTTTGGAAGATCTATTTTAACTTGACATTTATTTGCGTATTTGTGGCATCGGTGGTTGGTGCAGCATTGACTGTCGACAGTGCACTGTAAAAGATAAATTAATAATTCTTAAATAATAGTTTTCAGTATTAAGTTGCTCAGTTTTTTACATCCACAATCTTGAACATTGTCTTGGCACATACCTATTGTTTACCACTAACGGCGGAATTTTAACTTACAACCTTGCCAAGAATCCATCATCAGCCTAGCCTTTGCCCAACTATGTGTCAGTACCTATGACATGGAGCGACTGCCTATTTGACCTCCACTACCTAGTTCGTACGGGGCGGGGTAAGCGATATCCCTAATTGACAGCCGCGAGCAACATCTTAACCTGCTTTCTGAGGCACGGAGGAAACTCGGTACCTATGTAATGGGTCCACGTCCATACCCTTCCACGGACCAACCTAGGCAAGCGGGGCCTAACCTAAATATCGACCCGAGCGGCTGTTTATTATTCAGCCACGAGCTCAAAGCTCCATGCCAAGAATCCAAAACCCATAAAACCTTACTAGAGACTACTTACTAAGACTGCTATTTACCTAGTTAAAATCGATCACAATATGACTAAATCATTGTACTAAATAAACAAATCAGTACCTACACTACCTACCTACGCTACGTAATAGAAATCTTTATGAAAAGGAAAGTTAAAGAAGAAATGGAGGATTTGCTGAAAGTCTTGCACTCATTGACACTCAAGCTTCCGAAATGTCTAGCCAATATTTGAGGACAGAACAAATAATGTAGTATATTTCATAACGAGCGACTAAACGAAGCCATAATATACCAGAGGTGGTTTGACTCCCAAGATTGCGACGGAGTCAAACCACCTCAAACCCCACCAGGGAGGGAATAAAACAGAGGGTATATTAAGTTGGCGTTTAGTCTAGGGTGTAAACTGTACTTTTCACTTTGAGTGCGAGAAAAATAGTCAATTTAGTACAAAAACATTTAATAAATATTCTTATTCCTCCAGTCCATAAAACTTTCGTAAGTTTTTAGGTAAATATTCCCCGATTTTGGCGGAAAAAGATTATCTATTATGTCTTTTGCTCTTTGCTCGACGTCAAACTTTTCACTGTCACTGGAAATTCTTAATGTTATTTAAAACCGAAAAAAAATTACACTCAAAAAAAATCTGAAATTTTCGCGGTCTGTTTTTTCTTCTAAACCAGTCACAGATTAACAATTTAAAACAACTGGCGCCACCTTCCTTGCGGAAAAACCATGGAACTAAAACTCTTAACATTTTCGCAATGAAGATGGTCCACACTCAATAGTATATTTACTGGCTGTTTGAATTTGTCTATGTCACATGAAGGAAATTAAAAAACGAATTACTTTTTACTCCCTAGAGACTAAAGTGCCATGGTCACTTTAGTAATTTAGTCCCGCTTCGTAGGGCTATAATGGCGTACTTTTAGAGCATGAGAAGTGAAAAAGTACTTACATCGTCACCATGTTTGCCACAAGTAAGACGCGGTTCCGGAAGTTCGCCGTACGAAGCCGTCTCGACCAGGTATTGAGTGAATACAAGGAACAAAATAATAGCACACGCACGACGCATCTTGGTCAATATTGTACTAATACTGAGCGAAAAACAATCTTGCTTCTTGATATAACTCCAGATGCAGCTAGACTGCTATTAATATACTAGTACGTAGGTACGGTCAACCGCTAAACTGGTTTTCCTGTTTTGACTACATCCACAATAGGCAGGCAATTAAAACATTGTGATAACACAGGTCGATCCTTGGAATTATGTGGTCTGAAGATGTGTAAATAAATGACGTAGATGCTTATGTTTAAATATTTTATTAACTTTAAATCCAATTTCATTTTGACATGAGTATGTACCTAGGTACTAACTAATTATTATTACTTAATACTACTTACTTCATTTTAAACTAAAAAATAATTGTGTAAATAAAACAAGTGTCAAACATCATTGTATTTTGATAGAATTCCAGTTATCATCTACTTAAGGCACCGTATTGATTTACACAAAACAAAATGTGAAACATTATTTTTTTTTAAATTGAAGAATTATATAAACAAAAAATCAAAAGGTAGTCTAAAAGGTGCTTGAGTAGTTCGTGGTCTTTGAGTCTGTCTTGGAGGAGCTTTGGTTGGCTGCTTGCCAAACAACCCTGGGACCAAAGGCGCATTGTTCTGTCCAGGCAACTGGAGTGGTAATTGCCCTTGTAAATTCGGCAATTGTTGCAGGTTCAGTAAGTTGCCGAGGATATTCTTACATAGAGCCCCTGTTAATCTATCTCCCATGTTGCCCCATAGACCGATCTGACAGAATCTGAAAAGAAAAACAGCATAATGATAGGTACTGAAACGGGCGCTTTACAGGATTGTTTCAGCAAGAGGCCTCTGGACCTCTTCTTCATCTTTTTAACCTACTTTCTTCAAAAAGGAGGAGGTTCTCAATTCGGTTGTATTTATTTTTAATGTTTGTTACCTCATAAATCCGTCATTTGTAAACTTATTTGAAAAAATTTTTTTTCCTGTGAAAGGATATACTTCCCGATTGGGTTGTATTCCTCACGTTAATTGTCACATCACGCGACGTCCCGTGTTGGTGCCTCACAATTATTATGTACGAGCCATAAATAAAATAGCGGCCGCAGCGTATTGGGTTCTGGGCAAGTCTGCTATTACAATAGTGTAGTGTGTGTGATCATTGATTTCATAATTTTATTGTTGATTTTGACAAGTTTGGTAATCTACTAATACATAATGGCGTCACTATGACTTTCCAATGGTCAACCACAACAACACACCGTTCATAATGACAAATGAATGACTGACTTAGGCGGTAATCTGCTAAAATTTTGACAGTTCCTTTAATCAGTAACCTACCATTAGAACGTCATTGTGCAGTCATTGCTTTTAATTCGTTACGAGTATCGTGTTTGTGGAATATTGAATGGAGACAATGTATTCACTACGAGCAAATATTCTCGAGCTAGCCAACGCAGTGGATTCTAGAGAAAGAAGATGGGCGGAATGCAGAAGACGTCGTCGAGCCCGTCGCTTGACGAGAATGAATACCAACCAAAGCATTTATTTCAAATAGACCAGGCTGAGAAAGATCTAAGTCCACGCGGACGAAGTCGCGGGCACAGCTAGTATCTATATTACTGTCTTTTGATGCCGATTGATGGTAATAGGCTCGTCCCATATTACATGGGACTTAAACATTACTGGCATAATGTGGGTTTACTATTAATGGCACACGACTGCCTAACCCTTCTGGGAAATACAGGTGAAATGTTATGTTAAACAGTAACATAATGTACTGTTGATTGTGCTGTAGGTACTGTACATCATATTGCAGCTTCATATAGCGTACTCCCCATTGAGAGTCATCTTCTAATGGATCCTCGTCGTCGTTATGATATTATTTTGTTGCGCGAGTTACTTGCATTCTATGATATTTCCTAAGATATTCATCTAAATTATGGTATACAGGGCAATTTTGGCCACAATTGAACGCTAAAGGTGACCGACATATTTTATTTTGATAAGGATTAATACTACGTCGGTAAAAACACCTTCGCAAATAAAGCATTAGTTTTGACCACATATACATATAATCGCATGTTCTAACCCCAGTATAATTTTACTTTTTGTGATTTATTTTTTGATGCTGTGAGATTTTAATTTTTTTTTTTGGATTGTCATCGTTTGTATTCTCATTTTTTTTCTTCAAATATTTCTCCGAAATATAATAGAAAAGTACAGAAGAAGAAGACATGCTGCGCCAACCCCAAATAAATCGGGATAAGGGCAGAAAAATGATGATGATTCCTCCAAAAAGTAGTATAGGGAACAGAAGTCTTGCTGTGCTAGAGCCTTTTTCCTTCTCTATTTGCAAATTATCGCTATACGCAGTCTGGATTTAAATATGTCACGGAGAGTTTCTTAGTTTATTTTGGAATTTTATTGATTTTTGTTGCCATCACTTTTAAGCATTTTGAATGTAAATCGTATGCTACTAAGTACTAACAAATAAGAAGTTTCTTTAGAAAAAATAAGCCTGGATTATGAGAACACGCAGACATTATTTTTTTGCGATAGGCCTGCAAGATGTGTAAGAATTGATATCGCAAATCGTGAAGACCATATTGTTGGTATAGTGATCGGAAGCGAGCATGAGGTTTTTTTTTTTTCGTATGTGAAATCATATTTGTTTAATCATTATAATCATTTGTATTGATTAGTAAATTTTTAGCTGTAAACCAATCAGAAAGATTATCTAGACTTTTATTTACTTTTGTGAACAATTCTTTTAAGTCATGCGCTCCAATTATTACATTTGTGTCATCAGCAAAAACAACACACGAAGCGTCAGGCTGAGGTGTGTTTAAGAAATTTAATAAATCGTTTGTGAAAATAAGATATAAAATTGGCCCTAAAATTGAGCCTTGAGGTACCCCGCGTCTTATGTATATCATCTTTGATTTATGTGCTATTTCATGATTGTTTTCATCAATGTTTTTTATTTCGACATACATTTGTCTGTTTTGTAAATAGGATGTCATAAGTTTTAAAGCATCACCTTTATACCATAATGTTCCAATTTACCAAGCAGCAATTGATGGTCTATGGTGTCAAATGCAGAACTCAGGTCAATAAATAGTCCAGCCACTTTCATTTTGTCATTTAATTTACTAACTACGTCATCAACCTATATGTTACCACGGACGATACTCTTCCCACGGTGCGTCGGCTCGGGCTGGTCCGCGTCCGTTCGCAATATCACGCACCGTGGGAAGCGAGCTTTAGAACGACGCGCAGAGTGCAGATTCTTTTTTTTTATTGTTATTTTTGTAGTTCCTTGCTTGTCCCAAATAAATATTTTTCTTTCTGTCAGTATTTCGATACCTATGCACCACCGCTGCCCCGCTTCGCTGCTTTCTTCCCTCGCCTAGTAGGTATGTCGATTGGCGCGCGTAAATCGCGCGTTTTTAATCAGTTTTGACGAGATCAAGGATATGTACCCTGCGCTAAAATGAGTTCCGTGAAGCGAAAGCAAGTTTCTCAGTTGAAGATACAAAATTCTATAATGAAAAATATCCGGTCGTTTTGTGCGTCGTCCGGTCAGTAGTCAGTCAGTACGTCCTAATTTCACCGGTCCCTTGAAGGTCCGCGGTCTTGAAGGTTGGGGGGGCTCGTTATATATCCGTTATTTCTACATTACAGACTTGTTATTATATTATATTGATAAATACTTGGCTATGTTGACTTGACTTCAAGTATTTCTCAATATTGTAATATATTCATTGTAGATATAACTGCCCCTGAACGAATTTCCATAGCATTTTTTTCGACTGACACACACAAGGTTCCGTGCCGTGTGTGTGCCAGTCGACTCGCACTTAGCCGGTTTCTTAGTTTTGGTACCTATATCACACTTGAAACTGTTGTCAAGTAGGTATTTATGTATTTTATAGTTGCAGCTAAAAGTTGTTAGCACATCATCCACAAATACGACGAAAATACGTAAGTAATAAAGAGGATAACTCATAAACTACCAAAGCAAATATAAATAACATTTAAATATGGTACCACCGTGCCAGTCTCCTCTACCAAATGAAAAAAAAAAATAACGTAAATCGGAGAAATCGGTGTACCTCTACCTACTACATACATACATGAAAAAAAATACCGACCAAGTGCGAGTCGGACTCGCGCACGAAGGGTTCCGACCCATTATCTAAAAAAAAAACACGTTTGTTGTATGGAAGCCCCCCATAAATATTAACTTTATTCTGTATTTAGTATTTGTTGATATAGCGGCAACTAAAATAAATAAATAAATCTATCTATCTGTGAAAATTTCAACTGTCTAGCTATCACGGTTCTTGAGATACAGCCTGGTGACAGACAGACTGACGGACAGTGGAGTCTTAGTAATAGTGTCCCGTTTTTACAACTTGGGTACGGAACCCTAAAAATAATGCAGTCCGAATACATAATCTCCTCCTTTTTAAGTCGGTTAAAAAGTGAAATATTACACACCTGAAATCCTTATCAATTGTCAAAGATTCACCGATCTTCAAAAATTGATCAGCACTCTTAGGGAACAGACCACCAAAAGAATTCGAAGTGTTCTTTCCTTTGGATTCATCTGGTCCATGTGCGAACTTGGCGATAAGCGCCACAAAGTTTTCCCGTACTCGAGCATCAGTACTGGAGATCTCGCCGCCCATGGGCTGACCGTCAGGACCTAGAGGCTCGAAGATGTACGCTAGTTCGTCCCCGTGAGAAGGACCTTGCGCTTTCTTGGGCTTTACTATCTCCTCCTCGCTAGGTTTCTCTGAAAAAGTATTAAGGTTTAGGCAAGTTTACAGTTAGATTCATTCGAAACTTTTTGCTTTGTACTGTTACTTTACACCGCGCGTAATACAAAGATATTGTATTTAAAATAAATTAAATATATAAATAATTAAATGACACTTCAAATAATATAAATGTTAGTATGTGATTTAGTAGTTCTAGTTTTGAGTTGAGATATGGATCCCGTCATAGATGGAGGTCTCCTCTAGCTTTTTCCACTTAGATCGGTCTTGTCCTATTTCCATAGTATCTTTTGCCTGCTATGTGGACGATATCGTCGATCCATCTTTTGTTACGTCTACAAACTTTCTTCTTTCATCCTGATCCATTTTGTGGTTTTTATGGTCCATCTATTGTATATTAGACATGGAACATGACCAGCCCATAGCGATTTCATTTTAAGTGCATGTTTTAAGTTTTAACTGATACTTTTGTTTTGCTTCTGATGATTTTATTGATTTTACTTCTAGTTTTATGAACTTATCTTATTTTTTCAAATACTCCTTTCCATCTTACTTTGACAGGTTCTCGTCGTCGATTTACTTTTGTTAGTTCTTAAAGACCCTTGTATTTTCATCCAGAGCCACAGCGGCGATTTTCTTTCAATTCCCCCGTCTTACCGCGCCCCGACCCGCACAACTCGTCTTCCATGCACCTCATACCGCCTAACGCGATGACATTGAACAAAAAATAGTGTTCGAAAATTTCTTAAACTTGTTCCAGGAAATACGTGTTTTTGAATAAGTCTTACAAGTGTGTGAGTTAAATATTTAACATTAAGAATCTCCATTACATGTGCAAGGTTTCTATCGAGATGTTTTCTTTATTTCTACAGATTATGAGTACATTATGAACGGCCAAAGTTCAGGTAAAATTTGTGCAAAACAGCAATTTTTGGAGGCTTATACTGAATTTGTTTCTACTTTTTTTAAATTTTTTACTTCCATAAAAATCTAGATATAGTGCACAAAATGGTACCTATTAGTTCAAAAAAATCAAAGATAAATGTGTAACAACTGCAGAATCACGTACGAGCGTTTGTATGAAAAGTATGACGGGTTGGCCGCTCTTAAGGTAGCATACCTACTTGTGACAAAATAATATTTGATTATTCCAAGAATAGTAATTAAGTTGTACCTGAAACCAGATGTCGTGGTTCAGGAAGGAAAGACGTCTCAATGCTGTCTTTTTAGCCTCCAACAAACGTCCGTGTCGGGGAAAGCAAGCCTAAAATGGAAGCTTTATCAGAATCATAATAATGAATCACGTTAAAAATTTAAAATTCTTAAAATGGTCTTTATGATTATGACGACAAAGTTCATATTAAGAGTTTTAAATTTTTAACGTGATTCGTATTACGATTCTGCTAGAGAAGCCATTTCAGGCCCCCAGGACTCGTAGCAAAACTCTGCTGTCGTCGATCGTATGCTTCTAGTGCGAGTTTTTTTTACACATCGAGCGCGTTTACGTTTACGCAACTATGGCGCTGGGTAAGCGCCACCAAGCGTACGTTGTAGCATACGTTGAAAAGTCAATATTCCTGGCCAGTATTCGAACCTGTTGGTTTGAAAAAAAAAACACACTGTATTATTACACCATTCGATAGCGTCGCCATTTTAAGAATCAAATTCTGGGAAGTAACGACTTATGACAAACCAAAGGAAGAAGTTGATTTTTGATAAAATACGTAACAGTCTGCAAACACGTAACCTCAAACAAAATCACTATTGGGGCTAACTCACTTGTAAGTTCTAATTTCAATTGTTTACATTTTTATTGTTTTACTAAGGCCTTTTTTTTTCTGATGGGAAATCATCAAATAACCCCTCCCGCTCTGGGCTGAGCAGGAGGGAGTGTCAGACTTTTACTGACTAAAACCCATCCATGTTCCTTCCTTTGCCCTTTGTGTTCCAGGGCCGCGGTATCTCTTTCGAACAGTCCATTCAACCACGAAGAGATTCAAAAAAATGAAATTAGAAGATAATGTATTGAAGGTGACTGCGGTGCAGGTGCCATCAATCAAGGAAATTAATTTAAAATATGGTAATACATCAAATTTTATATTTTCCTTAAATTTGCCGCATGTCATTACTTCCCAGAATTTGATCCTTATTAGCGACACTATCGAATGGTGTAAAAATACAGTGTGTTTTTTTTTTCAAACCAACAGGTTCGAATCCTGGCCAGGAATATTGACTTTTCAAAAATCCAATGATGCACTTTTAGTTTTCATCAAAATCGGGCTCGAGACTCCTTTGAGCATTTTTCGCTATTCCTTGTAGTTTCGGATTTCGCCATCCACGCCCACTTGGAAAATTCACCCTGTATACTTGGCCGGATACAAATAGGTAGTAATAGGTCTTACTTATTGAAGAAGGAAGGATATGCACTGTCGGGTTTTTCGTGAATGTTGGAGATTCCTAACTGCTGTTAAGAGATATCGGTACCTACATAAAGTTTTAGGTGATACTGACCAGCTAGGGCTACTCCAGGTAAGAAATGCCATCCTTTAGAGAGGTTTCCAACGTGTTCAAAACTGTAGAGGAAGGCATCGCCGCCATTTTTCCATTGCTGAACACTCTGGTACGCCGGAAAGTTGAACAAAGCATCACCTACGGAATGAAGAAGAATGAAATGAAGTTTCATAGTAGTTATAATGAGTGAAACATTTGATTTTAGCTCCAGAGTAGGTATAGTTCCAGATCTAGTAATTTGACGGAATGATTTTGTTTCTTTGACGACATTGTGTTCATTTAATAAATAATAATAATAAATTGTATTATTTGGAACAACATAGGAACCATTTATGTTAGTGAACTTAGATACTACAACTTATACACTAGGATTAGTTACAACCAGAATATTAAACAACTTAGTGAGTCATGTACGAGTACTTTCGAGGCATTTCATGCAGACAATGATTCGGCATGAGATGCCTCAGCACAGGAGCTCTTGGATCCTCAGCCACGACTTTCAAGATACTATTGCACCTCCCCCGAATCCTCCTCACAAGCGATGCCACCTTTTTCCTGAGGATAGCGTGGAAACCATCTGTATGCGATTGGTAAAACATCCCCGAGGCACTACAGAAACACAGTATATATATTGTGACAGAAACGAGGGAGTTTCAACATCATCCTGAAAACATTGTTATATTGGACGCGCAAGGCATTTAGCGTCCCCGTGATTAGCTGAACCACAGACTTCCCGTGTACATGCCTTGACAGTACGCTTTAAACAAGGTTATTTTGACCTGAGGGCCTAAAATGGAAGCTTTATCATAATCATAATATGAATCACATTAAAAATTTAAAATTCTTAAAATGCTCTTTATGCTTATGACCACAAAGTCCACTTTAAGAGTTTTAAATTTTTAACGTGATTCGTATTATGATTCTGATTAAGTGGCCATTTTAAGCCCCCTGATCGGTACAACCCGGTTCCCGAAAACCGCCACCGCCCTGCGCTCCCTCTCTACGTCATCATCGTCTTTAAGGTCGTCGACAAGTATATGGCCCAGATCCCAGATATTTAAACTTGGTCACCTGCTGGGCCCTTGTCCAGACACCATTCCAACCATTCCATTACCATTAACCATGACCATTCCATTTTTGCATTTAAATGCTAATTTTATTTCGTGGTGATCTTCAAATAATTATTATGACACGAGTAGTATTTCCCTTTCCGTGTTTATACACCGCATTTTAGAAAATAAAAATGAATATTTTTTTAAGAACTGCAACACCCTTTCTGACACATGACAGGAAACTTCACTTTTCTTTTTCGCGCGTTAACGACACCGCAAGAAAAAAGTTTTATCGTCAAATTATTAATTTAAAACTAAGTTTAAATTACATTTTACCAAAAAACAAAATGTCGAGTGACACGAAGTGTCTTAAGTGCATCGTTAGTGAAAATCGTAAACCCGAGACGTAGAAATCTGAGCTAGTACAGGTTAAGCTCGTCGCCGACCACGATAGTGAATATGCACCAAACAGAGGCATTAGGCGAAGCAGGAGTATAAACGCGTGTTCCTGATGACAACTTGGATGGAATGTATGAGAATGGCTTTTAATTGATCTCCGGATACGAGATATCACGGTAGTCATTAACACTGTAAATTACATGTGTGCTGAAAGCTTGTTAAAGCTCTTTTCCTCCAGTGGGTGCGCGACACCCCAGTAACATCACATGTTACTAGCTGGATGGTAAACTATCAGTGCGTGACACGAGATGTCCTTAGCAAAGTCATTGAACAATGCTAACACTGAAAACCTAATTGGCATGGCAGGTGAGTCCTACATTCATGACCTCCTATCAGTGCGCGACACGAGATGTCCTTAGCAAAGTCATTGAACAATGCTAACACTGAAAATCTAATTGGCATGGCAGGTGAGTCCCATTTTTCATGACCTCGGTCAGGTAAATGTAATAATATGTTTTTTCATCCATGAGATGAAGGTCGCGAGACGACCTTGCGTTACCTTGCATACCCCATGTGGGTTATAATCTTGCTATTGTATTATAGTCTCCCAGTAAGTGCGGGATCATACTTTGATACCTGGATTCCCATCAGCGAGTAAAGTTGCCAGTTGTCATACATTTGTCATGATTACACATGCCTAAGTACGAGATACTCGCAGCATGTTATCACATATGTGATTTAGCTTAGCATCAAATATGATATCGAGGCAACCTTGATTATAAACTAATGTTACACTTATGTATATCTAATGCAAACACCAGGCCAATAAAATGGTTTTAAGCTATTTTGATTGTGGTTATGCCACAACTTGCCATCCTAGTGTTACAACTTTACATGCATAAATACGAGATATTTACAGCATGGTATGTCCACACTGTGTGGTTTAGCTTCTGCATCAAGTATGATATTATCGCAGCATTCAATGCTATGGATAGCAACTAACCAATTATGAGTGTAATTGTATTACTATTGACATACATACACAAATTGTACACCCCATGGGTGTTACAGTGATACAATAATGCTAATTGTAAAATCTGTCTCATCACCTGTGGCTATGCCACAAACTTGTAATTTTAATCTTTCAGCTACCAATTACTTGTTATTCATAACACATTGAAAAATTAAACTTGAATTCAAACAATAGAACAAGATTCTTTGTTAACATTATTCTATGGGAGAACAGCTGATAAGAAATGTTTCAGACACTCATGACAGTTTTAACAGATTTAACTGGAATAGATCAAACTGGTCATATAAATGACTGGGTGCTCCTGTTCGACTACTAAATCTAAGGTGAACCTGCCCAACCAAGGGATTGAGATGTTTTCATGAGAAAAGCAATGACCAGTCTCATACTGACAGAAAGAAGACGTGTATCAACTATTGAATGACACTGTATAGCAGTCTGCCAACGTTCACCACCACCGTGCCGAACCCAGGATTAAATTATTTATACAAGAATTTTCTGAAAAATTATATTTTCTTTATATTATAGTAGAGAAAACCACACCAGACCTGGATAAGATAATCTTATTCCTAGTGTGTTGAGTGTTGTATTTTTAAATAACTAATAGATGTAGCCAAAGAGGTTTTTGCCTCCAACAACACCAGAGAAGTGGCAGTTTTTGGGTCAAATATATTGTCATGTCAATGACAAGAAGAAGATCAATAAGGCTGTTTGCGCCTAGCAATTAAAACATCCAACAAGTAGCCATTAGGCATCTTTCAACACTGAACACAATAATAGATTCTAGATTGTTAAGTCAGTAGCTCCTAAAGAGCAACGCATCAAGAGTGATACTGGAATAAATCAACCAAATGCTAAAAATTTGGTTATATACTAATGATTTGAGTACAAGGGTTCAAGAAACCATTTGTCATCACATCTAATGCACTGCAATGTCCTAATACTAAAAAACTATTAGTATTGAGAGGGAAAAAGGTTCATGAGACTTACAAAGTTTGGAGGTCTTAACAGTCTGTCAGTGTCCAAATGACTTTAACATTAACAACTAAACCTGCTTTAGTTCCAAATCAAATTGCAAATTTAATTCCACTCTGAAACCCCTCTCCCTCGTCCCCCAAGTCTTAGAACAAAGATAATATTCTTATAATCACAATGTATAGGTCAAATCTAAAATAAGATCATTAATAGTAACTCATTGCTTTATATGTATAGCAACCCGTGGGTACAATATTTAATTATGGGTATATTAATCATGTTATAAGTTTTTGGGAGGTATTCCAATTACCAGAAAATTTATTTTTTGCACTATATTGCATTTCAAAATCACTTAAATCTAATAATTAACCCCATAATAATAACTAACTAAAATTAACTCCATCATTATTAATTACCTTTCTTTATCATAGTATTGCCGACATAAACCTAAAAATTATTAGGGAGGGAAACTTATGGTAACAATGTTTCCTTTACTTGACTGTTTAAAATTATCAAGACTGTATTATAACATAACTTAAAGGCTACTTTAAGTGAAAGTATTTTAATTTTCGGACTTGAAAAATAACCATGATGAGAACAATTATCAGATAATTTGTTATGTCTGATTAATTCATCATTGACACTGAAAACATTTATGTGCATTGAATCATACCATAAAATCACAACTGTAATACCCGAGGAGATAGGCAGACACATTGTGTGATTTATACAAACTCTTAAAGAGAAAATTTCATTAATTTCCCCTACCAATCTGAGTATTAGTAGTTTTCTATGAAAGTAAGCACTAAAGTGAAACGATTTAAGAAACAAAACGGGGGGGGGGGTGCATGGGAGTGCAGAGGTAAATGGATTGTAATTAGAACATTAATAGATCAAAGGCCATACATTTCATGTAGACTTAATATAAATAAGATCCCACTACGATTCATAGCAATTGGTAGTACATTACAACAATGTAGCCAATTCTATAATGTTGCCTGAATATGAACAACATAGATATCCGTTAATTGCATTATACATTTAGACAGATATACAGATTAGAACACCAGAAGCACTCAATTCAGTTAACTCTAAGCTTGTCAAGCAATGACTAGAGTTTTTTGACAGCAGAGGTCCTTGAAACGCATTGCCAGGTAGACACTGCTGTTTTTTGTAATACACATAATAATATATGAAAATAGTTTGAGGAAATTATACTGACAAGTCAAGATGATTGCGTCAGTTCTGCCTAAATCTACTGCATTAAAGCAAATATTTTATCATCGAGTAAAGATCTCGAAGTACTATATTTTTTCTTCTAAGAAAAGACAAAAGCTTGTTGCTGGTGACATGGTGCCTGGGAAAACATAATAATAAAGTACAAAGTGTACCAGATTAAAAGTATTAGTCGAAAAATTGGTTTCTAAAAACTGAAATAAATGAAATAGCCCAGTTGTCTTTTTCGAATTAATTGATTACAACTCAAATTCTGCTCGACCAGAAAGGAGTGAATACTTTAATATCCATAATATTTAGTCATAGGGGTCTACTAACTAGACACTTAGCAATTTTCCTTTTGAGCTTTATTGACAGTAGGTACTACCTACTAGGTACTAATGAATAAAGTCAGCTTAATCCCTACAACACGAGATTTCTATTTTTCTGATTAATTGAATCTAATACTAGGTAGAAACAAGGTTTCGAATAGACTCTAATATTGAACAATAATTATAATAATATCTACTATTGAACAATAGTTGGATGGCCAACTATCTATCATATATCTCAGATATCTTCAAGTATAAAAGTCCTACATTATACTCTCATAGCTATGCAATCACCTTTAGAGACGACAAATCTATGGAACTCTATAACATACCTTGGTTGCAAGAATTCTAACAAAAGGTCCCGTAAGTGAATAAACATAATACCAGCTGCAGTCTTTGAAAGTACTCTCAAACAATTCAACATTAATTAACTGAGTTGATGAGCTTTTTGCAAACTCATTCATTGAATACTTACACTGCAACTGGATTACAAATTATAAAATTACTCACTGAGAGATTTGAGGCTATTATACTATTAGGCCTCAACCATAGAACCTATCAAAAGTATTTAATCTCATTATAGTTTGATAAAAATAGAGCAATCTTCAGAAAACAAAGACATCTATTGTTGTCCTAGCTCTAATTTTAACCCATCGGAGTAATAAAACAGTTATTGGGAAAATCAAGCCCTAATTTATTTTTAGTTTGTTACTTACATTTCAAGTGAAAGTGATATTTAAACTTCATAATGAACCTCTCACAGTACCTACAACACAAACAGCAGCTCAAATCAGTGCTGGCTTCAACTAAGTCAGACACAATGCTGATTACAGAGTTATCAATTCAACATGCACAATATTCTTAAAGTTATAATATTAAAGCTATAATACCTATTCTTAAAGTAGGAAGTATTTGTATTTTTATCACATAATTAATTATTGCAGCCAACTCTAAACATCTACTCGTGTCATAATAATTATTTGAAGATCACCACGAAATAAAATTGGGAATCAAACGAGCTTACCTGTTAAGCGAAGTCTTGATTCTAATTTTATGAGTGGTGATCTGAAAAATAATTACCCACCCACCACTATATAGCTAACAGTCCCAAAGCTGCAATAATTAGCCTACCTAATTCAATGTTAACCTTTCAGGAAAACATAGTGAATGTAGGTATTTGGAACTACTCTATAGAGAGAACAGAGCTGTGGAACAGAGGTTGTTCCCAATGGTAAGATCTCTAAAATAAGTGAAGTTTCCTGTCATGTGTCAGAAAGGGTGTTGCAGTTCTTAAAAAAATATTCATTTTTATTTTCTAAAATGCGGTGTATAAACACGGAAAGGGAAATACTACTCGTGTCATAATAATTATTTTTCAGATCACCACTCATAAAATTAGAATCAAGACTTCGCTTAACAGGTAAGCTCGTTTGATTCCCAATTTTTATTTATTACTTAATTTGATTTAAATAGTCTACTTATATTCTTTTCCTATGATAATGTTATTTAATGTATTGGTAATTTGGTACATCCTCATTATTTATCATATTTTTACATTTTTGTATTAATTTATTATCTATCCAATGTTTTTTTGAGTTCGACCAGATAAGAAACTACAAGAAACTATAGTTATTTGTTATAAAACATTACTTAGATGCTTCATCTAGACTTCTAGAATACAAATAATTTCACAGAATTTCAATTAATCGCTTTGATTCGAAGAAATGAGAGATTAAAAAACAATTTCACTCTTCCGAGATTTTATTACAGGCTGTATCTACAGGTAAATTTTCCAAGTTGGTGTGGATGGCAAATCCGAAATTATGAGGAATAGCGAAAAATGCTCAAAGGAGTCTCGAGCCCGATTTTGATGAAAACTAAAAGTGCATCATTGGATTTTTGAAAAGTCAATATTCCTGGCCAGGATTCGAACCTGTTGGTTTGAAAAAACACCCACTGTTTTATGACACCATTCGATAGTGTCAAGGATCAAGTCTAGGATCAAATTCTGGGAAGTAATGACATAACCACCGGTGGTCCCCAGGAGCTTCGAATATGGTCCGCGAAAGCTTAAAATGGTATTCGTACTTTTTAACTTGCACAGAAGATACAAGATCAACCCAATCTAATTGAAAACCTGTCAGAGGTGCAATATTCATAAGAATTTCTGTAAAAACCTAAAACTCATTCCTATGTCTGTATGAATTATTGCAAAAAATTTCGAACTCACTTCGAACGCTTTGGTATAAATATATATATATATATATATAGGTACTACACAGGGTGTAACAGGACAGGACTCTTCACGAAGCCGTCAACCAAGCATTTTATGTACATTAAACTAAGTAACTTTACGCAAAAATGATTGCTGGGAAACGACTATTTTTTTTAGGGTGAAGAATCACGTTTTACGGTAGAACTCAAAGTAACGCACTCAAAACATTGTGCTGATAGATGGACTGAACAGTACGGGGATCGTGGAGGTGTTTAAAGTAAAAATCTTACATTAAAAACAAGTATTTAAAAAAAAACTTGTGAAAAAGTCGGAATTTTGACCCCCAATATCTCCATAACTAGAAAGTTCCCAGGTATGGTCTAGCTAGAACAATAAAATGATCGCAATGACGAGGAGAACAAGTGCCTTTCGGCTTCGTAAAGGGTCTTGTTACATCCTTTATATAGGGTCTATCTATTCATACACGAAATCTCTTAAGGGCATTACATTGCCCAATGACCTTGACCATGATGTGTTTAAAGAAGTTTGTAGATGAATCCTTTTGTGCGTTTTCAATATAAAAAATATATGTTAAAGTAAAGGTTATCACAAATACATTGTATTGTTTAAAATTTTAATAAACTAACTCAAATTTTATTAAAAAATCGTAACAAATAGGTCCTTTTTCAACCTAAATTGAAAATTTTCTCTATAACGGCTCAATAACTCGGCATGAATTTTATACCAAAAAATACGTAATGACGTATTTAACAATGTGTATTGATTTTTTCCTCATATTTTTTAATATTTTAAAATATATTATAAAAATCGGAAATTTCGCGAAAAGCACTATGTCACTGCCGCACTCGTCCCTCTCTCTCTCGCCGTTTCGTCGTAAGTTAGTACGGGGCAGCATGCTCAAGGTCATTGGGCAATGTAATGCCCTTAAGTCATTGTACCCATCATTATGAACAACTTTTACTGTGGGACCAACATCGAAATCGCGAAAAAAAACAGCTGTTCCCTACAATATGAACGCATTAACTCGTCAAAATGTACTGAACAGCTGTTTTTTTTTCGCGATTTCGGGTTTGGTCCAATTGTAAAAGTTGTTCATAATGATGAGTACTGTGACCCCTTAAGAGATTTCGTGTATGAATAGATAGACCTTAGATATGCACTATCTTAATTTTAAAGGTTTTCATCTCATTTTCCAAAGTTTGCATTGTGTGAGTTAAAGATTCACCCCCCTAGATATAATCCTTTTGGTGACCATGTTTATCTGGGGTCTTATGGCCCCTGCTAACAATAAATAAATACAGCAAAGCGGTCCCTGGTCCAAGAAAGATTGGGAACCACTAGTCTAGAACAAAAAAATGATCGCAATGACGCACGGTGGGTTGGAAATGGGCTTTCATAGACTTAGGGATTTTAATTTGCAAGTGCCGGATTTTTTGCCGGATATCGCTTCTATTAGTTATTACTATATACAAAAATGACACCCGAGTTATTTCTGCTCAAAAACGAAGGAATTATATTTATTTTACGAAAAATTTGTATGAAGTTCAAGTTAGTATGAAAAATCAAATTATCTCGTAAACGGAAAGGAAAACCGTAATATCCTTACAGGTTTATAGTAGTAATTATACTTGTTGTTGTATTGTCCTCGATGATTCAGAAAACTATTGTAGTCTCGGCTTTAGTCTTCGACGTCACATAAAGTTTAAAGATAAAAAACTTATTTCCGAACGCAACCATAGGTAACATGTTGCCACCTGCCTCTGTAAACTATCTTCATTCGGATTTTATGTCTAGTAACGGCGTCACTTTTTCCGATTAATTTTGTTCTTTTTAGATTATAATTGCCCTATTAGACCGTTAAAATGGGAAAAAGGAAATCAGTGTCGACAAAATCGAAGTTACTGAAGAAATTAAAGAGACTCGAAAAGCGCATGCAATATTTAAGCTCTGATTCGAGTGATGAAGGTAAGAAAAGAAGATGGCTTCTTTTCGTTTCCTTTTAATTCGTTTTGCCTCCTGACTAGACTGCTATTATGTGCAAATTATTGCTACATTGAAAACATTGTATGTTTTGAGTGTTTTCTGTGCCTTGCGCTTTGCACGTGTTCGCAACTAAAGGCATGCCTGCGTGGGCGCTAAAACCGAGTGCAGTGAGTCTAAAATGGCTACCTTGTAAACAAGCGCGCTGTTGGAACTTGGAACGAAACCATGAGCTCCAAAATGGATACAGCTATACTCTGAACGACTCGCCTGGCCTTTGGGACGTCCTGCGGGGGCGTACGTGGTCTACAATGGCAATGTCGGGAACTTAGCAACCTGGGGGGTGTTCTTTAGGAACACACGTGGTTGACTGTCTTATTAAAACCTTCAAGGGAAGTTCTGCGGGAACTTACATGGTTTTAGGTGTAATGTTGTTTTTTACAACATGCATTGTGTTTGTTTTTTCCAGAAGTTGAAATAACACCTATAAGGTCACCTAACATGGGTGAAGACAGAGAAAATGTCCCTCCACAGTCTCTGGAAAATATCCTCCCGTTGTCGGTTGAGAATGATTGCCTGGAATTGAGAGATGTTCAACCAGATGCAACTATTGAAAATGCAGAGCTTATTGAAGCAGAGGTGCCACAGGAAGAATTATTAGATAATGAAGTGCTTGAAATATTAGGTGTGGATCCGCAGCCAGAGAAAATAGGAGAGGAATTGCATAAACAGATAGCTCAAAGGTGGAATACGATACTCAAGAAAGGATTAACTAAAGAAGAAAAAGATAAGATCCAGGATGAAAACCCACCATTCTCTAATTTAAAACAAATGTTACCACCTTTATTAAATCCGGAAGTCAGCGCTGCGGTAAATGATGTATCCAAAAGGCGAGACCAGTTGATACAAAAAAGACAGAAACAAATTTCAACAGCCCTGGCATGTTTGGGCTCATGCCTTCAAATGTGCATAAAGGATGTTCAGGGACGGAAGATAGACATCATTAAAAAGCTGAATGATGCTTCAATTTTGCTATGTGATGCAATACATTTAGATACAAGGGGACGTAGATCCCTCCTATTATCGGTAATAAACAAAGACATGAAAGAGTTTCTGTTGCAATCAGAGACAGAAACACATCTATTTGGTGAAGACCTTGCTGAGAAAATAAGAACAGCAAAATCAGTTAAGAAATCTGGTCAAGAACTAAAGATTGCTGAAGCAAAAAAGTTCACTCCTAGACAGAGCACATGGGTGCCCAGAACAAACACTCCTAAAAATACTAATAAAACTTTAAACTGGCGGGGCCCTCCTCGGGCAGAAGCGAAGAGGAGAGGGGGGCCGTCATCGAGAGCACCAGCAGCAGACAGAACGTGGGAGGCCAGGAGAAATCATCCCCGGCGCAAATAAACTCACAGGTGGGCAGATTAAAATATAATTTATGTGATTGGAAACTAATCACTAGCGATCCAGTTATTCTTAATTGGATTGTAGGGTATTCAATCCCTTTTCATACAAAACCACACCAAAGTTATACTCCTATAAATAATAAATTTTCCAAATTGGAGTCTATTCAGATAAAATCTGAAATAAATAAATTAATTGCTCTTAACGCAATTGAAGTTTGTTACCCTGAACAAAACCAGTTCTGCTCTCCAATTTTCCTTGTTAAAAAGCCAAATGGAAGTTTCCGCTTCATCTTAAATTTAAAGAATTTGAATACTTTTGTTAAAACTGAGCATTTCAAGTTGGAAGACTACCGAACAGTATGCAAACTTCTTCAGAAAAATGATTTTCTTGTCACATTGGATCTTAAAGATGCTTATTACATGATAAATATTAACAAGGATAGTAAGAAATATTTAAGGTTTATTTTTCAAGGAAAATGCTATCAATTCAATGTTTTACCATTTGGTTTATGTACAGCCCCATTAACATTTACAAAAATCATGAAACCCATAATAGCTTCCTTAAGAGAGAGAGGCCTTATTTCAGTGATATACTTAGATGATTTTCTTTGTATAGGAAATAGCTATATACAACGTTTAGAAAACATGCAATCAACTGTAAATTTATTAGAAAAATTAGGATTTATAATTAACAAAGAAAAATGTGATTTTATACCTAGACAACACTGTAAATTTCTAGGCTTACTTTTCAATACTATTGACATGACTCTTAACATCACTGAAGAGAAAAGAAATAACTGTTCTAAGTTAATAAAAGAATTAATTGACAAAAGACAAATTAAAGTTAGATTTTTAGCTCAGGTTATTGGAACCTTAATATCTGTTTGTCCAGCCATTAAGTATGGGATTCTATACACTAAAGAACTTGAGCGACATAAATACCTCGTTCTAAGAGAAAACAATGATAATTATGATATAAACACTACATTGAATATCAAATGCATTCAAGATCTCAAATGGTGGTCTATAAACATAGCCAGTTCAAACAATCCCATTAGAAAAAATTCTTTTGGGTTAGAAATATTTACAGATGCTTCCTCCACAGGGTGGGGAGTATCTTGTGGTTCTCAGACTGCTAATGGACGATGGACTGTGGAAGAAGCTCAACTTCACATTAATTCATTGGAATTAATGGCTGCCTTTTTTGGATTAAAGTGTTTTGCCAGTAATTTAAGAGATGTTGACATTTTGTTAAGAGTTGATAATATGACTGCAGTATCATACATAAATAGATTGGGAGGAGTTCAGTATCCTCACTTACATAAAATTGCTAAAGATATTTGGCAATGGTGTGAATCTAGAAACTTATGGATTTTTGCTACTTACATAAATACCAAAGATAATGTGATAGCAGATTTTGAATCTAGAAGAGAACTAGATAGTACAGAATGGGAACTAAGTGATTTAAATTATCAAAAGATTATATCTTTATTTGGTGAACCTTCAATTGATCTATTTGCATCACGAACCAACACAAAGTGTTTTAGTTATGTATCATGGCACCCTGATCCAGGGGCTATAGCGGTGGATGCATTCACCTTGCATTGGTCTCAATATCATTTATTCTATGCTTTCCCACCATTCTCTATGGTCCTTAAAACTATAGAAAATATAATTACAGATAAAGCAACTGGTATTATAGTAGTTCCCCATTGGGTTACTCAACCATGGTTCCCATTACTTAATAGATTGTTGATACAGGAACCTGTTATTTTTCAACCTTCTAAAGATCTCCTCACTTTGCATAATTCCAGATTGTTACACCCACTTCACAAGAAACTGGAATTGATGGCAGGAGTATTATCAGGAAAACATTTATAGATTTTGGAATTAGTAAGGAAGCGGTGGATATTATGATAAATTCAATAACTAAAAGTACACTGAATCAATATTCGCCTGCAATTGTATCATGGTCAAAATACTGTAATTCAAATAATATAAGCATTACCAAGCCTGCCATCACTGAAGTTATTCAGTATTTCACTTTGAAGTTTCATGAAGGTTTTTCCTATGGGAGTTTGAATTCTTTTAGATCAGCTCTATCTCTAATTATAGGACCACAAATAGGTACAGATGATAAGATCAAAAGACTTTTCAGAGGCTTTTTTAAGTTAAGACCTCCAAAACCCAAATATAATAATACTTGGGATGTTTCAGTTTTATTAGATTACATTGAAAATAATTACATTCAACAAAGTGATTTACAAATCGTTACCAAAAAAGCTGTAACTTTATTACTGTTAGCCACAGGTCAAAGGGCGCAAACAATCTCTCTAATTAATATTAATAATATAATGATTAAGCAAGACTGTATTACAATAAGAATTGATAAGTTGATTAAAACTTCAGGGCCAAACAGGTGCCAACCTTTTTTAACTGTCCCTTTCTTTCACACTAGAATAGGAGTATGCCCAGCTACAGCTGTAGTTAATTATTTAAAATTAACAGAAGGTCTACGGGACTGTAATAACTTATTTATATCTACAAAGAAGCCATATAAAGCTGTAAGCTCCAGTACAATCAGCCGTTGGGTCAAAAAAGCTATGGAAGAGAGTGGAATTGACATTAACACATTCTCAACGCACAGTACTCGCCATGCAACAACTTCAGCAGCCTTCAGCAAGGGGGTTAATATAGATGATATTAGACGAGCAGCTGGTTGGACTGGAGAGTCAACAACTTTTGCTAAATTTTATAATAGACCTATAATAAATAATAGAAGCTTCTCTGAAGCAATTTTTAATAACACTGAAAATGATTAAACCTTAATATTGTAAAAATGCGACCTTAGTAAACTAAAGTGGCATGTAAGAAACTTTTAAAAATTAATAATTTGTATTGTATTTTTAAATAAATGTTTATTGATTTTACAACTGGTCTTTAAACATCTACAATAGTTTTCTGAATCATCGAGGACAATACAACAACAAGTATAATTGAATAGTCAAACGAACTTACCTGTAAGTGAAGTTCGACGGTAATTATGCTTGTTGTTGTATTGTCCGAAGATGATTAGTCCCACCCGACCCAGACTTCCCATGCTATATAGCTATATGAGCATGGACCCTGTGTTGTAAAACCAATAAATGGCTATGAACTTAATGAAGATAGTTTACAGAGGCAGGTGGCAACACGTTACCTATGGTTGCGTTCGGAAATAAGTTTTTTATCTTTAAACTTTATGTGACGTCGAAGACTAAAGCCGAGACTACAATAGTTTTCTGAATCATCTTCGGACAATACAACAACAAGCATAATTACCGTCGAACTTCACTTACAGGTAAGTTCGTTTGACTATTCAATTATTTATGATTTTTTGGTCACCGACTCGCCGAAAAATATTATGTCGTTTTGTTTTTTTTAAATCGGCAGAATATTTTTATTTATTTTTGCTTATGAGACGTAAGTTGAGAAACACAGAGTTTTTTACATAAAATAGCATCACCCTTATATCCCCGAAGGAGTAGGCAGAGGTTTATAGTCCGCCCCCACTTAGCTAACTATGTTTGAGCTAGATATTTATCAATACAAAATGAGTTTTAAAACTTTGCGTTCAACCAAAATTTATAATGAATAAAATTAATATTTAAAACACAACAAGCCAATTTCGCCCATGTCATCGGAACCCATAGTCTTTGATGTTACAGCATCTAAGCGGTCAATTTCTGTAGGTTTTGCTAAGCACAGGTAGTACGATGCATTTGATCTGGCTTCAGAAACGTAAGTGCAGACTTTAACGTCGATCATTGTCATCATTAATTGACGAATTAGAACATAACGTTTTGAAGTTGACTGCGGTGCGGGTGCCATCATTCAAGGACATTCATTTAAAATATGAAAAAACATAAAATTTAACATTTTCCTTAAATTTGGCGCATTTCATTAAAAAAAATTCAATCCTACTGTGTGATTTTTTTTTTCAAAACCAACTGGTTCGATTCCTGGCCAGGAATATAGATTTTTCAAATATGATGCAGCTTTAGTTTTCATCAAATCATTGTTTTGGATTTGGCCATTCACGCCCACTTGGAAAATTCACCCACACCTACATATTTAGAACAAAATACATCTTGGAAAGGACTGTCGGTTTTATAGTACATTTTGATATAAGTGGGGAAACTTTGTTATTGCATTCGAGCGCGGAATTAACACCCGAGCTTGCAGCTCGGGTGTTAAATCCGCGCTCGAATGCAATAACAAATCCCCACGCGTATCAAACGACGTTTTTCAATACACGAAGAAATAAAATATTAAAACGGAAAGTATTTTTGTCAGGAATTATTAGGAAACTGATTTTATTTGCTTTTTTTCCGCGCTTTGCTTTCGCCAGGTTGAAGAAGATGCAAAGGTATGATGCTGTATACAGCCTACTATGTAAAAAAGAAAATTCTTTTTTTTTTTAATTTTGAGCACATTATGATGTTAATTTGTTCATAAAAATAAATATTTGTTTTAAATAATCATTTTTATCTATGATATTCTATTTATAAACACAATTTAAATACTCGAAAAATACTTAATCCGTAAAGACGCATATCTCTTTGGCGGGATTAAAAAAAAAAACAATCACCGCCGACTATAGATATAGTCATTGAACCCTTTAGACTTATCTGTGCAAATTTTTATTTCCGCACGTGTGCGGAAAAATATTAAAAATCGCACGCGTGTGAAATACATTGCATGTTGAACCTAATCGTAGTGCGATTAGAACCAGTTTTCGAGAAAGTGTATTGAAAAATATTTTTCGTGCGCTATTTGCTACATTGTTTATTATTGCGCACAGACACGGAGTGGAATTCCCTGCCTGCGTCGGTGTTCCCAAGTTCATATGAGTATGACCCCAACCGAGTTAATAGGCTCCTTTTGGGTTAGCTCGTTCCATCGTCGACCTCACCTCTGTCCTCAGGACTAGATTGAGGTCAAGAGTAGGTCCTTTAAGAAAATCATAACTCAGCTCCAATAAGTGATACAAAATATCGATAGCTTGCTAGGTAGCCCGAACCCTAACAACAAAAAATCGTTACCTACGAAGGGTAAAAAGAGGCCGACCTTTTGGTTAGGGGGCTGGATATACTTTAGGGGTCCGCGAATTATGCATTTTTTGCAGCTGGCATTCTATGCTTTCGAAACAACATTAAAAAATTCGCTGTAGATCTACTTGATGTAATAGCAAAAAGTATGCAATCGCTATTTTGAACGTGACTGTTATCAGTTTTAACTGTTCTGAGGTTAAGAGGCCGTGCATATAAATCACTCGCTCGAGTTTAGGCAAATTCGTTGCGATGCTATGTGTTTCACACACGGGTTAAGATCGAGCGTAGTGACCGCTTAAACAATTTTGATTTTTTAGACGAAACCTATTATTTTAAGTTACATAATTATAAAGTCAGCGGTGAGTGCAGCGGTGGCCGCCCGCGCCCCGACTTACGAATAGTAAGTCGTGGGTTCGAACCCAGGCAGGCGCATTACTTTGTGTAATTTATTTCATCACAACTGCTCTCAAAACGGTGAAGGAAAACATCGTGAGGAAACCGGCATGTCCTAGAACCAAAAATTCGAAGACATGTGACATCTACCAGCCCGAACTGGGCTCGCAGGGTGGATTATAGCCTATTCCCTCTCACTGAGAGGAGGCCGAGTGTCCCATCAGTGGAAACATTAAAAGGCTGACTTTGCAATTATAAAGTCAATATGGCTTAGAAATAAAAGTCTGGAATGTACAGTATATTTATCACAATCTACATAAAAATGATTAAGTTTTGTGTGTGATGAATTTAGATTATTATTATACTAATATTATTACATTTAGACATTTAACAAAACGATAAATAAAAATCATGAAACAATGATATTTATTTTTGTAAATAGGTTGTATAAAAAAAAATAAGCGCAGGCCACACCGCCAGCTAGCGAGGGAGCGAGTGAGGTGGGCGAGATTATTTTTATAGATTATTGTAGATGATGTTCGTTTGAGGTGGAACCATTCCGATTAGAGGGGATTTGTCCAATCAGTGCAAGTATTTGTCAGTAATCGTGCAGTTCAATTCAACTCAGAACTTATGGAAATCAATGAATTGACGGACATTTTGGTAGCCCGTATAAGTACTCTAACTTTTAGACCATCGTGAAAAACTAAGTGAAAAAAGAAAGAAAAAGACCTACATAGTCCTCATATTCACAGCAATAAAATACAATTCTTTAGAAACTAAATATGCATGTTCTATGTTAGGATTTCGGCTTCCACCACAGTATAAATATGGACAGTACGGAAACTACAGGAAAATTAACTAACAAGAAAATTCGACCTCCATCAACCTCCAGAACAGGTGGATTCCGCCGTGGCCTTCGACTGCTGAGTTGCTGACCACCTACAGTCTTTACCCAGATCAAAGAAAAACGCCAAGAATTCAACCTACCGTTATACCTCGCATTCGTGGATAACTCAAAAGCTTTCGACAGCTTAACCCATAGCGCAATATTTTCTGCACTCGGCAAACATAACATAGCACCTACATACATGTATACATCTGTTGCAAAAAATATACCAGAACAGCACAGCAGCTATACGTCTAACTACCACCGGACAAACTTTTCCCATTCAGAGAGGAAGCAAGGCGACTCGCTATCTCCCAAACTCTTCACAGCCACACTGGAAGAGGTTTTACAAGAAATAAACCCACACTGGCAGGATAAGGGTGTTGTCGTCAGCGGAAAGAGGTTAACTAATCTTCGTTTCGCCAACGACATTGTCCTCTTTTCTTCCTCAGTAGCTGAGCTAGGCCTAATGCTCGATCACCTGAGTCACGTCAGTCTCCAAGTCTGACTTTCAATGAATATGACCAAGAAAAAACTTATGACGAACAGCACAGAGCGTAACATAGAAATTGGGGGTGTGGTGATTGAATATGTCCATGAATACGTTTACCTCGGCCAGATAGTCTCTTTCCAGGCAAGACGGAAGCTAGTTACTGAACAATGAAACATTTAATGAAGGAGTTTAAATTGTTGATAATTATAATCTTTTAATCTGGACGCTCTTAATGCGCACGTCTTTCTACATCGTTCTAACATATATGTATAATCTCAACATGAATGTATGTAACCAAGATCTGGTAACAATATTTTATTGAAAACAGTGTCCATGGTGTTTCTTGCCCATTCTTCTCCATAGAGATCTACGCTTTGGAATGGGCAACTACAGTACTTTCACAAGTTATTATGCCTTGTCTATGACTGTAGCTTCGCCATTGGTTTTTTGACTTTCAAAAGTGCCTGTTATGGTCTAATTGAAATAAATGCTTTGAGTTTGGATCTCTCCCTGTTTCACTCAAACGAAAGCTCATGGACATGTGCATTCTCCCCACCCTCACCTATGGAGCGCAGACATGGTCGCTCACAAACCGTCAGAAGTCTGCACTTGGGGTGCGAGCACGAGCTATGGAGCGCAGTATACTGGGTGTCAAACTTACGGATCGCATTAGAAACTCCATACTTCGCTCCAAAACCCAAATAGCCGATTCTGGCCTTACAGCTGCTAGGTTGAAGTGGAACTGGGCTGGTCATATCTGTCACATGTCGGAGGAGCAATGCGCAAAAATTACCATTCAGTGGATACCAGATGACAGGAAACAACAACGTGGCAGGCCCAGAAGAGGCTCATCTTGCCGTCTCGGCGAGATGAGCTGGACTCTTTCTCAAAGGCCTACCATCGTCCTAGATCGCGAAATGTGGAAGGAGGGAAGAGAGGCCTTTGCCCTGCAGTCGGACAATATAGGCTAATAATAATAATAATAACGGAAACTACGTTCGAAACGGCACACTCACACTAACACGCGCATCGACGAGGCCACTTTTTTATTTTCGTATGGGAAATCATGAAATGACCCCTCCCACTCTGGGGACTGTCGTGATTGCCGCGTCTTTTTTATTTTAGCTAGACGCGCGTGCGAGGTGTCCAGAGACGCATCTCTGCGCGGGCTTGTTATCTACGAATTAAAACAAGGTAGGTGCCGAATAAAATTTTGTACTTTTGGTCAAAAAACCTGTTATGATTCAAAAAAAGTTGGTCGTCGACGAAACTAGTTTGTCTTTACCATTAAACGCTTAGGCTCGCGTTTTCACGATTATCTTGAAAACGGTGTATCCTAGGCAAAAATAACCAAAACTCTCCTCTCCCTGTATAACCCCTCAACAAGCAGCATCCCAATATAAATTAAACAGTTAAAAAAAAAAAAAACCATGGCCCATAATTCTGAAACGGTGCGTCGAAGGACCATGCCTCTTTGAACATAAGTGGTTTCTATGGTCTAGGTCAACCCGATACTGCAAGAAAATTAGGAAATTTCTCAGACCAACAAAAAAAGGAAGACGAAGCACCGTGAACATCAAAAGTGAAGCCACCTTTTTATCTATGTGTGTTTCCAAGGGTTGCAATTTGTTAAAGTTTTACTCTATAGTTTGGGGAACAATATTGTAAGGGAAAAATATTGTACAAGTAAGATATTGTTGAGATCCGAAACAAAAACATTTTTTTTACATCGCCAAATTAAAAAAAAAAAACAATAAATTACAAAGTGCATTTCCTATACATAATATTATGAGATCACCTTTTAAGCAATTCCGCTCTTCCACTTAGAATTATACATTCATTTGAAATTGCAGTTTTAAATTATAATAAAAGCAAACTATATATAATTGAACGGGCGTTATACAGAGAAAAGGGCAAAAATGCGCGTAATTGTGTGATGTGTGCGAGTATGGGTGAGAGTGCGCTAGTGTGAGGTGTGAAGTGCGTACTCTTACGCACTACACACAAAATAAGAATATTTAATTCTAATAAATATAGGGTACACTTAATAAGTTTTGAATAAAAACCTTTTAGGAAGATTAGTGAAGAAATTTTACATACTTGAACAAACGTAGAGGTTGAACTTTGTGAACCGACTGTGACTGAGTTTACAGCAATTTGCATTGGACGACAGAAGTAACATCTAAAAAAATAAGTTTCGGGTCTGTAGTATTTTAATTAGCTAGTGTAAACTGGGAAACTAACTCAAATCACAAAAATACAGCCTTTGTTTAATTTTTGTGTTGATTTAATCTATATTTTTTTAATTGTATATACCTTTTTAGGATATTCGCTTTTGATCACACGGCGAAATCCACGATTAGTTAAATAAAGGTCGTTTTTATCAAAATAATCGGAGCAAACCACGCTGCTTTTCGATGGCAGCCATTCCGACTATTTCTTATGGCTAATATCCATTTTTTTTTTGGTTCAATATTAATTGGAAATCTAAAATATTAAATACATAAATAAGAAATAGTTTACAATTTCCATACCATAGCATTTCTTAAACTTAATTTATCGGCGATCTTTATGTTTAATCGAATGGGGAAATATGAAATCAAATTATAGCAACCCTGGCATTTTATGTCACTGCATTTTTTCGTTGAGGTTTTGTGTTCCAAGTTAAAAAATTTAGTTAATTTATTTAAAAAAACGATGTTATTTCAAGTGAAAAGTGATTCCGTGAGACTTTTTATGTGATTTGCTATTGAATGTTAGCTAGACAACGACTCGTGACGTACTAAGAGCGATGAGCATGGTTTTAGTGTAAGTGTGTGCGTGAGCTTGTATGTTTACTTGCAGGAGCATGGTTTTGTGGCTTCACTTTCGATGTACGCGGCGAGCCGTCTTTCTTTTTTTGTTGGCCTGAGGGAAATTTCCGAAAAAAAAAAAGTTTCTAAGTCCTCGCTCCATAGCGCCCCTAAGGCTTCTTTACAACCGTTATTTCAACTCGATTGTTTGATCACTACACTAAAGAACACAAATATTTTCATACATTTTCAATTTAAAAACATTATGAGTGACAATCCTATTGCTGGCTGCAATGGAGCGTAGGGAATTATTTTAACAACTAGGCCTAGTTTCCATGGATACTGTCCGATATTTATACTGTGTTTCCACACAAAGTCCTTCAAGTGGACCATTGTACATGAGCCATGGCGGCCGTTATTCCAACCAGCCCACCTCCCTCCAGAAGCAGATCAAACTTCTCGGTCTTCTCGAGGCATCTGCAAGAGATCTAGGTGTTCCAAGAGTTCCCTTGCGGATCTGGATGACGCCGCCGGTGCACTCGAGGAGTATCTACATACGCTACCGTTTATTCCGCCTCCATGCACGCTCTGCACAGATGTCAGTGATACATAGAGTGTGAATGTGTTTGTTCAGGGAGCAGTGTCCAGTGATGGTCCCCGCCACCAGTCGCAGGCTATTTCTGTCCAGACGCAGAAGGCGCTTGGTCAGTTTAGTGTCCAGGGATGGCATAGCTTCTTTCGATTGCCTACACCCGAGTCGAGAGGTGTCGAGGAGTGTTTGAGTGTGATCCTTTAACCAACTCGTTAGCTGTTTGAAATGAATGAGCACAATGGCTTCGAAACCTTTCGTGTTGGAACCTCTTCTGGCAAGTTCATCGGCTGCATTATCTACAAAAAATTTGAGATGTCAAAATATTTAGAAAACCAGACCTTGTATTTTGATCTAAATCGAGTAATTCAAGTAAATAATAAAAAAAAAATTAAATCCAAAATCGAATTTTAGGTATCTAGAATAGGTACCAAAAATTCAGCTTCTCATAAGTGAAAGAATTTTCGGAAAAATAAACAAGCAAACTTACCTTTACATAATATTAGTATTGAAGACTAAAGAAATTTTAACAATTTTAATAAACAAGCAAAGTAACTTTACTCTTATCAAAATTAATACTAACTGGATCAAAATGTGGTAGTCGGCGTACAAACTCGGAAATATGTTTACGTAAAACTCGCTGCCGCGCTCGGAGAGCCCGGTCGTCACTGACGGGATCGGATTTGCGCGGTCTATAATATGGTTCACTTTGCCTTTAATTTACGAAATTAAGTTATTGTTTATTTATAGAATAAATTTAGATTCTTTTTAAGGTTACCTTAAGATTAATGTGCAATTTTTAAATTTTCTTTACAGTGTTTCTAATGTATAGAAAAAAATACTTATTTGTCTAGACGTTTTCCATAAATTACGTTTTTAAAAAAAAAAAAACTGCTGTATTTCGTATTGAAGTCAATAATGTTTTCAGCTAAACTGCAAGTAGACCGTATAATGATGTTACTAATATTTTTTAATGTTCAGAATCTTTTGAAGTTTTTTGTTCTACTAAGACAAACATCACTCGCTCGTTACTTTAGCGGAAAAAAGGGTTTTTAATTTGGGTGATTGCCATTATTATAGACATTATTTAAAAAATTGTATCGTCTGTCCCCAAAAATAAAAACTCGACTCTTTTAATAACAAAGAAGAAGGTTCCAATTCTTCTTGCCTTTCCCATAAGTAGTGATCAAAATTGTTCAAAATGAGTCGATTTCGTGCACGGACTCTTAAGTCTCAATACGATTTTGTTAATACCTAATCGTTCGATTTAACTTATACGTGTTCGTATAACTATTTAGTACTTTTTATTAAATATACATATTTCCAATTCGGAGGACCAGTTTAATTTTGAAGGATTTGAAAGATCTTCAATAATGGCTAGATCGCCATTATTGAAGATCTTTCAAATACTTCAATTTTTTTATATTTTTTTTTACCTGTAGCCTCGGCGACTTCGGAGAGTCCATCAATTATATTGGAGGCCTGTTCAAACAAGCCCTGGTAGTAGTCTGATATTGGCAGCACGGCTTGCACGCTGGAAGCTAGAGGGATAAGACCCTCGACTCCTTGCACCACATTCTGAAGACCACCGATCAAGTCTTTCTTTAAGAAGTCCTTCACGGTTTGAAGTTGGTTTGTCAGGAATTTATTAAATTTGCCTGTCGATAAAAGTATTCTTGTATAGTAGGTAATCAATTTGTACTCTTTAAAGACAGTTCTTCAAAAACAGCACCAAGCAATGGTATGATGCTGCTGGGCTAAGAGTTTACAAAAAATCCTCACCATACACAGCTCTAGAGGTCTCGGCAGAAGTGACACCAGTGAGGAGTGGTACACGCTTCTGTTTCTTACTGAGTGACTCTGCTGGAGCTTCAGCAACTAGAGGAGGCAGACCTCGGAGGTCGTCTGCACCTTCCACTCTGGCACCAGCACCTAATCAACATACTGTATTTTGTATATACCTATAGATAATTGAATACTATAATTAACTGAAACATGGCATTATTACCGGTATGATATTCTTACTGTTTGTCCAAATATTTCACGCATAACTCACCAGAACGTCCTGAGATTTCTTGTAAAAATCTTTGTGTGTCTACCATGTCCATGTTCAAATCCTCATCCGCCTACAAACAGTAAAGATTTTTAATCTAAGTTATTTTATTAAGATATACAATTATTGTTGTACACGTTGCACAAAGTTAGCCACTTACTAAACGACAAAGTCGAAGCTTAAGATTTGCCAGCAGGCGATGGAGCGTAGCATAATAGGTGACAAACGATCAGATCGCGCTAGAAACAACACCCTGCGCTCCATATCTCAAGTAGCTGATGTTGGAATTAAAACACCCAAGCTAAAGTGGGAGCGGGCTGGCCACGTCGCACGGATGCACCCGGAGAGGTGGGCAAAGATCACTCACTGGACGCCTGAAGATGGACATCGCCGACGCGGTCGTCCGCGGCCAAGGTGGTGTGACGATCTGATCATTTGCGCGGGGCACGCGTGGCCAGAAATTGAACAAAACAGAGAGGTTTGTAAGGAAAAGGAGAGACCTTTGTCCAGCAGTAGGACACAGTTTAGGCTATAAAAAAATGTTATTAAGCTACTATAACAATACATGCAGTGAACTATTATAGTAGAGCAAGATTCCAGGGCCGCCAGACCTTACTTATTTTCTCATGAACAAAATGTGTGTCGGCCCTGGGATCTTGGACTATATAGTATTCGGTACGGTACCTGCACAAGTTCTTCCACAGGCAGTTGCCTTAAGCATATAAGTAGACTTTCAGCTGGTTTTTTCGGGCAGCCTGTGCGTTCAGCGAGTGCTTCTGCGTGTTTGGCCGGATCTGGTCTCACGGCTCCCGGAGACAGAGGTGCTCCGGACAGGGCAGCCACTCCCGTAGCGGTGCGACCTTCGGGAGACATTGCCAAGAGGGATGCAGCACTGCCGCCAGAACCTTGACCCATTACAACCACTCGTTTTGGATCGCCACCGAAAAATTGAATGTAATCTTGGATCTGAAATGTATAAGAGATGTTTGACAATTTTAAGCATAAGCCCTAAAATTACATTTCTATGTAGCTTTATCAAAGGTAGGGTTACCGTTTTCCAAAATGACGCAGCCAGACATAAACGTAAGAGCCCCAGACATTTCTAGGTGAAATCAAGTTTTTTTCCCGGCCACCGAAGAATTAAATAAGTATAGAAAAAAATAATATCGCGAAACGCATTGTTTGATAATAGTGAGTCCGTGAATCCACACAAGAAGTGAGAGCGCGGAAGGAGGCATTCATTCATCGGCTATTTCGCAGTACCAGAATTGGCTTCACGAAAAAGTGCAGCATGAAATCGCTTACTTTTACCGTTTTGAGCCCACTGTTTGGGGCGCCCAAGTATGCCATACGCCTTACAGTTTCGGTGCACCCGGCCTGGATTCCCCGACACAAAAGGTGGCGGGGTTTTATCCGGACATTTTTTTAAACCCCGCCCGGACGCCCTGCAAACTAGGACAAATCTGGGGAAACTCGGACGGGTGGTCACCCTTTCAATGGCCATCTTAAATTCATCATCATCATCGTCATTTCAGCCGAAAGACTTCCGCTGCTGGACATAGACCCCCCGCAAGTGTCGCCACATTGACCGGCCCCGTACGTCTCGCATCCAGCGGATCCCTGCAACCTTTACCAGGTCATCGTTCCACCTAGTGGGAGGCCTACCATTGCAGCGTCTTCCGGTTCGCGGTCGCCATTTCGGCCCCATCGGCCACTTCAGTTTGGCGATTCTTCGGGCTACGTCGGTAACCTTGGTTCTCTTGCGGATATCTTCAACTTAAATTAGTTTAAGTTAAAATAACTACAATTAGGCATTCAATATTTTCGAATAGGTACTTATAGTAACAAATACCTATGTAGTATTATAATTTGGTTCTTCGAATCTTTCCGATTCACACTAATGAAGACACTAATGAATGGAATGATATAACTTTAGAATTTTAGATGTTTTCGTATTTAAGGATGTGTTTAGTTGACACAAAGTGCCTTACCCAGATCATAGCAGAATGCAGGTCAAAAAGACCAACATTTCCTCCAGCATCCCTTTGTCCGGTGCTGAGATAACCAAGCGATCCTAGGCGATATTGTGCAGTTACTAATATCGTATCCTTCTGAACCAAATGTTGTCCCTTGAAAGAAATTGATAATTTGTAGGTTAATTAACATGCTGGCACACCGAACCCGAATGTTTTAGTAAGTAGATAGTTAGAAAAAACTTACACCATACGATGCCGTCGATCCAGACCTATAATTGCCACCGTGGATAAAGAACACAACTGGGCTTCCTGCAAATCAAAATTTTATAGAGTGTAAGAGTCAACAACATTTTTTTTTAAATAACGGAACACATATTAATGTCCTCACCTTCCTCCGTAGCAGGCATTTTGGGGGCGTACACGTTAAGACACAAGCAGTCTTCATGGCCTATGATCCGTCTTTGCTGGTATGGGTCTGGTTGTGGACACGGAGGGCATTGCTGGGTGGCCATCATCTCCCCGGCAAGGTAGCGGCGGATGGGCCGCTGGAACCTTTGGGGTCCCACTGGTGGTTCTGCATATCTGTTAGTTAAAAACAGAGGCACTGATTTAGGTAGGAATGCAATTTATGCATAAGTCATCATATGTAAGCGGAATGAGTAGATCGGCAGGGCAATTGCGTATCTCTGTTAGCAGTTCATAGCTACGAGTTTTGATATACAATGACCGTTCTTGTTGGTTTTAACTGACGCTACCCTTGCAGAACTGCTATTTTAGAATAAAAAGTTATACATAATAACTCCTCATTAGAATAGGTACCATAACGATAACATAAATATACCTACTAGGTCTATGGATAATCTGCCGGCCATAAAAACAACGGAAACCACTATCAGGCAACAGCATCCGCCAAACTATTCATTACAATTGGATTTGATATTATTATTATTATTTCCTTTATTCATTAAACTACATTATTTACATTTTTAAATATTCTAATATAAAACAATATAAAAAAAAAACATTTAAAAATATAAAAAATAGGAGCCCACCGGCATCGGGAGCAGGGTCCGAGCTACCGATGGTCAGGGCTCTTGAGAGAGGAACCTCCTAACAATACGTGCCGTGTCCAGAAGTACTGCTTTCTGAATCAAACCCTTGATCCAGCTGCCAAGCGAGAGCCTCCGCAGATGTTGTTCTAGGCTATTGGCTATTAAGCCATTTGCCGACACGACTATCGGCACAATGACTGCTGTACTCACGTCCCACATGTCGACAACCACACGAGCCAGATCTAGATACTTGAACTGCTTATCTCGTCATGCGGGACCGTTATATCAACAATCATTGCGCGACGCTCCAATCGATCTATCACCACAATATCAGGCTTATTGGCAACAATAGTCCTGTCAGTGACGATAGATCGATCCCAATACAACGTGATATTACCATTCTCGAGAACTGGGTCGGGCGCATACTTATAGTATGGCACTTCTGATTCCACAAGGCTGTACTTCAAAGCAAGTTGCTGGTGGATAATCCTGGCGACGAGGTTGTGTCTATGCAAGTACTCTCCGTTAGCCAGACGAGAACAACCGGAAATAATGTGTCGGATTGATTCTCCCGGACGGTGGCATGCCCGACATATGTCAACCGTGCCATCTTTCACAATGTATTTTCGGTAGTTATTCGTCATCATAACTTCGTCCATTATTGCACAGACAAAACCTTCGGTTTCCCCGAAGAGGTCACCGAAGCGTAGCCAAGATACGGACGCTAAGAAGTCCACATCAGGCCCATGTAGGGCCCGGTAAAAGCGTCCGTGAAGCTCCTTGCTCTGCCATACCTCTTTGCGGTCATTAGTGTCTAATACTCTAGGCTTGCGCCAGTTCTCGTTTGCCAGGGAGAGCGGGGTGAGGCCCTTGTCCACTGATACCACATCTCTGTGCATCCCCACGTCGACTTCTAGGAAGTATTCCCTGAGACTGCATACCTCACGGTTGTGCAGGGTCTTAGCATTTAAGAAGCCGCGACCCCCGCACTTCCGCGGGATATACAGTCTCATCACCGAGGACCGTGGGTGATGCATTCGATTTGCGGTCAGCAGTGCGCGGACCCTCCTATCCAGGGCATCAAGTTCCGTCTGAGTCCATTTGAGTATGCCGAAAGAATACATCAAAACCGGCATGACCCAACCGTTGAAGGCACGTACCTTGTTTCCGCCAGACAAAAGACTATTTAGTACCTTGTTCAAGCGGCCAAAAAAGCGCTCCCTCAACGATTGTTTCATGTCGGCAGTATTGATACCTAATGCTTCCGACATACCCAAAAACTTGTAGGATTCTGTTGAGGAGAGGGATCTAAGGTGTATGGAATCCGAGAGTTGAGTTCCCACGGATTCCATAACCTCCCCTCGCTTCACATGCATGACTGCACATTTGTCCACACCAAATTCCATCCTGATGGCGCTACTGAAAGTTTCTGTTACCTTCAGTAGCTTCATCAGTTGCAAATTGTTGGGGGCAAAGAGTTTCAGATCATCCATGTAAAGGTGAGATATGACCTGACCACCTCTCTTCAACCGATAGCCTAGTCCTGAACCCTCCAGCAGTGTGCTGAGAGGGTTCAAGGCTAGACAAAACCACAATGGACTCAGACTATCACCCTGGAATATACCGCGCTCGATCCTTATCGGTTCGCTGTTCCCCTGGATCAGTCGACATCGCCGCCGCGGCTGTGTGAGCGGCGTGACAGAAACGAATCGCTGCAAAACCGACTCCTTTAACACCCGCCGCCGCGGCTGAGGCTGAGGCGAGTCGAAGCTGCTGTGGTGAGCGTGAAACACATCTGCGACGATAAGCTCGCGTGGGACCGCCGGAGGCCCGCAGCGCCGGAGCTGTGACAGAAACCATGCCTGCTGCATTTTGCATGCTGGCTTGCATGCTACATGCTTGCTTGCATGCTACATGCTTGCATGCATGCTGCATGCTTGGTGTATGCTTGTTTGCATGCTTGCTGCATGCATGGTGTATGCTTGATTGCTTGTCAAAAACCATATGTGTTCACAAGCGGGAGCAGCCGCCGAGTGCGAGCTCCTCTCTATTGTTGGTGAATCATTTGGTTTAGGTTAGGTTAGAACAGTGACCATTAACGCGCGAAGGCGAGCGAACGAGCAATTTTTATCATATTAGACTAAATAGATTTTATGTCTTTTGAGTGGCATATCAAACGTTTTTATATTAAATGTATGATATGCTTATAAAAATTAGTTGTTTTTAAATTAAATCAATTGTTTATTATATTAACTGATCATTATATCAAATAAAATTATAGATTCAGTTGTTATTTCTTGTAAATATTAGAGATTTCGTAATTATATCATAATACTAGCTGTTGCCCGCGACTTCATTCGCGTGTAAATTTTAGTGTGTATGTGTGAGACTGCTTCGTTGGTCGAGTGGTCGCAAGCATGACTACTAAGCATGAGGTCCTGGGATCGATTCCCGGGTAAGACAGTATTAAAAAAATAATGTTTATTTAAATTACATATAGTTGGAAGTATACCTACACATGATTTGGAGATTACCTTTTAAGCAAGGTGTTTGTGTTAGGTGGCGTCCATTAAATACGTGAGGCAATTTTGACGATTCTTAACATTAAACAATGATGCAATTGAAAAAATACTCTAAATAGTGTTATTGGGTTATTCCATCAGGAATTTCTCAGTAGCAGCCACGGAATCTGGATTGGTGCCCAGTTGATGGCAAAAGACTCGCCCCCTATTACATGGGACTTCAACATAACTGGCAAAATGTGTGTGTACGATTAGGTACACTTCTGCCCAACTTATGTGTGAGAACTGACGGCCTGATCAAAATGTGATAATGTGGGCGATGACTTGGTGAGTGATGACTACAAAAGGCGTCTTTTTGGGTGCTGTAATTCTTGGCGGCAAAGGTCCGAAACAAAATTAAATAGCGTTGAATGACGATAATTAAGGCTTTAAAAACCGTTTTTTGACGCCATACCACTTTTTTTTTCAAAGTGAACCATCAAATGCCTTGTTGGGCGCTATTTATTCTAATACCGTTCTGTGTGTTCTGTAAACAACATTAGATGACTTATTATTTTCCGCAAGCTTGTGCAAATCTGGGCACTGAACAACCAACATATATAATAAACATTTTTTATGGGGGCTCTCGAAAATTCAATCTAGTAATCTAATCTATCTATAGTTTTACAGGAAACGATGGTGAATGTGGGATAACATAAAAAAAACATATGTAAAATGTTGTCTGGAATTTGCTATTTATACATATTTCGATGTTTTTTACTAAGGAAAAGCGTCACGGACGTACCCAGGGGAAAATACAAAAAAATAATCGAACAATAACTTTACGAAACTACCTACTTAAGTAAATGTTATTGTAAAAAAAATATAAATAAGTACCTAACTTTGTTTGAATTTATTTTAGTTGTATTTTCTGTTTGTTGTATTTTATAAGTCATCAATAAATGTTTGTTGAACACTTATGGTTGCGATTATATTCCCTTAAACCGGCCCTGTCATAAAATCTGTTCCTACTTGACATGTCTTAACTGTATTCTATCTATCTACCAATTTTCAGGTACAAAAAGCCAAGGATTTCATATAAACTTGCGAGAGCCCTTAGTCCAGGCTGTCACAAAATTATTTCTTAGCTAATGTCTTAGACCTTCTTAATCCAGCCCCGTCGCCCCCCTGCCAAATTTCAAGTTTGTAGCACAAAAAATGAAGGACTTTCATACAAACTTGCGAGAGCCATTAGACCTCTTTAATCCGGCCCTGTTGCAAAATCCGTTCTTAGCGGTCGTCTACTAACTAAATACTACCTTACTGCCAAATTTCAAATTTGTAGCGGAAAAAATGAAGGACTTTCATCCAAACTTGCGATAGCCCTTAGACGTCCTTAATCCGGCCCTGTCGCAAAATTCGTTCTTAGCGGACGTCGAATAACTACAAACTACCTACCTCTCTGCCAAATTTCAAGTTTTTAGCACAAAAAATGAAGGACTTTCATACAAACTTGCAAGAGCCCTTAGACCTCCGGCCTCGTCACAAAATCCGTTCTTAGCGGACGTCGCCTAACTATAAACTACTTCCCTGCCAAATTTCATCTTTATAGGTCAAGCGGTTTTCGATATTTCGTGATAGATGATTGAGTGAGTGAGTGACCTTTCGCTTTAGATATTACTTACCCGGTCCACTTTGCCTCTGAAAGATGATTTTTATTGTAATAATAAAAAACGAACTTACATTTGCAGTTGAAAAACCTGTGTTCCGATACATTGTTTAGGAAAATACACACATCAAAAGTGTCTAGGGATCAAGCATTTTTATGTGGATTTCTTGAGATTGAGATGTGGCTTTGTAATAAATTTATGATTTTATAAATTTATATGGATCCTTTTTGGTGCATTTCATAATTTGAATCAGGAACTGTGAATCAAATTCGAGTAAAAGATGAAAATCAGCTGTCAATATTTTCCCTATAAAAACATACAACGCATTGAAGACATTATTAGTGCTACTGTTTCCCTACTACTGATTAAAACCAACGTTATTATGGAGCGGCGACGTCATTTAAGCAGGGAAGAAATGCTCAGAGCCGTGGGAATGATAGAAGCTGGTTCCCGGCAACGTACTGTGGCTTTAGCTCTGAATACAAGTCAGAGTGTTATCAGTCGACTTTGGACACGTTACCGAAGCACTGGTACCGTGGCTGAGCGCCATGGAGGACGGTATCGCTGCACCACACGGAGACAAGACCGATACATTCAAATCTTAACTCGAAGAGCTCCAACAATAACCGCCATGATGTTAGCCGTGAGGCTTCATCACTCTTCAGGGAACTTAATTAGCGACCAAACAGTCAGAAACCGCTTGCATGAAGTGAACCTTCATTCCCGAAGACCGCTTCGGGTACCACCTATAGCAATGCACAATCGTAGGATACGATATCAATGGTCTCTTGAACACAGAAATTGGGCAGAAGAACAATGGCGTTTCGTGTGCTTTTCTGATGAGTCTCGTTTTGGTATGAGACCGGATACAAGACGTATACGACACTGGAGAACCCCTGGACGCCAACAGCGATTAAAATCCTGCCAGGAAGTCCATCCTTATAGTGGTGGAACCATCATGGTATGGGCGGGTATTTGGATCGGCGGAAGAACTGAGTTGATTTGGATCAGAGGCAACCTCAACGCTCAAATTTATGCTGAGACGATTGTATCAGACGTCATCGTTCCTCTACAAGTGCAAATCGGTCCCTTATTTCAGTTAATGCATGATAATGCACGACCGCACACCGCAAGAGTTGTAAGACAGACTCTCGCCGCAGCTAACATCAATGTCCTGCCCTGGCCTGCTCAGTCGCCAGACTTGAATCCGATTGAGCATGCATGGGATATGCTACAGAGAAGAGCTCTGCCGAATATGGAGGGTATCCAGTCGCAAGAAGACCTTTTTTTGTTGTTGCAACGAACATGGGCGGCCATTCCACAGCGTGATTTGGATGAACTCATTTTGAGTATGCCAAACCGATGTTCTTGTGTTGTTAGTGTTCGCGGTAGAAACACGGATTATTAATTGTTTGAGTTACCCAATAAAATTTTAAAGAAAACTGTTATTTCAGTCTTTTTTTCGAACTTTTGTGTTAGTGGTTCAAATGTCAAAAATCCCTTTATTAGGAAAATGGCAAATTTCTTTATTAATGCAAAGGTGACTTGGTTTATCGTTACTGTGACAAACGAAAACACTTTATTTGATGAATCCTTAAAGAAAATTTTAATTAATATCAATCAGGAGAAAAGTTATTGCAAAAATATATGTTGATCCCTAGACACTTTTGATGTGTGTATGTTACCTAGTACATTTTATGAGTTGGTCGACTGTTACTCGTAAACTTGTAAAGCCTTACTTAGCTGTGACAGTTTTTCTTTCAACTTCGTTATATACCTACAGGGTGGAAGAGACACCGAAGCGAAAATGGTTACCACGTATTCCTCGTATTCAGTACATCATTAGCCCCCCTAGGCCCCTACATAGAAATTTTTAATCGGTTATTAAAAAAAAAACAGCTGTTCCATACATTTTGACCGTATAGGTATTGCACTTTTGTAGGAAACAGCTGGTTTTTTTTATTACCGGTGAAAAACTTCTTTGTGGGGTGGCTCAGAATGATGTACCTACTGAACACGTGGTAACCGTTTTTGCGTCGGTGTCCCTTCCACCCCGTATTAACCGTTTAGCTGGTAGAGGGGGGGGGGGCACTTTAGTCTAACAAAAATTAGCACTTTAAAGCATAATGTTTCACAAACGAATCCACTAATCGAAAAATTATTTGTACAAACTCGCAAAACGTGTACAGGAGATACCCTAAAAAGTAAGTTTTCGACATTTTATTTTACCACTTTAACTGCGCGACACTTAAACTGCTAGGCGTAACTAATTTGTATACTTATTCATGCCAAATTACAGCTTTCTAGTACTAAGAGTCTCTGAGCTAAGCTGCGGACAAACGGACGAACATGGCGAAACTATAAGAGTTCCTTGTTGAACACGGAACCCTAAAAATTAAAACTCAAAATACATTTATCATAAATTTTGTTAATAAACTTGTTTTATTTTCTACAATCAACAGGTCACTGCCTCAGTATTACAGTTAATGTAACATTTTCACTTTAGTAGTAGTTAGGTAGGTAAATTTAGACCCAGTTTCACTATGACAATGTTGAAATTTCAATTCGATAAAAGTGGAACGTAGAACCACAATATAAATATGGAATTTCCATATTTATACTGTGGTAGAACCCTGTAATATTTTCATTTAAGTAACTGGAAAGAACGGCACACTGACATTTAATTCAACGTTTTACTCACGTTTATAAAAGGTTCGGTTTCGGTTTCGGCCGAAACTAAATCAAAACCGAGCCTTCAGTTTCGGTTTCGGTCAATCCGTTAAGGGGATGTAGATAGGTGAGATCATTTGCAACCAAATTATCCCCTATGACCACTGTGCAAATGTCAACCTTTTTCGAGTAATTTGAAATTTTATATTTTTTTGAATACCTATATCTGCGGTATACAACTTTTTTTATTACAACATATTACCAATAACCCTGTATAGGTAAACTTACCACTGTTTGTCTCTGCATCACCCAAAGGTTGACTGGTAGAAAATGCCTACTTGAGCAAGATCCCAGTGTCGCCAGACCTTACTTATTTTCTCATGAACAAAATGTGTGGCATCAAGTAGTGTTAGTATGTACCTACTGTGAACGTATGCATACCTGCGTACTTGTGCTGACAGCCAATTATACTTGTTGTTATATTGTCCTCGATGATTCAGAAAACTATTGTAGTCCCGGCTTTAGTCCTCGACGTCACAAAAGTTTAAAGATAAAAAACTTATTTCCGAACGCAACCATAGGTAACGTGTTGCCATCTGCCTCTGTACAAACTAGCTTCATTCGGATTGATTCGGATTTTATGTCTAGTAACGGCGTCACCTTTTCCGATTAATTTTGTTCTTTTTGATTATAATTGCCCTATTAGACCGTTAAAATGGGAAAAAGGAAGTCAGTGTCGACAAAATCGAAGTTACAGAAATTAAAGAGACTCGAAAAGCGCATGCAATATTAATTAAGCTCTGATTCGAGTGATGAAGGTAAGAAAGAAGATGCTTCTTTTCGTTTCCTTTTAATTCGTTTTGCCTCCTGCTATTATGTGCAAATTATTGCTACATCGAAAACATTGTATGTTTTGAGTGTTTTTTGTGCCTTGCGCTTTGCACGTGTTCGCAACTAAAGGCATGCGTGGGCGCTAAAACCGAGTGCAGTGAGTCTAAAATGGCTACCTTGTAAACAAGCGCGCTGTTCGAACTTCAGCTCCAAAATGGATACAGCTATACTCTGAATGACTCGCCTGGCCTTTGGGACGTCCTGCGGGGGCGTACGTGGTCTACAATGGCAATGTCGGGAACTTAGCAACCTGGGGGTGTTCTTTAGGAACACACGTGGTTGACTGTTTTATTAGAACCTTCAAGGGAAGTTCTGCGGGAACTAATATGGTTTAGGTGTAATGTTGTTTTTTACAACATGCATTGTGTTGTTTTTTCCAAAAGTTGAAATAACACCTATAAGGTCACCTAACATGCGTGAAGACAGAGAAAATGTCCCTCCACAGTCACTAGAAAATATCCTCCCGTTGTCGGTTGAGAATGATTGCCTGGAATTGATAGATGTTCAACCAGATGCAGCTGTTGAAAATGCAGAGCTGATTGAAGCAGAGGTGCCACAGGAAGAATTATTAGACAATCAAGTGCTTGAAATATTAGGTGTGGATCCGCAGCCAGAGAAAATAGGAGAGGAATTACATAAACAGATAGCTCAAAAGTGGAATATGATACTCAAGAAAGGATTAACTAAAGAAGAAAAAGATAAGATCCAGGATGAAAACCCACCATTCTCTAATTTAAAACAAATGTTACCACCTTTACTAAATCCGGAGGTCAGCGCTGAGGTGAATGATGTATCCAAAAGGCGAAACCAGTTGATACAAAAAAGACAGAAACAAATTTCAACAGCCCTGACATGTTTTGGGCTCATGCCTTCAAATGTGCATAAAGGATGTTCAGGGGCGGAAGATAGACATAATTAAAAAGCTGAATGATGATTCAATTTTGCTATGTGATGCAATACATTTAGATACAAGGGGACGTAGATCCCTCCTATTGTCGGTAATCAACAAAAACATGAAAGAGTTTCTGTTGCAATCAGAGACAGAAACACATCTATTTGGTGAAGACCTTGCTGAAAAATAAGAACAGCAAAATCAGTTAAGAAATCTGGTCAAGAACTAATGATTGCTGAAGCAAAAAAGTTCACTCCTAGACAGAGCATATGGGTGCCCAGAACAAACACTCCTAAAAATAGTAATAAAACCTTAAACTGGCGGGGCCCTCCTCAGGCAAGAGTGAAGAGAAGGGGGGGGCCGTCATCGAGAGCACCAGCAGCAGACAGAACGTGGGAGGCCAGGAGAAATCATCCCCGGCGCAAATAAACTCACAGGTTAGCAGATTAAAATATAATTTATGTGATTGGAAACTAATCACTAGCGATCCAGTTATTCTTAATTGGATTGTAGGGTATTCAATCCCGTTTCATACAAACCACACCAAAGTTATACTCCTATAAATGAGAAATTTTCCAAATTGGAGTCTATTCAGATAAAATCTGAAATAAATTAATTAATTGCTCTTAACGCAATTGAAGTTTGTTACCCTGAACAAAACAGTTCTGCTCTCCAATTTTCCTTGTTAAAAAGCCAAATGGAAGTTTCCGCTTCATCTTAAATTTAAAGAAATTGAATACTTTTGTTATAACTGAGCATTTCAAGTTGGAAGACTACCGAACAGTATGCAAACTTCTTCAGAAAAATGATTTTCTTGTCACATTGGATCTTAAAGATGCTTATTACATGATAGATATTAACAAGGATAGTAAGAAATATTTAAGGTTCATTTTTCAAGGAAAACGCTATCAATTCAATGTTTTACCATTTGGTTTATGTACAGCCCCATTAACATTTACAAAAATCATGAAACCCATAATAGCTTCCTTAAGAGAGAGAGGCCTTATTTCAGTGACATACTTAGATGATTTTCTTTGTATAGGAAATAGCTATAACCAATGTTTAGAAAACATCTACATCAACTGTAATTTTATTAGAAAAATTAGGATTTATAATTAACAAAGAAAAATGTGATTTTATACCTAGACAACACTGTAAATTTCTAGGCTTACTTTTCAATACTATTGACATGACTCTTAACATCACTGAACAGAAAAGAAATAACTGTTCAAGTTAATAAAAGAATTAATTGACAAAAGTCAAATTAAAGTTAGATTTTTAGCTCAGGTTATTGGAACCTTAATATGTGTTTGTCCAGCCATTATGTATTGGATTCTATACACTAAAGAACTTGAGCGACATAAATACCTCGTTCTAAGAGATAACAATGACTATCTGTGACTGTGACAATGATAATTATGATATAAACACTACATTGAATATTAAATGCATAAAAGATCTCAAATGGTGGTCTATAAACATAGCCAGTTCAAACAATCCCATTAGAAAAAAATCTTTTGGGTTAGAAATATTTACAGATGCTTCCTCCACAGGGTACTCCCCACCCTGTGGAGGAAGCATCTCTAAATATTTCTTGAATTGTTTAGTTGATTAAAACTTCAGGGCCAAACAGGTGCCAACCTTTTTTAACTGTCCCTTTCTTTCACACTAGAATAGGAGTATGCCCAGCTACAGCTGTAGTTAATTATTTAAAGTTAACAGAAACCCATCGTCTGCCCACATGATGTAGAAGCCTAGCGGAATAAATCCTGACACTCCAACATATGTATTGTATATACGTAATATTCACTAGGTATATTAAGTATATTATATATACAGTGTAAATATGGTACCTATATAAACTTATTATAATAAAAGCTATTATTATAAGTATTTTAATTACTGTTTTGTTTTGTATCCACAGAGGAGAACCGTGCAGTTATGGGTCCGTCGATATGCGAATTGTGGAGATGTAGAACATCTTTGACGTGGGCCCAAACCAAAGGCCCATTCATCGGCTCGACACCACGACATCAAGGCACAAGGCTGCTCCCTTCTTTTCTACCCGCGTAACAGCAACAGCACACAATGTGTGGTTACAAACTGAGAAATCACCTGCATTCTGCTGGTTAACGTTGCAGCAAGCCAGCGAGGAAGGTTTATTTGTCCACTGCGCACCGACAAAACCGAATAAAGTTTGCTAGGTCATAAATCGATTTCAATTGCGAGAACAATGTTGTGATTTTTAGCGACGAAAAGACGTTTAAGTCGGATTAGGATGGGCGTAAAATATTGTGGAGAAAGGTATAAAGAATGTAACCTAGTAGGACTAGTGGAAACAATTTGGCTGAGATCGTGTCATCGACATGGGAGCACTGCAGACGAAAAGATTGGTGTTGGATCATTGTGTGTGGTATGCGTATACGCATACAGCAAGTTATAGAAGGAGACGGTGCGCCACATCGCTACTAATTAATCTACTTAAACGAATAAATTTAAAACACATTAAGTGAGTAAATGGTCAATTCAATGAATGCTAAAGCATTAAAATGTTGCAGGTTCTGTGGTGATGTTATTGTTATAAATGGAAATCAATTTTTCTGTTTAAATAACCTGTTGATTCACTACATAGTCTACATATATACTTAGCTGTATTTAATCCATTTTCTCGTTATATAGCAAACCTCCAAGGATTACCGATTAACATGCTTTTTGAATTGTTTAATAAATAGTTAGGTTTGAAAATATTATAAAATGTATGTCGGAGTGGCAGGATTTATTCCGCTTGGCTTCTACATCATGTGGGCAGACGATGGGTTTCGTGCTATGAAAATACACAGAGCGATACACTTTATGTAGTCTAGCAACACTAACGAATTACTTAAGATTACAACTTAAGGTGGATGCGCAAGGGTAGCCCGCGAAATTTAAATTTTCTTACGTTTATTGCAATTTGCAGGTCAGTGTCAGGTTGTATGTTGATGAAAATATGAATCGCGCCAGTAACACGTATGGAGTTACAGAATTATAATCATTCAAATCATCAATATAGCTCTACAAGTTCATATAATCACATTCAATAGCTATTTCATGAAAAAGTCACTCTTTGAGATTATATGAACTTGGAGGGCTGTATTAATGATTTAAATTTACTCCATACGTGTTACTGGCGCGATTTATATTTTCATCAACATACAACCTGACACTGACCTGCAAATTGTAATAAACGTAAGAAAATTTAAATTTCGCGGGCTACCCTTGCGCATCCACCTTAACAAAATAACACGGGTACAGTTCCAAGAGGTCTTGACTCGGCCGCGATCAAACACTGACTGTCGTCCTGGCTCAGAGTTTGTGACCGACAGGACTCTGTGACAAGCACGCTGGTGGTGTCGGTAGACTTGTAAATAGATAGCGTGATGTCACCACCGCATACTTGTGATTTATTTTAACCTTTTGAACGCCACGGTCGGATATAGCTGACAAACGAAAATGTGCCGAACACGCCACCGTCGTCTACAGCCGACAAGAAAACGACATTTTTTAAGTACAAATTATAAATATAGGGTGACTGGTAATTAGTGACCGATACTTAAACACGTGATTCTACTCATGATAACAAACAACTTTCCCAAAGAAACTTTTTTTTTAAACTCATTTAATTTTATCACAATAACACAACAGCTGTATGAAATTCACACGCGCGCGCTTTTGACCTACGAGTATCAACTGGTAGCCGCATGACGCCGTTATGTCTCATTACAATGGGTGGGTTAGCAGAGAACCCGCGCGGCTCGCAAGCCCGCTCCTTAATCGTTGTACATGAGCAGTGCAGGTAGGTACCTACATGTTTAGGTAGCCGCTAAATTAAAAAATAATAACCAATGACGACCAGCCGCCAGACGCGACGCTCCGGCCGCCGCGTGGCCATTTAGGTACACAGTGATGTACCTACATAAAGCTTCTCTGTTTACGGCACGGTGGGGAGAAAAAACACGGTGAGGTAAAATAAATAATAAATTATCTAGTATTTTGGCACTTTACGTGCGCGCGCTACAATAAATACCTAAATGCATTATCTTTCTATCTAAACAAACTAACTTCAGAAATTGCGTTTGTTTTGTTACCTACACGATGTTTAGAAACGGCAAAGATACAGCTACATTACCACCTGACTTCTCGACACCGGGAATTGTTCAAGTTATTCCAAGTTTCCCATCACACTTTTCTAGGATTTGGACTAGCAGTCTGTTAACGATATTTGAGTCTGAATCAGAAGCATGGCAATCAAAATGTATGTATTTTAATGCTTCGCCATTACCACCTTCCGAGTAGTAACACAGCACCATATCACTGTACTCACTAACTCACTCGCTGTATAATTGTACTCAATATCCGCGCATGGCCATCAAAGAAAATCAAAACATGCGCCTGCGACGCGGTCTCCGGGGTGACTGTTTTTAGTGTTTTACGTCATTACTGCACTGAGGCAAAGGGTGCGGGCGGGTGGGGAGCGCGAGACGCTACTAGTACAAGTACATTTTTGCCCCTTCCCGAGGTCAGACTATCAGCTGATAGATTGTGCCTACTTTTTATGTAGGGCGCGCGCGTTCCTAGATATTTTGTAGTTATGCGGACATACGTTGCATCTTAAAAGTAGTTATACTTAAGACTACTGTGGAACACGCAGTCTTTGGATATTATTTTTTAATTTAGCGGCTACTTAAACATGTAGGTACCTACCTACACTGCTTACGTCACCGATAACATTGTAATGAGACATCGGCGTCACGCGGCTACCAGTTGATACTCGTAGGTCAAAAGCGCGCGCGTGGGAATTTCATACAGCTGTTGTGTTATTGTGATAAAATTAAATGAGTTTAAAAAAAAAAGTTCCTTTGGGAAAGTTGTTTGTTATCATGAGTAGAATCACGTGTTTAAGTATCGGTCACTAATTACCAGTCACCCTATATACTAAATTAAGTTTTATGTTTCTTTTCCTTTTATTTAAAACTACAATAATGAAATATTCTAAAATGGGACATATACAGCGTGTAACAGAAAGGGTATAATCATATGGAAAACTGTGGTACGGACCATCAAACTGAACAACTTTCTCTATGGGACCACCATCGAAATCGTAAAAAAATAATCAGCTGTCCCATACATTTGGGTCGAGTAGGTATTGAAATTTTGTATAGGACAGCTGATTATTTTTTTACGATTTCGATGGTGGTCCCATAGAGAAAGTTGTTCAGTTTGATGGTCCGTACCACAGTATTCCATATGATTATACCCTTTCTGTTACACGCTGTATATATTCATAATTTACATTTCACTAGAAAAAAACAATCATCAAAAATTGCTAATCGAAATCCGTAAAAATGTGTAGGTAGGTACTTCCTCACGCCACAGTCGTCAAGACACGACAGCTAGTGACGGGTAAGTAAGGTAACTTATATTTCAAATCGAAATATTATATTAAAAGTAACTTACTATTACTTCGACATTTTTTTTTTATAATGACAATTATTCGTATCTGAATATTCCTAATGCATAATATTTATAAAATTATTATAAATATTATGCATTAGGAATATGGAAAAAAATCGTTTATTGATATCCATAGATCGATAGTTTACCGTCCACTACCGCGCATCCTTACGCAATTGCACGTAAACAGTAACCTGTACGCCACAGTCGGGAATAGACGTCAAGCGGTGACGTAATTAGCGCTACGGGAGACGGCTAGTGATTTCCTACAGTTATTATTATGATCGGTGGTAATATTTGTAACGGCATTATTATTGTGCGAGTGTATAATAAAAATGGCTGGCAATCAAATGTCCTACTGAAGAACTCCTTCGTGTGTTAGGAAATGTAGAAGAGGTTGATGAATTTTCCGAAGAAATATCTCTATTCGAGGATGATTTGGAGATAACTTTTATTCTTGATCAAACTTTTCATGTAGATAGATTGGTAGTTTTTGTTTAATATTAAATGATGCGTTAGGGAAACAAAAGCGATACTATAAAATATTAAAAAACCTTTAATAATCTATTACTTTTAAAGATAATTATGGAACAAATTTGGGACGCAAATGAATTAAGGTGTGACCTCTCCAATTTACCTCCGTTGGATTTTAATCAATCAAGACCTAGCGACCCACGAAATGCGGCGTTCGCAAAACTGGTCGCTTTTGAACTGGATCGAGTGCCAGAAGAAAAACGTTCAGTAACTTACGTCAATATACTGAACGTTATTAGAAAAGTACGACAGCAAAAGGACTTGGATGACATAAGTTTGCCAAGTTATGAGGTGTCAGAGTAATATTTATATAAGTAAATTGATTAAATTGTTTTAAATAATAGATGATTATTATTTATCATGTCCCACAATATCACATCCCTAGTCGCATGCGAGGAAATTGTGTAAAGTCGTGCCAGCCACGCCAGAGTCGGGTCTTCCCGACAGCGGATGACGTCACGAACGAGATTAGTGATGTACTTTAATATTATTTGATTTATTCGTTTGTAGTTCTAATGTCTGCTTTTAGTTTGTTTAGAACTTTGTAACTGGTGTTCAATGATAGTATGATACCTAATAGGGTCAAATTAAATAAAAGAATAATGCAACGAGTAATATTTTATTTAAAAAATATGGAACGAAAAGCAATGATTAATTGGTCATCGATAACTTATCGATAAAATGTTGGAATCCCTATTTTTTTTTGTAGGTATTTACGCTGAATTGGTCGCTTGGCGTGGTAGGGGCGCCGATGCGTGTACGCTCTGGCGTTCAAAAGGTTAAGCCCGTACCAATGACCATCTCCGACATGTATATTAATTTTAAACTATGAGCATTTACTTACTTTATTTACTTTTATATATATATTTTAATGAAATAAGTAATAAACATTTTCATTACTTCATTGATTTTGTTTCATTCCAATACAAAATACCCATATAAAACCACATTTCCCACTTCTTTTGATAAAGAAAAGTTAAAAAAAGATAACAACTAAAACCAAAACATTGTGAACAAAAAGTTAGATTTAAGGTGGAAGCGCAAGCGTTTATTGCAATTCGCAGGTCAGTATCAGGTTATATATTAATGAAAATATGAATCGCGCCAGTAACACGTATTGAGTTACAGATTTATAATTATTCAAATCATCAATAAAACCCTCGCAAGTTTATTTAACCCCATTGGATGACTTTTTCATGAAATAGTTATTCATCAACATACAACCTGACACTGACCTGCAAATTGCAATAAACGTTAGAAAATTTAAATTTCGCGGGCTACCCTTGCGCTTCCACCTTAAGTTACCCTGGTTTCGAACCCAGCTATCGATGAATATCGATCTGCCATAGTGACTATGAGACTAATTCAACTCTTAGAAAGTATTTTGAAATGAAATCTTAGTTGTGATGCTAAACGCCATATTTTAAAGAATTTGGATATTGTCGTATATTACATAAAGTTCATTATCGCACAATCACAAGCAAAATTGTATCAAGTTACATGTTAAAATGTATCACGGAATTAGTTGGTAACCAGTTAGCCAGTGTGACTGATGCGCGATATTTTTTTATTAATCTTAGGCATTAATACTCATTAGTCTTTCAACCTTAACGACAACAAGATAATAATTAAAATCGCTTATCAACATGATTTATCGAATACTCAAAGGAGTATTCCAAAGCGATAAGGTTTAAATTCACATAGACTTTACAATGACAGTTACCGATGTGTGCGTGTTGTGAACTAATAAGCTTGGCCGACTGTACATACTAATACTACTTCATGCCACACATTTTGTTCATGAGAAAATAAGTAAGGTCTGGCGGCCCAGGGATCTTGGACTATATGGCATTAAGAGCGGCCAACCCGTCATACTTTTCATACAAACGCTCGTACGTGATTATGCCGATGTTACACATCTATCTTTGATTTTTACTTGAACTAATAGGTATTTTGTGCACTATATATTGGTTTCTATGGTTGCAAAAAATAAAAAAAGTTGAAAAAAATTCAGTATAAGCCTCCAAAAATTGCTGTTTTGCACAAATTTTACCTGAAATTTGGCCGTTCATAATGTACTCATAAACTGTAAAAAAAAGAAAACATCCATAGAGAAACCTTGCACATGTAATGGAGATTCTTAATGACAAATATTTATTTCACACACTTGTAAGACGTATTCAAAAACACGTATTTCCTGGAACTAGTTTAAGAAATTTTCGAACACTAATTTTCGTTCAATGTCATCGCGTTAGGCGGTATGAGGGGCGCGGGAGACGAGTTGTGCGGGGTCGGGGCGGAGTAAGACGGGGGAGTTGAAAGAAAATCGCCGCTGTGGCTCTGGATGAAACAACAAGCTTTTTGACCATGCTCGCGTTGACGATAGACGGGTCGGAAAGGGTCCTCTTAAGTCCGCCTCTGTAGGTTTTGTGCTTGAAGTGTTAAATAAATAAATATGACATATGTGAATAAATCCCTTCAAATGAGTACCAAGGTTAATCTAAATTTACTAACCATCTATACATCTATTCATTCAAATAAATAAAATTTAAGTGTCTGTTTGCAATACCAGCTTTTTACTGAATGCATATATAAGTAGATACGGTACTTATAACAGTTATAACAAAACACATTTTTAGGGCTCCGTAGCCGAATGACAAAAAACGGAACCCTTTTAGATTCATCATTTCTGTCTGTCTGTCCGTGTATGTCACTATCACAGCCACTTTATTCCGAAACTACACAGTTGAAACTGGTAGATATATTCTGTGAACCGCTTTTTATTTACGGGGAGCACCCCTTTAATCTTTAATTTTTTTTACTTTCCCCATACAGGGAACGGAAATATTTTTTTTTTTTTCATCAAACCTATACGTGTCCATAGATAGGTGTTTAAAAATAAAAAAGATATTAAGGTTCCTAAAACCATTTTTTCTCAAATTCAATCGTTTGAAAATATGTCCTTCCAAACTGGTAAAATTAAAATTAAAATTATTACTAAAGTAAGAGGAAAATTCTGAAAAATATAGAATTGTAGAACGTAAATGAAGCTTTCAACCAAATTTTTTTAGTTTTGATATTAAGTTTTGAGATATAGGGTTGCGGGACTGTTCGAAAGAGATACCGTGGCCCTGGGCCTGTGCCTGCCCTCTGTGTGGGCAAAAGAAAGAACATGGATGGGATTTAGCCAGTACAAGTCTGACACTCCCTTCCGCTCCGCCCAGAGTGGGAGAGGTCATTTGATGATTTCGGAACATTAAAAAAAAAAAACCATGAAATATGGGACTTTTTCATCAAACTGCAGCAGTAACTTTGTTTTTCATTAACATACTATGAAAAACAAATTTAGTTTTGCTGTTGAATGTAAAACAATAAACATAATTATGAATGAGCCTTCAAAATATTTTTATTATATTGTTTGGTGCTACGGACGGAACCCTGTGTGCGTGTGAGTCTCGCACTTGGCCGGTATTTTTAACTTTTTGATTGTCTCTCTGTCGGTCTGTCTGTTTGTTCTGGCTAATCTCCGAAATGGCTGAACCGATTTTGATGGGACTTTTTGGCAGATTTTTCGTTAAGAAACATTATTCGGGATCTGCGCAAAAAATTAAAACCCTTAAAATTTTAACAAAATCCGTTTCACCCCAACAAGCAAAAACGTCATATAGTCCGAAATCTATACGACTTTTAGTTATACATATAGCCGTTCTTTAGTGGTACTGAACTAACTACTTGGGTCAGTTTAGGCGTGTGATTTGGTTGTAATTTGACGACAATACTGCGTTTTAGTCGTGTGACTATTAACTCATGTTGTATACGTCGAAATCCGTCGAATTAACAATTACACAACAAAATTATTGCGACGTTTACTCGACAACACTTTTGGTCGTATAAACACTTTAGTCGCATGACGTTTTGGAAGACAATATCGTAATGTGAAAAACCCTTATATAACATTGACATGACAATTATGATTTGTTTTATAGTAGTTTAAATTGAAACACGTATACGCCGTTTTGGTTGTGATTTGACGATAATAAAACTTATTAGTTAAAAGTACCCAAGTTAGCCAACGATCAAGACCGTAACACTGGAATACAAAATGGTTCCGTATATGCATTTTATTTTACGATGTATTCATTAGTACTGTCATAATAACTACAGCTCTCCTATTTAGACATAATAAATTAAGGTAATGCTTTTAGTCATGTGAATGGTTTGGTACTTCAGTACTTCTACGAGTGTTAATATTATTTTAGTGTTTAGCTATCACCGATAACTAAAGAGTAAAATTATTACTTTCGAAAACTTCAAATGGTATACAATTAGAAGGACTACCCATCAAATTATAGCCTCTGGCTGGAGGCCTTAAATTCTAGGCATCCACAGGGTTAGACCGGTTAAGCAGTAGCCAGCCTCAGAGGCTGAACTGCGAGATGCCATCTCATAACCAACTTGGAACCAACCTCGTAATCGCGAAAATCAGGTGCTCCATACATTTTGTTAATTAAGGGTTTATGAAATTTTTCTATGTAAAAATGATTTATTTTACGAGATAGCTCTGTTGGTTTATACGGAAAATATGTTTAAATAAATAAACAAAAATAATGAAATACCAAAAGTTTCAGCAGGGCGTTAAAAACTTAACAACAATACATACAAAGATTATCGAAAAACTGAGTTCCCCAGTAGAACTACTCTTGACTTAGGGAGTAATCGGATTAATATTTGTAATTTCGTTAATGAAATAATTACCTAATAATACTTTAAAGTTTTAAAGTTTTCATTTATCATTTACGCAGCGCCCACCGCATGAAAAAAATTTCAACATCTATGTGACTATTATTTAACTTACACGTCTTTTAATGGTCTCTTCATAACCAATACACAACCAAATAATTAGTAATTTAACGTTTATAAAACATCTAATTGATGTTAAACGGTCACAGTAACCACTTTACAACTATATTGTTTTGTAATTGGGTCACTTTCGCGTCCCATAAAAGTTATAATTAAGTTTATGAGACCACTCTAATATAACCAACGTTTTCGTAAAAACGTTTCCATGACCATAATATAACTTAGTTTTGTTACTTCGGACATGGCTAATCTCCGAAACGACAAACTGGCAGAAAGCTGATGGCATAAGGTGTTATCAAAGCTACTTTAATTTAGGAATAAGAATTAGGGTTCCGTGCAAAAAAAATAAAACCCTTGAAATTAAAAACAAAATTCGATTAAAGGAAAGTAATATTTTTTAAATAAATTCACGCGAACGAAGGTCGCGGGCAACAGCTAGTGCCTTTATAAAAGCACACAGTTGGATTTACAAGACTTGGCTTATCGGTTTCGCGCCAGGAGTTGCAATTTAAATAGTGTGTGCATAACACAAAACCATACCTTATTCCAAAGAAGCTGTAATATCCGAGTTTATCATCTTTAATTCCTTCGATGCGGGCGCTAAAGCCGTACCGCTGGGTGAAGACCACCGCAGCGTCAGGTTCTGGTGGCGAAGCAGGAGCGCCTCCAACAACAGCCTGCGCCGGTACACACCAGAGCGCTGCCAGCGCAAGCGCTACACACCACATCTGAAGCCGATACATCACTAACTCCTGTGATAGTCGCAGTCGGAACCAGACAACCCACGACTTGTGGTAATCGACAAACCGTGTTGCTAAATATCTACCAGCCAATGATAATTTTTGTTGAATCCTGTCTGTGATCCTGTTCACTGATAAAAATGATACCCGAATGCCCGAATGATATTTAATATTTAAAACATTTAGGTATACCTACCTAATTTTACAACTCAAAAATTAAAAACGACGTGAATAGGTATGCCAGGGTGAATAGGGGCAAAATTCTGAACGGGATTTCAAAGTTGTTAAGATAATTTGTAGGTAACAAAAGAAAATGTACCTATTGAAATTAATATTAGGTGAGTATGCATAGTCTAGCTATATAATATTTGTTCTTATAGATTCTTTACTAATAATGTACAGCTGAATAGTTTGTTTGGTTGAAAGCGCTAATCCTAAGAACCACAGGATCGAAACTAAAAACATATTTAATGTAGGATAGCCCATTTATGGAGTTCCTCTTATAAAGTTCTAAAAAAAAATCCGCGATAGCATGTTAAGAGGGCCCTTCCCGGTGCGTCTATCGTCAACGTGAGCATGGTCGAAAAGCTTCTTGTTTCATCCAGAGCCACAGCGGCAATTTTCTTTCAATTCCCCCGTCATACCCCGCCCCGACCCCGCACATCTCGTCTCCCGCGCACCTCATACCGCCTAACGCGATGACATTGAACGAAAAATAGTGTTCGAAAATTTCTTAAACTTGTTCGAGGAAATACTTGTTTTTGAATAAGTCGTAAAAGTGTGTGAAATAAATATTTGTCATTAAGAACCTCCATTACATGTGCGAGGTTTCTATCGAGATGTTTTCTTTACTTTTACAGTTTATGAGTACATTATGAACGGCCAAAGTTCAGTTAAAATTTGTGCAAAACAGCAATTTTTGGAGGCTTATACTGAATTTGTTTCTACATTTTTTTATTTTTTGCTACCATAGAAACCTAGATATAGTGCACAAAATACCTATTAGTTCAAAAAATTCAAAGATAGATGTGTAACAACTGCATAATCACGTACGAGCGTTTGTATGAAAAGTATGACGGGTTGGCCGCTCTTAATGGGCATCTTTTAAGGACGCGTTTGCAAATCTGACTAAAACTTTAAAAAATAAGCAGTTTTTCGGTTCGATTTGCGGCAAAATGAAATTAAACCAAAATGTAAGTACCTAATAGTTAAAATACATTACGTTTTTATCTTTAAATGGTTGGTGCTTTTTACGAAAATGTTGGTTAACAATATTGTAAAAAATATTTTCCGGTGCCTCTCCACACAAAATTAACGATATCGTGTTGAGTTTAGGAACAGTTTTCTTCTATTTAATAACATAAATATATTTATTTAAAAATAATTTATATAAGCAGACATGTTCAACTCAAAAAGGTTACAAAAAGAATTATCGAAATGCTACACTATTTAGACAAATAAATAAAATTAAATGTCTGTTTATAATACGAAAATAACAGCTTTTTACTATTCTATTCTATTTTTTCTTATGGCAAAGAAAGCCGATGTCGACCATCTTAACTAATATTTTGTTGTTATTAATTAGATAATTTCATCGCCTCTCAGATGTACTTAGCTCGTATGAGCGGTAAACACTTTGATGAATTTGTTATTGTTTTATGTATTTTTAGTGAGATAAGAGTAGTATGTTAAATGATTACGACTGAAGGACATGTATCCATGGTGAGGAATAAATGAAAAAAAAAAAAAAAAAATCGACCATTCTGCCAATGTCAAAAGTGAATTGGAAAAGCAAGTGTGTATTCATAATAAAAGAAAAAAAAAGGAACTCATAAAAATCTTGGACGATACATTGAACTTAATGTAGATCTTGTGGGGTTAGTATTGGACTGAAACAAACAAAAAAAAATTACATAAGTGTTAGAACATTAAAAATATACATAGACCGCATCCACACATGGGGAAACAAATATTATTATTTTATATTATTGTGGCGGATGAAAATCATCAGCGCCACAAGCAGTTCAAGAGAGGAATATGTTAAAAGGGAGGGGAAATTAATGGGAAGAGGGATTTTAAATTTAGGAAGACGGCTATACAAATCTAGAGGTGGTATATTGTTGAGCATTCAAAAAAGATTTGATCCAGGGTGCCCTCCTCCAACCCGCACTCGCAGAGAGAGGAGTCACGGACATGAATTTTGCGTAAAAAGACGGGAGTGCAACAAAAACCTAAGCGGATTCTACATAGAACAGAAATAACAGTTTTCGATACTTTTTTGTGACCGAAAAACCACGGTTTTGGTTTTATGGACGGTTGCACTGCGTAAAAAAAACTACCTTTCTTTTTGCTGGACATATTCCAATGCTCCTGCCAGGAAAGCTGCAGATTCAGTCTTGGAAGAGATAATAGGTCGTAACTTTGATAGGTATTGTGCGTGAGATCTGACGATAAAGATGAACAAGCATCTTTAGCCAAAGCATCAACGTATTCATTACCCTTAATGCCACAATGGCTAGGTATCCAAACTAACTGAACATCCTTTTGATTACTAGCGCAGGAAAATAAAGAGGTTTTAATTTTTAAAATAAGGGAACTGTGCAATTTACTTTTAAAGGGATTTTGAACTAAAGCTTGCAAGCAGCTAAGGGAATCTGTAAAAATAACGGCTTTCTGAATATTATGGTGTGACTACAAAAAGACAAGCTTCCAGTATAGCCACACACTCACCAGTGAATACAGAAGACTCCTTAGGGCATTTAAACTGTAGGATAATTTTGGAGCTTTGGTAGTAGACCGCAGCGCCAGTGTGACTAAGATCGGTCAGTTTCGAAGCATCCGTAAAAAATAATTGAAAACCATTCCATCTCTCGCCCACCACCGCATTGAAAGCCAAATTCGCTGACGAAGATTTTTTGAATATACCAATATCAAACAGAATTTTTGGGATGTAACTTAAAACTTCATAAGGAAAATTGAAAAGGGGTAATCTGGGATACTGGACGATCGGATTTACTAAATTTAGAATTAGTCTGAAGGATTTTAGGATTAAAGGAATTTCTTTATTTTTCCAGTAACTTGAGCTTCTGCATAGGGCATCTAACTCGTTCAGTCTGCCTATTAGAGGATGGGAGGATCTACATATTAGTCTAGACAAAAAACGGGAGGCCAGATATTGCCGTCTAAGGGTCAGAGGGGGTTCAGCACATTCGACTTGCAATGCGTTAACGGGAGAGGACTTCATACAACCTGAGATGATTCGAAGGCACTTGGACTGAACTCCATCCAGCCCAGCCAAAGCACCTTTGTTGCAGGGAATCAGAAGATATGTTCCATAGTCTAAAACACTACGAACTAAGGCATTATAAACTAATTTCATGGTGTAGGGGTGAGTACCCCACCAAACACCCGCAAGAACTTTTAAAATTGAAATAATTCTTTCACATTTTTGGATAAGAAAATTTATGTGATGTTTCCCAGTTAATTTTGTATCTAAAATAACGCCTAAAAACTTAACTTTACTAACTATAGGAATATTGTGGCCTAAAATGTTTACTGAAATATGAGGAATGAGGCTTTTACGAGAAAATATAACTGCCGAACTTTTTGGTGCAGATAATGACAGCCCATGGCTTAAAAGCCAATGGTTCAAAGAATCCAGAGAAAGGCATAAAGATGACGCCGCGTCAACTATGGAGGAATCTGTCACCACTGACTTAGAAACCTATGGACTTGCCAATTGCCATACCTACGAAATTAGCGTGCATACCTACAAAAATCGGGCACATAAGATGGCTGCCTTTCGTAGGGTTGTAACTGCGAGTAACATGCGCAGCTGATATCGATATTTAACTTTCATGAATTTGTTTTTTTTTTTTTAAATTAGCCTCGTAAATATAAAGCAGCTGAAGTGACAATAATTTTAGGAGTTTTGGATCTTTTATGTTTCATCAGAGCCTGTTCTTACCCAAACCTGCCTTGCCTGTTCTTGGCTCTCTTTCCCTTCAAACCGAAAGACGACATTGGATGCACTGCTGTTTTACGGCAGAAATAGGAAAGACAGACTTGCTCCTGGGCAGAAAATAAGATTACTTATAGTATAATCTATCTAAAATTTAACATTTACTAAACTATTAATTACAATTAACTTAGTTTTAAACATTATATTACCTATACATTGTACATGAAGGATGACACCCCCTTCGAACCTTACTGTCCGTGTCGGAGTGCCGTAAGCTCCCAAGCTCGCTTCGCTCGCTCTTGGACTAATTCATTGAGCATAATTATCGAATTGCCCAACCGTTACATAGAAATATTCATAATTACCAGACAATGCGATAAATATAGAAATTTAAATCCGTATTTATTACATGCATCAGTATTTATTACATGCCCGATTAGACTTGACTAGGATTCATAATGCCCACATTATACAAAGTGTACTGATTAAGCACTTGGTCCATGACATATATACCTAAACCATTAAAAACTAAAATGTATTTATTTTTGTATCAAATCAGCGTATCGCAGTCACTGGACAGAGGACAGCGGGGTAGTTTTTTGTCTTCCTACTTTTCGAACACCTTAATTTATGTCAAATCATAACAAAGTTTTACATAAAAAAGACATTTATTCATTTCTGAACAAAATTAACTTATTAAAATAGTTTCTGTAAGAAACTTTATCACAACTTTTTTTTGCATGGTAACGGAATCTTATGTCAATAAAGGCTTTTATTATAGATTTAACAAGCAACAGCGTGTGGTTGGTGTTATGATCCGTGTTGAGCGGCAAGTATAATATTTTTTCACTATCGTAATACTCCGTCAGAAACTTGAAAATATATAAATAATATTTTTCTGGTTTCTCCTGGTTCGTGAGGTGAGGTTTGATTAAATTTTCAGTTTTCTTTAAATTATTTATGACTCCGATAGAAGCGTACTGAAGGCCACCTCGAGACTTCTGGAAGATCAAGCTGTTATTGTTTTCTCCCCCAATTAGCAGCGATAAACATAAGTCACATTTTATCTGCCGTGACAACTTTCGTGTTACAAAACCCGCAATACTCGTATATTCTAACACTCTTTCTGTGTATTCATCGACGTTAATTCCTAAATATTCAATATATGAATCGTAGAGATCACTATGGTCTTCAGATATTTTGACAAAATCATTTCTAGATGTCAACTCGTTAATAGAATTAACTGGGTTTTTGCTTGAGCACGTCAATATACTAATTTGCTCTAGAGGAATACAATTACCAACTCCACCATCTCGAATTTCTGCTCTAATCAACAGTTTTTTGTACGCTGCGCGAAACTGAACCGCATTGGGGTTATTATTAAAACCTCCCCTAGCTCTAATAGCCGAAAAGAACAGTTCCAGGTGGTCTTGGCTAATTTTATACAGTGGGACATATTTTAACATGCATGTACCCTCAACCAAATTCTCGTAAAAAATTCTCGTAAAGTGCCAACGCACTTTTCATGTCTATAATTAAGCCAATAAAACCAGTTTTTCTTCGTGATTTTACTACCAACTCTCCTGAAGGAAGCTTTAAACTATTTATATAATCACTAGCACTTTCAAACAATGCTCTTATAAAGCCAATGTTTTGTGGACACATGGCTTTCTTCCAACCCGGTGGTCGAATCGAGTGGCTGTTGAGTACATCAAAAACATCGTTCATGATGTTAATAAAGTTTACAGTGCCACTGTGCCACTGCAGTGTTCGTATTCTTTTATTTTTAATTTGTTGCAGCAGAAAGCAAGGGCATCTGCCACGGAGCTGCTGAATAATTGTGTGGCGAGCTTCACCTTCATTTTTTGTTTTTCATACAAAATGTGGGCTTTCCCAATTTTAGTCGCCAGATGAAGACCTTTCTGTTCTTGTAAATCTAGAAGCAGCTCCAAGTATTCAAAATTAATTTCCCGACCCAATGAGTCATTAAAAACCCGTAATTCCCCAAAAGCATTTCTGACTAGTTTTATAGCATGACATGGGTCAATGAATGTATGGATAAAGCTGTCATGGCTTTCAAATTTGGTCGTTGTTTGGTCCTTCAGAACATTACACCCTAAAGATGAAAACATGCTAAAGTTACCAGCCAGACCATCGCAGGTGATACTAACCACTTTGACTCCAGAATCTTCACAGAGTTGTATAGCTGTCCGCACAAGGACAGCCTTGTGCTCTCCGGTAAGCGATACAATAAAAAAGTACCCAATTGGTAACTTCCACGAGCCATTAATACAGGTCAATAGCAATACCATACATTGGCTGGCTTCTTCCACACTGTCACTGTTAACATCATGACCGCAATTAACTCGACCATAAAACTTTTGTGCCTTTGGATCCCAGGTAAGGCATTTTCTAATAGCCATCTCATCTAGTGTTAAGGCACAAATCACAGGGTGAAGACTTTCTACAGCTTTTCTACGTAATGTTTCAAAAGCTTCTTTTGTAAAGCCAGGTTCGGCATTTACATGTTGGTACCATTTGCTCAAAGTGCGAGCGTGTGGTAAACAAGTGTTGTAGGTACTTCTTATGAAATCATACGCTTTCGGAGAAAAAAAATGAAGCGTCAGGGCAAATTTTCTTAATTCTTCAGAATACTTTTTTTTCTAAAGGCAGACCTTTAGATTTGGCAATTTGCCTTATAAGAAAACCTTCTGGTCCTGCACATTCATCCAGAATGAAACTTTCTTCATTATTGATGAATTTACCTTTCTTAAGGTCTTCAATGATACTAGAAAAAAGAGTAATCTTTCCATCCCTTCTCCGGACCTTTTCATTTAATCTTCTCACTTTTTGCTTTAGTAAATCACATTTCTTTGTGAGATACCTTATTTTATCATTTGGTTGCTGGATCTGAAACATAGGTAGTAATACATTTAATATTAGAATATGAAAACAGCATTAAAAAATAAAACATGTCCTAAGTCCCCTTGAGAACTTTACTAGAAGTAATAAAATTATCATAATATTTTTTTTTGAATTCAAAGGTTTTTCACTTATTATAAATAAAGATGCCATTCTTTAAGATTTCTAAATAATATTTATAAAATGTATCCTTACCATTATACTTGAAGTAGGTTGTTGTAAGGAACAGATTTGGCTAGGCTGAAAAAAATAGTCACATAATTCAATTACTGTACATATTTCATTCATTGAAAGAAATACTGTCAATACAAAAAGAAGTGTCGAAATTACTGTGCTAAGCAATTTTTGTTTAAAATCATACCAGCATAGTCGATGTGGGCACTGCGCCATCATGTAACCTTATCACATCGAGGGTTCTGTTAAAACAAGATTCATCAAAGTGCATGGAGCAGATATGCCACATTTTATGTCTAGGGTTTATATTTTCAGAACCAATAGCTTCTATCCATTTCTTCTTTAAAATTTCGTTTCCAGGAAATCTGTGGATTTAAATATTATTATGTATGTATTATATATGTATTTTAAACGCTTTTTCAATATTATCGATACTTTTCGTACGCGAACAAGCACATCACTAACCTTACATACCAATTAATTGTATGTAAACAATACAAAAAAATTAAGAAAATAATAACTTTTATGCCATACAAACATGACACAGGTTTCAATAATCTTCAATAAGATCGTCTTTTAACAAAACATTAAACAAAATTCTACAACATTCGCCTGGATTAGTGAAAACTGGTTACTAACCTGTGCAGAGTCAAATTAGGCTGATTTTTGTTTTTTCTCGCACCACACTGTTTTATACAACACGAGGGCATGATGTTCCTATTAATCTCCAAACTCAGAACATTAAAATACCGAGTTTGTAGACGTATTTCTCGTAAAAACAACAAAAATATTTTGAGCAAGCAACTGTTTGACAGCACAACTACCATAAAACCACAGAGTACTTTTGGCAGTCAATATGGCGACAGGTCACGCATAGACACGATTTTGACGTCACACAAAAGTGTTGCCAAATTTAGTCCTTATCAAAAATTTAGATGTCTCTCTTTTCATATGCAGCTCTTGGTTAGTTAAAAAGAGACAACACGCTTTTTGACATGTGTGCGTCGATATGATAGATATTTGTATAACTATTCTGCATATAGTAGAATATGCCATCTCCATAGTTTTCCTACCTCAATGTCTGTCACATACAGAACAATGTCATCGGCGTATTGTAACATCTGACAATTATTATTTAAGCAGGACCCAATATCAGCCGTGTATAAATTATAGAGTATGGGGAACAGCTTTTTACTAAATGCATATTCATGAAAGTATACAGGCGTGGATATGCTAAAACTGCATCATTGGATTTTCGAAAAATCATTATTCGAATTGAAACTGTTCGTTTTGAAAAAAAAGACACACACTATAATAATACACCATTCGATAGCGTCGCTGTTAAGAATCAAATTCTGGGAAGTAATAGCATATGACAAACCAAAGCAAGAATTTGATTTTTGATAAAATACGTAACAGTCTGCAAAAAGTTAGTAGTATTCAACGAATCCTCGAACAAAATCACTATTGGTGCCAACTCACTTGTAATTGTAAGTTCTAATTTCAATTGTTTTTTTTTTCTTTTACTGTGGCTTTTGGCCACGAAGAGTCAACAAAATTGAAATTAGAACATACCTAATGTTGTGAAGGATGTCTTCAATCAAAGAAATTCATTAAAAATATGAAAAAACATAAAATTTAACATTTTTCTTAAGTTTGTCGTATAAAATTCTGGGATATTATATAAAATTCTCGGATAAAATTCTGGGAAATAATGATTTATTTCCCAGAATTTTATTCTTATAAGCGACACTATTATTAAAATACAGTGGTTTTTTTTAACCTACAGGTTCCATTCCTGGCCAGGAAAATTGATTTAAAAAAAAATCCAGTGTTGCAGTTTTAGTTTTCAGCAAAATTGGGCTCGAGACTCGTTTCAGCATTTTTCGCTATGCCTCACAGTTTCGGATTTGGCCAGCCACGCCCACTTGGAAAATTTATATTGTTTACGGTACTTATACTGGAATATATTTTAAGCAGTGCGCAAAAAAAAAATTGGTGGTTCAGTATCAGTAATAGAACACATTTCCATTATTTGTTCAAAACTTTTTTTTTCCGACTTTAAATCAGCAAAATATGGACACTATTTATTCGTAATAATATCAATGGGCGCGCTTGCAGAATGTATGCAACGGAGAGCATACCCCGAATGCGCGCCCAAGACCATTTTAGCAGCCACTCAAAGGCTGCTTGATCACGGTCAGTATGCTTTATTTTTTTGCATTTTGATGGTCCAAAGCCCACGAAAGTATGAAGGAAAAATTGGATTTACTCTTCAAATAACTTTAGATCACGGCCAAATCTTAAAAAGGCTAGTTGGAACTAGATAAAATCACAATAATAATGATAAAGTCAAATATAATATGATAAATTCTCACAGTAAATACGAATCTAACGATACCTCTCAAGCTAAAATCCATAAAGCCGTTCAGGCCACAGAGCATGCCAAACAATTATACATACATACAAACATACATACACTCGAAAAACATAACCCTCCTTGTGGCGCCGTCGAGTAAAAATTAACACTAGTACTTATTTTCTATGAAGCTAAAAGATTAGATTCCCAAATAATAACTCAGTACACAATACTAATGGTAGTTACAAAACCGATTCACACTGACCCCCGTACTAGTTATGAACTGTTTTATGTAGTCTGAGCCTGTCTGAAACCTAGTAAACATGTGAGATAGGCGTTTCGACTTTCTCGGTATTATCGGCATTATTTGGGTTACAGTGATAAGAATTTTCATAAAGTTTTCTCTCCACTATAGGTAGGTGTGTGTGTGAGTCTATAAAATAGATAGCATTGTCACGCGGACTTCAGTTGGTTTTTCGACTTCGTTGCGTTCACATCGGCAAAAATGGCTAAACGTAGTCACGGTTCTCGGCGACTCTGCTTCGCGGATGATGATATTTCCGATTCGCGCCTTCCGATATTGGCCGATATTGGCGCCTTCGCAAGCAGTGGCAACAACTTAGATGTCCGTCACTGAAGACGCAGGTGAATCGTCTCGCGGAGAGGATTAAGGCCGAGTTGCGGAGCCGCGAAGCCGAGAGCTGGGAGGACCGCATACAGGAGGCGGCTGGCAGCTGGCCATCCGCCCACAGACTCTGTCGTCAACTAACGAATACCCCAGCTCCGGTGCGCCCGCTACTGGACAGCGGCGGGGCGCTCAAGTACGTAGCGGAGGACCGCGCGGAGGTCTTCGCCGAGCACCTGGAGCGTCAGTTCCGACCGAACCCGACCTGCGACGTCGAACATGTCGCAACAGTCGAGAAACACCTTGGGGACTACTTCGCCGCGCCGATAGCTCCCGAGGAGGACTCTGTATTTTTCTCGCCTGGGGCAGTCAGACGCGCCATCCTGAGGACGAAGCCCAGGAAGGCCCCCGGTGCGGACGGTATCACCAACGCAGTGCTGCGCCAATTGCCGTACCGTATGGTAGCGGCGCTGGCGCGCCTGTACACGGCGATACTGCGCACCGGGACCTTTCCTGCCTCGTGGAAGGAGGGGCGCGTCATCATGCTGCCCAAGGCGGGGAAAAACATCCTGAAGCCGGAGAGCTATCGGCCTATCACATTGCTGCCCACCATCTCCAAGGTGTTTGAAACACTCCTGTTGCGGCATCTCCAGCCGCACATCAGCCCGCGGCCCGAACAGTTTGGGTTTAGGTCGGAACATAGTACGACGCTTCAGCTGTCGAGGGTACTGCACCATCTGGCTCAAGCCATGAACAAGAAGGAGTATTCGGTTGCAGTATTCCTCGACATGGAGAAGGCCTTCGACCGCGTGTGGCACGATGGCCTCGTATACAAGTTGGCCACGTCCGACGCGCCTCGCCGTGTTGTAAAGGTGGTCCAGTCTTTTCTTTCAGACAGGAGCTTCCGTGTGGTGGTTGAGGGAGCGCTCTCTAGCGCCCATCCGGTGATGGCCGGCGTTCCGCAGGGCAGCTGCGTTTCGCCGGCGTGTTACTCACGTTACACCGACGACATCCCCACGACGCCAGAGGCGACGCTCGCGCTGTATGCCGACGACGCCGCGTACATTACCACCTCGCTCAATGCGAAGTACGCGGCGGTCAAAATGCAGCGCGCGCTAGATCTGCTGCCTGACTGGCTGTCTAAGTGGCGGCTGTCGGTTAACGTGGGTAAGACGCAGGCGATGGTCACCGGATCAGCGCCCCTCCCACCACCCCTGACTCTACAAGGCGCCGACGTCGATTGGTCGCCCCGGGTGAAGTACCTGGGTGTCACCATCGACCGTCGGCTCACCATGGGCGGTCACGTCCGCCAGGTCGCGGCGCGGGCTGGCATAGCCCGCCACCAGCTCCACCCAGTGCTCTCGTCCCGTCTGCCGGCGCGCGTCAAGTTGGGCGTATATAAAACTTATATACGCTCGATACTGACGTACGCCGCTCCCGCTTGGTACGTCCTCGCGTGCGAGGGCCACAGGAAGCTCCTCCGCACGCAACAAAATTTTGCGTTGCGGACTATCGTCGCCGCCCCTCGCCACGTGAGGAACGACGTCATCCAGCGGGATCTCGGGATCGAGAGCCTGGACGCCTTCATCCGGCGCCTCGCGACGGGAATGTTCGCGCGTGCCGACGCATCTGCTTGGCCCCACGTCAAGCACATAGCGCCCTGGCATGCGCGCCCCCCTGACGCGAGGCGCCCCCTCCCCCGCGACCTGGTAGCGGACACTGACTCCCCCCCACCGGATTGACGCCCAGGTAAGCTGCCCCAGGCTACACGCAGCTTACCTGAACAATATGACTCTACAACTCACATACACTCAGCTGGGTGGCGTGTTCTAAGTTAATATAGGCACGTCGCGCAGCTACACCACACATGCATCTCTCTACACACACGTAGACTCACAATGTGGGGGCGCGGCGCGGGCTCGCGACCCACACCAACACTGGGCGGTGTTACACAGTACAATACCGCCCACACACTCATAACGGCTTCTTAGTCCGGACCGCGACCGGCTAGCTCTGGAAGCGGGGCGGACGGGAGCCTTACATCCTTCATAGGTGCGTCGAGTCGGTACCTCTGTCGCTGGTCGTCCTCCGCCGGGCCTCCTCCGGGTAACCGGGGGTCTCACCTGGCGGGGACAGACCGCCGAGGTACCGTGAAGAAAGCAGCGCTATGAGACAGCGCTGTGGCGCGCCTACTGAAAACTTCACCGCAACCACACACACAGGCGTGCGTTGTCTCACGCACGCCAACAGGCCCAGCCTATTTAAAGGCAATACAATGACGGGCCCGTCTTAACGGGCCGAGGTATGGCCTCCGCGGCCAGGGGGCAGAGCCCCGTGACCGCCTGCCGCGCCCCCTAGCGGGGGCGCAGCGACATCCTACGAGCGGACTTCAGTTGGTTTTTCGACTTCGTTGCGTTCACATCGGCAAAAATGGCTAAACGTAGTCACGGTTCTCGGCGACTCTGCTTCGCGGATGATGATATTTCCGATTCGGATGAGTCTTTGCCGCCGCCCAAAACGCTGAGACGCGGCGCGGGGCAGGCGAACGTGAGTGTCGGGGCCTCAAGCACGTCGGCGCAGGTCATGCTTGACTTGTCATCGCTGCTGCGGACACCACCGTTGCCGGGCCCGCCGCAGACGTTGAGATCACCCGACATACCGCCAAACATACCGCGTTCCGCTTCGCGCAGCAAGGATGAAAACACCCCGGATGTCCTTGACAAGAGGTTTGAACAGTTAACCGTGAGTTAGCTTCAATTAAATTATTACTTTCGCATACTTTCGGTTTATTAATCCCACGCAACAGGGTCGGCAGACTAATGACTCGGACGCCCTGTCCGATCTTATGCCTCCGGCCCCACCATTGGCGCAGGAGCTAGAAGATTTGGAAACCACGTTGGCTGAATCTATTAAAAAGGCTGATAATACGCGTCTTGACGCAGTCACAAAATTACAACATTTCGATGATCCTGAATGGATAAATATACGTTATGTTGAGACTCAGAAAAAATATCTGGCTACCCCCGCTTTTACACATTTAGATTTAAATGAAGAATTAGCCCCGTTCGAACATAAACCTTATTTTTAGAGATCTCTTGACCAATCTTTTGCCGTTATACGAATATGCTCTTGGCTCAACGTGAAGCTGTGCAAATAGCTATTAGGAATATTCTTGAAATGAAGGATGCTCCAGCTTCTTTGCACGCCACGCTTTCAGAAGCTTTTGCAAGCGGCAGTTTGTTCTCAGAAGTTTTTAAAGATCTGTTGCAGCTTGTGTGTGGCGGAAGGGCCAGCATTCTAGAACAGCGTCGTGATGCGGTGCTCAGCAGCGTTCGGGACAAGTACAACAAAGCCGCCCTTAAACGTGTCCCGCCGAGCCGCGACTGTCTGTTCAACAAAGCAGCATTCACCGAGACACTCAACCGTTTTGGAGGGGATTCGAAGATATTCCGCCAGCCGAACTTACCCGCTGAGGGTAGGCAGGCTTCGCCACATCGGACTCAGCTTCCAATGGCGCAGAATTTTCGTGGCTCAAGCTCCACTATCACATTCAACAGGCCGCACGCCCCTGCACTGCTAGATCCAAAGCACCCCCAGCTGGGAAGCGATCGGATGGGCAGCGCAGCCGCCAGCAGTAGCGCCGCCAGGACAATGGCCGCTCGCACCGACGACAATGACTCCTTTAGAGGGGGCCAGCTTCGTCGTTTCGTAGCTGCGTGGAGGCCCAAGCGCGCTCCCCCTCACATTTTAACGGTAATACAGGGATACCGAATCCCTTTCATTTTAAAGCCTCCGCTGAGGAGATTTGCCACGAACAGCCAATTTCCAGTCGACGACTCACTGGCGATGCGGCACGAGATTCAAAAGATGGCAGCGCAGGGTGTGATCGAGCCCGCTCCAGGCAATGCCGGTTTCGAATCTCACCTATTCTTGGTACCGAAGCAAGACTGCTCGAACCGCCCGGTGGTCAATCTGAAGGCACTCGACAGGTACCTCAACAAAATTCTGTCTAGTCAACATGTTCAAGGTACCAGGTTTTCTTCAATCCAACGACTGGATGATGAAAATCGATTTGAGCCAGGCCGACTTTCATGTACCGATCGCCGAGTCGCATCGCCGTTTTCTAAGGTTTGTAGCACCAGACATTCAGGCGCCTTTCAAGGCCCAAGCCGTGTGGCAGATGACTTGTCTGCCGTTCGGCCTAGCAAGTGCACCGAGAACCTTCGCTACACTGTCAAATTGGGTAGCCCAGCAGCTGCGGCTACGAAGGGTAAGGGTTTTCGTCTATCTCGACGACTTCTAGTTGGTAAATCAGTTCCGGCGCACGCTCCAGAGACATGCACGCCTTGCCTTGCCTTGGTCTTGCATTGGAGGTATGGCTGGTATCGGGTGGGACGACTTATTACGTGACTGGTCATCGTCACAAAGATCGTTGATTGAGTCCAGCTGGAGGCCATCCATCTTGAGGACATATAAGCAATCATGGCTGAAATGGGTTACTTGGTTTCGATCAGAAAAAACCGATGCCAAAAATCCAGGTCCAGACGGCATCGCGAGGTATTTAATTTATTTACATAAAACACTGGGCCTTAGCTACAGGACTATTCTCGTGCACAAATCAGTGGTAGCTAACTTCTGTAGACCACAAGATGCCAGCCAATAGCTTATGCTCACATCCATTAGTGCGACAAGCACTCAAGGGTATCGCTAATGAAACCTGTGCAAAGACTATTACCAATAAGCCACCCATTTGGAACCCTCAGCTGGTTGTAGATTGGCTTATTAGTAATAGTCCGCAGGTGGATAGTCTGTTTGATGTTTCCGGAAGGTGCGCCATGCTGTTGCTCTTAGCATCTGGAAGACGCATTCATGGCCTGACGCTGCTCTCGATCACTGCGGATCACATGTTCGACCAACACGACCATATTACATTCTGGCCGGTGTTTGGGTCCAAAACCGAATCGCTGACTCGCAGACAGTCGGGCTGGCAGCTATCAGTTGATCCTCATTTAAACATTGACGTGGTCCACTGGATAAGAAGATTGCTGGAGTTGTCTGCTTCACGGCGGGCGCAAGCTGACAACACACCTAGTCTATTTATCACAACACGTCGTGCTCCACGTGCAGCGAGCCGCACCGTCATCGGCGACTGGATGCGCACGGGGTTGCGTGCAGCTGGCATTCATGAAGCACCTGGATCCACGCGTTCAGCAGTCGCTTCACTATATTGGTTATTAGAAGATTAATATAATATAAACTTTATTTCCGTTAAACTTAGCCTATGTTTACAATTATATAACAACATGTATATCGCGTCTAAAAAAACAATTTTGCAATAAATTGATGATGGTAGGTATTTGAAACTTATTGGCTAGTTTTGTGACAAACAAATTAGATAACTACCCTCCGTACTAGTTATAAACTGTACGACGGCAAAGTAGTGCGGCCAGTTTGCTGTCTCCGATGTACATAGTATAAGCGTTAGATGTTTCGATTAACTCAGATAGTGCAACAAGTTTACTAGACTTACTTAACTAACACAGTTATACTCATAATTCCTCAACACTAAAACAATGTTGCATTGTTACAATATTATTCAATCAAAAATACAACTGGGTGATAAATAGTCTTGACATTCTTTGTAGCTTTAACGCAATTAAATGAAAGCAAAATTTGAAGTTGTCACACAACATTACTCAACGTCTGTTAGCAATTTACACGTGTTATTAAAATTGTAAAAAAAAAGAAGAGAAAGAAAAAATAACAATCATTTTAAAATACATTCCTTAGAGTCCCGTCAAACAACACTTATTAATAATTTCTCTGTTGATTCGTAGTCCATATTTTTGAGATATTTATCTACAATATTTTTGCACACAAAGTTGCTGCATTTTGATATAGATACAAACTGATTAATTCTATTGTATACAAAAGGTCCTAGGAAACGAAAGAATTTCTGCGCAAAACTTGTTCTACAGAAGGGAATAGTGTAAACCATAAATTGTCGTCTTTGATTTGATATTTGTAATGGTTTCGTGTGTTGTTTTAGTATTATTGTTTTAATTAATAATTGCCTTATGGTAAGAACTGAGTATTCCCTAAATAAATCTACAGTAGGATACCTGAAATTTTTAAAATTAATAATTAAATTTCATTCTACAATCATTGATGTAAATGATAAAGAGTGTCGGACCTAGCACGGAGTCTTGCGGCACGCCGAAGTAGATTGGGGCACTGTCACTAATTACATCATTGATTTTTACAGCCTGACTTCTATTTGATAGGTAATCAATGAAAAGGTCAAGTGGCACTCCTCGGATTCCCATATGTTCGAGTTTATTTAGTAGATTAGGGACAGAGACAGTGTCGAAAGCCTTTGCCATATCTAGAAACACTCCCAAGCATTTTTGCTTCTTATCTACTTTGGCAGATTGTCCTGTCGAAGACATCCTCGCCCGAGGAAACTGGGCGTCCCTGAACACTCTTCTACAATTCTACAAGCGTCCGCTCGCTCAACCTATAAGGGATACCAGCTCAGTGGCATCTTTTTTAAACCGGTTTGATAAATTCATGTGGTAAACAACCTATTTGATTGTGATTTATATAATTATTGATTAATAAATGATATGCTAATCTCTTATTCAATAAATACATTTATTTCTATATCTGTAGTAATAGGGTCACAGTTGATTTTCTCCCCACCATGCGATAATAAACACATCTCACATGTTTACTAGGTTTCAGACAGGCTCAGACTACATAATAGAAGCATTTTTCCTGATACAAAAAATGTTATAATATTATGTATCTAGCCTGTCTGAAACCTAGTCATTTCTGCGTGGTGAGTTTACAACTGAAGTCCGCGTGACAATGCTATCTATTTTATAGACTCACACACACACCTACCTACAGTAGAGAGAAAATTTATGAAAATTGTTATCACTGTGACCCAAATAATGCCGATAATACCGAGAAAGTCGAAACGCCTATCTCACATGTTTACTAGGTTTCAGACAGGCTAGATACATAATATGACATTTTTTGTATCAGGAAAAATGCTTCTATTACGGTGGGACAGGTTTCCTTGTTTTTAGCCGATTTGAGAGAAAATAATTATATAATGTCACTTTTTCAATAATAAAAAGCAAAACTGCGGGTAAAATGTATCAAACATTCAAATTGTTGTACACTTAGTTTTTTTTTTATTTGCAGTTAGTAGCGTAAATTCACATAGTAAGTAGGTATAAGGAAATTTTTTATATCTCAAGTTTGTTTACAAACATTTGCATTGCTTTCTTGTTACTTTATTTAAGGCAAAAAAAGACTGACTTAAAAACATATTACAAAAACCATTATAATTAATATTAAGTAAAACAAAATTTAAAAAATAGGTAAAATATTTTTTCTTTTTATTTTAACATGGCATACTTTGTGTTTTCTTGTACAAAATGTGTTTGTTTGCGTGTGTACGTGTCACGTTATAACATCCCAAAATATTTTTAAGAAATTCATCAATTGACTTTTTACGTTCGCAACAGCTTAGATCACTTATTTTTAGTTTTTTGCTTATCTATACTAATATTATAAAGCTGAAGAGTTTGTTTGTTTGAACGCGCTAATCTGAGGAACTACTTACTGGTTCGAATTGAAAAATTATTTTAGTGTTGGATAGCTTATATATCGAGGAAGGCTATAGGCTATATATCATCACGCTACAATCAATAGGAGCTGAGCATCAATGAAACATGTTGCAAAAACGGGAAAAATTTATTATCTTTGAGAGCTTCCGTTGCGTGCGCTGGTTAAACGGTTAAAATTGCACAAAAATAATGTTTGAGGGAATTATTCTTCTTAAAAATGTCTAAAAAAAAGTCCGCGACAGCACATGCCTATCTTTTAAGGTTGACTAACAATAACCATTACTATGATTTAAAAATTTGGTCAAAAATAGTGCTTTATTTGCAAAGGTATTTTTACCGACATAGTATTAATCCGTAACAAAATAAATATGTTAGTCATCTTTAGCGTTCAATTGTGACCAAAATTACCCTTAACATCATTCAATTTAGATGAATATCTTAGGAGATATCACAGTTTTAAAATAACTCCGCATCAAAATAATTACCCGCGCGCACCGCACTGCGAGGCGGGCGGTCATGTTGTTGGGAAAACCAATGTGATTAGATTGAATGCACAAATATTGTGCGGAACTTAGAGAAGGTTTTAGTTTTTGTTTCATTGTAATCAGTGCTCTCTATCAAAAGATTTATGAATTTAAAGTGTTCAAGAAGAACTTACCATCATTGTGTAAGATACATGCAACGACATCTATTGCACCAAAATGGTACTAATTAATAAAAATGTGCTCACAAGATAACTTTTAAATCAGTTGACCAGCTTTACAAAAAAGTTCTGATAGCAAAAAGTAGATTAGTCTACATGACGCTATAACCCTGTAGAGTGTGTGTTCGATCGTTTTACATGCATTATATTTTAGCGGCTTAGTTTCGTGCTCGATAGATGGCGCTATTAATTTCACTCCATTTTCTGAATAGCGGTGTTAAGTTTTCCGTGAAAGAATGACCCTCGCCCGTGTCAAATGTCTGAAGCTTGGATTTTTAACCAACGAAACAAAAAGAGGAGGTTCTCAATTCGACGTTTCTATATTTTGTTTATTTTATGTATGACCTGACGACGCATAACTTTTTACAAAGAAGTCCGTTAAGCATGATCTTTTGTTTTTTAAATTGAGAAATCGTGTTTGGGCTCATTTCCTGCACCTTGATGAGAACTTCAGATCTACCTGGAGTATGACGTCATCGAAGGTCTGACGATGGAGACGGAAGGCACTTGCAAGAGGTCCTCAAGAGTTTGCAGCAACAATAACGCGTTTGGGCTCATTCATTTCATGCACCTTGATGAGAACTTTAGGCCTTGCTGAAGTATGACTGTCATCGACGGTCAAACGATAGAGACGAGAGATAGGGTTGCGGGACTGTTCGAAAGAGATACGGCGGCCCTGGAACGCAAAGGGCAAAAGAAGAAACGTGGATGGATTTTAGTCAGTACAAGTCTGACACTCCCTTCCGCTCCGTCCAGAGTGGGAGGGGTCATTTGACGATTATCCATCGGTAATAGTATATAATAGGGATTTACTCCTTTTGAGAGCTTACGTTGTGCGTGAACGGTTAAAGTTACGCAATTATCATGTATGTCGGAATTGTCCCTCTTAAAAAGCTCTAAAAAATATCCGCAATGGCCATATGTCTAACTTTTAAGGTTGACGCACACTCTCTCTAACCCCTTTTTCTTTTATGTACGCACGCACGCAGACGAAGTTGCGCGGGTCAGCTAGTTTTATTATATTACTAGCTGTTGTCCGCGACTTCGTTCACGTGGAAATTCTGATGTGGCTGTGAGAAAAAAAAGATAGCCTTGTCTTTCCCCAGGATATAATTTTGGTGGTATGGAGTAGAGGGTGTTAAGTTCTTCATCCCCCATAAAAAAGGGAGGATCCTCCGACCCGACGGGTGTTATGTCTGGTCGGGTACTACCCGACAGTTGTTGTTGGGTTCTTCAATATAGTTTTAAGTCACGGTTAACTTTACTTGCAAGATGTAGGATTTTAGATGTATTTCGATGTTTAGTTCATCATTTGTGTCATAGATGGCGCTGTAGTTCTTTTTGTTCTATGTTACTGTACTGTACTCTTTGTAGTGCAGTTACATAATCTACCTCCTCGCCAAATTTCATTACGATCCAATCATCGTCGTAATTGTCGTGAAATGGTTACAAACAAACAGAGTTGCTTTCCGTCGGCTTCACTCACGTGAGCGCGTTTTCTTTTGGCATTATCAGGGAACATTACATGGGAACGTGAAGTCGTGGTATGTTCCAATATCCGCTACAAAATAATATTACTAATAAACTGACTGGTTTTAGTTTAAATTAACAGGAAAACAGTTAATTTAGATTGCCATCGACACGCTAAGAAAAAGTTTATGAACAAAGCAAATGAAAAAAAAGAAAAGATGCAATTCAAGATCTATCTTATGTCCCAACGCTGAGTATCCTTAAAAAGTTTAAAAATCCTTTCAAACCCCGTTACGGAAAAATACTGTAAACGCTTGAAGTTAATGTATTTAGTAATGGAACCAGCAGTGCAAGTACGTACTTTGCATCGATAAGACATCGAGATCGCTAAGGTTTGCATTTTTATCGATCTTGTTAACGAATTTGGAAGTACGTAACACGCGACGATAAGATTTATCGTGGGCCGAATCGAGTCGCTAAGGATCGCTTGTCAAATGGCAACACTGAAGACGTCCAAAGACAAAACATATTTCTGTGGCACGACTAAATCGACTAATGCCCGAGATATTTAGAAAATCCTTGCTTTTCATAGATGTTTGGCATTGTAAACAATGTTTAAGGGTTTATTTTAGAGAAACTATCAGCATTTACCTAAATATCCGTTTATTTTGGTAAAAATACAGAAAATATTCCATTTTCTTAGCGTCGTCGTGTTTACCTTTGCCAAAAAAAAAGTTTGTAGTTTGTAGTTGACAGTTGACATTACTTTCTTGAGAAAGATAAAAATACGGTCAGTGGGTCGTGTTTACAATAACAATATTTCAATTTCAATTGAAACATGGGTGCAATCGACCCAACCAAGGCAATCTGGCGTTCCAAATTTGTGCTAGAATTCTTCTACGATGGCTCTTTTTTCAGCTACACCTGGGAACTTCACGTAGGTGTGGAAGGGGTGGCGGATTATTGCCCTCGACACTTCTCGCACAACCTTGCTCACAATTTTTAGCCAAGGGCAAGATTGTACTCCTGCCCAATGCAACTTTGGTAGCTCTCAACTGCATAAAACCGTACGGCTGTCAAAACCTAAGTCATTAAGTTTTAGTATGTAATAAATGTGTATTTGGACTAGAAACTCTAGGTATTAGAAAGGGCGAGTTATTTTCAATAGGTTTCTAAGAACTTTAATAGGTAAAAATTGCAGTGCATGATAAAAAAATATCATAATTTTAGGTTAAGTATGTTTTGTCTAGATCTCGAATGAAGTAGGCACCTATAGTAAAACCACGATAACACATTATGGACAGGGCGTCCAATGGATCGTGTCCTCTGTACATCTCTATCCCTTCTACTAAAATTACTGCCACTCGAGTCACCCGAAAAAGACGAACAAAATCTTCTGGAAGTTCCAGAGGATTGTTCGTGTCTCTGAGACGTCGCCTCCGAATACGCATTACATTGTGATGGTTTTGCCGTTCTTCCTCATCACCCAGCAATAAAACCAAAAGTCCTGAATCCATTATAAGTATTATCGATAAGCCTAACGCACTTTTACAAGGTGTCGATAAATTACCGAGCTCGACAGCGTAAATAGGCGATCTCAACTGTCCAAATGTCGTTTCGTACTTGCATTTTCGATAAAATCGTTAAAATTTTAGAGTTTAGTTATCGATCGTTCAAATAGTAGTTACGTACTTGCGACATCGATTCGAGTCGATAAAAACTCATTTTATCGAGAATAAATGTCAGATTTATCGAATCGAGTCCTACGTACTTGCACTGCAGCAGTGTCAATCATTCAAATCATCAATACAGCTCTCCAAGTTCATATAATCACATTTAATAGCTATTTCATGAAAAAGTCACTTTTTGAGATTATATGAACTTGGAGAGCTGTATTGATGATTTGAATGATTATAATTCTGTAACTCCATACGTGTTACTGGCGCGATTCATATTTTCAGCAACATACAACCTGACACTGACCTGCAAATTGCAATAAACCAAGAAAATTTAAATTTCGCGGGCTACCCTTGCGCATCCACCTTACATCAAGACTATTTTTAAAATTGCGACAACCGTGAGTGAGGCTTCACTGATTTTACTTAGACAACGTTATACTATCGTGTTTGTGATAGTCTTTTAGTAAGTAGATGTAAATTGCCTGTTTTTTTTTAATACATCTATACATATAATAAAACAGTAAAAAAACTGTGTCTGTACATTGAATATATTTAAAAAAAAATTAGTGAGGGGGGTTTGGAAACAGTAATAGAGCACGAATCCAAAATAAAAATTCTGTCTGTTTGTCTGTATGTCTGTTTGTTTGTACACGCTAATCTTCGGAACTACTCGACGGATTTAAATGATTTTTTTTTTTTGTAAAGGTATTAAATCTGGGCAACATATAGGCTATAATTTATCTTGGAAACTTGAACATCTGATGCAGCACCGCAACAGACCAGCTAAACTATAAGAGATACAAAAACGGTACCATAGCAAAAATTGTTCCACGTGATGAGCATTTTCTGCTAAGAGAATAAATTTGAAGATCTGGAACACCTGAAGTGGAACTCCAAGAGCCCAGCTACACTATAACATATATAGGAATGACGTCTTAGCAAGAGTTGTTCAGCCTGATGAGCACTCTCTGTTGTCGTATAAAATTTGAAGACCTGGAACAGCTGATGTGGAACTCCAAGAGCCCAGCTACACTATAACATATATAGGAATGACGTCTTAGCAAGAGTTGTTCAGCCTGATGAGCACTCTCTGTTGTCGTATAAAATTTGAAGACCTGGAACAGCTGATGTGGAACTCCAAGAGCCCAGCTACACTATAACATATATAGGAATGACGTCTTAGCAAGAGTTGTTCAGCCTGATGAGCACTCTCTGTTGTCGTATAATATTTGAAGATCTGGAACAGCTGATGTGGAACTCCAAGAGCCCAGCTACACTATAACATATATAGGAATGACGTCTTAGCAAGAGTTGTTCAGCCTGATGAGCACTCTCTGTTGACGTATAAAAATTGAAGATCTGGCACACGCGTTGTGGAATATAATATAAAAAAAAATTAAAAAAATTGAAGACCTGGAACACCTGATATGGAAATCAAAGCTATCACTAATTTCACTGTATAATTATAAAATAACATAAGCTGGGAGTACCTCCACGCGGTGAAGGCGGTAACAGTTTAGGACTGATTTTCGATGAAAATTCGATGAATCATTGAAAATTTGACTCTACTGGCCAAAACTCCCATTTATTATTTTATTTTATCAAATAAATAAGCCTAAATAGGCTTAAGTTATTTGAGTGTTTAATTTCCTTTTTCATTTATTTTCGTGACACGGTAGCCTACCCGGTAACCCAGGGGAGCAGTCATTTAGATTTTAATTGATCAGTTATCTTCAGAATTAAACTATAACTATGTCTAGAAAGAGGTCAAATCTTTCCCAACGTTCCAAAGGAGCTAATAGATTGAGGATCATAAGATCCCAAGAATCTACCGAAGAGCGTCAGGAGAGACTTGATGCTGTTCGAGAACATTAGACTGCAACTCGCTGCGTAGAAACCTCTTCGGATCGCGAAGAACACTGGAACACCTGATATGGAAATCAAAGCTGCATCAGATGTTCAAGTTTCCAAGATAAATTATAGCCTATATGTTGCCCAGATTTAATACCTTTACAACAAAAAGACCCTTCACGAAGCGGTCAACCAAGCATTCTGTACATCAAACTAAGTCTTTACGCAGAGAGTGCTCATCAGGCTGAACAACTCTTGCTAAGACGGGTCAACCAAGCATTCTGTACATCAAACTAAGTCTTTACGCAGAGAGTGCTCATCAGGCTGAACAACTCTTGCTAAGACGTCATTCCTATATATGTTATAGTGTAGCTGGGCTCTTGGAGTTCCACTTCAGGTGTTCCAGATCTTCAAATTTATTCTCTTAGCAGAAAATGCTCATCACGTGGAACAATTTTTGCTATGATACCATTTTTGTATCTCTTATAGTTTAGCTGGTCTGTTGCGGTGCTGCATCAGATGTTCAGCGAGGAAGTGAGGAAACTCGGTATGTAATGGGAGGTAACCCATCCACGGGCCAACCTAGGCAAACGCTTAACATAGCGGACAGTCGCGCATCATGTTCCGCACTTATCTCTAGAGACCTAGAAGCAGATGCGTAGATACGCTGAGAACTAATGCGCAATTATCTATCCGTGAACGTCTGCGACTCACGAGACAATGCATGATTTCTTCACTGGTTTCTAGAGACCTGGATGTAAATGCGTAAATACGCTGAGAACGCAGGTGTGCTTCGCGATCCGAAGAGGTTTCTACGGAGCGAGTTGCAGTCTGATGTTCTCGAACAGCATCAAGTCTCTCCTGACGCTCCTCGGTAGATTCTTGGGAATCTTATGATCCTCAATCTTTTAGCTCCTTTGGAACGTTGGGAAAGATTTGACCTCTTTCTAGGCATAGTTATAGTTTAAATTTGAAGATACCTGATCAATTAAAATCTAAGTGACTGCTCCCCTGCGTTACCGGGTAGGCTACCGTGTCACGACGATAAATGGAAAAGGAAATTAAACACTCAAATAACACAAGCCCGAAGGCATATTTATTTGACAGAATAACGGGAAGAAAAGGTATTTGTTGTGTAGGTAGTAAGTCTGGGCAACATATAGGCTATAATTTATTTTAGAAATTGGAACACCTGATGCAGAACCGCATCAGAACAGCTAAAGTATAAGAGATATAAAAATGGTGTCATAGCAAAAATTATTCCACGTGAAGAGCATTTTCTGCTGTGAGAATAAATTTGGAGATCTGGAACCCTGTTGTGAATCTCCAAAGCCCAGCGACACTATAACATATTAAGGAATGACGTCTTAGCAAAAGTTGTTTAAGTCTGATGGGCATTTCCTGTGGACTTACGAAAATGAAAGATCTGGAACGTCTTCAATCGTCTCGCTCATCCAGTTGTTTTCCCGTCCCCGGGCCTCAGAATTCTACATCAAACGTTTCAGATCTTCGATTTTCTTGACGACCCCGTTGTCGCTGGCAAAAGCAACAGGATCCGCGTACGAAGTCGCGGGCAGAAGCTAGTATATTAATAAGAAAACAGATGAATGTATAAAATTATAGTATCAACTCATCTACCTTACAACCACAAAAACAACAGGTAGGGACAAAAAGATAGAAAATCCAACATAATATTCTTGGCCCATGCTTTGTAGTTTCATTCAATTTTGATTTCGTTTAGTTTGGAAGACACATTGGTTCCGTTAATTTCAATAAAAGGTAGCATTTACTTACCCATTTTCAATTTGTTCATGTAAGTCATAAAAATATTGTTTTCATTCGGTAGCCACATGAGTGAAGCTCGATCTTAGGCGGGATATTGAACTAACAAAACATCTCGCCCGTAATTCCCGAAGGGTGAGGCAGAGGTATACCTACTAGTACCTACACCCACATTTTGCCAGTTATGTTTAAGCCCAATGAAATAGGAGGCCAGCCAATTGACATCAACCGAGCACAAATTCGGGCTTTGTAGCTGCTACTGAGAATTTCCTGGTGGAAAAACTCAACAACACTTTGCCCGACCCGGGAATCTAACCCAGGACCCCATGCTCGTTTTCAATAACTATACCAACAATACGGTCTACACGATTTGTGGTATCAATCCTTACACATCTTGCAGGTCTATCGCTAAAAAATGAATGCCTCCGTCTTCTCATAATCCAGGCTTATTTTTTTAAAGAAACTTCTTATTTGTTTGTAGCATACGATTTACATTCAAAATGCTTAAAAGTGATAGCAACAGAAATCATTAAAATTCCAAAATAAAATAAGGAACTCTCCGTGACGGGTTCCCTATAAGACTTCGAAGTACTATTCTGCGAAAATTGTAACATCGATGACTATACACCGATTCCTTGATAATGCGACGTTACGTTCTAACTACGCCTTTTTTTGTTCGCTGTTTCTTAATATCAATAACCTTACATCGAACACTTGTTTCTTCGAAGTTTGTTTGTTCTATGTAACGTTACTTCGAAAACATTTGGTCAAAACAATTTCTTTGAAATAATGTGATACATCCAAGATTACGATGGAAAGTATCAATAACAACTCAATAAAAAAAAACTGTTTCGTAAAATACCTTTTAATAATCAAATAATGTCTGCTATGATAATAATATGCTGATGGTAAAATAATTTTGACTCATATACATTTTAAACCAATCCGTCCTGGATTGGTTTAAAATGTATTAAGTCCTCGGAAGACCTCAATCACACGTCCAAGGGAGAAAAGTGGTCAATTGATAGACAGAACGAACTGAGGCTGCTAGAACACAAAATAGTATCGAAGCTTGGCACCCATGGCACCGTCGGTGGAACGATATATTGAATAATAACCGCTACGGGATTCATGCAACGTAATGTTAATAGATGCATAATATGAGATTTTCTATTTACCCAATTAGTATCACACATTTTTTTTTAAATCATTAAAACTGCAATAAACATAATTTATAAATCAATATCTCGTTGACCACATTATCGAAGTAACGTTACAAAGAACAAACAAACTTCGAAGACACAAGTGATCGATGTAAGGTTATCGATATTAAGAAACAGCGAACAAAAAACGCGTAGTTAAAACGTAACGTCGCATTATCAAGGCATCGGTGTATAGTCATCGATGTTAAAATTTTCGCAGAATAGTATTTCGAACTCATATAGGGAACCCCTCCGTGACATATTTAAATTCCAACTACGTATAGATATTGATAATTTGCAAATAGAGAAGGAAAAAGGGTCGAAGACTCTAACACAGCAAGAGTTCTGTTCCCTATACTACTTTTTGGAGGAATCATCATCATCATTTTTCTGCCCTTATCCCGATTTATTTGGAGTTGGCGCAGCAGAAGAAGAAGACCTTCTTCTTCTATAGTTTCTATTAATTTTCGGGGAAACATTTGAAGAAAGAAAATGAGGAAGAATATACAAACGATGTCAATCCAGTAAAAAAAATGAAAATCTCACAGCATCAAAAAATTTAAAAAAAACAAATCACAAAAAGTGAAAATCTTACTGGGGTTCGAATATGAGACTGATACAGAGTGTAAAATTTTAACATCGATGACTATACACCGATGCCTTGATAATGCGACGTTTTAACTACGCCTTTTTTGGTCGCTGTTTCTTAATATCGATAACCTTACATCGAACACCTTGTTTCTTCGAAGTTTGTTTGTTCTATGTAACGTTACTTCGAAAACATTTGGTCAAAACAATTTCTTTGAAATAATGTGATACATCCAAGATTACGATGGAAACTATCAATAACAACTCAATAAAAAAACTGTTTCGTAAAATAATCAACAAAACAAAAAATGTTGTTCTTAGCAGGTATACAAAACGTCAATTAAATGCTAATCCTAGGTACTAGGTAGTATTTATAACCTTCTGGTAACAAAATAATTATTTACTAAAAGATTGTTTACAATTCTGTGATATGGTCTCCATGTTCTCTCTTTTTTCACAAATTTTCTGAATCGTATCGGATCGCGTCTTGCGGTTTTTTTTCGGCGGGTCTTTTCAATTTCCGCTTGTGACGTTTCTATAGCATGATTAGTGCTAGCTTGTTCTTTCATCAATTTTCTAATCGTTCCATGAACCCCGTAGCGGTTGTTATTCAATATATCGTTCCACCGACGGTGCCATGCTTCGATACTATTTTGTGTTCTAGGCAGCGTCATTTCGTTCTGTCTATGAATTGACCAAAGCTGTGGTGGAAATAAAGGTGGACTTCTTGTAATTACCACTTTTGTCCCGTCAACGCGCGATTGAGGTCTTCCGAGGACATAATACATTTCAAACCAATCCGTTATAGGCTCTGCTTCTTCTGGTAGTATTTGTAGCTTCAACAAGTTAAATGCTGCTGGAATTTGCTCGGGCGGCAGATACGCTAAAGCAATTAACTGGCATATTTTAAGAGAAAAGTCGCTGTCTGTTCCATATTTTACTGCCAAGCCACTTTTTTGAATATGGCGCCACAAGTTTTGTGCCAAATGGAAAAAGCATGCATGATGATTCGTATTTGGAAACTGAACACGGATTACATTAATCATTGCAATTTCAAAATCTGTTAATGTGCTGTGGATTCAGTTCGAATTCGAATTCTGCAGCATATGATTTCAACTCTCGTAAAAAACGAGGTAACTATCTTCGTTCTTGTCAGCCAACAGACAGTATACAACTGGTATTATCCTCCTAGTATCATAATTATGTCCAACTATAGCATGTATAGAATACAGTTGAGTAAATAGTCGAGGACAAGTCCTGAACGTTCCGTCCATTTACCAAATGTGCGAATTGCGTAGAATTCTCAAATTTGTATTAGTACAAAATATAAGTAGCCGATTGTTGTTATTTACACCATACTTGACGTCGCATGCTAAAAACTGTTCACCGTTCACTGCCTTATATTGTGGTGGAATACTTATTTCCTCCAAGGTAGAAGGTTCTTTAGGTGTTGCTACTTTTTTTGCACGATTAACTATTTGCCTCAAACCATTTTATTTGGCAGACAACAGGCACTAGTACTTGGTACATTTTCCAATGAATTTTGAATTATCTGCGCCGGTTTGTCTGCAGTAGTCAACTGTTAGGTAATATTATAATTAACCATTAAATAAGTAAATATTAGTCGGTGAATGTATGAAGAACGCTATGCACTTGTGAATCTATTAGCTTTAAATGTGTTAATGATTATTAATTAAGTTTTGTAAATAATCGTGTAATACTAAATAATTAGAAATTTATGTTTTCATAATTTGTTGGTCACTTTTTGACTAACTGTTCTCCACTGCGAGTGGTGGGGCAAATTGCATATAAGATCGCTTCGCCCGCCATTACAGGCAGTCGCTGTGGAACACTGAGCAAAGTAACAACTGGAATTTTATGCTGTAGTGAAATATTGAACAGTTATCTCGTGATTTTATGTTGTGTACTAATTTAAACCGTTATAGTGTAGTGTTGTAAAATAATAAACCGTTATTTTGTGATTACGTCGTTTCTACGTGTTTTATTCCTGACCTAAAAGGTCAGAAGTGGGATCTCCAAGAAAATTCCATATTTTCTTGTCACGTTCACGGCTCGGATAAACGTAAGTAAACGCATTCATAATTCTTTTTGGGTTTGAGTAACCTAAGAGTGTGATTTTATTTTTTCTTTTCACCAAAATTACGGTTGAATTTGAATTTCACTATTTTATGTAGCCCTAATCATGATACACCGTGGGGATTTTTTTTAAAAATAATTATCTTCATTTCTGGTTAGTAAAAGAATAGTTAATGATTTATGAGAATCTAGATTAAAATATGCTTAGTTCAAGAAGGATAAAATAGATAATCGAGAGATAACAATCAACTATTTGCATTTTTAAATTTGGTTTATCTACCTGCGTAGGTAGCTATTATACCGGGTGTTAAGGCACACTTAGCGAATATCACGTATAGAGATAGTTTTTTTTTCGTAGTAGGTATTGAAGGTCAAAGTTTCAACTTTTCCATTTTTTTTATAATAATGAATACCAGTTTTAAAATGTTATTTTAAATACTTGCCATGGCCCCTGGGCTTTTGCAGGCACAAGAACGGTGTTTAGTGTGTAGCGCATAATAATAGGGTTACGCACTTGGTAAAGCCGCGAATATTCGCAACAAGAATAATTAATTGCCAGTAATAATAATTGCTTATCAACGGCTGTGTGATTGGTACTTTTACACTCTGTATAATAAAATGAAATTAATTAAAAATGAAATTGTATTAGAAAGAAGTCGGCCATGCTTAATACAAAATATTCCAAACCCTGTTTTGAGTTAAAATTAACCTAATGTGCCTACTTAGTAGCTTTTTATTTGGTAAATATAGAGTACCTTATTTGTCTAAGTCAGGGATGTCCGACATAGTTTCAGGGTGGGCCAAGTTTAGTCTTTTTGTAATGTAGTGGGCCAAAAGAAATGCACCTCTAAACTTAAAACAAACTTCGACGGACTAGACTGCGATGATGCATGATGTTTGCATTCGCGGGTAGGTAAGGTGGAGCCGGTAGGCTAATATGGCGCGGGAATAACTGACTTTGGGGCAAAGTTTATTGATGTCTTATAAAGTTTTAAATAGCTTGCGGGCCAGATGAAAGACCTATGCGGGTCGCTAACTGGCCCAGGGCCCGTTCGTTAGACGGGCCTGGTCTAAGTGGTATGAGGCGCAAATGCTGAGTGAGGTGACTTGGGTCCAACACCCAGGTTGGGAACTGGGCTCGCTCCGTTATATGGAGTCAGGACATGGCTGGTGATGTCATTAGCCATTAGTCGCCACAATATAAGCGTCGTTATGTGTGACATAGGCAACACGTGACAGATACTAAGCTTATTTTAAAGTTTCAGATCATCTCTGTGATGGATGGATATGAAGGAAATGCCCGAGGTAAAGGGCCTTATAAAAAGGGAACCCGAGGTAAAGGGTCTTATAAGGAAGGAACCCGAGGTAAAGGGTCTTATAAGGAAGGAACCCGAGGTAAAGGGTCTTATATGGAAGGAACCCGAGGTAAAGGGCCTAACGGAGAGGAAACCCGAGGTACGGGCCCTGTTGGAGACCAACCCCGAGGTGAAGGGTTGGGAAATATTTTTGATGTGACCAGTCGAGGGGAAGGACTGGCACATGCACAGGAAGAAGCGCCTCAGGTTATGGGCCAAAATCAGATTATATACGATTTAAACTTGGAAAGGAGTGCACAACGCTCGAGGCAAGAGCATGAGCACACGACTTCTGATGGAAACCAAAGCATTGTACTAGGGATTCAGGATCAGACGGAAAATGAAGAATGGAACGAAAGGAGGGAAAGTCGCGGTAGGCAGTTTTCAAAACGGACATCACAGCGAAGGAGGAAGCGCTATTACTCCACGTCTTCGGAATCGGGAGGTGAGTCACCATCGCCAAAAAGAACAAGGAGATCAAAGGAAAGAAAGGGAGCTGATAGTAGATTAATGGATAAATTTTTAGCTATCTTAGAAAAATGTAAGGGTTCTGATAAACCTAAAATGTCTTTTAACGCGAATGTAATACCGGAGTTCGACCCTTTGTCTAAAGAACAAACCATATTAACTTGGTTGACCAAAATTGAAGAATGTGCCGAAATTTATGGCTGGGAAGAAAAAGAAATCATTCATTACTCTCTGCCTAAGTTAACCGGTGTAGCAAAAACGTGGTATCAGGGTCTAACTTCGATATTACATACGTGGCCAGAATGGAAAAAGAAACTGATCGAATCTTTCCCGTGTAGAGAAGATTACGCGGAGCTTTTAACGGAAATGTTATCTAAAAAAGCAAAATATGGTGAATCACTGGAGAATTATTATTATGCGAAGGTTAACCTATTGAATAGGTGTAAAATATATGGCAGGCAAGCAGTAGATTGTCTATTGTATGGAATAGACGATCGTGCGGTGAAAGTTGGTGCTCAGGCAGCACAGTTCAAAGAACCAGAACAGGTACTTCAATATTTGAGGACGGTTAAAAGTGGTCCAAGTAGAGAGACTCAAGACTCTACGCGGAAACCAAATGATCGACGATTTGGCAGCAACTCAAATCGACCGGGCTCATCTAAACCAGGTATGAATACTAACATAAAATGTTATAACTGCAACGAGCTTGGTCACCCAAGCTTTAAATGTGAAAAACCTCCTGTGAAGTGCACTAATTGTGACCGGTCTGGTCATCAGACTGCTAACTGTCTTAGGAATAAAAGGACAACAAACCAACCAGATAAACACAAAGCAGCACCACCAGCAGGTAATGACCAAACACAAAAACAGGTTTCAGAAGTTACAGCAGAGGATACCGGTTTAAACAAGTACGTGTTGGAAATCAAGGTGAACGAAAAAACAACCTTGTGTCACATCGATCTGGGAAGTCAATGTTCTCTTATTAAGGTAAGTGTCACTAATTCTCTAAATATTCAGATTATAAATCGCCCGAATTTGCCGGTACTCAGAGGAATAGGTGGGAACCTGATAATTCCGCTAGGGGTCGTTGTGACTTCCGTCGAAGTTCAAGGGCTGAAAGAAATAATCGATTTATACGTTGTGGAGGATTATGTGCTGGTAACTCCCGTTTTGTTAGGTCATTCTTTTACGGAAAGGCCTGACATTTTAATTATTAAAACTCCTGATGAAATCAGATTCCAAAGACTACCACCAAAAAAATTAGACATTGTGGTGTTTACTGATACCGAAATCCCTGGCAATACGTTAAAAGCAATAAAAATCTGTACGCATGCTCAGGTGGATTGTGATATTTATATAAATGGTACTTTACGAGGTATCGAAGGTCAGGAACATTATTTACTTCCCGGACAGTACGAGATCAAGAATGGAAGTGGAGCAGTCTTGATCTATAATATGTCAGTGACTCCCACGTACCTCACAAAAGGTACTCTTTTAACTCGTTCTTTACAGAGAAATTCTGTTTCATCGAGTAATACACTAAATGCATTCAGTGTAACGTTCGGTGATGCTGAAATGGGGACCTCTGTCAACTGTAATCCTCGTTTAGGTGAAGGCCAGTCCCAGGAATTACAAGGTTTGCTTGCAAGGTACAGTAGCTGTTTTTCTAGTGGATTGCATGACTTGGGTTACACACCAGTTACTGAGATGACTATCGAACTCAATGATGCTGAGCCGGTAGTTTACCGCCCGTATCGCATGTCATTTACTGAAAGGACAATGGTAAGAAACATGATACAGGAGATGTTGGACAGTGATATAATCAGAGAATCATCATCACCTTACGCAAGCCCGATCGTCATGGTTCAGAAGAAAACAGGTGACAAGAGGTTGTGCGTCGATTACAGGGCGCTCAATAGAAAAACCAAGAAGGATCACTACCCGCTACCCAGAGTAGAAGACCAGCTGGATCTACTTGCAGGTAATGCCCTGTTCACATCCTTAGATCTAGCTTCTGGGTATTACCAGATCCCAGTATCTGAAGAATCTCGTCCTAAAACTGCCTTTGTGACTCCTGACGGGCAATATGAATACAATCGCATGCCATTTGGTCTAGTTAATGCTCCATCGGTTTTTCAACGCACCATTAACAAAATATTAATGGAAGCCAAAATAAAATATGCGATTATATACATGGATGACATTCTCATTCCATCCAAGGATTTCAGAGAAGGACTTCAACGCCTGGAAGAGGTACTACAGTTACTCAAAAAAGGTGGGTTAACTTTAAAACTTAGTAAATGTCATTTCTTCCTGGACTCCATAGACTTTTTAGGTTTCGATGTAAGTGCTAGTGGTATCAGACCGGGTAGCAGAAAGACTGATGCTGTCTCCAATTTCCCGACACCTAAGAATCAGCACGATGTACGGCAGTTTCTGGGACTTTCAGGGTTTTTCAGACGATTTATCAAAGGATACGCTGTAATTACAGCACCCTTGACAGATCTGCTTAAAAAGAACACTGCGTGGACTTGGAGCAACAAACAAGAGGAAGCATTCACTAAGGTAAAAGAATTGCTTGTAAGCCGCCCGCTACTTGCGTTATATGACCCGAAAGCCGAAACAGAGTTGCATACAGACGCCTGTAAGGATGGCTTGGCCGGTATATTACTTCAACGAAACGCGAACGGCGTACTGCAGCCAGTATCGTACTTCAGTCGCAAAACGAATGTTGACGAACGTAAGATGCATTCTTATGAGCTCGAAACGTTGGCAGTAATCTCTTCATTAAATCGTTTCAGAGTTTATTTGGTAGGCATATCGTTCAGAATTCTGACTGACTGCAATGCACTCAGGTCAACGTTAGTCAAGCGGGACCTCATACCTCGAATCGCACGTTGGTGGGTTGTACTTCAAGAGTATGACTGCACTATAGAATATCGTCCCGGGACCCGAATGGCGCACGCAGATGCTCTCAGCAGGAATCCAGTGGACAACCCGGTAAGTGAACCACATATTTTGGACGTTTTACCAATTCAGCAATCTAACCAAAATTGGATCTCAACTGTGCAATCCGCTGATAGTGAAGTTAAGAGAATTAGGGAAATTCTTTTGGATCCGACTGCTGAGGAGGCCATTGACGTGCATAAAAATTATAAGCTCAAAAACGATAGGGTTTTTCGCATTGTTGGGGAAGACTTGAAATGGCTGGTACCTAGAGGCGTGCGCTGGCAAATCCTCAAGATGAATCATGACGATGTAGGTCATTGCGGGTTTGAGAAGACATTACATAGAATAAGAGAACATTATTGGTTCAGTAAAATGCGCCGATTTGTAAAAAAATATGTTTCGTCTTGTCTGGAATGCGCTCACCACAAGGCTCCTGGTGGGAAACGAGAAGGTGAATTACACCCTATTGAGAAGGTCAGTACACCCTTTCATACCATCCACGCAGATCACCTAGGACCATTCGTAAAAAGTAAGGCAGGAAATTGTTATCTACTGGTAATTGTAGACGGATTTACGAAATACGTTAGTATAAATCCGGTAAGAAATACAAAATCTATAACTTCAGTAAGGGTGATGAGGCAATTTGTAAGTTATTTTGGAGTTCCAGCACGTCTCATTACTGACAAAGGCTCTAGTTTTACCAGCAAGCATTTTCAGGACTTTATTACGTCCTATGGCATAAAACACGTCCAAAATGCCGTTGCTACACCCAGGGCGAATGGACAAGTGGAGAGGTTCAACAGAACCATATTGGATGCTCTATCAACCTCTAGTCACGGTGGAGATGATAAGTCATGGGATGATCACATTTCCGACATACAGGTAGGTATTAACACAACAAAACATAAAACAACTCAGAAGAGCCCATCGGAATTGTTATTCGGATTTAATGTGACTAGTAGAACAGAAGGTAAGTTAAACGAAATTATAAAAGAAACTCTCAATAGGACTCCTGCGCAAGACTTAGATGCACTAAGACAAAACATAGGTGAAAAGATAAGAGAGCAACAGGTAAGAGACGCTTCTAATTATAATAAACATAGAAAACCTTCAACTCAGTATAAAGAGGGTGACTTGGTAAGAGTGGAAAGACAAGTCCCGCATGATGGTAAGTCACAGAAGCTTACTGTCAAATATCAGGGTCCCTATCGCATAATAAAAATACTCCCTAATGATAGATTCCTAGTTGAGGATACACCTCTGACTCGTAGACACGGTAGAAAATATGAAAATATTGTAGCAATCGATAAAATTCAGCCCTGGATGAATTTCAATAGAGACTTGGAATCCGATTCATCTGATGAGAATGATTGCGCTAGTGATGACGAGCAGATGTGTGTCCAAAACAAGGAGTAGGTTACCAAAATATTGTACTATTAAACTATTAATTTATAATGATTTGTGATTTTGAATGTTTTAATTAAATAAACTGATTTAAAGCGATGGGACTCGCTTGAAACAGGATGGCCGAGCTGTTAGGTAATATTATAATTAACCATTAAATAAGTAAATATTAGTCGGTGAATGTATGAAGAACGCTATGCACTTGTGAATCTATTAGCTTTAAATGTGTTAATGATTATTAATTAAGTTTTGTAAATAATCGTGTAATACTAAATAATTAGAAATTTATGTTTTCATAATTTGTTGGTCACTTTTTGACTAACTGTTCTCCACTGCGAGTGGTGGGGCAAATTGCATATAAGATCGCTTCGCCCGCCATTACAGGCAGTCGCTGTGGAACACTGAGCAAAGTAACAACTGGAATTTTATGCTGTAGTGAAATATTGAACAGTTATCTCGTGATTTTATGTTGTGTACTAATTTAAACCGTTATAGTGTAGTGTTGTAAAATAATAAACCGTTATTTTGTGATTACGTCGTTTCTACGTGTTTTATTCCTGACCTAAAACAACGCAGACGCAGACTGTTTTATAACATGTTTCAATGTAACTGAATGTAACAACGATGAATTTGGAGAATGCGGATGTTCACTCATTGATTTAATGATTGAATAAGAGTGACCTTCACTGAGCGCCGTAGTCAATGTACTTTTGCATTGTTTCCCTTGCTTTTCAATACAACACCAACCACGGAACTCGTACCCATCAATGATAACGACGTCATTTCCGCGTTTCGACTTTAATACATTCATTAAACTAGCCATAGTGACTTTAATTAAAATATTCTTATTAGATATTACTTAATAATTACAATCTCCATAGTTATTTGTACACCAAATGTCTGATGTCATGATGTCAAGTTATGAAAGTAGGTACCTACTAAAAAGTCTATTCTTATTTTTTGAAATCCCCAAAGCCAAAACAAATGGAACTATGCTATATTTTCCTAAATTAAATTACTTTAGCGGCCTAACTTGTCTAACTTGAGGTTGATAAGGCTTTACTTGTGTTAACAGATCCATAATATGAGTTTTTCAATTTACCCAATTATTATCACACATTTTTATTAAAACAAATAATTCCAAACTGCAACAAACATACTTTAAAAATCGTTACCTCGTTGACTAAATATTTTCGAAGTAACGTTACATAGAACAAACAAACGTCGATGAAACAAGGGTTCGATGTAAGGTTATCGATATTATGAAACTGCTAACAAAAAAGGCGTAGTTAAAACATAACGTCGTATTATCAAGGCATCGATGTATTGTCATCGATGTAACAATTTTCGCAGAATAATATTTCGAAGTTATATATAGGGAACCCGCTTTTATAGGGGGTCAATAGGCCGCAACTCGTGACGTATGAAACAATTGAAACATCTTTTTCCTTTCTTCTTCACGTAATCCGGTCTAGCTTCTTAAATAAGGGCATGATTTGAATGAAATGTGTATCAATTTAAAGTTAACAGTTAAACCTTTAAAATGGGAGTTACCATTTTTATTATTCTTAACTAGCTATGAAGTACTCAAGATCGCGCGGAATCAATTCCAAGTAAGTGATTCCATACTTTTGCTCGCGAGTGTAGTATCGAACTAGGTACCGAATTTGAATCGGCCAGTGGCGGGCCCGGTACCTACCTAGTTCATCGTTATTTCACTCCATGAATGCGTCCCCCCACTTCATCGGCCGATCGTGCAATTTATTAAAGAGAGTGCATACATGGTGATTGGTGATTATGTCCGGGCCGGACAAGAATCCAATAACTTTTCGTGGTCTCAACCACGGCAAGTTATTGGGATGAATGTTGTAAAAAAAAGGCGTTCTTCTTCTTATCCGGTACGCTCTTGACAGAGCGGTCGTGATCGATAGTACTCGTAGCAGTATTGGAAGGGGCAGATGTGATTCACTTCACGATATTTCGCCACCGCTGCCTGCTAGAGGTCATCCTGCAAAAAAATGGCGTATCTAAGTATTTAAAACATAATAATATCGTCGTATTATCAAGGCATCGATGTATAGTCATCGATGTAGGTAACAATTTTGAATAGTCAAACGAACTTACCTGTAAGTGAAGTTCGACGGTAATTATGCTTGTTGTTGTATTGTCCGAAGATGATTCAGAAAACTATTGTAGTCTCGGCTTTAGTCTTCGACGTCACATAAAGTTTAAAGATAAAAAACTTATTTCCGAACGCAACCATAGGTAACGTGTTGCCATCTGCCTCTGTAAACTATCTTCATTAAGTTCATAGCCATTTATTGGTTTTACAACACAGGGTCCATGCTCATATAGCTATATAGCATGGGAAGTCTGGGTCGGGTGGGAATAATCATCTTCGGACAATACAACAACAAGCATAATTACCGTCGAACTTCACTTACAGGTAAGTTCGTTTGACTATTCAATTATACTTGTTGTTGTATTGTCCTCGATGATTCAGAAAACTATTGTAGATGTTTAAAGACCAGTTGTAAAATCAATAAACATTTATTTAAAAATACAATACAAATTATTAATTTTTAAAAGTTTCTTACATGCCACTTTAGTTTACTAAGGTCGCATTTTTACAATATTAAGGTTTAATCATTTTCAGTGTTATTAAAAATTGCTTCAGAGAAGCTTCTATTATTTATTATAGGTCTATTATAAAATTTAGCAAAAGTTGTTGACTCTCCAGTCCAACCAGCTGCTCGTCTAATATCATCTATATTAACCCCCTTGCTGAAGGCTGCTGAAGTTGTTGCATGGCGAGTACTGTGCGTTGAGAATGTGTTAATGTCAATTCCACTCTCTTCCATAGCTTTTTTGACCCAACGGCTGATTGTACTGGAGCTCACAGCTTTATATGGCTTCTTTGTAGATATAAATAAGTTATTACAGTCCCGTAGACCTTCTGTTAATTTTAAATAATTAACTACAGCTGTAGCTGGGCATACTCCTATTCTAGTGTGAAAGAAAGGGACAGTTAAAAAAGGTTGGCACCTGTTTGGCCCTGAAGTTTTAATCAACTTATCAATTCTAATTGTAATACAGTCTTGCTTAATCATTATATTATTAATATTAATTAGAGAGATTGTTTGCGCCCTTTGACCTGTGGCTAACAGTAATAAAGTTACAGCTTTCTTGGTAACGATTTGTAAATCACTTTGTTGAATGTAATTATTTTCAATGTAATCTAATAAAACTGAAACATCCCAAGTATTATTATATTTGGGTTTTGGAGGTCTTAACTTAAAAAAGCCTCTGAAAAGTCTTTTGATCTTATCATCTGTACCTATTTGTGGTCCTATAATTAGAGATAGAGCTGATCTAAAAGAATTCAAACTCCCATAGGAAAAACCTTCATGAAACTTCAAAGTGAAATACTGAATAACTTCAGTGATGGCAGGCTTGGTAATGCTTATATTATTTGAATTACAGTATTTTGACCATGATACAATTGCAGGCGAATATTGATTCAGTGTACTTTTAGTTATTGAATTTATCATAATATCCACCGCTTCCTTACTAATTCCAAAATCTATAAATGTTTTCCTGATAATACTCCTGCCATCAATTCCAGTTTCTTGTGAAGTGGGTGTAACAATCTGGAATTATGCAAAGTGAGGAGATCTTTAGAAGGTTGAAAAATAACAGGTTCCTGTATCAACAATTTATTAAGTAATGGGAACCATGGTTGAGTAACCCAATGGGGAACTACTATAATACCAGTTGCTTTATCTGTAATTATCTTTTCTATAGTTTTAAGAACCATAGAGAATGGTGGGAAAGCATAGAATAAATGATATTGAGACCAATGCAAGGTGAATGCATCCACCGCTATAGCCCCTGGATCAGGGTGCCATGATACATAACTAAAACACTTTGTGTTGGTCCGTGATGCAAATACATCAATTGAAGGTTCACCAAATAAAGATATAATCTTTTGATAATTTAAATCACTTAGTTCCCATTCTGTACTATCTAGTTCTCTTCTAGATTCAAAATCTGCTATCACATTATCTTTGGTATTTATGTAAGTAGCAAAAATCCATAAATTTCTAGATTCACACCATTGCCAAATATCTTTAGCAATTTTATGTAAGTGAGGATACTGAACTCCTCCCAATCTATTTATGTATGATACTGCAGTCATATTATCAACTCTTAACAAAATGTCAACATCTCTTAAATTACTGGCAAAACACTTTAATCCAAAAAAGGCAGCCATTAATTCCAATGAATTAATGTGAAGTTGAGCTTCTTCCACAGTCCATCGTCCATTAGCAGTCTGAGAACCACAAGATACTCCCCACCCTGTGGAGGAAGCATCTGTAAATATTTCTAACCCAAAAGAATGTTTTCTAATGGGATTGTTTGAACTGGCTATGTGTATAGACCACCATTTGAGATCTTGTATGCATTTGATATTCAATGTAGTGTTTATATCATAATTATCATTGTTATCTCTTAGAACGAGGTATTTATGTCGCTCAAGTTCTTTAGTGTATAGAATCCCATACTTAATGGCTGGACAAACAGATATTAAGGTTCCAATAACCTGAGCTAAAAATCTAACTTTAATTTGACTTTTGTCAATTAATTCTTTTATTAACTTAGAACAGTTATTTCTTTTCTCTTCAGTGATGTTAAGAGTCATGTCAATAGTATTGAAAAGTAAGCCTAGAAATTTACAGTGTTGTCTAGGTATAAAATCACATTTTTCTTTGTTAATTATAAATCCTAATTTTTCTAATAAATTTACGGTTGATTGCATGTTTTCTAAACATTGTATATAGCTATTTCCTATACAAAGAAAATCATCTAAGTATATCACTGAAATAAGGCCTCTCTCTCTTAAGGAAGCTATTATGGGTTTCATGATTTTTGTAAATGTTAATGGGGCTGTACATAAACCAAATGGTAAAACATTGAATTGATAGCATTTTCCTTGAAAAATAAACCTTAAATATTTCTTACTATCCTTGTTAATATTTATCATGTAATAAGCATCTTTAAGATCCAATGTGACAAGAAAATCATTTTTCTGAAGAAGTTTGCATACTGTTCGGTAGTCTTCCAACTTGAAATGCTCAGTTTTAACAAAAGTATTCAATTTCTTTAAATTTAAGATGAAGCGGAAACTTCCATTTGGCTTTTTAACAAGGAAAATTGGAGAGCAGAACTGGTTTTGTTCAGGGTAACAAACTTCAATTGCGTTAAGAGCAATTAATTTATTTATTTCAGATTTTATCTGAATAGACTCCAATTTGGAAAATTTATCATTTATAGGAGTATAACTTTGGTGTGGTTTTGTATGAAAAGGGATTGAATACCCTACAATCCAATTAAGAATAACTGGATCGCTAGTGATTAGTTTCCAATCACATAAATGATATTTTAATCTGCCCACCTGTGAGTTTATTTGCGCCGGGGATGATTTCTCCTGGCCTCCCACGTTCTGTCTGCTGCTGGTGCTCTCGATGACGCCCCCCCCCTCCTCTTCGCTTCTGCCCGAGGAGGGCCCCGCCAGTTTAAAGTTGTATTAGTATTTTTAGGAGTGTTTGTTCTGGGCACCCATGTGCTCTGTCTAGGAGTGAACTTTTTTGCTTCAGCAATCTTTAGTTCTTGACCAGATTTCTTAACTGATTTTGCTGTTCTTATTTTCTCAGCAAGGTCTTCACCAAATAGATGTGTTTCTGTCTCTGATTGCAACAGAAACTCTTTCATATCTTTGTTTATTACCGATAATAGGAGGGATCTACGTCCCCTTGTATCTAAATGTATTGCATCACATAGCAAAATTGAAGCATCATTCAGCTTTTTAATGATGTCTATCTTCCGTCCCTGAACATCCTTTATGCACATTTGAAGGCATAAGCCCAAACATGCCAGGGCTGTTGAAATTTGTATCTGTCTTTTTTGTATCAACTGGTCTCGCCTTTTGGATACATCATTTACCGCAGTGCTGACTTCCGGATTTAATAAAGGTGGTAACATTTGTTTTAAATTAGAGAATGATGGGTTTTCATCCTGGATCTTATCTTTTTCTTCTTTAGTTAATCCTTTCTTGAGTATCGTATTCCACCTTTGAGCTATCTGTTTATGCAATTCCTCTCCTATTTTCTCTGGCTGCGGATCCACACCTAATATTTCAAGCACTTCATTATCTAATAATTCTTCCTGTGGCACCTCTGCTTCAATAAGCTCTGCATTTTCAACAGTTGCATCTGGTTGAACATCTCTCAATTCCAGGCAATCATTCTCAACCGACAACGGGAGGATATTTTCTAGTGACTGTGGAGGGACATTTTCTCTGTCTTCACGCATGTTAGGTGACCTTATAGGTGTTATTTCAATTTCTGGAAAAAACAAACACAATGCATGTTGTAAAAAACAACATTACACCTAAACCATGTAAGTTCCCGCAGAACTTCCCTTGAAGGTTTTAATAAGACAGTCAACCACGTGTGTTCCTAAAGAACACCCCCCAGGTTGCTTAGTTCCCGACATTGCCATTGTAGACCACGTACGCCCCCGCAGGACGTCCCAAAGGCCAGGCGAGTCGTTCAGAGTATAGCTGTATCCATTTTGGAGCTCATGGTTTCGTTCCAAGTTCCAACAGCGCGCTTGTTTACAAGGTAGCCATTTTAGACTCACTGCACTCGGTTTTAGCGCCCACGCAGGCATGCCTTTAGTTGCGAACACGTGCAAAGCGCAAGGCACAAAAAACACTCAAAACATACAATGTTTTCAATGTAGCAATAATTTGCACATAATAGCAGTCTAGTCAGTAGGCAAAACGAATTAAAAGGAAACGAAAAGAAGCCATCTTCTTTTCTTACCTTCATCACTCGAATCAGAGCTTAAATATTGCATGCGCTTTTCGAGTCTCTTTAATTTCTTCAGTAACTTCGATTTTGTCGACACTGACTTCCTTTTTCCCATTTTAATGGTCTAATAGGGCAATTATAATCTAAAAAGAACAAAATTAATCGGAAAAAGTGACGCCGTTACTAGACATAAAATCCGAATGAAGATAGTTTACAGAGGCAGGTGGCAACATGTTACCTATGGTTGCGTTCGGAAATAAGTTTTTTATCTTTAAACTTTATGTGACGTCGAAGACTAAAGCCGAGACTACAATAGTTGTCTGAATCATCGAGGACAATACAACAACAAGTATAATTACGTATTTTTACTAATATTCACAATTGTGGTCTAGATTGAACTCTTCCTGATTAATTATGACTTGACGATTTTAAGTAGATCTAATTGGGTTCCCTATATGACTTCGAAATACTATACTGCGAAAATTGTTACATCGATGACTATACATCGATGCCTTGATAATGCGACGTTATGTTTTAACTACGCCTCTTTTGTTCGCAGTTTCATAATATCGATAACCTTACATCGAAGTCTTGTTTCTTCGACGATTGTTTGTTCTATGTAACGTTACTTCGAAAATATTTAGTCAACACATTTTTCTTTGAAATAATTGTACATCCAGGAATCAATGGGAACTATGAAAACTGTTTTCGTAAAATAAGTATTTAATAATCAAAAAATGTCTGCTTACGTTATAATATGCTGAATTATGGTAATCTAATTTTCACTACAACTCATAGGTAAGTTCTAGTGAAGATTATTTAAAAAATGCAAGATACATTTTGAGACAAAAACAAAAAGTCAAACAAATGCTAATACTCGTATAACATAAAAAAAAAACTTTTCGGTAACAAAAAATGTTGTTCTTATCAGGTATACAAAACGTCAATTAAATGCTAATCCTATGTACTAGGTAGTATTTATAACCTTCTGGTAACAAAATAATTACAAGCTAATCAGAGTTTTAAAAATCAATATTTACTAAAAGATTGTTTACAATTCTGTGATATGGGCTATAGCACGTAAAAAGTCCATGGTCTCCATGTTTTCTCTTTTTTCACAAATTTTCTGAATCGTATCGGATCGCGTCTTGCGGTGTTTTTTCGGCGGGGTCTTTTCAATTTCCGCTTGTGACCTTTCTATAGCATGATTAGTGCTAGCTTGTTCTTTCATCAATTTTCTAATCGTTCCATAAACCCCGTAGCGGTTGTTATTCAATATATCGTTCCACCGACGGTGCCATGCTTCGATACTATTTTGTGTTCTAGGCAGCCTCATTTCGTTCTGTCTATGAATTGACCAAAGCTGTGGTGGAAATAAAGGTGGACTTCTTGTAATTACCACTTTTGTCCCGTCAACGCGCGATTGAGGTTTTCCGAGGACATAATACATTTCAAACCAATCCGTTATAGGCTCTGCTTCTTCTGGTAGTATTTGTAGCTTCAACAAGTTAAATGCTGCTGGAATTTGCTCGGGCGGCAGATACGCTAAAGCAATTAATTGGCGTATTTTAAGAGAAAAGTCGCTGTCTGTTCCATATTTTACTGCCAAGCCACTTTTTTGAATATGGCGCCACAAGTTTTGTGCCAAATGGAAAAAGCATGCATGATGATTCGCATTTGGAAACTGAATACGGATTACATTAATCATTGCAATTTCAAAATCTGTTAATATGTGCTGTGGATTCAGTTCGAATTCGAATTCTGCAGCATATGATTTCAACTCTCGTAAAAAAACGAGGTAACTATCTTCGTTCTTGTCAGCCAACAGACAGTATACAACTGGTATTATCCTCCTAGTATCATAATTATGTCCAACTATAGCGTGTATAGAATACAGTTGAGTAAATAGTCGAGGACAAGTCCTGAACGTTCCGTCCATCAACCAAATGAGCGAATTGCGTAGAATTCTCAAATTTGTGTTAGTACAAAATATAAGCAGCCGATTGTTGTTATTTACACCATACTTGACGTCGCGTGCTAAAAACTGTTCACCGTTCACTGCCTTATATTCTGGTGGAATACTTATTTCCTCCAAGGTAGAAGGTTCTTTAGGTGTTGCTGCTTTTCTTGCACGATGAACTATTTGCCGCAAAGCATTTTTATTTGGCAGACAACAGGCACTAGTACTTGGTACATTTTCCAATGAATTTTGAATTATCTGCGCAGGTTTGTCTGCAGTAGTCAACGCAGACTGTTTTATAACATTTCTCAAGATAACTGAATGTAACAACGATGAATTTGGAGAATGCGAATGTTCACTCATTGATTTAATGATTGAATAAGAGTTACCTTCACTGAGCGCCGTAGTCAATGTACTTTTGCATTGTTTCCCTTGCTTTTCAATACAACACCAATAGTATTTATCATCGGTCTTTTTGTTAACACAGAACTCGTACCCATCAATGATAACGACGTCATTTCCGCGTTTCGACTTTAATACATTCATTAAACTAGCCATAGTGACTTTAATTAAAATATTCTTATTAGATATTACTTTATAATTACAATCTCCACAGTTATTTGTACACCAAATGACTGATGTCATGATGTCAAGTTATGAAAGTAGGTACCTACTAAAAAGTCTATTCTTATTTTTTGAAATCCTCAAAGCCAAAACAAATGGAACTAAGTATGATATATTTTCCTAAATTAAATTACTTTAGCGGGCTAACTTGTTTAACTTGAGGTTGATAAGGCTTTACTTGTGTTAACAGATCCATAATATGAGGTTTTTCTATTTACCCAATTATCACACATTTTTATTAAAACAAATAATTCCAAACTGCAACAAACATACTTTAAAAATCAATACCTCGTTGACTAAATATTTTCGAAGTAACGTTACATAGAACAAACAAAATTCGAAGAAACGAGTGTTCGATGTAAGGTTATCGATATTAAGAAATAGCGAACAAAGAAGGCGTAGTTAAAACGTAACGTCGCATTATCAAGGCATCGGTGTATAGTCATCGATGTTACAATTTTCGCAGAATAGTATTTCGAAGTCATATAGGGAACCCGATCTAATTTGTTAGTACTTGGAGGTAGGTAAAATGATTTTTAAATGTTTCATGCTTGCTCATTTTAGGAAGAATATTGTAAATAAATGATCTGAAGTTTACACTATGTTGTTCAAATGTTGTTATAGACTGTATAACGTGACGTCGACAAACGGAAGCGCGATTAACGCTTGTGCGACATAACTGTACTGCGACTCACTGTAGTTCGAATGCAAGCTTGTGCGACAAACTGAAGGTCGACATCACGCTAATGCGACAAACTGAAACTCGACATCATGCTAGTGCGACATGAATCAAGTGTTAATTCAATTAAAGTCAGTTTATTTATGAGAGTACATTATAACAAGTTTTCGCTGAAAATTTGGTGAGATTTGGAAGGGTTCCCTATATGACTTCGAAATACTATTCTGCGAAAATTGTAACATCGATGACTATACACCGATGCCTTGATAATGTGACGTTACGTTTTAACTACGCCTTTTTTGTTCGCTATTTCTTAATATCGATAACCTTACATCGAACACTCGTTTCTTCGAATTTTGTTTGTTCTATGTAACGTTACTTCGAAAACATTTGGTCAAAACAATTTCTTTGAAATAATGTGTTACATCCAAGATTACGATGGAAACAATCAATAAAAAAAAACTGTTACATAAAACACCTCTTAATAATCAAATAATGTCTGCTGAGATAATAATATGCTGATGGTAAAATAATTTTGACTAGAACGGATTGGTTTAAAATGTATTATGTCCTCGGAAGACCTCAATCACACGTCCAAGGGACAAAAGCGGTCAATTGATAGACAGAACGAACTGAGGCTGCTAGAACACAAAATAGTATCGAAGCTTGGCACCCATGGCACCGTCAGTGGAACGATATTTGAATAATAACCGTTACGGGATTCATGCAACGTCATGTTAATAGATGCATAATATGAGATTTTCTATTTACCTAATTAGTATCACACATTTTTATTAAAAGAAATCATTAAAACTGCATTAAACATACTTTATAAATCAATATCTCGTTGACCAAATGTTTTCGAAGTAACGTTACATAGAACAAACAAAATTCGAAGAAACGAGTGTTCGATGTAAGGTTATCGATATTAAGAAATAGCGAACAAAAAAGGCGTAGTTAAAACGTAACGTCGCAATATCAAGGCATCGGTGTATAGTCATCGATGTTACAATTTTCGCAGAATAGTATTTCGAAGTCATATAGGGAACCCGATTTGGAAATCCAGGAATGCTCTTATAAGGAATAATATAGTAAAAGGGAGAGGTATTAAAGAAAACGAACGACTGTAGCTTTTTAGGGTTCCGTACCGTAGCAAAAATGAAGTTCGGATTGCACATAGCTATTATTATTATTGTTATTGAATAGTTATGTTTGTTTTAGTTACCTATATTATGAGCTGCACTTTATGTTACATGTATGTTACTTATTATCGATCGACGTTGTTACTGTGTCGATGTCGACGTCGATGTTACTTTATGTTAATAGAGTGACGAGTGTTGTTTTCTCCTAAGACCATACCTGAGAACCTTTTAGTTACGGAGATATTGGAGGTTCCAAGTTTTCAATACTATAACTTTACTTTTAGTACCTCCATGACCCCTGTATACTAAACAATGTATCCATCAATAAAATGTTTTAGTGCATCACATTGAGCGCTACTGTAAACCGTGACACACACAAAAAAAAAACGTATCACAGCAGTAATTAATTGTTGCGCAATGTTGCTTAAATTGATGTAGAGAATGCTTTATTGACTGCTTGTTAAGGATCCTTTTACACCCCATAAAGATGGTAGTGTCGCATTATAAACGTTTGTCGCACCTGAGTAGTGTCGAACTATTGTCGCACAAGCATTTGTCGCACTAGCGTGATGCCGATCTTCAGTTTGTCGCACAAGCGTGCATTCGAACTACAGTGAGTCGCAGTACAGTTATGTCGCACAAGTGTTAATCGCGCTTCCGTTTGTCGACGTCACGTTATACAGTCGTTATATACGTATTAAAATAAACTTTTTATGAAGTTATTGATACTTTACAATATAAAAAGAATAGAATTATTGCCACGACCATAAGCGACAGTGGCGCCATCTGGTGAGCTCAGAAAAAGATAGCCCATAATGAGTAGATAAATAGAAAAACTCCTAATATGTATCTACCTATTAACATTATGTTGCATAAACCCCGTAGCGGTTATTCTTCTTCTTCAATATATCGTTCCACCGACGACGGTGCCACGCTTTGATACTATTTTGTGGGGTTCCCTATATGACTTCGAAATACTATACTGCGAAAATTGTTACATCGATGACTATACATCGATGCCTTGATAATGCGACGTTATGTTTTAACTACGCCTCTTTTGTTCGCAGTTTCATAATATCGATAACCTTACATCGAAGTCTTGTTTCTTCGACGATTGTTTGTTCTATGTAACGTTACTTCGAAAATATTTAGTCAACACATTTTTCTTTGAAATAATTGTACATCCAGGAATCAATGGGAACTATGAAAACTGTTTTCGTAAAATAAGTATTTAATAATCAAAAAATGTCTGCTTACATTATAATATGCTGAATTATGGTAATCTAATTTTCACTACAACTCATAGGTAAGTTCTAGTGAAGATTATTTAAAAAATGCAAGATACATTTTGAGACAAAAACAAAAAGTCAAACAAATCCTAATACTCGTATAACATAAAAAAATAACTTTTCGGTAACAAAAAATGTTGTTCTTATCAGGTATACAAAACGTCAATTAAATGCTAATCCTAGGTACTAGGTAGTATTTATAACCTTCTGGTAACAAAATAATTATAAGCTAATCAGAGTTTTAAAAATCAATATTTACTAAAAGATTGTTTACAATTCTGTGATATGGGCTATAGCACGTAAAAAGTCCATGGTCTCCATGTTTTCTCTTTTTTCACAAATTTTCTGAATCGTATCGGATCGCGTCTTGCGGTTTTTTTTCGGCGGGGTCTTTTCAATTTCCGCTTGTGACCTTTCTATAGCATGATTAGTGCTAGCTTGTTCTTTCATCAATTTTCTAATCGTTCCATAAACCCCGTAGCGGTTGTTATTCAATATATCGTCCCACCGACGGCGACGGTGCCATGCTTCGATACTATTTTGTGTTCTAGGCAGCCTCATTTCGTTCTGTCTATGAATTGACCAAAGCTGTAGTGGAAATAAAGGTGGACTTCTTGTAATTACCACTTTTGTCCCGTCAACGCGCGATTGAGGTTTTCCGAGGACATAATACATTTCAAACCAATTCGTTATAGGCTCTGCTTCTTCTGGTAAGTAGTAATTGTAGCTTCAACAAGTTAAATGCTGCTGGAATTTGCTCGGGCGGCAGATACGCTAAAGCAATTAATTGGCGTATTTTAAGAGAAAACTCGCTGTCTGTTCTATATTTTACTGCCAAGCCACTTTTTTGAATATGGCGCCACAAGTTTTGTGCCAAATGGAAAAAGTATGCATGATGATTCGCATTTGGAAACTGAATACGGATTACATTAATCATTGCAATTTCAAAATCTGTTAATATGTGCTGTGGATTCATCACCATACCAACTAAAAAGTCTATTCTTATTTTTTGAAATCCTCAAAGCCAAAACAAATGGAACTAAGTATGCTATATTTTCCTAAATTAAATTACTTTAGCGGGCTAACTTGTCTAACTTGAGGTTGATAAGGCTTTACTTGTGTTAACAGATCCATAATATGAGTTTTTCTATTTACCCAATTATCACACATTTTTATTAAAACAAATAATTCCAAACTGCAACAAACATACTTTAAAAATCAATACCTCGTTGACTAAATATTTTCGAAGTAACGTTACATAGAACAAACAATCGTCGAAGAAACAAGACTTCGATGTAAGGTTATCGATATTATGAAACTGCGAACAAAAGAGGCGTAGTTAAAACATAACGTCGCATTATCAAGGCATCGATGTATAGTCATCGATGTAACAATTTTCGCAGTATAGTATTTCGAACTCATATAGGGAACCCATTTTGTGTTCTAGCAGCCTCAATTCGTTCTGTCTATGAATTTACCACTTTTGTACCTTCGACGTGCGATTGAGGTCTTCCAAGGTATGATTCCGAACCACGCTGCACGCAGCACTGATGCGGCAGCACTGCTGCGTGCAGCGTGGTTTGGAATCATACCTTAATGTTAATAGATGCATAATATGAGATTTTCTATTTAAGTACCCAATTAGTATCACACATTTTTATTAAAAGAAATAATTTAAAACTGCAATACCTACTTATCCCAAAGAGTGACTTTTTCATGAAATAGCTATTGAATGGGGTTATACGAACTTGGAGGGCTGTATTAATGATTTAAATTTACTCCATACGTGTTACTGGCGCGATTTATATTTTCATCAACATACAACCTGACACTGACCTGCAAATTGCAATAAACGTAAGAAAATTTAAATTTCGCGGGCTACCCTTGCGCTTCCACCTTAAGTAAATGCACTTTGTACTTTTAATTTCGTGATGTAAAAAAAAATGTTTTTGTTTCAGAAGCCCTTAAAATTGGGGTTCTTTATCATACACAACAATATCTTACTCGTACAATATTATCCTACCCATACAATATTATTCCCCAAATTATAGGGTAAAACTTTAACAAATGGCAACCCTTGGTTCACGGTGCTTCGTCTTCCTTTTTTTGTTGGTCTGAGAATCTACTATTATAAATCAATATCTCGTTGACTAAATATTTTCCAAGTAACGTTACTTAGAATACTTAGTTGTTTATGAGTGTTCTAAAAATCTATCTAAGGATATTGATTTATTATCAAAGAAAGAATGTTATTACTAACAATAGAGTGTGATAACAATAGGGGAAGATGACCGACAAAGACGCCAAAAACTACATTCGGTAAAAAACCTTCCAAAAACACGAATAAGAAATAGAAATTATCGGACGATAAAAACGCAGTTGTGTGCAAGGATTCGGGACGTATTATCGCAATAAAGCACCCGGTATTATCGACCGATAATAACGCGCCTGAGCCTTTAGTCATTTAAAAAAACCCTAAAGAGAATAAACGAGAGGTACCTACCTACAAAAGGAAAATATTTATGTGGGTGGGGGTAACTACAATGTTACGGTGGCTGCCATTTCTGCCATTAAAATCTCGCAAATGATCATTAATAGATTAATACCGTAAAATTATGAAGCCTTAACAGATTTATTGTAAAATATTATTAAGATTAATGGACCCCATACATTATGCCGAAGACACTGTGCGGTACCGGAATATTGAGGATAAAAATAAAATTGCACGAAATGTATCGAAGTTCTATGAGCTGGTAACACTTTCTACATAAAAGCACAACTGACGTACAATAATATACCATAGTCAATTCCGATACAGTCTAATTTTAATTAGCAGTACCTAAATGGGAGATGGAAGAACTGCTTTCTCTTTCTAAAGAGTGGTAAGGCTTGTAAAACAACTTTAATACTTGGCTTTATTTTAGTCGAAATACTAGAAATTACAAGTGCCTTTTGTAAGTTTATAAATTTGTTTCAGCCATGTAATATTATTTTTTGTTATATTTTAATTAAGTATTGTAAAAACACCTTATTTTGGTAATACGATTCGAAACGTCCTTCTTTGTAATGTAAGGTACCTAGTCAAGTACGGTGCTCAAGTTAGGGTAACTAACACGGGTTCCCTATATAACTTCGAAATACTATTCTGCGAAAATTGTAACATCGATGACTATACACCGATGCCTTGATATTGCGACGTTACGTTTTAACTACGCCTTTTTTGTTCGCTATTTCTTAATATCGATAACCTTACATCGAACACTCGTTTCTTCGAATTTTGTTTGTTCTATGTAACGTTACTTCGAAAACATTTGGTCAACGAGATATTGATTTATAAAGTATGTTTAATGCAGTTTTAATGATTTCTTTTAATAAAAATGTGTGATACTAATTAGGTAAATAGAAAATCTCATATTATGCATCTATTAACATGACGTTGCATGAATCCCGTAACGGTTATTATTCAAATATCGTTCCACTGACGGTGCCATGGGTGCCAAGCTTCGATACTATTTTGTGTTCTAGCAGCCTCAGTTCGTTCTGTCTATCAATTGACCGCTTTTGTCCCTTGGACGTGTGATTGAGGTCTTCCGAGGACATAATACATTTTAAACCAATCCGTTCTAGTCAAAATTATTTTACCATCAGCATATTATTATCTCAGCAGACATTATTTGATTATTAAGAGGTGTTTTATGTAACAGTTTTTTTTTATTGATTGTTTCCATCGTAATCTTGGATGTAACACATTATTTCAAAGAAATTGTTTTGACCAAATGTTTTCGAAGTAACGTTACATAGAACAAACAAAATTCGAAGAAACGAGTGTTCGATGTAAGGTTATCGATATTAAGAAATAGCGAACAAAAAAGGCGTAGTTAAAACGTAACGTCGCATTATCAAGGCATCGGTGTATAGTCATCGATGTTACAATTTTCGCAGAATAGTATTTCGAAGTCATATAGGGAACCCAACTAACACAGACATTTTATTTGCAATATTTTGAGATTAATTTTTACTTTTAAGGTAGTGGATTAAGTATTTGAAATTAAATATTTTACTAAATAAGTTAAACTTCTGGATGGAGGAGTTAAACTTCTTTATGGATAATCGATTAATGAACTAAAACAAATCCTTAAGTACATTATAAGATTTTTCTATTTCTGTTTCCAATCCTTAAATATTGTATTTCACTTGTTTACACAGTTGGTTAACGTAAGACATCACGTCGTCTGGCTACAACACCTAACCGTACCGTTCGCCACTAGCTATATTCGTTGTATGTTAAAATAGACAGAATCTTATCAAATATTTGATAACAGCAAATGTGCAAACAAAAAGACGATTTATGTTAGTGTCCCAAATTACATTCTTTTTCACTTTTTCTTCTTAATCGACTGAAATACTTTTCGTGCAATTTTTCGTGCAAAACGCCCTGTTGTGACGACACATTTTACGTCAAGTTTGCGTCATCACATCGTGAACAGCGCTCAAACGGGGAGGACGTGGGATGAAAGTGTGTGCAGTGCTTCATTAGAAACATAGTTTTATTATTTTTTCAAATGTTTCTAATATCGGAATTATAAAGTACAAAGTTTAGGATAGGTAATTTTATTTCGGTTAACTAATTTGCTGTTTGGTTGGTGTTTTAGTTTCGTTTACTTAACTATATTTTGTTCCAGGTTCCTTTCGGGGTCGCCGCCATCATGGCGTCGGACGAACAATTTTCTCTATGTTGGAACAATTTCCACGCAAATATGTCAGCAGGCTTTCACGGCCTGCTGTCGCGTGGAGATCTAGTAGATGTTACACTGGCTGCCGAAGGCAGATTATTACAGGCACACAAATTAGTTTTATCAGTATGTTCTCCTTACTTTCAAGAAATGTTCAAAATGAACCCAACTCAGCATCCAATAGGTAAGATATGCATTTGTTGATTTAGACTTTTGAAGAGACTTCTTCAATATTCAATGTACTAATAATTGTTTTCTTTGGTTTCAGTATTTTTAAAAGATGTTAGTCATTCAGCATTAAGAGACTTATTACAGTTTATGTACCAAGGGGAGGTTAATGTTAAGCAAGAAGAATTAGCATCATTTATTAGTACCGCGGAACAGCTTCAAGTGAAAGGTCTAACCGGAAATCAAAATGAAGAAAGTTCCACGCCATCCAAACCAAAGCCGACCTCCAGGCCAGGCCCGAGGTCGTCACAACAAAGGCAATCCGTAATGACTAAGTTAGAGACTGATTTAGATTCTAAGCCCTCCACCACTCCAGTAGCGGTTAAGCGACCAAATAGGCCATCAATAGCATCAAATAATTCGTCGTCTTCACAAAGTGGACCAGCGAAACGAAAATGCGTGGACCCATTAGAAGCCGGACCGTCGGGATCTGCTAAAGAAGAGTTCGTCACGATACCGGATGAAGACGAAAACAACGCCGTGGCACCCAAAATGGAACCTGAATTCGTTAATGAAAGTATGTGGGATGATGACGATGATGGCGCCAACAATGAGGAAACAAACTTCGGTGAAGACGATTCTAATATGGAAATGACTGGTAAATATTTCTCGTTCAGACATTCCTAGGTGGTGTCTTCTCATTACTAGATAATACTAATAGTTTTCTTTCACAGGCTTTGATGGCTCAACGACTGGTGATGGCAATATAACTGGCGGTGCTGAAGGAGGGGCTGTTGGAGATGCACAAGGTAGGTTTGCAACTTCCTAATGTAAAGACAGTTTGTCCAAGTAAGATCCTTGGACAAGCTTTCTGATCTGACTTATGTAATCGTACGATTACAAAAGTCTTTAGTTGTAGAATGAAATTTGTAAGTTAGTTGTAAGTAGTTTAGAATAGTAATGGTAATTTGACGTGTTCAGGTAATGCGGTAAGGTAAACAGGTTAAAGGTTTGGTAACTGGTACAAGGTATGGTAAAGGTTCAAGGTAAGGTTATACTAGGTAAGGTAAAAGTAAGGTGTGTTAAGTTTGAGATGGTACGATGAATAGGTAAAAAAGATTGGATAAGCTGGTAGTTACTGAGAAAAGGTGATTGGTTAGGTTATCGAAGGGTAAGGACAATCTGCAGGATTGGTACTAGTCCATACTACGATTAGTAAGTTGGTAGGTACTACGGAAAGTTGATTGGTAAACACAATGCTATGTTATCGAAGGGTAAGGACATAATCTTGGTAGGTACTACGGAAAAAAGTTGATTGGTAAACAATGCTAGGTTATCGAAGGGTAAGGACATAATCTGCAGGATTGGTACTAGTCCATACTACGATGGGTACTTTTTGGTATTGGTAAGCTTAGAGTAAGGTACCCGAATTGCCGTTCCAACATACGTACAGTTTAGTGCAGTGATCTTCGCCCCTAGGGTACGGTCCAAGCACCATTATGCTGTAGCTCTGGTTTGGTGTAGGTACTTTGTGGTACTTGCTTTATACCTAGCACTGAAAAGCCTGACCCATCATGCGTCATGGTATGAAACTTGCCTAGGTACCTATTATGTTGGCGAGTAGGTAAGTAAGTTTTTTTGCTGGCCTAAATATTCCTGCGCGCTATGGTATGCTGCGCGCAGGTTGTTGCACATCGCCACGGTATTCAATAGGTACCTATGCGCTTATGGTATGTTGCGCGCAAGAGGTGAGGTGTGTTGGTTTCGTGTACGTTACCCTAGTAGGAAAGTGACTAAGTGATATGAGTGGAACGAATAATAATTAGTGTATGATCTGCTGGGTGTGTCATGGCCGCGCCATTGAAACGGACACGTGAGCACCACATAAATTGGTGCGCTTTGTCGTTTTGGAAAAAAACGGAAAAAACTATTCCTGCTAGGGTAGCGCTATTCCCCCAGCAGAAAAATTCTAAACGAATGATCGGAAAGAGAAATATTTTGCATGGCTAGAGAGCTTATGTTTGTGTAAAGAAGTGCACCAAAACCTGACTTAGGGCGCTTTCAATTTAGACGTTTCGTGTCGGACCGCTGCGGTGCCGAAAAGGTGCGTTTGTCGTATAGCGCACGGACGGTTGTTTCTTTTCATACAAAACACGCGGTGCGGCAGCAGTGCGGCGTCGGTACCGCGAACGCTAGACAACACGCACTGTAGCCGCACCGCGTTCTTTGTATGAAAACAAACGACCGCCCGTGCGCATTACGACAAACGCACCGCAGCGGTCCGACATGAAACTTCTAAATTGAAAGCGCCCACTTATAGTTCATAAAATTATAAACGGTTCCATAGATGCACACTTGGTAAACTATTTTAACTTTCGGTCTAGCCAACGTAGTAAGCGTCATCATCGTATTTTTGAATTGCCTACATCTACACTAAATACCACATTTAATAGATAATGAAAGGTCCAAACGGACGGATTATCCCATTGATATTTTCTCCATGAGTTTCGCTTCTTACAGACGTTCCGTTTTTAAACAATGCGATGAGTGCATGTCTATGTAGCTCAAATTGGTATGTTTTGTAGTGTTCTAGATTAAGGTCTACTAGATACACCTTTTGGTTGTGCGTCTTCAGGTTTCCGAGAAAGGTATTGAGTTTCCTGCTAGGGTAGTAATGTTTTTGCAGAATCGGGTACCTCCAAAACCAAAGTATGTGCGACTGTAGAATAAACATACCTACACGAGTAGCTCTATATTAGTGCGTAATACACACAAAATAAGATTTAAGAAAATATTATTTTATGATTTTCAAGTAATCGCGCTTTCTTGAAAACCTGTAAAAATATCTTAGCGCCTAAATGAGAAAACGTAGAAGCTCGCTGAAAACTGTATTCGGTCCGTCTTGACTCTTCTAATAAACTAATAAGTTTCAAAAGTACACATGCATGCGTTATTGAATAATATTGCTAAAAGTCAAAACGATGGTGTCATAACTTTGACGGCAAATTACAAGAAACCGGCTCAACCCAAGATGTGTAGGTGTAAACCAATAATTAGTGTATTTAGTCAAAAATATATAGTGAAAATATTCAGCTTGGAATGTTTCGCATTAAGTAAATATAAACAAAAAACATAACACGTAAACATCGGTTGGTTATCCAACCAAATTCGAATGACCACAAAAAAGCGACGGTTTCATACATTTCGATGACCATCTTTATTGGACGTATTAAACCGAAGCTGTTGTCCGCACAGTCGCGTTAGAACGTTTGTTGGAAATTATATGACCTAGTTTTGGGGGCTAATTAAAAAATATATTAATTGCACCTTGTGACCATATCGAATGAAAAAGCTTGTTGATGTGGAAATTATTGTTTTTATTCCCTTAACTTTGACTCTAAAAGTAATTATAGCATCAAATCACAGATCAAATTACCTACCTACAAATATTAGAACACATATAGTTCTATCAAATTATTTGTACGTTGGGTAGTCATTATTATAATACATTTTAAAATCACAGATCAATTTTTCATTTAAGTCTAAAAATACAAACAGTAAAAATTAAGTAAACAAACAATAACAGTGCATCCGCGTGAGTCAACGCAATTCAGTGTCCTTCGTCCTTGGCGTCATAACTGCAACTCTTTACTTTACTAATACCAAGTGATAACCCAAACCACAACATAAATATGGAATTTATACTGTGCCCAAACGCACTTCCCAGTCAAAAAAACACAATAGAGCGTCGTTTATGTATGTATCTGCCTCTGTCCCAGTAATACCTGTATTTTAGCTGTCTCACTATCTCCAAGTTAGACAAAGCGACTCCTAGTGACGTGACGTCAGCGGATGGCGCGGGACCAGAGTTAGCGGTAGGGAGGCGGATTTATCTAACCTACGCTACGGCTTAAATCAATGTATGTAAGGTATTAATGTAATTTTTGACTGTTGTGTTAATTGGCTTTTTATTTATATTCTGTTTCTGTAGGCTCTTTTTATTAATTTAATGTTATAATACATGGCGTATGATTACATGGCCTGTGATCCCTATAAATATTTATCTTTCTTGTGTGGAATGAGGGACCAAAGTTTAGTTGTTCTAATTTTTTTATCTTTGAATCTTTGTGGTCTGTTATTTAGTAACTATCTTTACAAATTCTTTACTAAATTTTTGGAGTCACAATACCTTAATTTTCCAGATACTTTCCGAGATCTAGCTGATGGTCTTTGAGGACTGAGGGACCACACTTACAGGGCTGTAGTTTTTAATATATTTGTTTACAAATTCCCAGATTTGTTCTGCAATTGTTTTAAGACTACTACTAAATCCTACTATTTTCTTTTGCGAAATACCAGTGTGGTCCCTCAGTTCACACGCACAATCGCACATTCCTCCACTTGTTTCTTTATTAATGATTATTTCTTTACTTCATACAGTTAAACTATTACAAAAAGAAAGGTCTTAGTTTGATGTGCGTGTGAACTGAGGGACCACACTGGTATTTCGCAAAATAGTAGGATTTAGTTGTAGTCTAAAAAAATTGTAGAGCAAATCTGGGAATTAGAAAACAAATATATTAAAAACTGCAGGCCCTTCAAGTGTGGTCCTTCAGTAACCACAGACCAACAGCCAGATCTCGGAAAGTATCTATAAAATTAAAGTATTGTGACTACAGACATTTAGAAAATATTTGTAAAGATAGGTATGTACTAAATAACAGACCACCAAAGCTTCAAAGAAAAAAAAAAAAAACGACTGAACTGTGGTCCCTCATTCCACTCAAGAAAGATAAATATTATAGTTAATATTACCGAATCAAATAAATAAAATCTTTCATACTCTACATAAAGTTTTAGTAAGAGACTCGATACATTTTGTTTTTTACACTTTGGAAGTATATCTACTATATAAATTGTATACAGACTAGAAATATATAACTAAAATAATGCTAAAAAGAAGACTAAAAGTAAGTTCCTACATATATACAACGACGAAAATAAGACACCTAGGCGTCGAAGTACTCCTTCCCATCGCTTCAATCCGGAAACGTGCCCAAAAGACTGCACAGCATTGCCACGTCTAATGGCAATGCTAATTCTTTGACCAAAGAAAGAGCCAGCCCTCTAGTCACGCGAAGTGTCGACCAGTCGGCAAGATATTTCCTTAAAAAGTAGACGCGCACTCGGGCCCCATGACCCGAGCGTTTCGACCCCAAACGGCTCGAAACTGTAGGTACCGATTAGGGTAAGGGTAAGGTACAGTACTTCCACCGCTTGAGGATCTCAGCAGACGCAGCAGCAGCGCCCTCACAGCCCGCTGTGCTTGCAACGTGAGATGGCGCAAGGGTGTCGACACAGGTTGCGTTCCACACCAAAGGCCTACCCACCTTCCAAGGCACCAAGGTCATGCCGTGCCATAAACGACGCTCTATTGTGTTTTTTTGACTGGGAAGTGCGTTTGGGCACAGTATAAATTCCATATTTATGTTGTGGTTTGGGTTATCACTTGGTATTAGTAAAGTAAAGAGTTGCAGTTATGACGCCAAGGACGAAGGACACTGAATTGCGTTGACTCACGCGGATGCAGTGTTATTGTTTGTTTACTTAATTTTTACTGTTTGTATTTTTAGACTTAAAAGAAAAATTGATCTGTGATTTTAAAATGCATTATAATAATGACTACCCAACGTACAAATAATTTGATAGAACTATTTGTGTTCTAATATTTGTAGGTAGGTAATTTGATCTGTGATTTGATGCTATAATTACTTTTAGAGTCAAAATTAAGGGAATAAAAACAATCATTTCCACATCAACAAGCTTTTTCATTTGATATGGTCACAAGGTGCATTTAATATATTTTTTAATTAGCCCCCAAAACTAGGTCATATAATTTCCAACAAACGTTCTAACGCGACTGTACGGACAACAGTTTCGGTTTAATACGTCCAATAAAGATGGTCATCGAAATGTATGAAACCGTCGCTTTTTTGTGGTCATTCGAATTTGGTTAGATAACCAACCGATGTTTACGTGTTATGTTTTTTGTTTATATTTACTTAATGGGAAACATTCCAAGCTGAATATTTTCACTATATATTTTTGACTAAATACACTAATTATTGGTTTACACCTACACATCTTGGGTTGAGCCGGTTTCTTGTAATTTGCCGTCAAAGTTATGACACCATCGTTTTGACTTTTAGCAATATTATTCAATAACGCATGCATGTGTACTTTTGTATTACCTATTGATGTTGTTAAATATTATTGTTCCAAAACCACATTGTACTTTTATATTATTTATTAGTAGGAAACATGAAAAATTACATCTTGTCTTATAACCAGCTAAGTGAGAACCACAGAGTATAAATATGCAATAACATAACATGTCACAGATAAAATAATAATCATAGGAATTGCATGGGTTGCTACCTCAACACTCTTCCTCAACACATGCCTTTCCTATACATAAGTTTAAACCTTCACATAAACTATTAAAAATACTCTTAGTTACAGGTTTTGTTAAGATGTCAGCAAATTGTCTCTTAGTATTAATATATTTCACAGTAATCAAATTCTCTTCAACCTTTTGTTTTATAAAATTATATTTTACATCTACATGCTTCAGCCTCTTTTGATCAGGATTCTTAATGGCTTTAATAGTACTTTGGTTATCTTCAAAAATTACTACATTATCTACCTTTATATTTAAATCAACAAGTAACTTAATCATCCAACATGTTTCCATTATACATTCACATAATGCAACAAACTCTGCCTCTGTTGTGCTTAATGCTACAGTGTTTTGTTTACGAGATTTCCATACAACAGTATTATTAAAAACTTTAATCAAATATCCAGATGTGGACTTTCTATCTGAATCCCTAGCCCAATCAGCATCAGCATAAGCTAATAAAGGCATACTAGAATTATTCTTGGTATACAATAAAGAAACATTTACAGTTTTCTTCACATAACGTAACAATCGTTTTAAACATCTCCATAAATCAGCACTTGGCTTAGATTGGAATCTACTTAAATAATAAACTGATGCTGCTAAATCAGGTCTTGAACCTATAGTTGCATACATAAGTGAACCTATTAATGAACGACATTGTTTTTCTAAAGATAAATCAATTTCAGAATTTTCATCATACTTAAAATTAGCATCCATTGGCATATCACGCCCCTTACAATCTTGCATATTAAAACGTTTTAAAACATTAAACAAATAGTTGGATTGGTCAATAGAAATCCCTAAATACAGTAAATTGTCATTACCTAAATCTTTCATTCTAAATTTAGTTTTAAGGAAACATTTAACATTATCAATATCTTTCAGAATTGAACCAAAAATTAATAAATCGTCAACATATAGAAGTAAGTATAATTCCCCTTTAGTATATAAGCAATAGTCATTATTTGATCTCCTAAAACCATAAGATGTTATAGTCTCATTAAATTTTTCGTACTAATATTTTGGTGATTTCTTTAGGCCGTATAAAGACTTTTTTAACGTGAGTACCAATCCCGACTTGATGTTCATACCTTCTGGTGGTTTAAGATACATCTCTTCATCTATGCGTCCATATAAAAACGCTTCTTTCACATCCATCTGACTAATATGATAATCCTTGTTAGCAGCCACTGATAAAAGAGTTCGTAATGTTTGCATTCTTAATACTGGTGACTATATATCTTCAAATTGTCCTTCTTGTTGATAACCTCGTACTACTAATCTTGCTTTGCAAATACTGTCTGTTCCTGTATTCTTCTTTGTAAAAACCCACTTTGCATCTAATATTTTCTGGTCTTCTGGTCTTTGGGTTACTTAAAAAGTTTCACTTTCTTTTAATACTTTTAATTCTTCTCTTACAGCTATCATCCATTCCTTTTCATCTTCTCTTCCTTTTATTTCTTCATAAGTGTGTGGAATATTGTCCTCATCACAAAATAAAGCATAAAATGCATCAATGTCATCTTCAAAATTCATGACATAGTCTTCTTGCCATGTCGGTTTCTTAGATTGTCTTCTTACTCTTTCTGTTTCTTGACTCTCTGAATTTCCTTTTTCTATTTCTGCTGTATCTTCTTTTTCTATACTTCTTACTTTTTCTTGGTTACTAAATTTCTTTCCTTCACTTAAGTTTCTGTCATGTTCTATTTCTTCAATACTTTCCTCATTCATTTTATTTGTAAGTTCTTTTTCAGATTTTTCTGTGTCTTCGTGATTATCATATCTAGGTAAGTAAATATCCTTTTCAGTATTTTTTTTCTCTCATCAAAAACAACATTTCTTGCGATGACAACTGATCCTGTTTCTTCATTATAGAGTTTATATCCGCCAATAGCATATCCTATCATTATCATCTTCTTACCTTTATCATCCAGCTTTTTTCTTAATTCCTTAGGTACATGATTATATGCAGTACATCAAAAAAATCTTAAACTTGACACATCAGGCTTCCTATTTTCCCATAGTTCACTAGGAGTCTGCTCTCTTCCTGAAACTGGGCTTCGGTTAGTCACATACGCTGAGAATAATACAGCTTCTCCCCAAAATTCCTTCTTCATTTCAGAATCAATTAACATAGTTCGTGCTTTGTCCATAAGTGTCCTATTCATGCGTTCTGCCACGCCATTCATCTCTGGGTTATATGCTACTGTATGATGCATGACTATACCATTCCTATGACAAAAGTCTTTAAAATCATTAGAGAGATATTCACGCCCATTGTCTAATCGCAATTTATAAAGATTAATATTAAAATGATTTGTTACCAAATAGTAATAATGTTTAAAATTATCAAAAACCTCTGATTTGTTTTGCATTAAGTAAACCATTGTAAAGTGTGTGTAATCGTCAATGAATGTTACAAAATAATTTTTATCATCATATGTACTTGGAGAGATTGGCCCACAAACGTCAGTGTGTACAAGTTCTAAAGGACGTCTCTCGCTCTATATCCTAGTTTATTAAATGGCTGTCTACAATGTTTACCCAATACACATGGTTCACACAAGTCATTTTCTATTGTTTTATTTTTTAATTCTGATAAACCATCCACCATATTTTTCTTAACTAATAAATTCAAATTAGCATTACCTAAATGACCAAACCTCCTCTGCCATAATTCAATCTCATTTTCTTTTGTTTTACAAGTTAAATTACATGTTTTACCATTAGTTTCAAGATGCATAGTATATAACGTTTTATGTTTATCTCCAATTAATAAGAAATTGTCATGTGTGTACACTCTTACTTTTCCCTGATTGAATACTACTTTCATACCTGCACTTTCCATTTTAGATACGCTTAATAAAAAATTTCTTAATTCTGGTACATACAAAACATTATTTATATAACACTCATTTTCCTTTGTACCTACTCTACTTTTTACTTGTAAATTACCAACACCTATAGCTTCTAAATTTATTCCATTCTTAGCCGCAGCAATTTTAATTGGAACCTTTAATTCAAGATAATTTTCAAATGTTCTTTTGTATTAATTAAATGGTCAGTACATCCAGAATCTACACAAAACTCTATCTTATAATTATCATTGGATATATTACCTTGCTGTCCATAGCTCAGGAATGCATTGTTCTGTACTGTATTGTTACCTGCTAAATTCACATCACTTTGTCCTCTTGTCCAGTTGTCTCCTCGGTTGCCAAATCCATTTCCTCGTCTATACCCATTTCTCCAGTTACTTCCTCTTCCACGTTGTCTCGTGTCATATCCTTGCCTGGTATTATCTTGTGGTCTGTTATTATTTCCTAGTCCGGTATCTCCTTGACCTATATTGTCCTGTCGTCCTTGTCCTCGACCTGTATGGTATCCACGTCCTCTATTCATTCTACATTGAAATTTCTTGTCCTGGTTTCCCGCAGGTGTAACAATTAAATGCCGCTTGTGGATTTGTATCTGCCTTTTTATTACGCCCTTTGCGCCTCTCGTCTTCTGCCAGTAACCTTCTCTTTGCAAAAATGTATGTTATCTCACTCTGGGTTTCAAGCGATGAGATTACTATATTATAACTTTCTGGCATTGATAGTAACAAATAGTTTATTTTTTCTTCTTCAGATAATTTAACCTCAGCTCCTTCTAATTCATTGAATATTCCTTCAATCTCCAATAAGTGGTCTTGAAGAGTCTTCTTTTCATTATACTTTATTTCCGATAATTTTCGCCTTAAAAACAAAGTCCCAACAGTACTCTTTTTCATAAAATTTTCCTCTAAACTTTTCCACATTAGATAGGCCGAATTTTTCTTCATATAATCAATGTGGGAGTCCGCCACACCGGCAATTAGTAATGCCTGCGCCCTTGACTCGAGTTTCTTATTTTCATGTTTAATAATAAACTGTTCACTCTGAATTGCCGATAAGCAATCATTTTCAGTGAGAATACTTTTCATGCGAAACGCCCACGTAGCAAAGTTTTTTCCGCAGAATGGTTCTATCTTATACTTTATTGACTCCATCTTAGTTTTTCCTTACTTTAATTCTATCGAGTAATTATCCCTTAATCGTACCTTAAATTCCTATTCTTTCACTTTCGTTGGGACTGGGCCCATAACTATTATTGATGTTGTTAAATATTATTGTTCCAAAACCACATTGTAGTTTTATATTATTTATTAGTAGGAAACACAGACTGGTAGGAAACATGAAAAATTACATCTTGTCTTATAACCAGCTAAGTGAGAACCACAGAGTATAAATATGCAATAACATAACATGTCACAGATAAAATAATAATCATAATCATAGGAATTGCATGGGTTGCTACCTCAACATTTTGAAACTTATTAGTTTATTAGAAGAGTCAAGACGGACCGAATACAGTTTTCAGCGAGCTTCTGCGTTTTCTCATTAAGGCGCTAAGATATTTTTTCAGGTTTTCAAGAAAGCGCGATTACTTGAAAATCATAAAATAATATTTTCTTAAATCTTATTTTGTGTGTATTACGCACTAATATAGAGCTACTCGTGTAGGTATGTTTATTCTACAGTCGCACATACTTTGGTTTTGGAGGTACCCGATTCTGCAAAAACATTACTACCCTAGCAGGAAACTCAATACCTTTCTCGGAAACCTGAAGACGCACAACATATAGTTTTGGTGCACTTCTTTACACAAACATAAGCTCTCTAGCCATGCAAAATATTTCTCTTTCCGATCATTCGTTTAGAATTTTTCTGCTGGAGGAATAGCGCTACCCTAGCAGGAATAGTTTTTTCCGTTTTTTTCCAAAACGACAAAGCGCACCAATTTTTTATGTGGTGCTCACGTGTCCGTTTCAATGGCGCGGCCATGACACACCCAGCAGATCATACACTAATTATTATTCGTTCCACTCATATCACTTAGTCACTTTCCTACTAGGGTAACGTACACGAAACCAACACACCTCACCTCTTGCGCGCAACATACCATAAGCGCATAGGTACCTATTGAATACCGTGGCGATGTGCAACAACCTGCGCGCAGCATACCATAGCGCGCAGGAATATTTAGGCCAGCAAAAAAACTTACTTACCTACTCGCCAACATAATAGGTACCTAGGCAAGTTTCATACCATGACGCATGATGGGTCAGGCTTTAAACAGTGCTAGGTATAAAGCAAGTACCACAAAGTACCTACACCAAACCAGAGCTACAGCATAATGGTGCTTGGACCGTACCGTACCAATCCTGCAGATTATGTCCTTACCCTTCGATAACCTAGCATTGTTTACCAATCAACTTTTTTCCGTAGTACCTACCAAGATTATGTCCTTACCCTTCGATAACATAGCATTGTGTTTACCAATCAACTTTCCGTAGTACCTACCAACTTACTAATCGTAGTATGGACTAGTACCAATCCTGCAGATTGTCCTTACCCTTCGATAACCTAACCAATCACCTTTTCTCAGTAACTACCAGCTTATCCAATCTTTTTTACCTATTCATCGTACCATCACAAACTTAACACACCTTACTTTTACCTTACCTAGTATAACCTTACCTTGAACCTTTACCATACCTTGTACCAGTTACCAAACCTTTAACCTGTTTACCTTACCGCATTACCTGAACACGTCAAATTACCATTACTATTCTAAACTACTTACAACTAACTTACAAATTTCATTCTACAACTAAAGACTTTTGTAATCGTACGATTACATAAGTCAGATCAGAAAGCTTGTCCAAGGATCTTACTTGGACAAACTGTCTTTACATTAGGAAGTTGCAAACCTACCTTGTGCATCTCCAACAGCCCCTCCTTCAGCACCGCCAGTTATATTGCCATCACCAGTCGTTGAGCCATCAAAGCCTGTGAAAGAAAACTATTAGTATTATCTAGTAATGAGAAGACACCACCTAGGAATGTCTGAACGAGAAATATTTACCAGTCATTTCCATATTAGAATCGTCTTCACCGAAGTTTGTTTCCTCATTGTTAGCGCCATCATCGTCATCATCCCACATATAATATGTTAACTGGTGATGAAAAGTGGATCACGTACGACAAGAACGTGCGAAAAAAGTCGTGGTCAAAGGCCGGTCAGGCTTCACAGACTGTAGTGAAACCCGGGTTAACTCGCCACAAGGTGATGCTACACAGCATCACCTTGTGGCGAGTTAAATTTTGGGACTTCTGATCAAAATACCGCGACAAGTGGTTTTGGCAGCCCTCTCGTGATGTTAACCTGACACTGCCTAAAGAATTCTGAAGAGACCGAAACAGGTGGAAATCTGAAGGTGCAAGGTCAGGACTATACGGCAGATGCATTAACACCTCCCAGCCAAACTCTCTTAATTTTTGCTGAGTGGCTAAAGATGTGTGAGGTCTAGCGTTATCATGATGAAAAACCACACCCCTTCTGTTGATTAATTCCGGCCGCTTTCTCTCAACTTCTTGCTTTAATCTCATCAGTTGTTCGCAGTAGAGTTCAGAATTGATGGTCCTGCCTGGTGGTAACAGCTCATAATGAATAATGCCCTTCCAATCCCACCACACACACAGCATCACCTTGTGGAGAGTTAACCCGGGTTTCACTACAGTCTGTGAAGCCTGACCGGCCTTTGACCACGACTTTTTTCGCACGTTCTTGTCGTACGTGATCCACTTTTCATCACCAGTTATCAGCTTCTTCAAAAAAGGTTCGGTTTCATTACGTCGTAATAAAGAATCACAAATGAGTACACGGTTCATTAGGTTTCTTTCAGTGAGCTCGTGAGGTACCCAAATATCGAGCTTTTTTGTGTACCCAGTTTTTTTCAAATGCGCCAAAACTGTTTTGTGGTCAATTCCCAGTTCTTCAGCTACGTCGTAACTACTGATATCTTGCTACACTTTTTCAAAAATGGCATCCATTTTATCCGTAATAGGGCGACCAGAGCGACGTGCATCTTTGACATCAAAATTTCCGGATTGAAAACGCTTAAACCAAATTTGTGCTACTCTCACAGACACTGCAATAGGTCCATAAACATCGCAAATTTTTTTCGCGGCTTGCGTTGCGTTTTTACCTTTTTTGTTGTAAAATTTTAAAATGTATCGAATTTCTTCATTAGATTCAGTCATCTTGACGGTACGAAAAACAAATAAAAATCACACATTCTCCTAATTTGAATTTGGAATTATGTTCTTTAAAATGTAAACTTTCAATGATACCAAAACCAGCCAGATACAAATAGTATAGCTAAAGAGATTTTATTACAAGTTCATACACACTATAATGCGAAAAGACTTTTCCCCAACCTAACTTGGTATCTACTAGAGGCAGCCACGTGTCGAGCGGCTGCCTCGCTCCTAGGCCGCGCAAGTGGAGACGCTGCTCAACCTGAGGCACGCCGCGACACGAGGCAAATTCGTCGCCGCGGTGCATTTGGTTAGGGAAGACTCAGTCCATGCTCTATGTCTAGATGCTTCAATCTTCATTCTCGTAGCCGTTACAAAAGTCGTTACACGTTACAAAAATTACTAAAGACATAAGAGAAAAATTGATTTAGTTATTTTATTAAGTAAATACATTTTGACGTACTAGTAATAAAACACTTTCTTCTTAATTTGAATTATTATTGTAATCGAATTCGAGCCTCTCATGACTAGATCACAACTATGTGACCGCCCCTTGACATGAAAGCTGGATCCGCCCTTGAAAGCGTTAGGCATTAACGTAACTGACATGAAGCAATCGTTGAAGGAGCGCTTCTTCGGTCGCCTTAAGAAGGTATTCAATAGCCTGCTTTCGGGCGGGAACAAGGTGCGCGCCTTCAACGGTTGGGTCATGCCGGTTTTAATGTACTCTTTCGGCATACTCAAATGGACTCAGACCGAACTCGATGCTCTGGATAGGAGAGTCCGTACACTGCTGACTGCAAACCGGATGCATCACCCACGATCATCGGTGATGAGACTGTACATGCCGTGGAAGTGCGGAGGTCGAGGCTTTTTAAACGCTAAGACTCTCCACAACCGCGAGATGTGCAGTCTCGGTTCTCTGAGACTGCACATCTCGCGGTTGTGGAGAGTATTTTTCAATAACCGAGGTGGGTATGCACCGAGATGTGGTCGCAGTGGACAAGGGACTCACCCCGCTGTTCATGGCTAAAGAGAACTGGCGCAAACCTGTAGTACTTACTACCGATGACCGCAAGGAAGTATGGCAAGGCAAGGAGCTTCACGGGCGCTTCTACCGGGCTCTTCTTGGACCCGATGTAGATTTCCTAGCGTCCGTGTCCTGGCTACGTTTCGGTGACCTCTTTGGGGAAATTGAAGGTTTTGTCTGTGCGATTATGGACGAAGTTATGTTGACGAACAACTATCGGAAATATATTATGAAGGACGGGACGGTTGACGTGTGTCGGGCATGCCACCGTCCGGGTGAGTCCATCAGACATATTATTTCTGGTTGTTCTCGTCTGGCTAACGGCGAATACTTGCACAAGCACAACCAAGTAGCCAGGATTATTCACCAGCAACTTGCCTTGAAATATAAACTTGTGGAATCTGAGGTACCGTACTACAAGTATGTGCCCGACCCAGTTCTCGAGAAAGACCATGTCACGCTGTACTGGGATCGGTCTATCATCACTGACAGGACTATTGTTGCCAATAAGCCTGACATAGTGGTGATAGACCGATCAGCGCGCCGCGTAATGGTAATCGATGTGACAATCCCCCATGACGAGAACCTCGTGAAAGCTGAGAAAGAGAAACAAATAAAATATCTCGACTTGGCATACGAGGTTGTCGACATGTGGGATGTGAACTCGGCTATCTTTGTGCCGATTTTTGTGACGGCCAATGGCCTAATAGCCAAAAGCCTCGACGAACATCTTTCGAGGCGGCTCGCATTGTGAGGAGGTTCCTGTCTCTGGAGCCCTAACCACCGGTAGCTTGGACCCTGCTCCCGATACCGGCGGACCACTATTTTTTATATTTTTAAATGTTTTTTTTAAATATTAATTTGTTTAGGAATATTTAAAAATGTAATTTATATGTATATATATGAATAAAGGAGATAATAATTAATTAATTAATAATTATATAATGAGTTTACATTATTAATTGAATACGGACGAATACGTAAAAAGGAATTACATTTAGTCAATACCTAACGAAATTGAGAAAATTTAACAGATATTTCAGAAAGTTCCTCCGACGAATTTTTAGATATAGAGGAAAATAAGACAACATACAAAATGAAGAGTTTCAGTTTAAAAACGACTAGTACTTTTTTTCCTGTTATGGACGGAAAGGAAGAAACAGTAGAGAGAATAATCGAAGGTATAGAGATGTATGAAAGTTGCTTGACAGCAGAAGGTTGTAAGAAATTGCTAGTTTCATTTGTGTTAAAGGCTCGTCTGTCAAAAATAGCGAGATTAAAACTAAATAAAAGTTACGCAACTGTTTCTGGTTTAGTAAAAGATATTCAAACTCATCTTATGTCAATAAATCATCCAGCTCTATAATAACACAGATTCATAATATAAGTCAAAACAACTTGACTATAGACGAATATGGAGAGAAACTAGGAGTTTTGTTTACCTCCCTTACCATAGCGCAAGCAGACGGAAACCAGACAGCCGCCGAGATACAAAGTCCTATAAACGAAAGGTTAGTAGTTAAAAGATTTGCAGATGGCCTGAGAAATCGCCGACTAAGTACTATTTTAGCGGCTAGAAATTACAGTCAACTGAAGGATGCAGTACGAGCAGCTGAGGATGAGAAGCTGTCACTTCCCGGAACCTCAGGTCAGGATGCCGTGTTGTCTTACACACGAGGTAGAAACTCAAGTCAGAGTCGCAGAAACTACCATCGTGGGCAGACTACTCAATACCGTGGAAACCCTTCTCACTACCGAGGTAACAACGCAGCCCAGCATTACAGGGGTCAGGGGCCTGCACAGCGAGGTTTTTACCGTGGCAGATATTACCAACAGCGTGGATACTTTAGGCCGCCGAAAAAAAGTTACTATAGAAGAACAGGGGTCATTACAGAGGTGCCAGGCAGGACTACGTAAATGTTGTCACAGTGCCAAAAGAGGAAAAGGATAAAGAGGAAAATTTAGCTCAGTTTTTTCGGAGCAACTAGTTATGGTGTAGTATGTAAAAGTCTCGATTTTATCTATTTATTCGCTGGCAAACAAAAACTTTTTTTTTTATCGTTACGGGTGCAACTATTTCATTAATCAACAGACAGTCGGTAACACACGAAACAGAATTATATAGCGATGACACAAGCATAAAAGGAATCGGTGGGGAAGTACAGGCATATAACTACGCGTACATAACGAAATTTTGAAATTAGAAACGGGTGTACAGTTTCGTCACAAGTTTTATTTGTTCGATAATATTCCATGTGAATCAGATGGAATACTCGGTTTAGACTTTCTGAGAAATTTTAACGCTAACATTGATTTACCGACAAACGTACTGAGCTTGCAATTAAATGACAAAGCGCCGCATTATCGCATTGAAATACAAAACCTATTCATACGATCGCGGAAAATTATTTGCTTATTCCAGGTCCAAGTGAGTCTATCCACTATGTCGACATAAACAAAAATGTTTACAAAGAATGTGTTTTACAACCTAAGCAAATTAATGACAACTTATTTATAGCAGGTTGTATTTCTCAGCCAAACGAGGTAAACTTCCAATAAAAAATTTAAAAAGGATTTTAGAAGTATGACCAGAGGCAAATCTCCTGGACATGATGGCCTAAGCATTGAACACCTGCTGGTATGCTGGTCCACACCTCCCTAGGGTCTTGTCCATGTTTTTCAACTTTTGTGTTCGACACTCGTATCTGCCTAGGGAACTGATGAGGACGATAGTGGTGCCTATTGCCAAGAATAAGACAGGGGATGCGTCGGATAAGGACAACTATAGGCCTATCCCTTTGGCCACCATAGCGGCTAAGGTTCTTGATGGTGTGCTTGAGCGTAGAGTGGCCGGACAGCTCAATCCACATGATTCACAGTTTGGTTTCAGAGCTGGATTGTCCACGGAAACTGCTGTTCTAGCGCTCAAGCACACGGTTAGGTACTATATAGACAGAAATACCCACGCTGCTTTTCTGGACCTCTCCAAGGCATTTGACCTGGTTAATTATAAGATCCTATGGTCAAAATTGCGGGAGAAAGCCATACCTTATGAGCTAGTTAACCTTCTCGAGAAATAGTATGACCACCAGATTAACCAGGTCAGATGGGCGGGTGCATTGTCTGGTGAGTATGGACTGGAATGTGGGGTGAGGCAGGGGGGCTTGACTTCCCCGGCGCTCTTCAATGTATACATCAATCAGCTGTTGGGGGAGCTTGGTAGCACTGGTGTCGGATGCTCTATTGATGGTAAGATTGTCAATAGTATAAGCTATGCTACTGACATTGTGCTGCTGAGTCCCTGGATTGATACTCTCAGACAGCTGCTTGGAGTGTGTGAACGATACGCCGTGGCTCATGGTCTGCTGTATAATGTCAGGAAAAGTGAGGTTATGGTGTTTCGTGTAGGTTCCAGAAAACCAGCGACAGTTCCTCCTGTCTACTTGTATGGGGTGGCACTTAAAAGAGTGTCACTTTTCAGATACCTTGGGCTCATTTTGACCGAGAACCTGCCTGATGACGAGGATATAGAAAGAGAGCGAAGGGCGTTGGCGGTTCGATGTAATATGCTGGCCCGCAGGTTTGCTAGGTGTACTAAAGACGTGAAATTTACGCTGTTTAAGGCATACTGCCAGACGTTTTACACCTGCAGCCTGTGGGTCAGATATACGCAGAAAGCCTACAACGCCCTCCGTGTTCAGTACAACAATGCTTTCCGGGTGCTGGTGGGGCTTCCGCGGTTCTGTAGTGCGTCGGGCATGTTTGCCGAGGCTCGCATAGATAGTTTCGAGGCTGTCATGCGCAAAAGAACGGCGTCCCTAATGCGTAGGATACGCGGAGGCTCCAACAGCATCCTGAAGGTTATTGTGGAGAGGCCAGACTGCCCTTTTCTGATGCACTGGTCCCGTAGGCATAGCTGCGGGCCCGGTGCTGAGGAAAGATATCTGAATTAGTTTGCTGTAGTAGTTAAGTTTAGGGTAAATTAAAGTTAGATTAAATGTAAAGATGAAATGATTTGGATTGTATTGTATTAAATTAGGTTAAATTGTATTAATTAAGTAATTTGGACGATTTAATTGGGCCATTGTGTGGTGTTGTTTTAAATTGATTTTTTCACGTAATGTCGTACTAACATAGCTCCTAAGTACTCGCTACTAACCCCTATGGACTCTTGTCCGTAATAAAGATTTTTGATTTGATTTTGATTGAACACAAGTGAAAATTTATTCAAAATACCGAAATCAAAATTAATACGTAACGATGATTTAGAGTATTTAGATAACTATAATATTTATTTATTTAATCTGAAACGGGACTGATACGAGTAAGAAAATTACTATGGGAACTAAATTTATCTCATTTAAATTAAAGCGATAGAAAAGATTTGGAAGTAATTTGTGCAAAATATTCAGACATTTTTCCTTCAAGGAGAGAAACTAGGTACAGCAAATGTAGTAGAACAGTCAATAACAATAAAATACCAGTGTATAAGCCTTATCGTTTGCCTCAATCACCGAAATCGGAATAGTACCTACATTTTGATATAAGTGGGGAAACTTTGTTATTGCATTCGAGCGCGGAATTAACACCGGAGCTGCAGGCGAGGGTGTTATGGAGCCGAGAACTGCAATAACAAATCCCCACGCGTATCAAACGACGTTTTTCAATACACTTTCGAAGAAATAAAATATTAAAACAGAAAGTCATTTTGGCGGGAATTATTATGAAACTATGATTTAATTTGCTTTTTTTCCGCGCTTTGCTTTCGCCAGGCTGAAGAAGAAGCAAAGGTATGATGCCGATATACAGGCTAATATGAAAAGAAGAAAAATCAAATATTTTTGCATTTAGAACACAATTAGATGTTAATTTGTTCATAAAAGTAAATATTTGTTTTAAATAATCATGTATATCTATGATATTCTATTTATAAACACAATTTAAATACTAAAAAATATTTACGCCGTATAGACGCATATCTCTTTGCCGAGATTAAAAAAAAAACAATCACCACCGATTAAAGCTATAGTCATTGAACCCACTTGGACTTATTTGTGGAAATTTTTATTTCCGCACGTGTGCGGAAAAATATTAAAAATCCACACGTGTGAAATACATTGCATGTTGAACCTAATCGTAGTACGTTAAGAACCAGTTTTCGAGAAAGTGTTTTGAAAATAAATAAGCAAGTTGAAAAAATGTTACAGGACAACATAATAGAGCCCTCCAGCAGTGAGTGGAATAGTCCTATTCTTTTAGTACCCAAAAAATCAGATGGAGAAAAGACATGGCGTTTATTAGTGGATTACCGAAAACTTAATGATTGTATCCAAGACGATAAATCTCCACTACCGAACATTACCGAAATATTAGACTCTCTTTCAGGAAGTATTTATTTTAGTCATTTAGATCTTCAACAAGGGTTTTATCAAGTTTATTTAAAACCAGAGAATAGGGATATCACCAGTTTTTCGACTAGTGAAGGTCAATATGAAGCGCCTTCCTATGGGTCTCAAAATATTACCAAATGCGTTTTCTAGAGCCATGTCAATTGCCTTGTCGACTAACATTTGAGAAATGTTTCGTTTACTGTGACGATCTCGTAGTATTCGGTAGGACAGTAGATATGTGTACATAATAAGAACCTTTTGGATGTTTTCGATCGTTTAAGAAAAATGAACCTTAAGCTAAACCCAGCAAAGTGTGAATTTATCAAAACACCACTACTCTATTTAGGTCATGAAGTTTCAGCTAATGGTGTATTACCAGACCCACAAAAAATAAATGTAGTTAAAAATTACCCAGTACCAAAAAATGCCGAAGAGGTTAAGCGGTTCGTTGCATTTTACAATTATTATAGAAAATTCATTCGATCGTTTGCAGAAATAACAGTACCACTAAATAAATTATGCAGAAAAAACGAAACTTTTGTATGAACAAGTGAGTGTCAAAATAGTTTTGACATTCTCAAAGAAAAGTTAATTAATCCACCAATTTTGCAATACCCCGATTTTTGTAAAGAAAATGAATTTATACTACAAACGCACGCATCTAATATAGCACTAGGATCAGTCTTATGTAACAGCGATCTAAGACCAGTAGCTTACGCCAATAGACCACTAAATAAAGCAGAGTTAAATTATCCTACGATACAAAATGAACTTCTGGCAGTAGTGTGGAGTATAAAATATTTTAGACCTTACTTATATGGAAGAAAATTTACTATTCTAACGGATCATAGATTCAGATTCAGATAACTTTATTAGCTCAAAAATTAGTAGATACAGTTATAAAGAAAAAATGCATGCAAGGTGTTGTTTAAGTAGATTTGTGCGTTACATGTTTACCATATTGTCATGGTGTGCAAATATCAATACAATTAAAGGAATAATTATAATAACAACATTAAATAACATTGGCCATGCTGACAAGTAAATAAAATAAAAATTGATTGATTAATAATGGATTCATAGAAATGAATAGGAGTTACATAAAAAAAAAAAAAATGTCAAATATTCAATTATCCAAAATAAAACAAAATATAACAATGTCAACGTAGGTCCAAAAATAATAATAATTCAATATACCAGCTTGGCGGTACAGGATTGAACGACGTATTGGTGGGGCCAGAGCGCTCATCGGCAAACTAATCTGCTTCAGGGAGGGCAACACTCGCCCTCGAGTGATGCACTTTGAGAGGCGGGCATTTGCGGGGACTGATATCAGTCCTCGAGATTATATGTCCCGTGTCACAGAGCGCATCGACTTCCTGAAGCAGAGAGTGTATGCATGGGCAAACCGTATTCGTAGGTATAAGCGGCGAGTGGAACGATACACTCAGAAACGCACATTCCAAAGCGATGAAAGGTGGGTTTATAGAGCATGGGAGCGACCGGACCAAGGTGTGTCTGACACGTGCTTACCGGATGATGACGCCATGTGTTCTTTCTGGCACAGCATCTGGTCGGTGCCTGTCAGTCGTACCGAGGGCGAATGGACTGGGGAGCTCGAGCGAGCGTGCGATCCAATACCAGAAATGGGGGCGATCACAATTAGGCCCCAAGATGTAGCTCGTGCAGTCCGTCCTTTACCTAATTGGAAATCTCCAGGACCGGACGGGCTGCATAACTTTTGGATTAAGTGGATCCAAAGATCACACGTTCGCTTGGCGGCCCTTTACGAGTCAGCCTTAGAGTCAGGATCGCTCCCCGAGTTCCTGACAACTGGAATAACCCACCTGCTCCATAAATCGGGTAGTACTGCGGAACCCAAAAATTATAGACCTCACGTAATAGGTCTATAATTTTTGGGTTCCGCAGTACTACCCGATTCTATATTCTATATTCTTCTATATTCTAGATTCTTCCAACGGTCTATAAAGTTCTTACCTCCATTTTGAGAGCTAAAATCACTAAACATATTCGAAAATTCTATTATGTCCGTTTCTCAAAATGGATGTAGGAACGGGTCTCGTGGTACTAAGGAGCTACTCCTCATTGATATGGCCATTAGCCAACAGGTTCGCCGTTCCCGAAGGGATCTGTCGACATGTTGGATAGATTATAAGAAGGCCTATGACTCTGTGCCACATACATGGCTCATGCATGAGGGTGCTAGAGTTGTATAAAGTAGATGCAACTCAGCGCACCTACAGTCCTTTGCTATCCAGGATGTCAGCAAATCCAGAGGAATAGCGAGCCGATAAGGATATAGCGAGGAATATTTCAGGGTGATAATTTGAGTCCACTTTGGTTCTGCTTAGCCTTGAATCCTCTTAGTACGCTGCTGGAGGATTCAGGTCTAGGCTATCGGTTGAAGAGAGGTGGTCAAGTTATATCTCACCTCCTTTACATGGATGATCTGAAACTCTTTGCCCCCAACGACTTGCAACTGATGGAGCTACTGAAGGTAACTCAAACTTTCAGTAGTGCCATCAGTAGTGTCAACATCATCATTTGGTGTGGAAAAATGTGCGGTCATGCATGTAAAGCGAGGGGAGATTGTGGAATCTGTGGGAACCCAGCTCTCGGATTCCATAAATCTTAGATCCCTCTCAGCAACCGAAACCTATAAGTATTTGGGTGTGTCGGAAGCGCTGGGCATCAATGTTGCTGACATGAAGCAATCGCTGAAGGAGCGCTTCTTTGGCCGCCTGAAAAGTATTTAATAGTCTTTTATCAGGCGTAAATAAGGTGCGTGCCTTCAACGGTTGGGTCATGCCGGTTTTGATGTACTCTTTCGGCATACTCAAATGGTCTCAAACAGAACTAGACGCCCTAGATAGGAAGGTCTGCACATTGTTGACGACATATCGAATGCATCACCCACGTTCTTCGTTTGTGAAACTGTATATCCCGCGGAGGTGTGGGGGTCGAAAACATTCATGTAATGTAAAAATAGAACAATGTTCAAAACTAAACGCAAACTTTGTATTAAAAAAAAAACAACGATAACATGACATTGGCTAAATGCACAAACAGAGCGAAGCCAGAAAGAAAAAAAAAAGAAAAAACAAAACGACTGGAGGGATTTCACATTCAATGGGGGCTATCGCGTATGAAATCGCCGCTAGAGGCGCTAGTGTAGCGCGGGGGCAACGAAATGTCATATTTCATAGATTGTTCGCGCGTTGCGTGCTGTTTTAACACGTATTTTTACAAATATTCACGATTGTGGTCTCGATTGAGGCATTCCTGATTAATTATGACTTGAAGATTTTCACTAGCAACTTAGAATCTTAATTTTCAGTACTTGGAGGTAAATTGATTTTTAAATGTTTCATGCTTGCTAATTTTATGGAGAATATTGTAAATATATGAACCTGAAGTTTACACTATGTTGTTTTACGTAATAAAATAAACTTTTTGTGAATTTATTGGTACTTTAAAGTATAAAATAGAATTATTGACAAGACCTTAATCTACAGTGTCGCCATCTGGTGAGCTCCAAAACGATAGCCCTCATTGCGACAATTGTGTTTTAATTTACCGCGTGAACATACATAATCCCAAAAAATTAGTTCAAGCGAATCTGATTCGGAAATAGATGGCACTCCTCCTGATTTAAAAGCTGAGCTGTATGTAGCTGTGTATGGCTACAAAGGAAAAAAATCGAATTTACCAGCCAAAACATACAGAACTTTATAAATGAAGCACCCGATGAAGTTTATTTAGCAGTGAAGGTAATATTTATTTTATTTACTTATTTAATTTAACTTGTTGTGATGTAAGTTGTCTGTTAGTCGGTTGCAAGCTATTAAATCTGGTTCTAATTAGCAGAAACTATGGGAATTAATGGCGTCTGCCGAAGTATGGAGCTCTGTAATATTAAAAACAGTGACGTGGAATATTATAATGAAATAATTCTAACGAGACTCTAATTCAAACTAGACGACCTTCCCAAACAACCAAATTAATGTTTCACAGACATTTGCTGCCAGCCAAGAGTCCGTTAATCAAGATGTACAACAAACGAGTGTATTACGGTACTTCGAAGTTCAAAACTCCGATGTACGGTATTCAGAATGTTCGTTATTCCGAAGTACGTTACTCCGAAAGTACGCTATGACGAATTACGTTATTCAGAATGTTCATTATCACGAAGTACGTTACTTCGAAAGTATCCCATGACGAATAACGTTATTCAGAATGTTCATCATCGCGAAGTTCGGAACTCCGAAAGCTTGCTATGATGAATTATTTCATTCAGAATGTTCATCATCGAGATTCTGAGAGAGTATTTCACTTTTATGTATATGGATATTATGATACTCATTGTGACCTATTCAGCTGCAAAAATGAAAAATCGTAATGTAAATAAGGTAATAGTAATTTAATAAATTCAAAATATATGCTTAGGTACCGTCCAACAAAACAACAACGAAATTAACACTTTTCTCAACACTAAATATGAACATAACATAAAATGAAATAATATGACTGTAATTTTTCAAAATCAAGTTTTTATATAAATGATATATGCAAGACCATTTAAATAGTCCTTTAAACTCATAGTGTCTTTCATAATCATATGGTCTTTAATCTTCAGTATGAGCACCGAGCTATTTCTTCTTCGTTTTTTAATATTAGCCGTTATTCTTTCTATTTCCAGACATGTGTTTTTTTGCTCTTTTATTAGTTCTTGTAGTGTTTTATAAATATTCTGTTTTTTTCTATTCAGTAGACTGTTCCAATGGTTGTGCCAATATTCCACGGCATTCTGGGTTGTTGGTATATTTGCGTTTACGCAATCTAAAACAGACCACATCGGAGGAGGGAATCTTGGAGGTGATTTTTTCAACTTAAATTTATGAGATGGCACTCGTTCATATGTGCCGCCTATATAATATTTGTAAAACCAATCAGTTACTTTTGCGGCATCAGTAGGAATGATTTCATCACGGATAATTTCAAAAGCTTCGGGAATTTCACTCGGATCTAAATAAGCCAATGTTGCTAGGTGTCGCATTTTGTGGGCATATTCACTGTCGCTAGTATATTTTTTTGCTAACCCTTCCTTTTGAATACGCTTGAATATGTTTTGCGATAAGTGAAAAAAACAACATTTATTTTGTGCATTAGGAAAGACACTGGCACAAGCTTGTATAGTGGCTAATTCAAAGTCTGTGATTATGTATTGAGGGCTCAGATGAATATTTAAACTATTTCTTGTGTAGCTTACAACTATTTCTAAAAATAACTTGTATGATCGTTGACTTTTGTTAGAAAGTAAGCCATACACTAGCGGAAGGGTTTGTTTTGTACAGTTCTGTCCAACCTGTCCATGTATTGAATATAATTGGTAAAATAATTTTGGGCAACATTGGAACGTGCCATCCATTATCCAAAACGAGGATGAATCTAAAAGACGTAAGTTCTGTTTCGTACTAAACACAAGAATCACGTCAGTTTCGTCTATGAAATGTCCCATCAAGAATTGATCACCTACAATTTTAGTGTACTGATCGGGAACAATGAAGTCATGTAAGCTTTTTGGAAGGCTAGGCTCATTTCGTATTCTTTCCCGGTGAATTATCAAACGCATGGCTTCTTTGGATGGTATACAGGGACCCAATGTAGTTGGTATTTCTTGTTGGGTTTTTTGGATGATTTGCCCAGGCTGATCAAAACTTGCACCAGCTCTTCTTTTTAATGAAGCCCTTAGGATTTTCGTCATTGCGGAATCTTGGTCTGGTTCATGGAGGTGAGAGACACCGTTTAATTTGCGAATGTAGTGATTATCTTCGACCTTTTTGGTAATTGCCGCAGCACCACAACTCGAAGATGTTCTTCGAATGCAATTCCAGTAATATATATTGTCGCATTTTTTATTTACAGTATATAAAAATCCATCTTGCAGCAACTGATCTTTATTTTTAAGCGATTTAACGAACTCGCAAGGAACTTGCATTTTCACAGAATAAAACACAGAAATACAGATTCTAATGGACAAACCCGATGTCAATGTCAATTTGAAAATTGTTTGAAAGGCCTGTCCCTTCAAGTAACGTCATACAGAATTTAAATTTCGAATATTTTTTTATCAATATAAATGACATTTAAAACACAAAGAATCATAACAACTAGGTTTTACAACAGTAACGCACTCAAAACATTCTGAATGAAATAATTCAGCATAGCAAGCTTTCGGAGTTCCGAACTTCGCGATGATGAACATTCTGAATAACGTTATTCGTCATGGGATACTTTCGAAGTAACGTACTTCGTGATAATGAACATTCTGAATAACGTAATTCGTCATAGCGTACTTTCGGAGTAACGTACTTCGGAATAACGAACATTCTGAATACCGTACATCGGAGTTTTGAACTTCGAAGTACCGTAATACACTCACAACAAACAAATATAAATGCCCCCGGTAAATCGATCACAATATCTATCAGAAATTGCCCTAATATGAATGTAACCTTAAATATTAATTAAACGAACTTGTTGTTAAACTTTTTCTTTCATTTTTGAGAAAAGCATTATACAAACCTCAACCAGTAAGAAAGCCATCCTGGTCTCGTAACTCGTATCTGGTATCGTATGGTTAACTCATACTTGGCCAGGAAGGCTTACTTACTGGATTCTGCAGTAATGTTCTAAAAAGGTAAGTACTTCTGGCCAGGCTTAGAGAACTACGTACGACGCTACGTTGCTCAGTGTAAAAAATGCCAAACTAGGTATTCTAGAAATATAGTAGAACCAATGGTCGTAACTACAATGGGAACAAGTGCATTCCAAAAGGTATTTTTAGATTTATTTAGTTCTATTTTAAGTTTACAATGTGAGTTCAGTAAGTATAACAAAGCGTATCCATTATAGAGGAAAGATACGGTAAGTGTAGCTAGATCATTCGTAAACAACTTTATACTTGTTATGGTTTACCTACAAACATCGCTACCGATCGAGGTACGGAATTTATGTCGGAAACAATTCAGAGGTTTGTAAATTGCTGAAAATTAATAACCTAAATTCGATAGCATATCATCATCAGTCGATAGGTGCTTTAGAAAATACCCATAAGCATCTTGCAGCATTTTTACGTGCTCAGTGTGACGGACATCCAGAAACATGGAGTCAATGGTTGAATTTTTGGTGTTTTTCATACAACACTACTGTCCACACGGAAACAAAATACACTCCGTATGAGTTAGTTTTCGGTAAATCATGGAACTTACCTAGTAATCTTACCAATGACGTAGTAGAGCCGCTTTACAACCCAGACAAGTACTTATTACAACTTAAATATAGGTTACAGTTAGCTCATATGGAAGTTAGGAATAATTTAATTTTAAGAAAAACTCAAAGGAAATTAGTATATGACAGAAAATGTAATCCTATTTCATATAAACCAGATGATTTGATAGTTATAAAAAATTAAACAGGTACAAAATTAGACAAGTTATTTAGAGGACCTTATACTGTATCAAGCGATAACTAACCAAATGTCGTTATAAATAAAGACGATAAATTAGAAACGGTTCATAAAAATAGAACAAAGAGATATTATGTAACTTAAGTACCTATGTCTAATCGGTTTGTTTACATTTAAGTGATATCATGTTATGACAGTGACACACTAAACTTAATGATACGTTACATTGTTCAAATTAATATTAACCTTCCAAAAATATTCGCGAATGTTTATTTTAATGTGTTTAGAATAAGACTAAAGTTAATACCTACCTATTAACCAAATGTTTGTAATGCATATTATAAGGATCTTAACAATTGCTCTAGGCAAATAAAATGTAAAAAAAAAAACATTTAACATGTTTTTTTTGTAACACACCTATGATGTGGTATGTAATATGATGTGCAAGCTTGCAGGAATAGCTTGCACGTAATTTACGTAGAATGGCGATTATGTATTATGTTTAGGGAGTCAATAAATGGATCGCACGACATACAGACGTTTCCTTATAAACTCTGCATAACCCTCACCCTACCATGAACCTCATGGGTTATGGAGTTATTACATGAAATCCATCGCGGAATTTTTATGTAATTTGAACAAGGCAAGGTACTCGCAAATACTAGCCATGAGTCTGTAACCTCCTGCGATACTTCGTCATCCCATTCACATTTGTCCTTCCAGAGCCTCTGCATTAATATTTTTGCTTCGACAATGCAGGGACTAACTAAGCCTCGTGGGTCAAATATGTGACTAATTACAGATAAAATGTGTCGTTTTGGTATTTTGCTACTGGATTCGATATGAATAGAGAATCCTAATTTATCAGAATCGCTTAACCAATGTACACCTAACGTTTTAGAAGGAGTATTGTTGTCTGAAAGATCTGACATTACACGACTTGAGTTACATGAACTACCTAATTCTTTAAAATTTCGGGGTTATTCGATTGCCACTTTCTTAAATTAAATTTAGCGGACGCCGTAATAGCCCGTGTCTCCTGACACAAATCGAGTGCATCTGAAATTGTGTCTGAACCACTAGGATAATCATCAACATAAAAGTCATGCTGAATAGAACGCTTGACTGCAGGATTCGATGCTTTATCAGCTAAGCTCACATAAACACATAGTAGCCAAATGTGGAGCTGACGCTGTACCATACGTAACCGTGTTCAATGTAAAATGTCTTTAACGGTTCTGTAGGATTTTTACGGAAAATGATGTGTTGTAGTGACCTTTGCATAGGATTTATTTCATTAGCCCGATACATTTTTCGATATCTGCCGAGACCACAAATTTATGCTGTCGAAACCGCAATAAAATAGAAAGATAATCGTCCTGGACAGTCGGACCTACAAACTGCAAGTCATTAAGGGACATACCTGTAGTTGTTTTTGCAGATGCGTCAAATATGGTGCGTAACTTGGTAGTAGCACTAGACTCACGCATGACCCCATGGTGAGGCAAAAAATATTCGACCTCACCTGCTGGCTTTGAACTAGAATCACTTTCCGTCATATGACCTAAACTCTCGTACTCTGACATGAAGTCTAAATACATTGACTTGAACTTAGGCTCACGTTCAAATTGTTTCTCTAGCGATAAAAAACGTCGTTTTGCGATACCGAATGAATCTCCTATTGCAGAAGGATCAGACTTAAAAGGAATTGTGACCACAAAACGACCATCGTCCTTACGTTTTGTATTCTTACAAAAAGTCTCTTCGCAAGCCCTTTCTTCCGAAGAAAGGGAGTGCTTTTCAGACACTGTGTCCAGTTCCCAGAATTTTGATAGATCTGTACAGGGCTTAGTTTTAGCCAGATTACAGAAATGTGAATGGGACGTACGTGAGTGACAGCTTATTGTGCCTGAAACTAACCATCCTAGTCTACTCTCACATAGCCTCGGTTGATTTTTGCCAAGCTTTATGTGGTTGGCTGATATGATGCTCCAAAAAACGTCGACACCAACTCAAATGTCTATAGCTGATGGAGTCTTAAATGTCGAATCCGCCAGCTGTATACCCACAGGTATGGTATTTGCCAAATTAATTAATTTAAAATTAATTGGGGTTGATGGTAAAAGATGTGTAATTTCTGGTAAAATTAAACAGTCAATATTAACCGCATAGTCACCGCAATTAGACTTGATTGTTAGACTGCAAGATTGTGCACTTGTACTAGTTTGGTTGCCAATACCTGTTATGGTGGAGCCCGTGCCGTTTCGAGACAAAACTTACCACATAAGTTCTCGGTAATGAAATTAGCCGTGCTGCCGCTATCCAGAAGGATTCTTGCGTTACACCTTTTACCGTTGGCACCCACTGCCTTCACCGGTGCTGTGGAAAGCCAGACGCACGAGCGAGTATATGGTTGCATATTGGCTGAAGCGTTAGCAGAAAGAGCAACACTTTCGGAAGTACTAAATAAGCTTTAGTTATAGTACAATTTTGCTGGTTGGGGCTATACCGAGGATGAATGGGCCCGGGAGGTCGAGCGAGCGTGCGATCCAGTTCAATAAATGGCGGCAATCACTATCTGCCCCCAAGACGTAGTTCGTGCAGTCCGTCCGTTGCCTAACTGGAAATCTCCAGGGCCGGATGGGCTGCACAACTTCTGGATTAAATGGTTCACAAGGTTGCATGCTCGCCTGGCGACCCTGTTCCAGTCAGCCTTAGAGTCAGGGTCACTGCCCGAGTTCCTGACAACAGGTATAACCCACCTGCTTCATAAATCGGGTAGTACTGCGGAGCCCAAAAATTATAGACCTATTACGTGTCTTCCGACAGTCTATAAAGTTCTTACATCCATTTTGAGAGCTAAAATTAACAAACACATCGATGATAATTCTATCATGTGAGCTTCTCAAAATGGATGTAGGAACGGGTCCCGCGGTACTAAGGAGCTACTCCTCATTGATATGGCCATTAGTCAACAGGTTCGCCGTTCCCGAAGGGATCTGTCGACATGTTGGATAGATTATAAGAAGGCCTATGACTCGGTGCCACATACATGGCTCATGAGGGTGCTAGAGTTGTATAAAGTAGATGCAACTCTGCGCACCTTCCTGATATCGTGTATGGGGCAATGCAGGACAGTCCTTCGCTATCCAGGATGTCAGCAAATCCAGAGGAATAGCGAACCAATAAGGATAGAGCGAGGTATTTTTCAGGGCGATAGTTTCAGTCCACTTTGGTTCTGCTTAGCCTTGAATCCTCTTAGCACTCTGCTGGAGGATTCAGGTCTAGGCTATCGGTTGAGGAGAGGTGGTCAAGTTGTATCTCACCTCCTTTACATGCATGACCTGAAACTCTTTGCCCCCAACGATTTGCAACTGATGGAGCTACTGAAGGTAACTGAAACTTTCAGTAGCGCCATCAGGATGGAATTTGGTGTGGACAAATGTGCGGTCATGCATGTAAAACGAGGGAAGAATCTGTGGAGGTTCCCACAGATTCCACAATCAAGCTCTCGGATTCCATAAATCTTAGATCCCTCTCAGCAACCGAAACCTATAAGTATTTATTTGGGAACGTCGGAAGCGCTGGGCATCAATGTTGCTGACATGAAGCAATCGTTAAAGGAGCGCTTCTTTGGCCGCCTGAAAAAAGTATTTAATATTCTTTTAGCAAGCGGAAATAAGGTGCGTGCCTTCAACGGTTGGGTCATGCCGGTTTTGATGTACTCTTTCGGCATACTGCAATGGTTAGTCCATTGGAGTATGCCAGCACAGACAGAAACAGAACTAGACGCCCTGTATAAGAAGATCCGCACATTGTTGACGGCATATCGAATGCATCACCCACGTTCTTCGGTTATGAGACTGTATATCCCGCGGAAGTGTGGGGGTCGACGCTTTTTAAACGCTAAGACTCTCCACAATCGTGAGATATGCAGTCTCAGGGAATATTTCCTAGAAGCCGACGTGGGGATGCATCGAGATGTGGTCGCAGTGGACAAGGGCCTCACCCCGCTCTTCTTGGCTAAAGAGAACTGGCGCAAACCTGTAGTGCTTGACACTAACGACCGCAGGGAGGTATGGCAGAGTAAGGAGCTTCACGGACGCTTTTTCCGGGCCCTGCACGGGCCCGATGTAGACCTGTCAGCGTCCGTAGCCTGGCTACGTTCCGGGGACCTCTTCGGAGAAACCGAAGGTTTTGTCTGTGCAATTATGGATGAAGTTATGATAACGAATAACTACCGGAGATTTATTGTGAAGGACGGCACGGTTGACATATGTCGGGCATGCCACCGTCCAGGTGAATCAATCCGTCACATTATCTCCGGGTGTTCTCGTTTGGCTAACGGAGAGTACTTGCATAGACACAATCTTGTAGCCAGGATTATCCATCAGCAACTTGCTTTAAAATACAACCTTGTGGAATCGGAAGTGCCGTACTATAGGTATGTGCCCGACCCAGTTCTCGAAAATGGCAATATCACATTGTACTGGGATCAATCCATCATCACTGACAGGACTATTGTAGCCAATAAGCCTGATATAGTGGTGGTGGATCGATCAGAACGGCGCGCAATGATTGTTGACATAACGGTCCCGCATGATGGCAACTTCGTGAAAGCCGAGAAAGATAAGCAAATCAAGTATCTTGACTTGGCTCGCGAGGTTGTCGACATGTGGGATGTGGACTTAGCGATCATTGTGCTGATAGTCGTTTCAGCCCATGGCTTAATTGCTAAGAGCCTCGATGAATACCTGAGGAGGCTCTCGTTAGGCAGCTGGATCAAGGGCTTAATTCAGAAAGCAGTACTCCTGGACACTGCTCGTATTGTTAGGAGGTTTCTCTCTCTGGAGCCCTGACCACCGGTAGCTTGGACCCAGTTCCCAATACCGGTGGGCAACAATTTTTTATATTTTTAAATATTTTTATATTGTTTTTTTTTTTATATGAAATATTTAAAATGTAAATAATTTGTATAAAAGATAAATAAAGGAAATAATAATAAAATAAATATATTATGAAGGACGGGACGGTTGACGTGTGTCCGGCATGCCACCCTCCGGGTGAGTCCATCAGACGTATTATTTCTGGTTGTTCTCGTCTGGCTAACGGCGAATACTTGCTCAGGCACAACCAAGTAGCCAGGATTATTCACCAGCAACTTGCCTTGAAATATAAACTTGTGGAATCTGAGGTACCGTACTACAAGTATGTGCTCGACCCAGTTCTCGAGAAAGACCATGTCACGCTGTACTGGGATCGGTCTATCATCACTGACAGGACTATTGTCGCCAATAAGCCTGGCATAGTTGAGATAGACCGATCAGCGCGCCGCGTAATGATAATCGATGTTACTATCCCACATGACGAGAACCTCGTGAAAGCTGAGAAGGAGAAGCAAATAGAATATCTCGACTTGGCACACGAGGTTGTTGACATGTGGAATTTTAAGTCGGCTATCATTGTGCCGATTGTCGTGACGGCCAATGGCCTTATGGCCAAGAGCCTCGACGACCATCTTTCGAGGATCTCCTTAGGCGGTTGGATCAAGGGCCTGATTCAGAAGGCAGTACTCCTCGATACGGCTCGCTTTGTGAGGAGGTTCCTGTCTCTGGGGCCCTTACCACTGGTAGCTTGGATCCTGCTCCCGACACCGGCGGACTACTATTTTTTATAATTTTAAATGTTTTTTTTTAAATTAATTTCTATAGGAATATTTAAAAATGTAAATCATATGTATAAAAATGAATAAAGAGAATAATAATAAACATTGACATAAATCAAAAACAAAATAAAATCATAATCAAATTCAAATGCTAAAATGTTAATAAAATTAAAATAATTAAATTACAATTATAATAAAGTTAAAATAAAATTATAAAATTACAATTTACGCTCCCGGCATTGGCACAGTAACATGTCTGCCGGAACAATGCCGGATGAACGGGCAGTCCATCCTTCCTCCAGTCATCGCCAAAACGGTGTTGGAGCTGGCCCAAACTCTGCGCACCAGAGACGCGGCGCGCTTACGCATCGTCGCGTGAAAGCAGTCGGTGTGCGCTTCTGCGAACACAGCCGAGGCGCTGCAATATCGGGGCAACCCCATCACCGCCCTGAACGCATTATTGTATTGGACGCGGAGGGCTCTGTAGTTCCTTTTAGCGTAGTGCGCCCACAGACTGCACGAGTACAGCGATGTGCAGTACGCTCTAAAGAGCATAACCTAGATCCCACCTGAGCACCGCGCAAATCTGCGGGCGACCATATTCGCTCTAACAGACAACGCCCTCCGCTCCCTCGCCATGTCTGCGTGATCCTTGAGGTCGACAGTTAAAATATGCCCCAGGTATTTGACTTGTGTTACCCTTTCCAGAGGAACACCATAGAGCTTGACAGGTGGTATGCTTACAGGACATTTCGCACTGGCGGTCTCAAAGATCATACACTGACTCTTTCTTACATTGTACAGTAAACCGTGGCCACAAGCGTATTCCTCACAAGTCTTTATCAACTTCCTCAGGCCACAGACCAACGCACTCAGTAGCACCATGTCGTCCGCATAACTGAGATTGTTGACACAGACGCCATCAATGTGGCAGCCGACATGTTGACTACTAAGCGCTACGATCAGTTCGTTAACATATAAATTAAATAGGGTTGGGGATGTTATCCCGCCCTGCCTGACCCCACACTCAAGCTGATATGGAATGTTACACACGTTACATTTAAAGACGTTCGTCATTATTACAATTCGCGAGTCAACGCTCCGATTAAGAACACTCCCAACGCTGGTGTGTGCGCGCACGCGACTGGCGCAATAAACGACAACTTGAGTGAAATTCGCTATAACCAAATGAATGGGCAATGAATCGGTAACTAATAGAAAGAATTGCGTTATAAAAACAAAAACTGGAAATAGTGAATAAGAAATAGACAGATAAAAGGAATAATTGGAACGATCTCACGAATATCTACTCCTTATACACACAATCTAAGTTGCGACTTCAAATCTTCAACCATCGGCGACGATGACTCTGCTTTTTCCAACGAAGCGACGCGGGGTCAATGTCCACCAACGTCTGGGTCTTGTCTTCTTGCAAACGCCAAATCTTCCCGCTGTGAAGTTCTACTTGCGAAGGACCATATGTTTACGCTGCTACGTCGACAGTTCAGCTCCAGGAGCGCAGAAATAAAAATACCTGGACTGGATAGATTTGGTTTACTGCAGGAAAGCAAGGTTTAACGAGCGCAGTGCCTTCGCCGTGGTAAGAATTTGAGTGAGCCTGTGAGCCTCGTTTCGGAGCGCGTGGCTGCGCGAGCGCCCGCGCCGCCCGTGCGCCCCTGGCCCTGAGCCGCCGCCGACACCCGATGCTGATGCCGCCACCCGCGCGCCCGCTCAGCTGCCGCGCGCCTCCTACCAGTCGTAGGCATGCCATGCATAGACAGCCATGTAATATAACATTAAATTAAGGTAAAGTTTAGTATCAAGCGGCAGGCGGAGGCGGATATAAATGCAATTTTGGTTCCCATGGAGAAAATGCATGTAGAGATCAGCTTATATGTGGTATCAAGAGCGATAATATTAGAAAAAAACTATTAGGTGTGTCGAATTTAACATATGAACAGGCTACGTCAATGTTCCTTCAAGAAGATTCGGTAGTAAACCAAATCAAAAATATAAGTAGTAATAATGTGTCGAATGTCAATAAAGTAAGAAGACAAGAGTATCCAGGGCAAGGACGGAGTCATGGGGCATCATCATCGAATAAGTCAAGACAATAGTCGTCAAAATGTCAAACAATCTTAACAGTCAAGAGGAGTAAATAGTCAGAGAGGAGTCAACCAGCCAAGCAATGTAGGTCATCAGGGTAATATCAGTCAAGGTCAAGTCAGTCAAGAATATCGTCATGGCAATCATCGGGGTAATGTCCACAGTCAAGGTCAAGTAAGTGAACAACAACATCAGAATAATTGTGGACAAAGGGGTCACCTTCGGTCAAACTGTAAAAAGCAAAGCACACCCAGAGAAGATCAATCTCAGCAGGGAAAAGCGGCTGATATGACTGTCCAGCAACAGTGGAGAACTCTCGGTAACAAAGACGCACTGTCAAGAAGACCTTGGCGTGAAGACTGTTCCAAACAGGAGACCAAGGAAGTAGTGAACGTGAGGATGTTAAGAACGGATCTCAGCGATGAATGGAAGGAAACCATACAGCACGCTCAGCAAAATAACATGGACATCAAACTGATCTTCGAGTGGATCAAAGCTGGTGCTCCTAAACCCAAGTGTAGTGATGTGGCAGCGATGAGTTCCATCACAAAGAGTTATTGGGCACAATGGAATAGCTTGGTGATCCAGGATGGAGTCTTGTGTCGTAAACGGGAAAACGCTCGAGGGGACAGCTGTCATCTACAATTGGTTGTCCTTAAAGCCAAGGTACCGGATGCTCTACGGCTTTATCACGATGGATGTTCAGGAGGACATATGGGGGTAAAAAGGACTCTATTGAAGCTCCGAGAGCGATTTTACTGGATCCACTGTCGAGATGACTTAGAGGACTGGTGTCGCAGATGTACAAGTTGTGCGGCTGTGACAGGAACCCCAGTGCCTGCCTAGTGCCTATGGACTTAAACCACTTCGGTACGTATTCTACTCTCAAAATAGTAGATTATAAATATAACAAGTGAAAAAAAGGGAATTTAATTCGAGAGACCAAGTTGGATCCCGAGAGCAGCGAAGGATTCTATAGTAGAATCCCGAGCGTAACAAGGGATTCTAGAGTAGAATCCTGAGCGGAGGGAGGGATACAAGAACCGAGATGTTTTTTTTTCACGAGTTGTGTACTCTACTTTTTACCATTAACTGCGAGAAAATAAATAAAAGTATAGTATTTATATTTCTCGTGGGTTAATAATAACAGCCACTCTGGTCGATCTTCAAGGTTAAGCCGGGCTTGACAATGTCGGTCTATGGATGGGTGACCACTAATTCATTACATACAGAGTTTCCTCCGTGCCTCAGAAAGTACGTTAAGCCGTTGGCCCGACTGTCATTTGTAGTTCCTTGATAGTCGTTACAGAAAGTTAGTGGCCCGAAAGTCTGACAACCAGTCTTACCAAGGGGTACCGTATCACCCACCCAGTATTAACTGGGTGCTATTCTGGGTCAGGTACGCAGTAGCTCCATGTAAAATACTGATATACAGCTACATCCATCATTAGACTGGGAGCCGAACCCAATAAAGTTGAGATAAATCTAGGCAGATTAGTATTTATCATAAGAGAACAAAGGATTAAATCTAAACATTAAACATGCATAGTGAAATTAGAATTTTTTTTGAAATTCAGTGCTATACTCTTGTCGGCACATTCTATTTATTTTTTGTTCATAATTCGTGCTTGTTCCAAATTCAAAATATTTTTTTACCATTGCCACTCGAAAAGGGGCATTTTATTCATCGATAACAGTGAATAAAACGCTCTTTTACTCACTGAGTGAATAAAAACATTTTGAATTTGGAACAAGCACGAATTATGAACAAAAAACAAATAAAACGTGAACTGAATTTCGAAAACTGTTCCAATTTTTTTTACTATACATTTTTAATGTTTATATTTATTCCTTTGTTAACTTATTATATTACCGATTAGGTATATAATAAAATGTGATAAATACTCATCTGCTTAGACCTATCCCAACTTTATTCAGGTCGGCTTCCAGTCTAATCGGGTGCAACTTAATATCAGTATTTTACATGGAGCGACTGCCTTTCTGACCCAGAACACAACCCAGTTAGTACTAAGTGGTATATACGGTATGATATATGATATATACGGTACCCCTTGTTAAGACTGGTTGTCAGACTTTCGGGCCACTGATTACCTGTAACGACTGTCAAAGAAATACAAATGACAGCCGGCTCAACGGCTTTACGTACTTTCCGAGGTACGGAGGAAAGTCGGTATGTAATAAATTTGTGGTCACCCATCCACAGACCGACCTGTGTAAGCCCGGCTTAACCTTGAAGATCGACCCGAGTGGTTGTTATTATTAACCCACGAGAAATATAAATAATATACTTCTGTTTATTTTCTCGCAGTCAATGGTAAAAAGAAGAGTACACAACTCGTGAAAAAAATAATTTATCTCGGTTCTTGTATCCCTCGCTCCGCTCAGGATTCTACTCTAGAATCCCTTGCTACGCTCGGGATTCTACTCTAGAATCCTTCGCTGCTCTCGGGATCCAACTTTGTCCCTCGAATTAAATTCCCTTTTTTTTTCACTTGTTGTATAATCTACTATTATTTCCTCAGTGAGTAAAAGAGAGTTTTAATCACTGTTATCGATGAATAAAATGCTCTTTTTGTAACCATACTAAAGGTTTACTAAAAAATTGTGTTTTATTTTGTTAGTGTCACCCTAAGATTAATTACCCAAGTGCTAAGCTGACTAAAATACAGCATAGCATGATAAAGTTTTCCATTGTAGACTTGATTTTTACAAAAAAAAGTAGGCGCGAAAATATTACTTTTTATGTCCCCGACTGTACATTTCCGGTCCATTCATGACATGTCATTAACTGATTCATTTCAGTAACTGTAGGTTATAAGCAATAAGCTAACGCTAACAGACATTAGAACTTTATTGGTTAGCCGGCCAGGGTCCATACAAAAGTGCCCATAATTCTTTGAATTTGCCTTTCGAGGCTGGCTGATTGTATTTAAAAAAAAAACTGGCCAAGTGCGTGTCGTTCCATACACAGTGTTCCGTAGTTGCCCATCAAAATATGCGGACACTTCTTACGGTTCAATTTGGCTCCGAAACATGATTTTGAAGGTAATGATAAAAAACAAACTTACATTTGCAGTTGAAAAACCTGTGCTCCGATAAATAATGTTTAAAAAAAAAATGTTACCCAAGTACATTTTATAAATTGGTCCACTATTACTCGTAAACTTGTAAAGCCTTACTTAGCTGTGATACTTTTCCATTTAACTTCGTTATATACGGGGTGGAAGGGACACCGACACGAAAACGGTTACCACGGTACATCATTCTTAGCCCCCTACAAATCGATTTTTCATCGGTTATTAAAGAAAGGTGTTCCATACATTTTGACCGTGTAGGTATTGAAAAGAAGAGCTGCTGTGAACCTGCCAACAGGGGTTCGAAACAGCAAGGCCCAGCTACGGGCACGTGTAAAATTATTATTATTATTATTATTGCACTTTTAAGAAACAGCAGATTTTTTTTCAATAACCGATGAAAAATTTATATGTGGCTCAGAATGATGTACCGACTGAATACGTGACAACCGTTTTTACGTCTGTGTCCCTTCCACCCCGTACACAGTGAATTTTTCACACACCCAGACACAACATGTTTGTCTACAAATTCTCTTTAAAAAAACTTCGAGTTGTGAGAATATGCTACTACTAGTTCACTACTAGATGGCGCTTGGGAGGCTATCGAAGGATTTAATGCGACAACTCTAACTCAAACATAACCATAGTTTGTAACTAGTTTGATAGTCGTTATGAATGAAAAATCAAAGAAAACGTAAAAGGGCGTAAGATTGAGTTGATAATATTGAATGCAACCAACAATTATGATTTTAATAAAAATTGTAGTGCCAGGGAACCTGCTAAAGATATTTTGCTATTGACAGTATCTTTTACAACAACAAAAAAGTTTTCTACGAAATCTAATAGTTTTAATTATTGGAGGTGAATAAAAATGATTTACCAATTTTCTAAATAGTTCGGTTTATTTGGATCCAGCGCACTCTAACGTCACTTTGGTGTACTCAACAAGACCATAATTCATTTTACTCTTGGCAATGCGACGTGCAATGCTGCCCTATTTACTTTAATTGAGATTTTAGTTTTTGGTTATGACCAAATTTATCAAAATGGCATTGATAATTTGATAAAAAAACGTATTTTTCAGTGCATTCCTATAATTTATTTTACAAAATCTATGCAATTACGTTCCAAATCATGCATTACGCTGATCAGCAGAGCAGCAAAATTTAACAGGAAACTTTTTAATCATAATGCTAAGATGATAACCTATAATTTTCATAGCTGAGTTGCAGTCATTTTTGTTAAAATTTTGAAATCGTAATCTATAAATGATACAATAGTTCGTGATTTTGGTCAAAAATAAATACGAATAAATTTTCAATTATTCGTTATCAGCACTGAAATTTTATTAATTTAATATGATAAAGTAATTCAATCAGACACATTGGACTCTAAGTCATGCCCCTATGCAGATAAATATTATTGAGTTGTAGTTTTAGCGTATCGTGGAACGTAATTCCGTTATTTGTGGTTGTCCGTCTTAACGCCGTGGAATCTATGGTTGCAATTGTGTCACTCGAGGATTGTTTACTATTTTGGGAAATAATAAAAGTTTGTTGTGTTTTTTACTAAATAAACAGGTGAATTATCAACAAACTACTACCCGTGGACTGCAGTGTCAATATTCTGGAATATAATCTCGTGTTTAGGACACATGTTATAGAATCGCATTAGCAGGTGTTTACGTGATGATAGGAAATGTTTGGTGCAATAAAAAGTGATGAAATAAAGTGAATTTGTGATAAATAGTGCCATAAATGCTGAATACATAAGTGGTATGTACAAATTTATTATTCCAAAATCTGAGCAATGAGGAAAGTAACACGACAGGTAACGAATGCAGGTTGTCAACTAGAGTTCCAGGTATTACGTTCTTAGCTAAAGTCGAACTAGTTCAAAGATGTAGTTGTGGTTTTGCATGAAAATGGTAACTGATACGTTTCTATAATAGCTTCTACAAAAATAAACATGTTTTCCACGCACTACTGGCAGCTTGTAAACATAACCTATAAATTGAATCCAATGTTTAGATCAAACTTTTACTGAGCTTGTTTCTTTCTGATATTACTTGAGTAAGCAGCAGCAATGATTTAAAATTGGCAAGATATAACAAATCTAGAATTTTACTGTTAATTGTATGTCTTTTATGTACATCTCATCAGCAAAGTAAGCATGAACAACCACTAAACTTATCATTGAGGTGAGTATTATTTAATTTTGTAAAAAAAAGTAAATTTATTGACATATAATTACGATTATTTTATAACAACGTTAATATTGTCTGTCTAATAATCATGGGCATGATTACAAAAACTTGTATTAATTTTATAGGTACAAAGTCAAAACACAAAATATTACTCTTTAACTGAACAGTTTGTCATTCACTAGAAATGGCTTGGTTATATGCATTTACTAACATGAATATTTAATTTACTATGTAATCACCTACCCACAACTACATTTTTGTTGTAAACCTATTGTTGTTCAATACTGACATGGACATGGTCCCATATCTCCTACAACAACATGCATTATTAAAATGGTCACAGTTATCATGCAAAAATAATGCATAGGCACAAAAAATATCTACTTTTTATAGAGCACCACAAAATATTTAAACTTCTCCTTAGTTCTCTATTATGTTCATGTAGAATTAGTATGTGATATGCGAGTGTTCGCATACTGAACTAATATTATTGACACTATTTGATATCTACTTTTGTGCTTAATCTAGACTCTTTAGAATAATATATTAGTATTGTAATCATTTTCTTTATTATTTCATAATTTTACTCATGATCGTAATCATACTGACATTATTTGTTAAATTTAGCATGCCAAAACTCAGGCAGAATGTACCTGGCTCATTTTATTTATAACAACTTTTGTACAATACTTACATTCCATGCAAAGAAATGATTTGATTTGCAAAATTACTCTCAATATAGTTATTGAGTGTGATTTTTGAAACAAATTATTATTGTCTGAAATTGGTATGTACTACAAACCATTCAATATTTATTGTCTATTAAATAAACAACTTATACATTATATATTTTAAGCTATTTATTAAAAGTTCATAGTGATGTTGAGAGGATAACTGTGGTCATATGCCACATTGCCCTAAAGTTTATGATTTCTTACTACTGTTACAATGTATTGTTTTTTTATGTTAGTTAGGTAGATAGATTCAGGGAGAAACATACATACCAGTCAAAATCATAACCCTTCTTTTTCCTTCGCCATAGTCAGGTAACAAGGACAAAATTGAATTTAAACATTTCACAGTGCAATATGCAAATACACAACAACTATAACTACAAGAATTTCACAAACAATCATAATACATATAGTGTAATTAGTAAGTACAGTTGTTATACCCCAGGGTTAAAAGATACACATACACATATAAACTGTGCTATTGTTAGCTATGATTTGCTAACAGTACCAAGCAATTAGAAGAACTTGCTATTTAGCATTAGTCAGTTAAACAATACCAAATTCGTATACAATTTGGCAGAAGGTGACATTACCACTTTTCAAACTCACACTTTCTAAAGGTTGTCTTGGACATAACTGAGTTATGGTGAAGGAAAATATAGACAAGAAACATTGTATTGTCCACAACTTCACATCCAAACCACCCATTTTGCAAATGGGTAGGAAAATCAATCATTAAATCCACCCCAGCTTCTCAAAAGAGGCCAGCGCCTGTTTAGTGAAGTATGTTATATATTTGTATAGCATAAACATACTTGACATAGACCTAGGTATACGTCTATTCTGTGGTGTATTAAATTCACTTGAAAATGACACATGATGATGATGAGCCCAGACAAGCCTGAAAATGTGTAGTCTATTATAATTTTATTTTTAAATACGTTATAATAATATATGATGTTATTAATGTGTTTTCATTAAATAATTATACATAATCTGTGGTTCACAACATTCAAATAAACTACATCACACACATTGTATTAATTTACTACATAATTCCTCGTTTACACTATATTTGAAGCTAAGTTACTCCTTTTACCCAACTGCCAAGGAAGGGTTATGTTTTTCGCATATATCTTGTATGTTTCTTTGTAAATTTCATTATTCACTCGTATCTTCCAAACGGCTTGATAGATTTCGACAAGGTTAGGTATCTTTATATTCATCTAAAAAACCCAAGGGTCAATAGGTTTTTGAAAAAAAAAATGTGCTTTTTTGGCACGAAATAGTAATACTTACGTTTTTTTTTAATTCTTTTTCCCTTGTTTATGATGCTATCTGTCCATTTACTGACATTCAACATCTTCTGTTTTAAGCAATACTTACGTTAGTAAAAAAAAAAAACTAAACCTATTGAGTAGGGTATCAAAATAAAGGAAATTAAAACGGGATTACAAAAATATAATAAGTCATATTTTTAAATTTGATTAGGAATAATAAATTGGAATAAGAAGTTCTTGATAGCGTAAAAATGAGTCATGTTTGTGTCACACCTCATGCTATCATATGAAATTTAGAATAGTTAACTCTACTTTGGTAAACTCTACTAACGCGGCTAGCAGGCGGGACTCAATTGCAAATTATAATCCGATAGAAAATTAATATGTTCCACTTGCTAATTAACTTAATGCAGGTATTTATTTATTTAACACTTCAAGCACCAAGTACAGACCTAGACTTAATTTTCTACTGTGGTATGTATATATCAAAATACTATAAATATACATCAAAATACATTTATATGTAAATAGACATTTACACAAATACTAAAATAAAAATAAAAACAATGGAGAAAACATTACTTAACATTATTATTTAACTTACATAATGTACCTAGACTGTTAAACCGAAGTAGAGTTTACTTTGTTTATAGTTTATTTTAATTTTGTCATCCATCCATTATCATTAAATGTTATTTTGTACCAATCACTGTTAAAATTACAGTGATCTTTATTTTCATTTCAGTGAGGTTGCTTTTGTTTGCTGCTGTCAGTAAAATACCTGCGAAAATACTGTAAAAATAAGACACTGTCGGACTCTGGTAGTTTTTAAAAACAAAATTGAAATATTATGTTTTAATATTTCATGGGCAGGAAGTAATTACATATACTTTTCTATACAATGATCTGCTTGGCGCCGTCGGTTAAAAAGGAAACATAATTATATCATATTATTATGTAGGTACCTACTATTAGTCTGCACTTAATAATGACACCGCAGGAGCACATTAACTACAGTAAAGGCGCATTTATTTGTGCCGTATGTCTAAATCTGAAATGTTTTTGTGTGAAAACTCTTTATAATAAACCCACGTTCACACGAGTGTTTTTTAATGTGTTGTTTTATTCTCAACCTTCGCTGCTTCAAAAAATTTGAACGCCCTTGCGCACGTGGAGTAACTAGGTAGGTATGTGTTATTTAAACAAAATTGAATTATTTCAGCAGTTAGTGCAATTTGACAGCCTACAGACTAATAGTGCTCAAACTTGAAGCAGCCTATTTTTTATTAGGACTTAGTTGCCATTGTAACTATAAGTCTATAATATTAATTATTCTCTAAGGAATCTATTATTTATTTTATACGTTTTTAATAAAAATCTCCTAAGAATAAATAAAAATAAAAATGAATTTCACTACCCTGAAGTGACACCTACCTATATCTTCTTCTTAGCGTGTCCTTAATGAACAATTCAAATTGAGTCAGCCCAAAATTTGGCGACGAGTTTGGCACTTTTAGTAGCCTTCATCAGCTCCTGGGGTGAGAAAACAAAAGGACAGGCAGGGCACGATATCAAGTGTCCCAACGTTTGTGGGGCAACAGTGCAACACCTCTAAGAAAATAAACAAAAAAATAATGCTACGGACATAAACTAACAATAAAATTATTTTTCAGTAATGGGTGCGTTAAACAGCAACATAAAGAGTGATCTACATTTTATTCAAACGAAAAGTGGTCATCTGCAGTTGATTTATGAACCTTACATATTTGTAACAGACAGTGTGCGTAGTGGTCGGACTTTTTGGAGGTGTATGGACTACGGGAAACGCTGTCGAGCCAGAATAACGTCTAAAAATAATGTTTTAAGAATAACTAACCCAGTACACAACCATTTAGAAAATCACATGCCGAAAATATCGCGAAAATACGAGTTAGGCGAAGTAGTTACCTGTCCTACAGTTTAAGGAATTTTCGACGGTAAAACAAGCAATAAAATTCAAATTATTGTGACATTTTGTGTGTTAGTATTTTAGGCCTAATTTGGATTTACTGCCATATTTTTCGGTTCTGTTACTTTCTCGTTTATTTTTACCTAATCCCCTTTTTTAATAAATTCTGAATAAAGTTACGCCAAACTTAAACTTTTTGTAACGAACTAACTTTATTGTAATAGGTGTATGATTTTAATTTTAATAATGTAATTCGATCGTAATGCATGAGCGATGTGATTTTAGTTTACGTTGATGAAATCGTCATCTAGTATTTTAATCGATATTATAAATTTTCTAGTTTTGTCTGAACATTGTGATCAAATAATGTAAGTGCGCTAGCGTTTAAGATTTCAATAAATATTTCAGATTTTATTGTTGGTTCCTTTCTTTTCGAATAAAGTTAAGTGCAGCGGTGCACTGTATCGGTACTTATTAATAAAAACTTGAGCACAGATTGATGATCGCTGATTTAGGCTGTTGGTAATGATGGGTGCGACAGGATCTGACGAGGCACAGGTGTGTTACACGGTGACGCGGCGGGGTGCTCCATCGCTGCTGGTGGACGGCTTCGGTTACGTGGCACGCAAGCGCCGCGGACCACGCGTCTACTGGACGTGCCGCAGCCGCGCGCAGGGCTGCCCCGCCCGGGCTCTCACCGCGGAAGGCAGGCTCGTCGCACGCGCTGGCAGCCACACGCATGCGCGACACACACCGGTCATCGACGAACATGCGCGCATTGAGAGTCTCATTGAAACCATCGCTGCAAACAATTAAAATGTTTATTATATTCATTGAAATAAATTATTTAAAAAATATTTTTTATTTTGTACCTACGCGTGCTGTCATCATAATTATTAAGATGTAAACTTGTGTTTCTAATGCAAAACTGATCTAAACTAGAATGCAGAGCTCCCATTCCGAGTTTTATCTTACTACTATAGTACTATCAGAGGTTGCTATCCGCTAGACTAACGGCCGTTTTCAATAACTTATTAATAGTTAACGGAACGTTGCTATCTCAGATAAACAGTTACAGAAACATTAACTGTCAACCCTCAGAGAGACAAATAAGTGACGTGGACAGGATATTCCTGTTAATTTATTGCTAACTTTGTTTATAGAAACACCGATAGCTACTAGACTAGACTAGAGTAAGGCATGTTAATTAACTAACCGTTATACGTACCTAAGTAAGTTATAGAAAACTGACGTTAGATGAAGGGATGCCTAAATGTTGTGGTACCTATATCGTCAGTAACACATGATATGTTAAGCGAGAACAAGAAGTGAGTTTGGATTTCAGCTAGATGCTACAGATACATCTCTCTCTCTGTAGCTAACTTTAGCAACGCCTGACCGCAACCCTTTCTCACTAGGCTACTAATATACTCCCCTCGAACCACTCATCTGCTTGGCCCAGCTCTGGTAATTGTTAGGCAGCTTGCTTTTCTTTTATGATATGTGAGTCAAATTATAGTTGTTAAAGATCAGTTTTATTGAAACGAAGTAAATATAAATTATCGTATATGTATATCATTTTATGCATGAATTACGTGTTATGTTATGGGGTTACGGATAGTCATGGTGATGGTGTTTTATTTACAGTTGAATTCGTCATATCGAACCGTGGGCGGCGTCACATGCGGCTTGATGGGTTCTCCTTTTACGCAGAGAAAGTCTTTCCTGAAAAGAATAAAGTGCGATGGCGGTGTACGCGAAGGACCTGCCGCGCGTACGCACACACGCTGCACGATAAAATTTTCGCCATCAGCAACGTACATTCGCATGAACCTCCAGGCGGGGGCCAGGGTGGGGTCCCTGCTTCCGAGAGGGGCTCGAGCAGAGGCTTCACGAATGCGAACCTCGCCGCTCAAGCCAAGGCTGTACTCGACGAGTAATACTATTTTATCTTCCACTAACGAGTCTAACTAATTGCTATTCTATAATACCTATGATAATTTGGTGTATGGTTCTCTTATGATCAAATGTAATGTGTGTTGCTCTGGAATCAGATCGCATTTGATAGGTTCTATCATTATTAACCTTAAGTATTAATGTACAGGGCATGTTGAAAGTAATAAGGGCATGAAGGCGGTGTTACCTTGGACTGATAGTAATTAAGTAGTTAGCTTGTAATATGTCCGAGCGATGTGCACAAATAGGCCATTGTGAAGTAATCGTGTAATGATCTATAGTTAGTATGAATCAATCTAGTCACTGAAATATAATGATCTCATTGTGCATAACAGTACAAATTAAATTGATATTAAATAAAATTTGAAGTAACGTATGTGACCGATAGCAATAATTTAAATTATATTAATAAACAAAATGGTTTTTATCGAAACTTGGCTGCAAGAGGGAGATTGAAACCTATCAAATTATGTACGTACTAAAATGACGTTGAGAATGTATGTATGTAACCATTATTTCAGTTTATATAGTATCATGTTTCACCATAGATAATGAAAGTAAATTTTTGTGCTTTAACTAATTACAATATAACATTTTCACATTTTTCACTGTTAATGTTTCTATGAATGCTCGCGAGGGATCGTAACACTAAGCTTATTGCATGTTGCTGACGGTATGACCTCCAATTTGTTGTACACAAAATTGATTAAATGTGTGGTTGTGTTGCTAGGCGAAAACAAGTACGTTCGGCTTTGCGTGGGGCCGGGCGGTCGGCCGCGGCTATGGGTGCGAGGGCGCAGCTTCTACGCGGCGCACACAATGCGTTCCGGTGTCGTGCGCTGGCGCTGCACCATGGGCGGCTGCGGCTGCAAGGCTTACACCCAAAAAGGGACCCTACACAAACTGGTCGGCGAACACAACCACGCTGGTCGCTGCGGTCGGCGACCCCCGAACATAAATCCTCCTACGCAGCTGATTACCTCTATTTCAGCACCACCAACAAGCTCCACTTCCCCCCCTACTCCTTTGCTAGTCCCTCGTCTGCCGAATTTCGACCCCAACGCTTGGATAGTACGTTATTAGTACTATCTAGTAGAAAATTGTTGTTAGTCTCATATCAAGAAAGTATCAATCAGTTCCGACTCGTGGAACCCGTATAGCTTTAATTTGCATTCTGGTATTAGAGAGAAAATGTTTTTAGGGTTCCGTACCTGAATCGGCAAAACGGAATCCATATAGGATCACTTTGTTGTCCGTCTGTCTGTCTGTCAAGACCCTTTTTCTCAGGAATGCGTGGCGGTATCAAGTTGAAATGAATACCAAATACTCAAGTCTGCTTCCTCTTGGAGTAATGAAAAAATCAAACTTGTAAGTCAAGGCGATCAAAAGATATGACGGTTTATGTCGCATATTATGTGATTTCACAAGGGAATCAAAACTCCCTTTGACCTAGAATCATGAAATTTGGCAAAAAGCAAGGCCTTACAGCACAAATAAAGGGAAAATTCCAAAAATAAATAAGTTGCAAAATTAAAGGGTATCCCTATACATACATGTTGACGCCAATTAAGTTTTGTTTTTTAGATAATGGTACGGAACCCTTCGTGTGCGAGTCCTACTCGCTCTTGGCGTGTTTTTTTTTAAATAAGATTTGACTTCTACGTAAACAGAAAAATGTAGGACAAGACTCAATTCAATCGAATTGATTATGTAGTAGTCTTGAATAGTTAATGAGATCTTACTGATCTTGTTATTTGAGTTCGAATGTGCCATAGAAGTAATTCTAGTGAAAACAAGTACAATGATTTACTTATTTACCAAAAATTGTGATAATATGCTCATACAACTACTTATTAACTATGATCTCAGTTTGTTGTTAGAATAGGCTATGTTGAATTTTATTATTGTGTGTAGGACGTTATTCATAAAATAAAAGATGCTGTTATTTTCAAAGTATCAATTACCTCATAGATAGATAACATAATAAGTACCTAGTAGATAAGAATAGGAGTTAAATTCTAGTCTTCCCAGTTTTTACTTTTTAGTGTTATGTTTGTAAACGTTTCGGTGTTACGAAATTTACTCATCGTAAACAGAACTCATGCCAACGATCTGTGCCAAATATTCTTGCTCATCAAATTATCGTTTCTCCAAGAGAAATATAAAACAGTAATTTATCTCTGAATAATGGTTTATTATAATATACGAATGGTTCAAGAACTGTGTAATGTATATAGTAAGTGTAAATGTGCGAAATAAAAATAATGACACAATCAGGTTTTTCATTTTGTTGTGTATAATAAAGTTATGGACCCCCCTCACTTTGGTTTTATTGCGTTCCTATTTTCGGAGTAAATTAACTAATCTGCAAAAAGATTTGACGAGTATGAACACTTGTTAAATCTTTGGTAATCGATGTATGTTTAGGTGAATGCATGCTTAGTTTTACGTATCTGTTATCTCACGTGAAATGAAATGGTCTGTTGTTTATTACAGCAATTGGTGAAAGACGAACATTTTACGTGAAATAGCTAATAAGGATAAGGTTTTGGTGGTGGTAAGCAATTACTAACAGTTGTGTTTTTTTGGTTCAGCGCGCTTCATCCGCGCAGGCAAGGGTCGTCTTCTTCTCCACCGCGGTTACACTTTCCGTCTGAAGAATAACTTGGCTCATGGAAGGAAGCAGTGGTACTGTTCTTCGCGGCTCACTTCTCGCTGTTTAGCTGACGTTAACACCGAAGGCCCTGAAGGTCACGAGCGCATCGTACGTTCTCGTTATGCGCATAACCACGCTCCACCAAACGTGCGCCGCTTCGCGGATGGGCGCTACGTGGTGCGCACGCCGCACCAGTCGGGGCACCGCGCGCCGGCGCCGCTGGACCCGCACCATCAGCTGCTGCAGCTGCAGCACGCCCTGGCGCTGTACGCCGCCACCGCGCACGCAACCGCCACCGCCAACGCTAGCGCCGCCGTGAGCGCGGCGCCCGGTGGCCCGCCCGCTCAGTCTTCGCCCAACGCGCTGCCGCCCACTGCGCAGCACAACAACTCTGCGAAGCCGCTCCTCGTCGACACCCCGTGCAAGGAGGAGGATTAGTTAATACACGAGGCATCACACGAACATCGATCGATTTTAATACGAGTTCACGATTAATTATAAGCGATTTTGACAATGATAATCGAGTATTCGATATTTTCTAACCGCCTTTTGGCGAATGTAGCATAATGGATGTAGATTTAATATGATTAGGTAAGTTAAGAGGGGATAAGGTGTCGTTTACTTAGGATTCAGCGAAGGCTATTGTTGGTTATTCAGTATCGGTAATGTGAATGTATGTCAGCATATAAGTAGGTGTTGTGGTGTATTGGATGTTACGACGACCAGTGACGGGAACACAGGAGACAACCAGTAATACGAGTGAACACGTCGTGGCGTAATAGGTTAGGCGGTCTCGTCGAGATCCATAAAGTTATCCGTATAGGTGTGGGCTATTTATCAAATCGAATAGGGCTAATAAGAATGTTATATATGTAAGAACTTCTGAATGTATAACGGTGTCAGCTCGTATTGATGTCAGGTTTAGGCAGGTGGTTATTATCCGGAACACGGCCGCTTTAGCGTTTGATTTCATGTTTACGACCCGTGCAGTATGCAGTATCATCCAGTAGCGCTAGGCGGACATTGCGCGATATTCACAGCTGGTCATGTCAGGCAGGGCAGGTTGGCGCGCCATGCGAACGCAGCCGAGTCAGCTGTCGACACGAGTGTAAGGTAAGGTCGGCGACCGCGCGCTGCGGGCGCTGACGACGCGTCGGTGACTGATTTAGAGAAAACTCGTTCGAAATTAAGCAATATGACGTCCCCTGGACTGTACTTAGAATTACTTAATTTATTTTGAGAATTATAAAATTTACACTTTTCAGATACTTATTGCTACTAAGACATTTAGATGTCCGCCTCTTTAATCTATAAGAACTTTACAATAGATATTCGAAAGGCATTTGTCTTGAGCAACCAACGTTTTGCTCTTTAGGATTGATTTAAAAAGTACTTAAGCTCAATCATCTACCTCTTCACTTTTATACGGGTTTTACATATTAGTTTAAATTTTAAATTATACAATTTTATACAAGAATGAATACTCAGAAGCTTTACTCGAGTAAGGTGTCGTAGCGTAAGCTTAGGTTAGCTTAGACTAGGATCTGGCGCGCCGGGGCGGCTCGCCGCGCAGGGTCCGGTGCGCCTCACTACCTCTAGTTATTATCGAAACTCAACTACCTCTTTACTTAGTTTACACGATCGTTCACTGTTAACGACTTTAAATTAATTAAACTTTAATAGGCTCTTTTTGAGACTTGTCTGAATATATTTTATGAATTGTTTTAACTACTTTGTTGCTCTTCGAAAGATAACAAATTCAAGAACGAAGGCGATGAGAATAAGGATCCGCTTTGTATGTATGACTCTGATTTAAGTACAAATTTTTACAAATTTTAATTGTTATTTAGATGACTTAGTTCTACGGGGGTCTAATGTGTGTGAATTTACTTAATATTGACCATTTTTATATAAGCGTTATTATAGACCGTGTCAAATTTTTAACAGTGATGAAATAACGGAAATCATGCACAGACTTATTTCAGAGCGAAAAAAATCGTGCGGCGAATTTTCGCAGTGTGTACTTACTCTAAGAGCGGCTTCAGGTAAAACGATGTCCCAGTGTGTACTGTATCTGTGTGGTTTTGTGAAAGTAAATGCGGCTGGGCCCGTTTCGTCTGAAGCTGTCTTGTCATCAATATGGTCATCGTGTACGGTCAGCCAGTGTTGATTGTTTGGCACGCTCTATCGTACCTGATTACTGTCACTAAGCCAAATAATATGGGCGATATACGTTATTATGAAACCGTGGCGATAGTTAGTAGGTAAATGTAATTATAAATGTAATACTTGTAAGTTTAATATGTATAATATATTTTAGAGCAATGACAATATACGTCAATTATATAAGATACGATTTATGAGTTTATATGGACTGTACGTACGTACATTAAACGCTATTGTGGGGAGTTTTTCATCTTTGGCTGTAAATATTGTTTATTGTATTCACGCAATATTTACTTCGCATTTACTGTCTCTCCTTAACTTTTTGCAAATTTTTCGATGTTCGTATGTTCGAGGATGGAGTCACGTGCTGTTTCTATGTTTGCTCATGTTGTTAATATTATGAATCTCGTAGGTAGTGCATGATACCCGTGTGTTGATTGTTGACCCTACCGCCACGGCTTCGTCTTATGTACCGCACATCGAACACTCTGCTCCTATTTTAAACTATCTACCTCAAAAACTCTAAAGTGTTAACTACTCATATACAAGTCTTATATAAATTATTAGTGTAATTTTATACTTATACCATTATATCATAGGATTTTTTTTAGTTCATGTACGGGGTATGTTTTTGTGAAATCATATTAAATTGTACTTATAAATAACCGCTAGTTTTATTTTAGCCCAAACTTTCCTTATCCTGGGTATCCGTTACGATATGTTTGGTTTCGGGTCACATCACAGTGTGGGTCTACTTCAGCTATCTGACGTGTGCTTCTCCCACAGGTATTAAGTTTCTGAAGTCGCGGCGCGGCAAAGTGATCATGATGGTGAACACGTTCCCCTTCTGCGAGGAGTCCAAGTTGAGAGACAAGGTCATATGGCGTTGTACTTCCAAGAAGACAAACTGTAAGGCGAGGATACACATGTTAGGGTCCAACGTGGTGGCCGTGAAGGGGATGCACAACCACCCGCCGCGCGCCCTCTGTTTGCCTTCTCGACGACCGAACGCGCGCAAAGGTGTCGAGAGCAACTCTGCTCCTGCGGCTGCGGCAACTCCAGTGACGACCCTCGACGCCCTCGCGCTGCAGTCGCCCGACATTGAATGACCTCTTTTGTTAAATTGTGTAAAAAAGACAGCATTAACTTTCCTTACTGCTATCGTACTGAGCGTAAACTACTTTTAATTATATTCAAGCAATTTAGACAATAATTTACATAGCTCTTAATGTAGAGATATGAGTTACGTAAGTTTGAGAGGTACAATGGGAAGCTACTGTTTAGGAAACGTTGATTTCCGCGATGATTCCATTCCATATCATAGGTACACTGGTACAGTGCCGCCTCAATCACTTACTCTGGTGCTTTGGAATTCATAGATTGTAATTTTGTAATGTGATTTTTAAAAATGAACTGAACTATTCATAATTTCACCGTTAATGTTAAAATGGAATGTATAGATATTTTGTTATGCACTATCGTTTTAATTGATTCGTTTCGATGGTCGCTGAGCGGTTAAAAGTCTGTCACCCAATCTACCGAGGATTCCATCGAAGCTCTTTTGAAATGTTAAAAGACATTAACTATGTACTTTACATGCACTGTCAATGCCAACTTGTGATAAGATACGATCATTAGCTAGGATTAGTGTTTATATAAGTTAAGTTTTTATGTACTTATGGTAAGGTTATAAACTCGAGTATTTATTACACGTTCATATTTGGCGTATGTTATACCCTAAATTTAATAAAAAGTGCCTTGTGTGTAACTACGGGACCATATTGTCAATTAAAATAATTGATGTACTGAACATTCCCTATTGAAAATATTAGCTGTGCTTTTTTTAATATACCTACTGTAGTTTTGATATTATATTAAGTATGTTTATGTTATAAATATCGATTTGAAAGACATCGTTACTTTTATCGAGAGTATTACTCCTTAATTAAGATTTAAATAATTAAAGTTTATATTTATACATCGTTTTTGTTTATTTAAATAATAACTACCTTTTTTAAATGGACAGTCAATTTTAAAGATCCTAAAAATAAATGTAACGTGCATCGAATGCCCATCGAATTCCCATGTTATGTCTTCCTCGGCTATGCAATTGTAATATTCTACATTTATCATCCGAGAGCTAACAGTTAGACAAGCATGGTTTTGTATCGTGTAATATTTTAATAGAGCCCTTTGCCAGGTCCCAAATCGGAGTTGTCGCAGTTCAAATTTGGGAGGACCTCACGGCGACAATGTCCAGTGATTTCTACAGGAAAATTTACGTTCATGAAGGATAGAGAATTCCCTAATGGAAAGACTAGATGGAAGTGCTCTCACTCTGAAAAGTGTTCTGCCAACATTTACACTATTGATGCTGATGTGGTATTGTTCTATGATAAGCATAATCATGAGTGAATTAGAATGTTAGGGCCACTCTTCTGTTTGTGTTCTTCACCTCACTGACCCCAAAGCAAAACTTCTTATTTTCTGAGTATATGTTAATTAACGAAGGGCTTTCCCTTTAACCGGTGATGCTACTTATAGCGTGCATATCTGTGTATCTAAACAAGCAAGCTAAATCAATGTCGGCTTATCCGTTTAGGAGCTACGATGCCACAGATAGACACACAGATACACACGTTAAACTTATAACGCCCCGCTTTTTGCATCGGGGGTTAAAATATACCCATCCAAAATGGTATGTATGGTCACTATTTTATGTTAGTATGTAATTAAAATGCGCAAGTATTAAGTATTACTGGTTAAAGGTTACGCCGCTCTTCAAAACTCATCCGAACATACAAAAAGTATGTTTGGGTGGGTTATCTTTTGGAGAAACTATATCTCGTGATGTTTAACTTTTTTGATGAATTGTCTCTGGATTTGATATAAGTATTGGTTTGGCGCTCCGACGTCATCCCGGTTGCTATACAAGCAGGTGACGTTTGTCCAACGCGGTCCTGACTAGAAGTAGGCTTGCCTTACCAAATAATGTGTTTACTCTTCATAGCTACGCTTCAGTAGCAAGAATTGATCTGTTTTTGTATCCATATATATGTATATATATACCCGTTATTTACATGATTCCTTTAGATGCTTAATTTAGAGCTTAGATTTTAAGCTCTTTTTTAGGTAATAAAGCTATCTATATTTTTTTGTGAGACTTAAATCAATAAAAATACTAAAATTAATCCATCACATTTTATTTGTCATTCAGTTTTTCAGTACATTTTTCTTATTAAAAAGAAACCGGTTGCTTCTTAATTCCGTTGTTATTGTAGGCAAGGTAAACGCAGCGTACATACCGACGGGCCGAGGTAAGAAGAACTTGATTCTCGACGGATTCTCGTTTACTGAGACACCTCCAGGTTACTGGGTGTGCGCCCGTAGGAAGAACCTGAATTGCCGGGCGACGGCTCGCACCAACAAGCGCGGCGAAGTCATCCGGTTCGACAACACGCATAATCACCCGAAACCCAAGTTCTATAGTAAAACGACTAAGAAAATGTTCACTCTTTAATAATTTTTAATAAAACAAAACATATTTTGTCATTCTCTTGTTGATTTAGCTTGAAATGTTTTCGTATGAAAATTTTGTTAGTGAAACAAAATATAATTCGCTTTTTCATCAATCGTTATATTAATATAAAAAAACCTTCGTATTTTTGTTTTTTTTTATTACCTAACTCAACTTTTTTTGGGAAGCAATCCCGAGTAGATCTAGCGCAGTAGATACAGCTAACAGCGTTTGTTTTACATGTCCGTCTCCATGAGTCACTCTTAGTGACAAAATGAATAAATTATTTTTAGAACTTTTTGACATGTCACCAAAAGCACAAAAGAAAAAAGAAATAGGACACGATTGGGAACACGAGCTTATAGAAACTATTCAGAAGAGATGCTGCAGACGGCGGTATATCTAGTAGAAAATAAAATAATCAACTCTCGCGATGCTGAAAAGCAGTTTTGTATACCGAGGCGCACATTTGAAAACAAAATTACAATTAGACCTAGCTGAAAAAAGAAACTTCCTAGTGTTGCCTAAGTGTTTTTTTTTTTGGTTAGGCAAAAGGTACTCACACTACGACTTACACATTCTTCTTTTAGATTCGTTCGTACCGACCAGTGCTGCAAATACATACATACAATTTCATTTCTACGGCGATAGTATTGTCAATATCGCGAACCGTCGCGTATTTATTGCATCGCCTCTGCTTTCGAAACGGCGAAGGAAAACATTGGACAAACAAGAAGAAAGTTAATATTATCGTTTCGTCTAGACCCATGTTTGTCGTTTTCTTCACATGAAATTACAGTAATTGTATTAAAGTTGCTATTGTTGTAACTACTACTGTAATCTGGTTTTTATATTAATGTAACGTATTTTTTTGCAGAGGCCTTCTTTTTGCCGTCCAGGGCTGGAAAAATGGTTCTTATATTCCGAAACAATAAATTTTGGGTGAATAATCAATATCGGGACAAACTGAACTGGGCATGCCGTGATAAGGACTCCAAGGGTTGTCTGTGCAGAGTCCAGACTACAATGGAAGGGCGTTTCGTTCGCGTGAAGGGTCACCATACACACAAACCAAATTTTACCCCTGATAACTTTAATGCTACTGGTCTAGTCGAAAGCAAGTTTAAGGAATGGAGTGCTCCTTTGATCGGCAAGGTTCGCCACCACCTGAACGCTTTTGAATGATGAACTTGTTACTGATTGAAAGCATCGTAGAATGTTTGTACCAAGTTAAGACAAAAGGAGAATAGTTTAATAAGTTTTAGATGATATTTTATTTAGGCACTGTTGATCCCTTTATGTCGACTAAGAAAGGGCATTGGGAAGTCCCATCCTTGTATGCTGTTATGTGGCAGTTTTGGCCATATATAACCCAGTGGCTTCAGTGGCTGTGAAAAACCATGACGTAGAAATCGTGATATTTACAAAATGCATTCCTTTACAATAAACGTGTTTTGTCTTAGCTTATTAATATAATCAACTAATCTGCTCTGGAGAAGAATTTCAGAAACCATTTAGTAGTTAAGTCACTGACTGAAGTGTATTTCATATTATTACTTTTGAATTGAAGTAATGCTAGAAAAAGAGGAATTTAAATAGGTAGGTAGTTCGTAATTGTAACTGATTAGAAAAGATAAGCTAACAAAAAATATACAGTGTGTTTGGCTAGTTGGCTACTGGTTACCGATACTTTAAGGACATTAACTTTAAAAAAAGAGAAAGAAAGAAAATGGGCATATTATAAACTCATTTCGATCGACCAATACACGTTTATCCTCTTAACCCCACACCCTGCGAATGGCAGCCATCTTGTTTTTATAATCGCTTGATCTAGGGTATTTTCAATGAAATGCTAATTATCTTTGAATATAAGAGGCCTAGAAACGCGCAAATAATGTTATTGGAAGGGTAAACGCTTAAAAAAGAATAAAATACGAAATTTGACACAACAATTACTTTTTCTTTTACATTTTCTACTCTAGTGCAAAATGTACCCCTGGACGTTGCGTATCTTTTACGTCAGAAGTATTTGAGTCAACCTACAAAATAATATCGAAATATTACTCCTATGAACGAATTTCCATAGATTTTTTTTATATGTTAGACTGTAAGGATGGAGTTTGGAGGTATGCCATCTTTTTATAACCATTTTTATAATTTTTTTGAGATACTTCTTTTTACTATATAACGTGGGTTAATTTATGGGCCGTGCCCTTCTTTTTTATTATTTTTTTAGGCTCTTTTTGCTTACTTTTCAGCATTTTTTTTAATAATTTGGTTGCCTCGGCGTTTACTCTTGCAATAACTTCATTTGCACGTCTCTAGGCCTCTTAGATTCAATAATATTAGCATTTCATTGAACATACCCTAGATAATGCGATGAAAAAAACAAGATGGCTGCCATTCGTGGGGTGTGGGGTTAAGACTATTTATAAACGTGTATTTGTCGTTAGAAATTAGTATATATGCCCTTAAAGTATCGGTAACCGGTAGCCAAACACACTCTGTAAATAAGACACTTGAAGTACCTACAGTATTAATTTTGTAAATCTTGTGTTAACATGATTTACATCACAATCGCCGATTTTGATTTTCTGATTTTTCTAATGTTTAATGAAAATCATACTTGTATAAGAGACGATTGAACTGCAAACAAATATTTTGGATTTCATTAATTCAACGTTTCAGAAATTTTATTTTGGTAGTATTTGGAAGTGGTCTACAAACAGTCTCTTTTGAATCGTTTATCATAAATATCCCAGCTTATCATATACATGCCTTACTCCTTACCAGTTCGAAGATCAGTTTTTATTAGAAATGTGGTTTCAGTATCAATTTTCCCAAAGTGGTCCAGATTTTGTGTGTGAATGATCAAATTTTTTGTGACTTATGTCTCAAAATATTTCGTCATGTATGTCTTTGAGTCGTATAAAGCGTAGCTAATTGAGAAAATGTTAAATCAAATAAATATGCATCATCTTTAACAGCATCTTTAAAATGTTATTTAAAAGAAGAGAGTATTAAACATAATTTTGCTTCTCTGCACAATTGTTCTATTACTCTAGGTACGCTTCTTTTGAAATACAGTTTTAACCTTTACTAGTTTTAAAAATTAGGTTCGTAATTATGTTAGTATTGGAACATTCAATCAAACAATAGTTTGTTTTTGTCAAACACGCATTAACTTTTTTGTCCAGAAGAATATGAACATAAGCAAGTTTATGTACCTATTTCCCATACCTATTTCCTAATATGCTATTTTGGAATAGTATCTAATGGAGAAGGCCCCCAATATTATTATTATTTGACAACTTATCTGTTTTGAATAATCTGTTCTTGTTATTTAAACCTATCAATATTGTAGAATTTATCTGAATTCGGAGAAAACGTGCAAGATATATTATTTTATAAGATCTCAAGCAGTATTTAAAAATGTGTGTTTACGATAAAAATTAAAATTTATACTCATTAAAATTTATAGAAATAGACGGTAACAATATTTTGAAAATTATGTGTTTATGTAAATATAAGATATTTTTGTCATCGATCGTTTTATTTGAGCCAGGAATCCTACCACCTCGATCCTCGAAAAGATCCGATTAGAGTGGTAGCGAAAATATGCTTTCAGCGCAATGGAGTGTGTCTCGATTTGGGAACCCAGTGCTGGTGGTGGATGGCTGGCGGTTCAGGAGGAACGGGAAAGTGTTCGCTGGCCGAACCTCCTGGCTGTGCATCAAGTCCGACCACGGCTGCAAGTGCTATGCCGTCACCAGCAACAACCGCATCGTCGCCATGGGCTACCAGCACGAACATGGTACCATCAAAAAGCGCAAGCGCGTTAAACGGCTTAAAAACGAACTGAATTCCGCCATTCAAGTCAAAATGGAATCGTACTTTATGTGTTAAGCTAGTCATTCATGTTTATATTTTCAACAGATCGTAACTTTGTTAGTATACCCCAGTGTGGCGCTAGTCAAAATTACAAAATTGCCTTTGAGGAGCTAGAGGTAGAGGTTGTTTTAAGTAGGTAGGTTGACAATATTTAGCGTACAATATTCAATTATGATTGGAATTATAAAACGAATTATCCAGTGCTTGCTATCTTGTTTATGCTTAAATAAATGAAAAATATTTTTTTAAGATCAACGTTCTCATTTTGTTTTATTTGTTGTTATACCCGATGTCACGCTGCGTACAGATCGCGGCACGTATGTTGGACCAAAATGGCGGTCGTCCGCGCATGTACAATTATGGATTGAGACCCGAAGATGTGTAACAGCCCGCGGCACGTAAGTTGAACTATGACCTTGCATGCGCAGGAACACATTTTCGGGTCTCAATCGGTCTTGTTTCATAACTGTACCTGCGGGGACTACCGCCATTTTGGTTCAACTTACGTGCCGCGTCCTGTACACACGGCTACACATCAAGCTAAACATTTCCAGTATAACCTGACCTCGCATTGTACGGAAATCCTATAAAATGCGAGATCAACATAAACTGGAAATGTATAGCTTGATGTGTAGCCGTGTGTACTAAGTTTAGTTTTGTCACGATGGTACGAGAGCAGATATGCGATATGATTATCAATCAAAACGTAGTTTGAAGCAGTAAAACACAGGCAGACATTAACAGTAAGGTGATTAGTTGCAGGACACACAGTAACACCCGGCCCGGAGGCGCCGCCGACGCTGGGTCTGCCGTTTCCGTTCCCGTGCTTCCCGGGACAGTTCCGCTACTGCTTGAGCAAGAGGGGCAAGCCTGCCATCGAGGTGGGCGCGCACAGGTTCTGCTTCAACGGGCGCGCTGCGAGCGGTAAGGTGTGGTGGCGCTGCTCGCGCAACCCGCGCTGTCGCGCCGCCGTGCACACGTTCGGACTGCGCGTCGTGCAGATGAACAGCGCGCACACGTGCGGCGTGCGCGCCACGCCGCTCACGCCCATGTTCTGAGCACCGCTTTGCGCGAGTACGACGGGCAGATCTGATTAGTCAATTTGTCTGTCATCGAAACGACCACCGGCGAACTAAACGAGGTAGGATACGGCACAGATTTTGATCTCAACGCTAGATACGGACGGAAAACGTAGGTTAGGAGTAATCATTATCAGTTGTTTGAAGTATTGAATGTCATTTAGCTGGACTTAACTATTGTTTCGAGTGGAAAGTCAAATTGCTCTTGTGCCTTTCCGCCGGTGGTCTAGACTTGAATATTGTATACGCCTTTGTCGATTACATACATGTATACGCAATTGAGATTTTGCGAACTATAGTTTGCACGTTTACTCTCTTATCTTATTCTCCAAAGAGATTATTATGATGTATAACCTATATTATACTGTATTCAGTAGATACATTTAATTAGTAGATATTTTTGCGCTGTGTAAAGTATACGACTATGTAATAAGTTCTAGTGAAGACCGTCTGGATTCAAATTATTTGAGACTGATTTTTTCTGGTCCAGGTATTAGTGGCCGCTACAAACGAAGGTAGCTTTTAACAATTTAAATTAAAACATTGTTTGGAAAGTTTCCTCAGCTACTGTTCGCGTTAGCCGCGGGAAGTTCTCTCTCACTTGGCTGTAGTACACTTGTGCAGCCAGCACTGGCCAGCAGAGGCCGCCTGTCTCAGCCCGCTCTTCCGAACCGGACGGTCTAGTTGTAGTGTACTGTACAAAGTGATAGTTCTCTTATGATATCCTAAGTATTTTTATACATTATTTTTACATTTATTTTTTTACAATTTTATTCGTGAATTTGTACATACAATTTACGAATGTTGGCATCGGAGCGTAGTCTCCGAAGTGGTTGGTTTCGGTTTGACTATACGAATGTCAGGTTATGTTGTCAGCGGGCGCTTAGGTCATTGAGGGAATGTTACGAAGTCATGTCTTGTATACGATTAGGAAAGTAATGTGTAACAACTTGTTAAAGTAGAAACTGCATTTATTGAACAATTGACTAAATAATAATACTCATGTATACGTTGTAGTTGTAAGTTTGTTCTTTAGTGAGATCTAAATATTTTAAGATTTATTTTACAACTTTTTTATTTTACACTTTTATATTTTTATTTTTTTGAGTAAGTACTTAAGCGTTTATTAAACCGTTGGTTGTACTTACGGGGAGTGTTGTCACAACAATTAAGTTAACCACACCAGTTATTATAAGTACCATACGAAATGTATACGATTATGTTAACCTTGAAGTATTATTTTTAAAGTATTATTTTTATTGTGATAAGATATTTTATTGCTATTATTATGTTTAGTCGTGAAAGTATTATGGTAGCTATAAGCGGCGGTTGTCGATCAGAGAATGTTTATGCTGTGTAGCTGGTAGTAGAGAGACGCGTCTCTTGTGTATAGGTACAAAGAAACGATTATATTGCGCTGAAGTAACTTTGTACTTTTATTTTGACACCTTACTTCCGATTTATTTTGTGTAGTCTGTCTGTCTGTCATCAAGCAGGCATCCTTCTCCCAGAACATTCATTATTTACAATAAAAATTACTTCAACGTCTTTTCAACAAAAATAAGAACGAATTATTCCATTGGAGAAGATTTTTCTTTCTTTTCTATTTTTTAAAGAAACTGATCGCGATTAGCACATTCGTACTGCATTCAAGAACTGTCAGCCAGTGTCAACATTTCTATAGCGCAGCGTGGTTTTTGTGGCGCTTTGTCGGGAAACATTTTTGTGAAATTATCTGTGAAAATTTTATTGAAAAAACAAAAAGGTGGCGTTCGTTCCGACTATGAATTACCTCGCCCCAAAAGAACTATGCAGCACTAGGTATATCGAATATTGCCACTGAATATTTTTGAGCGCGGTTTAAATGTGCTGATCGATTCAATTTCATTGGTGAAATTCGCTACGAAGCGTGAGAGTTTATTATTAGTATCCGTATTTTTTTTGCGTTTAATGCATGGGCGATTTCTATGCATGGAACACAATGAAGGGGTTAAAACATAAACACGAGATCTAAGGACAACATTAATATTTATTAGTAGTCAGACCTTCACAAAGCACATCAAATTAAAAGAAGACGAGACAAATTGATTTAAGTTATAGAACACCCTCAGTAGCCATCTAGATCTGTCATTTTATGCTGAACCATCTAGATTACAAATAAAAGAATGTCAACTAGAAAATTGCTAGAAAATTTACACTACGAACACATGAGATGTCACAATCAGAAAATAAAATGAGCCAAACTGATGGGAAAGGAGGAAAACGAGTGTCAATTTAAGGTATTACTTGTTAAATAAATGATTATATTGTAATGATTTCCCCCCACCCTACAATAATCGGGCAATTTTTGTAAAAGAGTTATACGTGTGGGTTTGACGCAGCAAGGTCTAACCGTGCCGTCGTTTCAGGATGGTTCTACATCCGCTCAGCGCGCGGAGGACTGCATTTGGTTGCCGACGGACACATATTCTACGAGGACGGAGGTTCGCACCCTCGCCGGGTCACATGGAGATGTGCGAGGTCCTACCAGAAAGCAGAGCGTTGTCAAGTTGCCTTATGTTTGAGAGACGGACGTCTGGTATACTTTCGGGGCTCACACAATCATCCGGCGACGTATAATCCTGCTAAGCATGAGTCGAGGCGTTTCCAAGTGGATCCGATGGGCAAGTACAAGATAGTAGCCAGCCCGGCGCCCCGCGCAGGCGGCGTGGTGGCGGCGCCGGCGCCTCTAGTGCCTCCGGCGCCGCACGCCGCGCTGCTTCTCTAGGCCTGGCGCGACCTCCTCGTGCGCGGCCTGCTGGACGGCAGGCACTAACGCGCGCGCGGAGCGTCGCACCACCAGCCCGTCGCATTAGTGACCAACATTTGTTATTTACTGTTCTTGCGTTATGAAGGAACAAAATTGGCTCATACACTTCAAGTACCCGAATAAGGAATTGGAGCTTAGTTTTGTTTCTTTGTAATTTCGGAAGCCTTATTATTTTTACGTAGTTATGCCAAAGGTCAATGTAATTCCTTTATCTATGTATACTATTCATGTTTTTATATAGGTTTAGTTCGGTAATATTATTAAACTTTACGGGATGATTGAGTTCTAACATTAAAGTAGAGTGGGTCGTTCTCGCTAGCTCTGAATTAATCTCGGATACACACAGTGTCGCGTCGTAAATTGCAATACGTTCGTCGAGATGTATCTTGACTTTCATCAATCTTCCATTAAACATAGATAGTACGAGGACCTTTCGGGTTTGTGTGATATCAAACTAAACGTTGATATAGATTTTTGAGCGTATTTATACTTAACTATTTGGAAACTATTGGAATCAATAAAACAGGTGGCTGTAGACGCTTTAACGTCGCCTTGTTATGCCTTAGCGGCTATTTATTAGGAAACTAAACAATAGTATATTAAAAAAAAACAATGTATAACGTGAATGTGCAATATTCTCTTACCAAAATGTTTAGAAATTATGTATACAAACTGTATAGCTTTAATGATAGCGTAGCCGTCTTGTTGATGCTTTTTTATAAAATTCTATTTATTGACCGCGATGTAGTGTGCGGAACGACTGATAGACGATGTTACGAAATACTCCAATATTTATGATTTATATTGTATTTAGCCGTAGAGGTAGACTGTGTAGACATAATATACCAGCTTATGAACAAAGTAATACGAGCATAGTTTTTATATTAGAAACTTATACGACCATATATTATTGTAGATATGTACAGTAGGGTGGGAATCGTAGGGCACTGTAACAGGTTTCCCGTAGTAACGTTCGTATATTGTATTTACGAAACATAGTTATGTTAGAATTTATTATTATTTAAATACTCGACTGGAACTTATTAATAAATACTCAGTACCTTTCAAAGATCTTATTTCCTATGCCAAAGTATGTTAGACTTTACTTATAGTTGTTATATTTTTTTGTTGAATTTAAGAGTATTATTGTACTGATTATACATTTTATTTATTATCTAAGTTAATTTGTGAAATTATGTAGTTTTTGTTTCCTATACTTATTTATAAAAGACGTATACTGATCATTACGTTTTTTTATTACTTCTCTCAAAAAATTCTTAGGGCTGCAGGGAACGGGAATCGATTTTCTTATCAGCGCTCTTAAGAAGCGGGTCCCTATTTGAGTAGAAGACAATGCGTGTATTTGGGATTCTATATTGGAATAAGGTTGCCAACTTGTCAAGTTATGTACTGTGAATGTAACTTCAATACATTTTGAACAATCGAATGTTTGACTCTGTAACTTGTGTACAAATTCTTGGGCAGTTTTACCGACGACGCCGATTTCGGAGGACACAGAAGGCGAGTTGCTGAAAATGGGCGGGTACTGGTACAAGCTGGACGGTTGCTACCGGAGCAAGCGGCGCTGGCTGTGCGCGCGCGGCTGCGGCGCCCGCCTGCACACCGTCGGCAAGGCACTTGTGTTCTCGGAGCTGAGGCATTACTGTACAACCAACAACTACACCATTTGACGCTCTGGCGCTGTTCACGCCATGACTCACTTTATGAAATGAAATAGGCTCTCTGCTGAAAAATTTGCAGCAATAATGCGATCAAATATAACGAATTTTTTTAGCTCTAATAAATGTAAATACCTCTGCTTTTATTATTAAATGTTATTAATAGTTTTGGAAAAAGAAGTACTTATATCACCCACCGGAGGAACTATCATAGACTTTATTATATTTTAGTGTTGTGTTTAAAGAAAAATGTTAAACGTTTAATATTTCGTTTTATTTGTGACAAATCTGTGGTGTAAGCGGATTCGAAGGTAATTGTTTCTAACTCTTAAAAGATATGTAGTAGTTAGTATGAGTGTCGAGTTAACTAACAATATTACCATATTCCAGTGAAAGTCATACACACGCACACTGGTTACCCGAAACTGTCGTTGAACGGTTACGTGTACCGCCCGCATAACGCGTATAGGAACCAGCCGCGAGTGCTGTGGTACTGCGCAGCCAGGAACAAGTTCCAGTGCCCGGCCACCCTGCGCACCTACAACAACGAGGTGATCGCGGTGTCCGGCGTGCACAACCACGAGCGCTGACCGCAGCCCGCGCGGCCGCCTGCGCGTCCGCGCGTGCACGACGTCACGGCGCACCTGCGCACGATCTTCAGACTGTATGGCGAACGACTCGGCTTGAGTAGCAATCAGAGCGTTGTATAGAACACTCTTGTGCAGCCAGTGGCACTAGCTATAACACACCACCCTAGCAGCCACCCTAGTTGCGCGCCAAGTACGCTACGTCGTGTATGATGATGAATTCACATACGACGCGCACCATTGTTGCAAGAAATTCATACAATTTTATCGACTCATACCAAACTCACTTTGAGTGAGAGTGAACCCTTGTCCCAAGACATGCAACATCTTCTGTCCTGCCCGTATTGCAAGTGCAACTACATCCACCCTCCAGGAATTCAATGAGGTTGCTGTTCGACCAAAATTTACGTCATTCTCATGAGAAGAAGATCCAGTTTATTAAGAGCGTCCTAAGCGCAGTGTCACAATATAAATATCGACAGTATGGAAACTAGGCCTAGTTGTTAAAATAATTACCTACGCTCCATTGCAGCATTAAGGTTGTCATTGATAACTTTTTTGAAATTAAAATGTATTTATGAAAACATGTTCTGTAGGGTAGTGATCAAACAATCGAGTTAAAATAACTAGTTTACAAATAAAATTAGATAATATCAGTAAAAGACATATGATAGTTTATAACACGGAAAAGAGATAGTTAATAACACGGCACAGTCTAATATTAACACACAGCAACTTGTAGAACTATATCGATGCCTTAGTTCACAATTGCACTAACTACAAAATTGGCAATTTTCAGGAGAGAGCTTTAAAGTTTAGACAGTAGAAAAACAAAGCAAAATAACAAAACAAATATGCATCTATTCATAAAACTAGTCCTTCAACTCCATCATATCTCAATATTGTAATATTATTACATCCGTAACCTTTTCAAAATGGCTAAATAAACGGGGGGTCCCCGTATAATACATTTGTGCACTTCAAAAATTGCCAAATCTCTTCAAGTAAACGTACTTAATATACTTGTAATAGGGAATCCAATACCGATCGATCGAAAACCGCGATGCGTGAGCAGATATTGTAAATGTATATAATACGTTTGTGTTTTGGAATTTTCTGCAGTTGGGGCACTTAAAATCAGTTATATATCGTGATTGGATTTACAAAAATAAAGGTCATTAGTATATAACACTCATGGAACATTAATTGAACTTATTTAATACAACTGTGGCCTACGTTTTTGGTAGAAAGAGACGGAATAACGGTATTACGATACGCGCAAATGAAAGAGCATGAAATTTAGTGTGTTTGGTACTAAAAAAGTGAAAATGTAAATTTTGTAGTTAGTGCAATTGTGAACTAAGTTATGGATATATCCTTAGCTTTGTCAATATGGCGTAAGCGTAACCTTTTACATGTTTTGGCGTGAGCCGCGGAAAGACGAAAACGTTTCGTGCGCTCGACGTCGGAGGAGGCGCGCGGAGGACGGCGCCGCCGCGCCGCCCCGGCGGCGTCCAACTCCGTTGATCTTTTCTATACTACTATGTAACGTATGTACGTTTTTGAAACTGAAATTGATTTATGAAAACATTTGTGTTCTGTAGTGTAGTGATCAAACAATAGAGTTGAAATAACGGTTGGAGTGTAGCCTTAGGGGCGCTATGGAAGGGCACGCCACAATAGTGGCGATAAGTCCCCTCTTTGAGGAGTAGCTTGAGAGGCGCCACGGCGTCCTCACCTTCCGGCTGACGCAGGTCCTCACCGGACACGGTTCTTTCGGAGGTACCTGCACCGGATCGGGTGGAAGGAAGCGCCCGGGTGTTATCATTGTGAGGATCGACCGGAGGACACGGTGGAGCACACGGTGGAGGTCTGCCCCGCTTGAGCGGAGCACCGCAGTGTCCTCGTAGCGGCGATCGGCGGCAGCGACCTCTCGCGTACGGCCTTGGTTTAATCCATGGTCCGGACTCGGGGCGAGACGAAATGGGACGCCGTCGCCTCTTTTTGCGAAGCAGTCATGCTAGCGAAGGAGGCGGCGGAACGTGAGAGGGAGAGAACCTAACATCCCAGCCACCGCGGGAGACGCACCGGGCCACCGTAGGCGCGGGCCTGTGGACGGTGATCCATGGGCTAGCTCGCCGTCCGTCCGTCTTATAACGACAGGCCGTGTCGACGGCGCGTTCGTGTTCCACGCGCGCCTCAGAGAGATGTCAGCAAAAGGAAGGGGTCCAAGGGTCAGGAGGGCAAGGGCTAATGCCTGCCGGGGCTTCGGGACTGTTCGAAAGAGATACCGTGGCCCCGGAACACAAAGGGCGATGAAGGAACATGGATGGGTTTTAGTCAGTAAAAGTCTGGCACACCCTCCTGCTCCGCCCAGAGCGGGAGGAGTTATTTGATGATTTCCCACCAGAAAAAAAAAGAGCGCTATGGAGCAAAGAATTAGAAAAAAAAAGTTTTTTTTCGGATATTTCCCAATTTTATTGCAGTATGATCGGGTTGACCTAAATTATAAAAACCATTTAGGTTCTGAGACGCATGGTCCTCCGATGCACCGTTTCCGAATTATGGGCCTTGATTTAAAAAAAAACGGTCTAATTTCCACTCATTTATATTGGGATGCTGCTTGGCGAGGGGCATCACAGGGCCTGTTTTTGACCATAATTTTGGTTATTTCTTGCCTAGGATGCACCGTTTTCGAGATATTCGCGAAAACGTGAGCGTGAGCGTTTAATGGTAAACAATTTTGAACGTTATCCTCTAGGATATTAAGTTGAAAATCATTTAAAGACGCTGAACTAAACAGTAGTTAGTCGACGAGCATTTTTTTAATAAAAAAAAATGCGTCTCTGGACACCTCGCACGCGCGTATATAATAGTCCGGTTAAGCAGCATCAACCTCCGAGAGTTGTTGCGCAGCGAGTGGTCCCTTCAAAAAAAATAACGCGCGTATACCTAAAATAAAAAAATAACGCAGCACTCACGACAGTCACGACTGACAGCACCGCGACAGTGCCTTAGGGGCCTCGTCGTTGCGCATGTTAGTGGGAGTGTGCCGTTTCGAACGTTAGTACGTAATTTCCGTACTGTCCATATTTATAATGTGGCAATGTATGGGCACGCAACTCGGGCGCATCGTATAACAGCTAGTTGCAGTTGTGTGAATTACAAAAAGATTTCGTTCAATTTATATTTTTTACCTTATTATTTACATATAATATGACTAAGGATTAGGCTGCTAGCAATATTGCGAAAGTATATACCTTTGTGAAGTAGATTAAGAAAAGCTTTTAATGACAGTATATAGTGATTTATTGAATTTATATCGTAATATAAAGATGGTAAGTAGAGATAATAAGAAAGTAAGTCAGTTTAGATCTCTGAATGACAAATACAATTTGATTTTTTTTTATGGTTTTTATCTCGAACAAAAAGCCTGTTTAGTTGGAACGATTAGTTGTTGTAGTATTGTCGGTTTTCTAAAAGAGATACTTAAGCCTAATAAATAAATGTATATTTTTAGTACATAGGTTTTTGAAAAAAGTTAAATTACTAGGAAGGTACGCGTGTACCTATATCATAATTTTAGGTCATATAAACTGTATGTTCCTAATTGCCATGTTTTTCTTGTCACGTTAAATATAGATACGTATTGTTAATTAGTTGCGTTGCTGTGTAAGAAGCAGTCTTACTTGTAGAACAAATAATAATGTAAAGTGGTGAGGTTTCATGCACCGTCCGTGCCATCGCCTATCTAAGCTCGAGGCTTCCTCGCTGAAAGCAATAAACTTTTGAGATAATAATAGACATTTTGATTTTTTTTACACGTTATATTTAAGTCTATAATTATGTGTAGATATGTAGAATTGTAATCGAGCAAGTCAAGTTTTTCAGCTGTACCTAGAGGCAGTCTGGGAATTCTAGTTTAGGTAAGGGAGTATCTTGTGTATGTGATCTTAGTATTTTGGTCAATATGTATGTATAATGTAGAGCTAAAAGCAATTTTTTTTTAAATCCTCAAAGGAATTACCAACCTAATTTATCGAAATAATTATTCTATTTCATACTTATTTTAAATGTATCAAATCATATTGAATGTAATCGTAGTAAGTCGTATAATGTAAAAGTAACAAATGATAGAGTATTTAAAATATAAAACCGTATTAATACTGAGACAGGTTTTAATGTAATTCTAAATAAAAAGTAAAAATAATTACTTTTCTATTTTCTACAGCTTTAAACTTTAACGTTTATGTGTAAATATTGATTAAATCTTCTACATATTTGTGACTATTATTCAATTGTAGCAAGAAATTTAGTAATTTAATGTACCTTTGATTAGCGAAGTAGCTTAACATTTGAGTCTAGTCGAAGAATGTTTGAGGGGCTAATAGAATCGCTATGTATTTGTGTGAGCCTTCGAAAGTTCACGCACCACTGTTGCGGTATGTTCAGTCGGAAGTTCATCGGTACATTCGGTTGGCGGTGTTCCGAACGCCGTCAACCGAATGTCGGTGGTCACATGTTGGGTTTTGACGCAGTGCCAGCAGTGTACGTGCCGTCGCGGACTGGCAAGTCGCTGCTGCTGCACGACGGCTACACGTTCTACCTGAAGAACTTGCAAGCGCACGGCAGGAAGCAGTGGTACTGCTCGTCGCGCGACATGGCCGGCTGCCGCGCTGACGTCATTACGGCGCCGGCGCGCACCGGCACTGGAGACGTGTTGTTCCTCGTGCGCGGGCGTCACATACACGCGCCGCCTAGCTACTACTTCACGCCCGACGGCAAGTACGTGAGAAAGAAGGACGTCTACCACAGGTATAGGTAGCTCATAATACACGATAGGATTCAATTAAGTTTTATTTTTACACATATTTTTTTTACACAATCATTTTTTTTTGTCCTATTTCTTTTTTTTAAATCTTTTATTTTGTAATTTGTCTTTTTATTTTGTGATTGTGGTTAGCTTTTTGTATAGTTTGTGAAAATTTTGTAAATTGAGGTTCCTAAAGTTTAGAAGATGATTGTGTTTTTCTAAACATGTATTCTGTTTAACTCCTTACAAGTTAAATGTTGATATTTTTGCTAGCACAGTGATTGTTCAATTAATGTGTCGTTTGTCTTTGTATAAGGGTGAATCAACTTATTTTGCTCTTGGTACAATAGTTTTTATGATCTTTTTCTTATCTCTAGGCAGAAACAATGGTCCAAAAAGCTGCAAATTAGAAATTCAATTTCTCGTCCGTTTAAAATCTCTAGCGATTTTGTTAGTTTAGTAGAATTAACTTATTTGTTATCCATGTAGATACCTACAATAAATATAGACAACATAACAAAATATCAGTATAACTTTGATTACAAGGTTACCACTTATTTCGTGAGATGTTTCCAGCAGACCTGCGAAAGGACGAATGAAAATAATGGTGTGCGAGTAGTACCTACACATACAAGTAAATATGAATGTGTACTTGTATAAATACATAATGCTAAATTATGTATGTAAACAAATACGTATATGATATTTTTAATGATTACATAGACAGGAGTGAGTTCTACAATTTTACAGCATGGACAGAAAACACGAATAATAGCTGGTTTTATGAGTAAGGGATTAAAGCAGAGATCAAAGATGCGATCTTAACGGTGCGTCGCTAGGGAGAGTAAGAAAAACGCACGCAGGTAAGAAGGATAAGGCACCTGTGTAAGATGTTGAAGAGGAGACATAGGATCCGAGTGTTCCGGCAAGGCGGATTGGGAGCGACTTTCAGTTCCTTGCGAAGGTTAGAAACATGGTCATACGAAGACAAAAATAACCGAAAGCATGAAGTTTTGCAAGCGTCCAGGTAGCAGGTTTCGGCGAAATCTATAATCGGCTGAATAAGTATAGTCTTTAAAGGCAAGGGACTGAAAGCATTTCAGTAATCGAAGACGTGATCGCAGGAATGAAGGAAGTCAGGAGTTTGAATGTAGATGGATATAAGAGTAGAGAAAGACCAAAGAATCTATGGAGAATTGTGTTAAAGATAATGCCTGTCGTGTTATCTAGCCAAAACCCTTGGTTGACTGGTAGAGTATGTCTTAAAGCATTAAATCCGCCTTTGTGGCTGTTTTTTTGTGTGCGAAAAGTTTAACTAAATAGATATGGTTACGGCAAGAAGGGGCGACACTGAGATGACGATAGAGAGGTATGGAAAAAAATACGCAGAAGCTTTATATAGTATAATCATATTCTTGTTCGTAACTAACTCAATTGAAGTTTATTTGTTAATAGTATATTATGAAATACACGTGCCTAAAAGTGTAGTAATGTGATGATGATGTTACCATTACTAAATAAGTTGATTCACCCACAAAATGAAATTTAAAAGTCTGTTATACTTATAATGGACTCGGAAAAAATTAAAATTACTTATTCTAAAGCATTAAGTATGAGTACTTACTATTGTCTTAATTTTTATTTTCTTAAATTAAAGCGAAGACTGGATCATATTTTACAAAAAAAATGTATTGAATTGTAATATACTGACAGTATGCTACGTTGGTTGTAGAGAATGTCCGAGAAGTAGGTTTACGTAAGTATCGATTTGATGACATAAGTTTTTGTGCTGTACATTTTTATGAAATAATTCTAAATCCTAAACAGTGGGTTAAAACTATTGGCAGCTGTTGCTGCTGTTGTTCAATGTATTCAGACTATCTATGTAAACGTACTTATTGTGCAGTTCATACGCCCGTAGTTGGGTATCTTTTGCAGTGTTAACTTGTCTAACAATGTTCGTTATCCTGGGTGGAGCCAGCCAGGCTAGTATTTTCTTGTTTCAATGTTTCTGTGACTGAGCGCCTCTCTATATGGACGACGTAAAATACGTATCTCTGCGATCGGTAGATTTTTCGTACAATATTATCATGTTTGTGCCCTTCATACAATTCGACCTAACCATTTTATATTATTTAGGCATGTGTAAACACGTGGCAGCGCTGAAAGTAAGAGATAAACCGGTGACTCATTATTTAGCGTTAATAAATCAATTCACAGTTTGACATTACTTATTCACGATATTATTTACATTTAGCATGGAATCTCATAAAATATTAAACACTCGGTACCTAAAATAGCATGAAATCTTCATGGTTACAACATTATTTATGTTGGTTTATCTACTGAGGGCTTCGCCGCCTACATTAAAAAACATATTTTTGGACTAATCCATTATGGCCTTTAATGTTTTATTCGAAATGTCAGGGGTTATCTGCAAACTAATAATAAAAGTTTCTTTACTTTTGTTGTTCTTTTTAGAATAGGAAAAAAAATGGTTTGAAAAATATGGAGTAGCTAAAACCTTTGATCGAAACAATATTTCAGTAGTAACTAGCGCGCTGTGAGAGACAGCGAAGCATAGAGTCGAGTATATGAAGCGGAGCTCACATTTAAACCCCTATTAATTTGTGCTTTAACAAAATAATTGACTAAAGTGAAGTTATTATTCTTAAGTAACGACGAAATACTCTGTAATAGAAAGTTTTATTAAAGGGTATGAATGAATGAACAGTGTTTCCCTTAGGCCCACGCAATGGAACGTGATCGGGGGTGGAGTGGGCGGCTGACGTAGTAAGGCCCTACGACTGCGTATTACGCAAGGACCACGGTTCGTTTTGTTTGTATACAATGCTCGGAAATTGAGAAATGTTTTATGTACCTTTTCAGGTGGGACTTGTGTTAAGATGGGTAATTAAGCACGGTGATCACTGGGGGCCGAGGTGTTGCTTTAATTGCCATTTTTCTTAGCTTTTGCAATAAGTTTAGAATGGGTGTAAGTTTTCTTTTGTTTTAAAGATAAATATTTAATTAAAAGGCAAGGTCTATCTCAGTAAAAAAGGTTTTTTTTTATGTTTAAATAATTTTCGTGCTCAAACCATACATTTTCAATTCATTAGTATTCATAACAATGAAGTTATCAAATCCAAATAAGCGTTATTGTATATTCGACTCATCCCAAATAAAGTCTCAAAACAACCGGTATAATATAATACGCGCGGGCCGTTACTATCGTTGCAGTATCGGATGTATTCGAGAGGACATGAATTGCGCAGTTGTGACGGATCAATACCTACAAAGTTATGAAAGAAGAAAGTTCCGCAGGGCTCGGGGAATCGCATGGGCGTGCCCTCCATCTCCCGCGCTATAGCCTAGTTACGCCCTGTATGCCCTAATTTGACGTACTACCCCCTACCCACCCCACAGGCGCGCGGCTCGCCCGCTGCGTGCGGGGTGCGTGAGTAAACAGCGCTGCGTAGTAACTTGTGACGTAGCGTGTTTTGATACATAATGCTACTATGATTTATTTATAGATTGCCGCTCTCTACTACCAACCGATGTTTACGCTTATTAGTTCTGTTGTGGGAACTTAACAGCTCATTCTCAATTAATGAAACATTATAATGAGCATCTAACGGTGCTGCGACCTTCCCGGACTGCATTCGTCCGGCCTACGAGTTTTAGGTTTATCTGGTTACGTGACCGGGTTTTTGAATTTATGTTAGTTATTTACATTAATGCTAAGTAGTCATGGCATGGGAGCGTTCGTGGTGCGGTAAGTAGGGTAGCGGCACACAATACGAGCTGGGGTCGTAGGGTAGCTCACAAATGACTGGCTATGCAGATTTGATTAGCTACGTCTCGCAGCCTGGCACGTAGCTGTACGTAACTGAAGAAGTTGATCCCCTCGCTTGGTTTAATAGTGAATAAAGATGGGAGGTGTATGTGTGCGTGCCCTGAGCCGCCTGAGCGAGGCATGTAGTAGGTCGTTAGATCCGCGGCTAGACCCGGGAGCACGCCGCGGCCGCACGCAGCGCGCCGCGCGCCCCACGCGCCACCACGCGGTGCGCGCCACGCTCCAGACATGCGCGCGGCGCCACTCGCTTCCTGGTGATGGTACCCCAATCGATAATGCCCCAGAATCTTACTCCGAGTGCCCCTTCCCGCTCCTCTCCCAGCCCTAGCTCACCATACTCGTCAAATTATAACATCCCATTGTAGTAATAAGGTCGTTTTTACATCCCCGCTTCCGCTAATGTTTCCGTTATGGTTAATAGTCGCTATAAAGATACTTTTGAAGAAAACGTTGTTTCTTTGTGTTTCAGTATTTTTAGAATAGAAAATAGCCTATGTTCGTTTTATATGTGCGTCTGAATTATTAATGTAATGTTTACTTTCGTAGATTTTCAAAGGAAATGTTGAGTTTGTGACTGTATAATGAAGAATATTATAAGTTTTGGAACGGGAGTTGTTTTTGTTTTTCCTTGTAGGTATATGTTCGTTTGTTTGCACTACAGTACGACGATGTTGGTGTAAAGTGTTTAGTGGAGTTGTGTTGGTTGGCTTCTAGCGTGGGAGACGTGGGAGTCGTCGTCGTGGTGCGCGCGAGTGCGGGTGCCGGCGTGGCGCAACCGGAGCGTGTCCATCCTGCACGCGCCCACCTGCTACGTCAGCGTCCACAACAGACACCTGTGCGATTGTCTCCTGCGACGACTGTGATCCTCATTATAAACATGCTTCTTCTTTTACTAATAATGTGAGCGATTTCTATGGCTATTTCATTTAAAAGGAATACCTTTCTCATCTTGAAGGTAATGATTAATAATTTTGTTTACATTATTGGAAAAGATGAATGTATTTGCAGCTTTTTATAGTACAATTATTTCACAGTAGGTACCTATATACATATCACTGATATCACTATGTTTAAGGTAGAAGAAACCTACTACTAGGGAAAAACACGAGTAATCGAGCACGCACATTAGATTAACGAAGGTGTGTACCTACGTAGGTGTCTACGTTTCATGATTAGCTCTTTTTAATGGCAACAACAACAGCGTAAGTAGGTACCTTAAAAAATACAGTAAAAGAAGGTTTATCCATATGAAAAAAGTTTTCTGTTGTTTTCAAATAAAAAATGAAGGTACACAGTCCATGTTAATCGTAGGTACCTACCTCTCTACGTGATTTTATTGCACAAGTTTCTGCATTTGACTAATTCCTCATAAAGAGTTATCTTGTCATAAAACTATGTACGTAATTGATACTTCAATTATCGTAAATAATATGAAGGAAACGTTCAAAATTGTTATTTTTAATTTGTTCTGTTGAAGTCGTTCCACATTTTTAAATAATCTTCTACCTATTTGTTTTATAAGTAGGTTCCTAAATGATTATAAATGTGGGACGAAATATGTGCGTATAAATTGTTCCACACAAAAGATTTCAAACAAATCTAAGAGCATTTTTAATACATAACCTACCTACCTACGTTGTAGAAGTTATAAAAAGTATTAAGTATGTTTATAAATATGAGCACCGCGCTTGCTACGCGGTTCCAAACGTAGCTCCGATGTGCCTACGTGAACGACAGTACCCGCGATCGGTACCGACTGCCGCCGGTACACCACGAATTACCTAATAGATTCTACGATGCCGCCTATATACCTCTATAAAGGTTAAAAACAATTCAATTGTGTAAATGTTTAATTAATTAACATGTATTTAGTTGTATAATATAGATTTTTGTTGCTCTACATTAAAAACATATTTAATAGTATTTATTATGTTTTGTTAATTAAACTATCTGTCACAAATACAAGTTCAAATTAAAATTAATTAATATTTTAGTTTAATTTAGTGAGATACCAGTGTTGTACATTCAAAAGACATGCTCTGCGAGTTAGCTCATCATTCATAACATATAATATTTGGGTGAGAAGCAGGCGCGCTAATCACAAGCAAGATACGCCGAGAGGTCACAGCTCAGTCCCTACACGCCCTTAGTTCAACGTTCTATTTTTAGTACAACTGAGGACGTACCAGTCGTACAACCGACTGTAGTACCTACGCACTGCGCATGCCTCGCTATCAATGAAATTATTTCTGAACATTTTTATAGTACTACGCAGGGCTCCGGGCCTGTTTTTCTATCGTTACGTAATCCGTGACTAGCTTGTTACTATACAGATGTGTTTTGTAATATTTAAACATATTTTTCTAACCTTAGATTGGAGTTCTATCAAACCGGATCTCGGTTTAACTGTAGGTTTGATAAAGCCATCGCATAATTATGTTATTATCCCATTCCTCAATTCCGTTTTTAGAATTACAATATTAGGTACCTAGGTACTTACATACCAGTTTTTCTTAGTACCTGTTGCTTGATGTATAAGATTCTGAAAACAATCATATAAACTTCCAAAATATCATAGACTTGAATTATGTTTCGTCGAGAAGGAAACCATGGTGACAATAAATATTCATAATTGATATTCTGGGCTTCTAGCACAAGTGATGCTTTGATAGACAAAAGAACGGGACACACAGGATTGTAGTGTCTAAACACACATCATTACTATACTTAGATAGAACGTAAGCTTGTTTATGATCGAAAAAATCAATAGATAGCACTGTTACCAAAAAACAATCATACTTGAATCTCTACCAGCAGGTCATTCACCATATATCGATAATCAAACTTTTTATACCTTTTCTTTCAATCAAACAGTTTTATTTTCACACGAAGTTTTCCGCACCATGATTCTTAATGTGTAGTAGATGAATAAACATATTTTGTTGAACTAAGTTGATTTTTATTTCACCATTTGTATCCTTTTCATAACTGTAGCCTAATGAACGAATAATTTGTCATTGTAAGGTACTCGATACCGGATAACGTCGAGAGGATGCTGACTGTTGTACCACATGAGGAATATGTACTTCGTAAATTGTAAAAAAGGCAACACAAGCCTCGTATCGTGTTGTACTGTTTTAGTAGAAGGTCCTAGAACTGTTTCGCTTCAGTGTTGACGTACCACTACACAATCGTTGGACAGCCGCCCAAATACACACGTCCATCGAAAATGGTTCACTTAGCATTTTATTAGAGCTACTGTATTTTATGATCAGCGTGTGGGAGCATGTTTGTGAGATTTACAAGTCTCCAGAAATGCCTCGAAGCATCTTTATATCCTAGGGCGTTTGAATATAAAATCGACGTCCTAAACCATTTGATAGAGACATTTTATGGGCCATGTGACGTCGACAAAATGTGATAAAATTCAAGCGTTGTTGAAATACCCACCGCACCCCACCGGTCATCAATGTCTTCCTAGTACCAAATCTTTTTACCAATTACCTCTCATCAGGGGAGGAATAAGTCTACATTCTGTAAATAAATTAATGTCAATATTGAATTATTCCTCTTACAGATAGAATTATTATTCTTTTGTGACAAAGTTTATGGGTTAATGGCAAATACATTGGCGTTTAAATTTACGAGGGATTCATTTATTTAGAAAGCTAATTGTTGATTCTCTCGATTTGTCCCCTTAGGTCAGGCGATGACCTGTTTCGATGATAAATGCAAGATAAGTATTGTCATTTATAATATACTGACAATTATAATCGTGTTGTCAAATGGTTGTCAATATGTTAATTTCAACATGCAGTTGAATTTGTGCGAGATTTACAGCCTACTGGTAAACACAAAATTAAATCACATCAAATTCTGCTTGCAACAACTCGCACAAAAAAAAGCAGATCATACGAACAGATCTAACGACACAACTATAATGGACCAAAATGTATTGTGCCTTATTTCTAATTAAATATATACAGTAAAAAGTTTTAAATCCGAGCAGCATTTCTAGTCCGTAAAACTCGACGCATCGATCCGTACGTCTTTGTACAGATCTCTACCTGCCCGTTCTGGGAACTAAAAAAAAGAACGTCTAGACGTCCTGCCTTTTGATGCTTTTTCTATTTAAAACATGTTTTTATGGAATATTTTGATTTCTTTCAATGTTCTAGCGCCAGGTGCAGGTAGACGAACCGGCTTCAAACACTTTTATTTGGATGTAAAGATATCTTTCGTTAGTTTCACGTGCCTAAAGAATTCTAAAGCGTTTTTTTTTATGCTAGTCCTTAAACCAGTCCCTTGCTTTCGTAGTTTCGTATTGTAAGAATTCAACAGACGGAATACATTCAGATGAGAATTTTAAGTTAGTGGATTGTTCACAGGGAGGGGTACATACCGATTTAACAATATGATTAGCATATTGCAAACGGTATGATTATGTTCTTTTGCCCTTAGAGATTTAAATATAGTAAAAGTGTACTGATCAGTCAACACAAAGAAATGGAAAGGCACGGCCGGCGGACGCACAACGTAATAAGAAAATGGTGTGCTTAGATAACGGAAGTTAAATATTTGTCTAGCTAACAGTTTGTTATTGATGGAGATATTGTATGTGTCGCAGTTTTCCTCCTCGCCCCAGCAGCTTCAAGCGACGCAAACAATTATGAACGAACTGTTTCGAGTTTGATTAGACCAGTCAAGTGGAGAAGAACATTAGTCAGTAATAGTTTTTAACATGAATGCCACTGTTCAATTTTTAACGCAGTTTTGCTAAAATTATCTCAAATTAATTGGTATCAAGGCCTTTAAGTTGCTTTGAATTAATTAGCATTTGTTATTACTAATAATTCAAATACAAATACTACATATATTACATATACTTGCTTGCACTTCAAATTATTAATAACTTATTAGTAATTTTAAGTGCAAGCAAGTATGTAAAAACTTTTCTCTCTCACACACATCACAGTCAAACTGTTTAAGATAGTAAGCAGCTGATGCATTCTGTTTTTACTTACATTCCCAGATTGTATTCAAACATCAAGATAATCGCTATTCACTGAGAAATAATTTTTAGAAAGCGCTCTGTAATGTACTAGAAGAGTATTATTGTGATAAGGGCAGACAGTATTCAATTATAAGTACAGTTGTGAAGCTTAATAGTGTAAGTAGCTCCTCGAAGTAGTTGTGGAGTGCCTCAGAACGATTTCGTCATGACCCTATTGCCCGTCCAACTAGTAAACACCTGAAGAAGTACCTACCACAGGCATTCTCCGTACCGTTACGGTGAACAAACTGGACAGCCGACCACTTGTTTAGTTCAATTGAAATGTTAACTTGATTACATTTTTTTCTCAACGGCAACACTGATGACTTGCTGCAATGGAAAAGATTCGATTTTGATCTCTATGTAAGGAGTGTTACCGCCTATCCGCATTCACGAACATATTTTTAGCTCGCTGATTCATGTTTAATGTACTAAAAGTTGTTTACTAAGGTTAGTATATATCTAGAGTCATCGTACCTCCGAATCTTGGGTTTTCCGCGAACGCACACGCGTGTTCCCATCTATGTAAGTGTAGCAATGACCTTAATGATTTTGGTTACATAATAGGTTGTTTTTTTTTCGGAATACCTACTTATTTCGTATGTTAATTTTTAGCCCTTTTAATTCTAACGAGCTTGTATTGCGTGGTCTATCGAATGTAATGAAATGGTCTTTTGATATATATGTAAGAACGTAAGTACGTCAGACAGATGAAAGAAAGTACATTAAGTAAATACTTACATCGTTATTTTTTGGAAGAGGCGAATGTTTTTCATGCATTATCTTCAACGTAGAAGTACGGCCAGAGCGGGGCCGGCCGCGAGCAATGTACTGGCGAGTACTCAAGATATGTGAATAAGTTATTGCATATTACTGCACTAATAAATGTAAGAACGTCTTGAAAGTTCTCATTAAACATTTTAGAGCTGATTTAAGAACATGAATCTTTATTGTGTGAATTGTGTCTGATAGTAACGTTATTTCTTCTAGGCCTAGGGGGAAGCAGATGCTCATCGATATTATACGGATGTAGATAGATACACCTACAGTTAGCTACTGTTATTCGGGTGGCATGGTTGCTAGGCATGTTTCCGCCCTAATATTTTTGTTCACATTAGGGAGCGTGGGGGCACCATGCCAACCGTCTGCATTTAATAATGCCATACAACCATACATCATGAATACAAATAGTAGCCAGCTCTAAAAGGATCTTGATTCAAAATAAATGATGGATTAATCATAAGAAAAAGAAATTCACAAAAGTTAGACATAATAGCTGCTGATTTATTTTGCATCAAATGTAACGTGTACTTTGTTCGTTACATAAGAACACTTTTTAAAAGTGCCATTTTTACTTGGACTTTAAAGTTATACAATAACAATATTTGTTTGATTTTGAAAATGTTATGGCCCCTAATTATTCTGTTTTACTAACGATTAAAGGTAAGTACCTACTTTGGAGTTAAGTCGTATGTGAGTTGACTATATTACTTAGTATATTTTTTACCTCGTGTTTTTTGACACTAGCCTTAATTGTAGGATGGTGTTCTAGCTAGTTAATATGCAGAAAGGCTAATTGCTTTGACGTCAATGAATTAGCGTTAGCTTTACTAGTGCGAACGACCTTGGTATGTAGAAAAAACACATATTATTTTTTTGTTCTTTATCTGGAAGCAGTACTGCGGAGATAGGCTTCTGATAATCAATATCCGGCCTTTCCCATTGTATTGTATCCCATCAAAGTTCGCTTTCTTCGTCTTTATTTAATGGCTCCCGTGCACAATGACTGATGTTGCCCCAACGTTAATTGATGGTTGATTCTATCTACTTTGAGTCTTTTTGTACCCTAATGGAAGAAGGGATGTTGAAGTGTTGCTCACATGAAATTGTGTATCTAAATGTTTAAATGGACGTTATTTTTTTTTAAGTAATAGTATGGTGTACAACTAATTGTGTATAGAGAGGATGCCGTGTGTCCCAGCAGCATTATAGGCTGATTATGCTTATGCGGTGTACAACCATAATATTACTAAAAAAAAACCTAATAACGTCCATTTAAACACGAACAAATAGATACGGGTTCGGCTCAGACCTTTCCTTAGATACGAAAGCAAAAGAAAAACATACCTAATTTTCTTTCAATAACAGAGAACCGTTAGTTAATAGGCGCATGATTTGTCGTTTGGTCACAATTCAATAATCCAGTAATGACAGATTGCTATGAAGCTAATGATCTGTATTATTCTGTGTACAGAAATTGCCGCTTTCCTGGTCCCGATGTAACGGGATCACAGAATCATGTCTCCTATTATTCTGACACTGTGCACTTACAGACAGAAGAAAACAATAAATTATTTATCATGGAAACAGTGTAGACGTGTGTATCGTTCCGTGAGAATGGTCGTGTGCCATTAAAGCCAGGTAGCCGCCCCGTTACTTATTGTTCTGCCTGGGTATCATCTAATAGTGCTTGCCTACATTGTCTTCCATAATTGCTTGGCTCAGTTAAGTACTTGGCCGTTGAAGTAGGTTTTTTGTCGTTGTTCAAATCTAAATTGGTTGTTTGAAAAATATGTATATTCTTTGCTTCGCTTGGCTTTAGAAGTTCAAAGACATACAATTAAAATGGGGTTGAGGGTGAAGGGTAGACAAAATAATGATACTGTTGAAAGTCTTAATTTAAGAAAGATTACAGATATGATTAGGTACTAACTCAAAATACTTATAATATCAGGAGCCTTTTTAGTCCAAAGTTCTCTACATTTTTTTACCAGAATCTCAAAAATCATTATGATCGAACTACACCGGCATTTCACTTGCACTGTATCACAGTAAATTACATGTTGTAACTTCTGAACCCAAAACATCGATTCTACGAAATTAAGAACATTTTCCTTAAGCTTAGAGCTAAAAAAACAGGTCAGCTAAAGCCGCGGTTCATCAAATTCCATTAAAGAAACTAAAGAGCTGCATCTGTGACGGTCGTTAAGTGAAGCATTAAGGTATGATGGTAATCTCTCTAACGGTAAAACTGCATTTTTTCAACTTGTTTCTCGTTTACTACAATCCGCATGTCGGTCACGTAATCCAAGTAATTATAAATACACTGTCATGCAGGCATGTTACATTCACTATGAATAGGAAATCTTGATATTAAATACAGATACCGATATAGGCCATAGTTGGAATATTAAGGAATTTGCGACACTGGCGCCCTCGGACGCCGCGGTGTTATAGCTGGAAACTGAACGGATGAGTGTCTTAGTGTTTCTCATGGTTCCAATGTAGATGGCGTTGGGTGTTCGCATACTCGGAGTGCGTCGAGACGTTTCAAGTTGTAGAAGCGTGAAGAGATTTTAGCGCTGCTTGTTGTTCGAATTCAGAAATCTTGGGTTGATAGTAGATAAGAATAGCTCAATGCAAGTAACTAATGTTGATACAGTTACAACTTCATTAATGAAGTTAGAAAAAAAGACAGACAAGAAAAATGATATAATGAAACTGGGTTTACAACTTAGCTCCAAGCGTCGATAGATGGCAGTAGTAGTTCTGAAATGGCAGGGTTCTCACAAAACAATATTACATTCGAGTCTCATATTATGTAGATGGGAAAATCAAGTTTTATGTATCTTTTGGTCTGAATTGGATTTGAATGAATAAACTGGTAAGTCGGTGAGCTGTGATATCTAATGGAATCATCGGGCAAACCCTTTACAGCCTACTAAGATTGGATGTCTGTTTATTCTTATATTGTCGTAATTTCTGTCTAATCAGTGAAAAAAAATATTTTGCACAAATAATTAACTCCAGCAAATTGTCTATTAGATTTTAGAAAATGGTCGTAGAACAAAATAATTGACTGCCTCATAATCTATGTATAGTCACCAGCACGACTGTTTGGGTCCGGGTGCGATCCTTGAGTCGTGCAAAATGGGCGTGATGCTACCTATATTATGATTACAAAATCAACTCTCTCCAATAAACATTGCAGGTACGATCTTCGTGATGTCTCGTCGAGGTAACCCTATGATCATATACGAGGGTAAGAACTTCATCAGGGAAAGGTCACGGGGTCTGCGCACTCGCTGGGTTTGCGGCAAGAAGCGGCGGCTGCAGTGCATAGCGACGCTGACCACCTTCGAAGGAGCCGTCATCAAGGAGTATGGCTACCATAACCACAGTTAGCAGTGACTTCGTCTTATCGCTTCGTCTCGAGCTACGAGCTCAAGCGACAAGCGCGTTATAATACTTAAATGTAAGAAATTGCTCAGAGTATGCCACGCACGAGTCACCGCATGCACGAGACAAGTTGGGTCGCAACCGCAAGTTGCATCGCCTTAGGTCCTGAACGGGTCTTTACTCTTGGTTTTTAAAAGGACTTATCCATCCCAACATGAACTACCATAATTTCTAACTTATGTGAAATCTCGTGGTATGAGTTTAACTGCATTACTATATTACGTTAGACAGCATTTTTTTGTGTTGATAAGCCTTTCAGGTACCGGGTGCTAAAAGTTACAGTATTTTTCTAAGAATAATACATAATAATGAAGCTAAGGCATTCATACGTATTACTAAAATAATTATTCTATTATTAAAAAAATATTACATGACAAATACACAGCGGTTAATTCTATAAGAATTACTAAAAGTATTTAAAATATAGTTTTACATTCCACCAATGTAATTGGGAAAAAAGTTGGTGCTTCAGGTGCTTGTCTAGTCTAAGTAACCATGAACAGATTAAGCATAATACAATACATGTTTTGAAATCCTCTTAAAAAGTTTATTATTAATGATGGCGGCATGGGCCCGCGTGGTGGATTATAGCCCATTCCCTCTCATAGAGGAGGCTGTGTGTCCCAGTAATGGGAACATTAAAGGCTGATTATGCTTATGCATGTGGCTGATTATAAAACACATTGAAAAATAGAAAACTATGATAATTGATGTTGAGCACCTAAAGTGTTTAATTTACTTGTAAATACTTACGGTGGCCTCCAAAAGTTAGTTGAAATATTTTACTTCAGATTTTTCGTCGCATATCATCTAAAATCATAGTTTTTGATTGTTTGAATTTTACATTATAACTTTGTTATTGTATAATTTATGGTAAAGCATTGCCTGAAATTTACTTTTTTTATGACAAGCCGGTATTTAGCAGCCATATTGATGATATTGATGAAATTCAACTGCCAACATTTTATGCAATTTTTAATTTCTGCTTGTCTATTTGATGACACTATTGACACTTACAAAAAGCGGGTAATTTAATGTCTTAAATAACCATTAGACAGAACTAATATAGGAGGCGTCGTCATCGTACGCCAGAAAATAACCAAAGTGATCAATGTGAGTCGGTTAATTTTTATTTAATAAAAACCTTCTGTGGCATAGTCTAACTTTAAAACTAGAATTTTAAATGATAGGTAATGTGAAATGAGGTAAATAGAACTGAAAAAAAAACTCGACTGTTTTGGTGACCACTGTACGTAGGTCTAATTAAGTTACATATTATATAATTTTTATAAGATCATTAAGTAATTTCTTACTGTGCTTGCCTGCTGATTATCCTGACATGAGCGAAAGTACACACTTGTTTTTATTTTACTTATATTTAAACTTCAAAATAAAATAGTTTGCTTATAAAGAGCACCATACTTAAATAAGGTCTAGTGTTAGTTGGTGATGAGATAAAAATTATGAACTGCTCTGTTAGATACTAAGTAAGTAAGTAGGAAAAAACACCCTTAATTAAAATCAAGATTCGATTTCAAGATTGTCAAATATTTTTTTTCTTATAAAGTACTTACTTCATTGTATTAAAGCATATTTGTTAAATAATTAAATTATTGTTTTTAATTTATCATTTCTTATCTGGCTGTGTGTAAAAATACGCTACATTTTAACAAGCTATAAAAAAACATTTTTATATTTTTAAATAAGTTTCTATGTTTCGAGTTCGGTTTTGGCCGAAAATTCTGTTTCGGTCGGACACTACGTTGTATAATTTAACTATAAAAGCTACTGACCCACTGATCTATTTGCTCGTATTAAAAACTAGTTTTGTTCCAACACGTGGAGGTAGGTATGTATATTTCAGATTTCACACGTCCTTCAAAATTACTCAATAAAAAACTAGTTTTGGTTTGTATTTTGTATTACCATATTAATAGTTCTTATTTACGTAAACAGGTAGGTCCTGTATATATTTTGAATAATTAACTGATTTACTATGTAGAATTAATTCAGTACATAATAATAATGTAAATTTTAACTTGAAAGATAGTGTTCCCAACTCAGTATACGATGTTAAAACAGTTTAAGATGTGATTTTTGCCTTTATGGAGGTTTTAACCTAACACTGATTAGGTACAGAATGTGGAGAAAACAGAATTGTGTGACCGATTTTTGGCGGAGACCCATGCCCAAGCAGTAGGCAGTAGGTAGCAGTAATGATTTAATGAAGGTTTCATTTTGATTCCTGTTGTACTGGCTACGCATTCATCCGTAATGGTGACCGCACACTTGATTTCATTTCGCACGTTTAATGTCCTTTATCACTAGCTTGAGTATCTGCAACCATGGAAACTGTACTGTTGAAAACCATTATACGTTTTTAGAAATTCATTAGGAGTTACTAACCTAGTGTAATTAAAATTAAAGTGCCTTCTGATAATTCGTCCACAGTACCTTAGAAAGTATACATAATTGAGCTATCTGCCCATTCTGCAAGTAATCTATTATGGTTGCAGTGTTCTACAGAATGCAATGCAGGTGGCATCAAGGCTACTTGTTTAGAGAAAACGTACTCTTGGTTCGGTTGTTAAGTTGCATTGTTAATTGAAAAAATATGTTTGTATTTAGTAAGCAATCGAGATTACCTAATCGTATTTAAAGGGCTATATGTAATCGAATTAAAATAGCAAGAACGTTTGTCAACCCGGCTTTGCTGTTAGGTTCAATTAGGTCCAGAACTAGACAGTTTGTAGATAAAATTAGAACATACCATTGTTGACATTCAAGACTGATAATTGACTGCTAAACAAAGTCAAGGAGAGCTACTGTACCCGAGAAACCGCCACAACGAAAACTATAATTGACCATGTCTGCACAAACCTTGCTGAAGTCAAGTTTCATCTTGCTATAATTGCATCTGATATGATGGATCATAATCAAATATACTTAGAATTAAAAAAACATGAATCAGAACTGTCTAGAAGAGTAAAATATGAAGCTATTAATTATGAAAAGCTGTATAATACTGTGAGAGATTGGAATAACATTAACGAAGACGATCTCAATCAACTACTTGAACAAAAGTTATTATCCAGCATCGATAGTAGTAAAATAACAAAGCAAAAATATTGAATCCGTGCAAGCAAGATTGGATAAACAAAACAGTTATAAATCTAATCAATAAAAGAAACATACTGTGGAATAAGCACAAGAAAAAAGTAAATGATCAATTATTAAATGAAACATTTATCAATAAAAGAAATGAAGTCAATGAAGCTATACAACAAACAAAAAGTGTTTATTACCAAAATGCTTTTGATCACTGCATGAAAAACCCAAAAAAATGTGGAGTCTTATAAATGATCTCTCTAGGAATAAGGTCAGAGAGTCACCAGCACCGAGTAAACTCCTTATGCCATCTGGAGTTTTGACTAATCAGACGGACATTTGCGAGTGTTTTAATGACTTTTTCTCAAACATTGGATCAGTTCTGGCTAGTCAAATCCCCAATCAATACCATAACAATTTAACCCACACTAAAGGAGCGCAGGCAAATGGAACTTTGGACACACTTTCACAATTAAGACCATGCACAACGAACACTCATGAAAACTTAAAACTAAACACTAGCTCTGGCTTAGACGGTATACACACAAAATCAATCAAATACGTAAAAGACTTAATACTACAAAGATGAACTAACAAATTGTATAAATAAAAATTTACAGCTCGTAACTTTTCCCGACAGCCTCAAAATTGCCAAAATCAGATCTCTCGTCATCTACAAAAATGGAAGTAAATCTGATCCAGGAAATTATCGTCCCATTTCTGTCTAGCCGGTTTTATAAAAAATTTTGAACGTGTTTTATACAACCGCCTCGATGGACATTTTAGAGCGCAAAACTTTGCTTATAAAAAACAATACGGTTTTAGGCCAAACTCCAATACACTTTCTGCAACAGTAGATCTAATTACAAAAATTAAACTTAGTATCGATAGAAAGCAAATAGCGTTACGATTTTTTATAGGCTTAAAAAAAGCTTTTGATACAATAAGTCACAAACTGTTATTAAAGAAACTAAATGACATTGGTGTCACTGGTAATGCCCTTGATATCTTTAAGTCTTACCTGGCCAATCATTCCCAAGTGGTTAAGATTAACGAAACCCAAAGTAGTCCTATAATTGTAAGTTTTGGCATTCCGCAGGGATCAATTTTGGGACCCTTATTATTCCTGATTTATATTAATAATATTCATGAAGTTGGACTTAAAGGCGATGTATCATTGTACGCCGACGATACAGCTTTATTTTATTTTGGAAACTCTGTATCCGCTGTTATGCGTGACGCTCAGGATGATTTAAATCCTTTAAATATGTGGTTTCAGTGCAATCTAAACTAACTCACAATAAATATAGCCAAAACCAACTACATAGTATTCGCAGCAAAAAACAAAAAAATATCACAGTTCACAATTACCATAAGTAACCAACTTATCAAAAAAGTGGATCACGAAAAGTACCTTTTTTTTTTTTTTTCGGATCTGAAATCCTCAAATGACTCCTCCCGCTCCCGCTGGGCTGAGCAGGAGGAAGTGTCAGACTTTTACTGACTAAAACCCATCCATGTTCCTTCATCGCCCTTTGTGTTCCGGGGCCACGGTATCTCTTTCGAACAGTCCCGCAGCCCCGGCAGGCATCGGCCCTTGCGGACCCCTTCCTGTTGCTGACATCTCTTTGAGGCGCGCGTGGAACACGAACGCGCCGTCAACACGGCCTGTCGTCATAAGACGGACGGACGGCGAGTTAGCCTATAGCTCGCCGTCCACAAGCCCGCGCCTACGGTGGCCGGGGGCCAACACGTGGCCCCCGACGCCCGGTGCGTCTCCCGCGGCGGCTGGGACGTGAGGTTCTCTCCCTCTCACGTTCCGCCGCCTCCTTCGCTAGCATGCTAGCGTCCCATTCCGTTTCGCTCCGGACCATGGAATGAACCAAGGCCGGACGCGAGAGGTCGCCGCCGCCGATCGCCGCTACGAGGACACGGTGGTGCTCCACCCACGCGGGGCAGACCTCCACCGTGTGCTCCACCGTGTCCTCCGGTCGATCCTCACAGTGGTAACACCCGGGTGTGTCCTCCCGCCCGATCCGGTGCAGGTACCTCCCGAAACAACCGGAGTACGCCGTTGAGGACGCCGTGGCGCCTCTCAAGCCACTCCTCAAAGAGGGGCCTTATCGCCACTATTATGGCGTGCCCTGCACGAGGTTGCGACAGTCGTTCTCTCCATGAAATCACGTCGCCATGAGATCACGCCGGAAGTCTGTCCGCTGAGCGGCAATTTGCCGCGGCAGCGGAGTTTCCCCCCGGCGTAGAGCCTCCGCGCGCCATACGTGCAGGCGCGCGAGGATTATTGCCTCTAGATCCCATGGCGGCAATCCGGCAAGGAGGGTCGCCGCCTCGCGGGAGATCGTGCGGTAGCCACGGACCAGCCTTACGGCTGCTGCTTTTGGGGCACGTTCAGGTAGTGGGCGGCCCGCAGCCTCAAGGAACGAGCCCACACCGGGGCCCCGTAAAGGGCCATGGCCCGCAGGATCCCCGCGTAGAGCCTCCGGCAGGAGGCGTTTGGACCCCCCAGGTTGGGCAAGAGCCGCTTGAAGGCAGCTCCGGCCCGTTCCAGTTTTGGGGCCAAACGTCGGAAGTGCTCCACGAAGTTCCACCGGCTGTCGAGGACGAGTCCTAGGTACTTCAACGTCAACTCGACGCCGATGGAAACCCCTCCTACCATCAGCAAGGATCCCGGCGGTGGCGCATTCCGAGGTCCATGAAAACACATGGCCTCAGACTTGTGCAGCGCCACCTCGAGACCCAGTTGCCGGATCCGCTCAACGACTATCGCAACCCCGCGTGTCATTACTTCGGCCGCCGCCTCGTGCGACCTCCCCTGTGCCAGTACCAGCGTGTCGTCAGCGTACCATACTACGCTGACGCCGTCAGGGAGGTCGACGCGCAGCCCTTGGATTAATTTTAGGTAACCATCTGAACTGGAAGCCACATACTATATGGAGAGGGTTAGATCTAAACTGACTTCGCTCACGGGAGCCCTACGGAGTGTTGTCCGATGTCTTCCACGCCAAGTACGCTACAATATATATAACAACTCTTATAAAACCTCATCTGGACTATCTAAGTAATATGGGGCACAGCGGCCAAAACAAATATTGAAACGCAACAAATAGCACAAAATAAGTTAATAAAGACTCTTCCAATATGATTACAGTACACCAATACAAAAAATATACAATGAAACTAAGTTAATGAACATATCATAAACATACATTTATATAATACTTGCATCTTAATAAGAAAAAATACTTAATAAAAACATTCACACACAAATACATTTTACAAAGAAACATCAAATACAAAAATTGGGCTCAGAAATGTAAATGACATACAATTATTATACTCACCGCGCACCAGTTATCGGTCAGTGGGTCGTCTTAGGGGCGGAAAATTGTTATGTACGAAGGTGCTGCATTGTACGGTCGCTGGCCAACATTATCTGACCCTCCCGTACGGACCATCCCGTACTCAAGGGGGTCAGATAATGTTGGGTACACAATAAACTGCCAAATAACATAAAAAATGCAAAATCCATGGCAAGAAAAACTTAAAATTACACATATTTAAAGCAAGCGCACCATAATACATTTCATACCACATCTAGTTGCGCGCGTTCCGTGTATGTTTATATTTTAGCTAGGTTAAAATTTTTATAACACATTTGCTCGTAAAGGGTCTCTTATTTCACCAATTTCAATATCGTATTGTATCTCATTACGGACTTGTGCGGTAATGTAATGTAATGTAATGCAGCCTCTGCTTTCTTGTAGCCCTCGCCTACGGCTCGGGCTAGCAATATCGCCTCGGCTGTAATTTTCAAGTTACCGCACTTATATCATAATGTACTATTACCGATTCCCCTACACTTTTAGAATATTTTGTACCTATGTTTGTAATTATTTTGTCAAAACTGTACGTTAAACCAGTAATGTTTTTAACTAGTTAATATTTCTCTAGTAAGTGAAATTTCTTTTGGGAAATAAAGACATCTCAAACCCGAATAAATAATAGAACGCACTTATAAATATTAGGTACCGATGTTTTTTATGTATGTTTTTTTTTAAATACATACAATAATTGTGAAAACTTTAAAATTGTTACATTTCTCATTATTTATAATAAAGAGAAGTGTTTTTAAACAGCTGTTTCGCCGTCCTAAAAACGTTTATGGCAAAAATAGGTAACGTTAAAGAGAACGGATCCATGAATGGAAAATTAGTATTGATTATTATCACGTCTTGTTCGTGACAAATATGTAGTATTATTGAAGAGTAGTGTCTGACCGAAGTTACGGTTTCGGTTTCGGCCAGTTTCGGCCTAAAAATCATGTTGCCGTGCCGAAACTTACAACATCGTACTTTCTTTTACAATACAAAGATCTGAATAATATGTAATCTTCTAAAAATTACGAGATTTATGTCCTAAGTTTCATTTTATTTATATGCTCATTTTTGTAGAAGTGTTATAACAATGTCAAATTAAAGTTATGACTTTCAATAAGTAAAAAAAAATAATGTACAACATATTATACTATTGTAGTTTATAAATCTCTTTAAAAAAAGTATAAGTAACATTTAAAATGTTATATCTTAGAACAAAAAGATTCTTAAAGTAACAAGTAAATTTGAATTAACCGGCTGGCTGATTGTGATTATAAAAAAACCGGTTAAAAGAGTGTCGGGCCACGCACAATGTTCCGTAGGTGCCCATCAAAATATGCAGACACTTCCTACGGTCCGATTTGCCTCCGAAAGATGATTTTTATTGTAATAATAAAAAACGAACTTACATTTGCAGTTGAAAAACCAGTGCTTTAAATTATGTTTAGGAAAATATCTTACCCAAGTACATTTTGTACGTTGGTCGACTATTACTCGTAAACTTGTAAAGCCTACTTAGCTGTGATAGTTTTCCTTTTAACTTCGTTATATACAGGGTGGAAGGGACACCGACGCGAAAACGGTTACCACGTTTTCAGTACTACGTTCTGATTCTAAATTTTCATCGGCTATTTAAAAAAAAAAAACAGCTGTTCCATGCATTTTGACCGTGTAAGTATTGCAATTTTGTAGGAAACAGCGTGAATTTTTTCACACACCCAAACCCAACTGAAACCGAAGGTTCGGTACCTTCGGTTTCGGTTTCGGCAAAAAAACATGTTGCGGTCGGACACTATTGAAGAGTCATTTGGAAACCAATAACCATTGAAATAAATCGCTGAGTACTACTTACACTTAGTTCAGACATAAAGGTTATATTATGTTATTTACTATTTTTGTTTTTCAAGTAATATTAATTATATTATTGTTAATAACGACGTTGAAATGATCTAAATATTACCTGTTCAAAAAAGAGTCTTATGTACATCTTTACTTTTTATAAAGTAAAAAAAGTTTGTTATGTAAAGAACAAATACTCAAATAGTGATAAAAATAATTTCTCAAGTTTAATGTTGACTGAAAAATTGTGATTACTCTGTTTTTTTGTAATTCTCCTGTAAAATCTCTTCAGGTGTTCTTGAAAATCTTCAGAATTATACAAAATTTAATTACATATTATGAAATAATCTCGTGTTTTTGTAACGTTTGAAACGCTTCATGAAAATATATTATTATAGTGTTAATTGAGTAGGAAAATTATATACCCAGTGTTGTAAAAAATATACGTATACATAATAAAACAATTTGAAAAAAATAAAATTGTTGTTTTTATTATTTTACTTGGCTACAGCAAATTAAGTGTTTATAGATTATTTAAAATTAAGAAATTACTTTATTTATTCTTCTTACAGATGAATTTGAAGGGGACCCTGTTAAACCATTTCGCGGCCGATTATACTCGTTCTATGATCTAGAAATTGCGTTACATCATTGTTCAAATGATTAGCAGTGAGCTCTTGGACTAAGTCACAGCATCTTACTTGTAAGATGGACATCAACATTTTCACTAAGCAACATTCTTGTATCTTGCATAGTGAAAAAGTTAACTTGCATACTGAAAATGTTAACTTGCATACTGAAAATGTTGACCTGCTTTGAAAATAACGAGCCGTGCCCTTGCCTGATTGCAACATACTCTTGAAATAAGCAGCTTACGTCCAAGAAAATTACAGAAACGTCGGTTAGCTTGCATCGGATTGCGGCTTACGCAAAAAACTTTTTTACAAGACAAGATATGAGATATTTTTGGATTGTAGAAGAAATTATGTCTAAGAAATAGATGTTAGTGTACCAAAGAGAATTGCTCGACAATAGTAGGTACTTAGTACAAATAATGATTAACTTATTTTTGATCGATATTTAGATCACTTAAGTGTGTCCAGTCCAATGTCCATTCATGGCGCCTTTTGATTTCCCGTTTCAATGATAGCAAATGCAACATTATGGAGAATGGATGTTCTTGAACTGTCAGGGCTATTATGAGAGTGTTACTCAATTAGGCTGCATGTATTTTGTTATATAACTGCAACCCGGCTATTTACCGGGTTACGTTAAGTATTTTTTAAATAACTATGGGTATATTTCATTTTTATTTTTGCTTTAAGACATCATCCAAGCCACCGGCCATAAAAGTTAATTAAGTATTATTATAAGTTAATCGACAACCCAGTGACATCACATTTAATTTAAGTTTTTATCTTACAAAGTTAATATTTATAAAATTGTTATATGAAAAAGACAGTCTATTATTATTATGTTTTATTTTGGGTGGTTGGGTGGTGTATAGGCACTGTCAATATGAGTTGGTTATTAATAAATAAATATTGTTCTATATCTAGTCGCTTCGCAATTTTTATTTGATTTTGTATCATGACAAATACAACGATTGTCTGTTATGGTAGATGGCAATTTATTGTTAATATTATTGATATCATTAGTTCCTTTTAGGGTTGTGAGTAAAACGAACTTTTTGTTGTATATTATTAGATAATTAAGTTAACTATAAGATTATTATATTTTTAAATGCCATTGATAGCCACAACTTTTCAATAAGCAACGATTCTTGTCGGTGTTCGTATACAAATAAAGGATACAGATAACTAATATTATGAAGATATAATTGCCCCAAACAAATAGAAACCGTTGATTTTCACATATTATTGATAGTTGGAAATAATATACAATAATAACTATGGAACAAATTTTAGTATTTTGAGTGTTTTTCATAGTTAGCTAAAGATAACGAAATGTAATAATGCCAAGCACTGAGTACTGACCTAGTAAAAGCAATGTTAGTAACTTTATTCAGGGACATGCTATTTTAGTACATTAAATGTATGTTAATTATGCATGAGTAAGTACATCATTGCTCCATTTATTCAGGGTCAAATATAATAAGCTTGTACAACTCGCTCGTACAACAAAACAAAAAAAAAAACGTTTTTCTTCACTTTCTTTCGCATCTTATTGTTGTTAGTTCCTAGTATTCGTATCCAAACTTCTTTGTTAAAATCTCTGACCAGCCTCGCCGATATGCACCGCGATCCGTCCCGATTCTAAAACACGCTTGTAGTACCCCAATCAAAGCTAAAATTACACAGCACTAGCCCGCACGTCACAGCAATAAAAATATATATCAGAATTCCTAATGATATAAGAATGGAGTCGAGTCAGAAAGCTATTAATTGACAATTACTCATTGAATGTTTTTTTTAATGATGACATCAAAATGGATTGACTTTTGCTACCTACGTATTTATTGAATTTCGTTTTTTTATTTTATTTTATTGACATTTTGTACTTGATTATTAAATTGTTAGCATGATGATTTTTTTTTGATTATTATTTTAATGACATGATGTAAATTGACTATAATTTTATTTTATTCGACTTTTTATTTTACTATTTATTTATTTTATTTTATCCTGTGACATTATTTAGCCTATTTAAATGAATTTATTATTTTTTAACACGTTATTTATTTTGAATGCTACTATAAATATTGTAAAAAATTGTTGTGCCCGACGTCCATGTGAACTTTATTATTAATTGAAGACCTTTGTAAAACACATGTGATATGCAATAAAGAATTGAATTGAATTGACTTTATATAGAGGTAGGAAAATGCTTCCATTAATTTAATAATGCGTGTAAATTTTATATTATTTTGTACGCGTGGATAGTGTTCTTAGTGGTAAATACTTACCTATCGTTATATAAAACATTGTTCCTGTCAATGCATTCAATTGTATTATTTATGTTTTATTTTATGTTGTCTGATTTTTAATAAATGCTTGCCATTAAACCTCCTTTCTTTTCTGCGCCCAACATTTTGTTGTTATTAGTGCAGGTTTTCTCTCTAAGAGAAGGAATGAGCCACAGAGAATGAATAACCCACGTGGGCCCGGTGCGGGTTGGTAGATGTCATATGTCTTCGAACTTTTGATTCTAGTAATGTCCCATCCACCCCTTATATGAAAGAATAATGGCATTAGTGAATAGTAAGTGAGGAACCAGCTTCCCTGAGAGATATTTCTCGACGGCATGTTAAAGCCAAGTCAGAGGCCCATTGGCGGCATAGAAACCACCTACTCTACACCAGGACACCTGCACCACCCCGACATCAGGGGTGTCCCTAACCTGGTGAGGTTAGGCACTAATCACACAAAGAAGAAGAAGTTAGTGGTACCTTATGATTGATTGGCAGTAATGGTACGCACCAATCATAAGATCATTAAGTGGGCCTTGGATATGTGAGAAATGTGGGAAACCTTTACTACTGATACTTAGTTACAATGAGGACCCGACACTTTTGCATTTTGAAATACTTCTGTTACTGGGAATAAGAAAACCTTTAAAACTGAGAATGCATTAGGATTTTGATTAGAAGTCTCGATAGCTCGCGACGCTTTTGTCGTTTGTTAACAAACGTTTTTTTTTTTTCGATTTGTCTTAGCTATGGCATGCGGAACCCGGCTTTGGTCCCATATACCCTGTAGGGTAAACCGAAACCGTTTTCCGCATGCCATAGCTAAGACAAAACGAAAAAAAAACAACGTTTTCGTAGTCTTAGGGCTCATTTATCCGCATCCGACGTGCCGCGTCTCTGTAAAATGAGCACTTAGCCGCCTCTATATGACATCTTAGTCAACTGTTATTTTAAACCCGACTATTTGAGAAACTAAGTACCTAATAAAAGTCTCTTGTGATAAATAATCCTAGGTCTATTGAGATCCCTGTAATTCAGGTAAGGTTTAATGCACCCATATTTGGCCAGTTACGTTTAAGTCCCATGTGATAGGAGGCAAGTCAATTGCCATCATTCTGGCGCACATCGGAAATCCAGACTCCGTGGCTGCTACTGACAATTTCCCGATGGGAAAACATGACTTGGGAATCGAACCCAGGACCTCATGTCAGCAGTAGTGCTGACGACGACCAACGCGACAGTGTTACTGAACCGTGTCTTGGAATAAATTACAACAACTTTAAACACTTCCTTTAAAAAATAGAAAACTTGGCACTTTCTATATTTGTTATTTGGTTCTACATTTATTTTTTTCTATATCTTTTCAACCGACTTCTAAAAAAGGACCAGATTAACGAAGAACAGGAGACTGAGAACGTAAAATAGTCCTCCTGGTCGTTTTCGGTCTTGGCGGCCAATCTCAGTCGAACCATTGGCACGGGAGATATTATAGAGCACAAGTTTGTACGCAAGCACAGGTGCACTTCCTCCCTCGTTCTCATAGACCAATGGGAAGGCAATCTCTGATGAGAGGGATCAGCCGTAGGACTAACGGCGTAACGTGTATTCCAAGGATCATGCCGCCAACTTCCAAATTCCGGGCTGAAACTAAGAAATTCTAACCCTCCTATTAATAAACACAGAATAAAGTTATTCCAAGTTTAAACCTTAGAAAATGTATGGTTATTCCTTTGTTATTCCGTAATTTTATTCCGTGTTTATTAATAAGAGGGTTAATGGATAAGCCTAATGACCAGTGTTCGGTATAGGTCTACCTATGATGGTCTACCTTGAACTTTAGGCACATTAGCTAGAGCTAATGTGCTAATGTGTGTGTAATGTGTGTTCAAGGAACAGTAACAAAAGTGAAGATTTGAATCCGAATGTCGGAACATTACTTAAGTACAACTAAAATTAATAAAGTAAAACAAATATCGAATTCATTTACACTTTCTCTTTAAAAAAAAAAGAGCACGATTTTTATAGTTTAAAAAATAAAGGTAATCTCTTTATTTTCGTTTGAACGCCGTAAGTGCGGAAACTTATTTAATTTTCATTTATATTTTAATAGTTAAAACTAACAAGGTAAAAAAAAAACAATTTATACGTTTTCATACCATTCATTCATTTTGTACAATTATTGGAACTAAACGTAAACAGAAATCAAAACAACTTGCGGTAAAATGTAGTCCATAAAATTAAGCCAAGGTGGTCATATAATAATAATCATTTATTATCAGGCAACTATGGCCCATAGATAAAATACACAAATTAATCTTACACAATAATAAACTAATACATTTATAAAACCTTATTAAACTATAACTAGACAGACAAAACATATGCAGACCAAACGATAAAACAAGTTTATGTATAAAAAAAAACAATTCACGAGTCAAATATGCGTACACAACTTAAGAAACTACAGGAGTGAATGATGCGCGCACGACGAGGAGGAAAAAAATTTTTAATCTTAAGGAACACTTTTCGTTTCTGTTCCTTGCTTGAACTTTAGGTACATTAGCTCTACCTATTCCGATCACTGTTATTAACACTTGGCACCCGAGAATTGAATATCCTGGTTTGATCCCAGGCTCAACTGTCACGCCCTTCTTCAGTTCTAGGTCATGCTTCCCCCAGACGACTCTGAGATTCTACAACTCATTGAACTGTGCTGATTCCGAGCCGGTCACTAAAGAGATATGCTCACGTTGTCTCCGTCACTAATACCCTCATCTGCAACTTCGCTATATCAACAGGAAAATAACAACAATAACAATAATAAAATACAAGGCTAATAGGCAAAAAAACCGGCCAAGTGCGAGTCGGACTCGCGCACGAAGGGTTCCGAAGAAATATCTAAAAAAAAACACTTTGTTGTATAGGAGCCCCCTAAAATATTTATTTTATTCTGTTTTTAGTAATGTTGTTATAGCGGCAACAGAAATAGGTACATCATCTGCAAAAATTTCAACTGTCTAACTATCACGGTTCATGAGATAAAGCCTGGTGACAGACAGCCAGACAGACTGACGGACAGTGGAGTCTTAATAATAGGGTTCCGTTCCGTCGCTTGGGTACGGAACCCTAAAAAAGGGACGTACCATGGATAAACATTATTATTCCCAGGTCGGGCAGTGTTTTTGTGTTTTTCCCCCAGGAATATCTCAGTAGCTGTCTCGGAGTCTGGATTTGTATCCGTTTGATGGCAATAGGCTCGCCCCCTATTACATGGGAAATATTATCTTATTTTACTACTGTTATAAATGCGAAACTTTATGAGGATGGATGTATATATGGGTGTTTGTTAGTCTTTCACAGAAAAACTACCGAAAGTATTTTGATGAAACTTCACACACATATAGTTTATAACCTGGATTAACTCAACACTGCTCCAGATGCAGGAACCTCTTCACAATACGAGCCGCATCGAAGCGTACGTCCTTCTAAATCACGCCCCTGTTCCAACCACCTAGCGAGAGCCTCGAGAGATGTTGGTCGAGGCTCATGGCTATTAGACCATGAGTTGGTCGATCTTTTATCACTATGTCAGGCTTATTGGCAACGATAGTCCTGTCTGCAATCATAGACCGATCCTAGTACAGCGTGACATAGTCTTTTTCGAGAGCTGGGTCGGGCACATACTTGTAGTACCTCAGAATCCACAATTTTATATCTCAAAGCAAGTTGCTGGTGAATAATCCTGGCTACTTGGATATGCGTGAGCAGGTACTTGTCGTTAGCTAGACGAGAACAATCAGAAAAAATATGTCTGATTGGCTCACCTGGTTGGTCACACGCTCATTGCTCAATACATATCAACCGTCCCGTCCTTCATAATACGTCGTTATTATTCAAGATAACTGCGTTCATAATTGCACAGACAAAATTTTGTTGTAAATTTAGTTGGACGTTTAGTTGTATTTAATATTCAGTTTCCCCGAGAAGGTCATCGACACGTAACCAGGATGCGGACGCTGGGAAGTCTATATTGGGCCGATGAAGGGCACGGTAGAAGCGCCCGTCTAGGTCCTTGTCCTGTTACTTCTTCTTGCAGTCATTGGTAATAAAGCTTTACCAGTTTGCACTAGTTCTCTTTAGCCATGAACAGCGGGATGAGTTCCTTGTTCGCTGCGACCACATCTCGGTGCATATTCACTTCGGATTTTAAAAATACCCTGAGACATTACACCTCACGATTTTCGAGGGTCCTCACTTTTAAAAACCTTCGAAACCCGCTCCTCCACGGGATGTACAGTCTTATCACTGATGGTCGTGTGTCGACCAATTACGACCCTCCTATTCAGAGGGTCGAAATTGTTTCGAATCCATTTGAGAGTACCGTACCGAAAGAGTACATTAAAACCGGCATGAACCAACCGTTGATGGCGTGCACCTTGTTTCCGTCGAGAGGCTATTTAATACTTTGTTCAGGCGACCAAAGAAGCGATCCCTCAACGATTGCTTCATGTCCTCAATGATTGCTTGCAAAATCAGTCATCTCTGTGTAAAAAAAAAAAGCAGTGTGCCAATACCAAGGACACAACAAAGGCTAATAGCATGTACAGTTTAAGGCCCGCTAAAGCTGACTACGGTCCCTCTCCGCCGTCGGATTATTTTTTGGCGTGCCAACGACACGAAGAAGGGTGATTGCTTCGTGTTTATTATTGTTTCATTGTAAATTATGTACTCGTATGTATCTCATTTAATAAATATGTTAAAACAAGCAGAGTAGAGCTGACGTTACGCCTGTATTTTTTTCATGTTACCGCGCTTTAACTTTATACTGTGTAGTCCGATTTGAAAGATTCTCTACCACGCAGAGAGAATGAAGTACCTTTTCCGTGTTCTTATCCTGCATACGTACGCGATTTCAGACCATTGAGTCTCGTGACCATTGAGTTTCTTCGGGTCGATGATTCGTAAATATGACTTCGACTCAATAAATATCAGCATTTGATAAATAATATACTTCGAAGTCATTGCATAATTTTTAGTATACAGTATAGTTTATTATCCTTGTCTAATTTCAGATCCAGGTAGAATGGTTTCATACGAGTCAATACCTACCTACGTCAATTTTACATTTTTATCTATAGATATAATGCAAAAAGTTGTTGTTCTGGTACAAGAGCTTTGTCGGATTATTATTTGCAAAACTTACCATCTTTTAAGTTGATCAATCGAGGTCCCCGGAATAGTTTCTAAATGTAGGTACACTTGTTACAGACGTCCAGTTTATACCCACGGAGAAGGGGAAATTTATCCTCGTGCTTCGCGGCTACACGTACTCACAAGTTGGGGGACGCTTTTTCTACTGTTCGTCGAAGCATATGGGGTGCAGAGCGCGGGTTCGGCTGATATCGGGGAAGCTCGTGGCGTCTGCTGACGAACATAATCACGCCCCACCATCACACGCGCGCTGCGGTAATGGCGCCTTCGTGCAACTTCGTCCCAGAGGTCTGGCTAACTTCTCGGGACTCTCCTCAGCTATCCTTCCTTCCCCTATTTCTTCCCCAACTGTAGCAGCTCTAGCCCTCCATGCCCTCAACTTCCCTAGAATACTTCCCAAAACGGATCTGTGGGCGCGACCCCCTAATCCTGAGGACAAAAAGGATCCTTTATAAGTTAAGAAGAAATATATTGCAATAAATCTTATGACATAGAGCCCCTGTTCACTGAAGCGTGTCGGGACAGGATTGTTATAATTGTAAATTGTTATGAATGATACGATTGTTCAGGAACTTATACAATCGTTGCTTATTGTGGATGACACCATATGCGAAAAATATTTTGCAGCTAAGGATTTGTGTTCTGGCTTCTTGTGTTATCTTCCTCTGTGGTCTTGTCAAGGCTCTTTGAGAGGCCTGTTTCCATCGTACTACCATTTTAAGTATTTCAACAGTTGGAATAAGCCCACCACAAAACGCTTTATCGTTTTATAACGCCCGAAGACTCATGAGTAGGTTATTAAATGTTTCTCGAATATTAATATAAGGTCTTAGCATGAGTTATTTATGTTGTAACGATACGCATCAGTGGACAGTGACGTTTACTTAATATCGGTCTAGCTATAATGTTATAGAAATCGAATGTTTCTTAAATTTGTTGATCTCTAAAATGTATGTATATTTCGAAATGTTTATAAGCTTCGCTTTCAGTGATAATTCAACACGATACGTAATTCGGTGATATTTTTTAATTTGTAATAATTATAGTAATACGAGCCTTATTATATGATCTACGTTTATTCTATTTATAGTTATTTACCTACACGTTAATACTTAATATTTCTCTTGTTTATAAAATCTTATTTTTTAAATATAGACTCTAAGAGTGATTATATCCTGCTTAAATAATGCTGTTTTTTTTATTTATCATCCTGTGTGGAATATAACCTAAGTAGTATTCATAATATATTTTTCGTTGGGGATTAAATTGAGTGGCTTGACTAAATCGTTCGATTTTGCCAAGATTACAACAAGTGAATAGGTAGGTAATAATAATAAAATATAGCGATCATTTTAATGATCCCCTTGACTTAGCAACCCATTCGTGTTCTGATGGACAAACAATATCTCCATAGTCCATACGTTCATACTAACAATTTTTTTGCAACTTAAGGTTGACAGACCTGATGAATTCGGCGACATGTTTAAGCTATAGGCGCACTGAATATTACAAGGTCAAGTTTAATACCGATGACGTAAATGCTTTCCCTTGGCCCCAGTAGCAATCTAATGGATATTATAAAAATACACAAATAATACAAATTCGTTTATGCCATAGGTGTACGTTTCACAACGAACCGACTGGGTTCCACGAATTTGCTCGTAGAAGGCTACAGCTTCAGGAAGGAGTACTCTTCAGGAGCCAGGGTTTCGTGGAGGTGTTCCAAGAGAGGCTGCCCGGCGACTGCCGTGACTAATGACAAGGAACTGCTGGGCACCAGGTATTGGCACAAGCACTGACTTACGCTGGAATGAACGAGAGACATAACAGAAATATTATTTTTATTCCGGCTACATCCGTTCAGTTTTCAGGATAACATGTTAACTGGTCAGTTATTTATGATTTCTGGACTTCGGTGCGCTACGGTTGGCCCTGGTCGTGGCCGTAGACTCATGTTTGAACTATGCTAAACACTTCTGACGGCCGGTCCTGTCACTTTTATTCCGTTCTTTGCGTTTGTTTATGCCATTTATCTAGCAGAGTTTAATCATGAAATTTAAAGAGACTGATATTTTTTACATTTATAGATATTGTTGTATTAATAAAACTATATTTCATTATTATAACGTGTCTTTTTATTTAAACTGACCGCAATTTATCTGTATCTTTAAACCTTCTTTACTTTAGGCTACGTGGATGGTACTGCAATTGAAATTGTTCCACCTACTCACCAACAGATGGCGTTACTAACACCGATCAGCCAAACGTGCAAAACAAAAAATTCAAAAATAAAACTGAACGCACGTACTAAACCGCGTTCAGTGACAATATTCCACAACAATGATGAATGAATGTTGTGTTGTTGTGCTAGAAGAAATGGTGGAGTAAAATTCTACGAGTCGTGGTCAGATTGGGGCCATGTTGAATGGGCAGAAATTCTACAAAAACTACCAGATGACTGACAGAACGGTGTCATGATCTGTCGCAACAAATATTATATTGTAACCGTTAGATCATAACCAAGGGATCTGGGACTATTTCTGCCGACTGAAATGATAATTTAAACTCTCCTAGTTTCTAGATATAGTTGAGAGGTTTACAATTTTATTGTAAAACTGAAATACTACGTGTGCGCATAATTTTGCTATAGTTCTAATAGTAGTAAGGTGTTATGTAGTCATGTCTAGTCAACTAAGTAGGTACTACCTACCTCCCAAATAAATGCGATGAAATAAATTAAAGAAGTCCGATATTAAATTATGGCATTTGTGTCACCAGTATTTTAATATGATAGTGATTTTGATTTACCGTGAAAATATACGGATAATTTTGGTATTTAAATAAATGAATCGTCATAATTTGTAAGATTATGTGTGTTTGAGACTAATGATTTGAAATAGGATCTTAGTAGCTTAGTAACAAAGTGTTAGTGGTACGAGATTGTGTCTGCGTAATATAATTCATTGAATGCGAATTTACTAAAGTATTGTTTCGCTGAGAAGACTTTTACTGTTTGAATTTTTGTTTCAATTCTTGGCATTCAAATCATGCTGGTCGTCGATCACAACCCTTGGATAAGTTTGAAAACATGTGAGACACGGGCTTAGCATAAAATCACGCCTGTACACTGCGAAGGATTAGGCTGAATTGTAGGTGCCTAATAAATAGTACACCAACATTTTTTTTTAATAGGGGGCGAGCTTATTGCCATCTACCGCGCATAAATCCAGAGTCCGTGGCTGGTACGAGAAATTCCGGATGGAAAAACCAGTAATACTTTGGATCCCATGCTCAGCAACCACTTGCGACCACTAGACCACTTTCCAATCGTTTCTTATTTCTACGACTTACAAAAGGATTGCTTATGTTTTGTAGCTGTTTCGGACAGTTTCGGTAGCTTATGCCAAAAATGTATGTACCTATTGGCATTTTTGACTTATCCGTTAACGCTGGTAGAATGTCACTTTGTCTTGGCCCTCAGACTTGTCTTGCAGTGTCTAACTTTAGCTAGCTACACAGCTTAAGTGCAAATTTATATAAAAATCATTACCTATCGTAAATATATTTTCAGCTTTATTTTTGATGACGACAAAAGGGGCAACCATACTTGTGTACAACGCCTCAACGGGATGCAATACTCGAGGAACTACCAGCATCAAGCAAGCGGCAAGGTGTTCTATCGTTACAACAAGTTCGGGTGCCTTGCTCGCATCAGCGCCCTCAACAATGAGATCGTGATGGTGAACTATGAACATAATCATTCAGATTGAGATTAAAGTTAGGATTATATAAGAGCAACTAAAGAAGGAGAGAGAGACGCGATGCTGATGGTGTGGTTTTTGGCTCCGTCTCTCCGAAATTGTTAGCTTCAAAAATAAAAATCATTTATTTGTTGTAGATCTTAGAGCAGAACAGCACTGGTCTTGTCACAGTAGTCAAAATAATTACAATAGGGCGCAATAATTTTAAACGATAGAGTTATTTCGCTGAATCAAAGTGTTTGACGCTTCACCATTTTTGCAGGAGCGGACTCCGATGGATCCGAGCACACAGAAGAATATTACTTTGCCACAAGCACACGTGGAAACCCGTTACTGGTGCTATCTGGTCACCGGTTTAAGCTGATGAAGGACTTGGGGAGGTACAGACGATGGATCTGCATAAAGACCAGGGAGCGATGCAACTCTTTCATAATCACTGAGGGTGAAAACATTGTTAGAATGAATATTCGACATACTCATGAATTAAAAAAAAAAGCGGTAAAGAGCGAGTCGAACTCGTACATCGAGGGTTCCGTACCTTGGTAGGAAAATCACTTGACCTAGTAAGTGATCCCATTTTAAAACGACACCGGGCCGGACCCGACCTGGTGTTTTGATGCATCTTCGGAGATACGTCCAGCGGTGAACAGCGATCCCTACTTCACTATTTTGGTACGCAATCCCAAAATCTAACATAACATAACTAGTGTTTTGTGTACCCAGGTTATCAAATGATATTATACGTACGTCATATTGATAGCAAACCGCTCTAGGGTTGTTTGCTACAAATGTGTTTGTTTGATTCTAGTTTTTTTTTAATCCAGGAAATAAATTGCTTTCATAAAATTATCTTGTCGTTTTAGTGTGTTTTCGTTATGATTTTTTAATAATAAGTACTTGAGTAATTAGTAAGAAATCAAAATAATCTACTGAATCATGGATCTACTGAAGGTAACAGAAACCTTCAGTAGCGCCATCAGGATGGAATTTGGTGTGGATAAATGTGCAGTCATGCATGTAAAGCGAGGGGAGATTATGGAATCCGTGGGAACTCAACTCTCGGATTCCATACACCTTAGATCCCTCTCCTCAACAGAATCCTACAAGTATTTGAGTATGTCGGAAGCATTAGGTATCAATACTGCCGACATGAAGCAATGGTTGAGGGAGCGCTTTTTTGGCCGCCTGAATAAAGTGCTAAACAGTCTTATGTCAGATGGAAACACGGTGTGCGCCTTCAACGGTTGGGTCATGCCGAATTTGATGTATTCTTTCGACATACTCAAATGGAGTCAGGCGGAACTTGATGCCCTGGATAGGAGGCTCCGCGCACTGCTGACTGCAAATCGAATTCATCACCCACGGTCGTCGATGATGAGGCTGTATATCCCGCGGAAGTGTGGGGGTCGTGGTTTCTTAAATGCTACGACCCTGCACAACCGTGAGGTATGCAGTCTATTTCCTAGAAGCCGACATGGGGATGCATCGAGATGTGGTCTCAGTGGACAAGGGCCTCACCCCGCTCTCCCTGGCTAACGAGAACTGGCGCAAGCCGAGAGTATTAGACACTAATGACCGCAAGGAGGTATGGCAGGGCAAGGAGCTTCACGGACGCTTTTACTGGGCCCTACATGGGCCCGATGTAGACTTCTTAGCGTCCGTATCTTGGCTGCGCTTCGGTGACCTATTTGGGGAAACCGAAGGTTTTGTCTGTGCAATAATGGATGAAATTATGATGATGAATAACTACCGGAAATACATTGTGAAGGATGGCACGGTTGACATATGTCGGGCATGCCACCGTCCGGGAGAATCGATTCGACATATTATTTTTGGGTGTTCTCGTCTGGCTATCGGAGAGTACTTGCATAGACACAACCTCGTTGCCAGGATTATCCACCAGCAATTTGCTTTGAAGTACAACCTTGTGGAATCAGAAGTGCCATACTATAAGTCTGCGCCCAACCCAGTTCTCGATAATGGTAATATCACGTTGTATTGGGATCGACCTATCATCACTGACAGGACTATTGTTGCCAATAAACCTGACATTGTGGTGATAGATCGATTGGTGCGTCGTGCAATGATTGTTGATATAACGGTTCCGAATGACGAGAACCTCGTGAAAGCAGAGAAAGATAAACAATTCAAGTATCTAGATTTGGCTCGCGAGGTTGTCGACATGTGGGACGTGAGTACAGCAGTCACTGTGCCGATAGTCGTGTCGGCCAATGGCTTAATAGCCAATAGCCTCGACGAACATCTGAGGAAGCTCTCGCTAGGCAGCTGGATCAAGGGCTTGATTCAGAAAGCAGTACTTCTGGACACGGCGCGTATTGTTAGGAGGTTCCTCTCTCAAGAACCCTGACCATCGGTATCTCGGACCCTGTTCCCGATGCCGGTGGGCTACTATTTTCTATATTTTTAAATGTTTTTTATATAATCTTTGTTACTAAAAATATTTAAAAATGTAAATAATATGTAAAGAAAATAAATAAAGGAAATAAAAATGACCCTATTCCACTCCGTATTGCGTGCTGTTTTTGATGGTTCCGTATTATTTCAGTTATGTTTTTATTAAGCTTACTTAGTTAAAAATGTTAATGCAAGCCCTAAGCATAGAATAAACAACGTTTTTATGTTTTAGCGGCATCAGTAAATCCTCTTATATTTGGGGTTACAAGGTTTGGCAACCCTATCATAACTTGGGGCAGGTATCGGTTCACCAAGAAGCTGGAACGACGTGTGAAGACCTGGTGGGAGTGTTCGGCGAGGAAGAGCTGTGGTTGTCGATGCGTTGCTGTCACTGTCAACGATCGACTGGTCAAGCTCAATGGATGGCACAACCACTAGGATACCACCTAGCTGAAGTGGATACTAGACTAGTAATGTTTTAGAACAAAGTAATGGATGAAACTTGAATGATATCATGGTGTGTAAAAAATTTACGTCATAAATAATGGCGATCATTGATGATTTCCTAAGTGTTTTAGTAGACTACTTTTATATTTTTGCTGTTTGGAGATCGTGATTGCCAATTTTTTTGTCTAGTAGTCGCAATGATCAGCGTTATAGCCCGAGGCTTTAGATCCTCCTGTTTTTGTGGCCACTTACGCCAGAAAGAGAATTTAGTTATTTTTTGACAAAAAACTCATAGTTGCTACCACTAGTCAAATAATGCGGTTCGTGTTATTATAGTAAAGAGATGAGATTTCATGTAATTGCTTTATTGTTACTACATAAGAAATAGAACGTCTATGAACAATCGATAATAGTATGTAGCTGTAGGAGTACTAAATCAATAAGTAAAATTCGCTTAGCTAACTGTAAAATATATTTAATTAATTCTCATTGGTAAAATTATGTCTTAATTATATTTCATCAAAGATTGATGAATATGTATGTCAATAAAAATAAAAATATCCTTATCTTTAAAATTTTAGGTGTTTCGTAACTAGGTTAAGGTTTTAGGTAAAACTGATGATTATATTGTCAAAGGTATGATCGTATACAAAACACAGAGTGGTACCTACTCAGGAGGTTTAAGATCTTTTTTAGATATTTTTTTTTTGTTTTGGGTAAATCTTCGGTGATCGACGTATTTTTATCTCTTTGTGCCATGGACACATTAGTATTCAACGGATAATATTCATTTTAATTAATCTTATCTGGTCTGGAATTGAGTAAAGTGGGCACAGTTTTCTTTAAAAGCGATTAATATTAGTTTATGAGGAAAAATATATTGGCTAGATATGAAAATCAAAGTTCCATTATATATAATTATTATAATTTCATGTGATTTGTATTTCTAATGCTGTAATCCTTATAATTAAAGTTATTTAAACAATTTGTGTTTTCCACTTATTACTCCTGTGTTATGATCATTACCTAGTGCAGGCTAGTAGTTAATGATTCTATTATCAATATCTCAGAATTTAAAAGTTCATTTTGCATGAAGTTTATCACAATATCAAAATATTACAAAAGATAGTAATGTTTCTGATTTATTTCAGAGCAATCAGAGCCAACATTTGACCTATCTCAACGCGGGAACCTCGTAGTACAAATAGGCCCGTGGCGGTTCAACAAACATGCGTGTTGGGGGACCAAGGTTCGCTGGACGTGCATCAAGAAGAAGAACGGCTGTACTGCATCCATTACTACTGTTGACAATGTTATTGTCAAGACTCTTGGCAAGCATAATCATTAAGTTTTGTGGTATTTGAAGATTGTATTAACGATTTCTTTTCGACCGTCTGCGGTTGCCGATCAAACTGCTGGTTTCGACTAAGGCATGTACAGATCTGAAGGTCTAGTGTGAGTTTCAATAAGTGCCTATTCGATCACTTTAACGTGACCGCTCATTTACCTCAATTTGTATGGAATTTTTGTAGTTCACATAGTTGCCACCAAACAGAGGCGCTACTTCAGTATCCTGCAAATTGAAATTACAACTCACACTAGACCCCCGGTCACTAAAAGCCAATTATTTACTTGTTGATTTCTTCCATTGATGAGATTCATACTATAGAATAGTTTGAAGACATACTGCGCTAAGAGAATGATGATGATGATGGTGACTGTCATAGTTTCCACGACGTAGAGTACACTTACAAAGCAAGTTATAGCTTATTTTTTCTAGAATCTCAAAAAGGAAATGGAACCTGTGAACAAACTGATACAATTATGATAGTGGTTAGTATAGTTCATAGATATATATTTATAGACCAGCTGATGTTCTAATTTTGTTGTAATTAATCAAACGAAATAGAAGATAGAACTTTTTAAACCGAGACTTGCTTTTAGAATAGCGAAACCGAAGTGTTACTTTAATCATTAAAGCAATAAAATGGACTGATTTTTTTTAGATGTTTTCTTATGAGACGATTTTTATTAACATGCTTCATAGCAATAAAGGGCATCTATAATATTTACTATTAAGGTAAAAATTTAACTAAGCTTATAAGAATGGTGATGACCTGCAGGTATTCTTATTTATCATGTGGTTAGTGCCTAACCTGGTGTCAGAGTTTTTACGCCGCCCATGGGCATCTGAGTTGGCTTTACATGCCATCGAGAAATATCTCTCAGGCATGCTGGTTTCCTCTCGATGTATTCCTTCACCGAAGCAAGTCATCATTCATGAATCCGAAAAATCAGAGGTGCGTGTCTTGGGTTCGAACTTGAGACCTATGATGACTCGGCAAGTCCAACGATCACGGGTAAGTAATATATGATAATAATAACGAAATCTCTAATATTTACGAGATATAACAACTGAATCCATAATTTTATTTGATATAATGATCAGTTAATATAATAAACGATTAATATAATTTTAAAGTAACTAATTTTTATAAGCCATACATTGAATATAAAATTGTTTGATATACCACTCAAAATATATAAAACCTATTTAATCTAATATGATAAAACAATAACGTTTTGTATATCTTTATATTTTATTATTTCACACTCTGACTCGTCTTTTGGCATACATTTCATACCGATAGTTATTAAAAGGCAGAAAATCAATCAATCAAAGCATAAATCATTATAAAATAGTTGATTGTGGGAAATAAAAAACACATAATGTTTATGTGGTTTTTATTTCCCTGTAAGAAACATGCAAACAAGCATACACCATGCATGCAGCAAGCATGCAAACAAGCATACACCAAGCATGCAGCATGCAAGCAAGCATGTAGCATGCAAGCCAGCATGCAACATGCAGCAGGCATGGTTTCTGTCACGGCTCCGGCGCTTCTGGGCTCCGGCGGTCCCACGCAAGCTTATCGCTGCAGATGTGTTTCACGCTCACCAGGCACGGCGAGTGTTAAAACCACCTGCTCCTCCTGCAACCAAACCTAACCCAAATGATTCACCAACAATACAGGGCATCTGGCACTCCGCTCCGCTCCCGCCTTAACCTTCTAACTTAACGCATCCGAGTCAGTTTGCTTTGAATCGGGGTGTTAACCATATAGATGGTATCAATATAAAGGGTGTAACAAGACTCTTAAAGAAGGTAAAAGGCACTTGTTCTTCCCGTCGTTGCAATCACGTTTTTTTTCTAAGCCATACCATAACCACATTTCCACAAGTTTTTAAAAAAAATACACATTTAAGTAAGTGTAAGTTTTTTTACTTTAAACACCTCCACGACCCCCGTACTATTCAATCTATCCATCAGCACAATGTTTTGACTCCGTTACATTGAGTCCTACCGTAAAACGTGTTTTTTCACCCCAAAAAAAAGTCGTTTCCCAGCAATAATGTTTGCGTAAAGTTACTTAGTTTGATGTACATAATGCTTGGTTGATAGCTTCGTAAAGGGTCTTGTTACACCCTGTATATTCTAAACGATAGACCTAATGATTTTCGATTAAATAAACGTTATATCCAATAACGTTATACGAAATTAGTTTCAGAGTATACAAATGTTATATCTAAAGAAATTATATCAACAGTATAACTCTCGGTATAACTCTATTGGTATAACTCTCGTTTATTATACATATTGTGAACGTTGTTGAAATGAAAATATACCAAATAACTTTATATGATATGAGACGCACCCGATGGTCACACCACTACGCTATCACTGCTTTTTTACCTGTATAAAAAATAAACAAACAATTAAAAACTAGAATTATTATTGTTTTAAAAACTGCCATGTAGCAATTTTATCGCCCATTAATATTCGTACAAATACGTGTTATCGATTGTATTCTCAAACTTCAAGTAAGTAAATATTTTAATTTAATTGTATTCTAGTACATAATTTTAAGTATTTACACTGTATACTCAAGTTTCATAAACCTTTGGTAAGTATTCAATAAATTGTAGTGTCACTTTTTTATTATTAACTGAAAATCATTCCATGACATTGAAATTAGGGCAATATTGAGTGCTAAAAAAATTGAAGGGATTTTTATTGTGACCGTTCCACGATTAAGTTGAGATTATTATCTTTAGGCTTAAGACTTTCTGTAGGTTTGCTAGCGGTCAATTAGTTTCCCTAAAGTTCCTAAAAAGTTTCAATTAATATTCATGTACCTAGTGGTATAATCCTTTTTAAACCTGTTTAATGATTTCGTATTGTTTTTTATAAATAGATAAATTTGGTGTTCTTAATAAAATTCTGGTAAGTGTTTATAATTGTTATTATTTTTAGAAGATCTGTGACGTAACTCATATTTTATAATAAAACAAGAATAATGAGTACATAAAGTAGTTGTCTTCCGTTAGCTACTACCTACTTCTTAGCGAAAACATCAAATAAAATACACACGATTCACGATTTTTTTGCTATGTCACAAATAAATAACACAGGCTTTTATGTTATACTGTACCTTAGCTGTAGCATTAGCCTTACATTGAAATCATACATAAACATAGAGTTTACGCTTTATTACTTGCATTCCTAAAACGTTACACTGTAGGTAATATTAGTAAATATTCCATTTTCAAATTGTATCTTTTATTTGAAGTTGTCGGTGGCCCCATTTTCCATTTAGCTTTTTTCGCTGATATACCTGCCATTGGGGGAATAGTATCAGTCTTTCAGATTAACATCTGACAAACAGCTGTTTAGTAAAACAAATGCGCAGAACTCATTTAGAAATACCATCGTCTTCAGACCATTAGGGCACGTGATTAGGCTGCATTCTGCCATTGGCATCTGAATCAGGAATGGATTTTTATTATTATAAGTATTCCTACAGTGCTTTTGTAAAAAATAATGGTATTCCCTTCTATTATTCTGAGTATATTTATTTAATCATTCACGACATGACACTAACACAATGGTTGTTTTCAGATCTGAACCCTGTTTTTGCACAATCTCAGCGTGGTAACCCGGTCATCATGATCGGTCAGTACCGATTTAACCGAGTTAATAAACACGGCAACAGAACAAGATGGGTGTGCGTCAAAGCTAAGGCTGGCTGCAGAGCGTCCCTGCACACTATGGACAATGCCATCGTCCGAGTGTGGGGGTTCCATGACCCGCTAGCTCATACTACTGCTAATAGATTCTAGTTCAGAATTTTTATCGAACGTTGTTGGGGCTACGGGCCCCAGTCTTAAGACATGTCTCGTTTTTGCAATAAATATGCAATGATTCTTAGATCGTAAGGCGATGCTGTACGTAGAGATATGGGTTATTTTAATATCCCGATATTGTACACATTCTGGTTTCGGATATTAAAATTGACGGTTTGGTAGCTCCTATGGGTAACTCCAATAATCAATCGACCGTAAAGCCTGCTTTTTACTATGAGATATGATATTTATTATAGTAACGATCAAAGTCGAGACATGACTTATCCTGCATTCCCAGAAGTTGCAATGGATATAATTATGACAAAAGGTGCTTCCCAATAGATGTTGGTAGTTGCAAAAGATTACATATTGAGAGTTATAATTTTTTCGGTGGATGAAATAAAATTAATTATGATTGAAGTTTATTATATAGCAGTATTTAATTACGTTTTAGGGAGGGTAAGTTAGTGGTAAATAAGTGTTACGATATAGTTTAAAGATGTATTTGTAGCATCGACTAACTTCATCAGTATAAGCTCTCGCACTACGGTTACTAAGATAAATATTACTTAGGTTTCGGTGGTGGATAAAATAGAGAATCTTTTATTCAGTATTTAATCAGGAGTAATGTTTAGTTATTCTCCAATAATTTACTACTTAATGTATGATTATACGTTAATTATTTATTATTTTTTACTTTCTCGTTTTATTCTGTCCCCAGTCCTACTTTCCACTGAAAATCTAGAAATATCTAGACAAATTATAAATAAACTTAAATAATAACCAGCCAAGTGCGAGTCGGACGCGCACACATAGGGCTCAGTAGCAAAAAACAATTAACAATATTTTTAACGCTTATTCATGGGTTAATTTATACTCAACAGCAAAACTATTGTTTCATAGTAAGTTAATGAAAAACAAAGTTTATTCCGGAGTTTTATGAAAAAGTCCAGTATCTCAAAAGCTAAATATATAAAATCTTATTCAAACAAATTTTCGTTGAAGGTTTTTTACGTTCTACAAGTCTATATTTTTTCGAACTTTTGTTCTCTTACTAAGTATAGGGTACAATTGTTACGGCTTTAGAAGCGTAAATCTCATCAACCATGACTTACGAAAAAAGTAATTAAGCAACCTCGTTAACATTTTTTAAGAGCTGTCGATAGATCACACCACGCAGTTACTATACGTAGTTCTTGTTATATGTATATCCATCCCTATTTTTTTATTCGTAATTTCACATCAGTTTTGGGTATCGGTGTATAGACTTATAGTGTGCGGTCGGGTGTTTTTTTGTTTGTTTATTTTATTTTACAATAATCCATGTGTACATCTCCAACTGTGATCACAGTTTTTGTATGCACTGGATGGAATACCTCCCAATCGAGAATTTGGTCGGAAGGGACTTAATAAAACATTATTTATATTGAAATATAAAACTACACAACTGGTTGTGCCGTGGGGAAGGATCTTGCAATAGCATTCCCGACTGCACAACTAGTTGTGCCATCCAATTGGTCGGTGGGGAAGCAGTCAGACAGACAGACTGACGGACAGGACGAATCTATAAGGGTTCCGTTTTTGCTATTTGGCAACGGAACCCTAAAAAACCCTTCTTTTTTAAAGAGAGGTAAGTTGTAAGCAACTAAGGTACTTCTCACATTTCTTCAGTTTCCAAACTTTATTAAGCACTTTCACTGTCCGCTTGTGAGTAAGTAGAGTAGTGTGTATAAAGTCCTAAGTAATATGCATTTAAAGTGATTTTTTTTAAGGAAAAAAGGTTTCTTCCTACATTGATGAATTAACTTCCAGTGTCAAGTTACATATCAAACAGAGGCAACCCAATATTAGTGGCGAATGGTTTCCGTTTTCACAAGGAGAAAGCTGTCGGCTCGAAGATAAGATGGAATTGTGGTTACAGGAAGCGATACAAGTGTAAGGCCTTCATCACAACTGTTGACGGAGTACTTGTTAAGAATAATTTTAGACATAATCACAATATAAATAAATAGATTAAATAAAGAAACCCTTTTAATTCCAACACGTACGTACCTTTAATGTTAAGTTAGGCTCACTTATAATAATGTTTTTAAAAAACAGGTTCGTCCTATCGCAAATGCTGGAGTTTCATGTTTTTATTTGAAAGGTATTCTTCCTTCAGAGTTTTTTATACAGCTAAATAAAAGCTGGTGACATTTCTAAGTGCATTTACTCCCATATGTGGTACAACATGAATGTAGGTAGAATCTAGGCAGATTTTCAAGTAAGATACACAGGTACGGTTTTCTTCCTACGTTCATGACCTATTAAACATATACCCTCCTATTAATAAACACAGACTAAAGTTATTCCAAGTTTAAACCTTTGAAAATGTATGGTTATTCCTTTGTTATTCCTGGTGTAATTTTATTCCGTGTTTATTAATAAGAGGGTTAACGTTTACTTACATTTGTTTTAGTGTCGAGCTACATATCAAATAGAGGCAACCCAATATTGGTGGCGGATGGCTTCCGTTTCTACAAGGAAAAGGCTATCGGATTAAAGATAAGATGGCAGTGTGGGTACAGGAAGCGCTTCAAATGTAAGGCCTTCATCACGACCATCGATGGAAAAGTTGTCAAGAAAAGTTTTGGTCACAATCATACTTAACCAGGGTGGGTTAAGTATGATTTTAAGTAGAGCGTAAAATTCTGTATAGCTCCATCTCTTTCATTAGGAGGTATGGTGCGGGCACTGTTATGTGTTACCAGTATCAAATACTATATGCTCGGATGAGGTTATTGTTTGTTTAAGTATTTTATGATTTTGGTTATTGGTTGTAGTAGAATCTGTATTTATTTATTGATCTGCATCAAATTTTGTCTGTGTGTGTTATTTTATTGAAATGTAAAACTATATAATATTAAATTAATTTAAAAAAAAATAGTATGTCAGGTGTTTCTTGTTTTATAAAGAATTTTAAATTTTTCAAATAAATATTTTTTACATACAAAATACAAAGTTTTGATAGAGACCAAATAGGATTAACGGAAATATTAATTTAACTAATAACAAAATTGACCCTTTCAGTAATGCTGATAAGAACAAAAAGAGGTCGTTTGGCGTTAGAAGTTGGCGGCTATCACTTCTACAAGTTCAGGGTTACTGGCTGCAAGACTAGATGGCAGTGTTCCACTAGACACATCACTAAATGTAAAGCGTACGTCGTTACTATTGACGGTAACTCAGTGAAGAGTTATCTTGATCACAACCATCCTGTACGTACATTTTAAACTACACACAGGGTGTAAATCATATAATGGGTACTCCCTTTACATACCCGTCAACCAAGCATCAGGGGTTAGTTGTAAGTTGCTTAACTGAGCCTTCTACTTTGAAACCCTATACGACATACGTCGGCACAATGACACATTCATGATAGACGCTAACACACCTGCGACAAAGTTTTTTTGAAGCCTAAGTAGCCTCTGTCCATCGCAGTGTCAAGACGAATGATACCTCATTTGTTAAAATCTATCACGGTGTTTTGTCTATCGAGCGTACCAAAGAAATAGACCAATAAGCATAATTTCCTTCTGGACACTCGAGTAACAATATGTGACTGAGATCCACCTTCTACATATACATCTGTACTTCTATCGAGCACTACTATTACATTAAAATCCTAGAAAGCTCTTTATTAAACGTTTTTTATATTACTGCTTTGTGGACCCCGTGACAGTTCCGGGAGTATTTATGAAAAACTAGTAAAAACTAACTAACTAGCAGTACCTAGTAGTAAGTAGTAGTAGATTTTATAGCAGCTAAGTACGCATCATCTTATGCATATCTTTTTTTAATCGACGCTGGATAATTGCCAATACAAATCTGAGCATTCAACTTTTACGAACATTATGAAGCAATGGATTAGCAGCTTCCTTCAAAATCTTTCGAATTGTGTTAATGATGGTAGTAAAGATGCAGAATTTAGAAACAGAAAATTATTCTTCATTCATCAGTCTAGTCTGTCATCGGAACCCATTCAAAAATAATCCTCATAGTTATGGTTTATGATTTTAGTTAAAGCGTTATTAACAATAGAAGTAATAATCATGCTAGAAGTTAGTGGCTATTACTGTTACAAGAAAATATATGTGGCGTAAAAATAAAATGGAAATGTTCCATCTATGGTAGACCAAATGCTAAGCTTTCGGCTTCACCAACGAAGGGGCACCAAGGCTAATTACGATCATAACCATGGCTGAACCAGTGTCAACGATTAACAAAATAGGTTGCTAAGCAGCCTGATGTTACGAATCAGTAGAAACTACCTTTTTAGAGTTTCTGTTCAGACAGTCATATTGTGTTCAATTTCGAAAGTGGTTTATTTTTGTTTGACGTTCTAATTGTCATGTAAGTAATGTAAATGTAAATTGTAATGTGTGACATGGTAATGTGTCATTCTGTAGTTATCAATACGATTCAATATAATTATTTATTATTTTTTTAAGAAAATGTACACTTATGCATTTGGAATGATTTAATGTGTTATTTTTATTAAACACTCTTTTGTGTAGAGATTTGGAGATTTCTGCCTATCCCCTGATTTCTCCATCATGCGCTTATGGAAGGATTTAATTCCGATTTCTTGGCATTAAAATAAAAAAAAATTGTTTTATTCTTTCCAGTGACAAAGTATAGGACCAGTAGAGGTACAGTAATGTTGCTGGTTGGAGGGTATCGCTTTTCAAAGGAGAAAACCACGGGCTTGAAGATTCGATGGCAGTGTTCCGTGCGATCCCGGACGAAGTGTAAAGCGTTTCTCACTACTATCGACGACCACATCATGAAAAGTTATTTGAAACACAATCATTTTGAATAGCAGTAGTATACGGCAATATACAGGCTGACTGATCATTGGGTTATATTTCAGCTAATGAAAACACTCATCAATCTGATAAACTTCTCGCAATAAACTCTTTAATTTTCCTAAAAAGAATCTGTTTCGTGAGACTCGATCGCTGACTCGAACAGTACTATACTAATAGTACTGTTGCATTTTGTATGAAAGACCCTTTTTTTTGTTACACAAGTTTAAAGTCAACCTGTATATATACAAACTTACTGATAGCGCAGTCAGTCACTGCAAAATACAGGATAGGCTCCCGACGTATCTACTAAGCCTCTTGACTGCTCGAGACCGTCCTTCCACAGTGATTAGTATCACCAATTTTGCCAAGCCAATGTTGTCGCCTGGCGAATATCGCTTATGCAGACGCTCGCTACAAACTGAGCCATAAGCTCTTCTTTTAATGATGAATTCAATAAATAAATCAATTGTAGAAGTGCCTTAATGTGGTTTGACTGTTGTCACACAATGGGAATGCTCAAATTTAGAGACATTGCCTTGCATTCGCGCTGGCGACACATTCGCACAATAATTAAACAGTAATGTTGTAACTAGTAAGTAAGTTTATAAGAGAATTTGATATCAGCTTTATAGGCTATCTTTGTGTCTTAGGTTAATTCCAACGTGATAATAATAAAAAAGACTATGAGTTATGAACAATGAATGAGTTAAATAATTTTTTTTTTATTGTAACATGATAATAATAATAGGTTAAGAAAGTTATAGTTTTCTACTAGCTTATGCCAGCGGCTTCGCCCTCGTGGAGTTCGGTAATTGTCCCACGGAATCGTCCTACCGGGGTAAAAAGAAGCCTATGTTCTTTTCCAGACTATAATCTATCTCTGTGCCAAATTTGATCCAGATCCGTTCAGCCGTTCTGGCGTGATTGAGTTAAAAACTTTCGTATATATAATTGTAGCGACCCGCCCCGCCTTCGCACGGGTAGTAGAGCACAATATTATACATGGTTGACGATGGCATGGCGATGCAAGCTCCCAGGCGGCTTGACTTCTTCCGACACTTCCAACAATTATCGTCATATATTATTCCAACAAAGGAGATGTTTGATTTTGGGCCACCACTATGTACACTACATAGATAAATAGGAAAAAAATAGGGGAGTTTCATAAAAATACTAAAAAAATAATTTGAAGAAACCGTACAGGGGTATAAAAATGATCATTTGAAAAGTTTTTTAAAAAGATAACCCTATTTTTAGGGCAGCCATGACAGTTGTGTTGACATGACGTTTGACAACTTAGACAGTTTTAAGAAGTGACGTTTTTGAGTCTTTCCTGTGTTTCGGGGTTTTTAGTGATTGTTTCTGATTTTTGACTGATTTCTTTCTTATAATAATGAAAAATTGTTAGTGCTTAATTGAACTTCGCAGCTGACACTGTAGAATAGTTAACTATTTTAACAATAACCTGCAGGTGTCAGGTACTGCACAGCTCACTCCTCTCCCATGAATTATCGAACAGAGTATATTAATAGGCACTAAAGAATGAAGCAGGACTGTTGATGAACAAAATAACTTTCAAGCCTTCTTTTCGTTTCTTGCTCCTCTTGACACCGAAATAAAATAACAATCTCTAACTGCTCGAATAGTTGATAGAATATGTGCTGCCGCAGTCGAGTAGAATAACCTGTATGTTTGTATGTTGTATGTTAACCTTGGTTTTCTAATTTTATCGAAACCGAAACCCAAGATTTTCGAAATTCGTATTGTTTTTTTTTAGCATAGCATAGCATATACACTTCAATCAAATGTCATTGTCAAAATGACATTTTTCACATGCTGCTGATTTAATACACTATGTTTAATTTTATGTTGTGTTGCTCTCATTGGCCAAGTTACTTTGAGTGTACTTTGAAACTAAGTGAAATTAAAGAAAATTAACAATATAAAACGCTTACTGTAATACATATCGATATTTACATAAAGTGTACATAGTGCTGGCCCAGGCTCCATACATTTCTGGAACATCTCTTTACACAAAACCTTGACAAATTATACAGGGTGTAACAGAACCCTTCACGAAGCAGTCAACTAAGCATTCTGTACATCAAACTAAGTAACTTTACGCAAAAATTATTGCTGAGAAACGACTTTTTTTTTTGGAGTGAAAAATCATGTTTTACGGTAGGACTCAATGAAATGCACTCAACACATTGTTCTGATGGATGGATTGAATAGTACGGGGGTCGTGGAGGTCTTAAAAGTAAAAATCTTATAATAAAAACATGTATTAAAAAAAAAAAAAACTGCTGAAAAAGTGTGAACTTTGACCCCCAATATCTCCGTAACCAGAAGATTCCCAGGTATGGTCTAGAACAAAAAAATGATCGCAATGACGGGGAGAATAAGTGCCTTTCAGCTTCGTTAAGGGTCTTGTTACACCCTTTATACCTAAACCTTCCTCATGAATCACTCCAGCTATTGGTGAAAACCGCATGAAAATTCGTTCAGTAGTTTTCGAGTTTATCGCGAACAGACAGATAGACAGACGCGGCGGAGGACTTTGTTTTCTAATATGTAGTGATATGTAAGATTTTAATGTGAAATTGTTAAAAATAAACATTGATTTTTGTACCTACATTAAAATAAGGAAATAAAATGTTTTTGGTAAACATTATTTTTTATTAATACAAACGAGGAGAAAACTGATATAGGTAAAGATATTTTAGATCCTAAACAATGAAAGAAATGCATATGTTGTTTATTTAACACTTTGATCTACCTCCTTTTAGAATACCTACCTTTATGTCAATGGACGTGCTTTTGGTGTATATAACAGGAGCGAAGGGTAAATTTTTGTAAGAGGTAATCTGGAGTACATATCTTTTATGTGATTTTCTTATTTGCCTATAAAATACTGACTGTGCCGTTTTTCAAAGCGAAGCCGGACGGAATCGAGTTGTATGGAACCTTCGCCATTGGTACTTTTCTCAATTAACTTAACATTCATTATTTTCTTCATACATTTTGTAACGTAATCGTTATTTCTATTCAGTTTTCCAGACAGAAAGGGGAACTTTGCTGATGTATTTAGACGGGTTCCGCTTTTCCAAACACAGCATTGTTGGATGCAAAACAAGATGGCGCTGCTCCGTCAGGTACCGCACTAACTGCAAAGCCTTCGTCATCACGATTGAAGATAACATCATCGTCAAGTCTTTTCTCGATCACAACCATGAGAAGACAAACTTTAAGAAAACCTAGTTCGAAATGCGACCTCTTTTTGGTACGATATTAATAATGTCTCTGGTGAAGAATCCAGAAAAACAAATGTTTGACTTAGTATAAGCTTGTACTTATGTTAATTTTAAATTTTAAAGTTGCCATTCTTGTCTGTCTGTCAACTGTCAAATAACTTACCTATGTAAGTTCTTTGAGTTTTTTTATAATATATATATATTGTATTATTTATGCTTATGTGCTTATTTAAAGTTAGTTTTCGACATCAACAAAACTTTGATAGCTTAAATCTCGGAGACGTGACGCTTTAGAAGATTTTGTCTCATATAAAACCTGTTTGTATTGATACGAACTATTGATAAATACGAGTACCATACGCAAACGATACGTTTATGAAATGGCTGAAGTTGGGCAGGCCACGCTTCATACAAAAATATTGTAAGCCCTTTTAAAAACTATTGTTTTTCTATACTACATTTTATCTGGGGTAAATAAAAAAAATCGACAGCGTAATGTGTTTTTTTAAATAGTAATTACCAACCTTTATAATTTTAATGAATTGTTTTTCTCAGGAAATTTAAATGTTATTATTTACAGTCACAGAAGTATTATCAAGCAGAGGAAAGATAATGTTGCAAGTAGGAGGACACAGATTTTCGCAGCAGAAGAAACTTTTAGGCAACGGCAAGGAGAGGTGGCAATGTTCTTCCAAGACCAGGACTAGGTGTACAGCTTTCATCATCACGTACGGGAAACTAGTCGTACGATGCGGCTTAGAACATAACCACGACATTATTAATTAATGAGAACTGCTGGTTTCGGCTGGAATTCCTATAGGAATAAAAGCATAATTCTCGTGTCTATTTACTCATTTTAGTTAAAACAGAATGCCAACAATACTTTTTCTTTTCAATATTATTATGATCTAGTGGAAATTAAAAAAAAAATGTAATTATTACAACGTTTCTTTTGAATTTTATATTTACTTACTCAAAAAAAACTAACCGGTAATGTTCTGCTGCAAAAACAAATTAAATTTATATTGTAGATTTGCTATCAGATAAAGGAATGGTAATGTGAGAGGGTCGAAGTACCTGATTCTTCAGGACGCAGCAGGCACAAAATTGTTTTAATGTGAACCACAAAGTAATAGTTTTTACATGCAAGCAGCTTTAGTTACGAAATAAGTACGAAAAATATTCTTCAGCTGCTATTCCGGTGCGCACAAGGACTGCAACGATTTATTATTTTTTCCCGTTAACCTATCTAAAAGTAGTCCTTAATACTTGTAGTGGTGGAAATGGTAACATAGAACAACACAGATAATGACGGCGCGCGGCGGACGGATTTCGATTCTCCAAGTCATACAAGAACGGTAAGAAGACTAGATGGCAGTCACAGAGCATCATATATATACTATGGCAGTGCGGCAGCGTACCACAAGGAGTCGAACAAAATGCTGTTTTAAACCCTCGAGGGTATCAATTTAAGAAATCATTTAATACAAAATCTCGTGGATTAAGAGAAGCTATATATTTTTCAAAATAAAAGTTTTACAAGTCTGTCTGATGTTATTTAGAAATTCCACTTTATAATTATTTGACACAGCTTTGTTTGCAGGTGTTTTTCCACATACTTGAAAGGTGCTATTTACTTTATTGAAGTATCTATGATGAAGTAAAATATCGTTATTTCAAAGCCCCGGCCAAGGCACCGGTACGGTAACGAATATCGCATCGTTTGAACAAGTTTATGGGCAGACTGCGGAATACACACACAGAACTAAGCCTAAGACTTTGATTTTAGCCGTTTTGGACTCTTGCCTCACTACAACGAAAGGTCTTTCTTCTGGAATTCCTGATTGTTCCCGGCATTTTACGATATTGTGGGTATCTATGATACTTTCAGGTACTCATCCAGATATCTTAATATAACAGTAGTGCTCTTTCTCAAGTTTAATCTCTGTAACTTTTTCAGCGGAATGGTTACATTTTGCGAGTAGAAGATCACGATCAAGTATAGTCTAGCTAGTGTTTTCTGTCCCACCTTTGGTCAAAGGCCTCCCCATTCCTTTCCAACTTTCCCGTTGTTTTGCCTTCTCTGGCCAATCAGTCAAAAACGAGTCCAAATCGTCACGCCAGCGTTTCTTGGGCCTGCCTCGGTGACGACGACGGCAGTCTTCAGGCACACACAGTGTGAAGATTGTGGTCCATCTGTCCTGCCCCATCCTGGAAATGTGACCCGCCCTGTCCCATTTTAACCTCGCAGACTTATCACCAACATGGAGCGTATTGCGGTGTTTCGTATTCGATCGGTGATTTTGATGTTTTAAATGCTACGCTCTATCGCTCTTTGGCCCTTGAGTTTGGATTTCTGAGCCTCCGTCAAAGACCAAGTCTGGGCGACATAGGTTAGGTTAATAAGTCATTTAAAATTTTTGAGATGGTAATAATGACGTTTTTGACGTCATAATGACGTATTTGGTTGGATTAAGCGGTGGGGGGGGATTGCACCCATTGCCCTGTATTTGCACGTGAATGGATCATGAAAAATATTTCTAAAATGACTTCTTTTAGTCATTTATCTACTTTGAGCAGCTGTCCCCGTAAAATGTTGGGTTGTCTACCTTTTTTATTCATTGCCTGAATGCCTCATCATCATTCTCCTGCTCTTATCTCAACTTATTTGGGGTCGGCGCAGCATGTCTTCTTCTTCCATACTTCTCTATGACCAGTCATCTCAGCAGTCACCTCCTTTCTAACCATATCATCCTTCACATAGTCCATCCATCGTTTCTTTGGTCTTCCTCTACTCTTATAGCCATCTACATTTATACTGACCATTTTCCTCAATACATTTTCCTGAATAGTAATTTAAGTTATATTTTTTTTTCAAATCAATCAACGACAACGTTCGATTTCTTCAGTTACTGCTTGACTGAAAAAAAATGATGATTTGACACACGGCTACTCAAAGATTCTTTAAAATTTCAGTTGAATGGACTCAGAGCAGAAGGGGTAATCCAATGATGAAAATAGGAAGACATACATTTTGCAAGTCTAAGACACAACAGAGCAACAATAGCATTCGTTGGGCATGTCCAAAAAAGTCCCAAACTAGATGCAAGGCGTCCGTCACAACGGTCGATAATTCTGTTATAAGCAGTTATTTGAAGCATAATCATTGAATTAAACATAGTGTTTTAATTCTGATGGTGGTGGTTCTGTGTTTTGGTTCTTCATTTCTTTAACAAGCTTTAACATATAGTTAAGAAAACTGTGCATTAACTCCCCATTTATTCAGTCCACAGAATACTGACTGATAGGAAAACGGAGCTTCTGGTCGTGAACGGATTTCGCTTTGCTCGCTCCGGGGTCATTGGACGGAACGGCCATGTCCGATGGCAGTGCACCACGAAGACGAGAACCAAGTGCAGAGCCAGGATCACGACCCTCGGGGAACTAATAGTCAAGACTAATTTAAACCACAACCATTTCTACTAGCAAAATGCTATAACCCGGTGGCTGGACAATGTTGGACAATCTGTAAGCGAAACTATTTTGGTTTGATTGCAGACGTATGTCTACTTCTTCAAAATCATTTCAATTAATCCGTTTCACGGTTCTTATCAAACAGAATATTACATTTTTTGTAACTAGAGATGCTATAGCTGCTATTTTAGTTTAATTAATTTGTAATATTTGAGTTATAAATCTTATGGTACAATTTTGAAGGCGACCACCAATCGCAAAATGCATCTGTAAAGTTGTGCAATCGCAATATCAGACTACATTGTCTCTACTGGCTTCTATGTAACTCTATGACGACATTGCAACAGGCGACACTGTCGCCATCAAAGGAAGCTTTTTTATCGAGTTACATTGAAATCAGTAGTCGGTGCGGTCTATCATTGCAATCGCCTTTGGAATTTTACGTTTATTCTTTTAATTAGGTATTGCCTTTAGTTATCATTTTGACCCGCGGCATATGCTTAGTAGTAGTTCCTGTGACGAACCATTAAAATGCCATAGCCATTAGGGTCTCGGTCCTCAGCACTGTGGGACTGATTAGAAAACAAAAAGTGTCAATTAATAGCATGATTTAGGTATACAAAGGAATGTTACCAATGTTGCGATGTTCTATTATCAAAATATATTTGGCTGCTGTACATAACGAAGACATTAGATAGAGCTATTAAAAATAATTTAGTGTTTTAATTAATGGATTCTAATCCAACTTTCCTCTCGCAGGTCTGCTGGAAGAAATTTCTTATGAAATAAGCAGTACCTTTGTGCTCTTCTATCTTAATGTAATGTTCTATTATAGTATATTTCATTACAAGTGCGGAAAGGCTGTCATTGCAAAGAGTTCCGACAAATGTCTACCCGAGCCGAGGCGCAGCCGAAGGCGAGGGTTGACAGTCGGAACAAGTTGCAATGACGGTTTCGCAGGTGTACTGAACGACTATTTTTAATACAGTTGCGAAAAAATGAAGCAATTTAATAAAATAATAAAAACACAATAAACTCAACTAACTAATCATTTATTTCTTATAAAAGTTATAGTACACATGTACATTGAAATTGGTACAGTTTTTGTAACGACTTTTTGACTTTTCCGGTAAAATATTCTCCGAAGCATATTGTGCAATTATACTGAGTTCCGGTGGTGTTAATTCAAAAAAATAGGGTCGAAATTACTCATTTTGTGCAACAAACAACTAAACTCGCAAAGAAAATTTCTGGAAAATGGCGCCAACCGTAGAATATAAGCAGAGTTTTTTTTTCTTCACCCATTTTGGTAGGTAAAGGGAACTATCCATACAGCTTAGTCTTCAGTAGATTTTTTTTATTGATATGAAATGAAAATGAAATTTAATGAGATGAAATGAAATGAAACCTAACCTAACGCATTCAATTAAATCATTAAATCTGACATTGAAATAAATTAGTAGCTTCTTTTTTGAAATATACGTATTTGTATGAATCACATAAACTCTTTAGTAAAAACTTCATGGTTGGTTTTTCTTTTTAACATTATTTTGACATTAGTTCGGGAAAGGTAAAAAAAGCACTAGTATACAACCTGTTTTTTTTTATATCCCATAACTCTAGGGTTATATTCTGTAGGTAAAAATAATACTAAAACTCCAGAATAGGTGGTCCAAAAATGCATCGTTTCGGAGATATCATCAATCATAATTAAATTAGGTCAAAAATTGTCACCAGTATGACGAATCTTTACTTTTGCGAGGTTGCCAAACTTCGCAGTAGTGTAATAAAATAAATAGTAAAATAAAATATGTAGGTATGTTGGTATCGGGGCTTCCCGGCGGCAGCTAGTGAAGGGAAAGCTACCTTGTCGACATCGGTCATATTTCACGTAAGGGTGTTTTACATTAATAATCGTGACTTTGCCGAATTATTTTGTATGAAAAATGAAAAAAAAAAATTACGAAGGATGGAACATAACTCATATGCCAGTTGATTCTTTGATATGGCCTCAATCATACCCTAGAGTTATGGGATATCAAAAAAAAAACGTTGTATAATAGCCCACATCCCGAACGCTATACGTCCCTGCAATACACCACTTTTTGAGCAACTGTATTAAAAAGTATTTTGTGTGTACATAAATAAATAAATTGTTGACATCGGGCTACTAGCTGCTGAAAAGAGAGCCGTCTGCGCATTTTTATGATTAGACCTCATCCCGAATTTGCTTAGATACTACATAAATAAATTCTTCTATAATGATGCGAGTGAAAGCTCAGCTGCAGCTGGTTAATTATGTATTCGTTTTGATTTCGCTATTATTGGGTGCTAAGGTCTATCTTTCTCTACCTCTTCGCGCGGGGAGCGAGGTTACTCTGCTTTAAGTCTTACCGCTTCTCGAGGCACATTACCAGCAAGTAGTACTTAATTGTTTAGTTTTAAATTCCGATACATGATCAGAATTAGACGTGCGTCTTGTTTTATTTTTTAGAAGATAATAAAAGGTAGTCGTTAATTTATGTTGTTTAAATTTATTTCAGATGTTTTCATAATAAAATGATAGTACAGAAATGTGGGTTTAATACAATGACAGTACAGAAAATTGGGAAGTCCCACCATTTTCTTTAGTCTGTTCATCATTATCAGTTGATTGAATGTTATTTTTCTTCTTGGCCTAGTCCCAAGCTACTTGGACAGTGCAGACTGTCTTGTACTTTCAACATCTAGGATATCAGTCAACATATAATCATCCTTAGCCGTTTTGTAACTCTTTAATTTGTCTTATTATTTTCAGGTTTAGTGTTTTTGCAATCGAGGTTTGGGAAACCAGTCATAGAGTACGATGGGTATCGCTACAACAAGCGGAGTGGTAGCAAGGGTCCCAAAGCGAGCTGGGTCTGTGTAAAGGTCGCCGTCGGCTGCAAGGCCAGGATCTTTACAATCGACAACGAGATTTACAAAATAGTTCAATTACATAACCATGGTCGTTCTGCTACTTCCTTTTAGCAAGTTTCCTCTGTTTTTTTGTTGGTGTGAATTTTTATAGACGTAGTTGTTTTTGTGCAACAAGCTTGTCTGGTCTATTAGCGATAAGACCGCCGCTGTACCATTTTTGCATGGTAAAATGTTGATGTACAATAAAGCATATTCATCAATCTATCTGAAATAATATATGTTTTAAAAAATATTTTATTAAAAAATGTAAGGTGGAGCTGTACGACGTACCTAGACAGAGATAAAGAGAGAGTTGAGAGTTTTTTTACAAAATGATTTAAGAAAATCTTAGACACGTTTGCTTTATAAAATTTGGTGTCGTGTCGCAAACTGCTTAAATGTATCGTTGTGTTGTAGAAGTTCTTCAGTTATGAAATAAAACAAAGGTAACGAACATAGTTTATTTCACAGGCTGCAAATTCGAAAGGACACGTTTCGGCAATCCTGTGATAGTGGTTGGGAAGTACAGATTCAATAAGTGGAGTGGCAGTAAAGGTGCCCAGGTTCGGTGGACCTGCGTGAAGAACCAACAAGGTTGCCGAGCCACCATCACAACCATAGATAATATAATTGTTAGAACTAAGAACTACCACACACATGAGTAACTTAAAAATTCTTTTGACACATGAAAATATCGAAATTCATTTATGTGTGCAGCGTCTGCGACATTTGCTTATCAACTCCAGGTTAAGTAAGATGATTTCAGGTTAAGTTAATGATCCGGACACTTTCCACGAATAAGTTAGCTGTCATGATGAAAAAATGAACTCGCCTAATTGTGTGGAGTGTAGAGTTGTTGAAGACTTACACCACTTATTGATGGACTGTGTTCGGTATGAGTCTGGGAAAAATAACCTGTTTAGGGTATTGATGTTGAACAGACTTGAAGTAGGCACATTCCATAAAATCCTGGCACCAATTGGTGATGATGCGAAGAGTCTGTTCAGGTTCATGGCCCAGATATGAAAAATGTGTATTTAGGGTACGATGGGACTGACGTACGCATTGCGGTTATTAATGTCCCTCAATAAATAAAGAAAAATAAATAAATAAAAGGTTATAAGTATTTCTTACGTCAAGCATGTGGGTAATAGTCTGGAATGATTATAGATGCACATTGCCAGCCAGTCTGTATTTGAGATTTTTCTGGGTTAGAGCAGAGGTTACCGTATTTAGCAAGGACTGAGAATAATTGGGCTGATTTAAAAAAAATGGAAAAGTTAAGCTAGGTGTATCAAGGCTAATTGTCGATGGTAGGTACGTCGGGCGATAATTTCAGTTATCACACTTATCACACACAAAGAGGCTATTAAAATGCACAAAAGTAAAAGAGAAAGTTAAACAATTATACTAGGTGCCTATAGAATCTATAGTCGTGCTTTTGTGGTTGCTTTAAAATTAGGTATCTAAAGTGGTCTGCCCAATATATATAATAAGAAATATGGTAGCATACCATAAACGTCCTAAGAAAGTGTCAGGCAAAAAATTTTTCTTTGGATTGAAAAGTATGAGACTATGCCCTCTAGACCTTTCCTTTCCGGTTCCCTACCAGTTCCTTCACCGACCAAAACCATCGCGTGCCATGCACGTAGTGTATCGGTACATGCTAAATATTCTCGCAGACAATTTTTGACGCTCCGTGCATGGCACGCGACTATGTTAGTCCGTGACGGAACGGTTTAGTGGACAAAGTCTCATACTTTTCAATACAAAAATGAAGGGTTATGGTGACCTGGATATGATACGCTGCTGATACGTTCTAGTGGGCATAGTTGTCCCTGTCATGTATTTTTCCGTGCGATATACGTTCATAGCACGGTCATGGTATGGTAAGGTGTAGTGGACAGACTCTTATATGAGAAATAAACAGGACTCTAAAAACAACTAGATATCTTAAACAGAAGCCTCAAAAGGTGTTCTAACAGCATAGTGCTAATCTAATAGGTGGCTGAATAAGGTACTAGTACCTATTCAGTACTATACACCTTAGCAGAGATGAATTTTATTAGGAATGAGATGTAGTAGTATTCAATTTTTTTTTTCCAGAAACCTAGCTTTGTGTTGTAAGCGTTATTTCCCTAGATACCTATCTCCTACCTATGTTTGAATTATCTTTCTAGTAAAGTAGGATTGTTGTGCCATTTAATTTTAATCAGGAGCAGCTTTATTTTTGTGTTTAGTTTTTCAGTATTAAAATGTGATCGTATGTTTTAACAGTATTAATAATTATGATTTTGACTTTGTTGCGATGTGTATACTAAAGAGTTTATGTTTCTGATATGGGTAATACAATTAACATAACATAAAAAAGTATTTATTTATGAAGTGCTGGTTTTATTTCATTGTTATGAACTTAAATACTTCGATGTGAGACTTTCCTAGAAACCCTTAAGAGTCATTTATACTTAAATTATATCCTAAAAATATAGGTACATGTCATCTAAAATCATAATTGATTTTCAGAAATAAGGTTCGCGACATCTCAACGAGGTTTTCCGCTACTCGTCATGGGTGGGCATCGTTTCAACAAATGGGCCGGTAGCAAGGAGCCCAAGATACACTGGGTTTGTGCCAGGAGAGTCGCGAGCAAATGCCGAGCGAAAGTAACCACTGTCGACTACCAAGTTGTCAAGTGCGTGGCTGAGCATAATCACAATTGAACACTGTAGAATAAGCAGCCATTAAAAGAATTTCAAGATTTTGACGAGTTTACTAAAGTATTTCAAAGCTTTAGTTTCATAATAATTACGAGTAGGTAGTTGTTAACAGTGAGTACAGCAGTCATTGTGCCGATAGTCGTGGCCAATGGCTTAATAGCCAATGGCCTCGCCCAACATCTGAGAGGCTCTCGCTTAGCATTTGGATCAACGGCTTGATTCAGAAAGCAGTCATTCTTGACACGTCGCGTATTGTTAGGAGGTTCCTCTCTCAAGACCCCTGACCGCCGGTAGCTCGGACCCTATTCCTGATGCTGGTGGACTACTATTTTTTAATATTTTTAAAGGTTTTTGATAAAAATATTTAAAAATGTAAATATGTGCATGTAAGAAAAATGAATAAAGAGTATAATAATGTTGTTGTATGCTTTTAATCGCCTTTGCGTGAAATATTATCAAAACATTTTGTTTCAACTTGTTAACACAACAAATAATCCCACTAAAATAAATACTTATCAATCGGGAGTTTATTTTGAAAGAGAGAGATTTTTTAAAGAGATTCTTGCAGAAACCATTGATGTTGACAAAGTCCCAACATGGTTTTTGGGTTCTACACACGGGAGCCTTGTCGATTAAATAATTTGGCAGCAAGGGGTTCAAGTACTACAAGGTTCATTCTAGAAGCATCCTCAAAAAGTACGAGCAAGAACCACGATAGCAAAATAGAAATTATAGTTAGTGTATTTGATGCCTATAACTACGTTTGTGAACACTGTCAACCATGATCCATGATCATTAAAAAAAACAGTTTTTCAACTTGTTTCTATTCTATCAGTAAGTTCGATAATTAAAAGTTTACAATTTTTTACGCAGTCGTGTTTTTTGTTTTTTTCAATGTTTTTTATTTGATGTTTCAAGTTGAACATGGTCACTTTTACGATATTTTCCCCCTTTCCTTTAAACAACATCAACGCCTTTTTTTTTATGGGTGTCTTTTTTTTTAATAATGCTCTTTCGGTTCACCTTTCCACATTCTGATATGAATACCTTTCAAATAGGTTTATTCGGTTTCCCGCGAGAAATACTACTATCAACAATGAATTAACTAATACTATCAAAAATATTCTTGTACGAACACAAAAATTATTGATAAAAAGATTTCAACCCCCCGTAACCTAAAAAAATACTAAATTTGTAAACGCTTTGTAGGTATTCGGTGGAGATCAGGAGACGGATGCAACTTTTACTATGGTCACAACACCAAAATCGCAAAAAAATCTACTGTTTTATACGTTTTGCGTCCGCATAATTCTATAAAATGTAGGCCAGTGGATCTTTCTTCGAGAATTCAGAGTTGGTTTCATGGTAAAAGGTGTTCATACTGATAAACATGATGATGATTAGGAATAGCTGATACCCTCGACAGAGGCCATTGCCTGCCTAGCTGTTCAGGATTTCGTTAGTTTGTAATTTGTTTCACTGAAAAGTCGTAAAACTTGTTTTGGGTGCGTGGCCCCACCTAGCCCAGCCAATTTCAACGCCTCCACAGCAAGATGCAACCTCTGGCGGGAGCACTTTAAACCCCCTGACAACTTCATAGATCCATCAGAAAACCATCCACCTGGGCTCAGGCCTCAAGTGCGTATGCGTCGTCTCCCTACAGACAATGGCCCACCTTCCATCTTGCACCGCCTGGCCCTATCACCTGCGCACTTGATGATCTATTTACTGCATCAGTGAGCGGAGTTCGCGTGGCTGAGTTTAGGGCTAAATACTTTTGAATTTTTTGCGCTTAGCGCGCAAGAAGATTTGTTTTACTCTCAACGAATATGGTAATTTAAAATATGTATATCCTAATTGCAGATGATAATAACCCAGTTTTTTCAAAATCTCGATTCGGGAAGCCAGTGATATTAATAGGAGAAAATCGTTTTAACAAATGGAGTGGCAGCAAGGGTCCTCGCGCTAGATGGCATTGTGTCAAGACTGGTTATGGCTGTAAAGCTACCATCATCACCTTGGATGATGTTATTGTCAGATATGTTCACGATCACAATCATTAACTCATCTATGGAAAACGTTAATATTTTCATGTTCATTATTTTTTTAAAGATTCTGAAGTGATTACGAATACCATAATATGATGTGTAATTTGTTTGAGTTAAAGGGAACAGGAACACTTGCCAATTTATTAGATATCAATGGTTGTTGTTTTTTGATGAAGGCAGGCATCGTATTGCTATCTGATAAAAAATCTTGGCTCTGTCAAGTGCCCTAAAGTTACATTTTGTACTTAATTTTTGGAACATGTACTAGTTTAATTTCAATTTATCTGATCAGTGTTTATTTATTTATTTTATGAAAGGTAGCTTCACAGCTGACAGAACATTAACATTATAATTACAAAAAAAAACTAACATTACGCCAATTACGAAGTACACAAAAAAAAACATTAGATTGGCCGAGAGTGCGCCTGTGTGCGTGCGAGTGTGTTATAACCTAATCTTTGAAAATAAATCCTATCACAGATGATTTATATTGCGTGTTTATTTTGTCCTTTTGTACGAATGTCATAAATACTCCCGTTTTCCGGAACGTCTTGCTGCGAACTTAGCCGATCGTTATTAAAATTATGTCTCGGGCTAATTTCTGAGTCTGTATTTAATGACCTGTTATTTCCACATTTCTGGTCCTATGTTTACTAGCTCATATGGGGGAATCCTGTGATCGAATGGATTGGTTATCGGTATAATCTGAAGTTTCGCGTTGCGACGTAACGACAATAACAACATTGGGCAACAATGTTGGGCTTGCGGCAAAACACGACTGCGGTACTGCGGTACGCTTCCAACTATTAATGATGTGATTGTGCTCGAAAAGTTTGTACATAATCATAATAAATACGATGAAGTGCTGATGCGCCTTGAACAATAAACGAACGTAACTGTAAAATATTCTATTTAGTCAAACATCAGTATCAATATTAAAGCCATTAAATCAGTAACTTAAATTAATGTGTATTATAATAAGAAATACATAAAATGTTTGTAGAATGCCCTATATCACTACATAACACAAAGTCGCTTCCCGCTGTCTGTCTCTATGTATGCTTAGATTTTTCAAACTACGCAACGGATTTTGATGCTGTTTTTTTAATAGATAGATATTCAAGAGGAAGGTTTATAATTATGCATAACATTGCACACTTGCGACGCCAGGGCGGGTCGCTAGTTTACTAATAAATTAGAACGTCTTATGTTTTCAATTAATCATGCATGAGTAGCTAAGAGTACATGGCACGATTATGTACTTAATTAACACGAGATATTATTTCCGTGTTCATAGAAAAGTCTAAAGAAACAAGAGTTTTTTGAGATACTTAATTATTGTATTTGCTTTCATATTAAGTTTTCATGTATGTTTATAAATAGGTAGATATAAATGTTTTGCTGTACATTCTATTTTTTTTTAATACTTTGTCATTGTTTCAGAGCCAACATTTTCAACGTCTCAGCGTGGTAATCCAGTTATAATAATGGGCAAGTACCGGTACAATAAGTGGGTAGGCAGCAGAGGAGAGCGCGCGCGCTGGATATGTGGCAAAGTTAACGCTTTGAAGTGTTCTGCTTCCCTAGTCACGATTAATAACGTTATCGTCAAACAGACGCCTCACAATCATTAGACTATCCTGTCAAGCTTTAGTTGTATCCTGTCATTCCAATAAATGACTTACGATTTATTCTTTAACTTCAAGTGACGAAGAAACTGTCAACTCTAAAATACTTCAAACACCTACAAGCCTATTTTCAAGTGAAGTTCACTTGAAAAATGCATCCTGTACCTATATTATTTAGATTGGATGGCCAAATCCGGAACTATGAGGAATACTGAAAACTACTCAAAACTCCTTTGAGTAGTTTTCGCTGTTCCTCATACTCGTAGTTTCGAGCCCGATTTTAATTGCATCTGCATTATTGGGTTTTAAAAATAAACAACAATATGTACCTAGCCAGGGACCGAACCCACGTTTGAGCTATTTTAGAGTTCATGGATAGTTCTAGATTTTATTTTAGAGTTTAACGAGGAAAGAAAGGTTAAAAGCTTTTTTCTCTCTTCTGCTTTGGCAACTGAGCCGCTTACCTACATATTCGTATCTTACAGTGTGACTCTGAGTCGAGAGGAGATCAGAAAACGTCTCGGTATACGCGTGTTAGACGCTTGCTATTAAGTATTCAGCTCTTAAAATATAGTATAAATTTGAAATCGTACCTTAAAAAAAATAGTAGTTGTAATGGCATGTAGATATATACTAAAATGTATTGGTGATATCAGCACTCGTGTGTACGAAAAGCTAAGCTTACAGAATTTATTTAAATCGGGACATTGAAGATAACTAAAAAGTATTAAAGTAACGAGCAAATAGTGATGAAGGCAGTGTTATAAAACTATTAATCAATTGCTTTAGCTGTATATACATTTTTTTTTATTAAATGCTTATATGTGTATTTTTCAAGGTTTAGAAAGTTGAGAGCCATTGTGTAAATGTAAAAAAGGCATGTACCACGATAATAAATGGGATGAAATTAAGTACTTTGTTTTTCATTTGTACTTCAGTAAAGTAATTACGACTAAACTGACTTACCTACTCTAGCTAGCATATATAAGCACCCACGATACCTTTTATATCATTTTTGATTTGTTCATAAAATAATAATTTGGGTTTTCAACGGATAAGACCGACATTTATTGATAGTTTTGTTACAGCTCCCGTGTTCACCACTTCTAGGACTGGTAGACTAGTTATACTGTAAGGAGAGTATAGATTTAACAAGGATTTTCGCTGCAAAGGAACCAAGTCAAGGTGGAAATGTGTTAGAAACAGTTACGGGTGCAAAGCAACCCTCTATACCGTTGGAGACGACATTGTGAAACTCAATAATTAACATCGGCATGAGAATCAATTACACAACCTGCCAAAACACTAATGTTCTGGCAGGTTGTGTAATTATATTTGGTAAAATCGATGTCTTCACTGTGGATCGACTCGTTGCGTTGTTTGGTTGCATTTTTTAATGGGTATACATATTTGAATGTCGAACATTAAAATACATACGGGTAAAATGTCAACGTTCAAAATTTAAATGACGATTGTATCGTAATATCGAAAATTGTTATACATTTTTTTTTTTTTTTTTTTTTTTTTACCGATGGGAAATCATCAAATAACCCCTCCCGCTCTGGGCTGAGCAGGAGGGAGTGTCAGACTTCTACTGACTAAAACCCATCCATGTTCCTTCCTTTGCCCTTTATGTTCCAGGGCCGCGGTATCTCTTTCGAACAGTCCCGCAACCCTGGCAGGCGTCGGCCCTTACGGACCCCTTCCTGTTTGCTGACTCTCTTTGAGGCGCGCGTGGAACACGAACGCGCCGTCGACACGGCCTGTCGTCATAAGACGGACGGACGGCGAGCTAGCCCATAGCTCACCGTCCACAGGCCCGCGAAATTGTTATACCTAAGCTTAAAATGTCTAAATTTAAATTGCCGATTGATAAAAATATGATTAAAAATATCGATAGTCATTACACCTAAGTTCAAAATGTCAATATTTAATACTCTTTAGTTAATTATATTTACTTTAAAAATACCTACTAGTTAAAATATGGACAAATTTTGCAAGCGAGCATGCAACATGCAGCAGGCATGGTTTCTGTCACGGCTCCGGCGCTGCGGGGCTCCGGTGGTCCCACGCGAGCTTATTGTCGTCGATGGATTTAACGCTCACCACTGCAGCTTCGGCTTGCTGGCCGGCGCCGGCCAGCCTCAGCCGCGGTGGAGGCCGTTAAAGCCACCTCCTCAGCTCGCGAGCCGGGATTTGTTTCTGTCACTAACTTTTATAGCACAACATACATGTAAATAAATTTCGAAATTTAGGAAATTCGATAATCTGTACTTCGATATTTAGGTCATAACATACTCTGTACGATATTTAAGCCTATTTCACGTTTTCGATAATTAGATTTTAGATATATTGGACGTAGGTTATCTAAACATTCGACAAATAAACTTACTTTCGGTTTTATGGTCGCTCGATATTTAAATTTTTGATGTTTTGAACGTTGACATTTTACTCGTAGGGCGTACAGGCGTAGACTGAGCCACACACGTGTACGTTTGTGGTCGTATTTGTCGTATCAAAAATTTAAAAGTATATGTAATATTGTACGGCTGTAGACGTTATCATAAAATGTATGGGATTTTGATGTGAAATAGTCAAGTGTCCCGCAATGTGTTGACCAAGTGTTAGTATTTTAAATTCATAAACGGTTACGGTTTAGCACATTTCATACGAATTACGACATTATTTGAATTTATGTACAACAATTTGCTATCCTATCATTTTCCCGGACCTAGTAAAAGGTTTTGACCATCACTGAGTACTTTAGCACGTACTCATTTGCTACTTATTGTTAATATTAAATTTTAATAAGGGCGTATTTATTTAAATTCGTATCATACAATAAATATCAATTTAGATGTGTTCACGTTATTAAATTTTTCATTACGACATACCTAGGTATATTTATATACTAATATGTATGATATCTTCTTACTTTCCAATGGGTTATCACTTGAATTTTTGTTTCAGAGCGGGTCGAGTTTGGCGTTTCAAGGTATGGGAAACCAGTAATTAATATGGGTCGGTTTAGATATAACAGGCACGTTAGCACTCCTGGTTCTAGAGCCAGGTGGTACTGTGTGAAGGCGAGGTCTGGCGGCTGCCCTGCGTCACTGATCACCATTGATGACGTCATAATAACGGTTAAAAATGACCACACACATTGATTTCTGTTACATCTTAGTGAATAATGGACAACCCAGATAGTCAGACAACTGGGTAATACGCGGCCAACCCTCCCACACTTTAAGCCCGTACGAATCCGTCAAAATCGAAATGTTATGTACCAGTTCACATTTGAGCATTACATAAGTGACGGAGGAGAACTGAACATAACAGGGCGCAACCAGAAACAATATAATATGTAACAATCACGTGTTTCTGTAATAAATCGAATCTTGGTCACATTACATGCGAATGCTTCGGTGAGAAAGCGTCTTAATTTTTGTCGGATAGTACCAATAATTCTTTTGTACAGTATTGCATAATTTATGTCGCGAATATCGCCTATGAAAATATTTGGATTGTAAATAGTAATAATGGGTTAATAAAAATATAAAGTTCACGAGTGAGTATTTATTTACGGATTTCATTTCCCATTTCCTAAAGCGTAAAAATTGTTGAGTTTGATTATGAACTCGATTTTTGTGTGAATTTCGAAGAGCGGGCCGTGTCTATAGGTATGGCAGACTGTCTTATATCATTTTATGCTCATATCTCAGCTTAACTAGAATAAATGGCTTTTGATTTTGATTTCGAATGAAACTAGAAAACTGAAATGTATTTTTTTTTTTCAGGACTAGTTTTCACAACGTCTCGATTTGGGAAACCTGTGGTAATGATTGGTCATCACCGTTTCAATAAATACTATCGTTGTACAGGTCCGAAGGCGCGATGGACCTGTACAAGAGGACAGGGATGTAAGGCCATGGTTGTCACTGTCGGTAACCACATGATTGCTTATAGGAACTGCCATAATCATGAGTGAAGTGATGGCGAAAGAGAGAGCTGGAGTTATACAAGATGTACACTGATACAAGGATATTTTGGCGCTTGTATGACGTTGACAGAGGATTAGCGCGCTTTTGGTGAACATATTTTGTGCAATGTAGTGACAAAAACTGGCATCGCGGCGTTTGCAACGCGTTTTCTTTTGTAGTTTGTTCAGAGACACCAAAATATTCTCCCAACGATACTAATTTAGTAATTTTTTTAACTGTTTTGTGTGTGTGTGTGTGTATTGTGTGTACACCTATATTAAACGTATACCTAGGTACTTTACATTCTTTATTTTTATTTTGGGACTTAATACCAAAACCCGCCACTGTTTTGCAATTTGGACCCTTGGAGCAAGCTGCTTTATTTACCTACTTATCTAGAAAAAGTACCAAGTCTGATTAGTCAAACTTTACCAGTCAACCAATGTTGGTGGAGAGACAACATGGCGGTTGCATATGTTTTATTTACAGCACAAAGTAGTAGGACAATTTCTTTGTTTTTATTTAGAAAAGTTAGTGTCATATCGAAGCGAGGAACCAGATGTTCCAGTACAATAGCCACAAATTTAGCTTCAACAAGGCCACTAAAGCAGACAACTCGAGGCAGAGAGGGTGTGCACGCGGTGGGCCTGGGCACACGGCTGCCATCACTACCTGCGAAGACCATGTCGTCAAGATTAGAAATGAACGGGGTTAGTGAAATTGTCTGTATGAGTGTTGATATTTTAATATGAGTGGGTACCTCCGGCGCACTTGTGTGGGCTAGATAAGTGCCAATATGCTTGCCCGTTGTGAAAATATAACAACATGTCAAATACTTCATCATCAGCCTAAGGCAGTTCACTGCTGAACATAGGCCTCCCCAATCGCACGCCACTCAACTCGATTCTCAGCAGCTCTCATCCAGCTGCTACCAGCCACCCTGCGAAGATCGTCGCTCCACCGAGCCTGAGGGCGTCCCACCTTACGTTTGCCAATTCGCGGTCTCCATTAAGTAACACGTATACCCCAACGGTCATCGGTTCTACGGCTAATATGACCGGCCCATTGCCACTTCAGCTTACTTATTCTGTGAGCTATGTCGACAACTCTGGTTCTCTGTCGGATTACCTCGTTTCGAATGCGATCCCTCAGAGAAACTCCAAGCATAGCCCGTTCCATAGCTCGCTGAGCGACCTTAAATTTACGGACCAGCCGCACCGTGAGCGTCCACGTTTTGGCTCCGTTAGTCATAACAGGCAGGGCGCACTGATTTAAGACCTTAGTTTTTAGGCTCTGTGGAATACGAGACGAGAAGACCTGGCGAAGCTGCTCGCATTTGGGAAGCTTCGCCAGGTCTTCTCGTCTCGTATTCCACAGAGCCTAAAAACTAAGGTCTTAAATCACCAGGTCTTCTCGTCTGCCCAGCCTAGCCGAATTCTTCTGTTGGCCTCCCTCTCAAAGTTGTTCTTACCAAATTGCAGAGTTTTCCCGAGGTAAACATATTCTCGAACAACCTCGAGAGGACCTCCATTGACAACAACAAGTCCTGGGGTGACGCGACATGTCAAATACTTGGTTTTGTTTTAATACACAAAATGGTGACGAGATTTTGTTTAAAGATATATTATGAATGTCTTCTAGAGTTTCCATGAGAACCACAGATTTCTGAAATTAACACGACAAACTGAGGCAAAGGACATGATACACTGATATACAGGCTGTCGCTTTGCATCCTGGTCAATTTCAAGGAGGTATCTATACTAGTGATTCTCGACCCGAATCGATAATAAAAAGGGTAGGTTTTATTTTTTACTGAAATCGGTAAGTATCCATCCCCTAGTTTCCATACTGTCCATAATTATACTGTGGAATAAACGTTTACGTTTGTGCGTTTACGTTTATTGTGCTAGGAACAGACGGGCTGCGTTTTAATTCGGGTGATTTACACTTACCGATATCCGTAAAAAAAAAGTGAAAAAAACTACCCTCTTTATCATCAATTCCGGTCGAGAATTATTAGTATAGATACCTCCTTGAATTTGACCAGGATGCAAAACGACAGCCTGTATATCTATCGCTGTTGAAAAAAATACTTTTTTTAGTTCCAGTTTTTACGACATCGCGTCGTGGTAACCCTGTATTGGAGTTGGGTGGTTACAGATACTTACGGAAGAGCGTGAAGCGTGACGGAACCTTACGGAAGGGTGAAGCGAAGAATATATTCAGGTGCAACCGCTGGTCTCGCGGGTGTCGGGCTCTCTTCAAGATTGTAGAGAAGGAAATTGTCAAAATCAGCGATGTTCATAATCATTAAACAAAGCAATGTTTATCTTAATATACTTGTGTTCTGCCGGTGGGGAAGTCTATTATTAGATATTTTACTGAATTTGAAAATATTAATTAACGATGAATATTAAACCAATAACTTTTACAATGTTAGTTTAACTTAAATGTTACAGCTCAAACCTAGGTTTTATAACAAGCTCAATTATGCTGATTTTAAAACTGAACACGAACAAAAAATAAAACCGACTTCAAAAACACAAAAAGTGAAAAATAAAAAGTTTATTTTTTTCCATTTCTAGTTGTACTCGTAATATCCTATAAAAATATTTGATATGCATTTATTTTGAACCACCAATGAACTTCTTAAAATATCCATTCCGGTTATTGTCCCTAAATTAACCAAATTGTTTAACGAAATAATAACAGCAGAAGTTATCCAAGAAGATTGGACGAAATCAGAGATAGTTTTGTTACACAAGAAGTTTTGTTAAAAAAAAATCACAGGAAAAACTAAGTTTGGAAAAGTTCAATCAATATGCAGAAAATTAAAATGGCGTTGGACAGGACATAATTATGCTGGGAGAAAAGAAAGATAAATGGACCAGAATAATAACGGAATGGTACCTAAGAGAAAGCAGAAGAAGTCGAGGAAGACAGCCGAAACGATGGGAAGACGACTTGAAGCAAGTAGCTGGGCCAGAATGGTTACGTACAGCAAACGACAGCAACAAATGGAAATCCTTAGAGGAGGCCTTTACAACAACAAGATCCATTTATTTTCAGGCTTCTTTGGCCCATAGATATACCTTACATATAACATACATATGATAAAATACAAATCCTTTGCCGCCTTTGTCGAAAGACAAGCTGTTAAGAGAAGAGATAAGCCGAATGCCGAGAATATGTTTTAGTTTAAGTTAATTTATAGTTTTCTTACCTCTCTTGTTATCATTTTCTTTTAAAAACTTATGTTTAGTTATATCAGTTTAAATCTAACAGCAATAAAGGCTCATATTATTTTTTTATTTTTTTTTAAACATTTATTTTACATTGTTAACAATACATTTCATGGCTTATCCCCAATAAAATGGAACTTAACATACCAACTGTCAAAATGTGGGTGTACTGTACACATTTGCGTACTCCTCAGGGGATACAGGCGTGATTTTAAGATATGATGATGTTTATTATGATGCAGCAATCACGAAAGATTTGCTGTATATTATTGAAGAGTTCCGTTCCATATCTTGGAAGTGCATGATCAGATCATGACAATATTTTTATGGGACCAACTCGGGAGCATACTCTTTAAAAAAATAAGAATTGTCCGAATCGGTTCAAGAGTCTTCGAGTAATCGGTGAACAAACATTAAAAATTAAAAAAAAATACCGACGAATCGAGAAACTCTCCTCCTTTTTTGAAGTCGGTTAAAAATAGTTTTTCTTATCGACACGATAACACAAATCTTGAATTTTAGTGGCATCTACTTACGTAATTACGAATCGTACGTCTACATATCATTCTGATAGATATATCCAATTCAGTATAATAGTCCTACTTGTATAGTATAGTAGCATTAGACAGTAATAGGTACCTAGTATACATTTTTGGTTACCAATTTCTCATCTTGTATTTTTTCTGTTTTTCCAGAGCCGGTCTTCATTTTATCGAAGAAAGGAAATAAAATGCTATCCTTCAAAGGGAATCGATATAGTCTGAAAGATCCAAGATCGGGCATCAGTCAAGTATGGAGGTGCATTAAATGGGGAAAAGGCTGCAGAGCCAGAATCATCACTTACAATGAAGTACCTCATTCTATTAATGATAAACATAACCACTAAAATAATTACTTATGTTAAAAATAAGTGTAGAGTGCCTTAAGTGTTAAATGTTTGAGTGCCTTATAATAAAGTTTACTTTTTACTAGTTACTGCGTACTTATTTCATACTTATTTCCTAGGTGATGATATTTTTTATTCCAGTCTCAAAAGACACAAATATTTGTCAAAAATATTTAAAGCACGTTTTTTTCTGGTATTTAACTTAGATTGGTACTGATATTAAACTGTACACATTCAATGCTCGAAGCTCATATAGCACACGTATAAGCACTGCACCGGATCGGCATCAACTCAAATTATTTTCAATAGCTGATCCCGATCCGAGGCGATGTCGTTACGATACTCAAAGTGTGCTTTGCAGTATGGAGTTTCATAGATAGAATGGTAAACGGCTCGACTTGAGGCGATGGTGTTCCGTGTGCGTTGACTATAATACATTACTCTTTGAAAGAATATAACATTAGGATTCAAGTACACTTATTTTTATTCTAGCTGTATTTCTGACGTCGTCAAGATGCGGGAAACCAAAGCTGGTGTATCAAGGACAAGAGTACAACCTGTCTAATCCAAAATCCGGCGCAAAGAAGGTGTGGCGCTGTGTGAAGTGGTCCTCAATGTATCGCTGTCGCGGCATGGTCGGGACCATCGACAATGATATTGTTGAAACTAGGAAACATACTCATGACTAGAAATAAGGACATTATTCTAACATGCTGTTTTAATAATTACTATTAATATATTTAAAGTTAACTTACAATGGGCACAGTTCATTTTACTTGTAATGTTTTACTATGGAATGTAGCATGTCTCATTTACAGCTCAATATAAGTAACGTGCTTCATAGAAAATCGTTGCATAATTTGGGCTTATTCATAATAAATGACCTCATCATAAAACTGCCTAGCCTTTTCCCAATTATTTTGGGATCGGCGTCACCTGTTATCGGATTCAGCTGAATACCAGTTTCCATAATTGATCTATTCTATGACAATGACCTAGGTATCAACCGAACAACGCAAGCTCGCCTTATTATTTGTTTAATTTACCTTTAGGAAGCCATTTAATGAAACAGGTATGTTATTTAATTGAAAAATCTTGGTAGAAAAGAGTTCGTTTAACGAAATCCGATACTTATTTTCCTAATGTATGAAAATACATTTTAGTGGATTCTACATTTGGAAAGGTCCAGGCAAGGCCTATTGCAGTTTATTCCGGATATCGAATTAGCAGCCTGCCTTACAACGACAAAACATGGTGGAAAGCAAGAAAAACTTAGCATGTACCGGTGTTCGGTGGCCATCCTCGTGCTTTGTGAAAAACTGATCATTAAGAAGCTGAATGACTATAATCCCCCGAGTGAGCTCGAATCCTCATTCGCAACCACACAATTTTGCTTATAATAATTTAAATATAAGAATATTCAAACAATAAATAAATATCGCTGGACATTACACACAGCGCCATCTAGGTGCCACACTAAGCAACGAGGCTTGTGTCGTGGACACCAGATAGTTGATACTATTACATAGATACTTTTTGTTTTTAAATACATACTTATTATGCATATAAACATCCATGACTCGGAAACAAATGTCCATGCTCATCACACAAACACTTACTCCTACCGGATTTACCGCCATTCGGGTCGTCAAATGGTACAATGGTATAATATATTTTATGTTTTGGTAGAATCTTAGAATTAGGTATTATATTTTAACTAGGTCGCTCGAAAAAATCATCATTATCAATGTTAATAAAACATAGCCTATGAATAGTCATAGGTACATAAATATGCATTATATTCATTTTAATGTGGTGTTAATAATAAAGAGTACAGTTATTAGTACACACGGCGACACATCAAGCTATAGATTTCCAGTAAAACATGACCTCGCTTTGTGTATTTCCCGTACTATGAGAGATCCGCATAAACTGGTTTTGTGTAGCTTGATTGGTTGCCGTGTGTACAATGTACATATCGCTGTTCCATGTTCATGTCCATTGTTTCAGATTAGTTGAAGAAATGCGTGTGAAATAATAAATGCATTAACAAATGAATCGTTTTTTTTTTACTTTGGCTCGTTTCAATATAGTGTTCACGGTCATAAATATTTGTGACAGCTAACCGCTTCTTTGAGGCTTGAAATGTAGGCTCCACATTATCCATTCGCGTACTAATTATTGAATTTCTCACCACACTCTTTTTTTCAGACTTTATTTTCGCGAAATCAAAGTACGGTAAGCCTGTGATCCTGTACGATGGGTTCCGCTTCAACCAGCACAGCAACAGTAAGGGAGAGAGGGGCTTCTTCGTCTGTGTCAAGTGGGGGACGGGCTGTAGGGCGGCCATACGGACCCATAATGATGAAGTTGTCACTGTTAGGAATTTGCATAACCACCAATATTAGACAAAAACAAATGAGTTTATGGTCATATATTATAAAGAATAGGAACTGTGTATCGGATAAGCTACACTTTAAGGTTCGGTCAATGCGATACAAACATATTGCAGACGTGGCTTCGGACACCGTATTCTAACAAACAATGCACTGAATTATCTGTCAGTATCCGCAATTTAATCAATAATTGGGTGATGGTAGAATAGGCTAGACTTCTTTCATTTGTTTTCTCCGCAGTCACTGTCATCACTCGCGTGTCGCTTGAGCGTGAACAAGTTTGTTCTAGTCAACAGAGATCGAACTTAAACTGTTATTGATAATGTAAAATTGTATTCGTGTAAAAAAAACAGAAATGAATAGCGACATTGCTACACCAAGTGAGCTGGTTAAAGGTTCGTTCAAACCAGTACGGATATATTGCGGGTGTGACTCTGGACACTGGACTTGAACGGATACTATACTCAATACTGATAGTGTTCCATATCCGCGCCCGGGTCGTAATTTGTTCCTCAGTTTTGTCGTCTTAAAATTAATCGTGATTTAGTTGCGGGGTTAGGCGCTATTAGTTGAACATGAACAATTATTTCAGTAGTTCAATTTTATTTGTCAACTTATTAAGGTATATTTGTTTTTTTTTTTCCTTTGTACAAAATATAAGAATGTTTTATTAATAAAATGGTTTTAACACTGGTTTTAATAATTAATATGTTATGTGGTTTAGTGTACTTAATGCTGTAGCAGTGTAAGTAAAGAATAATATTTCCACTATCGTTTAAACTTATATAGTTCATAATCATAATCATTTATTTGCACTAAGTATTGGTACATTTATCAATACCAACCATACCACCAACCACCATACCATTACCATGTTTTTTCTAGTTTGACCAATAGTCACTTCATCAATAAAATAATTGAACTAAAGTCTCGTTGTTACAGCTATAATACAGACAGTGTCACGACAAGGGAAGCCGATGTTACAGCGGGGTCCCTACAAGTACTACCAACATAACTGCTATAGAACTGGGCCCAGAGGGCTCTGGCTCTGTCTCCGGAAGCAAAGTGGCTGCCCATCCTTCATCAAGACTATTGACAACGAGGTTGTCCAGTTCATTGATCAACATAATCACTAGACACGCTGCAAGAATAGACGATATTGGAAAAAGCTGTCGCCCATGTTCTACATCATCAGTTTCTATAAGTCTACTGCTGGACTAAGGTATCTCCAACTTCGGCAACTCTCAGCCCGATGCACCTGCGATGATCGTCACTCAATTTAGTTTAAATTCGTACAACCTTTGTTTTTGTTTATCCGATCTAAACCTACTGTTCAGTTCATATTTCATGTTCACATAAATTGACGTTTTGTATGATGAGCGGGTTTTATTTCGTGATTTCAGGGGTGTTCTCACCGCAGAGATTTTCCATAATGTAAATTGCAATGACCCTGTAATGTACTACAATGTATAGCTTGTATTTCTGCATAATACGTTATTTAGATTACAAGCGACCCGCCCAGGCTTCGCATGGGTAGTAGAGCATATTATGCCTACATGTTTTGTCTGCCGTAGGGTCGCATCAGCTTGATGCGTCGATTAAGTGGATGTAATATTATAATGTCTACACAGAAACAGTGGGCGTTAGGTTACGTTAGAGACTTGAATTTATTTTCGTGCGCGTGATTGCGTTTTTGGAAGTCGGTTTTTTTCGCAGAAAGTTTTTTATTTTCCCGTCTAATATAAGTTTGTTTTAAATTCCTGAACAAGATATTCATTTAAATTATATGCTTTAAAAGATTAAAACAATGTGTATGAAATGCTAAAGGTAACGAACATAATACAGTAAATATGGATTAATACTGTATCCGTCTAAATAGCTTTCCATTTACCGCATTGTGTGTACATGACCATTTTTTTAGAAGATAGAATGGGTATAGTAAGTTATATATTATGCCATTGCGGACTATCTTGTAGATCTTCACCATGCATTGTTTTGTTATGTCTCAAAGGGGTTAGGCAGCGTTTTTGATGCAAGCTCCCGCCGCTTGACTTTTTCGGGCACTTCCAACAATTATCGACATATTTTAACAAAGGATAGTGGCGAATTCTCAAACAAATTTTTGTTGACATTTTTTTTTGGCGTCTGCCTATGAAAAATATGTTAAAATATTGAGTTTTAATTCCTGAACAATTTTGTCTTCAGTTATACTTTTATAGGAAGTCAGGAATTAAAGATATTCCAGTTTGAAGTTTTAGAGGTTATGTTTATTCTTGTCAACAACAGACTAATCGAAAAAGAATTATAGAAATGCATTTATACAAAATAAACTACGCAATGCGTATTCAGAATATTAAGTCCAACCGACAGGTCTGGCACATGGCCCACATGGCCACATGAGATGTAAGTAGGTACTTATTGATTTAATAATCTTAGTCAACTATCATAAGAGCAATTAGTTACTTATATGATTTATTACGATGGTAAGGGTAGGTCAGGTATAGAAAAAGAAACGTAAATATTTATTCCTCATCTTCTCTAATCACAGTGTCAACAAGAAAACCTGCGGGTGCTGAGATATTTGGTTCAGCTGTAGTTAACTGGTGCTCGCCTTTTAACAATGATTCTGGTATGAATGTTTTTTGGCCACATCCTTTCAACAAAGCACTGCTATCTCTAAAACCTCCTAAAATAAAAGCCAAAGTCATTGTTTCTGAAATGCAGCCTTAGAGCAGAATACTCATTACTAAATAAACTAAAAAAGATTTTGTAAAAGTTCAGTGGTCAGTTCAGTACAGTACATGTCATTACGCATGTTTTTTTCGTTGGGGATTTTGATACGGTGTCATTTTTATGAACTAAAAAATTATAACCGCTATGTTCTTAGCACAAACAATATTTTTTATTAAAACATAAATTGTATTCTGATGCAGAAATGTATTTACAAAGTATAAATTAATGCAATACGTAAATCCAAGCATTTTATGTAACTTGTCTAAGATTTATATTCCATGGCAACATTAAAAGTATAGCTGAGCCAAAAGTCATGAATTCAAGCCATAAAGAAAAAATCTAGGCCATGATTATATAGTCTGCCGTCAAACGGTGAATGGCCGTAACTACTTTAAAGTATATTTTGCGTAAATGACAATTTTGTCTGAAGTGAAGTTTTAAAGCACTGTCGATAGTCTTTACTTGTCTTATTTTATATGATAATTTAAGTGTGGCTACGAGCGAATTGGAGCTTTATTAGCTAGACAGAAAGATAGAGAATTTCTTGCTGAATCCGAATCAATTTTAACTCATTTTTGATAAAAATGTTAGTTACCTCCTTTCACCGTATGACGGCAGTATTATCATCAATAATCTAGTCAATAAAGCTCTTAATTATGACGACTTTTTTTTCCAGACTTTCACAGGCCTTAAGCTTGATTTGATAAAACTTTGTAAATTATTTCGTCGGTGTCTATCACAGTGACATACGTAGACGCTTAATAATTTAATCAGCAATTTATTCGCCACTGTTCTTTACACAAAACCTTGACAAATTGTATACTTAAACCTTCCTCATAAATTACTCTTATCTATTGGTGAAAACCGCATCAAAATCCGTTCAGCAGTTTTTGAGTTTATGGCGAACACAGACAGACGCGGCTGAGGACTTTGTTATATAATATGTAGTGATTACATGTATGTTTCGCGGCTCTAAAAACAGTTTCGGGCTCAAATTAATGTTTTTTTTTTTTTTATGAACTGGCAGCATATAAGAGAGTTAATCTCACTAGCCAGAGTCTGGTGAAATAGTGATAAAGCCTTAGAATCATTACATACTATTATCAGTAAATAAGCTTTGTGGTCGCCTATTAAGTAATGTTTATTATTAAAATGACAGGGCATAATATATAATCAATACACATAACAGACTTTAGTTACATTTCAAGAATTTATGGAATCCCACCGAAAACTATGTATAAAGAAGGCAACAAAACAATATGACTGTCTTTTCTAAACCATCTTTCTACTGGTTTCTAACAAATTCTCCCCATTTCAGGCGTATGGTACTCGGTATCTCGGTGCGGCAAGCCGGTCCTGAACCTGGGACACCACAGGTTCAACCGGCGCAGTGACAGCAAAGGCCTGCGAGCCCTGTGGCTATGTGTCAAGTGGTCCTCGACGCACAACTGCCGGGCCACCGTCACTACGTACGATGACGTTATCATCAGGACTTCTGGTAGAGGACATACTCATCCGTAGTGTACGGCGAAGGACGGACGCAGAACCGGCTAGTTGCAGGCAATCAAATACCTGTAATAATAATAGCTAATACGGGGTGGAAGGGACACCGATGCGAACACGGTTATTCAGACAGAAAGACATTCTTAGGCTCAATGAAATAAAAGTAGACGGTTAAATTGAAACTATTCTAAAATACATTAAGTTGTACAATGTTTTTTTTTGTTTTTGCAAATACTTTGTTAAAATATATAAAAGTTATTATGTGATGAATGTATTGTAAATGAGCTCATATATATACATATTTCGACCAAATATTTTTTTTTTTCTTTTTGCTTTAAAGTATTTTATTTTTACTTTACCTAATTCATTTATTTTATTTTTGCTGAAAATCTAACTGAATTTTCGTTTTTTTACAGCACCAGTGTTCTCGTCATCTAGATATGGCAAGCCAGTGATCATATTGAACAACTATCGGTATAACTGGTACAAACCTCATCGTGATCAGCGTGATCAGCAGTTCACCAGGAAGCAATGGCGGTGCTGCAAGTGGACCAGTAACCGCTGTAGAGCCAGTCTCATCACCATCGATGACGCAATCGTCAAATTCAGGAACGAACATAATCATGGAATGACTGCAGAAGAAGTTGCTGAAATGGAATAGTAAATCTTCACTTGTTTATCTACGATTAACAAATGATCAATCATCATGAAATGAAATGATGATTAAAAATGATCAATCATCTTATTATTTCTCATGATAGGTTATCATGAGAAATAATAGGATGATTGATCATTTTATATACTTTTAATACTAACTAAGTACCTAATCATAATCAACAACCGATTGTGTAATATCCATGTGACTATCATATTTTTGTGTGTTCTGTCAGCTGTGAAGCTACCTTTCATAAACGAATGTTAATAAATAAATCTTTAAAAATGTTTCTTTAATGCACCTGGGTATGAATTGTAATCACTTTTATTGCTTTTTGTTTTAACGCTGCTTTAATTTATTTATTGCAATGTTTATTTTTTAATATTTGATCATTTCGTAGTGTATTTTATCGAACTGAGTTAAGTCTTTTTTGACAGCTGCATTGTTCTCCAAATTCAGGTTTGGAAAACCAGTGACCTTGCTCAACAACTATCGGTACAGCTTGTAAATCTCGCATCGTAATCAGCATATTCACCAGTTCAGCGATATGAAGCAATGGCGGTGCTGCAAGTGGAGTAGGCACTTCAGAGCAGGTCTCATTACAATGATTACATTGAGTACGACATGATTGTCACACTCATGCACTAGCGTAATCATGGAAACGCACATGAAGATAACAAACACTGATATCGGTTTTTCGAAGTGAAACGGAAGATTTTTGTCTAATAGAATATTGAACTACTTTGACATCGTGTTAAATAAATACAAACAAATTGAATGCATTCATCAATTTCACAAAATGATTATTGTGTTTGGAACTTCAAGTTGAGTAGTGAAATGGAATAATTGAACCGCAACGAGATGTAGAGAAAACAGCTGCAAGAGAAAAAACAAATTCTACAAAAGATATTTACAGCACTACTGTTATCTTAATAGTTTCCGTCGTATTCAAACTTAATATTTTGCAAGTAAAGTGATTTTATAATGTAGCATTGACAAAATCAGTGATGCTGCTAGTCGCTAGTGCAATCCACGACGCCGTACTTATACTAATAAGTTTAAATATTTCTAGAATTCTGTCTTATATTAATGGCTGGATATCTGTTATCTTGGATTTTTCATTTTAACCTCTTTATCGTTATCAGCGCCCCCGAAAATCACGAAAACGACTCCTCCCATGACAAAAATGTGAAAATTTACACATCTGCAATCTTGGATTTTTATTTAGGCATAATCACCCTCGACTACATCCGTCATCGTCGACAAGTTCCATTTACTTACCTCTACATCGTGTCGTGGCTCCTTGAAAAATGCTCAGGACGCGTTGTGGTCGAAAATCAAAACATTTACGACACGAATTTCGCAGTTGTTTTGGCTTTGCTAGAACGCTTTCTGATCGTTTTTAAAAGATCCACGACGCGAGTTTCGCTTAGTGGTCGTTTTGAAATTGCCACAACGCGTTGTGGTCGGTTTTTTCGCTTAATGAGCGTTTTCACGAAAACGCTCAATTTTGTCAATGCTACTACAACGATTTTGTCAATGCATTACAACATTATAAAATCACTTTACTTGCAAAATATTCAGTTTGAATACGACGGAAACTATTAAGATAACAGTAGTGCTGTAAATATCTTTTTTAGAATTTGTTTTTTCTCTTGCAGCTGTTTTCTCTACATCTCGCTGCGGTTGGCCCGTCATCTTAATAGGAGTCTATAGGTTCAACAAGAACAATAGATGCCGAGGCTTGAATGGGTATTGGACCTACAGCAGAGCCACGAGCAGCGGCGGCGGAAAGTCTGAAATCATTATTAATTTATTTTTCATTTTTTTGTCCGATGAGTCTGTATACGGCTTCTGTATTCTTGGCGATTTTTTCATTCTTATTGTATCTTGTGGACAGTTTATGTTGTTGAGTCACGGGTATTTTCTATGAACCAACAGAATTGAAGTATAGTACCCTGGGTAGCCAGGTTAGACCCGACTGTCCGAGCACTTTACTTCAACCAGAAGAATTTGGACATATTGTGGCCGACTACACTAGGCGATGGGAGTTAGAGACTAGAAGAGGCCACAGAACGGTTTAGTAATGTGTGTATGAACAATTAGCTTGTGCCTGCAGATTCGCTCGCGTTATGGTCGGAAATTATTCCACGGGAACGTTTTAAATATGGACCTATGACAATCAGATAATGTAGCTTCCCAGAAAACGATATTTCGAAATCGGATCAGTGATTCCAAAGATTACTTCCGATTTGTATGTTTGCCCACACCGACGTCATCTCCACCGATACTCAGCTGGCGCGTGCCGATCTACTAGCCATAACGGAGACGTGGATGACCAAGGACTAACCTGCCATGCCCGTTGACGGGTAAGATCTAGTCTGTCGCGTGTACTGCAAGCAGTAGCGAACCGGAGGCGTAGCTGTATACAGGAACCGCCAATCGGTCCACTTCTCTTCACCTGTCGGATTGAAGTTATCCCCCGCACTACACGAAATATATATATATATATATTTTGTTTTTTTTATAAAAACGTTCCCCACACTAGGAATTTCTCCTGTATCGTGGGTGCGTTTACAAACATTTAAACTCACATACACAAACAGTCAGACCCGGAACAACTATCTGTAGATCATACAAATATTTGTTTCGTGCGGGGATTGAACCAGCAACACGCAGCGCAGCAGCTAATCGCTCAGCCACTGCGCCAACCGTGCCGTCATATTATGTCCTGTCTGGGTCATATTGAGGACATAGTCACTAATATAGGTGTACCGGCCCGACGATACGCGCTTCGTTATCAGCACCGTGTACATATACCTGTGGCAGAGTACAACATAGCAAAATTCCTTACAGGGTCAGGAAAAGTCTTCGGGCTGCAGCGTCGCCCGATGGAATGACTTGTCCACCATGCATTATCAGTTATGCAATATATCTTCAATAAATAAACATAGTTTATTTGATTTCATTCATTTTAATACTTACCTGTATAACATGCATCTCATTGAGCTGCACATAAGACACTCACGGAAATCACTGCGGTGGTGTATCTAATTCCACCTAATTAAACGAAGCCGCGCCTCGGCAACCCTGTCATCTTGCTTGGGAAGCATCGGTTCAATCACAGCAGACGTAATGGCCACAATGCCTGGTGGTGCTGTAGTAGAACCAGGAGCAGTAGCTGCGAGTCTACCATTGCCAAATACGACTACGTTATCTACAAGGTTAAAGGATTCCATAATCATAAAAGAGAGTCATAAATGATAGTTTATAATAATACATACTGAGTTTTGCATTTCATTACACGGTCGACCGATTTTGTCTGTAGGCAATTATCGTTACTATAAAAATAGTAGATGTCGAGGAGCCAAAACTACGTAGTTCTGCATGCGAAGCAGCAGACGAGGGAGAGGCACTGTTGGATGTAAAGCAACCGTCACTACTGTAGATGTATTTATTGTTCATTAAAAACATGCTCATGATCATTAATTTGTATTAGACCGGTGCCGTAATGTGCAAATATTTTTTAAATCTCTGAAAAGAATTTTAATCCCTTGTTTTGCCTAAATATTTTGTAAATCATTATAAAAACCAAGATATTAAACAAAATGTGACATAAATAATGTTTTGATTATGTACCTATTAATAACTCTAGTGATAATGATTAAAGTAAATTAGAAGTTTAGTAATTTCCGTAAAATATTGACTTCAAATAGACACCTATTAAAGATTAATTTATTTCATTTTAGATTGGCTGTCGTCGGATGAAGATACTGACACACAAGATGCTAGCGATAGACTGTTGGTACCAGTAACCAAGGAAAAATACGCAGCAGCCTATGAAAATTTCATCGAATGGAAAATTACCTCAAATGCCCGCTCGTTTACAGAAGATGTATTTTTGGCTTACTTCAATGACCTGGCAAATAAATACAAGCCTAGCTCGCTGTGGAGTATCTATTCCATGTTGAAAGACAATGTTTGGACGAAACATGGTATTGACATCAAACCGTATTCCAACCTGACTGAATTTCTAAGGAGACGCTCAGACGGTTCAAAAAAACAGAAGCCGAAAACATTGTCAGCAAATGACGTTGACAAGTTTTTGAAATCCGCTCCGGATAGTCAATACTTAGCAACAAAGGTTAGTTGAACTGCTTAAGGCTTACACACACATATTCGTCTGCACACGTTCAGCATCTTCGAACTTGAGCTGATCAGGATGATTTCTATTAAACTCCGAACAGCAACGCAATTCTAAGCATCGCGACATTGCTTCGTTTTGGGATTAGCTAGTGAAAAGTAGTCACCGAGCATAAGGTTAAGCGGTTACGGCTCGGCGAGCTGATCTGATTCGGTTACGAACTTAAGTTGGGTTGGATTGATGTCGAGACGAGTGAGCAGAAGCGGTCCTGATCCGGTGCAGTTTTTTGACCGAAAAGAAAATGTGTGTGATGACCTTTATGTACATATATGTACGTACTATGTTATTGTTAATTAGCTTTACGCAATAAGTTTGTTTGTCTCTTTTCAGGTTGCGTTAATATTCGGAATCGCTGGTGGATGTAAACGTGAGGAACTACGAAACATTACTACAGAAGACATCGACACTCACGGCAAAATGCTTGTAGTCAGAGTCACCAATACTAAAAAAAAACAACGATCATTTCCTATTCACAGTCCGTTTTATGAAATAGTTAAGAAATATGAAGCTCTACGCACGCCAAAAGCAAAAAATAACTTCTTTTTTCAAAACTATCTAAAAGGTAAATGTATTGCTCAACCAATTGGTTTGAACAAATTTAGTGCCATGCCAAAAGAAATAGCAAAGTTTTTGGAATTGCCAAATGCTAACTCTTACACTGGACATAGCTTTAAAACAACTTCGGCTACATTGCGAGCTGATTCTGGAGCGATATAATTGGTTTAAAAGCGTCATGGTGGGTGGTGATCAATCAAAGTCACAGAATTTTATGTCAGTGACTCCATTACTTTCGCCATCTACTTATTGATTTACTTACTCCACTTGACATGTGAAATTCCAGTCAAAGTGCTGCTGGCTTTGATACTAAAAGTTAACTCACGTGTAAGCAATGCTAGGGATAGCATTATCTCATCAGCTCGTTGCTGGGTCAAGGCGGCGACATCTCCCAAGCAACTCGGCCGTAAAGCGTAAGTTGCTCGTGCGCGAGAGACAAGGCCCGCCGTAATCGGCTACGCTGATCCCTGGCTGTGCTTATACGTGGGTGTCGACCTTTTTGTAGATTAAATATGGTTTTAAAAGTGTACATCACTTAACTGTTTATATTTTATATCAAAGCATTCTTATTTAAATTCAATGATTTCTTTAAGTATTCATTGTACTGCTTCTTTTGAATAACACGAGATTGTAATAAAAATATAGTATAGTAAATGACTTGAAGAATATGGCACTTTTTATTTTTTCGAATTCAGATACAGTTTCGGGACAAACATTTCGGAACCAGTTTTTTTTTAAATGATCCTCTTCTTTCCCACTGCTGGGAAGAGGCCTACCCCATTCCTTTCCAACTCTCGATCAGTCAGGAACGAGGCCAATCACTCAGAAACGAGTCCAACCGTCACGCCAGCGTTTCTTGGGCCTGCCTCGGTGACGACGGCAGTCTTCAGGCACCCACTGTGTGACGATTCTGGTCCATCTGTCCTGCCCTATCCTGGAAATGTGACCCGCCCAGTCCTATTTTAACCTCGCAGACTTATCGCCAACATCGACGATGCCTGTCTTGGAGCGTATTGTGGTGTTTCGTATTCGATCGGTAATTTTGTTGTTTAAAATGCTACGCTCCATCTCGCTCTTTGCCACACCTTGAGTTTGGACTTCTGAGCCTCCGTCAAAGACCAAGTCTGGGCGCCATAGGTAGCCAGCAGGATACACATGTCGACGAGCTTAGTGAGATAGGAAGGTCGCCCTTCATAAGCGCCTTCATGGACCCCTGTAGCTTCTCCAGGCATTTTCGACGCGACGGTTGATCTCTTTATCCTGTCTGTTGTTGAAGGAAACTACTGGCCGCTGGCCCAGGTAAGTATATTCGTCGACCTAGTGTATTTCCTGCCCATCGACCTCGACCCTATATTTAGCGGCATTGGTCATGACTTTAGTCTTTGACTGATTCATCGTCAGTCCAACCTCGAGGCTTGTAGTGGCCTTGGAGCATTTGTTGTAGTTGATTTGCTTTAACACACACAAGTTTTAACACTATTAATTTGATCTTTTTAGTTCTGATATACACTAAGACGCGCTATGGTAAGCCGGCGATCCAGGTGGGGAAGTACAGGTTTAACCGGAACAACCGCAGTTCTGGAGCCAGATCCTTGTGGATCTGTTGTAGGAACAGCATGGGATGCAGAGCCACCATCACTACCTTCAATGACGTCGTCATTAAACAGAAATGTGTGCACAACCATTAAGGGCCAGTTACACCACTGAAGCTGAACGTGATCAGGACACCTAAATCGGTATTAAGAACTGCCAGTGTTAATCTTAATACTGGCTTATCGCCCGCTTGGAGTTCGGTAATTATCCCACGGGATCGTACTGCCGGGATAAAGGTGTTAATCCAGGTTATAAACTACCTGTGTGCCAAATTTCATCCAAATCCGGTCAGTAGTTTTTGCGTGAAAGAGGAACAAACATCCATCCATGCATAAATCCTCACAAACTTTTGTATTTTTAATATTAGTAGGATTCTAGAACATTTATGACACTGATGGCTCTTGAGTGTGGTTTAATTGAACTGATCGCGTTCAGAATCTTTGGTGAATTTCTTAAGATTAATTAAGGGCAGAAGCATAGCTTGACCGCTGGACCTTGAACGAATTGAACCACAACGCAGTTGCTCGGAGCAGTTGGTGCCAACATTGTGAATTACCCGACTCGTGCGGGCGAAACTGACAGCTTTGTACAGAGCCTCTCTAGAGTTACCTTGATCATAATTTTCATTCGTTGGTCAAGCTGTGCTTATGGCTCTGATGAATTGCTTATAACCATACATTAAATTATATTTTACAAAGAGTAGTCTAATAGTTTATTACATTGTTATTTTAGTTAACGAATTGCATGGTTTTGTTTATTTCTTGGAACAAACCGTGCTCAAAGAGCGATTGTATGATAAAATTTACTAAAAAATTGTACATACAAGGTGTAGAAATGATTATAAAACGTTCACCTTTTAAATGGTAAATTTTTATTAATTAATTTATCAGGGTAAATTATTAATCGCGAATAAAAATTTAATTAGGGACCAATATACTGAATGGCTCACTATTGTATCAAGTTAGTCATTGCGGTAAGCAGAACAAAGGACGCAAGAGCGAGCGAAGCGAGCTCGGGACTTGTGGCACCCCGACTCGGACAGTTTAGGTTCGAGGGGGATAGCGGGGTCTACTGAGCGGGTGAAGTGTGCGAACTAAGACCCTGGCATTGCCTTCGTGTTAGGTTCCTTTAAACACTGCAAACAGAAATAAGAGCCCCGCATAGCGGGGCTACGTCGACTACAAGTCAACGTTTTAAACATTTATATATACAACGTGTAACGGAAAGGGTATTACTATCCTTAACCACTAAAGATTACAGCTGGTATAGAATCACTATACAAAGTTTCAGCTCAAACTAAAATACTCAAAAAATGGATACCAAATTTTCGGTTTCTTATGTTTCTGAAATTCAAATCATAAAAACGTGTCACCACACTACGGGGGTCAATAACTTTCCACATTACTTGCCAATATAACTCTCTCTCTGTCTAATAAATAAATCAAATCTCTTCCGTAATTCTGCGCGCCTAGTACCATACTGTTTAGTAGCCTAGCAGGCGGTGTCTTTGTCGGCGCGAACTGACGAAATCAAAAAAGCCGCCGCGCGCGCCGGCCGCGCGCAGCGCCGCCGAGTGTACCTACTTGACCGTGATGTAAAAATGAATAATAATGCGTAATTTAATTATTGATTTACAATTACCGTTTACTCGTTAATATCAAGCCAGAAATTTCACGTAAAAACTGAGATACATAATAAAGTTACGTAATAAAAAATGGAAACAACGTTTAGGTAGGTTAGCTAGTTTCATCCCATTATTTAAAAAAGAGTAAACAGTAAAATCTTACAGCTTTGCTTAATTTAGTAAATTAACTTACATTTTTAAAGGTGGGGTTCGATGTGGTGTCCATGGTATTGTATGCACAATGCCGTTCGCTTGTTCATGGACTCAATCCGCACTTTCATTTGGTCCACTGTATCACACGGCACTGCGTACACTACGTTTTAAAGTAACCCCACAAAAAGAAGTCTAACGGGGACACGGGGTAAGGTCTGGGGTTGCAAGGGCCGTTGTTGTCCACTGCTGAACATAGGCCTCCCCAATCGATTTGCAACGTGTCCGGTCCAATGCCACCTGCATCCAGAGACTCCCTGCAACTCTAGCAAGGTCGTCGGTCTATCTTGCAGGTGGTGGTCACAGGCTGCGCTTTCCAATGCGTGGTCTTCACTCCAGCCCGGACGGACGGGCGGACGGTTCTACTACCACGCCCGGTCCATTGCGGAAAGCGCGAAACAAACACAACGGAAACAATAACAACAATTAGAACTTATGCGCGTATCACACGGATGGGAACGATGTGCACGACACGCGGAGAAATCGACGACTGACGAGCAAATAAATTATTAACAATAATGCAAAATAAAGCTCCTATTCCTTGCTATCCTGGTAGTAGGGTAGCTGTCCCAGTGTACCCTAAAACCTAAACCTGGTTACATACATACACAATGATGATTGAATACGTGTGTGTAACAACGAAATCAGGGTTCTGTGAGCAAACGATTTTCAATTCGGCAATAACACTTCTTGTTACTCATGCGGTCCTGGTACTTTTATTAATTTCTTTCTTCAGTTAGATACTGTTTTGAGACATTTTTTCACTGACTTCATTTGGATTATGATAAAGACTAAACATGCTCAAACTAATAAAACTTATGTATCACTCAAACAGCAACTTTCGACAGAGCGTGAATTTAAAATGATGAACGGAACCCACTGTGATTTTATTCGTACTAGGAGATGCATAAGTTGCATAAAGATGATGTTTTGGGTTCAGTTGGACAAATTATGTTACTAAATCCTTTTTTAATGGCAAACAATAATGTTTTTTTTAATAAATTGTTTCAATAGTAAGGTGAATCAAATCTCTTGCAACGTAGTGTAAAAAGGCGTATAATTTAGTTATTCGAGTTCTTTGCCCAAAGTATTGTGCTGACAATAATAAACAGCGAATAGGTAGGTTTATCTACATATTTCAAACAAGATCACGGTATTCGATCTGTGAATCGATAAAAAAATTAAAGCAAAACATCGTTGATCCATATGACCACCAAAATAAAAGGATAACCTTCGGAAATTTACAGGAATATTGTTAATAAATTAGGTAATTACTGTGTTGTAGGTACGATGGTAAGGTGGGTGGCGGGTGGAGTATTATCTAAATAATAATTATCTACCAGTCTTACCAAGGGGTATCGTATTACCCAGTACTAACTAGGTTGTGTAGGTCAGATCGGCAGTCGCTCCATGTAAAATACTGGTATTCAGCTGCATCCGGTTAGACTGGAAGCCGACCCTAACATAGTTGGGAAAAGGCTAGGCAGATGATGATGATGAATAATTATCTACAAACTAATCTTCTACAAAAGAAAAACTACGTAAAAACAAACAAGTCTGTAAATGATAAGACCGTGACAAGGCATGCAGTGGTATCAAATTTCATTAAATTTAGATACCTAGACAAATTAATTGTAGCTTGTTCACACACATAATCTAAGTTTAGGAAAAGTCAGTAAAATTATTTATAAACAAAAAATAAACATGCGGAACCCTTTATTCAGAATTACCAGGAGTAAGAGGTTTATTCTTACTTACAAATAGTTCGCTGACACCGATCAGCTGACTTTTTGCTAGTGATGTGTTGATTTCAATTTGAAAAGTTCAGTATCTGGTATCCATGAATTAAAAAATATCATAACTTCCAAACATGTAGAGATGGGATTAAAAAAACCTAGCCATATCGTTTGTTATCATCCAAAGAAGTCGTACTTTTGGTATGTATATACCCTTTCCGTTACAGGCTGTATATATTCACCCACTGTTTGTCGCCCACTGAATATTTCAGTAGACCATATTTAGTATTTTTGACATCTTTTATTCGAATTTATTTTCGCTTGTTTAAATACTACCCATTTATCAGCAATGCTTTTTATTAGTTCCAGTATCTTATTTTATCAGCTTATCTACACTAATATTATAAAGAGGAAAGATTTGTATTTTTGTGTGTATGTTTGTAATGAATAAAATCAAACACTACTGCGCCGATTTTAAAAATTCTTTCACCATTAGAAACCTACATTCACCCTGAGTAACATAGGCACTCGTGCGAAGCCGGGACGGGCCGCTAGTTTTTAAATAAATATATTATTTTAGTTTGTAAACAGATATTCTCCTATAATAAACAATGCATAATGCATGCATAATCAGCCTATAATTTTCCCACTGCTGGGACACTCGGCTTCCTCTCTATGAGAGGGAATGGGCTATAATCCACCACGCGGGCCCAGTGCGGGTTGGTAGATGTCACATGTCTTCGATTTTTTGGTTCTAGGACATGCCGGTTTTCTCACGATGTTTTCCTTCACCGTTTTGAGAGCAGTTGTGATGAAATAAATTATTCAAAGTAATGCGCCTGCCTGGGTTCGAACTTAGGACTTACTGCTCGTAAGTTGAGACCACCACCACTGGGTCACCGCTGCTCTAGTAAATAATAATAAAATGAAATTAGTTAAAACAATACCATTTAAAATATAGAGGAGGAGGTCAGATAGACAGTCGCCATGTTAAATACTGGTATGCAGCTGCATCCGGTTAGACTGGAAGCCGATTAGCCGACCCCAACATAGTTAGGAAAAGGCTAGGCAGATGATGATGACTATTCTAAAATATTTGTTGAGTGTTATTGTGGCTTGCACAATTTGCAATCTCTGATGAGCTATACCTTGCCTTCCCACACGGTCACAGAAACTAGAATGCGAGACCGACGAGGCCCCACGCCACGCGCCACCCCGCTATCGATCAGTCACAATTGAACTCCGGAAGCGAGCACACGCATCGCCCGCGCTCCGTGCGCCACCGCCCACGTGGTTCCCGCGGTAGAAACTTAGTTCGGCCGCTCCGAGTTAATTTTTCCAACACCTGTGTCGCTGCAATTTATTTAAGAAGAACTGAACTCGGTGGATGGATCTACTTGGTATCCAACCAAGGATGCAGGGTGTGTATCGAGTAACCTATGATGACGTTCTTATCAGAGTCAAGAATGAACACGACCATCCAATGGATATTCAGGATATACAGTTTTGATGACGTATGAAATACCATGTTTTTTTTATTAATTGTATCCATTCTTTAATGTTCAATGCAATTTCGGTTATGTTCTGCATTAGTGAGTGTAATTATTGAGTATATTTTTTTTTTAATTATAGGCCAACTATATATAACTAGGAATTGTCCGGCAATGCTTTATAGATAGGGATCGGATATTCGGATGTATATTTACCTAAAGTAAATTTTTTTTCGGCAAAGGTTTCAAAAGTGTGTGGAAGCGGCTTCTTATACTTTATATTTTTTCCCGATTTCCCGAAAATTCATAAAAAAATAAAGTGAAAAAAAATATCTTTCCGAAAAAAGATGCAAAAATGGGAAATGCAGGTGAAAAAAAATTCACATTTATTTTTATTCATTATGTATATTTCCATGTATATATTTGTTATTGCTCTTCGCTTTGGCCATCAATGATCTTATTATAGGAATGTGGGCAATTTAAGATTCATATTAAAATAAATTAACAATTCATTTTTAATTTCGTTGCCGCGAATGCGTTTCGTTAAGAAATTCCCCGTGGGTGCGTTCCAAACCAGTCACAGTTAGTTAAAAAAAGCGCAACAGTTGAATTAGGGGTTAAAATATAGTATTTTTCGTATTATATTATTTTTCTATAATATATAGTACAATTGACTGAAATATAGTACGATACTATATATTATATTACGGCTGGCAACCCTAGTGTATAATGAAGTATTCTTAAGAATAATAAATATATTTCTGATTAAAACTAGGCAAGATTTTTTTGGAATCACGTAAAAAATGACTTCAACTTAAAAATTTTGCTGCTAAATAATTGAATTCAAAGGTTGCTGCTGAATATTCAAATAGAATAAAAGGGAAAATATGACTGGGCAATAATGATTATTTTGATACTCGAACTCGCACTCCATACTAGTCAACACTCAAACTTTAGGTAAATATACATCCGAATATCCGATCTCTATTTACGAGTATAAACAATCGTTGGTTTGGTTTCATAATGTAAGTCCTCAAACAGACACACGACACAAGAGGCGATCGTAGCGTTCGTAGCGATGAGCTACGACGTAGCACGGAGCGTAGCGAGGCAGCCCGAGAATACGGATGTATGGACCAATATTATACAGGAAGGATTTTTTTTTTAAATCTACTGTTTCCTACAAAAGTGCAATTCCTACACCGCCATGTGTATAGAACAGCTGGTTTTTTTGTAAGTACCCAGTTGGGTTCAGAATTATGTACTGAATACGTGGTAAACGTTTGTGCGTCGGTGTGCCTTCCGTATGGTATTGTTATTCTACCTTTTGTCGTGACTGTAACCGTCGAATTTAATATCATTATGAGCAAAAAAAATTTATTAATCATATCAAGTAAACAAAATAAATAATGACTGACTCATTGTTCGAGTGGTCGTAAGAGCGAATGCCGAGAGTGAGATCCTGTTTTTCCATCAGGAATTCTTCCAGTTGATGGCAATAATAGGCTCGTCCCTATTACATGGGACGTAAACATAACTTGCGAATATTCTCTGCGTAACCCTTCGGGGATTTCAGACGTGATGTTATGTTATGTGATAAAATATTTGTAGTTTGTAGTTTATTGATTCAAACCATGAAAAATTAAATAAGTAAAAACGAACTCTATGGTCTGCTTTACCTTCATACTCTCAAATGACGAGTTGGCGAAACAGTTCAAACAAATTACCAACTATTATTCAATATAGATAGATTGTATTACAAACTACATGAACATTTGTCTTAATAAATATATCTTGTTACAGCGGTCGCAGGACCTTCATCAGCCCCTCCGGATGATCCCAATTGGCTTTTCAAAGTGTGGACAGGCGCTATAGAATGGCGCCAACCTGATAAACCACCTGGTCACAAAGTGTCAGTGGGTTGCGATATTTTAGCCGACAAAACTACAACGGATGATCTGAAAGTGGACGCTTGGTCAAATTTGTTACGACTATTTCTGTTACCGGATGAAGCATTCGATCGTATCGGAAGAAATTTTTTGGAAGACCCTCAGTCCATGTTGTTTCAAATGAGCCCATCACCCGAACTCGATGAGCTCACTGAGTCTTTGGAAAGTGGATTGGTCGGAGTTATAAGATTCAAATGTACGCCTGGCGGCGTCGCCAATTGGTTGGTGCTAACATACACCCCTGACACAAATACGTACGAAGGCATTGTACCCAACGATCAGGTTGGGTTTGTCTTTGGACTTGAAAACCTGGTAAGAGCAGAACAAAGAAGATTAAAATATATTCTGTTGCGAAGAAGAGCGTAGAAAACTGATTCAACTAAAACACTAACGTATTCTATAGTAAATCCACTAACGTATTATTTTTAATGTAAAGAAATTTAGTACGGCATGTCGTATTCTTTAGATACTCGAAATGTATGCAAGTGTCTAGCACGTGTGCAGCTTTTAAGTGTATTTTCCATAATGTGTTGTTTGAATGTAGTCCTTAATCGTAATCTCTTAATTTTCGTATTAGATGTAGCGCTCACAAATTGGAGTCACTATTTAGATAGGTATTTACAATGATATGTTACGCCGTGAATGGTCACGGCGTAACGACGTGTCGTAAGCGATGTGTTTATTATGGAATAAACACATCGCTTTTTACAGTTCAGTTTAGAAACGAAAATGAATTGAATTACAAGAATCTCGTGTGGGACAAAATCATATAATCAGTGGATTTTTGTGTTATTATATAATTAATAAATTTGAAATAGTAGATATTAAAGCTTATTCATAATGGTGAATATGAAATTTATATTGTCTCAACTTTAATATATTGTGAAAATATATGAAGATAACAGAAAAAAAATGATTGTTCTCATAGTACAAAAACCAAAAATGATGAAAAAAAAAACCTTATATCAATCAATGTTAACATTGTATGACTATAACTTAAGAACATGTGTGTGTTAATTAAATACTATTCAATGTCAACCTTCTGGAAGCCTGAGAATTTTATTATAGTAGGTACTAAAAAGTACTTGATTGTCACCAAATACTTTTTGGGACCAAGTACTTTCATGTTGGAGTTTATTCATAAACATAGATAAGGATTAAGCTCGCCGTTGTACAGACGCCAGCACATCAAGCTACTACAATCTGCCAAAGGACAATGCTCAAGGATGTATGTAATCCCGTACCATGCTGCATAAAATCAAACTTTGTTTTTGATAATCTACACTTTTCATATTAACTTCTACAAAAGTTCATTTTGTAAGCAAAACCCGAGTTTAGGAGTCATTTTATAAAATTGAAAATAACCGCAAAACCATAGTTAAAATAAGATCTGCTTACCTGAGTAGGAGTTATCCACGACTGTTACAAGTTGATCATTGGAGTAGACGCTTGTTCTAATGAATGTGTACGTAGGTTTCTGGGCATCAAAAATGAACGATTGATACATCGGTTTTGCCGGGTGACTGAGTGACCTCCTGAGCTGAGCTAAATCGGTCGACCCCACGACTAGACATATTTCCACAATGAAATACACAGAAATAAGTTCACAAAATACGAATAAAATCTACTTCTCAACACATAATATAAAAATTAATTAATCTCAACTCTAAAAACACAGACGGACGTAGGCATAATCAGCCTATAATGTTCCCACTGCTGGGACACAACGGCCTCCTGTCTATGAGAGGGAATGGGCTATAATCCACCACGCGGGCCCAATGCGGGTTGGTAGATGTCACATGTCGTCGCATTTTTGGTTCTAAGACATGCCGGTTTCCTCACGATGTTTTCCTTCACCGTTTTGAGAGCAGTGGTGATAAAATAAATTACACAAAGTAATGCGCCTCACGTTCGAACCCACGACATATTGTTCGTAAGTCGGGGCCGCCACTACTGGGCCACCACTACTCTCAGTAGTACTAGCTCAGCTTGCTAGTATTAGCTCACAGCTAATATCAGAATTTGATCCCTGTTAGCGACGCTATCGAATGTGTAATAATGCAGAGCGCGTTTTTTTTCCAAAATCACCGGGTTAGACTCCTGGCTAAGAATATTGATTTTCAAACAATGATGCAGTTTTAGTTTTCATCAAAATCGAGACTCTTTTATTATTTTTCGCTATTCCTCATAGTTACGGATTTGGTCATCCACGGCCACTTGAAAAATGCGAGGTACTCAAATATTTCGGAGCAGCATTACTTTTCAATAAATACGGAACACTTAACGAGGCAAAACTATCAGAAAGCACAGAACTTCAAAGGTTGGTATTCAGTCTTCTATGCAGTCGGTATGATCATACAGATCGGAACATTTATGGACAACACAAACACAACACATTTATAACACAAAAAAAAAAAAAAACTGTATTACATTGACTTTTTAGTTCTCAAAAATAATTTTGACAACTGTTGTGGATTATACTAGATAGTTATGTGTTCCGAATTTATTGAAAAGTCGCTCTTATATTTATGACAAATTGCATGTTCTGTTGGTATTGACCTCATCTAGTGTAACGAATTTATTGTAAAAAATGGTGCTCCGAAATATTTGAGTATCTCGCCCGCTACGATATATCTGATGGCGACTGTATAACGGCGAGCTTAACTTCTTATCTATGTTGTAACGTTACAGTTTCCTAGAGCAGGGAAACTGTAAGGTCACAATTAAGGTACTCACCTACCTATTCTGGAGGAGAGCACGGTTTAAAAGAAAAGATGGGAAACAATAACAGAATTTAATAAATAATACACAGACTTATTTTAAAAGATGGAATTAATTGGAGCTGGAGCTAGCTATATACCTATCCTCACTAGACCAGAGAAGCTGGGAAATGGAAATTAATAAGAAAATATGATGAAGTGGATAAAAGCGGCCCTCTCGGCTGTAGCAGTGGCCGAGGAACGTCAGGCTTCAGTCTTCGGAGGAAGGCGGCCCTCTCCGCTGCAGCAGTAATGGCCGAGGGACGTGGAGAACGGCAGCCCTCTCGGCTGCAGAAATGGCCGAAGAACGGCAGCCCTCTCAGCTGCAGAAGTGGTCGAGGAACGTGGAGTACGGCAGCCCTCTCGGCTGCAGTAGAAGCCGAGGGACATCAGACTTCGTCTTCCATCAGTAGAAATGCATGGAGGGCGTTAGTACGTCCATAGCTCAAGCAACAGATGAAGAACCACGGGTACGCGCTGTGCGATGATATTATTAATAATGCGAAATACAATCATTACAATGTTTATGAGTAAACCCCAATATGAAAAGCACTTGGTCCCGGAAAGTACTTGGTATGACCAAGTACTTTTCGGGACCAAGTGCTTTTTAGTACTAAAATAAAATTCCCAGGCCTTCAGAACAGAAGTTTGACATTGGTTTTGTTTGGTTGGTCTTGTAAATTATTATTTTGTGTGTATATCTTTTAATTTTGTGTACAATAAAGAATAAGAATAAGATTATTATAGTTTGAGAGGCGTTCGAACGTCTAAAAATGTATTATGTAATAGTCATTAATTAACTTTAAGCAGCTCTCATAAATAAACCCAATTGTATAAATTAACCTACATTTATACCTTACCTTACCTTTTACTTCCGTGTATTATTAGAAAAAAAAATGCAAGATATTGTACTACCTATAATCGTTCGTAGTTGTTCGTAATTCAATCATTAAATAAATATTACCAAAATATCTCTTTTATTACGTTCGACTCGTGAAAATAAACTTCTTATCTTTGAAAAAAGAGCTCTTTAGGACGGGGCTCATCCGAGGAAGAACATGCGCAATAACTACATATTTCTGCAGATATGATGCGTGAAGTGCGGGCGACATTTGTGACATTACACGCCAAGATATGTATAGTGGTGGGATGTATTGGCATGATGGATAGTCGATATTTTTTATAGAAAAAGAAGAAATTATGCAATTCCATTTTATTTGTAAACGATTCTCACCGCAAAAAGGTCGTTCTCTTTATTTTTATCATGTAATTCATTTTAAAATATGTATTAAATGTATAACAATAAAACAACACATTTAAAGCACAACCGATGTTAAGAAAAGTAAAGAGTTGGTATCATTTTCGCCACGTGGCGTGGCGGCAATTTTGCGTCAGTACGAGTGCAAGCGCCTTGTATGCGTCACGTATTGCCATTTGTTGTTCCGTTGTTTGTTTACTTTTGTGCTAAAATTGATATTAGTTACAGACTTCGAATAAAAAAAAACTTAAGGAAAACTTCTTTTTAATCTACTTCAAAAAAGGAGGAGGTTCTATGTTCCACTGTGTATTTTTTAAGTATGTCCACCGATTACTCGAAGACGTTGTTTTGTTTGAAAGAGTATAGTCCCAAGTTGGTCCCATAGGTATATTGTCATGATCTGATCATGGACTTCGGAGATATGGAACGGAACTCTTCAATAATAGATAGCAAATCTGTCGTGATTGCTACAATCGCTTGGAGGTTTATTGTTTACACAACATCACGCTTGTATACTCTGAGGGGATATGCAGACGAGTACAGTACACCCCCATTTCGACAGTTAGGTATGATAAGTTCCATTTTATTAGGGATATAGCCTATTTCCATGAAATGTATTATTAACAACAACACAACAAAAAATTAAAAATTAAGAAACTTTTTTGCAAAAAATTTAAACCGACTTCAAAAACACAAAAAAGTGAAAAATAACTTTAGCTTCAGAAGTCTGTGACAAAAAAACTAAATCAAGCAAATAAAAGTCACCGACTATCGCCGGGTGTATGTAGGGCAGAAGTTTCTTTTTTTTAATATTTAATATTACATAATGACAATTAACATAAACTCTATTAACTTAAAACTGAACACATAATTAATACAGGAAATTAATTGCGCCAGGAGAATTATAAACTACAACTTTACTACCAAACTACGCACAACGCACAACGCATTCGAGGCGCTCTTGTTTATATTCGATGTTTGCACCTAGCGACTTATGTGCTTAGACAATAAAAATCGATGGTAAGTATGTCAGCGCAATGGTATGTTATTGCCTTGTTGTGCCAGCAACATGCGTCAAACACGGAAGTTTAATATTAGCCTGTTTAGCAGTTTTATACCTTTGCTTCTCCTTCAACCTGGCGAAAGCAAAGCGCGGAAAAAAAGCAAATTAAATCATAGTTTCATATAATTCATGATATTTTATTATATTATTTCTTCGAAAGTCTATTGAAAAACATCGTTTGATACACGTGACCATTTGTTACTGCACTTTTTGGCTCCATAACAACCTTGCCTGCGGCTCGGGTGTGAATGCCGTCTCAACTGCAATAACGAAGTTTCTCAGTTTTCCTACTTATATCAAAATGTACAGTTTCAGTAAACAGATGAGTGAAAGTCGTTCTCATAGACTCCTAAATTGAGTGCGCGAACAGCGAGTGCGTGTTTGCAGATACGATTCCGCCTCTACTAACCTGAGCACGCGCAGATGTGCGCGAACATTTCGGTGATCACCAGAAGCGGATCCAGGACTTTTAGGACAAGGACTGGCAAAAATAATCAACAAGAACAGTTAAAGATAAACTTGTAGTGCATATAAAGGTTTATTAAAGTATGAATACAATAGAAAAGTTACATGTTTAATAAAGATAGTTTTCTTTTATGTTTCCTGATAAAGATTTCCAGCACTAAGTGCAATTTTTTGTCGCAATGTCTTGATGGATTTGCATTAAAGCCAGTCCATTCAAACGTTCTGATAATTTGATTTGCCTATTAAGTATGTACTGTGATGGAAACTCCAACCGTCTGGGAGGGTCACGTGCCCCTGTGCACCCCCCTCCCTAAATCCGCCCTTGGTGATCACTCGCACTCATGCTCTTGCGTTGCAACAATCAATGAATCATGATTCATTGATTGTTAATGAAGTATTAAATATTTTATCCTTATTTTTTACGATTCTCTATGTCATGGCCAAACATACGATTTGCAAGTATTTCCTACCGTAATAAACTTCTCAAAATTTACAAGTTATTATTACGATATAGGAAACGCTTTCAAGTTGATCACAATTACCGATAACCGATATACCTTTGACATTAAATTGGAAATTAATAGTTTTTTCATGATGTTTTCTATTTTTCAGTGATGTTTATATCCCATGAAAGTGGAACGCAACATTTGTATCACATGGGATATTGTTACACAAGGAATTCGGGACTGAAATGCGGGAAATGTTATTGGGTTTGCAAGTGGAGAAAATCTAAAAATTGTAAAGCTTCTGCTGTTACCGTAGAAGATTGCGTTGTCAAGATAAAAGGAAATCATACACACGAGTCTTGTGAATAGTACTAACTAATGCTAATACAAAATGCAGGAATATTATCTTCTGCCTAGAAGATAATATTCCTGCATTTTGTATTAGCAAGTCTATTTTCAATCCTGTTATTACGCTGTTCAGACAGAGATGGTTGCAGTTGACAGTTGATACATTGACATGACTGTATCTGACATAAATGTCAGATAGTACACGTACTGTTATCTGTGTACGTCTGTCACCACCTCTTTCCGAATAACGAATAAAATTATAAATTATCTACTTGATTTGGGTGAATAAATTGACGTATAGCTACACTTTTCACTGTTTCTAAGTATTTACGGAGTCTCAATTTTGAGCATTTGAAAACTTTTTCAATAGTTTTGACGACTATTTTAAAATATCTGTATTTGCAATATTTAGTCAACTTGCTTGCTTAATATTAATGTTTAAAGGGTACGTATATAAAATGTATGGTTAAGTGATGTAACTATCTTATTTACTAATAAATTATTTCGAACAATATTATTTTGTTATACTTGGTATATTCACGGAAAAAAGGACATTCCATCAGTACCTGTTTTAACTAAAATTTAAATATCAAAGTAAAACGTTAGACTTTTCTTAAACCTTGCATGATTTAGGTGAAAATTTCAAAAAGGAAGCTGTGTCAGTCATATATGGTTTGTACATATGATAGGTTAATGACTCGACATAGTTATTTTTAATTTATACCTGTTTTACGGTATTAACAGAACATTTTAGAAGTAGACTGAAACTCCGTTAACCCCCAATTCATCAATCTTTTTCTATCTTTAACAGTTTTCTACAAAAACTACTGCGGCAGGATCTATCTTTGGTACAGAGGTTTCTGGTATCGAAAGTACAAGGAGCTAGGGACTACCATCTGGTGGGTCTGCTACAAGAAGTCCTCGTTGAGGTGCAGCGGCTCCATCATCACAGATGCAGGGGAACTGGCAAATGTCTCTCGTCATTCCCATGAGCAGAACATATGGCAGAAAGCCTTCGATGGGCTTCTGAGCTGAAGATTAGAGTAAACAATTGCGGTTTTAAACTAATTTGTTAGCGTTATATTAGTTTTGCGGATTATTTTACTGTTCGACGTATTGATATGTATTTTTCAGGATCACCCACCAGTTTTGGACTCTAATGGAACTTGTGTTTCATTCGGGACGTAATTTCGCAACCAGATTATAATACATGATGGAAGGTTCCGATGGCTTGCGGTGTTCTGACATGATATAATATAGTGCGATATCTAAAGTTTTTAATACATTGTAGTACATTGAATCGAAGTCATACATTCAGATCTTTATGTTCTTTTTCTTTATCGTGTGGTTAGGCCTAACCTGGTGTTAGAGTTTATATGCCGCCCGTGGGTCTCCGACTTTCTATTGAATACTTAATAATGGAATATTTAACAATTTTTTTCTTCGTGATATTATCTGTAATTGATGCAACCATCAAAATAATTCGAAAAACTATTCTGTTATATTTGTGAAGTACGCTTTATGTATTTTTTTAGGTCAATACAATTTTGTATGTCTATAGTTAGTACAGTACCTAAGACCAGCTGTTTCTGAATGTATTAGGTAGTAATAAATATAACTTTTGAGCCAACCAGCTTTAATTGCAGTTAAGTTGCAGTTGCGAGTCCAGTTTTTATGTTTATTCCACAGAATAGAAAAATGCAACCGCAAGCTGCTAACTGTTGGCTACATATGAAATAAACTTACATCACTAACACCCGTTTGCACTAAAAGGTTACTAAAGGGTGTTATTTAGCCTAGTATTCGTATTTTTGCGAGCAGAAATAGCTAATTGATCAGCAACTCATGGCCAGCAAACATTTCAAAATCAATCAGCAATTTATGTCATTTTGGATGGCTGTAATTATTTTTGTACAGCATATTAATTATATAAGCTGCAATGAGCTGCTCCTGTTTAATAAAATTTTGGTAAGCACTCAGAGGGTAAGCAAAAATAGTAGATTGTTGCATCGAGCGCAAAGTGAGTTATTAATGCATGAGTGTTATGTTGGTGCCCGAGCGAGTGCATTAATTACTCACTTTAGCAAGGTGCGTAATCTACTTTTCTTTCAACTACCAATCTACCTACCGTGATAAAATATACCTACTCAAAATAAAAACTCAAGTCAATGAAAACAGTATCTCGCGGCTTTTGTGGTTATTAAAAATCATTTGCAGCTGTTTTTATACTATCTGGAGTTGAATTCATATCGATATCGCTGTCTGTTTCCATTTTTTAAACTTTTCTTGTTAAATATAAAGCATCAAAGTTTTACAATTTAAGGTACAAAATGCGTGCCATTTGTATTTTTTTTTCACCAATTCGATTTTATTCAGCCGATTTTTATTTTCAGCCAGTATCTTTTTGATCAAATGTTTACATTTAGTAAACTTAATGGGAGATAGTAAATCTCTGTGGTAAATTAATATCTAAAAAAAAAAAAACGTGCATTAATGAAAAACTGTGCAACAATGAGATTTCATAAAACATTTCTGCACTGTTTTGGTTCTAAGCATAAAAGACGTCCTTTGTGATCGGTTTTGTAGAGATTAATGATAACATTGCTACGTAGTTGAAAGAAAAATATTTTTTTTTTGCTGCATATAATAGTTATCGTAGCAAAAATACTTTACTTGTCTAAAAATAAAAATTACGCTGGATCGGGTGTAAATAAAAAAAAGCTGCCGCCCTATCTCCCGTCAGCCATGTCGTCGGAGCTCCGCCGGCCTTCGGCCTACGCTCCTCATGTCCCAAAATCAGACTTTTGGGACCAATTAGTTATTTTGCTCACAATGTTTTAAATATGCATACCGTTCAAATACACTTCTTATAGACATGTTTTCTCTGCTGATCAATCATGAAATCTTGCTGATCAAGTAGTTATTTTACGGACTGAATGTTTATTATGCAAACTCATGTTATTGTAAGCTGCCTATTTATGATTTAATTTTTGACCATTATCAAAATTATTTGCGGAACAAGGATTGCTGCCTAATTTTTTTAAATTGCAAACCAAATCTTTGTATGTCGGCCAAATTATTCAAATGCTGTTTTTTTGTGGCTCACCAAATTTTATAATAGCTAAACATTTAATTACTTTCTATTAGGTACTAAATACGTTTAGCGCTAAAAATATTTAAAACGCCATCCTGTGTCTTTAAACAATTATTGGCTTAAATAGAATGGCGTTTTTAAGTCATTTAGTGGTATTTAGTCATTTGTTTTCAAAGCTATGTTACAAGATTGTGGTCGGCGTGTTTAACACTGCGGGTCGTATTATACAACAATGACAAAGCGTAAATCTCAAATCTAAATTCAGATAGCTTATTGAAACTACAGTGATACTGATTGTGTTTTAGTGGTTCCGATTAAGGTAACGTTCCAAAAGATCCTGGAATTCAGGGCCGTGGTTGAATCTAGTTCTAAATAGAGTTCCACGCTAAAGAATTGTTCCAGAACACGGACCTATAAGTCTATAGAAAAATAGGCAGGGTCCATCTTTCTCTTCTCTAGTCTCTCCCAATAAACTAGTTTAGGTAAGTACCACAACCAATATGTTGCACTTTACAAATGATTGTATGTTATGAACTTTTGTTAATGAAATGTGTACCAATTTATAGTCTGAAAATTACGATTGTGTGAATAAACTTTTCAGTGTTTTTCATTGTTGTATTTAAATTTTACCTATAGAGGCTGACCTTATGTTTTTAATAATCTTTAAGGGGTTGCATTATTTTTTTCAAAAGCATTTGTTCTATAGTCTAATTTTATCTGTCTGTCTGTTTGTTCCCGCTAATCTTCGAAACGGCTGAACCGATTTGGACGGGACTTGTACTGGCAGATAGCTATAAAAAAAAAGTTTTTTATCTTTGTTCGTTTAGATCAGGGATTCCCAAAGTGGTCGATATCGACCCCTTGGGGTCGATATCGGTTTCCTAGGGGTCGACATAAACGAAAACTGATTATGGGGGTCGACGAGGTCTAAAAATCGACCCCTATTAAATTAACACAAGTTCTTATTTAAAACTTTCAAGATAGGTAGGTAGGTACTGTATTGTTTTTGTTGTGTTACGTGTACTAAGAATAATTAATATTTATGTAGGAAATAGCATTGTTGTAGTAATATAAAGCCTCAAGTTCGTACAAGATGAAAAACTCGGCAAGTCAGTGTGGACAAGTTTGTGCAAGATAATGAGTTCGAGCGTACGTCTTTCAGGCGCGTTTTGACTTGCTCTCTATTTGACGCTTGCGCGATTTAACACGAACGAATTCATGATCAAGTTGCAAGTCCAAACATGTTCCTGATATTTTACTATTTAACGAGGTTGCACTTAGGTTGAAAGTTCATTTGCGTTTTGAAATTCGTTGGAGCTTGAACGATAATAACTCATATAAGTACTCATTTATTTCAAGAGATTACAAAGTTATTACATAGCTAAATTAAGTGAAGTAAAGTGACTGAAAAAGAATTTACAAAATGCTGAGCTCCCTACGCGAGTTAATAGCGTAACCACACAATATCTGCAGTTTATGAAAAATTAACAGGGTAAGTACCAAACAGTTTTTATCCGGCACAGCGCATCAGCATTGCCCCACTGCACACTGTGTGATAGTGATCAGTTGAGCTATCTGTAGATTGTTTGCAACAGTTTGCAGTTGCCTCAGTTGTTTCAATTGTAAAAATTTACCAGTAAATTTAACAGTTTATTAGGTATTGTTTTTAATTTAGGTACTTAGTTTCTTATTTTTTTATTTGCAGGATTACTGAGAGTTTTATGATGGCGGACACGAAAAAAAAATGCAGACAATACAGTTTGGACTACTTGAAGTTCGGATTTATTGCATCTCCATCAAATCAACACTTGCCGATGTGTCTCATATGTGAAAAAGTATTCAGTAACGATGCCATGAAGCCTTCAAAAATGGATGACCACTTATCGAGAGTACATGCTGACAAAAAAAGTAAGCCCTTGACATTTTTTCAAGCACTTAAAGAAAAACTAGACAAAAGGCCATCCATAAGATCGATGTTTGCGTCATCATCTATTAAAGACGATGATGGTTTACGAGCGTCCTATAATATATCTTTACTAATAGCGAAGTCGGGGAAACCCCACACAATTGGAGAGCAGCTTATCTTACCAGCCATTGCGGAGGTCCTTAACAATGTATTGCACAAACCCGCACATGATATTTTAAAGAGAATACCTTTGAGCAATAACACCGTTCAGAGACGCATAGACGAGATGGGACGCGATGTGGAAAACATTTTATGCAAGTTCTTACAGACCAACAGATTCTCTCTCCAGTTGGACGAGTCTACATTACCCGGCAATGAAGCTCTGTTGTTAGGATATGTTCGATATATCAAAGATGAAAATATGTGCCAAGAACTGCTTTTTGCTACATATTTAGAGACTGATACCAGAGGAGAATCAATTTTTCAGGCCGTGGAACATTTTTTTACTGACAAAGCTATTCCATGGAAGAACATTGTTTCTGTTGCGACTGATGGTGCACCGTCTATGGTTGGTCGTCATCGTGGTTTTATAGCTCACTTAAAGCGACAACTGCCTGATGTACTGGTCATTCACTGCGTGATTCACAGGCAGCATTTAGTAGCAAAAAAGCTGAGTCCTAGATTGCATAAGTCTTTACAATATGTAATAAATGCTATCAACAAGATTCGAAGCAATTCTTTGAACTCTCGGTTATTTGCTCAGCTATGTGAGGAAAACGACGAAGTCTTTACTCGATTACTTCTTCACACTGAAGTTCGCTGGCTATCAAGAGGCTCTTGCTTAGAAAGATTTTCAGCCGTTTTTGAATCTGTGTTGGAGTTTTTACAAGAAAAAGATCCGAATTTGAAAGAAAATCTGAACAATTGTAAAACAGATATTTATTACTTGACTGATATCTTTGGAATGTTCAACAAAGTTAATTTGCAGCTGCAGGGTGACGATCTTAACTTGATTAAAACAAAATCAATAATATCGGCCTTCGTGGGTAAACTAATCCTTTATAAACAAAATTTAGGCAGAAAAGAATATTCGCAGTTTCTGCATTTGTCAAAATTACCAGAAACGCTTCAAGATGATGACATTTTATTATATGTCACTCACTTGGACGCATTACACAAGGATTTTACGGAGAGGTTTGAGGATCTTTTAAATTTACAAATTCCTCAATGGATAATAAATCCGTACAATACCACAGCCATAGAAGAAGCCAATGTGATAATGCAAGAAGAGTTGATTACCATCAGCACAGACGAAGAGCTTAAGCAGAAGTTCAACCAAGGCTATCAGAAGTTCTGGTTGCAACGCAACATTGAAACACAGTATCCTACATTGTGGAACATTGCTGAAAAATACCTTATCGCTTTTCCATCATCATACCTAGTTGAAAAAAGCTTCAGTGTGGTAACAAACATTTTGACGAAACAAAGAAACCGTTTGAAAATCAACGAACGTGGAGATTTAAGGCTGCAACTCACCAATATTGAACCGGATGTAGCTAGATTGGTAGATAGTCACCAGGTTCATCCATCACACTGAATGTTTTATTTTCTCTTTGCGAATTAATACTTTTTTAAATATAATTTCCTACCTACTTAAAATTCTTTAAGTACCTAATTTGTAATAATCGTTATAAATTAAACTTGATATTTACTGAATTGTATGTCTTTTTATTTTGTTAAATTTTGATACGAAAATGAAGTCAATTTTACTCACTTAACCAAGTGCAAAGTTTTCCAATTGGTACCTTAGTACCTAGGTATTTTGTGTCAATAGGAAAAAACTAAAGATAGGCCCCCTTATTCATAATAGTCTGCTAACTTAAAGCATTGCTAATTCTCACTCTGTCTTCTTCTATTGACCTAAGTCAGAATGAAAAATAACACACTGTAGCAGCTGTTTTAAGTTAGCGGACCATTATGAATAAGGGGGTTGATCTTAAAAGTAGGTAATTTGGCCATGGGGGTCTGAGGTAACAGTTCATTTTGGAAAAGGGGTCACTTGTCCAAAATAGTTTGGGGATCCCTGGTTTAGATTATTTTTAGTGTCGTGGAGTTCAGTAAAGTTACGCCTGATTTCATAAATAAAAATATGTTACTTCACGTAAAAGTTCTCTAAAATATGCGAAGGAGACGCTTTTTGTTTAGGAAAAACTCATATCTATTTTGCTAAACCAAATATCCTTTTTGAAAATTTTAATTTTAAACGATATAGGTTTTTCAACAAAATTTCAAATATTGAATGTATGTTGGCAGCTGGTGTTGAAGCAACATGTATGGAGAAGCAGATCGTACTTTTATTGCGAAGGTTATAGGTACAGGATAAACAATCGTTTTGGTGACAAAGTATGGTGGATATGTACTCAAAGAACCGTCAAAACCTGCTGTGGCTCCGAGCTCCGTGGTGCCACATCAAGGTCACGTCAACGTTAAACGATTTGCGTTAGGCGCGTTTTTCTTCACACATTGACAAGATCTGCATTTCTAGATAGTCTTAGATTTTGTATTTCGTTTCAGAATTGTACCTGTTGACTTTTCTCCTTGCTCAATTTCAAGTTCCTGCTATTTTACTACAAGTAAAGGTATTTCAAGTTTACTATAAGTAAAGGTATGTTATCGCTTTGAAAAGTGGAAATCCTGCTAATTATCTAAGTCCAATAAATCGTTGAAACTTATAAAATCTGTTTTTTTTTATGTCGGTCCCGAAATAGTATTTTTCGTCATATGACACGTCGTTATTTTTCACAATGTTATTTTTCCAGGATTGTACTGGACGGAAAACAAGGGCAGATCGTACATACATTGCGATGGATACTCCTACAGAAGAAACAAGGTTTCTGGTGATCGAGTGTTCTGGATCTGCACTAATAGATACTCCAAGAAGTGCTCTGGTTCCGGAGTGACATATGAAGGATTATTCATAAAGAAGAAGGGTCATACACATTGAGTTTAAGTATCAAAAGTTTTGTTTGGTTATGTAATAAATGTGTGATAGTACAATTATTTTGTTTTCAACAACGATGTTACCGCATCTTAAAAGTGTAATGAAAACAAAAACTATTAAGGATCGGTCATACTGTATGGACAAATTGCGGAAGTGGCTCCGAACACGGACACGGACTGATATTGCAATAAGTATATATGGATGTGTTCGTGCCTGAAGTTACGGCCGGTAACCGATTCTCTTGTTACTGGCCTCTAAAATGTTGCCCACTTTTAGTGGTTTTTCTAGTTTTATAGAAACGGTATATGTTACTACAGGAACGGATAGAAAGTATCAGGAATGCGATGACTACCGTTAGAGAAAGAACTGCATTAAGAGAGTCTCGGAAAAATGCTAGAGATCCGGTGTAAACGGGCCAGTTGTTTTCGAAGAAAAGAAAAAAAGACACACATTGACAAGTCCAAGCTGTTTCTTATTCAGAGTACGATCTAAAACGATTTTTCTAAATGTAAGTGCATGGCGATCGAATAAACAGTGAATAGAAGCTGCACATCACTCGCCTTTGTAGGTACATACGCTGCCTATATTAGGTATTGCAATGTCCGGGGCTGCGGGACTGTTCGAAAGAGATACCGTGGCCTCGGAACAGAAAAGGCGATGAAGGAACATGGATGGGTTTTAGTCAGTAAAACTCTGACACTCCCTCCTGCTCCGCCCAGAACGCGAGGAGTTATTTGATTATTTCCCATCGGAAAAAAAAGGTATTGCAATGTGTATGTATATCTTTTAATTTTGTGTGGAATAAAAAATTTGAATACGTCAAGACAAAGTGAAACGTTTTTTTTAGTAGTTTATTTAGGTACATAAGACAATTTAAAAGGAAGGTAAAAATATTACTTTTTTTCCAGCTGCTAGCGTGGACATGCAGGAATATGGTGAGAATACATACTTATGGTTCCATGGATACCGATACTCAAAGAGCACCACATCTGGAGACAGGACCTGGTGGGTTTGCAGCAGACGCAAGCCTATGAGATGCCCTGCGTCCATCGTCACGTTCAATGGCCATCCGATAGAGATCAGTATCAAGAAACACACGCATAAGAATTATTGAAACCCAGATTAACGTTGTTCTGTCCATTGTGCATTTTTTTGGCTTTTTTCTTAGTTGTCGCGATTATTTGTTTAAATGAAGTATGTAAAAATGTCGTGTTGTAAACATTGACATCATACTCTTGCCCTGTACCAATTCATCCGGGGTCGGCGCAGCATGTCTTCTTCTTCCATACTTCTCTATTACTTGTCATCTCATCATACACTTCCTTTCATGCCATATCATTCTTCACACAGTCCATCCATCGTTTCTTTGGCCTTTCTCTACCCTTATACCCATCCACACTCATACCCAAAACTTTCCTCACGACATTTTCCTCATTCCTCCGCATCACATGCCCATACCACTACAACCGATTACCACACAACTTTTCAGTCACCGGCGCCACTTCCAGACTTCCTCTTATGTACCTATTTCTTATTTTATCCATACGCGTAATACCACACATCCCCCTTAGCATTCTCATTTCAGCCACATGCAAATGCCTTTCATTTATCCCTTTTGTGGCCCAACATTCTGTTCCATACAAGACAGCAGGTCTAACCATTATTTTATAAATCTTCCCCTTAAGTTTAAGGGGAATCTTGGAGTCGCAGTTTGTTACCGTGACTTGCCGCCATTTAATCCATCCTGTGCTTCTCACTATGATCTATTTCGCCATCGCTTTGTACGAGTGAACCGAGATACCGAATGTTGTGCACATTGACATAAATAGTAAAAATGCATTGAAAAAAATGATTATGTATTAAAGTAAGAGTTTGAGGTTAACAATAAGCGGCTTCTTAGCCATACATTTGTTAACATTTAAGCAGCAACGTTTAAACATCATAATTTTAAGCAACGCCGTATAAGTATGGTAGTAAATAAGTGTTGTGAACTAAGTACATGATTCCTATTAATGAATAATACTTGTTATTAGTATTATTCATATTCGTTATTATTTGCCATCGAATATAATATATGAATTTCCTTTATTTATATTTTATACACATTGTGCTTAAAACAACATGAAAAAATAGTGGTCCGCCGGTCTCTAGAGCAGGGTCCAAGCTACCAATATTATTGTTGTGAGTGTGATGTTTGCATTTATTCATATTTAATGTCTGACTGTTGTGATTTTTGACACTAATGTTTTGAAATTATATTCATTGTTATGAAGACTAAACCTGATAAAAATATATTTTATTTTATTTGGGTAATCTGAAAACCAAATCTTTGTCTACGAATTCACTTCTGGTGAATATAGCTGGGGTTATTTTTTTTCAAGCAAGAAAAACTGTGTCTTACGTTCATAACAAAAAACCCAAAAGAAAATACAGTTTTACTGAAAATAATATTCATAATTTAATAAACATTTTATTTAAAACTAGCTCATGTCCGCGGCTTCGCCCGCGTGTAGTTCCGTAATTTTCCCACGGTATCGGACAATAGCATCGTATTACCAGGATAAAAAGTATCCTATATTTTAATCCAGGTAATAAACTATCTGTGTGCCAAATTTCATCTAAATCCCGTCAGTAGTTTTTGCGTGAAAAAGTAACAAACATCCATACTCACAAACTTTCGAATTTATAATATAAAGCAGTAAGAAGTAGGATAATGTATCAGATGATGCCTCCAAAATACATACCTACAATGATCTTAAGTATGGTAAGGCTTATAAGATTTTAGGAGTAATTTGCGCAAATAACAATCAAATATTACCATTTCAGAACCCAGATTCGGGAAATCTTCAAGAGGGAATCCTGTGATCCTGGTCGGACATTTTCGATTCAACAAGGAACGCAATATTGGTGGGAAAATCCGGTGGTCCTGTGTCAAGAAGAGAAGTTTTAGATGTACGGCATCACTGACAACCGTGGAAGGAGTCATAATCAGGACGAATGGAGTACATAATCATCAATGATAAATTTACTGTAAACTAAACCTTATTATTAGTAAAAATAGGTTTAGGTGTATGCTATTTATTAGCTAAAAATCATATATATTATATATCCATTTATAACTTAAAATAATCTAAAGTAACTAACTTATCTGACTTTAGATTATTTTAATTTATAAATGGATATATGTATAATATTATTATTATTTAGTTTATTGATAAGTTAGTTACTTTAGATTATTTTGGGTACATACCCAAGAGACTGGCGGTGTTGCCACGTTATGTGGCAACACTAAGCCAAGGTAAAAGCCAGCCCTTGGGTCAAAGAAAATGTTAAGTAAGGGTTTTGAAATGTCCTTGAAAAGGCTGTGAGCACTCGGACTCCACACGGTCCTAGACTTTAAACCCCAAACGGCTCGAAAATATAAAGAAGCAAAAAGGTAACCATATTTACGCCGAATGAGGTTCTCTGCAGCCGCAGCGGCAGCCGGCAGCGACACATGTTGCGTTCCACACTAAAGGCCTACGCTTCTTCCGTGGAAACAAAGACATGCCGTCCGGTCTCTTGCCATCGTCGCGGGCCAAGCCGAAAACATAACTTTTAAATTACGGTTAGTTCATTTTTTAAAATTATTTTTATGTATGTTTGGTGATGAAATACCAAATAAAATTAAAGTAGCTATAAAAATATATCAGAGGATTATGTATGTTCGAAGCCTTCCGAATCTGTTTTATATGTATGGTACTTTTTAACCTGCATTATCTAGTTTTTAAGTGTACCTACAAACAATTGTTCAAAGGTGAATGAGCAAAATGGTACCCGGCTCCAATAGATATGATTGTAGTGTCGTTTGAAAGGTCTTACCAAGAGGAACCATATTTATTGTGGCCACCTGTCTCAAATCTTGCGTTTGGAGATACACATACATCTAGGTACCACTTATCTATGTAAGAAAAGGAGTACCTACCTAGCTAATATTTTCTGCATTTCCGTTCATGTTTCTATTGGAATGCTTTTACGTAAGACCCACATCTTTTGTAAATATAAGCTTTATATTCCAAATGGTAAGAAAAAGCAAGAATATGTACACAGCACATAGAGAGCAATGTTTGGGATGAACTACCTCAAACATGTAATGTCACTTATGATTTTAATACAGACCAGTTTACTGACATTTGTGACATGTTAAGAATGGCCTTACAACGTGGACCTCGGCTAGACTTCAACACGAGAGGCGCTTTGATCAACGAGGAGATGTACTTCTGAACAGGACGCAAGTGCGAAGAGTTTGATGCTGTATCGCAGCTATCACGAATCACTTCCACCAACCCATCGTGCATAGCGTACACGCAGATGAATTCGTTAATTTTAATATCATAAGGCAGTAAATAGATACCCGGAATCTTCTGCATATGAGAGAAAACGGCTTAATCAGAAGAGTGGATTTTCAGAGGTTGGAAGCGAGCCAAATAGAAAACTTCCCTTCAATGACGGGAGGAGGATATAATTCGGCTGGCGCTAGGTACATACCAACTCAAGCTGGCTAGAGCCTACTGTTTCGAATGGTCTGTATTTAATTGAAATGGCTTTTGCGTGGACGGATCCAGTCGCGACAACATATTGATTAGTAGTCTAAATAATATTGTCCTACATTATGCACATGTTTAACCGGGCGACGTACGATGGGCAACATACGATGGACACTATACAGGGTATAACAGGACCCTTCACGAAGCCGTCAACCAAGCATTCTTTACATCAAACTAAGTAACTTTATGCAAAAAATATTGCTGGGAAACGCCTTTTTTTTTGGGGTGGAGTATCACGTTTTAACGTAGGACTCAATGTAACGCACTCAAAACATTGTGCTGATGGATGGACTGACTAATACAAGAACCGTGGAGGTGTTTTAAGTAAAAATCTTACATTAAAAATAAGCATTAAAAAAGAAAGTTGTGAAATAGTTGTAACTTTGACCCCCAATATCTACGTAACTAGAAGGTTCCCAGGTATGGTCTAGAACAAAAAAATGATCGCAGTGACGGGGAGAACAAGTGCCTTTCGGCTTCGTTAAGGGTCTTGTTACACCCTTTATATGCACAAGCACATAATATAGTGTCCATCGTGTGGTACCTAGGCTATTCGAGGCATGTGGAATTTACTGCTCCATCATCTTTCCCCAATGCTGTTATTGTTGATAATGATATGTAATGTTTTAAATGTTAAATCCAATAGTTAACTATTCTAAAATATATATTTTTTATTTGCAGAATGCTTCTTTTCTTACTTCTTTCAATAATGGAATCTTATTCATATTCATATTCATTTCTTTTGCGTAAAACACGGTATACAAAGGTGTTACATGACATGAGTGTGTTAAGTGTGTTATATCATCGTCTAATTCTATCCTATTCTAGCTTTCTTTTACTAGTATAAGTAGTTTGTAGTAAATTCTCATTTATAAAACTTAGTGGGATTATTGCTTACCAAACTTGAATAGGGACAAGCGCCATGGCAGATGTAATTCTGCATCAAAATGTCTTTTTAATGATATATTAATTATGACTATTGGAGCGGGTACTACGGTCCATACATTTTTGCCCATCGTCCTTTGATTAATATTTATGAATTCTTGATCTGTAAAGTCTGGCATTGTTGTTACATGAACATTGAAATTGATGTTTAAGTATCAAAATAAATATATAGTTTTAGTATTTCTCGTCTATTTTTACATCCATTTCGTGTAGTCTTTTCACATCAAATTGAAATATAGTACCTGTGATAGCTAATTTAATGAAATACTATATTATCCGTAAAGGCTTTAAAAAAATTATTATAATAAAGCAAGGCAAAACAGATATGGACATACCTAACAACAAAATTTAAATTATACATTCAATTGTCAGTAATTCTCAAATCTTCATCTAATTTATTTATTGCAAATTTCAGATTTCCCTCAGCCGGTTTTCTCGACGACCTGTTTCGGAAATCCCTCGATGACGATAGGACCTTATCGCTACAATAGAAGAACTTACAGTAAGGGAGCCCGAGTTTTTTGGGTGTGTGTTAAAAAAAGAGGACACTGTAAAGCCACTGCCATTACTGTTGATAATAAGCTCGTCTTACTTCAACATAATCATAATCATTAAAATATCAGTGTAAGTATAGATTATCCCACTAAGTGTAGATATACAGGCTTCCGACTCGTCTCTTTTCCAACTCGTCATCGAAAAACAAAAGATCACGATTCATAACTGTGTAAAAAGTAATATTTTCATAGTACCGATTCGTCATCGATGCTAAAGTATCGTCAAGTGAAAAAACTATACAATTCATTCTTATTATAAGGTAGTTATGTAAGGAACATTTACACAAGTTTTGTAAACGGGACAACATATTATGATCTTCATCCAAAACGACGATACCTAATCCGAACCCAAATATTATTTATACATATTATCTGGTTGGCCAACTCTTCTCGTGACCAGAGGGCTGGCTTATTTTTTGGTCAAAGAATCAGCATTGCCATCCAACGTAGCAATGCTGCCAGCCTTCTGGGCACTATTTCTGTTGACAGCGATGTGGACGAAGTTTCTCTATTATCTTGTCTTTGATTCTGATAGTCTTATTGAGTCAATCTCGTCGTAGACGCCTTGCACATGTTTTTGTGTCGATTTAACTTTATTAAAAATAAACCAAAGAAAGAGTCAATCGTTTTTCTTTTCAAATGCCACGTCATTATCATGACTGGTGTTACTTTTTAATAAGTGCGTTGAACATTTTCGGCTGCTTGTCGGTATCATCACACCACATCGACTCGTACTCGTCACCCAGACCACAGATTAAGTAAGACGTCAGACGTCAGTCCAACGTGAACAAGTAACCAGATTTGTCTAAACATCTTGTTGCTGGGTGAAGGTGGCAACGATTATTACATTACTTATTTACAACAAACTTAACCCTGCTGAATACAGGCTCCGAACCAACCTTCGTAAACAGGCGTAGCCAAACAATCATAGACCTCACTCTGGCATCGGAGGGTGCTGCGGCTATCACCACCGGCTGGGAGGTCTCCAAGGAAGCCTCCTGCTCGGACCACAGGTGGATCCGCTTCGACATTCAGGTCTGTGTAATACCAATACTGCCACGGCGCAACCCGCGCAACACTAACCGTGCTGCATATACACGCACCCTCGAAACTAAGCTCGCGCTAACAAACTACTGGATGACCTACGAGGACACGCCGCAGATCGACGAGCGTGTAAGTCATCTCACGAAATCAATGCTAGACAGCTACCATTCAGCTTGCCCGGAAACCACTCCGCCCACAAACCCAGGGAAGCAACCTTGGTGGGGAGCGGATCTGGAACGCAAGCGCGGGAAGGTATGGGCTGCCCTAAACAGAGCCATGAACACATGTGCTGACGAGGATTGGGACGTGTACTACGCAGCCAAATCCGCGTATAAAAAGTGCATTAGATTCAGGAGCTCCACCGGATGGCGGAAATACTGTGGCAACATCGAATCCTGCCAACAAGCAAACAGGGTAAGGAAAATATTGGCACAGCAGAACCCGGTTGGGCCCGCCGTTCTCCGAAAACCCGATAACACACTTACCACTTCACCAGAAGAGGCGACGCGCGTCCTTATTGAAACTCACTTCCCAGGTTGCGCTTTCGCACAGGTCATTGACTGGTCAGAGGTAACTCAAACACCCTCAGCAAACGACTGGCGCTACGCACGCAAAGTGATAACACTGGAGAAACTCCAGTGGGCGATCCGGTGCTTCCATCCTTACAAGGCGGCCGGTCCGGACGGAGTCTTTCCCGCCCTACTGCAGTGGGGTGGGGCCTCTGTCGCCAGCAGACTGGTACTCATAATGAGAGCGTGCCTGGCCTTTAGACACGTTCCCAAAGGATGGAGGGAAGTGAAAGTTATATTCATTCGTAAGCCAGGTAAGAGTGACTATACTGACGCAAATCCCACCGACCGATCAGCCTGACCTTCTTTCTCCTTAAAACCATGGAGAGAATCTGCGAGAGAGAGAGCTGAGGGATGGCGTTTTAAAAACGATCCCACTCCATGCGAATCAGCATGCATACAGCTCGGGTAAGTCTACTGATTCCGCTCTCCATCTAGTGGTCGGCCGGATAGAAGAACCGATACATCAGAAGAGCACCTGCCTGGGCACTTTCATAGACATCGAAGGGGCCTTCGATAAAACTAATTTCTCCAGCATCAGCACCGCCCTCTCCCGACACGGAGTAGAACAGGTACTGATAGACTGGATTACTAATATGTTAAGCAAACGAGTGGTTCGCCTTGCAGAGGATCAGCAGATGGCCATGATAGCCCGAGGATGTCCCCAAGGAGGAGTACTATCCCCTCTCCTCTGGAACCTGGTGATTAATGATCTTATTACCGAACTCAACGCGAATCATTTCTATACTATAGGGTACGCCGATGACCTCGCCATCCTCATCTCGGGGAAAGTGACGGGGACAATCTGCAATCTCACTCAACAGGCAGAGAGTTCGACCTCTCGGTGAATCCCATGAAAACTGAACTAGTTATGTTTACCCATAAGCGTGTACTAGGCCCCTACTGCCTACCCAAACTTTTTGATACAGAACTCCAGTTAGCTGACGAGGTTAAGTACCTAGGAGTCATCCTGGACAGTAAGTTAAACTGGAGCAGCCATCTTGACACCAAAATAAACAGGGCATGCATCACCTTTTGGCAATGCCGGAGGATGATAGGTAAGAAGTGGGGTCTATCCCCCAAAATTATACTTTGGTTATACTGCGCGGTAATCCGACCCATGATTACCTACGGGGCAGTGGTCTGGTGGCCCCGGACCAAACTAGCTACAGCCTCCATCAAACTGCAACGCTTGCAAAGGCTTGCCTGTATGGCGATAACAGGTTGCATGAGGACTACTCCGACAGCAGCTCTCGAAGCCATGTTGGGGCTCCCACCGCTCCATCTGTTCATACAGCAGGAAGCGACGATGACGGTAGTACGCCTTAATACACTCCAACCCTGGGGTAAGAACGAAACTCAGCATACCGCAGTACTGGAGGGATTCTACAACGAGTTCCCCCTAGCGAAAGCAGCAAACGATCGGATACCCAAACAGTTCGTATTCGATAAAAAATACAAAATCCAACTCCACGAGGACCACCGCTGCGAGGGATTGAGCCCCGCAGAACTGCGGATCTTCACGGATGGATCTAAAACAGGTACTGGCACTGGAGCTGGAGTCTTCTCGGAGGATCTCAACATCCACATAGCCACACCACCGGGGGCCCACAACACGGTATTTCAGGCAGAATGCATGGGCATTGCTCTGGCGGCTTCAGCCATCTTAGCCAGGGAGGTTGTGGACCACTCTATACGTATACTCTCAGACAGCATGGCGGTACTGCTAGCACTAAACAACCACACAGTCAACTCTGGGTTAATACACGAGTGTCATCAACGCCTGAACCAGGTTGGTAATCTCAATAATATAACCATCCAATGGATCAAAGGACACAGCGATTCTCGAGGCAATGACGCAGCGGACGAACTCGCTAGAAGGGGATCGAGCATGGCAGCAGTGGGACCCGAACCCATCGTGCCACTCCCTTTCGGGTACCTACGCACACTGGTAAGGAAACGAACCAGTGAACAACACCACAAGTTGTGGCTAGACCATGGTGAGTGCAGGCAGGCCAAGGAAGCACTTCCTACTATCGACGGCCGCTTCACCAAACGAGCGCTTTGGCTGACCAAGCTACAGCTGCGCACAGTTACAGCCGCCATCACTGGACACGGCTCTTTTAACAAACACCTCTCTGTCATAGGAGTCACAGACAGCCCCCTGTGCCGAGCCTGCATGGAGGAGGACGAGACGGCAGCCCACGTGCTTCTGCACTGCTCGGTGGTTGCAACATACAGGGCAAAGTACTTCGGTAACCCAGGTACTCTCCGCGAGATCGTCAGCAACATCAAGGCGCTGCTGGCCTTTCTCGGGGAGCTAGGGTGGATCGAATAAATTTCCCACCCGCACGCAAAATACGCGCTTAGACGTGGAGTTGCGGACACCAGCCCGCTATACAATACAATACAAGGTGGCAACGACACAACTTCAGCGACGCCTTGCCGTAGCGGCGAATTGGCAATACTCTGCCAATTCATAAAAAATCCAATTCCTGTAAATCTTATGATATACCTAATACTTATCGTGATTAAGCTATATCTTTTTATTTAAGGATATCTTTTTTTTCTCGGTGTTTTATCCTCAATGGACGTCCTCCGACCTGAGGAGAGCGGAGGGGTCTGTCAGACTCGTACTTACTAAACCACACCGGTGTTCCCTCGCACACTTGTCATAACCACCACAACTTATTAAAAATATTATGTTTAAATGATTATTAAAAAATTGTGTTTTTTTAATTAACGGGTAATTTACTGCTTCTGACTAAGTGACGACTTTAATTTGCTAGCACAAAAAAAAATCTGCGAAAAAAAACCGACTTCCAAAAAATATTAAAAAAGTCTAAAATAACTTGACTTTCGGAAGTCGGTGCCTTTGTTTGTTTCATTAAATGTTTTGCCACCGACTTCCGAAAGTCAAGTCATTTTAGACTTTTTTTTTTGGAATTGGGTTTTTTTCGCAGAATGTTTTTTATTTTACTCTTTTTAGTTGTACACACAAATTCTTGTCATGAATTAATTTTTACATTCTAACTAAAAGTTATTAAGAGATCGTCATGTCATCAACATAGCCCAAAAAGAAAAAATACGTATTGCCAACGTTCATTGCCAAGTCAAAATGCTGAACTTACCTAGATGACCAAAATAAAAATTGGAATGTCTTTCCTAGTGGCATAAACCAAATACCAGAACCCAATACACTGCGGCCGCTATTTCATGGCTCGTACATAATCGAGGCACCATCACGCGACGTCGCGTGATGTGACACTTAACGTGACGAAAACAACCAAATTCCTAAATTGATTTTGATGAAATTTCTATGGGACCAATCGGGAAGCAAATAAAAAGAATTTTTCAAATCGGTTTACAAATGACGGAGTTATGAGGTAACAAGCATTAAAAAAATACAATCGAATTGAGAACCCCCTCCTTTTTCAAGAAAGTCGGTTAAAAAACTGTTGTTAGTTTTTAATAACCAAATTGTTAAAATTGCAGCGTTTTTCGGGACAACAACGTATGGCAAGCGTTGCTTATACATGGGGTTAAACAGGTATACTGTACATCAGAACGAGGGTCCGAAGACCAGGTGGCGGTGTGTGAAGAAAAACGACGGCTGCCAAGCGTTCGTGATGACCATTGACAACATTATCATCAGACAACGAGAAGATCATAATCATGAGTAAATCGCTATCACTTACTGTAATGATCAACGAAGATTGTAGGAATGGAAATGATCGGTCTTATATCGTGGCACCATGAACTATGAGGTACTATTAATAGTCATTAGGTGATAGAAAATATTGGACAGTCAGCGAGGTAGCGAGGCTGAATGTCCAAGGACGTACCTATTCCTAATTTTTAATTAAGTATCGTGACTCGTGACATGTATTTATTGATAAATACTGCAGTTATTGCACAAATATCTTACGAACAAGATGTTTTAAAACCAAACCTCACAAGTATGTTTATTGCAATCAACTATTTTGTTTTAAAACATATTTTCATCGAAATGTTTCTTTGTGTCAATTACCCGAACATGCCTACAAATGAATAAAAACAAGCTAACGTTTTAAGTGTTTTAAACTTTTCATTTGAATGTATTTTGTAAAATAATCGAATTAGTTCAATATGGCTGATTATGTCTCCGAATTTAAAACTAAAAGTTCCTTTTAGCAATAAATGTGAAGTGTAGACTGTATTTTATTTATTCACATTTTGAAACCCGGAGCAGTTATGTTATGTAATGTAACATTCACAATGGTGAATAATAATAATTTATTATTTTCAAGACGATTTCGCTCATTCAACACTTTACCAGTGAATATAATCTAACACGATGACGAATAAATGAATTTCCATTATCTTCATTATGATGTCCGCATGATTTAGCCATCAAAGTTAAGGAAGAAAATCTCTTAAAGATGTGTGCAGGGCCGAAACATGTTGACTACTGATTTGGTTGCTTGTAGCATGCTAATTTTAGCTCTTCCTAAATGAGCAAAATGTTATTTTAAGAAACGAGAAAATGGCGCTGGATCCTGCATCATCATATTATTAGCATTAAAATTCCCAAATCCATTAATTTTATCCCTTGATATCAGAATTATAATTATCGTGTTTTGTTACAGATTGTGTGAGAGTAAACAAGAAACATATACAAGAAACTGTGAGAGAATTAGAACTCAAAAGAGAAATTGAATACAAGAAACGAGTACAATTAGAAACCATGAGGGGAAAAGAAATCATTAGAGAAATAGAAAAAAGGAGGGAATTAGAAAAAATGGCAGGAATTGACAAAAAAACAGAAATGGAAAAGATCAGAGAAAGAGAAAAAATTAGAGAAATTGAAAAAATGAGACAAGTCGAAAAAAATATAGAAGCAAACAAACGTAGAGAAGCTGAAATAAATAGAGAAATTGAAAATAAAAGAGAAGCTGACAAAATGAAAGAAATTGAAAACAAGAAAAATGAAACAAAACAAACAATCGACGAAAACGAAGCAGTGAACGAAGAATTTAACGAAGAAGTTGATGATGAAGATGTAGAAGTTCAAGAGGGACTAATTTTAAACAGCAGGTTTGGACGACAAATGCTCGTTGTTAATGGCAACAAGTATTTCAACGAAAGGGAACGTGGCTGGAAGATTGAATGGAGATGCTCCAAACGAATCTCACTTGGCTGTAAAGCTAATATTGTGACTGTAAGGGAGAGAATCGTTCGCCATCACGATACTCACAATCATAGCAACGATCCTGACTTTTATAGTAAAAAGTAATTCCTCGAAATATGTGTTGTTGAATACCAATATGTGATCTCTTATTATCTCTTGCATATATCTACCTGACCTTATATATTATCAATGGAATTGCAGTAGGTTTTAGTTAGTTATGTATCTACAGAACATCTGTTTAACCGTTGATGTTTGTATGTAGACATTAGAACAGTGTACATGTGTATATGTTTCTTTTTTTTGTAATAATATAAAAAATAAGTATAAAAATCGATAAACGAGAACATAAAATAAAGAATAATATCACCCCTTGCTAATTTTGACATTCATTACTCATGTTAATGTTTTTACTAATGTTGCTAAACATGAAATAGCAACGTTGAACCGTCTTCGGACTTAAGTAGGAAGATGTAACTCCAACCTCGTCAAGAGGGTATTTTTTTTTTTCAGTTTGGTAAATTATCAAATAACCCCTCCCGCTCTGGGCTTTGCAGGAAGGAGTGTCAGACTTCTACTGACTAAAACCCATCCATGTTCCTTCCTTAGCCCTTTGTGTTCCAGGGCCGCGGTATCTCTTTCGAACATTCCCGCAACCCTGGGTTAAAAGGGTCTACCGCTATGAAACAGCAGCGGGGTGTGGCTGTGGAGCTGTGTCACAAACTATGCTCCACCTGCTATCCTGCCCTTTTAGCCCAAAAACTTGTAGCCCAAGTGACCTCTGCGCTGCCACCGACGACGCGGTGGAAGTGGCGAAGTTCCGGGCTAACAAAAAAAAAATATATTGTCGTGCCAGCGACACGGAGAAGAAGATTCGATTCTTTTTCATATTGTGTTCAACTACTATTCATGTAAATAGGTAGTAACTATTACACTTTTCTTCGTTTTAGATTACGTGGTAAACACTCCCCGAGGCTGTTTTCTGATGGTGAACAATCACAAGTTCCACAAGAAAAGGCAGAGAGAACATAGAATTGAGTGGAGGTGCTCGAAGCGCAAGAGCCTTGGCTGCAGGGCTAACGTCACCACCATATATGAAACCATCGTAAAAAGAGCTAATGCGCATAATCATGAATAATAAGTTCTAAAATATTTACTTTAATTGAGATTTCCGTAATAAGGGTAATATTTTAAGTATTTTTTTGTTCAAACTGTCAAACCTACGGGATGATGCAGATTCTGTATTCTTTTTATAATTTTTTCTGTATTCTTTTTATTATTCAGCAACATGGGGCTTGGTACTGCTGATGAAAATATTTTCTATACGTTCCTCGATTTTAACAATGACTGAGCAATGAGCATTTATACTCTCATGTACGCTCTCTCAAGAAATGCGGACTGTTTTTTTTGTTCTGTAGGTATTTAGAATATTAAATTCAAGTTGATCCTTGCTGATGTTAAGATAAACCTTCGAAAATCTTGTATTCGGTATCATCGTAATCTTTGTCATGGTTTAAAATTACTGTTTTCTCTAGTTTTAGGGTTTTGAGCTTTTAAATAAATAAAATAAATGTATATGTGTTTTCATTTGTCCTTGAATTCATTCTTGCTGTTCATACTTGTTGCTTGTTGTAAAGGTAAGATTATCCAGATGAATGCAACAGAACTATAAGCGACTAGCGGCCCGTCCCGGCGCGGCGCACGGGTGCCTATGTTGCTCAGGGTGGAATGTAGCTTTCTAATGATGAAAGAATTTTTGGAAATTGGCACAGTAGTTTTTGAGTTTATTCATTACAAACACACACACTAAAATACAAATCTTTCCTCTTTATAATATTAGTTTAGATTTTAACATAGTCCAAAAAATGATTAGGTAACGTAAACTTAACATTTTTATATTTCCGTTTCAGAGAAGCATCATTTCTTCATAAAATCTGGGCGGGAAGACGTGTTGGTCCTAGGTGATGTCAGATACAATAAATATAAGAAAGCTAAAGAAAAGACCTACTGGAGGTGTGCCATGAAAACTCAGGGATGTAAAGCGTCTGTCATTACCGCGAAGAATGAAGTTTTAGAATTCAAGAATTTTCATAATCATTAATATAATTATGTTGAGTATCGCTCTCAGTCATTATAATCATCGCTTTCACTTCAATCGAGCGAGAAAAAGCACGATTACTTTTCCTCGATCCAAAACTAATATTGTGTCTCTAGTAGATATAAGTGCCTGCATAATATTAAATCGTACTGAGGTGATTATATTATTAATGTAGTGATAACAGTATTGTTGGAAGAATTTTATTATATTCAAGAAATCGTTGTATTTGGCTCCAAAAAATATAAAAAATAAAAATCTAAGACTAAGTAATTCATATTTTTAACATGCCATTCACTTTGACAGACCTAGACGCCTAGTTTTATCTAAGGTTCTATTATTCTCAATTCCAAAGTTCTCTTTTTTATGTGCCAGACATTTTTCTTAAATTATCCCAGAGGTTTACGTCTTCAAAGTACCTACCTTATAATCGAGTGAATGGGGGCTATCGCGTATGAATTCGCCGAAATGTCAGATGTGCTAGTGTTCGCGCGTTGCGTGCTTTTTTTATCACGTAATTATTCCTTCATTTAGCCATTCCTGATTAATGATGACTTGAATATTTTAAGTAGCAACTTAGGACCTTATTTGTTAGTACTTGGTGTTAAAATGATTTTTAAATGTTTCATGCTTGCTAATTTTAGAGAGAATATTGTAAATATATATCTGAAGTTTAAACGTAATAAAATAAACTTTTTATGAAGTTATTGGTACTTTGAAGTATTAAATAGAATTATTAACATGACCTTACTGGACAGTGGCACCATCTTTTGAGCTCAAAAACGATAGCCCTCATTCCCTAGTGTGTAGTTAGTAGGTAACATTGACGAGGCATCTATCATTGTTTAGTGGCGTAGGAAATTTATATAATAGGATATATTCAACAACATTTACAAATTTAAAATTCTGTGTCTATTTTATAAGAATTTTGATTCCAAGCGATCTCAATGCATTGTAATTAGTATGTAGTACTATTTATTATTAGATATTTTTGTGTGTCCTAAATCTAGTCGTGGCCTATTTATCATCGTGATGATTCTATAAACCTAGTCATTGTAATAATGCATTTTCCCATTTCAGCATTTTGGAAATTCTATATGATTATTATTAAATCAAGACGTTTTCTATAACCTAGTGGTTTTAATTTTACATTATGTACATGCTTAGTTTTAAAAACTGGATTGTTCATGATTTTTTTATTCTTTGTTAATATTAAGACGTCTGTTTTTTTTCTAGAAATATGTTTTGTGGAAAATCGTTACGGCAACAAAACCCTGGTATTTCAAGATCAACGTTACAATAGGGACCGCGAACGCGATGGGCGCGCGTCGTGGCGATGTGTCAAGAGGAACAGTGGCTGCAGGGCAGTAGTTATCACATACATGAACAACGTCATACATTTCACAGACCACAATCATGGTGCGCAAGTTCAAGGAAGGAAAAGTTAGTTTTTTCCGTGGTTCAGGATTAGAAATGGCAAGGCAAGAAGCACTTTTGGCTGGCAAATGGACGTCTTCTGCAAATATGGTGATCATGGATCACCATGATCACCATATTTGCAGAAGACGTCCACTGTTCGACATAGGCCATCTCTAAATTGAAACAATTTCATCCTATCATGCGCATATGGTTCAGATTGACCTATTGTTAAAGGTTCAGTCAAACTACCAACAAATTGCGGAAGCGGCTCCGGACATGGACACCTTACAATAAAATTGTTTTTTTTTTTAACATTCTGTTTAGCAGTAAAAGCAAAAGGACTAGTTCTCAAATTGGCAAATTCTTTTTCAATACACTTTCTCGAAAACTGGTTCTTATCGCACTACGATTAGGTTCAACATGCAATGTATTTCACACGCGTGGATTTTTAATATTTTTCCGCACACGTGCGGAAATAAACATTCCACAGATAAGTCCAAATGGGTTCAATGACTATAGCTTTAATCGGTGGTAATTGTTTTTTTTTAATCTCGGCAAAGAGATATGCGTCTATACGGCGTAAATATTTTTTTAGTATTTAAATTGTGTTTATAAATAGAATATCATAGATATACATGATTATTTAAAACAAATATTTACTTTTATGAACAAATTAACATTTCTTTGTGTTCTAAATGCAAAAATATTTGTTTTTTTTTCTTTTCATATCAGGCTGTATAACGGCATCATACCTTTGCTTCTTCTTCAGCCTGGCGAAAGCAAAGCGCGGAAAAAAAGCAAATTAAATCATAGTTTCATAATAATTTCCGTCAAAAATGTTTTAATATTTTATTTCTTCGAAAGTGTATTGAAAAACGTCGTTTGATACGCGTGGGGATTTGTTATTGCAGTTCTTGGCTCCATAACACCCTCGCCTGCAGCTCGGGTGTTAATTCCGCGCTCGAATGCAATAACAAAGTTTCCCCACTTATATCAAAATGTACTATAAAAGCTTAAGTCTCTGAATGGCCAATTCTCTAAATGGCTAATTATCAAAATGTCACATTTTATACAATTGGGAATATTCACATATATTGTTTTTTTAATATTTGTATTTGTTTCATCAGTGAGTAGAAATTGTAAGATTTTATAATGCATAAGAATTAATACTAATAGTGTCGATTCCGAAAAATCGCTAATAGTATATTAGCATGAATAGCCTCAGGTAACTGTGTGAGTTTAATTACAACTTTACACTCAAAGATTACGTAGTAGGAAATTGGCAAGGACAAGTAGGAGATGAGAAACTAGGATAGTAAAGACTCTCGAACTACTGGGAGGCCAGAATCATGACGAATATTGTATATTGTTAAAAGGAATTTCGCAATCAAATCAAGACAATAATTTTTGTACATTTCGATTACCATGCAGCATGCAATGAAGAAGAAGATAATACTTCTTCATGATTCTAGCCACCTGGTAGTTTGTGGAATAAAATCCCTGTATCTATTACTAGTCATCAGATAAAGTAATAAAAATAGTTAAAAGTGTTGGTTACTTGAAATAATATTATTAAGCTGAGTCACTATCTGTCATTGGTAGACAATGAGAATACTCATGTTTGAAATTAAATATTAAAAAAAGTCATGTTACTGTCCACCATTGGTGGGCAAGCCGGGGGTGGACACGAGAATCAACGCATATTTTTTTCACTACTAAACGCATTTTTTTTTTAATAAACACCTTTTAACAAAAAAATATGACTGTCTTCTTGAGTGCCCAAAAACTGCGAATAAGGCCTGGATAAACAGGAAATGATATAAATGTGATGCATGTTAATAATGAATATGGTTAGTAAATAATGATTAAATATACATGGAAAATATTCCTGATGCATTACTCATCTCAGTAGACAATTGGCCATTTAGAGAATTAGGCTTTTAGAGTATTGGCCATTCAGAGAATTAGGCTTTTAGAGAATTGGCCATTTTGAAAACTAGTCCTTTTACTTAAGCGAGTTCTTGTCTATGTAGCTAATTTTAATTTACTTGAGTTTATTGATACCTAGGTGTGCGTAGCAATATTTTGCATATGTTTAGGCTTTATTTTACATAAGTAATATGATGTATGGAAACAATGTATATACGAATATAAAAGTTTTTTTATTACTTATGTATTTTATTTGTGGTGAGACTAATACTCGTAATTATTAAAATTAATTTTATGGGATTAGATTTTTTTTTTTACAAAACAGGCCTGCTCTTGACCTCGTACACGCGTGATGGAAAGCAATGAATGAGGTATATGATGGAACGAGCGTGCCCAGATGTCTGCTCACTATCTAAATATAAAGTAAAAAAAAATGTTGAAACTGATCAAATAATGTAAAGTAGTCGCATGTGAATATTTTTATACATAATATATGTAGTTAGGCAGGTATAGAAAAATACATATTTACGCAACATTATTGTAATAAATAAATAAAATGTTGCGATAAGATCAACCGACAGATTAAAGTTTGAAGGATGAAATTCTGTTGTTTACTTTTTAAGACCGGATAAATTAATGTGTTCCTAATATATAATTATTTATTGGGGAGTTTGGTTCTGACGTCAAAAATGAGGTACCTGGTTTCAGAGTCTTTGTTTTGTACAGGATGAGATTGGCACAAATAAAATGCGATGTGGGAAAATAAGAACTGTGTAATGGAGGTTAACCGAAATTAGTTTATAAAGTATTGACATGTAGTGACGAGGCGGCGTCGTAGTTGCAATGGCGGCGCGGGCGCGCGGCGGCCGCACCGACGTGAAGTTCGCGCTAGTTCCGGACGTCTTCTTCCGTCCGATCGTTCCCCCACAGATTATGTATTCTTAACAGTCTTTATAGTTTTATGTTTTTGGATTTTAAATACAGTACCTTCATACCAAAATAAGTGTAAGTAGTTTTAATTTTTTTTGTGTCCTGTGATACATCATTTATTCAGGAACTTGCTTACAGAATTGGTAGCGTCGCTCCTACGGGCGCGTTTCTGTGCCAGAGAGACCACAAATATATACATCGGAGGACACAAATTCTTCAGACACTCTCGATCACTCGTCGGCAACAGGATAAGATGGACATGTGCTAAGAAACATAAACACAAATGTAAAGCCTCAGCTGTTACTATCGACGGGATTGTGGTATCTACTACAGGCTTGCACTCCCATATTTAAATTGTATTCGAAATAATATTACACACGGTTACTTAATTGAGAATTTGCTGTTAAAAACTATTTATCTACTTAAGCATTATTTAAGATGTTCTTTCGCAGGCTTCCAGTGTGGACGATCTTTGCCCATCTGTCCGGGTGCACCCGTGCGACGTGGCCTGCCCCACATTAAATAGTGTTAAAGAATAGTTCGACAAGTTCTCAACTTCAAATTCTCAATTCAGAAACCGCTTGATTGCCTGCTTGTCGACTTGATGCGAATCGATCAATATTTTCGTAGAAAACACATCTTTTGATTTGCCATTTATTTGACAGAAATCATGTTGGATCTATTGGCGCTTATATCACTCGAATCTTGAAAACAATTAAATTTAAACTCAGTAAAAGCCGAGTTTCTAGAATGTAACGTGTTATTTCCATATCACATGTAGTTAGTTCGTATATTGTTAAGAGAATAAGGACTACGAGAACCTACGTGATGCGGACGTAGACTTTGTAAAGAATTTTGACGTGCCTTGTAAGTTCTGAACAATGTATTTATGAACGAATATCAAATTACATTATTTTGACTATACGTATATAGGATTTGTCAAATAAATTAAGATATTTACTACATGGTGGAATCTAATGAATTTTAAAATAATTGTAAAGCTTGGAATGGGATTTCAAGGAGACGACACATTAATGGTAGTAGGTCTTTGTTATTTCAATATGATCTACTGTCTCAAAACGCTTTAGGTGTATACGTAAGAATTACAGTAATCTGATCTAAATGTAATATATTTTATAATATTTAATGTATGTAATTGCAAATTCCAATAACATAAGTCAGTTCTATGTACATTCTATGTAAGTTACGTTAAATGTTTGAGATAATTTAATCGTTGTTATGAAAATTATTTAGAAAAGTTACCAAACGCGATTTAAAATTGACTGGGCAACAGAGTCATCATAAAATTGTTTCAAATTGTAGTATTTATGATTATAAAATACAGGTTTATTTATCCACCTATTGTGTCACCGTATGTGATATGTTTTACTTTTTATAAATGTGATGTACATAATAAAGAATATTCTATTCTATTTATAATTATTTTCGTGTAATGTTAGATATTCTGGAAGTATTATTTTATTAAATTAACTATTGGTATTTAGTGATTATAAATAGTTTTGTAATTAGGACGTGTCTTTATATTTGTATGTTTATAGTTTTTCTTTGTTATTTAATGTTTTATTACTTTGCACGCTTGTTTTTTTGTTTGGAACCGTGCTTTTGTTTTATTGTTTTTTAATTTTAATGTGTGTGTATTTTCAAAACAAATCTTATAAACTATCAGTTTTTTTTATTGACATTAGAAATTTCTCCTGTATCGTAGATGCCTTTACAAACATTTAGGCGAGGGCCAAACGAAAGTAATTTTAGAGCTGTGAGTCGCGTAAAATGAGGAATGAATGAATGATGAATTTATGATGCATTCGGTTTCATACTAAAATCCGGTTTGTACAACTCATTTTGCACGACTTACAGCTCAAAAAAATACACTCGTTTGCCCATAATGATCAAGCATAGATAATATTTCTGTGTCTTTCAGGAAAAAACATAAAAATATGACCCGCCGAAGTTGATACATTTTGCGCCGGGATTAAACATATCTTAAGCGAGAGATATAATTAAGCGTAGAAAACCATAAGGATATTAAATGACATGTGTTGAATGGCTTGTAGAAATAAGACAACAATGTACGTGAAATGCTGGACTTTATATAGTTTTATGATTTATGGGGTCTCTGGAAATTATGTCTTTTTCCTCTTATTTACCTATAGGTAAATATTGTAATCAAAAATCGTGATATTCGTAGCCCTAGAGCAAATTTTTATATTTTGTTAAAAAAGTATTTAAACGTAAGTTTCGTACTATTAAGTTCCTTGACTTATTTTGACATAACATTCAATTTCTATAGGATTTCATAATAAGTTCTTGGTATAAGATAATTCAAATCATTTTAAAGTAGCTACAAAAAATGTTGTTAGTTAACAACACAGTACACAGCACAGTTGCGAAATATACGTATAGTGAATCTTTGTTTGTGGTTTCTTTTTTTTTTCATTCGAAGGGCATATCCAACTTTTAGTTACTAACACAAATCACAAAAAGATTTAACAAATGCCCTATTTTCGGCAGTAGCATCGAAATCATTTTAGATTTAAAGATGGTTTTTCTAGAACATCAGACATTATTGCTAACACTAACACGCTTCTTCCAGGTAATTTTTAACGGTTAACTTACGGAAGATTTAGACAACATGGCTTGCCGTTGCAAGACAAGTCAGTCTGATCCTCAGTATGCAAGCATCAATCTAAAATAACTGTTGAATCAAGGTAATGATGGACTCTAATAAAACTATGAGGCCTATTGCAGTTCTATCCGCCTTTGGTAATGTGTTTGAGTCGATAATAATGCTGGACCTACCTACCTATAGGTAAATAAGAGGAAAAAAACATAATTTCCTAGTTATGTAATCGGTACATAACTAGGCAGGTCAAGACCCAACTAGCCGAGTGTCAGCATGGTTTTAGAGCCGGTAAATCTACTGTTACTAACCACATCAATTTTGTTGACTATGCCGTCACTGAGATGGATAAAAATAAGCAAGTTGACGCGGCTTATTTCGACTTTAAGAAGGCTTTCGATCGTGTCCAAAATGACGTCCTATTAAAAAAACTGTCAGCCATAGGATTTACCCCAAAGTTGCTTCAACTCTTCTCGAGCTATTTCTCTGACCGTCTTCAGTATGTCCAAATTTTTGGACACAAATCTGAGCCATACACAACTAGTTCCGGTGTCAGTCAGGGAAGCACCCTAGGGCCTACACAATTTATTGTGATGGCGATTGACCTGCCTAAGGTCGTCAGGACTGCGCGCTGTCTCATGTTTGCAGATGACCTGAAGCTATTTTTGGGTATAAACAGTGCACAGGACTGTGAAGCGCTACAGAGGGACATTGATATGGTAGTAAAATGGAGTGAAGCTAACCACTTAGAATTTAACACTTCTAAGTGCAAAACTATTTCTTATACCCGTTCGCGTACGCCCATTCAGCATAACTACCACGTTTCGGGCGTCCCTCTGGAGCGTGTTAACGAGATTAAAGATCTAGGACTGACCTTAGATGCGAACCTGACATTCAATCAGCACATCATTAATATCTGTGGCAAGGCTTTCCAATCTCTTGGTTTTGTTATGAGGCAGGAAAACAAATTCAAGGATAGGAATGCTATAATTACGCTGTACTATTCTTTTGTACGTAGCAAACTGGCGTACAATGCGCTGGTATGGGGTCCGCATGAGCAAAAATATAAGCTCATGATAGAACGGGTCCAACGGAAATTTGCTCGGTACCTATATAAAAAAATATATGGCTACTACCCCTATTTATATCCGTCTCTGTTTGTCGCGGGAATGGTGGGCATCAACACGTTAGAACTTAGACGTAAGTGTGCGCTGCTGATGCACTACTATTTACTACTAAATAATAGAATTGACGACGAGACTACTTTAGCTCGTTGTTCATTGTGTGCTCCGGACCGACTGCGACGGTCGCGGGCCTGTGCCTCGCGAGGCCTGTTCGCGGCTCCCTCTGTGCGTAGCCAAACTGCTCGATATGCGCCCACAACCCATGCGATGAATCTGCTAAACGCCCTGATTGCTCAGGAGCCGGATTTAGATATGTTCAGGACTAGTTATAAAGCTATGCTTAATTATTCCATTAAGTTTAGTAGTTAGTTTAGTCTTATGTTATTAGTAATAGTTATTATGTTGTGATGTTGGCTTGCTGCACGCTTTGGTGTAAACTGTAAGTGCAGCAAGTATCTATTTAAACTAATAAATATATAAATAAATATGACTTGGACACAAAATAATCATTAACATATTCTACATAACAGGTCAGATCATAAAACTGGGTAGAGCGGAATGCCTTCTCGCCCTTGGATACACATATAATCGAAAGCAGAGCGCGAGGTCCCAGAATTGGCGGTGGTACTGCACCCGGTACCACCTTGGATGTAAGGCAGCTGTCATCTCCAGCGGGGACCTGGTCATTTTTGACAGTTTGGGAGAACACGACCATGAGCCTCCGAAATTATTCCGTTCCTCAAATGGCATTTACACTATTTTGAAGTAAAGTTTGTGAAAGAACGATTTCGTGAAACTTTACTGACGATAAGGGTAACGTGTGTTTGTTGTTGTAAAACTCAATTGCTTTGTAATTTTGTTTGATTTATAGAATTAAATATTGCTACAGGTCGAAGTTTTGTTGTTTTTTTCAAGGGGAAGGTGCTTTCCTTAAAATTAAGTTAATTATTTATTACTGATGCAATGTTCCTTTTATACGTTTTGTTACTTATGTCATGTCTGATAACTTAGTTTCATGCTGTGTTCCTAGAATGAATACTCATTCATACGAGTTAATAAAATTGAAATTCGTGTTTCACACGTGCCACAGTTTACTACCAATTACCAGGGACGAGTTCAGTGGACCTCTCAGATATGGCTTTTATTACACTGCGGGCATAAAAAGTAGATGACGCTGCATTAAAAAACACAATAAATGCCAAACGAATACCTTTGAAAATAAAATAGTTCAGTTTCCGTCGGACCATAATCACGACAAATCTGTAATAATAGCCATGACAATTTATACTGAAATTTTACTGACCTTACCCTAGCATTTATAATAATAATAATGGACACTATAATATTTTTTTTATTAATAAAATGAGAACTCGTGTTTCAGAGATACCAACATTTATTAAAAATCGGCGAGGACAAGTCCAGTTACAGTTAGGACCTTACCGATATGGCAAGGGGGGCAACTCTTCAGACGTGAAAACTAGATGGCGTTGTGTTAAGAAACACGAGAAGTGTCGCGCGGCTTTGTATACCATTGATGATACTATAGTTAGTTTTGTGTCAAACCATAATCATGATTGACTGACATTAGACGTTAGTATCAGATAACCATAAAAATGCAGAAACCAATAGAAGGTCGTAACTTAATTACCTTAATTAAATTGTAGAGATAATTGTGTAAGTTAATTTTGTTTGGTTGAAATAATAAAATACGTATCTTATCAAGTTTTGATTTATTACGAATCATTTCTTTTCGTATTAGTAGACGGAATGTTTCTGTACTTAATTTCGGTACATACTTACATAATTGTTTATTAAAGTTTTGTATTGTCTCAGTCCATAACGAAATATATTAATTTGTAGAAATTATTTTAATATACTCTTTTTTATGTATATACCTACATATTTTTGAACTAAAAGAAAAACAAAATAAACAAAAAAACAAAATATTTTACTTTCTTTCACATCACACACACACACATATACATCAACACGTATACATCAACTTTGATGTGTATACTTAAATAAGTTGAAAAGTCGTGTTTCACAGGTGCTAATATTTACTGAGAGTCAGCGAGGACAACTTAACTTAAGGTTCGAACCTCATTGATATCACAGGGACTACGCTGCAGGCACTAAAACTAGATGGCGCAAAAGAAACACGGTAAATGCCACGTGGGTTGCTACCATTGACAATATTATACATAGTTGAGTTCAATGCTAATATAAAGAAAGATATGCACGTAGCGTATCTTTCTTTATATTAGCATTGAACTCAACGACTGAGCGGCGTTCAAATATCGTTGCGTTGTTAATACAAATGCACTTACCTATTTTTTTTTTTTTTTTTCAGATGTGGTATCATCAAATAACTCCTCCCGCTCTGGGCTGAGCAGGTGGGAGTGTCAGACTTTTACTGACTAAAACCCATCCATGTTCCTTCCTTTGCCCCTATCACGCATGCTATTTGTCCTTGTCACACTCGATATTTATTTGTAATTGATAAATAAAATCGTGAAAAAAACAAATATGACACATTCTTCACATTCTTTTAGTATACTTACCTACGTATGTTATGAAACTCCTTCACTCTTATTTATCTTGGAACCATAGTTTTTACACTTTCATAAGAAACAACTTGGCATTTTAGGTATAATAATGTTGCCTGCCGGGGCTGCGGGACTGTTCGAAAGAGATACCGTGGCCCCGGAACACAAAGGGCGATGAAGGAACATGGATGGGTTTTAGTCAGTAAAAGTCTGACACTCCCTCCTACTTAGCCCAGAGCGGGAGAATCATTTAATGATTTCCCATCCGAAAAAAAAAAAAAAAAAAAGGTAAAATAATGTCACAACACTGACACGTTTTGTTACGCTCGCTGCTATTAACCGATTAAGTCAAATTACTACAATTGCCTACATTTATCTGCAACAATTTGCGCGCGCTAGTGCGATATCTACCTCTTTTATTTATAATATCATTGGTTAAGTTTATATCTGAGCATAATCACGACTGACTTGCTTGATTTTGCATGACATTTCCGATCCAATTAATCCCCAAATACTTCTCATTTTCATTGACTAATACACTCATCAATTGCCTAACTGCGATGTGCGTAACCTAAATCCATGATTTTGTCATTCATATTCGAAAGTAAAAATTATTCTCAATGAAAACTTATTTGTGATTGAATACACAGGGTGTAACAAGACCCTTAAAGAAGCCGTCAGCCAAGCATTAGGTACAAAAACAAAGTAACTTTACGCAAAAAATACGGAAACGGCTTTTTTTTGAGACGAAAAATCACGTTTTACGGTAGGAGTCAATGTAACGCAATCAAAACATTGTGCTGATAGATTGAATAGTACGGGGGTCGTGGAGGTGTTTTCAGTGAAACTCTTACGTTAAAAACATGTAAAGCTCCTACATTTGTGTTGCAGGATGTGATGTATAAAGTGCAGTCAACGCACTTGCTTAAAGCTTTTGCTTTTATTAATGTACAAGGATCTTTTGTGAAACTAACTTAAAAATGATTTACAAATGTCTACAAAACAGCGCCCCCGTCAATATCATTGAAGCGCCACAAGATCTTAGTTTCTCAATAAAACTGATACCATGGACAAGAAGATTAAGTGAACTGGTTTGGGTTAGTGAGACCCAAGCATGGTTCAGTCAGCGTCAAACATTAGAAGACAAACAGAATATAATATTGTCGGAACAAATGAATACTAATTAGGTTATTTTTAATCAATGAAAATCTGCGGCATTTGGTCGTAAACTTGAAAATACTAGTAAAATATATTCATTATAACTATGAACTTTCATAGTCATAATAAAATATAGTTACATCCATGGATTTACTAAACTTGTATTATACCTGCCAGTGCCTGTCAGTTCTATGCTATCCATAATTTTAACACTCAAATATTCTTTTCACAGTGAAATGGTACCTAAAGCCAAATGGTAAAGAGATAGCCGTAGTACAAGGATACACATTCTGCTTAAAATCCGGTCGTAGTAAGACAACGGTTATGTATGTATGCTCGATGGGGAGCAACAAATGCAAAGCTCGTTTCGTCGTCACTAAGGACAGAACTTATATGAAAACCTCGCATTTGGTACACGATCATCCAGCCCATGAGTTTGTCATACGTAACGGAGTGTATATAAAGATGTGAGAACCATAGCATTCTTTTTGTAGGAGACAAATGGAATGATTTATGAAAACTGTTTAGATTTTATTTTATTAACTTTAGTGTAATGAGTAGTAAGTTTATGGATCTATCACGTGTAATTTAAACGTATTTTTGCGACGATAATGTTTTATCATAAATCATTTCGTATAGCACAATTATGGACATAGGGTGCATAATATTATTGTTTTTGAAGCGAGTTAAAATTAATAAAGAGTTTATTTTTTTATAATTAATTACTATTATTTTGCTGAAGTATATATTTTTGTTGCGTTATTTACGCTGCCGTGTAAACACATTTAAAACAAAATTGCAACAATTGATTAGGTTTTCCTTAAATTCATAATTCCTGTTCCGTTTATTCTTGTAGCAGTGGTGATGATGTTTGTCTTTGTTGTTCTACAGTCGAGTGGTACCGCAAGGTGGGTGGGAAAGAGATCGCCGTGCTTCATGGATACACCTTTTCTTGTGACGGTCGTAACAAAACAACCGATTCGTATATGTGCTCGCTTGGAAGAAAATGCAATGCTCGCTTCGTCGTGACAAAGAACAGAGAGTTAAAATCCTCTCGTCTGGAACACAATCACCCGCCTCCTTCATTTATAATACGTAACGGTCTTTATATTAGAACGAATTTAAATAATTCAGTTTAAAAGTTTATTAATGTTCGAGCAAATCTGTTTTAGTAGTTTTAAATATAAGAGAGTTTGCTTTGATAAACTATAGTACATTACTGCAGCGGCCAGCAACAGAGGCATTGATGGACGAACGGGTAAATGTGGGCCGAGGCGAAGCCGAGGCACACATACGTAAGTCCATCAATGCCTAGTTGTGGCCAAGGCTTGTATAGTACTTTTCTCAAATAATGCGAGGAAATTAAAACTACTTTTCAAAAAAATGATGCACACAAACAAAAATAATTTTTCTCGCGTTGAAGAGTTCATTTTTTTTTCAATAAAACTCTTTCTATTCGGAATCCAATTAGAAATTTAAATAAAACCTTTGAAAAGTTACCTCCTTGTTTGCCATGTTTCAGAGTAAATGATGATTGTTCCATTTTTAAATAACACGACAGATATGGTTTTTCATAAAACTTTTGCTGCCGCTGGTCGCATGTATCTGGCCAGTACAGCAATTTCGATTTATCTCGAAGAAGGTTGTCAAAATAATGCTCAAACCAAGCGTGTTTGAGAAATATTTTTTTTTTAAATTAAATTTATAAGTCCTAGTTTTAGTTGTGACGTCTAAGACACTGACAGCCGGCTTATGAATTTGAACTTGTCAAACTCAACTCGAATATGAGCATTACATAAGTAAAATCATTGTTCTGTTTCCTACCGCAAAAAAAAAAGAAAAAAGAAAAAAACTTTGTGTGCTCTATTAAAGGAATCATCTCAAGTAATACTAAAGTAGAGTTTGATAGGTTCTCGACAACACGTAAAGATTAAATGTTGAGGATAAATAAAATATGTTAACCTAATTTACTAATTTGTTTTATTAAGAACCTGATCCAGTTATTTGTAGCTTGTTTTTTATTGTATGTAACGTATGTATCTTTTTATTTAACAAACTTGCAATATTTTTAAAGAGTTATCCAATGACATCCCAAACTATGGGGTGAAAAAAAATCCCCACATTACGTGTAGGTAGGTACAGGAGATACCCAAAAAAAAAACTTTTCGTGATTTTATTTTACCATATAAGTTTTAAAACTGTCGGTCACTAACAATAACATTAACACTAGAAACGGGGTATTTACCATGTTTACTGATTATTTTGATTTCCCGTTATTGAGTTTATTTTGCCACTTTGTTAGCGTAACTAATTTGTATATTCATGCGAAATTACAGCTTCTTAGTACTAAGAGTCTAAAAAGCAGAGAGACAGACGGACATGGCGAAACTATAAGGGTTCCTTGTTGACTACGGGACCCTAAAAACTGTATGAAATAATGTATCATTTAGTTTTATCGTTTTTATCGTTTTATTAATCGTTTCACTTTTTACAGTTACATGGTACCGGAAACCGAGTGGAAAAGAGATAGCTATGATACATGGATACACATTCACCCTCGACGGTCGAAATAAGACGACCGTTCAGTACAAGTGCTCTCTAAGCAGTGCGAAGTGTAAAGCTCGCTTCGTCGTCACAAACGACAGGGAATTCCTTAAATCAAGTAATCTGGAACACACTCATCCACCTCCTAAGTTTCTGATACGTAATGGTGTTTACATTAAAATTTAAGAACCATTTCACAAGGTTTTGTATATTAAATAGTTGTATATTGTTAATTTTGGCCCTTCGGTAGCCGTCAGTGAACTAAGCAATAGGTCAATTTGTCTTAATATGTTTTGAGTAAATCTATTTACTGGAAGGGTTTTTTTATTCTTGGACATATTTCTAGGAATACCCTTGTATCGTAGAACCATATTTTAATAGAAGGGAGAGCTTTGTCCTAGTAACAATAAATAATAAATGTTCTTTGGCACAAGATGACTGTATTGCCATTCAACGTGGCTATGTTAGCAATCTTCCAGGCACGTTTCCGGATGACAGCGATGTACTGTGAGGTACTTCAACGACTAAAATATATTCTTTTGTTTTGCATGATGGTAAGATGTTCGTTTTTAATTTCTTTAGTACCCAGTTAAATATATTTTATGAGATACTGTTTTTTTATATTTTAATAAAACTTAAGTTTGCATATAACTTCTTTTTAATGACTTTCCGATCAAGATATCTGCATTACTTGGCCTAACCGCACGCAAAACACGCGCTTAGACGTGGAGTTGCGGACACCAGCCCGCTACACAATACAATACTTGGTCTCCGTCTAAGCACAGTCGAACAAAGAGATTGGAATACAGGTAGTTAACTTGCAACTATGCTTGAACAATAGAAAGTGTGCTGGATTTGTCTTTTCATTCAGCAAAGTTCAAGTCTTTTATTTTTACTTTACTCTTAAGTGTAGAAAATTTGATTGTGTGCGTAACATACGCACAAAATCATATTGAAAGTGCAGTGGAAATAATTATACTTTTTTCTCCTGTAAAAACTCAATTAAAAAGTTGTTTTATTTTGAACGATATGTCAGATAATTTTGTAAGTGATTTTTAACCAGTGTTTTTTTTTGTTGCTTGTTTTTTTCATTGCTTAAGACTAATTTGTTTAATTTTTTACAGTTAAATGGTACCGCAAACTGAATGGGAAGGAGATAGCAGTGATACAAGGATATACATTCTCTGTCCACCGTACACATAATTCAACCAACAGGTATCGGTGCTCCCTCAGCAGGAAGTGTAGAGCGCACTTTGTCGTCACAAACAACAGAGCTATTGTCAAGTCATGTTATCTGGAACACAATCATCCACCCCCCAAGTATATAATACGTAATGGTGTTTATTTAAAAATTTAGGAACAATACAAAAAAAAAAACACCGTCTGATATGATGATGATATTATGATGTACCTAATTATCTGTGTAAGTTCAAAATTATACCAGCGCTGGCGCCAATTATACCTTTCGACATCCAGCTTTCCGCACTTGTGCGACAAATAAAACCTTTCCTTGTAAAAGTTATTTTATTTCGAATACGAAATAAAATAAATTTCGCACATAACAATTATATATTTAAGATAGGTATAGTGATACAAACCTGAAACAAAAAAAATATTATAATTTTTGTTTTATTTTCTACAGTCAAATGGTACCGAAGACAGAACGGAAAAGAGATAGCTATGCTTCAAGGATACACATTCTGGTGCGATAGTCGGAAAAAATCAACTGATTTCTATAAGTGCTCCTTTGGCAGCAAGTGTAAAGCTCGCTTCATCGTCACAAAAGACAGGGGCCATATGAAATCTTACCAACTGGAACACTGCCATCCGCCCCCTAATTATGTAATACGAAATGGTATTTATTTAAAAATTTAGGAATAGTAGTAGCGCGTATTTATTCAAGGACGACATTTTTTAGAATTTAGAATATCAAAATGCAAAGATTGCGTCAGACACCCGACTAAACCCTCGTGTGCGAAGAAAATGTTTCTTTTTGTTTCGTACAATTTAGTAATACTTTATTATATGCACTTAATTGTGAAGTCTTCACGCAATTTATTGTACCCACGAATTGTAGGGTTGTCATGTGAGGTTGGCACAAGAACGTGGAGCTTGGCACAAGCAAAGAGAGGCCTATACCCAGCAGTGAGTGGAGTCGGGCTGTATTTAATATATTTCTGGATTCGATTATTTTATAACAATCGAATAATTGCGCTAAAAACACTAAAATGATTCGATTTGTATGATTGTGTTCGATAAAGCTATCAACGTAACGTAATGGCGGGCGACGGCGACTGATACTCGGCGAAGTCGGATGCTCAATTGGTCTACTGCACTTTTTGTTGTATATTTAATAGTAACATTATCTTAGTAAGTGATCTGAATATTTTTACTAGTGGTACATAAATAAATACGTTGTTTTTTCTGTGACTAAGTAGTTTCTGTGGAGAAATTTGGAAGAGACCTACACTCAGCATTGGGTGGCCAAAGGTTGAAGAAGAAGAAAAGTAGTTTCTATTACAATCGTTTTTTTTAAATAATTCCATCCTTTTAAATAAGAATTCTATTCCCCTCTGTCAAATACGTCTCTTATATTTCTCATATTCTTATTGTTTCTTAAAACAATCTCAAATTATATTTTTTTCTTACCTATAGTTGTTTACAGTTAAATGGTACCAAAATCAGAACGGGAAGGAGATAGCCATGATACAAGGATACACATTTAGTCGTGACCACCAAAGTAAGACCACCTATTTGTACTCGTGCTCCAGAGGAAGAGTATGCAAGGCTCGCTTTAGCATTACAAAAAACAGGAGTGTAATAACTTCCAGTTGTTTGGAACACAGTCATCCACCCCCTGCTCATGTAATATATAATGGTGTTTATATTAAAGTCTAAGAACTCATGCACTTGTTTTTTGTGTAAGGTTGATATACCAATTACATGGCCTGTGTCAGTTCGGGGCGTTATCTATGTTAAGCCAGCGCCATTGAAGTAAAAATAAATATTATTAAGTAAAAGTTGTTTTATTCCAATTCAGGTGAATTCATTTTCTTATCTACCTCCTGTGTTTTTGTTACATATCATCTTCTTTTTTAGCTTTTGTAACATATTCTATTTATTTTTGAGTGTTGCCATAGTGTTTTCATTACGACCTTCATGTACTATTTTGAGATTGTCTGACCCATGACATTCTGCATTGCGTGTGTCGTCCGAAAAATAATCAACCTATCACAATTCCTTGTTATTTCGTCGCTTTTTAAGACTACTGGTCTTAAAAAGCGACGAAATAACAAGGATTTTTATTTCGTCGCTTTTTAAGATTCATTCGTATTCCCTTGTTTCCTAATTCCTGAAACATTACGTTCCCTTTTTCCCTTACAATAATTAATCGTTTATTTTTTACAGTACAATGGTTCCGAAAGAAGAGTGGGAGAGAGATAGCCATGCTACAGGGACATACGTTCTGGTGTGATGGCCGAAGTAGGTCAACTGATCTGTATAAATGCTCGTTTGGAAGAAAATGCAGAGCTCGCTTCACTATCACGAAAGACAGGGCACGAATGAAATCCTGTCACCTGGAACACTGCCACGCACCCCCCAGTTATATAATACGTGATGGTTTTTATGTTAGACTTTAGTCTGGCTATATCTCATGTTAATTTAGGGAAGAGAGTACTCAGTATTTATTTAGGGACTAGCGACCCATTTGCACATGCAACTAAAAGCGATTCATAATATAGATTTAGAAATAGGAAGGAGCCGCAGATAATTAAGTACATTAACAGCTTTGTTTGTAAGCTTATTTTTTGTATTTTGTGACATTATTATTTTTGTTTAAATTTAGGTACTAACATAGGTAATATTTATTTATAGGTAACATTTCTAGTTATGTATTTTTGGAGTTGTCCTAAATACATAAAATAATTATCAATTACTATTCCGTTTATTTATTTTCCTTAATTATTATTTTCTCGTTTTAAAATACTTAATTATAAAAAAAACATAATCATATTCATTTAATTTTCAGTAATAAAATGGCACCAAAAGCAGAATGGAAAAGAGATAGCCATCATAAAAGGATACACATTCTATCTCGGCGTTCAAACTAAGGCAAATAATGTGTTTCGATGCACTACAAGAAACTGCAAAGCTCGCTTCGTCATTACAAAAGACAAGAGAGTCATGAAATCCTGTAATCTGGAACATTTTCATTCACCCCCTAATTACGTAATTCGTAATGGTGTATATATTAGAATTTAAGGATCTTTTTAAAACAATCTAAATCAGAGCGAATACGCAGTAAGTTCTTGTGAAACAGTGCGGCTATTTAATTGGAATCAGGATAATTTTGTATCTTAGAGCCTAGCTAAACATAGTGTCATTCTATCTGCGATGGACATATAAAGAATGTATTGGACTGACGACTGACGCTACCAAAAGGCGTCAAGGCGTAGTTATAGCTTTTGAAACCTTTAAGCGCCAGTGTCACTTGTCTAAATGTCTCTCTCTGTTCTCTCTACACCTAGTAAAGTGTCTTGTGTAGTTTCTTGTTAGATTTGTAATTAATTCTACAAACTTCCAGGACTTAATAAAGGAAGGGGAATGGTTACCAGATACATCAAAGAACAATAATAATAGACAACTAGTAATAATGGCGGTAGGGTAACCTTCCATCAAACTTGTAGGGGCTGCTGTTACTCACCCCGCGGTACACGCAGCTGTTGTGATTGGTGGAGGTCGTGCCGCAGTCACTCGTGTTCACTTCGTATTGCAAGCACTAGAGTAGTATGATCAGTTCGTTCGTTACCGTGAGTGATGCTAAGCGCTTGTTTAATATGTTCAAAGAATAAATATTTGGTCGTACCAGAAATGTTTGTTTGTACTTTTCATATTATAAGTGTAGTGATGATGGATATTTCGGTATATTACTTTGTTTTTTTTTTTTTATATTAATACAAAAATATTTTTATTTATATTTATATATATATACATAAACTCACGCGTTTTTACACGAGGGTAGGCAGCTACCACGGAACGCTATCTGCTACAATACCTACTTCCATACTCCTGTTGCCTCGTCCACGTTCATACATCTGGTCACAGACGCACGTCGGTTGCGAGTACTACGCACCTGACCTTTCTAAAGAACCTCACCAATAAGGTCAGTGTATGTCCTTTTAAGGCGTCTCCTCCCAGGTTTATCACTCACATCATGCCTTGAAAATATCTTTTGTTAGTCGCCTTTCACTCATCCTCTCCACATTAGCACACCATCTAAGCATACTCTTTTAATGTTTTGTCCCTACATTTTCTTTTAAACCCAACGTTGTCGTATATATTAAATATATTTCTAGTAATAGGTTAATTAATTCAAGCTGATGGAGGAACTTGGAATTCTTCAGAATTCTGACAAAAGCTGATTTCTTAACTTCTTTATAAATTGAATTTCCTTTTGTATGTACATATTTTTATGAAGGCCGAATAAATACAGTAATTTAATAAACAATACCAATGTTCCTTTTACTTTGAAGATCTTACTTAGGTTTTTGAACACCTAATATTTGAGTACACATGTTAAGCTGTTTACATATTGTGACTAAAGTCAGGGTATGCAAAATTAGAAATACCCCTGCAAAAAAAATCTAATCGTGTGCGCGGGGAGCTCCCCTTTGACATCCTGCCCTACTCAAGTAATCTTCTATGATGCTTAAGATGCGCTACGTTGTTGTCCGTATAAAATATTCGCATTCGCTATGCTTCCCTGGTCCGTGTGAGTCTCAACCAGGTCTTACCCAAGTATTGTACCTACTTATTATAACTTTCTTTATCTACACTTTTATATAATCTGTAATTTGAATGATGTTCATAATAATCAAGCGAGTGTTGATGTAACCGGAGCTCGGAGGTCCAACTGTAAGGCTAGGTTCGCGCTTGAGCGTGAACCTAGCTAGTTTCAAGGCCTATCTACAAACCTAACCTTGCCCACAACCATGGTCGTATATGCTTCACCATGCTAGATGGTGTTATTTATAAGTGTTTTTATAAAAATAGGGAGTAACGGATAAAGTTTGTAGAATCATGTGCTCCATGGTAACATTTTGCGCGTCGATGAAATCTACCCCGTGACACAATCTAAGATACTTATCTTTACTTAAATGGTCACACTTGTATTTGAAATATAAAAAAGAACTAAGCTTTAATTTGTTTTATTGACGAACTATGCAATACCCGCAGCTTCACTCATGTAGCGGTGGGAAATTATCCCAGGAGAACGTAATACTTGGAAGAAAGTATCCAATGTGTTAGCCCAGGTCATGGTCTACGAGTGCCCTATAAGCTACCTATCGAAATCGCTTTAAAGTAACAGAATGAGTCAATTTCGCATTTTTATTATAAGTACCGATAAGTATGGATTATTCTATTCGTTTTACATAACCAGCCATAAACAAATTAATGTCAAAATAAACCTTATTGTTTTCAGGACCAATCTTCAGTATGACAAGGAATGGTAATCCTGTCCTCAACGTTGGTCCCCATCGGTACAACCGCTCCAGTGGGTACACAGGGTCCAAACTGCGATGGGTCTGCACGAGATACTCCTTGGGATGCCGATCGGTTATAATAACTTTTGAAAATGTCATCATTCATCATAAAAATGAACATAACCATTAAAAAGTGTTGTAAATAAAGTAAGGGAAATTAATTGATAAGGAAATTGGCTACCAACCTAAATAGTCAGTTCATTCTAGTTATAATTAACTGAAATTCTTTAACACAGTAAATTAAGGCAGCCTGCCCGACAAGTACAGTACCTTATTATACAAATAGTTTGTACCGGATTATTTTTATTAAAATTAAGTGTTGTACAGTATTACGATACCCAGAAATATTCATTTCTTTTTTAATCTAGATTGAAACAAATAATGACGAAGTCTATTCTCAAAGACTGCTGTCGAGATTCCAGTCACCGTCGAACAACACTGTCAAACTGCAAGTACAAGGTAGAGGCAGGATCAGCTTAACTTAGAATTAATTATTGTTTATAGATATTACCGGACATGGTAGGTCATGAAATGGACGCTAGAGATTGAGTGTTTAGCTGTCAGTACTTTTTGGGAAAAAAAACCTCACTATTCAGCATTAATTGGCAAATCATTCATCACCGTAGCTCCTGGTAAAAACCAACTGCACGGACTTCTAAACGAAATAAGTCTCTTGCATTTCAGAGGTAGTTTTTAGCACCACAAGTCAAGGGAATCCTGTGATTAAGTTAGGTATTGTAAAGACCTTAACCTTCATGATCATTTAGAAATTAACTAAAAAGGAAATCTTATTCCTACTAATATGTATTACAAAATGTATTTATTATGTATTACAAAGTTTGTGAGGATGGATGGATGGCTGGATGTTTGTTACTCTTTCTCACGAAAACTAATGAACCGATTTGGATGAAATTTGGCACATAGATAGTTTATAACCTGGATTAACATATAGGGTTTTTTATTGACAGTTACCGAAATAACGCGGGCGAAGCCGCGGGCAACAGATATTAAAAAAAGGTTCAAAATAGAATAAGAAAAAGCGTCGGTCCTAAGTGTGACAATGTTAATTTAACTTTTGCTTTCCAATAATTATCTGAATTCATGGTATAATTAATGACTTTTATTTATTACACTAAAACCACATACAAACGATTTCCCTACAGTACATACCGGTACAATACGGCCAGTGGCTGCAAGGGGCCTAAAGTGCACTAGTGCTGTACTAAGTACCCGTCAGGTTGCCGCTCGACAATGCTCACTTGTGACAATGTATTTTTTTACCATAGAGTTGAGCATAACCATTAGTATAGTTCTACATGGATCTCGCGGCGCTTCGCCTTAATGTGAAGTATCGCCACCATCTTGTTTTTCAATACAATTTCACAAACGCCCACCAACAGCGCCCTCCTGACAATATCATTCAAGCTTGAGCGGACCTCACCGATATCACAGGGACGGTGCAAGCACAAAACTAGATGGCGCTGTGTTAAGAAACACAGTAAATGCCGCGCGGCTTTTCACACCATTGCATTGCAGTGATAACATTATAGTTATGTTTATTTAAGAGCATAATCATGACTGACTGACTTGATTTGGCATGGCATGTTAAGTGATCCCGAAATACTTCTAATTTTGATTGACTAATATACTCATCGATCCTATCTGTGATGTTCTTTAAATTAGTAAATGCGATCAAGTTGTGGTATTATTTTGTCATATAAATTCTAAAGTAAAAATTATTAGTATTATTGTGCTTTCGCTTGGTCTTATTTCGTGCGTAACACTCAATAAAAACTTCCTTAAAATATTAAAAAAAAATATAAATGGAAAGTATACTTACATCGCGAATGATAACCTATCTGTAAAATTATTGATTTAAAGTAAACAAGGCATAAAAATACTGTTCCTATTCCTAAAGTATTGTCACCCACTGAGTTAGATGTCAACCAAAGTATTTCTTTTTAAATTTGCCATTTCTTTGTCTGTTCCTCAGTGGAGTACGTGCACAACGCTGCTGGTAAGAAGCTGGCGTTGTTTCAAGGCTATACGTTCAACATCTGCAAAATAAGCGGTTCCACCTATCAATGGCGGTGCACCCGGTGGGCCAAGTGCCGCGCAAGGTTCATCACAGATCACGCCGGTGGATTCACATCAGCTCAGCTGAACCATAACCACGAAGCTCCTAAATTTGTGTTACATCAGGATGTGCTGTATAAGGTGAAGTCATAAGGGACTTAATTAAAGCTTATGCTTTTATTAATGAATAAGGATCTTTTGGCGCATGGCTCAAATCGAAACTTATCGCGCCATTTTGTTTATTCAAAGCTATTTAAAAATGTCTTAAGCTTTCACGTTTTTTTTTTAATTATTTATTTGTTTGTTTTTTATTTATAACTAAACTTAAAAGAGTTAAACTTATACTTACGGGATATCTTCTGTGATTTCTGTGTGATTTTGTGCTCACAATAGTTGAAAATTACGGAAGGTATCTCGTAAGTGACAGTGTAATCTTAGTATGTATTTACGAACTTTACAAAACAGCGCCCCCTGTCAATTACATTAAAGCACCAAAAGATCCTAGTAGCTTTATAAAATTGTTGCCATCGACACGAAGAAGGAGGAAACTGGTGTAGGTTTGTGGGCGCCAAGCATGGTTCAGTCAGAGTCAAACATTAGAATACAAACAGAATATAATATGCAAAAATCTGCGGCATTTGCTCGGAAACTTGAAAATACTAGTAAAATATATTCATTCAAGTTCATAGTCATAATAAAATATAGTTACATCCATGGATTTACTATAATTGTACTATACCTTCCAGTGCCTCTCAGTTCTATGCTATCCCCAATAATAATACGCAAAATTCTTTTCACAGTGAATTGGTACCTAAAGCCAAATGGTAAAGAGATAGCCGTAGTACAAGGATACACATTCTGCTTAAAAGCCGGTCCTAGTAAGACAACGGATATTTATGTATGCTCCATCGGAAGCACCAAATGCAAAGCTCGTTTCGTCGTCACTAAGGACAGGACTTATATGAAAACCTCGCATTTGGTACACCATCATCCAGCCCATGAGTTTGTTATACGTAACGGAGTGTATATAAAGATGTGAGAACGTAGCTATTTTTTGTAGGAGATAAATAATCAGTTTTATTATTATATTATTCGTTGAACGGAATATACCTATTTGTGAAAACTGTTTAGGTTTTATTGACTAACTAGCTGTGCCAGCGATTTCGTCCGCGATCCGCGAGGACTTAGATCTTTCTCAGCCTATTATTATAAATGGCAATATGACTTTGTATGTTCGTTAGAGTGACAATTGACACCATTGCTTTGGTGTTTGTCAATTGGGCAGGTTATAGACTTGATTCCAACTCAAAGCATTTATTTCAAATAGACCAGACTGAGAAAGATCTAAGTCCACACGGACGAAGTCGCGGGCACAGCTAGTAATTATAGAAAAACCAATTTAGAGATAAGAAACTTTTACAACATCAACGATACGACACCTAATAACCTACATCAATTCGAAATAGCTTACACGGGCGACCGTCAGTCTTTCACGGAAAATCTTAACACCGCGATTCAGAAAATGGCTTCAAATGAACAACGCCATCTATCGAGCTGCTAAAATATAATGTTTAGTAAGTGATCGGACCCATACTCTATATGGTAGGCTAGGCTATGTAGATTTTCAAAGCAGCGTCATGTAGACTAATCTAGAGTATCTTTTGCTTTTACAACTTTTTGGAAAAACCCGGTCAGTCGATTTAAAAGCTAACTTGTGAGCACATTTATTTACTTTGCACTTTGGCTCAATAGATGTCGTTACGTGTATCTTAAGTAATAATCATAAGTTCTTCTTGAATACTTTAAATTCATATATCTTTTGATAGAGAGCCCTGATTACAATGAAACAAAAACTAACACCATCTCTAAGTTACGCAATATATTTGTACACTGAATCTAATCACATTGGTTTTCCCAACAACATGACGGCCCGGCTCGCAGCAAGCGCGGGTCGTTATTTTCATGCGGAGTTATTTTAAAGCTGTGATATCTCCTAAGACATTTATCTTAATTAAATGTTGTAAAGGCTAATTTTGGTCGCAATAGAAGGCTAAAGATGACTAACATATTTATTTTAAAGCATTATTTTTGACCACATTTTAAAATCTTATTTTAATCAAAAATGGTTATTTTTAGTCAACCATAAAGGCTAGGCATTTTTTTAGACCTCTTTAAGAAGAATAATTCCTTCATACATTATTTTTGTGCAACTTTAAACGTTTACGCAGCGCACGCAACGGAAACCCTCTAAAATAATATTTTTTGCCCGTTTTTGCAACATTTTTCATTGATGCTGTTTTTTTTTTTTTTCGTATGGAAAATCATCAAATAACCCCTCCTGCTCAGCCCAGAGCGGGAATCATCGCATGGGAAGTCATCAAATAACCCCTCCCGCTCTGGGCTGAGCAGGAGGGAGTGTCAGACTTTTACTGACTAAAACTCATCAATGTTCCTTCCTTTGCCCTTTGTGTTCCAAAACAGTCCCGCAACCCTGGGGGTTCATTGATGCTGCGCTCCTATTAGTTGTAGCGTGAAGAAATGTAGCCTATAGCTTCACTACATAGTATAAAACAAAGTCGCTTTCTCTGTCCCTATGTCCCTTTGTATGCTTAAATCTTTGAAACTACGCAACGGATTTTGATGCGGTTTTTTTTAATAGATAGAGTGATTCAAGAGGAAGGTTTATATGTATAACATTGCACCCGTGCGAAGCCGGGGCGGGTCGCTAGTCCTCGATAAATGGGCTATCCAACACTAAAAGATTTTCAATTCGAACCGGTAGTTCCTAAGATTAGCGCGTTCAACCAAACAAACAAACAAACTCTTCAGCTTCAGCTTTATAATATTGTATATATATATATATTAAGTATAGAAAACTTTAGTGTAGGTAATGATAATGCACATTAGCAATGGTAATTGGCAATGGGTGTAAATTACTGAATAAATTAATTTATATTATATTATTTTTTATTAATATGTCTTTTTTTTCAGTTGAAGTCTTAATCCCTTTTTTTTTAATTTTTGGTTTGTGGATTCATCTAAGTAGTAAAACGTTATATTGTGATCCTACAAATATTTTAAATGCGAAAGTTTGTGAGGATGGATGAATGGATATTTGTTTCGATGAAATTTAGCACACAGACTATTTATAACCTGGATTAACATATAGGATACTTTTTATCCCGGTAATTGTCCCACGGGATCCTACCCCGTGGGACAATTATTGTTTTCCACGCGGGCGAAGCCGCGGTTATAAGCTAGTTTATTAATTCACGACATGGAGACTAGATTGGACGTATAATTTGAACGTATTTTTGCGACAATAATGTATAAAACATGTCACGTAATGTGTGTATGTTATCTTAAGATGTCGGTTACAATATTGTCACTGTATTGAAATAAAGTTTTTTTTTGTTATATTTGGTTATTCCGTTATTTACGCTGTCGAGTAAACAGATATGTATATACTTCCTTAAATTCGTAATTCCGTGTTCTGTGTTTTTTTGTAGCAGTGGTAATGCTTGTCTCTGTTGTTCTACAGTCGAGTGGTCAGTAAAATGGTACCGAAAGCAGAATGGGAAAGAGATAGCCATGCTTGAAGGATATACATTCTGTCGTGACGGTCGGAAAAAGTCAACTGACTTGTATTTTTGCTCCCTTGGAAGCAAATGCAGAGCGCGCTTCATCCTCACAAAAGACAGGGGCTGTATGAAATCCTACCACCTGGAGCACAATCATCCACCCCCTAAATATGTTATACGTGATGGTGTTTATTTCAAAGTCTAAGAACTCATGCAGTTGTTTTTTGTATAATGTTGACATAAAAACACCAATCAATAAAATAAAAAATTAGGCCAATTAAATGGCCTGTGTCAGTTCGGGATGTTATCTATGTTAAGCCAGCGTCATTTAAGTAAAAATACAAAGAAAATAATAATTATTAAGCGTTTATATAAAAGTTATTTTATTCCAAATCAGTTCTCTCTTCTGCAAATGGTTTTTAACCGACTTTCTTCAAAAAGGAAAGGTTCTCAATTCGGTTGTATTTTTTTTTTTTTATATTTGTTACCTCAGAACTTCGTCATTTGTAAACCGATCTGAAAAATTCTTTTTTTATCTGAAAGGATATGCTTTCCGATTGGTCCAATAGACATTTTATCAAAATCGGTTTAGGAATTTGGTTGTTTTCCTGACGTTAATTGTCACATCACGCGACGTCGCGTGCTGGCGCTCTGATGTACATCACGCGACGTCGCGTGATACTTGCTGGTTAAATTTGACACAGTTCCCGATTTCTGATTGAGCTGAAATTTTGCACGCATGTGTATATCGCAAGACAATGCAATATTATGATTACATGGAGCTGATCTGATGATGGAGCTGGAAGGTGGCCATACGAACTCTGTAATAAAACGACGCAATGCCGTCGAGTTTGGACTCGTTTGATTTGTCTTGACAGGTACTGTAGTCCTAAATGGTAACCAGGGTCTGATGATGGAGCTGGAAGGTGGCCATAGGAACTCCATTAAAACGACATAACCCCATCGAGTTTGGGTTCATATAATTCATCTTGTCGAGTACTTTGTCTCTAGATGGTACCCAGGGTCTGGTGATGGAGCTGGAAGGTGGTCACAGGTAGTACGTAATAAAATGACACAATGCCATCGGGTTTGGGCTCGTATGATTCGACGAGTACTTTGGTCCTAAATGGTATCCAGTGTCTGATGAAACTAATTCATGACAAGAATTTGTGTGGTATACTACAACTAAAAAGGGTAAAATAAAAAAAACTTTCTTCGAAAACAAAACTGACTTCTAAAAAACACTAAAAAGCGCCTAAAATAACTTTACTTTCGGAAGTCGGTGGCACAAAAAGATACAAACAAAGACACCGACTTCCGAAAGTAAAGTTATTTTAGGCTTCTTTTAGTGTTTTTGTAGAAGTCGGTTTTGTTTTCGCACAAAGTTTTTGTTACATAGGTTTCTTCTTGTATTTTAACTTTCATAACATATTCCTTAATGGTGATGACGAACATATTCTACTTACGTTGAGTGTTGCCGTAGTGTGTTTTCATTGTACAGACGACAGCACAGCAAGCTACTACAATCTGTCAAATTTCTTGAATAGATTTTCAACTTTATCGCTAAAGCATTTGGGTTAAGCTTGATGTGCTAGCAGTCTGTACCTACTTTTTGAGAGAACAGAAAAAACCGTCTAAATTGGTGGCATCTTGAATCCTTTTGGCATATTCGTTATTCACTATGATAAAATGTGGTAAACCTGTTCTCATCACAGGCTACCGCTGTTACAATCTGCAATCCGGTTACAAAGGGTCCAAACTGCGTTGGACCTGCGCTAGGAAGACTTCCAAATGTTGAGCCATTGTCATTACTGTTGAAAACGCCATTATTGTGTGTAAGAATGAACATTTAACCGCTGAACAATAAAGAAAAAAAAAGAAAGAAAAATGTTTATTTGACGTCAGTACATTAAGCACACGCACAATAATATTTAAAAAAGTAACAAAAAAAGAGAAAATACATAGTATGACTGTACAGTACAGTCATACTATGCATTTCCTCTTTTTTTTCTGCTTCACGGCTACGCCAAAAAGGTCCATTTCAGCATTAATGCCAGATAGGTGATGCTGTCTGACGCTGGTGTTCCAATGAACCTTGAGAAGGTAAGTGACAGACAGAAGACAGCTTCAAACATAATATATTAATAAATAATTACAATAAATAGATATCTAGTTAATTTATGAAATATGTATGTAGGTACGAGTTCGGATAAAAAATGTAAGTAGTAAGTATTTTATTGTGTTCGAAAAGTCATTAGTTTTTAAAATGTGATTTCTAAATTTATCGTCTAATAAACAGTTTTTCTGTCTATCTGAGTGTATGTGGTCCATAAAAAAATGTATGTTTATCAATTAAGAACTAAGATTTTGTTACCTAGCGTTTTTTATCTCTAATACCTAATTAGGTAAAGACGCTAGCTCATCAAGCACAGTTTGACAGTTGCGGGTACGCAAATGTCAAATTTTGACCCTAATGCTTTAGCGATAAAGATGAAAATCTATTAAATAAATTTGACAGATTTTGGTAGCTTGATGTGCTGGCGTCTGTACAAAAAGCAGTATCCTATTTGCAGTTTACAAGAGAAGGAAAAGTTGCTTTATTAAACAATGACACATCAGTACGACAAAGAATGGCAACCCAGCTTTCAGCTTAGGGCGGTACCGGTACATCCGCAGCTGTAGGGTATAAAGGTATCAGGGCTCGCTGGACTTGTACGCAGAACATGTTGGGATGTAAATCAGTGATAACTACGGTTGACAACACTATAGTCAGTATTAAAAATGGATATAATCATTAGAATATAAGAAGTAAAATCTAAAGAGTTAATTTTTTCAACAACTTTTTATAGTTTTACATTGAAAAGCGGTCAGACGTCAATAAAATTACAAGGATTTCAAATGTAGGTAACTAGCATGCAAAATTAACCCTTTTTTGTTTTTTTCCGGATTGTAAATCATCAAATAACTCCTCCCGCTCTGGGCTGAGCAGGAGGAACTGTCAGACTTTTACTGACTAAAACCCATCCATGTTCCTTCTTTTGCCCTTTGTGTTCCAGGGCAGCGGTATCTCTTTCGAACAGTCCCGCAACCCTGGCAGGATGCAGAATTAACCCTTAGGCCGCGTTCACATTCACACCAAGTGCAGTACTGACAATCGGCGTCGAAGATTTGTTCATCCATTTTTTTTTGGCTGCTTACAGTCGGCATCCGATTTATATGCTTAAGTGTGAATGCAGTCCTATTCTAATTTTAATCAACTTATTTTACTGGTTTAGAAGTTTGTAGATAATTATTTACTTTACTGTATTATAAAGAATGTTTTATTACTAACACATTACAAACTTAGTTTTCGTGTCACTTCTCTTCGCTCATTGCTTATCCTCAATACTTCTTTAGTCAGTTCAAATATGCACTTATCTAACAATTGTATCACTCAAATAAACTTTTCTTACGCTTTCAGCAGCAGTGTTCGGTTACACATCGAGCGGTAATCCGGTCATCACGATAGGATCCTACCGGTACAACAAGGCGGCTAACTGCAAAGGGTCTAAAGTCCGATGGTATTGTACCAGACGCACTTCGTGCGGATGCCGCTCAAGTGTGATAACTATAGACAATGTCATCGTTAACCAAAAGTCGGAGCATACTCATTGAAATGCCTCCAAGTATCCGACAGAGATGATGAGTGAACTGAGTGGCCCTTTCTTAGGCTGATATCTATACTTTCAATTTACTCAAGCTAAGATCAAAAACGTTTCATACGAAAATGAACCTTATTTGTATGGCAGTTTATTGTCAAGATACTACTGTACTCAGTTTATGTAAAGTGTAATTTCGTCCCATAGATCGTAACTTCAGCGTCAGCGCAGACAGAGCAAAATTGACAGCACAGAGGATCTTTGAACATGCAGACATTGGCACACTGTCAAAAAATTACTAAGTGTGTTTTTGACAGTGTGTCATTTTGATAATCAATTAATTTTCCTTGCTTTACAAATAGGACCCATTACTTTCCGGTCAAGTGACAATATGTGCGAGCATGCTGGAAAACATACCACATCTCAACCGCTAGCTATTTCGAACTCTATTATAGTTGTAACTTGTCCATGATTAATTTATCTAATGCAAAATCCTGAAGTAATTTGCAGTGTGTAGGTATGTGTTTTATTAAACTTGTTCAAAATAAATGTATTTATTTGGTATTATGTGTATTGAATTGAATTCATCCGTACTAAATAATTATCGGGACAAAATATTTAAGCTTGGTTCCTTTTCATCGGTATGCACTAACGTTAAAGTTTTTATTTCAGATTCGGATTCATTTCCAGTTTTCAGCACGACGAAGAATGGGAATCCTGTGATCATTGTCGGGTCCTACCGGTATAATCGAGCAACTAATTGTAAAGGGCCCAAAGTGCGTTGGTATTGTACCAGATACACTAAAGGATGTCGATCGAGTATCGTTACTTTCGATAATGTCATAATCACCCATAAGTCTAACCATAACCATTAATATCTGGAATATATTGAAAGACAAAAAAGAAACATCGAAATCGATCAAGCCGTTTAGGAGCAGAAGAATTTCAAACAGACGCACACCGGAATTTTGTTTACAGCATGTATCACAAAGGTGTGGTCATATTATAAGGAACTGGTATAAACTGGTCACAATTGCAAAAAAAAAGGTCTTATGAAGAAAGGTTTTCTGTATGATGGTTTTTGCTCTTCTCTTCTATCTTTAAATATGGCCACGCCTTCGTTAAACATGCTGTATCATTGTATCTGTGTTATTGTATCTTTATCAGAAATCATGGTTTTATAAAAGATGCCGAGCGAGAGTACTTTTAATATTGTTATAATTAAACATAAATCTTAGCATAGTAATTAGAATATAATTATGACCAATAAATAGCATACAATTGGCATAGATTTGTAAACACATAAATACGAAATTCTGATGGAACAAAATATTAAATAATCATAAAAAATATTTTTTAGAAGGGTTTATTTATTAAATAAAATTTAGAAATTAGCTTTTGCATTGTTATTATTTTATCAGTCCTCGAAGTCCCGCTGCTGGGCTAAGTCCTCCCTCTATTCTTTCTACTTTTGACAGCTGTTTGCTGCTTAGGTCCAGTATTTTATGAAAAGGTCATATTTTCTCCCTGTTTTCGCAATATTTACTGATTACAAATGTACATTATATTTATACCCTTAGAATAAATATTTTAGCACCAAAGTTTTATCTCAGCTCCAGCGTCGATTGTGACAAAACAAGCAATGAGGGGAATCTTGCGATGACTCTATTACCTTACCAGTACAATCGGTCAAATAACCCCAAAGGGCCGCAAGTGCGGTGGTACTGTAATAAATTCCCCAGTGGGTGCCGCTCCAGTATCATTACTGTTGATAATGTAATTGCTAGCTGTAAGCCTGACCATAACCATTAAGATATTTGCAATGTGTTTAGAAGTGTCAAATGTTTTATTTCTGTTTCAAATTATTCCGTTTCAATTACCTATATTTAAAGACAAGTATATGTGTTTCATGAATTGTATGTTTTTTTTTTCAACCTTGACTAATATAAATCATAGATCATTTATTTGCTATGCTTTATCAGCCTATTTTACAAGAACAATCCAGCAGAAAAAGGTGGAAAGTTAAAATCTTTCCTGTAGAGACTCGCTATAACTGTCCAGCCCGTTGACAGTTCATAGTGATCATCACTTGGCGAGTTTTGATATACAATGACAGTTCTGCACAGGTAGCGTCAGTTGAAACCAACAAAAATGGTCATTGTAAATCAAAACTCGCCAAGTGATGATCACTATGAACTGTCTACAGAGATATGCAATAGCCCAGAAGTTACATGTTGTTTAAGAACAGTAGGTACTTTTGTGTAATACTTTTATGCCTTGCATTTTTTGCTTTGTACGTTCGTACATCAGTTCATTCACGCACGACGCCGGTTGCGTAATGAATGTGAAAGCATCATATCATCAAAATGTTAAACCAAACTATAATGTTTTATTTCAGATCTATTACCAATATTCAGTACGACAAAGCAAGGGAATTCTGTGCTGATCCTAGGATCCTACCGGTATAATCAAACAAATGATTGTAGAGGGGCCAAAGTTCGGTGGTATTGTAATAAGTACCCCAGTGGATGCAGATCGAGAATCCTCACTTTCAACAATGTAATCATTCGCCATCAGCCCGAGCATAACCATGAATAAAATATCCGCGATTCGTTCAAAAATGTTTTATTTTTGTAACCATTTTTTTTTAAATTTAGATATCTAGTTAAGACACCCCCTCACTCATTGAGTTGTCATCTAGTTGAGTCGTCTTCTACATAAATAATAACTCATAAAACCAATCTACGTCAAAGGACTTACACTAGATTTATATTTCAGATGCAGTGCCAGTTTTCGGCGTGACCAAGCATGGGAATCCTGTGATCTTTTTGGGAAGCTACCGGTTTAATCGAAGGCATGGCAGCAAAGGGCCCAGAATCCGGTGGTACTGCACGAGGCACAACAGTGGGTGCCGAGCAAGTGTGGTCACTTTCAATGAACTCCTTATTAGTAGTACGTCCGCGCATAACCATTATTAACCATTGATGGTCAAGTCAAACGGATTTTGACAGTTGGGCGTAAAAGTAACCTTAACCTAATTTAACTAAAAAAAAAAACCCAAGCATCATTTCAATTAGACCATAACATGCACTTTTGAATGCCAGAAAAACAAAGGCGAAGCTACAGTCACAGACACAAGGCATAATAACTTGTGAAAGTACTGTAGTTGCCCATTCCAAAGCGTAGATCTCTATGGAGAAGAATGGGCAAGAAACTCCATGGACACTCTTTTCAATCAAAATATTGTTACAAAATCTTGGTTACGTCATTCATGCTGAGATTATACATATATGTGCGAACGATGTAGAAAGACGTGCACATTAAGAGCGTCCAGAGTAAAAGATTATAATTATCAACAATCCAAAAACGTTAGTAGTTAAAATAAACCGTGGCAGCTAAGAGATGACCAGTCCCAACTGACAGCGCCCGTTCATCGCGTGCGCGCCGTTCCCGGACATGACGCATGGATCAGCCCCATTCAGCTCAACCATATTGAAGGGAACTAAACGACCCGGCACACCCGCCACCATCAGCGAGTCATTTGAGTGAGCCTGACATTCTCTCAGCCACCAGGGCACATTCGAGTCAATGAAGGATAACGAAATGTAAATGGTAGCTTTACAGTACATATGATAGTACTCACACATGTGCTATGCAATTATATAATACTAAGAGATTGAATCTATACAATGCAAAGATATTTTTACAATCTTCTGCAGCTTCCACAATAATTTCACATGAGCTTCTGATTAGTTTGGCCCTATGGTTGTGGATCTGGACCAGCATTGAGCCAAGCATTTCTATCATCAATGTAATCCCCCAACTTATAATATGATGCCTACACATTGTGCGTTTTATACAACATTTAAATTACGTCTCAATCAGTTGTAGAATGTTGGGAAGTATTTTATTGTAACATTTTAAACAGTACCCCATGAAATAGTACTTTAGCTAGCCTGAAACCTGGCTGTACTAGTTGGTCCCTGTTTCTAGTATTATAGTGGTGTCTGTCACCTCTTTTACTAAATAAATGCAGATTTTCCTAACGTGCATGATGTTTTCATAGATGTATTGACAAGGTACTGTCATGATGTTAATTTCCTTAAACATTTCCCTTAGATAATCGCGCCTACGTAGATCATTTATGGCTCTGATAGCTCTTTTCTGCAGAATAAATATAGACTCAATGTCTGCAGCCCGTCCCCATAGTAAAATACCGTATGAAATAATACTATGAAAATAACTAAAATAGACTAGCCTCGCGGTATCTGCATCAGTAAATTGACGGATTTTTCTAACAGTATATGCTGCTGAACTCAGCCGTCCTGCAAGAATGTTCTACGCGGACCCCATTGTAGCTTTGAATCGAGCGTGATCCCCAGGAAAACAGTATTTTCGACGAATTGTAGTTTCTCTTGATTCAATACAATGTCACTATCACTACTTTTGACATTCGGTAGAGCAAATCTTATGCACTTCGTTTTTTTCCCATTTAATACTAAATTATTAGCGGTGAACCAGTTATGGACCTGCATTAGGGCGTTATTTACGTCGTCAAGATTAGTGGCACGTCTGTTTATATTAAATATTAAAGAAGTATCGTCAGCAAACAATACCGTTTGTGGTTGGTTTTTAAATAAATGGGGTAGATCATTTATGTATACCAAAAAGAGGAAAGGACCTAATATCGAACCTTGTGTACTTACTTTTAAACCCATTGAATTGACACCATTTATTTGTACTTGCTGATGTCTATCATTTAAATACGATTTCACTAAACTGAGCGCAAGTTTTCCTAACCAGTAATGTTCAAGTTTTAAGAGTAGGGTTTACGCAATCAAATGCTTTCAAGAGGTCACAGAAGATTCTTATGGCATCTTGTGCCTCTTCCCACGTAGTAAATATGTGTTTTAAAAACGTCGGGGTGCCCCAAGTCCCAAGCTAGCTTCGCTCGCTCTTGCATTCTAAGTTATAGATCTTAAGAAAACAATTATTTTAGCAGAACTAGTTTTCGGAAACTTTGTATTCCTTTCGGAAGTTGTTTTTTTTTTTGGAAATTTGGTTTATTATTTTTCGTAGAATGTTTGAATGTTTATGTGTTTTAATGTCGTGATGGCCCAGAGGTTAATGCCTCGCCTCTCACGAGGTTGTGGGTTCAAATCAAATCCAGGCAAGTACCAATGTGACTTTTTCAATTCTTAAGTACTTTCTAAGTTTATCTTGGAGATCACAGACATCGGTGAAGGAAAACATCGTGAGGAAACCTGGACGTATAAAAGTCTGAAATCGCCAACCCGTCTTGAGCTAGCGTGGTGATCAATGCTCGTATCTTTTATGTTGAGAAGAGGTCTTTGCCCAGCAGTGGGACAGTAATAGGTTGGTATTATTATATTATTTATTTTTCGTAGAATTGTAATTTGGATAAGTATTAGTTTTTCGGTAATTCATTTTAACTAAGCTTAGTATTCCACATGTCGTTGGAAGTTTTTTTTTTCGGAAGCATTATTATTTCCCTTTTAATTTTAAGATTAGAATTAAAATATATTTAAAAAAAAGTTTGTTGTTTTTACTCTTTACGTAAACCTAAGAATCACAATAATGAATATAACAGGATTAACTAAAACAGTTTGTAAGTGGTGACAACACTAGGTTTCTAAGTGATGCCGCGCATCACGAAGGCTGGTTCGAAGTGTCGCAGAAGTGTACCTGGAAGGATATGGGGAGGCCTTTTTTACATAAAATTAAATAATTCACAATTAAATCAAAATTACATGAAGCTTAAATCAAAATTGTGTTAATATTGGTATTAAAATCCATTTGCACATTTATAACACAGACACATTACATACAATTAAATTATAATCAATTAGTTCAAATCTGCAATGCTTGGTTATACAATATAATACTATTGTGTATTATTACAAATTATGAGCCAGTGTTGAGCAAGATAAGGAATGGTAAAGATGTCATCGCACTTGGGCCCTATCGGTTGTTTCATCTAATTATTCCTAACAAATAAAAAAGGTAAAAGTAGACTGAACAATTAAAGTTATTGAGGGGAGGTAAGAAATACAGTACCTAACACGCACTCAACGGGAGGTAACCTTCTGGCCACAGCCAATCGCGGCGCGGATTGCGGCGCGGCGAGCGGCGCGGCAAGCGGTGAGCGGCGAAAACAAATGGTAGACAATGTATGAAGTAAGCCACAGCTACCGGCGGCGCGAATTGCGGCGCGACCTGCGGCGCGGTGAGCGCCGCGCGGCACGCGGCGGCGACGGGCTGCGCGGTGTGCGATTGAAACAAATGTACTAGCGAGTATCGAGGAGGCCACAGCTCAGAGCGGCGGCGCGCGCGGCGGCAGCGGTGGACGTATTCAACATCGCACGATCGAAACAAATAAATTTGTTTTTATCGGGCGTTGAGCTTATATAAATAATGGATACTGAACAATTTATTAGTGAAATATTGAGTAGATCAGGGGGCCTAAAATGGAAGCTTTAGCAGAATCATAATATGTATCACGTTAAAAGTTTTAAATTCTTAAAATGGTCTTTATGGTTATGAGCACAAAGTCCATTTTAAGAGTTTTAAATTTTTAACGTGATTCCTATTATGATTCTGATAAAGTGGTCATTTTAGGCCCCCAGTAATATAGATATCAAAACATGTTATAAAACATTGTAGGACGAAATAAAACAACAATTTAAATACCGTGCCACTTTTGATAAGGCCATTTTAATAGTTAGCCGTTCTCTAAATACGTCCACCGCTGACGCCGCCGCGGTCGCAGCTAGTCGAGCTGTGGCTTACCACCGCAAGTCGCGTCGCCCGCCGCGCCGCCCGCCGCACCGCGCACCGCGCCGCCAGTAGCTGTGGCCAGGACGTAAGAGAGAGAAAATTTTAGGTTTACAATACTTCAAGTGAGGGGGAGGCACTCCGAACTCCGCGTCAGGGCAGCTCTGCAGAACAGGGGTCAGGGCAGCTCCGAAGAACAGGCGTCAGGGCAGCTACGAAGAACAGGGGTTAGGTCAGCTACGCAGTATAGGAGTAGGAATCCCTGGCGAGTCCGTTAGTAAGACCCCTGAGAAGTGTAGGGACGCGTCAGACCGTCGCGTCGGCGATCCTGACACTTATTCACTGTTAGTAGTAGTGAACTCACGTATTTTGATAGTTCTCTCTCGGAACCCAGTCGTAAGCTAATTGAACTGCCTCTGCGGCTCTCGACGTTTGAAATCTCCAAGTTTCTGTTCTGTTCCAATTCCTTTTACGATTTAAGTTGTTGCAGCCATATAATCATCTGACCTGCCAGGTGTAGTCGACGAGACGTATAAAACCTCCTTGATAAAATCCGAGAGTGCGTTAAGAAACTTATAATTATAATTTCGAATTCCGTTATTCAGTAGACAAACGTAACTAAATAGAAAAACCAGATTTAGACTAGCCAAAACGATATAAATGATTTTCAGTAAATACAGTCTTAATGCATCCTTCATTGAATAGGCTGGTATAGAAAATCTATAAGAGAAAAAGAATAAGTAGACAGCAGCGATATTAATGTCATAATATTATGTAAAATGATGGTAAACTAAAAAAAAGTTATAAGATGATAAATGAAAAGAAAACGTAAGTTTAAATTCTGTAATAAACAGATGCTATATGGTATAATCGTGTTAATAGTTGTAAAGTGCGATGGACGGGTATCTGGGTCTCACTGGAATGCCGCTCGCTATAGAAGTGAACACAGCCACTAGGATCATTTCTGTTTTCTGTGATGCTGTGTTTTAAATTTGATTTCAAATCAACATATTTGAAACACCTTTTGGATTTTTATTTTGTCAACAATTATTCCACCCGTCTTTTTTCCAATAAATACCACAGACTAGTTTTAAGCATTGTTATAATAATTATTGTGTGTCTAATTGCAGACTTGGAGCCAGTTTTTAGCACGACGTATAGTGGTAATCCTGTCATCATTCTTGGTCCCTATCGATATAATCAGGATTTAAGGTGCAAAGGGGCCAAAGTGCGATGGACTTGTACCCGGCACCGAAGCGGCTGTCGATCGACTATCTTTACATTTGAGAGTGAAATTCTTAGCCATAAGGCTAAACATAATCATTGAGACGATTTCATTGATGTCTCTTTAATGTCTGAATACTCATGATTTAATTATTAATGATGTATTTAGGGTCTGTTTGTGAGAGTTAGTAAATAATGGTCTTAAATGAATGTTGGTTTCAATTCAAATAAAATAAGTTTAAACAGTTAACCAGTTCCTGTGCAAATATTTCAAGTGGTTCTTCATCACGTCTTTTTCCTAGGGTTTGTGCCAACAAATAAAATAGGCACCAATCGATAAGTGCTCATATAGATCATGGTCTTCTTGTTGTTCCCACTGCTGGGTCTAAAGAGCAATACCTGCAAAACATTACGCAGACACTAACGGGCTGGAAAACGCCGCAAGTAACATGTCTTCAAACTTTTTACACTTGTTCATGCCGTTTTTTTTTGACAAAATATTACAATGCATGGTATTTTATTACAGTTACAGAATTACAGCCAGTGTTCAGCACGACGAGGAGTGGCAACCCTGTGATCATCTGCGGTCCCTATCGGTATAATAGGCTTAATAGGTATAAAGGGGCCAAAGTGCGCTGGGCCTGTACCCGGGTCGGAACGGGATGCCGATCTATTATCGTAACTGTTGACAGTGCGATTGTTAATCATAGGACTGAACATAATCACTAGGATTAGTTCTTTAAACATCAAGGCACACTCGAAAACACTGACACTGTAAAGCAATGCAGTTACTATGTTTATAGATGTGCGTTGTGCGTTTTTACCTGTACTCGGTACCCGGTAGGATGCCGATCTGCGATCTGCTATCTACATTGAGAGTCAGATTGTTTACCATAAGGCTGAGCATCACCGCTGGAATGAGTGCTTTCAATCAAATTTTACGGTTCAGTGATCAATGACTACCTTTAATAAATTATTATATTACTTGTTTTTGACAGTCTGAACATAAGTGGGTCGTTCTGAACACAACATTTTGTTAGGTTGAAATATATCGTAGCTCCGTAAATTTCAACTACTTTCAAAACCAATTTTTTTAACTTCATGACCTCTTAAAATCTCAAATAACAATTTACTAAATTTATTAACAAATTTTCTTTATTTTTAGCGGTAATTTTCGCGTAACATATATTTTTTAAAGACACTTCAATGTTACAAGCATTGAAGTGACCTTAAAAATATTTAGAAGTTATCGATATGTTTATCAAACTAATTAACGTGTACTACAAACACTTACGCGTCCTGTCGTTCATTTAATTAGTTTATATTTAGTTAGTTAGTTTATTTTATGTTAATTAGTCCTTTTTTGTTGTTGTAAATATTTAGTTTTAATCTTTTAATTATTTTATAAGTAGCTTTAGTTCGCATATGTATTTATTTATTAACTACAATAAAAAAGTATTAAAGTGTTAATTAAATATATGATAAAGAAGCAAATAAATTATTAATTCAATTTTTCAAGTAGCAACTTTATTTTCTATCCCTGGTATCCCATTACGATGTAATGTCACAAAAGGCTCAGCTATCATTTTGCAAGTGATTGCAGTTCAGAGTTTTTAAAAGTTAAAAAAGGAATCTACATCATTGCAAAACTTCATTCTTTACTTCTGTCATACTCAACAAAAAAAGAAAGTTAACAATTTAAAAACCTCATTTGCGTATAGCCTCATTCAGATTTCATAACCTCAAATTGTGTACCGGTTACGTATTTTTTATGTCAAAACTTCACTTCTGTAGAACTCACTCCTGTCGAAGTAGCATTGTACAGAAGAGAATAAGATGATTTGATGGTTCTCCGTGTATATATTACTTTTTGTAGAAAACACACTTACGTTTATGATTTAATAGACGTACAGTGCTGTTTTTTTTATTGCGGTGTAATAATTTTATCAGATTTTAGAAGTGATTTATTCTCTACACAAGTGATATGCACTGATTTATTTTGCTTTTACAGTTGTTTTACAGTGGCGGGTAAAACGCGATCAGAAAAATAAAATAGCGTTTGAAAGAACGTAAAAAGGCCTGGATACGAAATAAAAGAGAAACTGACTGAAGCCGAACTGAAAAAAAGACGTTGACAAGATAGACAAAGATAAAAAAAAAGAAGTGGGGAAAATAAAATTGATCACAGATTTTACACTAAGAGTACAAAAACCAAATAGAAAAAGAAATTAATAAATAAGTTAAAAAGATTAAAAGCTGATAAGCAAAGAGTTCTGATTGATGACTCTCCTCTTCGAGTCCAGTTCCACGGAGTTCTACATCATCTTGTAGATCATCGTTGGGTAGAAGACTTGCAGAAACAGCCATAAATTTTATTGCCATTGGGGTATTTTTCTAATTGCAAAATTCTCAGGCAGAAAATATTTTAAAATGATAATTTTCTTTTTTTTTCAGTAATGTTCTGACAGCGTCATTTCTGTAGGTTTTTTTGTTATTTTGTTTTAGTACTTTATAACTTGATTATACATTTCGTAAATAACATAGCAATGTTGGCATAAAAAGCAATTCGAACTGATTATATATTATTCCATGTTAGTTTTCATATAACGGGAGTAGTTTTAGGGAAACTATCACTCATAATGAAATTAAGATTCTCCTTTCGAAATGCTAAAAACAAAAAGTGAAATTTTCCATAATATATAAGTATTATGATTGATCTCTGATCGTATATTTAAGACAATAATTAGGTAAAACCTTAAAATCCCAAAAAATCTGACAACCAGTCTTACCAAGGGGTATCGTATTACCCAGTACTAACTGGGTTGTCGAGGTCAGATAGGCAGTCGCTCCATGTAAAACACTAGTATTCAGCTGCATCAAACATAGTTGGGAAAAGGCTAGGCAGATGATTACGTAAAACCTATTTTAATAAGAAATAAAAAGTTGATTTTGCAAAAACGATTTTTTTTTTAAGTTTTTATCCATTCGGTTGAATGTCCTAGGTGGTAGGTTAGTTGATTGTACTGTTTTATAGTTTTAAGATTTGTTATGTATGACGAGTAAATATTTTTCAATGAAAATATTTTCCTTTTTAGTCTTTCCGTGAACATGGAAATCAAAACAATAAATACAACATAAACAAACAATTTCCGTGTGGTGACAACTGTCAATTTTTCGAAACATTTCATTGAAACCCTGAAGGCATCGGTTAACTTCAGTTTGTTGAGAACTAAAATGAAATGCAAATTCACAATGCTATTCTGTAATACTGCTGTATTTTATTACAGATTACGTGCCAGAATTTAGCAAGTCAAGGAGTGGTAATGATGTCATCATCCTAGGTCCCTATCGGTATAATCGGGTTAACAGTTACAAAGGTGCCAAAGTACGATGGACATGTACTCGGTATCCGGTAGGATGCCGATCTGTCATCGTAACTGTCGACAGTGTCATTGTTAGCCATAAAAGTGAACATAACCATTAGGGATTATCGCTGTCTACTGTTAATTATTCAGGCTGTGTTTTAAAATTTGTTTGTAGCTATAAATAAATATTCTCATAAATGGAATAGCTTTAATTTGGACAATAATTCCACCAGTCTTGTTTTCCGATAAATACCACAGAATAGTTTTATGCGTTTTTCATAATAATTATTGTATGTGTTATTGCAGACTTGGAGCCAGTTTTTAGCACGACGTATAGTGGTAATCCTGTCATCATTCTTGGTCCCTATCGATATAATCAGGATTTAAGATGCAAAGGGGCCAAAGTGCGATGGACATGTAACCGAGGCGGGTGCCGATCTACTATATTTACTTTTAACAATGAAATTATTAGGCATAAGACTGAACATAATCATTGACACAATTTCCTAAAACATTTTTTTGATATATGAATGTTTATCATTTAGTATTAATGCTGTCTTATTGTTTGATTGTACATTAGTAAATATTATTCTTTAATTTAGGTTTTATTTTCGTCTAAATAATTAATAATGTTTTTATTATGTCATAAACCATCATAAAGGGACCCGAAGGAAGGACATTAAGGAAGCTGAAAGGCACTTGTTCTCCTCGTCATTGCGATCGTTTTTTTGTTCTAGACCATACCTGGGAACCTTCTAGTTACGGAGATATCCCAATATCTCCGTAACTAGAAGGTTCCCAGGTATGGAAGGTATGGTAGGTCAAAGTTCCAAATTTTTCACAAGACTTTTTTTAAATACATGTTTTTAATGTAAGATTTTTACTTAAAGCGCCTCCACGACCCCCGCACTATTCAATACATCCATCAGCAGAACGTTTTGAGTACGTTACATTGAGTCCTACCGTGAAACGTGATTTTTCGCGCCAAAAAAAGTCGTTTCCCAGCAATAATTATGGCGTAAAGTTACTTAGTTTGATGTACATAATGCTGGGTTGACGGCTTCTTTCAGATTCACGTGTATTTTTTTGTACTAGGCGATTATGAGTTGGTTTGTATGGAATGTGATTACCTACATGGAGGGTTTATTCACTTACAGAGGTATCATTCACGACGACGAAGTGTGGCAATTCCGTGCTCCACTATGGTGGATATCGATATCATCAGGCCACACCCGGGGATGTCATGGCGAAAATGCGATGGAAATGTAGCAGAAAACGTTTTGGATGTAAATTCGTCGTTGTAACAGTCAACGGAACTGTGATTGTAACTAAAAATGAACATAACCATTAAAAACGAAATAAGTCTTTTGTTAAAGTATTATTATTCGTAATAAGATTTTGAGCAAATTAAAATTGTAGTTTTTATTTATTGACATCTTTCGTGTTCAATAGAGATCCTTACCTACTAATTTCAAATGGAAACTTTGGTTACATAACACATTACCGTACATATCTGCCTACTCTTATTTCAGGGAATACAGCTTTATGCTCTATTACTTACATTGAGAGATTGTATAAGAATTTTGGTTTGGTTAGGTTTATAAAGTCTAAGACCACATTTTCTTATTAAGTAGGTAGGTAACCTGTAAAGATAGTGGTACGAAAGATTTTAATAAATAAATTACACTTACATTACAGAGCCAATCTTCACAACATCTAGGCATGGAAATCCTTTAATCGTCATTGGTTCCTATCGATACAATCAGGCGTGTATTGGCAAAGGAACGATCCGATGGCGATGTACTAGCAGATCGAGCGGATGTAAATCAGTTCTGATCACAGTCAATGATGAAATAGTTAGTTATAAATATGAACACAACCATTGAATTATATTTATTAAATGCTTGAAGATATATAATAGTTTTTTCAATACTGCCCTGCAGTGGCATAAGACCTTAAAAGTTTTGCTCGTGAGTGTTTTAGCACTAAATGATTGTGTAGTTTAGGCCAGCAGAACAAAGAAAACGTATACAGGACTGCGTAGACCCCACGTAGCCGCTTCGTAGACCCGCGTAGACGCTGCGTAAACCGTAGATGCCTTCGCAAGTACAAAGCTCATTGTAAAGGCACACCAACTCCGCCAACCACAGTAAAAGAAAGGAGGGACTGCGGTTTTTTACCGTCCTTTTATGTGGCAATAAACATCTCTTCTTTTTTTCTTTTTTAACGATCAAGTTTTGTTACAGATTACGAGCCAGTTTTTGCTACGACAAAGACTGGTAATGACGCCCTCCTCTGGGGTCCCTATCGGTATTATCGGGTGAAAAGATACTCGTACAGAGGGTGCAAACAGCGATGGCACTGTTCTCGGACAACATCGGGATGTAAATCCGCTGTCGTCATTGTTGACAATGTAAGTTATACATAAGCAAGAACATACACATGCTTAGAAACAGAATCATAAAGACTGCCTAGACACAGTGACATTCTATCAGCGTTAACGATCAAGAAAAAGTCAAAAATGTATGACAATGACATAAGCTGCCGAAAAGCTCTTGTTGAAAGTCCGTGTAGGAATACGAAACGCTTTGAAAACGATTTCCGCTTGATTACGCCCACAGGTGTGTTTCAGAGTAATTTTCAGTAGATTTTCATACAGTTTGACAGTTATTATAGATGAAATAATAATATTTTTCCTCATTTGTAATATGGGCTAAGCTAAGTCGATTGTTGCTGAAAATCGCGCCCACACCTACTCTAATATTTATATTATGTCTAAGAAAATTGCCATTGAAGTATAAGTACACTAATGTACAATGTGTTGGTATAACGGCTTTTTTCCTAATTTTTTGGCTCTTTTTGCTTATTGCTCAAGAAAATTTACTTAGTATTTCGATAGCCTCGGCGTTTATCCTTGCAATTAAGTCAATTAACACATCTGTGGGTCTCTTATATTCAAAGATATTAGCATTTTATTGAACATACCCTATATCAGCCGATTAAAAAAACAAAATGTCTGCCATTAGCGGGGTTCTGGGTTAGGAGTATTTGTAAACTGCGGGACTGTTCGAAAGAGATACCGTGGCCCTGGAACACAAATTGCAAAGAAGGAACATGGATGGGTTTTAGTCAGTACAAGTCTGACACTCCCCTCCGCTTCGCCTAGAGCGGGGTCATTTTTGATGATCCGAAAAAAAGGAGTATTATAAACGTATTTGTCGATAAAAATGAATATTCAATAAGCTCTTAAAATATCGATAGCCGTTATCCAAACACACTGCTTAGTAATTGATTAAACATAAGATAAAATTAACGTGCTTAGTTTACAAACATTGCAAAATAATAATTTAAGAATATATAATTTAAGTTAATGTTACTTACGATAATGTCATAAGTAGTCTCTGCGAAACAACCAACTGCATTATATTTTTTACAGTATAAAAAATATATTATACTACATAGGCGTGTGCATTTTCAATGTATTAATAATAATACGGTAAATTTCGGTTCGTAATTAGAAATTAGGGTTATGGAACTATAGGCAGGTTTTCTAAAGAAACGACGTCGAAGAAAGTTGATCCCTTGTGTCAGGGGTTGTGCAAGTAGATAACGGGTTTGTTGGCGTTATCCTTTCTATCTTTTGTACATAGAAATGTCTTTGACTAACACTAAACTTTAATTTCAGGTCCAAGTCCAATTGTCACTACGACAAGAAATGGGAATCCAATGATGACTCTGGGAACCTTTTTTTTTTTTCGCTTTGTAAGTCATCAAATAACTCCTCCCGCTCTGGGCTGAGCAGGAGGGAGTGTCAGACTTTTACTGAATAAAACCCATCCATGTACCTTCTTCTGCCCTTTGTGTTTCAGGGCCGCGGTATCTCTTTCGAACAGTCCCGCAACCCTGGCAGGAACTCTAGAACCCTACCGGTACAATCGGTCAAATAGATCTAGAGGGCCCCAAGAGCGGTGGTATTGTAATAAAGTACCCCAGTCGATGCCGCGCCATTGCCGTTACTCTTGATAATGTAATAGTTAGCTGTAAGCCTGACCATAACCATTTAAATATCTGCAATGTATAAATTAACAGTGGGAATTGTTTTATTTCTGTTCAATATCATTAAAAGACAACGGAATGTGTTTCGTGATGTCCGATTTTTGATGACATGAACCTTGGCTGAAAAAAATGCAATTCTCAGATCATTTATATGGTAGTCAGGCCTATTTTACAAAAAGTCCAGCAGAATGATGTGGAAAGTAAAAATCTTTTCTGTAGGGACTCGTTATAACTGTTGATTTACCCGGTTGTCTACAACTAATGCCTTTTGCTTTCGTTTACTTCGTCCACGTTAGTACACCTCATCATCGGTTGCGTTATGTATGTAAAAGTATCATATCGACCAAATATCTCACCTACTCTCACGTTTTGTTTTAGATCTATTACCAGTATTCAGTACGTCAAGGCATGGGAATCCGGTGCTAATTATAGGATCCTACCGGTATACTCGAGGAGGTCATTGTAAAGGGGCTGAAAAAGTTCGGTGGTATTGTAATAGATACAGCTATGGATGTCGATCTGCTGTTGTTACCTTTGATAAGATGATAATTAGCCATAAGTCCGAGCATAATCATTAAATGGATAAAAAATAAAAACTGATTTTATTTTTCCATGGTTACATATTATGCATTTTTGGTCAAATTATGCGCTATTAACTTAGGGACTAGTCGAGAAATGTTTGCGATTAATAATAGTCAGTTAAAAACACATAGCTTTTAGTAATGATCAAAATGGAAACTGTTTGATTCTTATTTTAACGATTTGATAAAAAAAAACGGTAAAACAATGTAAGGGCATTGTGAGATCCCAGAAGGTAGATGGAAAAAAAAAGGTTCGATCTCGAGAAAACGTTTGTGAAGTAAACTAAAGTAGTAATGTCAGTCCTTGTTGAAGTTATCTCGAGCTAAAATAATTCACTGGCCACACTCTGACGCTGAAATAAACGTGGTATGTAATTATTAAATTAACGTATCGTATTGTCAGTCACAGAGGTTTTTCTCGTGTTTAGGCAACGTAGGAATGACCAAAAATTAGATACATTTTGTATTTTTAAATATGTTTTTATTTTTCTAATTGTGCTGAAGATGTAGATCGCCGTTTCGGTACCCTCACAAGCGTAAGGAGAAAAATTTATCTTGCTGTTCATTACTTTTCTGTTATACAATAGTTCTTATAATAACGAAACGGCCAAGTCACATGTTTTGACTAAGGTGTAGAGTTTGTGAATTAAGGGCGTGTAGAGTTAGAAGCTTGGCTCTACATGAGATGTAATAATTTTTTGACATTGCGAGTCATATCGTCTTGGCAACATTTAACAAGAAAATGTTTTTGTTGGGATATACCTGTTCTAAGTGTAACACATGTAAGCAGAAAATATTAATTTTGACAATAGTCTGCTCACTGCAGTTCGGTACGTTTTTGTTAACTTTAGGAATTTAGGTCAATATTTTTGTGAAAGCTTTTTAATAGCAAAAGTGAGTTAATGTTTATTAGAATGTCAATGTTAATTATGTAGATATAAGTCTGTAAACTTTCATAAGAACTAATAAGATGTTCTGCGATTCGTCCTAAACTGTTTTTCTTTGACCTAATTCATAACAAAACAATTGTAATCAAACATAAATATAGTTTATAGCAAATAATGTAATTATAGCTCGACCGGGAATGGGAATTCTGTGATCACTGATCACCAAACATAGTTATTAATGAGACTACGCTAACAAGACTCACATGGGACTTCATTATATTTCAGATCCAGTGCCAGTTTTCAGCGTGACTAAAAAAGGGAATCCTGTGATCTTTCTGGGAAGCTATCGGTATAATCGAAAGAATCGTTGTAAAGCCGGGCCCAGAGTCCGGTGGTACTGTACGAGGCACAACAGTGGGTGCCGAGCAAGTGTGGTCACTTTCAATAATCTCATCGTTAGTCGTATGAACGATATGCATAACCATTGACATTTTACGATGATATTGTTATTAAGTTTTACGTGGTAGTCCGGATGAATATAATAAATAATGTATATAAACCATCGGGCACAAACAAAATCGTCTTGGGTTTTAAACATTTTAAAAAGTGTGTGTAATAAAATGATCTAAAACTTTCAATTAGTTTCACTTGTAGGTTGGTTGACATCTACCTAATTATGAACACCCAAAAATTTTTAGAGTACAGTGGTGAACTATCCTGATCATTGATGCGAGATCTAGGTCAAGAGCAAGTCCAAACTATGAAAAAAAAAAGAAAAGCATCTTTGAAAAAGATCATGTTAAACTTTTTTTATCAATATTTTATTTTGTATTTTGATTTTTGTTTTTTCAGATGCTATTTTCAGCACAACCATTAAAGTGAATCCAGTGATCAAATTAGGTATAATCAGGCATATAAGTATACAACTTCTTTGTGGTAGTTTACAGTTTCTCTTTGAGCTGTCGAACTTCTCTAGCCACGATAGGAAATAAGATTCTTTATAAAATACTTGATTGCCGCATCGGTGTAGTGGTCGCAAGCGCGACAGTTGAGCATGAGGTATTAGGTTTGATTACTGGGTCGGGAAAAGTGTTATTGGGTTTTTCCATCAGCAATGTCTCAGTAACAGCCACGGAGTCTGGATTTGTGGCCGGCTGATGGCAATAGGTTCGCCCCCTATTACGAAGGACGTAAACATAACTGACGAAATGTGGGTGTACTGTTAGGTACACCTCTGCCAAACCCTTCGGGGATTATAATTACGATTCGGGGCGTTTGTGTGTTGTTCTTTATAAAACCGATCATAATCATTGAAATTGTGACTTTGATTCGTATCTTTTATGAATAAAACGTGATTTAATTATCTTTTGCTGATGTATTTTTTTTATTTTAATGAATATGTTTCAGGTCGCCTGTCAGTGAGTAAAGGTCTTGCATGATTTATAGAACTATTTTACTTGATATTAAGCTCATTTTCAAAAAATCTATACCACTGCAAGAGAATTTTCCTTTCTCGATTGCTCTATCTACGCATCTCAGCTGGATGACTTGAACATAAGCCTCCCAGCGCATTCCCGCGGTCCTCCCCAGGCCATCGTTGTACTCCAAATATTTTCGTCCCCATCAGCCATCCGTTTTGCATACGTATGCCCTGTCAACACAGATCAGCATAGATACGTCGGCGCGTATCTAGCTAAAATAAAACTTTGATTATTTATTTACAGATCCTGTACCGGTTTTCAGTACGACAACTCAAGGGAATCCTGTGCTCATTCTAGGATCCTACCGGTATTGCCAGAGAAAGAGTAGCAGTAGTGGGACATTAGCTTCACAGCGCTGGTATTGTAATAGGAACTCCTATGGATGTAGATCGAATGTCGTCACCGTCGGCGATGTCATAGTTAGTCATAAGCCTGAGCATAACCACTGAAGTGCACCTTTTCTCGACGTTTTTTAAATACCCATAAAGGCCTATGTGAAATAAAATATTTTGATTTTGAGTGTAGTTTTAGTGTAGGATCGGTAAATCCGCAAATTCCAGACGTGGTGGCTCCGAACACGGACACCTGCTTACAAATACTTACTGAAGAATCACTCAGTGTCCGTCCGCAGCCACGTCCCAAGTTGTTCGTAATGGTTCCACAAGTCCTTAACATCGTCATTTTTAGGGTTCAGTTCAGATACACCTTAAAAGGAAAAAACGGAACCCCTTATAGGATCACTCGCATGTCTGTCTGTCTGTCCGTCTGTCACAGCTAATTTACTCCGAAACTACTAGACCGATTGAGTTGAAATTTGAAAACACATGTAAATTAATGAATTTTAAACATGGGGGCCATTTTTGGGGGGTAAATTAGAAAATTAAAAAATAAAGTTTTGCAAACTACAAAACATTTTGGGCACCTCAAAAATTGTTTTTGCATAATTTTAAAATGAATAGTTTTTTTTTTAATTCATTCATAAATGCCTAATCCCTTGGTTTTGAAGAACACTACCATCCATTATCCCAGAGAGGGTGGGACGAGCCGCTCTACAGAGTAGTTCAGAACAATTTACTGAACACGACTGCTGCTACTGCTGAGCGCGCGAGTTTGCTGGCTGTGGGTGAGTGGGAGTCGGGTCTTTGACGACACTACTTTCCGCCTCGCTGCTTCTCTACGCCTAGGTGCCCCATATTGTTCTCCTCATTGCTATCATTGTGGTGAAGTTGTAAACAGCCTTGGACACCACGGCCTGTCATGCAGCCGAAGTGCGGGCCGTTTTGCACGGCACGCGAACTTAAATGATATCATCCGACGAGCTCTTGTCACTGTCGGCGTTCCAGATATATTGGAACCCAATGGCTTGGCACGCGACGATGGCAAGATGCGGACGGCATATCTGTTTTAACCGACTTTCTTCAAAAAGGAGGAGGTTCTCAATGCGGTTGAACTTTTTTTTATATTCGTTACCTCAGAACTCCGTCATTTGTAAACCGATTTGAAACATTCTTTTTTCATCTGAAAGGATATGCTTCCCGATTGGTTGCATAGAAAATTCATCAAAATCGGTTTAGGAATTTGGTTGTTTTCCTCACGTTAATTGTCACATCACGCAACGTCGCATGCTGGCGCTCTGATGTACATCACGCGACGTCGCGTGATACTTGCTAGTTAAATTTGACACACTTCCCGATTTCTGATTGAGCTGAAATTTTGCACGCATGTGTATATCGCGAGACAATGCAATATTATGATAACATGGAGCTGATCTGATGATGGAGCTGGAAGTTGGCCATAAGAACTCTGTAATAAAACGACGCAACGCCGTCGAGTTAGGACACCTTTGATTCGTCTTGATAAGTACTTTAGTCCTAAATGGTAACCAGGGTCTGATGATGGAGCTGGAAGGTGGCCATATGAACTCCGTTATAAAACGACATATTAACCCCATCGAGTTTGGGTTCGTATAATTCATCTTGTTCAGTACTTTGTCTCTAGATGGTACCTACCCAGGGTCTGGTGATGGGGCTGGAAGGTACAGGTAGTACGTAATAAAATGACACAATCCCATCGAGTTTGGGCTCGTATGATTCGTCTTGACGAGTACTTTGGTCCTAAATGGTATCCAGTGTCTGATGATGGAGCTGGATGGTGGCCATAGGAACTCCGTTGTAAAACGACAAAACCACATCGAGTTTGGGCTCGTATGATTCGTCTTGAAGAGTACTTTAACTAACTTCTAGTTACAACGTAAAAACTTAGTCATGACAAGAATTTTTGTGGTATACTACAACTAATAAGGGTAAAATAAAAAAAAACATTCTGCGAAAACAAAACCGACTTCTAAAAAAACACTAAAAAAGTCTAAAATAACTTTACTTTCGGAAGTCGGTGACAAAAAAGATACAGACAAAGACACCGACTTTCGAAAGTAACGTTATTTTAGACTTTTTTCCATGGAAGATGGGTCGGTCAACATGTGTCGATACTTTTGCGCCATCCCATCTTCCTAGTTCATCGTGCTGTGCTGGGGCTGCCGTTGGGGCTGCAGAGAACCTCAAGCGGCGTTAATATAGTAACCTTATTGGTAACTATATTTTCGAGCCGTTTGGGGTTGAAACTCTAGGACCGGTGGGGTCCGAGTGCTCACAGCCTTTTCAAGGGCATTTCAAAACGCTTAGTTGACATTTCCCGTGACCCAAGGGCTGGTTTTTACCTTGGCCAAAGGCTTAGCGTTGCCATACAACGTGGCAACGCCGCCAGTCTCTTGGGTACATTAACAGTTGACAGCGTTGAGGAGTTTTTTGGCGCCATTTTGAGGGTTCTGTAGCTGAATGGCAAAAAACGGAACCCTTATAGATTCGCCATGTCTGTCCGAATGTCTGTCTGTCTGTCTGTTCGTGTATGTCACAGCCACTTTATTCCGGAACTATTAGGACTACACAGTTGAAACTTAATAGGTACTTAGATGTATTCTGTAAACCGCTTTACGATTTTTATGCAAAAAAAAACAAAAGATTAAGGGGGGCTCCCCATACATGGAACTAATACAATTTTTTTTTCATCAAACCTGTACGTGCGGGGTGTATACATATAGGTCTTTAAGAATGACATTGAGGTTCCTAGAACCATTTTTTGTCAAAGTCAATCGTTTGAAAGATAGACACTTTCAAAGTGGTAAAATGTGTCCCCCCTCTAATTTCTAAAGTGAGAGGAGGAAAATTCTGAAAAAATGTAGGATTGTAGAACGTAAAATAAACTTTCAATCAAAATGGTTTTGAATAAACGATGATTAGTTTTCGACATACGGGACTTTTTAGTAGGTAACTTTGTTTTGAATTAACATTCTATAAAAAACAAATTTAGTTTTGCTGTTGAATGTAAAACAATACAACTTATGAATGAGCCTTCGAAATATTTTTATAAAATTGTTTGCTGCTACGGAACCCTATGTGCGTGTGAGTACGACACGCACTTGGCCGGTTTTGACTACCTACTATGACGTCTTAAGCACTATTTAGTTAGATACTAAGTTCGTGTTCTTTATATGTCTAGTTTAAGTTTATTTTAAGTTAGTTACTTTAGGTTATTTTAATCTATAAATAAATAACAACAGTTTTTAGTTTAAAAATACTATTATTCTATTTTTTAATATCTAAATGATAAGTTTTATATTAATATGATTCACTAAATAGGTTTTTTAAATATTATTATTGTTACAACTAGGTAGTTAATAAAATTAAAGCCCTTTCCCACTCTCCTACTCTGCTGTGCCCTTACAGGGTCCATATTTATATACCTAGCTTTAAGCCCTTTGTTACATCTTTTTTACAATATGGAATGCAAAATAAATGAATATGAAGATTGCTTTGCACCTTTATTTGAGACCTATCATTTATTCACTTGCTGTCAGACTAGGGTAGCCTAAATGTTTCAACATTTTTGGGTCCATGGGTTTGGATAGCTTACGTTTTTGTCGACGTTAATGAGCAGTCAATCTATGAGTGAGTCAGGATTTTTGTTTTAATTTGTATCTGGCGACACGGTAGTGCCCCCGCCAAGACGAGCCTAGCGAAGCACAAGGGCACTACCTACCTTTTCTCGAAGCGCCTCGTCGTTTTTTTGAACTCTTATGACTTGGGTTTGGATTATACCAGATAAACAAAATTCTCGGGATGTGATGTCAATAGTAGACTTATTAAACAAATAAAGTTTAAATCGAGGCTATCGCGTATGAATTCGCCGATAAAGGCGCTAGTGTAGCGCGAGAGCACCAACATGTCGTGTCATAGAATGAATGTTCGCGCGTTGCGTGGTTTTTCATCACGTATTTTTAATAATATTCACTATTGTGGTCTAGATTGAACCATTCCTGAATAATAATGACTTGAAGATTTTAAGTAGCAACTTACGATCTTATTTGTTAGTGCTTGGAGATAAAATGATTTATAAATGTTTCATGCTTGCTAATTTTAGGGAGAATATTGTAAATATGTATCTGAATTTTACACTATGTTGTTATACGTCATAAAATAACTTTTTAATGAAGTTATTGGTACTTTAAAGTAAAAAATAGAATCATTGACAGGACCTTAATCAACAGTGGCGCCATCTAGTGAGCTGAAAAACGATAGTCCTCACTGAATAGCGCTTAAACTGTACATTTTATTGATATCGAAAAAACCCCGATTTCGTCACTGACTCATTGATGATCATCAAAATTTTTAAGGTACTTAAAAAAAAGCTGAAATTTGGTATGTAAGCTAGTATTAGTTCACAAACAACAAAAAAAATCTAAAACCTGGAACTTGAAAGAAAAAAGATACAAAAAGAAATGAAATCCCATCAAAAACATTTTCATGTAGAATGTTGGGCGTGTAGAGTTAGAAGCTTAGCTCTACATGAGATCTGATATCTTTTTGACATTGTGAGCCATATGGACTCGTCTTGGCAACATTTTACATGAAAATGTTTTTCGTGAGATATATTTTGCTGTATTACTTTGTCAATTAAGCGGTAATATACGAATTACATAACAAATAAACCGGAAATTTGATTAAGAATTTAAAGTACTGTCACATCAAAATCTGACGTCAAAGTTATAGTTTCAGGTCCTGTTTTCGACACTACAAAGAATGGCAACCCTGTGATCAAGTACGATCAGTATCGGTACAATCGGTGCAGTGGGTACAAAGGGGCCAAACTGCGGTGGACCTGTACCCGGTACCCGTTGGGATGCCGGTCTACTATCATAACTGTCGATGGTGTGATAGTTAGTCATAAGAATGACCATAACCATTGAAGAAAACAGAAGATCATAGAACAGCCAAGATTAAGACTTTATTCTTAAGAAGACGTGCAATGCTTGTCAAATTGTAACTAGTATTAAAAATAATATAAGTTTTTAAACTGACATGGTCACTAACATTATCATTAACACTAGAAACGGGATATTATATTATTTAGATCCCGTTTTTACGGTTAATGATTAACCTTTCGTATGCCGAGTATATAGACACAATTAAAAACCTATTGTGTCTCGCGTAGATCTACGTTCCGGCACACGAAGGGTTAAAAATAATGTTACCTGCAGTACAGAATCGTGTGAAATATACTTACAATGTATTTGATTCTCATGGCTGATAATTTAATGATTATTAAGGTGTGTAGTTTTTTAATGATTACTTATGCTATACCTAAGTAAATATTTACCTAAATGTAAAATATTTGATCCTCCTTCTCCCCGTGCCCGTCAACTACAATTATTTTTTAGTAAAATTGGCGACAGGTATAATGTTAACACTAAAAAATAGGGCAAATTAGATGAGCCACGTTTCAGATTGTCAAAAGTTTCTTTTATGGGTACTGTGTAAAATGTAACAATAAAATACCACTGTTACATTTATTGTTCCATTTAAAAAAATTAAAACATGCTTAAAACGCACACTATGTAAGCGAGCATATTATAAGCTGGAAGACTATATCGTTGATGAAAATGCCTAGCTCAATGCTGGGCTTCCGAATAATACTTAATTAGGTACATTGAATATCATGTTTTATATAAATTAGAAGCATTATTTTATTTTTTGTAAATGTGAGTACAGATCGCGGCACGTAAGTTGAACCAAAATGGTGGGTACAATTATGGATTGAGACCGTTTGAGACCCGAAAATGTGTTACAGCTCGCGGCACGTAAGTTAAACTATGACCTTGAATGTGCAGTAACACATTTTCGGGTCTCAATCGATCTCAATCCATAATAATTCCTGCGCGGACGACCACCATTTTGGTTCAACTTACGTGCCGCGATCTGTACCACGTAGATACTAGGTAGACTTTCTATTATGGCTAATAGGGCTTATCCTAATCTTTAAGATTTTTTTTTCTATTCCTTATTTGTGCTCACCTTAAGAAGCATCAATATTTGTACCCAGGACTATGTAATGTCTAATTTGATTTAAATAGAGTGAACCTACATGGAGTTTATTTTCCATTCTTCTCCATGAGATCACCGATTTAGGAATAGGCAACTTACAGTCCGTTCACAGTTATTATGCCTGTTGCAGGACTGTAGGTAGCTGTTTGACTATGCAAAAGTGCCTGCAACGGGTATTTGAAATAAATGCTTTCAGTTTGACTTTAAGGGAGCCAAAAGTCAATGGATTTGAAAGACTCGGATCGGATCGAGATGCCGATCTAATATCATAACTGCAGTGTGATCGCTAACCATAGGAATAAACATAATCACTATTATAGTATTACTGCTTTGAATAAAGTTTATTGATCAATAATGAATGGTTATATTGATTTCATTCCAGAATAAATAATTTTAGATAGCATGTAACTTACTTTGATGTTTTGTTTTAATTGTATGCAGGCTTGGTACTGTAGATATGAGTAAATATGGTGAATAACAAGAACAACAAGAAATATGAGATGGTGGTTTCAATTCACTAGTAGTCAGCCTCTATGATATTGTAAAATATTTGTGTTTAGTGAAAGTAAATATTTATCCTTGTTATTAATGGAAAAGTACCTACGAGTAGTTACATAACAATATAGGCAATTTTGTTTAAGGGAGCTACATCTGACAACAAACTGCTTTAAGGTTTGGTAGAAGTAACATTTTTGGTAATGCTTAAGATGTCATCACGAATAAACGCTTTTTAAAGTTATTATTTTTTATTGTTACTTTGTGTTTTATTACAGATATGCTGCCAGTTTTCAGTAAGACAAGGAACGGTAATGATGTCATCATCGTTGGTCCCTTTCGATATAATCGGGATTTAAAATGCAAAGGGGCCAAAGTGCGATGGACATGTACCCGGTACAAAAGGGGGTGCCGATCAACTATCTTTACTTTTGACGGTGACATTATTATCCATAAGTTGGAACATAATCATTGAGACGATTCCCTTAAACCTTTTTAATATCTGAATATTTATGATATAGTTTTATTGCTGTATTTAGTTTTAGTTATGTTTGTTTGGAGGCATCAGTAAAATTAAATAAATATTTGTCTAAAATACTTGTCTTTATTTTCATCTATTGGATTCAACAGAAATAAAATTTCCTGTTTAGTTAGTGTTAGTGGCAAGTCAAGTGATGGAAGCTAGACAAATAGTCTAGGTAAATATTTTTGTTTTGTTCATAATCGGTTTGGCAATAACAAATCAAAATGTGCTGATCATTGTCTCTTGTTGTTAATCTTCTTGTTGTTCTCCACAGCTGGGCCAAAGGACCGATACCTTCAAAACATTACGCAGTCACTCATGGGGTGGTACAAGCAGCAAACAGTATGTCTTCAGCTTTTACACTTGTTCAAGGCGTTTCTTTTGACGCCCGGTGCGTCTCCTGTGGCGGCTGGGATGTGAGGTTCTCTCCCTCTCACGTTCCGCCGCCTCCTTCGCTAGCATGACTGCTTCGCAGAAGGAGGTGATGGCGTTCCATTCCGTCTCGCTCCGGACCATGGATTGAACCAAGGCCGGACGCGAGAGGTCGCCGCCGCCGATCGCTTCTACGAGTACACGGCGGTGCTCCGCCACACTTCATTTAAAATATTGCAAATTTTTTATAACATTTTAAATCCGAATAAGTACAGGTACATGTGTAGTAGTAGTAGGCGATTATATGAGTTCGTTTCGGATTTATTCACTTACAGAGGCAACTTTCGTGACGACGATGAGTGGCAATTCTATGCTGCACTATGGTAGATATGGATATCATCAGGCCACACCTGGGGATACCATGGGGATAATGCAATGGAAATGTAGCAGAAATAGTAATGGATGTAAATCCGGTGCTATAACAGTTAACGGAGTTGTGATTGCAACTAATAAACATAATTTTAATTAATAAATTTCACTTAGATTTCAGAGGCAATGTTCACAACATTTAAGCATGGAAATTCTTTAATCATCATTGATTCCTATCGAGAAAATCAGGCGTGTGTCGGCAAAGGGACGATCCTATGGCGATGTACTAGTAGATAGAGCGAACGTAAATCAATACTAACCTGCAGTTACATTGGTCATGAGTGTCTGCACTAAATGATCGTAGTGTAGGCGACCAGAAGAAAGAGGACTTATAGGCGACGTGTAGACCCGCGTAGGCGCTGCGTAGACCATAGATGACAAAGCCCGCGGGAGACGCCCTGGGCGTCGGGGGCCACGTGGTGGCTCCCGGCCACCGTAGGCGGGGGCCTGTGGACGGTGAGTAATGGGCTAACTCGCCGTCCGTCCGTCTTATGAGGACAGGCCGTGTCGATGGCGCGTTCGTGTTCCACGCGCGCCGCAAAGAGATGTCAGCAAACAGGAAGGGGTCCGAAAGGACCGATGCCTGCCAGGGTTGCGGGACTGTTTGAAAGAGATACCGCGGCCCTGGAACACAAAGAAGGAACATGGATGGGTTTTAGGCAGTAAAACCGCCAACCATGGTGTAAGAAAAGAGACTGGTTTCTTAGCGTCCTTTTAGGTGGCAATGTTTTTTTCTTCTTTTTTAACTATCAACTTTTGTTACAGATTACGAGCCAGTTTTTAGTAAGGGAAAGAGTGGTAATGATGTCATTATTTGGGGCCCCTATCGGTACAATCGAATAAAAAGATACAAAGGAGCAAAACAGCGATGGCACTGTACTCGGAATCCGTCGGGATGTAAATCAGTTATCGTCACATTCGATAGTGTCATAGTTTTACATAAGCAAGAACATACCCATACTTAAAAATCAATAAGTGGACTTTCCACGCATTTTTTTTTCAATTATTTTGTATAGTTACAACCAAAATTAATTAAGGTACAAGGGGATAGTAATTCTACTCATTTACGACATGAGCTAAGCTAAGTCATGATATAATAACAGAATCTATCAATAAGGTGTGTGCGACACAGACCAACACACTGCTTCGCTATGGAACGAACATTGTAATAGCAAAAAAATGATCAGCTATACGAAACTTCAATAATTACTCGATGCAAAATACAGGACAGCTAATAATTTATTCGCAATTCCGATGTTGGTCTCATGGTGACAGTTGTTCAGTTTGATGGTCTGTTACTCATCCTTATACATAATTACCACGACTTTCTGTTACACGCTGTATAACAAAAGTCTTTTTAAATCGCCTCCCCTGCTCTCTCTTTATTTTTTCTGTGTTATTATTTAATAAAGATATGTTAATGTAGATTTAGTATTATTCTGTTGACCCCGAAAGCCATAAAAATGACACCTATCAACAAAAACTTGAAATAATTTTGTTGCATCTTTGATTTTCATTTTGAAAAACACTGAAAATGACACCTGTTAAAATCAAGAATAAATAACAGCGATCATAACTAATACCTTCCAGTCTGTTTGGGACTTACCGTTCACAGTTTTACAACTCCGCTCACCCTTCAAGTAATACCAGGCGAAATGTTATGTTTTGTTTGGAAGGAATCTCACGGGCCTAAGTCGCGCAAGTGTCCAGTCATCGCACACGTTTCTGTCGCGCAAATGCTAGCACCCACACATTTACTCTTTCGTCACTCTCTCTTTCTAAATATATGGGGAGCGTGGTGGGGCTATAGCATAGCAGCATGCACTAGCATAACAACGTGGCTACTGTTTTATAAGTTGACTATAGCATAATCAGTACATGTTCCCTCAATCCACCACACGGGCCCAGTGAGGGTTGGTAGATGTCACATGTCTTCGAATTTTTGTTTCTAGGACATGCTTTAATCACGATGTTTTCCTTCACCGTTTTTGAGAGCAATGGTGATGAAAAAAATGACACACAGCAATACGCCTGCTTGTGTTCGAACCCACGACTTACTGTTCGTAAGTCGGGGCGGCCTCTATAAGGCCACCGCTGCTTTCATCGATTCTCAAGTTGACTATAGTACAAAAATATTAAACGACAATTTGTGGAGTTTCAATGATTTAGTTTTTTTTTTTTTTGGTTTCGTTTTTGGTTTTATCTAGGAGTAAACTCCGGTCACGCGTCGGAGCTGGCCCGCACAATTTTTATTTTTTCAACAATAAATAGTTAATCCGCATAAGAGTAAGCCAATGATTAATGGCTTATGGCAACTCTATTCGTCACTGTTCGGATTTCTCAAAAGGTTTCATGATTCGCAGCTGTTTCAAATATTTTTGTTTTAAAACATCAAAATTTGGTTTTTTTTTTTGTCACAAATATTAATCAATGCGCAGCAAGCTTTTACGAGTATGTGGCTGGTGGAATAGGTCATAAAAGTAAAGAAAAAAATATTTTCTATTCTTTACTTTTCAGATTCCTATGTGGTATTCGGTTCAACAAATCGTGGCAATCCGAGTCTCAACATAGGTCCGTATCGGTTCAATCGATGGGGCCCGGTTACAGGGCCCAAAACACGGTGGCGCTGTACTCGACGACCTTCAGGGTGTAAATCAGTTGTATTTACCGTCAATGGTGTCATTGTTTCACATAAAAATGGTCATAACCATTAAAAAAATCTTTAATTATTTTTCAAAGGTTAAAAGTGGTTACGAGTATGTGTTTATTACTTACCTACTTGGAAAGAGCACGTACAAATATTTTTTCACAACTGTCCTGCACGTAATTTAATGTCTGGTCCTAAAATAACAAAACTACGACTTCATTAGTTCTGTGGCGTCATAAGCTTTGTTGTGTGACAATAAATTTTGTTTGAATTAAGTATACTTAATGTTTTATTACTTTACCTTAATTAATTATTATTGTACTTGAAGAATTTGTAAACCGACTCTAGGCGTTCACACGTCGTTGTATTAGTAGGTACCTACCTTTATTGCACAATATACACAACATTCAGTAACTGTTCAAGCGGTAAAAACAAAATACCGATACTGAGGTGAAAATTGCAAAAATCCCAAGACTTTTCTTCTTTACACCAACTGGCCCTTTAGTCTCGCCGCTGATGTCGGCTTCCACCTTAAATTCGCATCGTTATGAATTTGCGACCGAATTCGGTTATTTTGCGATCGCTATCTATGTCGAGACTGCAGGGCCTTGGGCGTATCCCTTAGGATTAGTTTAACAAAGAGTGTGGCCGAACTAAAAAAAACAATCTATTTCAGTAAAATGGATGATGAAGAGGAACGGCAAAGAACTGGCGATGGTGAACGGGTACACGTTCTATTGCCACAAGAACAACGCCAAGACGAAGATCTGGACGTGCACCAATGGATGGCTCTGTAAGGCGAGGCTGATCACCAGCAGTGAGCCTGATCCTCTGAAGCGGCGCGTTGTGTCTGCTAAGCTGGAGCACAGACATCCACCGCCCACCTTTATGATAGTTGATGGGTTTTATGTTAGAATATGATGGTGTATAGGCATGGGCACATGGGTGATCGTCGTTCGCCTGACATGTTAATGCGGATAATTATAGTACAATTAATTGTGTGAGTGAGGCCTAAATACAATTCGCATCGGAACTTAAAAAGAGTAAATAAAAAATATGGACAAAGTAATCAAATTATTAAAAGGCGTAATGTATTCATTATATTCATCAATTTACTGATAGTAAAACTTTATGTTTATGGTAATCTTTATGTTTATGCAATAAATAAAACAATTGTTTTAAACACAGTGTTTTACTTTTCTCTTTAACCGAAAAAAAAATATAAAAGTTTGAATATGAAACATTTTATTACGACTTTGTTTAATCTACACATTTCCAGTTTGCTACGAGTAACCTCGCATCGTTTAGTTTTCCGTATAATGAGAAATCAATATTCATTTTTTTAAGCTTAGTTTGATTTCATCGCCCGTCGGTATAGGGTGCTGTCACTCTACTAGATCTATCTAATTAAGATTCACCTGTAACACATTATAACAGCCACCCTTGTTATCCTAGCATGCTTTGCATGTTTTTTATGCATGAAATAAACTCAAATGATCAAGTTCTTTCGTTACTAACACTTTAAAAAATCTTACAGTAATATTCATGAAGAGACTCAACGGAAAAGAAGTGGCATTAGTGAACGGCTACACTTACTACTGTCGCAAGCAGAGTTTGAAGAGGTCTACGAAGATCTGGAACTGTACCTATGGAGGGGACTGTCATGCCAGGATGGAGATCACCAAGCATGCGAAACCAGCGCGTCGGATTGTGCTGTCAGCGAAACTGGAACACAAGCATGAACCTTCTAAGTATTGTATCAGTAATGGGTTTTATTGTAAATTGTAAGGTAGGTTAATGTTACTAACGTTTGGAATCAGTAGTATACATATATGAGCCGCAGGACCGCATGTGAAAACACTAATAGTTTGAATGTGTGTCTATGCAAATACTTTCGTAGATAGCGATCCTACAGTTTCACTCAAATACCTACTTATTCTAAACGGTTTTGACAGAAATATGAGAAATGTAGGTATGAGTATGACACTCGTGCGTTTCGCCGCGTTTTAATTCGCCATCTTCAAGAAGGAAAAGAGCACGTAATGCATTTCACTACTAGGTCTAATGTTCTGTACGACTGCGCATGCTTCATAAAAAGCTAGCTTGATGTACCAACGCCCCGCTGCGTTGTCCTTTGTCCCGAAACACATTATAAGAATAATGGGACTACAACGAATCAATTCCCATAAAAAGACGAAAGGGAAAAGAATGCGAAGCGGCGTGAGTGTCAATTCTATCTGCTTATATCTCTAATTGCTTATTCTGTTTGAGTGTTGTGGGTTTATATGCCGTCTGTAGTTTT